>OZ043918.1:10864574-13364574 GCA_964056405.1 Acronicta alni
TATCAAATCAAACTGGCAAATAAACAACAAAGGAAATCGTAAAGCTGGCCATAATTAGCTACGCCTCAGCTTTACTGGTTCTTATCGTCTTGCGTGATGAATATGATTGAATAATTTTCTTCGGAATATAATAAACCGCGCATCAAAATTACTGATTGAGCACCGAAATTCTAAATACATATATCGATTCGGTTAGGTTAGAACTGTGATCACACATAGCCAGAACCAAATCTGAATGTTTTGAGACCAAAGGGATAACTAGTGGCTAAGATAGTATCATTCAGACGCTTGTCAATTGTGGCTGACTTAGTAATTTAGAAGGCAACGTAGATTTTTAGAGGCAAATAATGCTTTTAAAAAGAAGTCTGTTTAATTAGCACTCATTTTCTTCAAGTTAAGGGCGACGCCGCGGCGACGTGTCGAACGAACATCTGACTATATTTTTAATTACGCTGAAAATAATTACGGCTACTGCCATTACAGTAACTTAATAATCTCGTTTAATTTAATTCGTAGCTTTGTGAAACATTAAGAATTAATCTGGGAAATTAACAAGATTTTGTAGGCTGTGAACGAGAAACGGTCTCATTACAGGAATCCACACAGAGTGCTCGACTCGAGTTTCATTAGCAAAGTCGCTTAATAAAGCATCCATTAAGTAAAATAACTAGAGAAAAGTTTACATTTGAGTAAATGTTTAGTCATAAAGTAGGTAGTTACGTTTGAGGAATGTTCCTACTAAAATTAGAGAACACATTTTGTAAACTGTATTATTACGTATTACGATCGTAAATGCTCACGCCCACTGCTCTAATCTTACGAACCTTAATCTTTGTCATTACTGGATAAGCGCCGCCTACTACACATAAAAATATTATAGGTAGGTGTATATAAATTAAATTGTTCAAGGTGTAAATTGCCAAGAAGTGCCAAGCCGCAACAATCCAGACAAGAATGTTCAAATTGAATTAATATTATTATCAGTTGTAGAACAATTGTTTTATATTAAAACGTGTCAATATATTATTTACCCAAGCTTATTGGATAAGTTTATACCAATGCGATAGGATTAATTAGTACCCATGATAAATAACTTTTAGAAATACCAAAACAAAAACATTTTCCCATGCAAAAAGAATTAGTATCTAGTGGAGTTTGTTTGGGAAGATTTTCCTTCGAATTGGGAACTTTTCCTTTAACTCACGGCTCCGTAAAGGTTTATTCATAGATTCCCGAAAGATATTATTCCGCGCCATAAATGTATACGCGAATACGGGAACGGGATACGTAAATTCAATAAGAAAGCGTTAAGGAATTCCAATGTTGAAGTAAAATAAACTTATTTCAGCCATTCGTATCCGACTGTGATGTTTACATCTGCACATTTTTATTTGGAACAGCATGTATAGGTGGTATTCCGACGCGTGCGCACCGCTGCCAAGTTTATCGCCATTCGTCTTTTACTTACGTTGTCTATTCGATGTGAAAGAGTTACAACCCAAGTGTTTTGAAGAGATTTATTTCGCGAGTAAATAATTCCACTTTAGCAATGTTTTCCACCGTTTACTTGATTTATGTACTGTTTTAGAGTTCTGTATATTCCAATGGAGAACGCGTTACACTATCAGAGTTACGACTTGGGTTGTCGGCATACCTGCTTACGAATATAATTCGTAAACACATAGGTTTTCAACTTTTAAGAAGTGTCAAGTGCCGACTTTTCGATGTCAGCTAGATGAGAAGTACCTAGCGTTTGCTATTAGGTATTTATCTTTAGAGACTTTAAAAAGAACTTTAGAGACTTTAAAAACTCTTTTGCTTTGCAAATACAAAAACATAACAGCGTTATTATTTTCTGTAATGCAATTAACTGATCTCCCTCAGAGAGAGGTCACATTGCAAATTAATTATGTTCCGCGTAAAACAATAAAATCATAATGTATTATCAACTGTCTGCATCTTGAAGTGGGTCGGGAAAAATAACGTGTTTTTTGCCTGTTAATTTATCTACTTTTTAAAATAGTGTAGATGTAACAAATGGTCCAATTAATATTAAGAAAATATAAATGTTTTGATGTTAGAAATTTAGCCTAATTATGTGTGCAGTTAATCACTCTTTATTGTCCCATCGCGTGTGTTTACAATATGTATTTTTTGGTGAAAGAGCTTGGTTATTAGGCTTGAGACTTCAGTTGTTAAGTTTCAAAGGCCCAGTAATTAGACTGGCTACGTTACCCTTCAAACCGGAACACAATAATGTAGCATATTATTGATTGGCGACAGAATATTTGGTAATATACAGAATTCAGCAACAGTTCTGCCATCTTCAAGAGGGAACTAAACTGCACCATTTTGTCCAGTTTTAATCTAAACTTGAGACAGTATACGGGCAGGAAGGGACCTTGAATTCCAATGGTCATTGTTATTTACAGAGATCTATTGTGACAATGATGAACTATTGTTTGTGTTCAGCAATACATGATTTATTTGATAGTAAATCAAATTATAATTATGCTCCATAGATTATTGCGCAAACTATATCCCCAGAAAGGTTACGTAAATGTACAGAGGCTAGCACATCAAGCTACCCCAATCTGTCAAATTTCTTTGATAGATTTTCAACTCTAACACAAAATAATAAAGTTCATTTTCAATTGGGAAAATTTGACAGTTTTGGATAGCTTGACCTGCTGGCGTCTGTACCTGCGAATTGTCTGTAGATAGGCACACACAGTGCAGTTATGTTATAGGTCCCATGTAATAAGGGGCGAATCTATTGTCATTAACTGGGCACCAAACCAAACTCCAAGAATTTCATAGATAAACCAATGCCTTCGATGTCAGCTAGATGAGAAGTACCTAGCGTTTGCTTTTAGGCATTTATTTACTAAAAACCTGAAACATTTGTCAAAATCGGGTTAATACCTTTTTTCCATGATTTATTATTCAAGCTAAGTACATAATATTACTATTACAAACCTAGTTTTCGATATTTACTAGGTCTGTTGTGGAGGCGACGGACGTGCAACTAAACATGCGCGTGGGCATCCACACGGGGCGAGTACTGTGCGGAGTTCTGGGCCTCCGTAAGTGGCAGTACGATGTGTGGTCCAATGACGTCACGCTCGCGAACAACATGGAGGCCGGCGGTGAGCCAGGGTGAGTAAATTACTTTGAAATTTGAAGAATCCAGTTAAATTGTGCAAATGTGACTAAACAAACTCTTTTGGATGGCAATATTCATGGACCTTGTATTTCGCTTGCATGCGAATCTTTAATGCATGCTGTGCGGTGGAAATCTAATTCCACCAACGCGAGCACCGCCAGAGTAGGTACACTTTTAGATTAAAAGTCATCCTGGCGTAAATACCAAGGATATTTCTCTTGCGATTTACTATACGTCTTCACAGAAAGAATTGTACAATGTCTCAATTACCTTTCAGGCGTGTGCACATAACGCAAGCGACGCTCGAGTGCCTCGGCGGGGCTTACGAAGTGGAGCCGGGTCATGGCGGCAGTCGCAACGCATACCTCCGGGACCATTCCGTACAGACCTACTTCATTATCCCCCCACCGAGACGGAGAAAAGTACGTCCAATTCATGTAAAAGTAATCCTTTTAGGAAACTCACAGTGATTATAGCCATTTATTCGATTAATATTTTACGAGATTAGTTTTGACCAATTGGCGAAATTAGATTTGTTATTGTGAATTGTATAGCAGGAAAATGCCGAATAATTTAATTGTAATGTCGAACGATACAGTTATGAATCTAATAACGTTAAGTAATAACTACATAAATACAAAATAGGCCTTTGTGCTATTTGCCTGTATTGTCGTTTCTTTATAACTCCATGTTCTTAAAGAAGTATAGATATAATATTATTTGTAGATGTGCCTGTCAGCCGGCGTGGGCCTCGGCTCTGCTTCTCGTCGGAAGCTTTCCTTCAAGAACGTTTCCAACGTGGTGGTGCAACTGCTGCATTCCATCAAATTCAACGTTGACGTCCCATTCTCGAACATGGCCGCCTCCCCTCAGGAGCTCAAGGCCAATGCCGCTAGGAAGGTACAACACGTCGAACTCGAGACCGAACAAAACGATTTCACGGAACAGTTCCTCTTGATAATTATGTAGTGACGGAAATCGTTTGCGCCCTGTAAATATCGCGTATTCGTTAATATAGGAAGATTCTAAGGGCTCCACCGGTTTTCGTATAAGAGGAATTTTTCCAACAGTTTATTCATTTCATAAAATGTTAAAATCTTACTGTTTGCACTTAAACTATTTTGTGAAAACTTTGCACCTACATGGACATGGCTAAATACTACGAGCTCAATGTCCACGGCTTTATCTCGCTGTTTGTCTCGAGTGATATATTTTCTCGTATTGGTGATCTACTCTCCACTTTAAAAGGTAAGTTCTATTTTCTTTTTGATTTGATACTGTTTTTATATTATTTCGGAACTTCTGAATGTCAGATATGCAAACTATGTCGACATATTTTGCGTTATAAATGTTATCACTGGATGTGATGTAGTTAGAATATATATGTAAACCTTTTTTAACTGTAATGTTGAGTTATTTGTGGCATCTCGTAAACGCGAGAGACGACGCCGGATGAAAATGTTGTTCTGGTGCATCCAGTTTTGAATGGACGTTAGTCGTCCCTCGCACCCGTCCGTATACTTATCAGTGGGCTAAAGCTTTCCTGGTAGGTGTGTGGTGCGAGCGTGAGGCATAGTGTGAGCGGTGTCGGCAGGTGCTGGACCTGCGGCGCGCGCTGCACGCGGAGCCCGGCTCGGCGGAGGCGCTGCGGCTGGCGGCGCTGCGGGCCGAAGACGTGAGAGACGCCATGCGCGCCCCCGCGCCCCACGCGCCCCCCGGCCTGGCCGGCCCCGCCCCCGCCTCCGCCCCGCACCACCACACGTTCGACGCCGTCATGCAGCACCACGCCCTCCGCACGCACGCCGTCGACGACACCCCAGCACATGTTAATATTATGCATACGCAATTACGCACCTTTTGTTTGACCTGTGCTATTTTTAATGACGACAATAATGGGAACGTTGCATCGATTTCTGCGTTCGCCAAATATTTGAACTAATCTGGCACAGATGATTTTTTGCATAATGCGTATACGTAGTAATCGCACGTTCGCCGTCACATGTGTGCAACGTTACAGCCTGCAGGGCATCACCATGTAGCGGCGTACGTTCGTTACACCCTTGCATTATAGGGATGATTTAGTATATGGTTCTTAGGTCTAGTTTAGGAGTATAAAATAAAACCATATTGCTATTTCTCCCGTGGTACTGAGAATTTAAGCTTCAGACATGATTGGATACACGAAACGCATCGATATTGCTATGACGATGCGTTTCGTACGTATAATGTGTGTCGAATGATAACCTCGCTTAATGGTTTCCTAGTAGTTAGTTTGGTTTGAGTGGTGGTTTCAGAACTAAATCTATGCTGCTTTTATTACATTTTAAGGTGCACTGAAGCTTTTTTACGAGTACTACAGAAATAATTTTGCGAGGAACTTCAAGAATGTTTTAAGACGCTTCGCACCAATTTGCGATTTTCGTTTTCTGCTAAACTTCATTGTTATGTTTATACAACACATCTACACAAACACTGTAATCAATGACTAGTAACATACACATTGGAAACGAATTGTAGAATCAGACACGTGAAGCACAAACTCGTTATTTCCTAAACTTCCAGTTGTTCCCTGAATGTTCATTTAGTTGCTGGTATGTTCAAGCCTTCACTCATTGTTGTAATTTTTATATTATTCCAAATCAAATTACTTAAATTGAAAAATTAAACTATTTAATTTGTTTTATAAATTGCATTTGTTATTACTTAATATTATAGTCTTTTTGACTAGTCATTCAGTTAGTCGTGCGAAGTTTGTGGTCCAAGCTGAACACTGTGTGGAAAGCTAAAGCACACCAGCCACTAACATGAGGCGTCTGCTCATTATTTTCAGATATTCCGACCTTGGACATTAGTTCCACAACAAATACCCGCTGAAACAGTAAGCGCAGACAAAATATTGTTCATGTGTATTATTGTTCTCCACCATTTACCGGGTGACACGCTATAATTCCCTTTAATTGACTGTAGGTACGCAATTCACCACAAGCCAAATCTGTGGGTAGCACCTGTCGCGAATATGTTCACTTTCTGTACTATTCACTGTGAATCAATTAAATGGAAAAGGGACAACTAATATCGGCGTGAGCACACAAAACCCACTATATCACCATTTCTTACTTCAAAATTGTCAACTGTTTATATACTTGAGATTGTTTTTTAGAATGTTCGATAATAAAGCCGGTTGCACCGAACTGTGTTTCACTCGCTACCCCGACTAGTCACCTCAAGCACTAGAGCATGGCATGTCCCTGACTGTCCACTAACTTGCATGACGTCACATCTCCTATCACTATTTGTTTTAGACTTTATTTTATTTGGTGCTTGATTATTTCCACTGCTTTCTACTATCTGACTTCTACCTAAGTTTCTATGAAATAATCAAACACGAAATTATTTAGTTTTAAGTCTCGATTACTACTCTCGATCTGTATTTAAGGAAATTCTCTTAAATTCTTTATGAAAATTACCTTCAAAGTAAATTTCAATATGTTGCCAATCTTAAAATAGTCTCTCGTTGCCTACCTATATTATGTTTGTACTTCATTTCATTTCTATTCTAATAACGTGATGCTGCTTTGGATTCCGGATCTTTTGTATTCTAAGGTCAGTTTTAATTTCCAAATTGTGAAGCATGGAGTCGGCATGGCCCTCATGTGTACCCCGACCTCGGCCGTACCCTTGTCTCAGTGTACCTTAACTTTACCTCATAGATGTATGACCAGATATGTGTTCCATAATGATCGTTGTACAAATCGGTGGTTAGTAGTCGCTTAGCTGTAGCTAGTGCTGGTCAGTGGTGTTGACATGCCCGTGGGTTTTGCAGAACAAAGTGACGGAGAAGTTTAAGCGTCCGTTGAAAAAGCGCCACTCGTCTGTGTATCATCAGCCCACGAACCGCGTCAACAAGTACTTGGCGCAGGCCATCGACGCGCGCTCCGTGCACCGCGAGAAGGCCACACACGTGCACCTGCTCACGCTCTGCTTCAAGGATGCCGATAAGGAAGCACAGGTGATCACATTTTTTTTATACTAATTAGGTGGCAAATAAGCATACGGTCCACCTGTTTGTAAGGTGGTTACAGTAGCATAGACGCTAGTAACACCAGGGGTACCTATCACTTGCGCGTTGCCGACTCTGTAAAACGAAACAGGAATATCTTTTAGTAAAGCAGTGTTATTTCACTTCTATTTTCTGCAAGGCGGAGGTACATCCCCAGTCGGGCAGTTCCAATTTGAGTGGAATTACTCCCACTATGCCATACCTCTCTTAAAACTCTTCTCTTCTCTCTCTCTACATCTTTTATTTCTCATATTATAAAATACTAGCCTACAGTTTCACTCACTTCTACTACTTCATTTCAAAAGGCTTTTTGAAACAAAAGGTGACCTATGTCCATCTCCAAGTTCTAATCTATACCAAATTTCATCAAAATCGATTCAGCAGTTTAGGTGTGAAAGCGTAACAGACAGACAGGCAGAGATACTTTCGCATTTATAATAATAGTAGGGATGTAAGGTTATAGTTTTACATTAAGGGGGTCCGGGGTGGACCACAGCAGTTACGTACGGTTGTTGGTGCGGTTGTGTCGAATGTAACGAATCCCATGGCCCATGGCCGTGACATATAAGGCAAGGGAAGGCAAGTGCGGTTTTTAGTCCGTAAGAGTTCGACATACCCTAGCAGTAGCACCTCCCCAGGTAGCAGGTGATCCATTAGAATTTTCCTTACCAAAAAAGACCTACTATTTTCTTTGTTTTTGATGAATAAATTAAGCACACACCAGTAGTGTAACCGACCTATCAGATTTTATGCATCGTCAAGAAAGTTATCTCTTTTTTCGAGTATAGTTACGATTGTATCATAGCCCAGTAATGTAATCCAACTATCCAAGATTTAATGTATCATCTTATATGGTATCCTTTCAGTACCGCGCATCAACAGACGGCGGGTGGGCGGGGTCTCTGAGCGCGGCACTGTGCGCCCTGGTCGCGGCTGGTGCGCTGCAGGCCTCCATCCTGCCGCAGACGTATATCCTCCTCATCCTGTTCGTGACGGCCTTCGCGTGGTCGGCGGCGGTGCTAGCCCTCACGCTAGCGGCCAGGCTCCGGCTCATACCCTGCGATGTGTCCCGACCATTCACGTTGAGGAATGCTATCACCACGTTTACTATCGTACTCGGTTATGCTGTTGGACAAGTTAATGTGGTAAGTCATAGCATTGTCGTACATAAGCCAGCACATCAAGCTACCACAATCTGTCAAATTTCTCTGATAGATTTTTAACTTTAATACAAGGGAATAAGATTCCTTTTCAATTGGGAAATTTGACAGTTTTGGATAGCTTGACCTACTAGTGTCTGTACCTACTATATCTCATAAACTTGGTCATGGAATACGAGGACGTATCATTACTTCTTTGCAATTCTGTAGAGAAAAACATAATTGAGAATTACACATTCTACGGGAAGATTTTTATTAACTTTTGTGTAGGAGTGGATCCAGTTCCATAGTAGGACTCATGAAACTTTGCCCTCATTATCGACAGCAACTGAAAGCTTTGTGTCACTACTGTAATTTCATCTGTCACGAAACAGAAGAAAATTCCGCTGTGGGATATAGCGGAGAGTCGGTTATATTCTACCGTTGGTTTAATAGTAGCACTACATTATTTTCTACCAAAAGACTTAATTTTTTTCGAATGACATCAGTTTTTGCACGACCACGCCACATTGAACGCTATTAATTTAAATAACTATATATTTAGTGCTTGTTAACCCATAGGGTGGACAATATAGCCAACTCTCCAATATTAAAAAAAATATGTTACTTACATGTTTCAAGGACAAGTATTCTGATTTCACAGGTAACATGTGAACATATTGAGCTATGTCGAAATCTAACCGGCAACACGACAACAATGAACGAGGTGCTAACAATGCAAGGCGACGTGGCCGCGCAGCTGTGGTCCAGTCACACGGAGCACCTGGCCTGCCCGGTGCCGCTATACATCACGCTGGGCTGCTGCCTCAGCATGCTGGTGGTCGCCGTGTTCTTGAGGCTACCCATCCTTGTGAAGGGTATCCTGCTGTCTGTCATGACGGCTGGGTACATGGGCGTCATACTGGGCTTCCATAAGGCGCTCTTCGACTGTTACGATCTTATGGTTGAGTGAGTAATCTGTTTTGGAATATTTTCTGAAGAAATTCATACTCCGTAATACAAATGTGAAAATAATGTAGTTACGTTTTCACGCCTAAATCGCTGAACCCATTTTGGTATACATATATGTAGATCAAAAAAGAACATAGGCTAGGTACCTTTTATCTCAAACTGTCTTTTGGCGTACTTTGAACTTAAGTGTTTGTGTTTGTCTGGGTGATTCTTATAATATATATTTTAAGCATGTATTTACAAGAAAAAGTACTTATATATGTATTGTGTCCATTGTCTAGTAGCCATAGTACAAGCACTGCTTAGATTGGGATTAAATCCTGCTGTGTAAAATGTTGCAAATATTAATTTATTATTATTGATTGGAGATAGATGATTAAAGAGTGGAACTAGTATTTAATTCTGTACTGTTGTTGGTTGTTAAATATAAAACAAATGCTTAGTAGTACCTATACCTACTTGCAAATACTACAAGTATTAATGAAATAATCTAATTAACTTACGACATGAGACATTTAATAATAGCACTAGAACACCTACGGGAACAAACAGGATTAGAAGTGACTAATGAAACATGATCTGTTTAATACTCTTAGGATTAGGCAGCTTAAATAATACCTGAGCTCGTGTTAGTCACAACAGTACTTGTATGTCATTATACAATAACATTAGATTATGATTTTATGAAGTACACTGGTCTACTTCTTCATTAATTTCCTTTTATATAAAATCGAGTGATTCAAAGCCAAAGTCAAAATAATTTATTCAAGATAGATTCTAGGTAGTACTTTTTTATCGTCATTAATCTACAATTTAGACAGCCGCAAAACTCCCGCGCTTCGATTCTATGACCTTTGTTGGGATCTTCTTCGTTGTCGTTCTCTTATTGCTGAGGATCGCGACCATATAGGACACGACTCTATAAGCAATGCGGTCTTCCGAAATGTGGACCACTCGGTACCTACATGCTGCCACCGACAGCCTTCTTAATTGCGTTGGACCATCTTGCCGACGCTCTACCTTGTCTCTCTCCCTGTGTCGGGATAGAGCAACCCATAACTGCTGTCTAATTAAAAGACAATTCCAGTTATTGTTTTACATTTTTAATATTGAGTTTATTATAACATTTTTACAACCATCCAAATTAATGTTTTGGATGGACTTAAAAAAACCTCTCAATTCTTAGCGTTTTTACTTGGAGTTTATTAAAATGTCGGCACTATCTACTAGGACCTAAAAAAAGATTAACTTGCGAATGTCTCGAAAAGGTCTACATATACACCGTGTTTTTATTTTGTCATTTTAGAGCGGAAAGGATAGATTTCTACTCATCATGATTAACAATTTCATGTATGGGATCAACCAAGAAGTGCAAAAAAAAACAGCTACATCCTACATTTTGTCATTTTATCGAGAAACCTGAACTTTTTTCTTTTTTCGACTGTAACACGACTAAAAAAACACTGTGTATACAGGTTGTTACAAAACTACCCGTAAAGCCGAAAGGAGGTTAAATGGGGCCTTATAACGAGTCCATTCACAATATTTAAGAACGGTAGTATTGAAAGTGTTGCATAACATACCCCAAAAAAAGGAAAACAACAACATTTTTAAATGAAAAATAGAAAAACTATTAAAGTAGACAATTATTAGGTAAAATAGGTACGTAGGCCTTTCTGTGAAATAATCTGGTTCCCTGACATGACAGCTGACAAATTTTTTGGATTTGATAAAATTCATTATAATATTTTTACGGGGTATTTTGTTACAGCCCCAGTTCAGTGGGTTCTGCATACGTGGCCAGTGCATGGACAGTAGCCTTAGCCCTTGCGGTGCTGTTGCACGCGAGGCAGACGGAGTGGACGGCCAGGCTGGACTTCTTGTGGCAAGCACAAGCTAGAGACGAGAAGAGAGATATGGACGCTTTGCAGGTCAGTAAACTTCACATAGCTTGGGTAAAAAGTGCTAGATAAACCTTATCTCTTCTTTAATAATTATACTTGAACGTTTTGGCGTAGTGGTCACCCTACTGGTACCGTTGCGACGGTGTATATAGTGGGTTCGAGACAACCCTGAGACGAATCTTTGTGCGCTCCACAAATCTTTGTCTGGGTGTACCTACTTTGCTTATTTTCATGGTTTTGAAACCTAGTTTACATTTGTATTGATTTCTGACACGCGAATAATTGAATTAAAACGACTTTTTTTTACTATAGACGCTGTAAAGGGTCCGAAACGTCCACGTTAATAATATCAATATAATGCGATAAAATCAGTAAAAAGTAGTTTTATTTCAATAATTTAATTAAACGGTCATGCTAAGGGTCACGGGGCCGCATGGTACATAATATATGGCATATAACAACTACATAATAATATATATGTAGGTAGTTGTTTCCGACACGTGCTGTCTATGCATGTGAGATTTGTGTTTCATAATATTGGAGTCTTTTTATGGGAGCTTCGTTTTTTAAAAAGAAGAATTATTAATATTAATCATATTGATTACAGGCATCGAACAGAAGAATTCTGTTCAATCTTCTACCAGCACATGTAGCAACGCATTTCTTGGACAACCAGTTTAGAACGAACATGGTAACTATTGACGCAGCTTTCTGACGCTTGACGAAACGTTAAATATAAAAATGCGTATAACTTCTAAGAAAAAATAATTGCTTTTGGGCTTCCTTTTTTAATATAGAGAAGACTTCCAATAAATCAGATACACTTTTTTTTAATAAGTATATTGTTATGCAAGCAACTTATAATTTAACATAACATAACATACCATTATGCATTATATTCCCCAAAGGGTTAGGGAGAGGTTTACTAATGTACAGAGGCCAGCACATCAAGCTACCACAATTTGTCAAATTTCTTTGATTGATATTCAACTTTAATACAAAATTATAAGGTTCATATTCAATTGGGAAAAATTGACAGTTTTGGATAGCTTGACTTGCGGGCCTCTGTACTAGACCAACACCCTCAGTTCGCCAGTATGTTTAATACTGTGGATGTCCCGTGTAATAGAGACTACTCAAAGTCGCTATGGCTCTTTCTTCAAAAGGCCATTTCAGACATTGCCCTGCATTGTAACATACTTACGCATTTCTACTAGATACTACTATGTCTGGACTTTAAAAGAGACCATGGTTGTCTCCGTCTGTTTTGGTGTTTCTTCTCAGAGGTCGTCAGTTAGGAAATGACGAAGCAATCTAGCTTAAAAATAAATGTAAAACATTGACTTTTAAATCTTTAAAAGATCTAGTTATTGAATTAAATATCATTTTTTATCAATCATTATGGTACAAATCCAAATTCTGAACTGCTCCATGAGAATTTTATAGAGCGCCAAAAACATTTTGCACGAAACCAGGACCTCTAGTTTCTAGTTCTGCTTACAGGCAATTATGGATATACCATTGAAACAGTTTTCTATTGAAACAATTCTCTAGGAACATTAAAAGTAATTCACGAAAATTCACTAATAGTCGGTCGGCAAACATTAAATTTAATGCGTTTTGTGCTGAGGCTATTATCGGGTTTCAACGGAAATTCATGAAAAGAAATAAGATATCTTGTTCCAATTTTCATCGAAACCAACTGATTCATCTAAACCTAGAGACAAAAAGTGCATGATATAAAAGATCAAAAGATTCATTAGGCAAAAATTCATTCATTTCACTAATCTTCATTCACTCATTCGTTTTGGTGTTCATTCAATGCTGCTTTTGTTGTTGCACATTACACGTATGGGGTCTAGTGACAGAATAATTCTTAATCTCAATTATTTTACTGATGTCTCATAGGGACTATGAGTAAAAGGAGGTAGAGTCATATTGCACATATAAAGTACCTTTTGGGTAACTGTTATTTCCCAGAAAAACTCCACAACCACAAGTTTATTTTGGGTTATTTTGTGACGGGCTTACCTACCAATAAAACCTGTGACAATTACAATTTTACCTGAATGAAAAAATACAGGAAAATAACTGAATGCAAAAGTAATCGTCACTTTATCATAAACACACCTGATTTAAATTAAACTTTCAAGATCCAACGACGACTACTTACCTACGTAGCCAAATTTTTAGTAAACATTGAGTTTTGTTAACAAGTTCCATAGGAAACGAAAAATTTAATCTGTGCAACTATAATTCGAAATTTATAAGCACATATCATATCTATGGAATATATTGTTTGATAAAAGTAATAATAGTTAAGCTCCCAAGGGCGGGCGAGGTACGGGCAGGCCCCTGGAACATGCAGGAATGCTCACAAACTGTAAAGTAATATTACGTACAGGCGAATTTTATAATATTGTACTATGAACGGTTGAATCTAGATTCAACCATTCATAGTACATTTTTAACGTAACCTGTCCCATTGCTCATGCAGCATTTAACTTAGATTCTTGGTTTGTCTATTCCTGCAATTAACAAAATCCTAGCTATCCCTTGTAAAGCCCCTGTCCCACTGTCACTGTCCCCACGTCTGACGTGTTCGCACGGCTTGCACGCTCCTGCTGATCAAGAGGCGCGGTTGTCAGGACCTGTACCACCAGTCGTACCAGCGCGTGGCCGTTGTCTTCGCCTCCATCACCAACTACCACGAGTTCTACATGGAGCTTGACGGCAACAACCAGGGCATGGAGTGTCTGCGGCTGCTTAACGAGATCATCGCCGATTTTGATGAGGTAAGTAATCCCTAGAACCAAAACTGTGTTAATATCTAAATGCAGCATTATATAAAATTATGCGAATAGCCGAGGACAGGGTGAAATGGCGCACATTAGGGGAGGTCTACGTCCAGCTGTGGACTAAAATAGGTTGATGATGATGATATAAAATTATTATCAATACTTACATATTATTTAATATTATAGTACTAATTCTTTGTCGCGAGAAATTGCGATAAGCTCTTTGGGATGAAAGAGCTCAAGTGAAAACCTTCATCCCAAAGAGCCAACCCCTGCTTTTTGAGACAAAGGATCGGATTAACAGTTTAGACGTGAAAGCGTAACAGACAGACAGAAATAGTTATTGTTGCTATTAATATTAGTAGGGATTATAAAGAGGTAACATTTTGTGTTTGTATTGTTTACTATCTCCGGATCGAATGGTCCCATTCTCAAAATTCTAGCGGTAGTTGGATACCTACATTATCCCCGTTTCCTATAGGTTGTTTTGTTATAATGACATACAAAGTTGCGGACGAAAGTTATTTCTTTATAAATAGATAGTCTCTACAGCTTGGTAGAAATTCAAAATAATATATTATAGTATTTATATTGATACTGATATAAGGGCGCCCACCCAAGGGGTACAAAGATGAGTGATGATGCCCATGAGTACAATGTCTTCTTGACTTACCTCAAATATTTTTGCTTTCATTGCTAGTCAAACCTCAGTGTATACTTTGAACCTCACGAAGATACAATGATAAAATGATTTTTTTCCTCCCGTCATCTACTTGTTAAATATTTTATTAGTTTGATTACGTTTCAGCTACTAGGTGAAGATCGTTTCGGTGCAATAGATAAGATTAAGACCGTTGGGTCGACATACATGGCTGCAGTCGGTTTAATTCCTGACAGAAAGATGACTGATGAAGCCAGCACTCGCAAACACATGGCGACTCTGGTCGATTTCGTATTCGCTATGCGAGACAAGCTGAAGGATATCAACGATAACTCTTATAATAATTTCATGCTGCGCGTTGGTGAGTCACTGTTATGTATATAACCTTGGAAATTCTTTGTATGATTTAAGGTTCTTATTTGGTTTGAGGGAAATATCGTGTATATTGTATTGACAACGCAATATAGCGGGAGCCACGAAATATAAAATCGTTTTAATTCTTTTATTTTTTACAGGAATAAACGTTGGACCAGTAGTAGCCGGTGTAATCGGTGCGCGGAAACCACAATATGATATTTGGGGAAACACGGTTAACGTAGCATCTCGTATGGACTCCACGGGGTTGCCGAATCACACACAAGTCACTGAGGAAGTGTTTCAAGTACTTAAGGACATGTCATATCAGTTTGTATGTAGAGGGAAGGTGAAAGTTAAGGGAAAGGGTGAAATGACTACATACTTCTTGACAGACAGAGCACCCGCGAACGGAACTGTACAAAGCACATCCAACGGTCCGACGCCCAACCCACCCACAGCGTACGGGGGAGTCGCGACACCACTCGCCATGCTGCAGAACTCCGCAAGGAGAGCCGCCGCGCAGCCTTCGCGATTACCACCCTTGAGAGAGTCATCAGTTGCCGGAGAGAATGAGCCGCTATTGCCGTCTAATGGGCATCAGAGCAACGGAAACAATAAAGGCAGCAAGAGTCGCAGGAATAAGGAGAGCGAGGAGGTGCCGCCACCGCCGCCGCCGCACGGGGCGGGCGCGGGCGCGGGCGCGGGCGGGGGCTCGGGCCCGGCGCAGGCGCGCTGGCCGCCGCCGCGCGCGCTGGTGGCGCCGTGGCCGCGCGCACGTGACGCGCCTGCGCCGGCGCCGCACAAGCGCCGCGCGCCGCCCCGCCTGCCGCGCCCGCGCTCCAGCGAAAGCCTGCCGCTGGCGCGCAGCCCCCGCGTGCACTCCTCGGCTGACGAGCTCAGTTCGCTGACACGCTCGCCCAGTCTCAGCTCATCGGACGAGAGCTACTCGCGCACGACGGACGCGTCCCCGTCCCCGCCGCGCCCCTCGCAGTGGCTCCCCCCGTCGCGGCCGCAACGCGCCGAGCCCAGCCCCGCGTACGACTATCCGCCCGTCCGACCCGGCAAACCCACCGTGAACCACATCAACGATGTGTACGCGAAACATAAAATAACAAGAAAACCATCCCTGGAAGACAAGTTCCTTGACGGCAGTGTAGATTTCAAGAAGGAGGAAGAAAAGCTGCAGAGGAGTATCATCAATATGCTCCAAGCTTCCGCGAAACGTGACGGTTGCTGTCAAACAGACAAGAAGGATGTAGCGAACCGACTCGGTCAACGAGCGGATTCCTTCTCTAGTTCTGGCGGCGGACGGCCAACAAACTTGAAGCATCTGAACCACGATGGTCGGGAACCTTTTGCGAAGCGGAGTCCATCAGACGTAGCGTGCGTGCCACCCTTCGAACGAGAAATACAACGGCTGCTGGACGATAAAGCAAGTCTTATTAAAATAAATCCACCAAAATCGGAACGGAAGGAATTGAAGCTCGAACTCAGGTCAGTCTTCTCAGTTTATATCAACACTATAACATTTTTTTAAATTTGATATTATGTGCATTAATTTGGTATAATACCACGTTGTGACGTCCTCATAATTGTGTACGTTGGTCATCTTAACGAGTGCAGAGAAATGTCTTCTTGAATAGTCTTTCCTCTATAAAATAGTTATTACTGTAGAGGTGCAAACCCATCGTTGGAGGTGAAGCGCAACTGCAACAACAACAACAGCAGCCCGCTGCACGCGGTGGGGCTGGCTGCCATCACGCAGGTGGCGCGGCACGAGGCGGCCAGCCCTGCGCCTGCGCCGGCGCCGGCTCCAGCGCGCCTGCCGCACGACTTCCCGGGCGTGCTGCCCACCGACGTCGTCGTGCAGCTGCCCTCGCCAAAACATGAACGACACCGACCTAGGTTTGAACATTTCTACTCTTGCAAAAACTATACCACTTCACCACGTAGCAACTGCAAATACGTTTTAATACCTATGTTCCTTAAGCATATACCACGAATGTACCGATATCAAATTATATTCAAGGAATTGAAAATTATTACCAGCATGGGAAGGAGTAACGACATGTTGTAGACGAAAACAATTTTTTTATATAAGCCTGGGCTACCACTTAAACGATAAACAGTCATTCGGCCCGCCTTATGGTAAGCAGTTACCGTAGCCGCGTGTTGCCTGTAAAAATCTTTTCTGTCCTTTTTTGGAGAACCCTATGCTATACTCTCTTAGGAAAACCTCGTAGACATACATATTATGTCCTATGCCAGAGTCTATACGAGGTTATGTTGATGATATCATTACATAGTTTATGTATCTTTTAGAAGAAAAAACGTCTTATTAAATTTTTGAAGTCACAGGACTAATACTCTAATATTACTTTTACATTAGTAGTCCGCCGAGCGAAAGGAAACCGGACCTCATTATTGCCAGGGAGAAGGAGAGGGAGAAAGAGGCCCAGGAGAGACTTCACCACCGGGTAAGTTTGCCGATTCATAACATTGAAAAATTCATAATAGGGACGTGCAAATGTCATAAGAAATTAAACTTCTAGGTGACCACTTCACATCATAGAGAAATGGGTATCTACGGGGAAAGTCAATCCGAATGGAGTTCATCGTGTTCAGAAGGTGAGGGTGACGGGGAAGGTGGGCAGCCGGAGAGCACAGGCTACACGACGGACGACCCCGCGCTCGAGAACGTCTCTATGCTGAACGAGGCCG
The DNA here is from genome assembly GCA_964056405.1 of Acronicta alni. Lineage (NCBI taxonomy): Eukaryota > Metazoa > Arthropoda > Insecta > Lepidoptera > Noctuidae > Acronicta > Acronicta alni. The sequence continues at coordinate 10,882,353 of OZ043918.1, forward strand.
GCCTCACCGACGCCGAGGCGGCGCTCAGCGACGTCAACTCGTGCTACTTCGACCGCGACGACGACGTGTCCTCCCGAGCCTCCTCCCGCCTGCTGGACTCGGAGGCGCTCGTGTCGCTCGAGTCGCTCAGCGCCATCTACGACTCCGACGAGCCCGCGCACCGGTACCTCGCAAACATTCGCACCGTCAGCGAATCCATTACAAGAAATTTCGGACAGCCCGCGCACGTCACCGACGGCGAAAGTGATGTGTAGTGATACTGTGATATGTCGCGAGTTGTGATAACATTATGTTTTTGTGAATTGAGTACATTTCGACTTTGGTCAATTGTGATAAAAAAATCCTAAATTATTGAACTATCATGACAAATTCCGACGTAATTGATTTAGAACATTTATCGGAGGAACGGTTACTTTGGCTCTCTATTATGAAGAAATGAATACTCAGAACATATACTTTGTTCCCCGCTATTTCTGTAATTATTAGACAATTTGTGGTCGTTAAGACGAAGCGCATCGTTTTTCGCATACGCGGACTTAATTATTTTATCATAAATGCTGACGTGCCTGTACTTTGATGATTTTGTACCATGTAAATTGTGTCAATATGTACCTATTAATGTTACACTGTATAATATTCATGTACAGCTGAATGTGCCATGTGATGGCGACATGCATCGTCTGTAGAATATGCGATGATCTCTACAATTATAAGGTGCTCTGACTTAGAATTATTTATGGTTTGTCTTGTGATAACGGTATAGGTATTCAAATTTGAGCGACCAATCTCTATTAATGTCAGTGTTCTAGTGTAGGGGCTGGCCCCTGTCCTGTAAAATCTAGTTTTTCTCCCTCATTTTGTGAGACGGAGGACTTAGTAAAAATGTGTGAACTAACTACGTAAGTACGTAAATATAATGCATTTGAATCTTTAGAGTAAACATTGTTACCACAGTTGGATAATTATGCTTTGTAGTATTATTTTATATGCCTTATGTATCTTATATAATATTATATTATGTACCTATATAAAGACAAATTAATGTTGCACTGATGTGTCTATTATCTCAATATTTTCTGTTAATTTATCCCTTTTGGCATTTTTTTTTTCGTAATCTAGTCACTAATGGTTTTCTAAAGTTTGGTCGTTTCTTTGTCAAGAAAATAGTGCCATCGTCAGGCCCCCGTTATATTATTAGGTAAGTACTTCGTTTATGAGATATCTTTAACAATTGGAGGGCTGGGAATATCATGTAGTTCTTAAGTAAACAGCCGTGAGAATTGAAAGTACAACCAATATAAAACACCACTAGTGAATATTTGTTGTAGAATATTCTCTATATTAAATATCAATTATTTTTTATTTATAATATAAGTTTATATGTCAATTTCATATTATTTTAGAGTAAAATTTATAATGATAGCTATTTGGAAAAGAAATATTTCTCATTTGAGGCATATGTTTGTTTGTTCCGTAACCTGAATAAGCATGTATGACTGTATGTACTTAAAAGATGTATTGGTAATTTTTGGGCAGGATTATTTTGTGTTTAAACTTATGCTACGTACTTAGATTTTCAATCAAAATTCCTGTTATGTTGAAAAGTAATGTGGACACAATATGTGTCTCAAGCCAAGTTCAGAAAAAAATCGATGTATTAATTATCATTAACAACTTGTGCTTGTAGGTTTTATTCCATCACATTTTCTTATTTTTGGCTAAAAAGGTGTTGAGAGATGCTAATGTCTGAGAATTGTAAATAGGACGAGCGCGATATAGTGCTCCAGTGAGATCTAGAGTTTGTTAATCTTTGTAAATATTGTTATTCACCCGTCAAGTGCTATTCCACTTACAATACAATTATATTTAAAAATTTAAATATACCACACTGTGAAAATATAATATTATTTTTTGAAGGAATTCTCTTGTTTGCTATTTTATTCTCAGTATTTCGATTAAATGTTGACATACACATAGTGCCAAGTAATCAAAATGAAACACTTGTTTGACGCTTGTATAATGTTATGTTTTTGATAAAAAGTTTACTAGGTCATCTTATCAAGATATTATTATATAAATTATAACAAAAACATTTCAAATTGACAATATAGATCTAACTTTTAGTATACCTTGGTAGCAGTAGTTGAACAATATTTTGAATATTTAAATTTGGAATTACTGGATCTTAAATTGCCAGTGTATTGATCAGTCACATTTAAAATTATAAAACGACATAGTTAAAAAAACATCTATTTTTTTGCTGTGCTGTTCACATTAACGCTATTGACCTCAATAGGTACAAAGCTCACACAAAGTAGGATAAAAACTACTGTTATGAAGCTTCAATGTGAATAAGTTACAACTTGTCAAACAGATTACCCACATGTTATAATCTCATAGAAAATTATATTGTCATATTATATATAATTTTGTGTAGGATATTTGAATTACGCCTTATGTAGCAAGTGTATTGTGTATTATTATTTATTTAAATTCAATTACCTAAGCAATATTAATTATCTATTACAAATTAAAAGTGGTTTACATCACAGGAATTGTAGTGTTTTTTATTTCTTATTGACGACGCCTGTGGTCGACTGACTCGAGGACTCTACTGATCACGGTTTGATTCCCACAAGACACAAATATTTTTGTGATTAACTTAAGTATTTGTGTTTGCTGGGTGTTTCGTATGTATTGTAAGTATATATTTAGACAAATAAAGTATTAAGGTAGAAACAGACTTGTAACACCCGACGCGACGTGACGCGAATGTAACGTGTCTATTCGCCAGATTATATTATGTTGTTTTTTCTAGATTTCAACAATCGTGTCGTCGGGTGTTATAAATGTGCCTACTGCTTAATACCCTATACATATAACCTCCCTCAAGAATTGATACAAAAAAAAAACCGACTTGCAGAGACTTGCGCTTTCAAACAAACAATAAAACTCTTCAGCTTATATTAGTATTTTATATAAATCTAACCACAGTGATGATTGATATCTAAAAAGGTTTTAAAATTACCTCATGCAGCAGTAAAAAAACGTATAAGTAATTTTAGTGTCATAGCTGTGACACAAGTTGTCACATACGTTTGCGGGTCAGGTAGTGTCGGTTACGGGCGTTGTTCCGCATACAAATGCCCTTCGCCTTGAACCATCAACGGATATTGTTACAAACCCACGTGGTTATTTGACATCTAAAATTTAATTACCTGTGTAGGTAATTATGTTGAAAAAACAATATTTTTATGGAGTGTACCTACTTACCTGGAATATAAATGAGTTAATAAATAATCTAGTTGCCAGTAGGTAGGTAGCTACTGGCTGAGTGCTTGTCCCTCCCATTGATTTAAAGACAAATAGCATTTAACAAGATAACATTAGTTTATTGAACGAGGGTGTACCGTGCACATAATGAAATATAGAACTGCATTCCTATGCAAAACATTCACTGTGCCCGCTCGTGTGCCTATCAAGAGAATAACTATTGTTATTATTATTTAACAAAAAAATATGAAATGGTATAAAACACAACTGAGGATGCCCTCCATAGTTCTACAGTTGCGGCCCAGGTTGTTATTTAAGGGTTGGCATGGTGACATTGATTAAAAACAGGGTGGGTATTTTATCAGACAGAAAGTTAGCGATCTTAGGAAGATACCTTGATAGTACTTTTATGGCTGCTTAGTTATGAGTAGTTTGAGTGATATAAACAGTAAAATACCAACGGTGTTGTAGTAAATTGTGAACGTACAGAAACATGTAGGCTGCTCACTTATGATTCTAGTGAAAGATACCGAACAGTAGCCTACCAGTTTCGGACTTATCGCGAGTTCTCGCAATTTAATGACTCAGACGGTAATCAGGGACAGTTTCATTCAAAATAATGTGTAATAGTCGGTATGCTAGTGAAATACAAACCGGAGCGCGGCAGGTATGACGCGGCGGTGCGGCAGCTCGGCATGCACCACCACAGCACACAGGCACAGCTGCGGGCGCCGCGCCGCCGCCGATTGGCTGCGCGCGGAAACCGGTCGCCGCGTCCCGCCGCCCTGCCCCGCGCCCCGCCGCTACAAACAACTTCAAATTCTTATTCATGTTCCTTGCCACGACCGTTGCTGCCGTTGAGAGCGCGCGTACTATGCGCCCATACTCCGCGTAATCTTATCGATATTATGTGCTCGATGTCGAATGTGAATCTAGTGTTTTATGTGTGAATTTAACATTAGAATAAGTGCACGGTGGACCAGTCCGACGGTGTGGCGAGACGCTCCAACTGCGCTATGAAAACACACGGACGTTCTGGTGTTTTTGTTCTTTTTGTATCGCGGGTGCTTCGTGAGCGGCTTCGACACAGGGTTACCTTTGCCATGTGCATCAGATAATGTTATGCTCCTATTAGTTTGACGACAAACTAATATGCTAGCAAGTGGATATTGCGACGGAGTGGCGTTGTGTTTTGGTGAATCATAGTGTCGACATGAAGGTGACGGTGTGTTTTGGGTCTGTGCGGGTGCTGGTGCCGTGTGGCGCTGGCGACCTGCTGGTCAGGGACCTCGTGCGGGAGGCCACACACCGCTATAAGAAAGCTACTGGACAGGTCAGTCTACACATTAACTCTTACTGCGGGTAGTTTAAGCGAAGTTTCTACTGTTTTTATTGGCTCAATCCAGTTTGTTTACCTTCCATAAAACTGTCAGTAGTCGATTGGTTTCGACTACTGACTAAGCTGCGTAAGTTAGTAGAGATACTACTTAGGAATGTGCGTCATGTTTTTGATACTGTACCTACTCACATAAACTTCTCAGGATTACTCAGGAACATTGATGAATAATGTCAATTTATTGTCAAAGTTATGACAATAGCATTCAAGTAGATAGGTCCTGTTCCATGAAAATATGAGTGGCGCGCTGGAATCGAACCTACGAGTCCATTGACCCAGGCACAGTAGTAGGTACCTACATAATGAATTGATGATGAATGACAAATGTCATGCTCATGAGGTTGCATACGAGTAGGACTACTCCTTTCTTCGTCTAACTTAGGCAATACACATAAGTAGGTATCTGTCATGACGAATTTCAAGGATCCCATGGCCATGACTATAGGGCAAATGGAGGAAAGTGCTGTTTTTAGTCGGTACGAGCCCGTACCTACCCTGCCGCTTCCCCGGGTAGCAGACGATGCATAAAGATTTTCCGTACTATAAAAAAAGGCCATACGTACACAATGACATTAGTGCCGGGAGGTAGGTAATCAACCCCCGATCCCAAAGCCAAATGTCACAATCATCTAAAGCGTCAATCGAGCCGTTATTCTTGAACTGACTGTAAACTTATGGCAATTAGGTTTGTGCTGGTCCTTCACTGTTTTGATGTTAATGGAAATGGAAAAAACTCATAAATTTACCTACTCGATTTTCTATTGAGCAGATTTCTTTGATTTTGTATGTAGGTATATGAATGAATTTAGTTTTTAGGTAGGTACTTAGGTAGGTATAAGATCTAGAATTTCATAAAATGTACCATGATTATGATGGAAACTGTCAGCTTGACGAACTTATAGTACTGGTATAAAATAGGTACCTACCTACCCTACCGCATTCGCCTTACTTATTCACTGACTTAGGTACCTAGGTAGGTACTTGATATTTCACGTTAACTTACTATTATTTATAACCGCTGCAAAGCTCGCTCGAGAATGTTGAGTTAGGTTGTGTTGTAACCACCTCTTGTTTTTGCACTAATGATCATTTGGTTATGTGGAATGCGCTTAGCTTGAACATGGTAAGAACCACTTTCGTGACAATGTGTCCGACGTCTGTACCCAGTGGAGTGCAGCATTAGCGGTGCCTCTACCTATATTACTACTTGTCAAACTAGATTCAACCATGAGACGCACGAATTTCATAATGCAGACGCCACACATTCGACAGCTCATTATTTTTATGGACACGGACCTTCATGAATGTAGATCTGGTAATTGGACGAAGGCCATCGCTAGATATGTCTTTGAACATGTTTCTGAACTCCATAATTAGCTAACAACATTCTAGCAAAAAAATTTACTAAGTTTTTTAAGAAATTTCGTAACAAAGAATATGTAGATGGTGAACGAATAGACAGGTGTTTCTGTTTTCTCATTAGTGGTTAGACATTCACCTGCACTGACATCGCTGCCTACCTACATCATGCGTTCCTAAGTTCACTTCTCGTAGGAAGCGGCCGACCTTGCCAGCTGTAAGTCCTCCGTCATACTATAAACATGTTATGTTAGTAAATTACCTATGTATTATTATAACTGTCCCTGTAACGATACCGATACGCATTATCGGCTTTGCCAACATATCGCGGTCTTACCGATACGTCTTCAATTCTTAGTAGCTGCTTCGATTTTTAATAACTAGGTAGGTATTAGGTGCTGTTATTACATTATCTATAAGTAGGCACTACCACCTAAGCCGCTAAGCGCAGCACCTACTAGGTAGGTATATTATCTTTTGTATAATTTTAATATAAAATCTATTTTCGTGTACATTCCTCTTCACTGTAACCTAAAATATGAAATAACTACATAGGTAAATAAATTACCTATTTACTAAACAAAGACAGCAAGTTTTAATTTATGTTCAATCATGCTGTATTGTATCGGTATGTATTGCCGGTAGGTACTACTATGAAATTGGTATCGTATCGGCAAAAACAAGTATCATTACATCCCGACTTAGGTATACATAACTGCTTCCTTTTGGAAAACATCACAAAAAAAGTAAAACTTCCTCACAGTGCCGTGTCCCGGATTACCTAAAGGTTTTGTTACATCAGCTTACTTCGAGAACCTTTTAAAGCTAATAGAGGATGTGCTATTTCGTAACGCTTATTACTTAGTTTCTTTAGTCTAGCCCTGTCTTGCATTAAGTATCCATGTAACATGTAACCTACTCTTATGGTAATTGGTATTAAAGCTCTCGGTTCTTAGAAAGGTTTCAATAAACCTAGTCATCTATTGAAAATACTGCATTCATTCCGCATATCATTCAATACTGATTGCATTAATCGCATAGGTATGAACTATTAGGTATGTTCTTTATTTACAATATGAACGTGTTTAAGTAATCGAATTAGTTTTGGTAAACGTTAACATTTCTGCATGATTGGTTGTCTGCTGTTACACAACGCAAAAGGTCGCGAGCGTAGTTAATGACCGGTAAACTATACTTTTGCTGCTCCGCTGGTGAAACGATATGATATCAAGACACGCGGCGTTTTCTAATATTGCTAGAAATACCAAAATGAAACGATCGTACAACTTGTACCGTTTCTTTTGCAAATTGAGTTGAACAACTCTCCTCCCACATAGCCAAAAATGTCAAATTAGGAGTTACAAGAATACCTACTTAATATGTTTACTAGTAAACATATTTTTTGGCAATATCTTCAGAATCTTAAAATAATAACATTGAAATTGAATGTTTATCAGTAACGAAATAAGGCGAGGCGTGGACGTCAATAACCTCTCCATTACTAGTTGACCTTTTCTGGCACGTTTGGCGCCTTTATTAAATAACAAAAAACTGAAAATGTTATTACTGCCACAGTATTGTGCCGTCACGTATATTTTACCTTCGAACGTTATAAATTTTCAGTTGGTTAAAGCAGTCAAAACTCTCAAAATAACTCGATGGTGAAACAATGGGACCGTTGTCGTGTCGGACCGGCCAGATCGCCAGGTATGCGAGAGGAACGGGCGCCTTGAAAACTCGAAACACCTATTGTACCGTGCTGTATGGTGTGCCACGCTCACTACGGATCTCGTCCAACGACCGGTTCTCAGAAAAATGACGAGACATTCTTTTGAGATACGATGATGCTCCTATAAACTAATTCATGGTTTTTATCCGAGCACTTCGCTACGAGTATGTGAGCTGTTACAGTTTTATTGGGTTTCGAAAGATACATAGGCGTAGATAAGTGTTATTGGAAAACGAATGCAAAGTTGGTGGTCTTCAACGCCCCCATCGTAAATCGCTTAGAATAACAATGAGCACTATTGTTTATTTCCTAAAAATGGCGTTGCTTTAACTTTTCATGTTTTATTTATGGTTCCTCTTAAATGTTCTTATGGTATCCGAATATTTAAGATCTGAGAAGTTAGCCCACTTCCTGGTATCCCTGTACTATAGAAAATTTCAATATTTACTTAATTATACAGCAGCCAATGTACGTGATCGTGGAAAAAACAACAAAAGCCGTTTCTCATACCGCCATATGTTGGGCTTCCCGTCAAGTGGATACGTTAGGGTCTTTGTCCGAACCTAAAAGATTTTTTTCTTCGTTTCGGACTAATTGCTTGCACATGTTGCATTAACTTACACTGAACTATATTAAAGTGCTAACACATTTGCAGATTTTAAAACCACTTGAATATAGTTTTATTATTGTATTGCGCATTTACGCATTCTAAGCAATCACTTTCACAAAAATTATAATATTTAAAATTGTTTGTTTACAACAGCTATTATACATTTTGTACCAAATCTAATGTCATTACATCATGTATTCATAATTCATAAGCTGATTACCTAAATAATTTAAAAATAATTAAACGTTTGAGTTTCACGAGTAAGCTGATAACTAAAGTCAAGAGGTCATTGTATTATTAATTCTAGTTTTTTTTAAGTAACTTTTAATCTTATCAAGCGGTTAACGTAATTAGGTAAGTAGGCCACAGACTGCCTACCTACTCAAGATAAAGACACAAAGGCAACACTTTTTTAAACAAATTTTGGGACTAGTGTTATCCAGCAAAATAACTGTCAATTTTTTTTGTATTTTGTTTTAATGTTGTTGATTATGAAGTGTATTCATAAGAGATTTTAACGTAGTGTTAAAATACTAAAATATGTGTACATCAATTTATCGCAGAAACAAAATCTTACATTCTTATACTACTTCGAAGTGGGGTATTCATTAGAGACTTTCACATTCATAGAAGGAAATTTTGATAATGGAGACATCCACGATCTCGACAATATCACAAACCAGACTACATTTTTATTGGTTCTACCTGGCCAGTTGATAAAGTTGACCTCGATGCTGCTCTTGGCGGATACAAGCGCCATTTACAATGACCAGCACTTGTCATAAAGATAGAACATACCTTATTAGACCACGGGGGCGCTAGAGGACGATTATTTCAATTTCATTAAGCTAGATACAGCTTAATGAAATAATCGTCCTCTATCAAATACCCTATACAATACAAGGAATTATCGACAAAACTTTCGTCAGGACAGGCATTGGAACACCACACCGCTCCAACCTAATTCAGAGGCAAAACTATGCAACGGTGCTGTAATTGTAATATCCAAACTCCGAGCTGTTACTGAGATTTTATAGAAAAACCCAATGAGATTCTGCTTGATCTGGGATCGAACCCAGGACCTGTATAGCTACTGTAGCAGTGCGCTAAAGACCATCAACTTTTTCATTCAACTTGAATTAAGTAATAAACAATTGGTTTTTTATTTATTATATTTTTTTTAAGAATTTTAAATTAATTCATAATGCCTTTGTTAAATGGAAATCATAGACAAGAGACGAAACTGACATTCTCTTTCTGTTAAATGACTGTTAAGTCAACTGAAGAAAGACTTTTAACATTTATGATAAAAAGGCAGCTGAGGTAGGGTCCATGTTTTTCCATAAACCATCATTATATACTATTTTGGATTTTGTTTGGTTTTCTAAGCAGGGCTCGTAAGGATACAAAATAACCTTTGTTTCATAACATAATGTCTTCTCTACGTTATCAGACTATGTCTTTGCTATGGCGATGTCTGCAAAAATAAACATATAACTAACGACTATTATTTTAATTGCGTTAAGGAAGTTCTGTATTCATTTTCATTATTGTTTTCTGTGTCATGTGATGTCTCACCCATATTGTAAATCACAATGTCTATTTATTCGTTAATCATTTAGATAGCTATAATTATGTAGTGTATATACAAGGTTGATAAGTGACATAATTATTGTATGAGATTGACTGGAACATGTAGAAAATATTTTTATATTGAGAATTCATACTATTGATATTTTTAGTTCAATAATTATATCATTAATATCATAATGTTTTTCTAATGAATATATGTAGAAAACTATAACAAAGTAGGTACTGCCAAATGCTGATAGTAACTCTTGAGGTTTTCGGTTGTTTTTGAACTGTTCAAAGTTTAAGGTACACTCATTACCAGAATCTTTCTGGACGCTTGGTATTTCCAACAATTATGTGGTGGCGTACTGATGAAAGTCATGATCAGATTTGTCCATAGTCACATAGCGTGGCGGTGCGTGGGCGCAGACAGGCTGGACTGACTCACGCGCACGTGCAGCTCCGCCATGTCAGTCCCATGTCCAATTATGCGACAAATGGCTACTTTGCATTACCTCTGAGCTTTAGCATTCCTGACGCTATGAAACTTGATCTTTGTTGAGCAGAGTTAGAACGTGTCTACCACTGTCAACCGTCTTAAACCGATCCTTTTGTTTAACTTTTGGCTGACGGTTCTTAGAATTTGTATGATGTATCTTAAGTAATTAGCTCAGTTGTTTTTATCTAAGACTCTACCTACCTATAAAAGTTAAAATAATGTTATGACCTCATTTCAGAACTGTAGACAAGTATATAATATACTTAAAATGTACAGGAAAAATTATAACAATTCTGAATTAAGCATTATTTGTATCAATTTTACCCCTCAGGTAACTAACTGAAATTACAGATATTATGTAAATTTATTGTTCTCGTATTGTTTTAAGCCTTTTAAGTTAGGTTTAAAGAAACTTAATTCCCAATAAAAACATAATGTCACTTACTTGAGATCAATACACTAAAATCTTAAAACTACCTTAACCTTGTTTGCCGTCATCAGTTACAAATTAGATAACCCATCCAATGCATTTATTTCTCCAAAAGAGATTGGTTTGCGTTTATATGTTTGAGGTTTTTATATAGTAACAATCATGAGCTATTTCCTTATCAACATTCTAAATACCTAGTTACTTAGAATATTTTAAACTGTACCTATTAATAACCTTAAGAGCACCTGCAGACTACATACTAGTGCAGACTAAATATCGTACAATACATAAGTAGTTTACTCTGATTGCTCTACAGTATTGGTCGATATCAAGAGGTAAAATTAACGCACTCCTATTAATATAAATAAATCTATAATAATATGCATGGGAATTAAAGGACGGATCAAAATATCGGCCGATGAAAAGTTTATAGTCTGTGGGGTTTCTAATTTAGCGATTAAAGCGCTTCAGTTATGATCAAAATATTTGTTTGCTTCCCAACAAACGCATTGAGCAAGTTCATGGTAACTTCTAACTAATGAACAATTGGTTTTACGACTGTGTCGTGTGTGATTATTACGGAGGCCGTGAGTCACTTTGACGCATTTCGGTCTCACTTAATCGTATCTAACCGCTCATGTAGGTATTACACAAGTTATTCACACGTAGGTATGTGATAAATCGGTTAAATAAAGCTTTTATGTAAATCGGTATTGTTTGTGATTGACGTATAATATGTATATCGACGCACTTCATTCAAGATCTGCCAAATGAAAAGCCCAAGCCCACACACCCTCTCATGGTCGTGGATCCCACTAATTGCCACCTCCCCGGGTGGTGGACGATCCATGAGGGTTTTCCGAACTATAAAAAAGGCCTGTCGCGTCCAGCAGTGATACCAAGTTATACGAGTATACGAGTGGCATCAACACAATATATGAATATTCAATATGATTTACCATTAAGTATGATTATACTTCAGACGTCCTTCAATGATCACCATGTAGTCCCCTCGTTTTCATGGAACCGACGCACGATATTCAAAGATTTTTTAGAAAATATTTCTGCTGAAAAAAGCAGAAACTAAACGCCCTGTCTCCGGCTCCATCAGTTGTCAACTGTAACTGTCATTCCTTTTTTTCGTGTAAATGACGCACAACGTAAAAACTTTTCTTTTCGTTTAAAAAGTGTTTTTACGTTAATATTATACTAAAATAAACATGCTGAAATGCAGTGATAGTGAGGAGTGCATATGGAAGAAATTATGCAAGATGAAAAACCAATACGACGACGTAAAAGAAATCGCTGTCAACATGGTCGGCCTCCCTCCCAACATAAGACATAAGATTGTTCAATAGTATTATTATGTACGTCCCCAGAACCATCACTGTGGGGTTGGTCGATGACGTTAACACGCCAAGGATTGTCACTGTGAGGTCATTCACGGCGTCGTTTATCTACCTCATACCTGGAACATGTCTTATTAGGTACGTCTAGAACCATCACTGTGGGGTTGGTCGATGACATTAACACGCCAAGGATTGTCACTGTGAGGTCATTCACGGCGTCGTTTACCTACCTCCTACCTGGAATATGCGACACTGTCGCCATTCACTCACAATACACGAACAAGGCCTAAGATCGATACTGTGAGATCGTTTAATGGCCATGCACGCCTAGAAATGTCACTTGAGGGTCATTCAGCGCGATGCTTACTGCCTAGAACTGGTACTGGGGGACCTCTCAATGGCAGTCGCCTTAGGGGCGAAGTTTTGATGCAACAAGATGCACAATACACTAACAAGAAGTGTTCTATTTGTGATATTGAAAAGGAGGAGGGGGGGGGGCGAGGAGGATACACCAGACCAAGGATCACGAGGTATGTAAATTACTGATTTTTTTTTTTTTCAGATAATGTTAAAATAATGGACGGATTTCCTAAGTGTTCTTGTAAAACACAATTGAAAAAATGCACTGTGACTGTGTGTGGTTGCCTTGCAAAGAATGAAAACACATCCTTTACCATTTGATTATAATACTATACAATAATCACTCTCAACTAATAATAATTTATCCTTAAAATTAATGCTGCTTGCTAGCTGAATGTACCAAATCCAACAAGGTGGGATTTTTAGCATTGATGCCAGCTAACCACTTCTGGGATTGCACATGCATCCAAAACGGTGTAAACGGAGGCATGGTATGGTATGGTATAGCAGTCTGGTTTCCGCAAATCCACGTCAAAGCAGCTATTTTCTGTGTTAAAACAGAGGCATAACCAACATAATTTAAATTATGTACTAACAGATTATATGTCACTGAAATGTAAAGCCTCAAGAAAGAAGCTAGCAGGTTAAACAACCTATGGATAACTCAATCAAAAGGCTCACAACCTTTTACCCGGACAAGTCCACCTCAGTAAGGATGTGAGCAAATATCTACCAAACCTCATACTAAATAGAGCCATAGCAGGTACATAATGACATCTCAGAAGAGAGCTAAAGCAGTAGCAGGAGGCAAGTACACATGGCCAGGAAGTAGTTACAGTATCACCAGCATATTGCCAGAGAGTTCCACAGTGATCTGTGTTATCACAGACATACCGGGTAAAGTTTTAAAATTAAAGTTTTCTTTTATAACAATTATTAGAGAATTACCAAGACCCTCTGGATAACATTCGCCCCAGTGATCAAAAGATTTGCACTTTTTGTTTCAACAAACAGTAAAGTTTTATGACCATCCGATACCTGTTTCACAAAACAGGAGGAAATCTTAACAAAATGAACAAAATTGGTTGATGTTACTGAATATTACAAAGATAAGGATCTATTAGACCTTAGCCTTTGTACTAAGCAGGACAAATTACTATTAACTTATGCAAAAGTACTGATTAATTGTATTTAATATTGATCAGAACTTTAAATTGCTAGAAGATTGTAGTTTCAAGTATCATAACCAGAAACTGTCATTTTACATAAGTACACCTAAAGGATATCTGTTTTGTGATATAAATCAAAGACATAAGAAATACCTTAGTTCATCATATTAATGTAATAGTTTGATATTGGAGAATTTATAGAACCATTGTGTTCACTAAAATTCTGAAAGTAGTTGTTATTAAGTACTTTGATCCTGGACCTAAAAATCAATCAACTTGGATAATTCATTACTTACACATTATTCAATTAAAAGGATAACCAAAATAAAACATAGGTACCTAAACCGAGGAAATAAATTAGGATCACACTTATATTTAATAAGAATTTATACTAACCATCATGTTTGGTATAGGTAAGATGTATTTAAAGATTGTTTATAAATACTATCATGTTATAGTAAATTATGATAGTAAGACATCTGACTCGCTCATACCTAGGATTTTAAATGATAAAAAACCAATATGCATTGGTACACACAACTGTACATATCACTATTCAAACAATGTTATATTGAATAGAGATCATTTGATGCATCCTTATCTACTAAATTAGATATGCAGTTAATTACACAAAACAAATGTTAGTATATACCCATACAAAGTTGAAAGCTGCAATCCTTGAAAATAATAGAAAACAAAACTGAAACTGTAAATATGTGTTGTCATATTATTACTTCAATTTTGATAACAATACTAGGTACTGTTATCTAATAATTATATTGGTACCTATGCACAGTGAGTGGTGTTCACTTCTCTCACTTTCTTCACTAATAGATACCTATGGTATCTAGTGGAGTAAAAATATAAGTAATTGGTTATTTGCTTCTTTTTACCTCTAAAAGATAATCATATCACATTCACATAAATAAGACAACATCAATACTAATTAAATTATGATATAATATAAATTGGAAGGGGCCTGACATTGACATAGGTGCAGACAATTGGTATAAAATTATTATAATCAATACCCTGGAATAATCTATTAGTGTCAAATTTATTAATGAAAGAAAGAATATATTGCTTGACATAAGCACAAAGTACATAAGTATTTAAACTTTCGCAAAAGGGTCAATTCTCTTTTCTAGGCATTTCCACCATTATTCTTTAATTCTTAAAACTTTCAAACAAGGTTAGGATGAAGCTGAGCCTATCACAATAGTGCCACATGGGTTGCTCAACCTAAGGTTCCCAACACTTATACGTCAAATGGTTGTCTCACATCTTTTGATTGTTCAACAGAGAAATAACCATTCATATTCAGAAAGAGCCTGCAACTAGGAGATTGTAGTCTGGGGATCATTATCTTACCAGACAAGGAAGAGCTATCTGTACTTACAGATACTTATTATAATGGCTTCCATCATTGAATTAAAACAATCCCAATTAATAGTTAGGTACTGCTTAACATAAGTGAAATTAAAACAAATTTGTTTTCCTTTATCAATAGCCATAGTGCAAATTTTTTTATATATTTCTACGACAATATATAAGTAATCAAGGTTCATCCTACAGTACCCACAATACAGATAGGTTGTGTAGTGTCTAATTACATAAGTACTTATTTATACATCCAAGACGTTATAATATGAATACTATAATAGTTAGTTATCTTTGAGACTGTGGGTTGACTTATCTAATACTTCTTCATTATGTTCATTAGAAACGAAACCAACCTTATTATATTTTTAGAAAAAGCTATTTTTATAAAAATATATGTAGAATAATTAGCCAAGAAGACTAACCTTAATAGAGATTAGATTTTCTGTTCATAAAATTCAACTATGAACCTATCTCATTATTATATATCAATATCTAATAAGTATACTTCAGTATAACATTTGTCAGGCAAAATGCTAAAATTCAGTTAAGATAACTACAGACCACAACACCTGATAGTATCAAAATAAATGCTACCAGCTGATAACAACCCAACTTAATTCTCTTATCTTTACAAAACAACCTTAAAATTTGTCCTTCTATGGCATGTCTAGACACATAGAGCAGAGGTCCATAGAGATAATATTGAAATCTGTATAGCTTATAAAAGCCCACAGCAAATAGAAGGCCTACAACAATAACAATCAGTAGACAGATAAAGGACACGTAAGAGTACCTGGTCTTTAATTACCTATTTCCTATTAATAATAAATGGAAATATTTATTCACAAATATTCATTCAACTTATTCAATACATAAATACATTTATGTAGGTAAGTACAGGTATTAGACACGCATCTACTTCAGTCTCAACTAGACAGTATATCATTAATGACGAAGTGCTTATGTGCATGTGCATAATTACCTACTGTAAGATAGACCTCACAACCTATAACAATTCTAAATAATTTACTCTTAACACTACATGAGCAGTACCTACTCATTGGAGGATATAAAACCTTTCACTTCATATTACAATATGTCATAATAATAAAGGTATTTATTTATCTCTTTCACAAAGGTAATATTATTCAGTTTGGAGCACAGTACAGGTTCGAGTAACGCATTGGAGCTCTATATTATTATAAAGATGGTTATAATTATGGTAAATGATTAGTAATCTTATTAATTACGGGTAAATGATTACAAAGATTAAGAATATTAAAACTTAAATGTTTAAATTATTATGATAATATTAATCTAATTTGGTTGATTTCCTTTTGATCTGAGGGTTGACTGATGGAGAGTGCCTCGCGGCACTGGTACTGCCTTGTGTGCCACAATGTGCAATGAGGTATGGATAAAAATGAAATAATTAATAATAATAATACATTTATTTGCATAAAACATGGTATACATGGTGTTACAATAAATATAATAAAGTGCAATATAATTAAGTACTTATATAACGAAATTTGTATTCCAACATAAACTGAAATATAGTTCAACATTCAATAATAAAAAGTAAAGAAACTATATAAATGTACAGGTGTTTCCTTAATTTTACACATTTGTTACAATTTTGATGAAGCTTTAAACATCTACATGGTGATCATTGAAGGACGTCTGAAGTATAATGAGTGATTAAACGAACTTACCTGTAAGTGAAGTTCGATCATCATTATATGAAGACACTGTCCTTCAATGATCACGGGAGCCCACCCACACCCATTCGAAAGAATTCCTTCTTTTTACCCAGAACAAAATTGTGAAAAATGTGTGGCTTTAAAAAGAATGACAGTTACAGTTGACAACTGATGGAGCCGGAGACAGGGCGTTTAGTTTCTGCTTTTTTCAGCAGAAATATTTTCTAAAAAATCTTTGAATATCGTGCGTCGGTTCCATGAAAACGAGGGGACTACATGGTGATCATTGAAGGACAGTGTCTTCATATAATGATGATCGAACTTCACTTACAGGTAAGTTCGTTTAATCACTCATTATTGTACTATTCTCCGAGAGGTTGGAAGCGGTTAACAGTGACGTACAGTAAGTCTCGCGGGTGTTTGATGTTATGTTATGTTAAAAAAAGGACCAGGGTTCTGTATTTATTGAAATAAGATTACAAACGAGCCTACAGGCCGTCTAAGCCGTATAAGCGGTTGCAATTGCAACACCAGTGTTATCATTATCACTCGCGGGTTGTCATCTTGAGACGTGTCATATGCCTAGTAATTTCACATTTGGTTAGATTTCCCTTCAAACGGGACATTAATGATGTTAGCGCATTATTAGTTAGGGGTAGAATATTTGGGAATGCGGTGGTAATATCCCAGATGAACTCCTTCTAGATAGAGCCTACCACCGTACCTTTTACCGTGGGAGAGCCATGCTTCGGCACGAATGGGCCGGCTCGACCGGACTTGATACCACGGCCTCACAGAAAACCGGCGTGAAATAACGTTTTCGTTGTGTTTCGTCGAGTGAGTGAGGATACCGGACGCCCAAACCCCTTAAAAGGGCGGCAACGCACCTGAAACTCCTCTGGTGTTGCGGGTGTCCATGGGCGGCGGTAATCGCTTACCATCAGGTGATCCGTCTGCTCGTTTGCCCACCCTATCACATAAAAAAAAAAAAACCACCAAATGCTTTGTGCAATCATGCCATTTGCCGGATAAAAATCATAAGTGGCAGGTTACTAGGAAATCGAAACCAGAACTTCGCCCTCAGCGGCTATGTTTTTGACCAGTAGACAATTGAAAGTGATACAGATATGCCTCTGTTTCTTAGTAGTTGAATACGAATCCTGTAGGTTCGAGTGTCGGACTGCTGATAACAATTTTGTGGATTTGATTTCCACAGGACACAAATTTATGTAATGAACCTTTTAATGAACATAAGTTTTTGTGTACAGTATGTTATCACTAAAACTAAACACACTAACTAAAAATAAACTATAACTAGGAAACTAAAGCATATTGGACCATAGTGCCCATAGTAAGAAATATCCAGATGGACTATCCCTACTCGCCTGTAAAATATCTACACTCTTCCTTAAAACATCCTGTATAATATAAATATGTATTTATAAAAAAGTATAAATATTTATTTATTGCCTAGTACTAGATGGTGCTTTGTAAAATATTAAAAATGTATATTTTGAAAAGTATATAATAATTATGTAAAGAGGCCAGCACATCAAGCTACTACAATCTGTCAAATTTCTTTGATTGATTTATAACTTTAATACCAAGACAATAAATTCAATTGGGAAAATTTGACAGTTTTGGTTATAGCTTGACCTGTTGGCATCTGTACATTATGTTGAGTTAATTAATTATTCTTAGAAGTCCGAGTTCTGCCGTTACTGCAGACTGTCATAAAGCTGCAAACCATTGGATGCCAAGTTCATTTCGATTAACTTTACGAGCAATATAAATTTATTTCAATTTATGGGCGACCACACACACTGAAGTACTTGAAAGTTCTGTATAACTTGTTACTTTTAGCAGCTACTGACCACAGACGGTACAGTGTTCCAAGTTCTAAGAGAGGTATGGCAAAGTGGAATACTTCCACAAATTCGAGATACTCCCCTACTGGGGAAGTACCTCCACCTTGCAGAAAATCGAAGTAAAATAATACTGCTTTGAGCCGTGTTGTTTTCCTTACGGTGAGCTAGGTTTCCAGTGATCCGCGAAGAAACGTTGTGTTGGCAGTGCAGGGACTTTGACCCTTATACTGCCATCCCAACTATTCATCTTTTGTTTTACAGGTCGGTAACACGCAAGTGTTACAAACGTCTATAGGCTACGGTAACCACTTACCCTCTAGTGGGCCGTCATGCTTGTTGCCACCTTAGTGGTATAAATAAAAATATATAATATAATAATAATATAATAATAATAATAATATTTTTGGGATATTTTACACAACACCATCTAGTCCCAAACTAAGCAGAGCTTGTACTATGGGTACTAGACAATGGATATAATACTTAAATACTTTTTTTTTTGTAAATACATACTTATAATACATAAGAAACACCCAGACAAACACAAATACTCATGTTTTATCCACACAAATATTTGTGTCCTGTGGGAATCGAACCCACGACCCCATGATCAGCAGTCCGGCACTCGAACCGCTAGCCCACAGAGGTCGTCTAATAGTACTCAGAGTACATAGTGTATCTTTGGATTTACACGCAATTTTAAACCTTGCAAGATTTCTTTCTGTAGATTACCACGCATTGCCTTATCTGAAGTAATCTGTAACTAATAATTAATTGCGTCATTCAAACACACGTGTAGCTGTCGCAGGTAGATAGATAAGTGAGAGAATTCTGAATCATACATACATACCTTCACGGCTTTATTCCCTGAACGGTTAGGCAGCGGTATCCTAATGTACTCTCGATCCTGGTATATTTAGGTCTCATGTAACAGAGGGCGAGCCTATTGCCATCATCCTTCCACAAGTCCAAGCTCTCTCCGAGCTGCTACTGAGAATTTCATAGAAAATCCCAATAAAACTTTGATCGACCTCGGAATATAACCCAGGACGTCTAGCGTAGAAGTCGCGCTTAGGACCAGTAGATTAACGAAGTAACGAGGTGGTTCTGAATTATTGTGCTGGTTTATTAGAAAGAGTTTGAAAGTGGACGCTATTGATAACGTTAGAATTAATTAGCTTTGTTTGAAATAAAAATAAGATAAATTCGGTTAACAATTGGCGAAGACATCGTTTAGCAATGTAAGTACAGACGCCAGCAGGTCAAGCTATCCAAAACTGTCAAATTTTCCCAATCGAACATGAACCTTACGATTTTGTGTTAAAGTTGAAAATCTATCAAAGAAATTTGACAGATGGGAGTAGCTTGATGTGCTGGCCGCTGTACCTACACAAAACGGTCAAATTTAGAACCTATCGTCATAATCTTACGTGATCTTACAGATGAACATACATTATATTGTTTCTTTATGACCATAAAATACTTTTGGTTTCGACAAAATACGGTAATTGAAGATTTATCTTAGTAACACCGACCGTGGTAAAATGATCTCATATAAAGATGATATAACAATGGGCAATAATCATATTTGTTCAAAGTTCATCATTGTTCTTGGGTGGATTCGCGAAAAATTACACTTACTAAAACTACATAGTACCTACTTATTTAACTGTTTACTTATTCAAGGCCCGTGGGTATTTGACGGTATTTTCTAGCTACAAATTAAAGCAGACTATAGCTAACTTTGATGGATAATTTAGGTAAGTATTTCACTTTCAAGCAGCATTTTTTTAAATTATTTATTTAAAAAGGAATGGTTGTTGTAATTGTAGCTGATCAGAATGGAAGACAGAATTAAGTTGCTTTTTTTTTCTGTTGTATGAAAACAAGAATAATTTGTAGCGACGGCCCCCACTCCGTGTTCTTTTATGTAAGGATTTATGGTAAACCAAAATTAAATCGTAGAAAATCAAAGCCCTTTGGTCGCCTGTGAAACGATCGGTCGTTGATTCTGATGATATAAATACTCATGTCCTGTTTTCAACTTCAGTGGTTTCAATTTCTTATGCAGGCGGGAACACGAAAAAACCTTAGGATGTGCAGCAATTCCAGCATCCGTTCCAAAAAAAAAAACTGCAATACTGCTTCTGTATACATATAAAAACTGGTTTCCAGTACGCGATAGTATAGGTACGCTTTTAAACCACAAGATAAGCAGTACTTTTAGGAACTGCGTATGCCCGTGGCACCATTGTTCCACTATTTGTAATATGTAGTTCTAATATGATTTATAAAAAAAAAATTGATAAAATGTAGCCTATGTCCTTCTCCAATGTCTAATCTATCTCTGTACTAAACTTCACGAACATCAGTGAAGCGGTTTAGGAGTGAAAGCGAACAGACAGACAGAGTTACTTTCGCATTTATAATATTAGTAAGGAAAAGTAGGGATCTGTACTGCTAAAACGTAGGGATTTGTCACGAACGAAATATGCATTAATTCCAGACGAATTGCTCAGTAACCTTTTCAGGCCTAATATACGTTGTTAAGCTATTAGTAATTTAGAACACTGTCTCGCTTTGTTCAAATACTAAATAATAGTGTAACAACACAATGTACGTAATACACGCTATTATTTTATGTTTAGACCAATCTGTCATTGCAAACAACCTGTTTTATTTATCTGTACCTTAATTGGGCTTTATAAACAATTTAAACCACCGAACCTACTTCATAAATAGATAGTGTGTTTGCCTACCTGTTTACTTCGACTCAGGTAAAGCCGTACCAGCCCTTCCGATAATTAACTGACTTTTTATACGATCCCTCGATTTTTTTAGCTAAGCGTTAAGCCAAGATTTTAACAAAAAGTACTTGTTCTGTCGCTACCCGAATCTATCCGATCTTGAGATTAGAATGGATGCCAGAGTATCGTGATGGATAATTCGATTAAATTACCAGTCATTAGTGTTGGAGTCCATGGTACGCGCCGTCACGATTTGTCGGACACGATTCTTGAATGTGAATCTGTAATGGTATACGAAGAAACAATGCAGCTTCGTTTGCAAATAAATTAAGTTTTCGTTTAAAACATACATGGAGCGATTGGTTCGTAATTCTTACAACTTGTTTGTATTAAAATAGTAATGTTTATTAACATAACGCCTATATTAACTTCTTTTTTGAAGGTCAGGCTCTGTGGTTTTGCCTAGAGCCCTATGTTCGGTAACAGTTATGGTATTTTTAAGATTTGATGAAAAGCCAGACGCTATTTTACAGGAGTGATGCTACTGCACTTTATCCATAATGTTGTACTTCCAAAGTTGGCAGCCATTTTGTTCTATTTGTGTCAATGGACACTTTATAAATAAGGATGTATGGAGAATGTCTTTCGCCTAGTCTGTTTTTATTCGGCGTGGTAATTACTCGGAGGGAGGGGACTTGCCGGCCGAGCGGCAGTGGAATGTTACCTGCCATCCCATTTCAATTTATAGAGTACCACTATTGCCCTTACAGTCTACAATGATACGGGGATATTTTTACTCGTCGACGAACTGTGTATTGGAGAGCGTTTGTACTTGCATCTTGGACTTCGTTGCACGTTGCAGTTGTATCGCAAAGTTCTCCAAAGTTGTGGGCTGCCCTATGATTTTTTATTTTGAAATTTCTTTAGTAACGTAGAATATAATTAGCTACATTTCCCTTGGAATATTTTTATCGTAGCAACTTAATGTCTTTGTTACAGACTAATTACACCTTCATAAAACATTTACATAACTAATGGTTAGGTAAGATCATTACAATAATATTGTGTTATGATATTATGTTTACAAACAAACGCTTATAAATTCACTAGCATTACGTTACTTACTTTAGGAGTAGGCAACGGGTAGGTTAATTTGAGCCTTTGATTATATACTTGTCTAGATGGAGCAATGCAAACAAACGACACGCGAAAACTGGGGCCAAATTGCGTGATATGTGTGAGTACCGCTTGTGTACTTATTGTAGTCAAACTGTCAAGGTGTGTGTGTTTAGGGATGCCTGCTCCAAATTATTCACTTACCTTTTCTCCATTATTTAATGGGATGACAGTTAAACGAAATAAGCTGAATAAAGTAATTATTTTGTAGATTAGTGTTTTATTTATTTTAATAAAAACAAAAAATACACTGATTAGATATATACAGCAATTTATAGATCAAAATCCATCTCTTTGTATTTGTTTTCGAAATAGTTTTTTTTTAATATTTCATTTCGTGTCCGCTGTATAATGTCTCTCCAGTCTTAAGAAATCTGAAACCCAAAATATTAGAAAGAACTAACAAAAATACTATTTAGTGAATGACTTCATTTATTTTGTGAAGGCATTCACTTCACATTTCATTTTTTTATCATTTACTGATCAAATAAATTATGTAAGTATTAAAATAATAAAATTTTCTCCTGATCGAAAGATGATGACTGATATTTGCATTTTATCTCCCATAGTTTCGCCAAATCTCCCTTGTAATAAATTGACAACACCGGCTAATCTGTCGAACCTACAAAATAACGAATTGAAAAATCATGTTTTCATAAAATAATAGAGGTTAAATAACAAAACTTACCGATGTAATGTGATCTTAGTGTAATTATACGGTTTTCCCACATAATTGCGACACAATTTGACAGCACATACCGACATAATTAATTATTTTTCGAGAACTCCACACCCTGAAGTGATCCAAATGACACTGACGTAAGTGAGAAGAGAGTCTACCAATTTTAGTAGACTTTATTTGGGCCGTTCTGTACGTGTCAATGTGGCATCTAGACAAGTATATAATCAAAGATTTGAGCTATGTTTAGTCCTTATTATTTTCCCCTTCTGTAAACAATAATGCGGGTGACATTTGGCATTAAAATAATAAAAAACGTTGGCAATGCTAATAAATAGCCTGTCTTGTTACTGCTTTGATAGTATTACCTACCAAGGTAGATATTAGAACTCCTTTGAGTTGAAGTAAAATACTACTTATGAATTTTATCGCAAAAATGCAGTTTAGTGTTTTTGCTTTTGATAAATAAGTTCCGAAAATACTGAATTGCTCATGTTAGAAGTCCCTCCATTTTGAGAATTCATGGCATCGCCGCCGAAATATTTGAACACAATAAAATTATAGAGCATTCGCCATTCTCAAGAAGGTAGGTCATTCTGTTCCACTTGGAATTAAATTCTATAAAGGTGAGTAGGTAGTAGATAATAGTTCACTCGTAGCTAACTGCATTCCAAAAGTCTTTTCCAAAGTTACGTTTTTGCAAGTCACTTTAATTAAGTGTTGGGGAGGCTCAAATAATTATATTTTTTCTATTAAGTACCTAGTGATATTGAGGTTGAAGAACTTTATTAGATATTTTCTATCAACCGAATCAATATGAACTTAAAAGCGCAGAAACTTTAATATCCCATTTATAGACTCGTTTTTTGCAAGGTAACATCAATCAGTATTTGATAGATCTAGCGAAGTGGGCGTGGTGTGCGAATGCCTGCGCGCAAATCCTACGCTCTGCCATGCGCGTGGGCAGCGTAACTCAACAAATTATCAACTACGAGTTGGTATTTCATCATAGAATGCATGTGATTTTGCAGCATCGTGATAATGAGACGAAGCCTGTAGAGTCTGGGGACACTAAAATGTATTTTTGAAGTCACTAATTACAACAAACTAAAAAATAGTAGCTACCTTAATACGAGAAGAACATACGGAATATCTAAATGATCGGTTAAGCCAAAATATTTATAAAATAGTATAATATGGACAAATGACATAAAAGTGCGTCAGTTTCCTTCCCTCTAGAATGACGTAACCTGCTGAGCTATAACTATAAATGCGTTGATTCATAGTTTATAGACCGCTAAATTAAATTTTAAAGTAAAACTGTTTTATGGAAGTACCCATAAAAATACGCTGTTATTGTAAACAAGTTGGTGGAACTCGTGGCTAAGTAATAACTTATAACTACTCTGATCAGCAAGGTTAAGCTACGCTAGCCGCGGTCAGTCTATGGATGGGTGATCATTCTTAACGTAAATGTAAAGCTGTCGGTCTCGGTTTGTCATAATTATGAACATCTATGCCAATCGTTAGTGGTAGTTTTAAGCTCAAAAAGTCTGACAATCAGTCTATCCTCAGGATAGCCGCAGCGGTATTGCCTGGAAATTGAGTTCGCAGGCCTGATGGCAGTCTCCTCGTGTAAAATACTGATGTAATTCAGCCTAATCTGGTTCGACTGGCACTTTACCCCAATGTTAGTTGAGAGGAGGCTCGGAGGAGGTTATTGTAAATAAGGTGAACTTGGTCAAGCATCATAATTTCGCTTTTAACTTGTTAACACGTGATCCGCCGGCGCCCAGACCAATCCCGCCGAAGAACGATAGTCAGACAGAGACATATTAATTACACACATTTTGCATTGTGTCTGTAATACCTATGTAACATGTTATGCTACTGTCATGTAATAGGATTTCAATAATACAGCTATAAAAATGTATGCATCCTCAATCCTCACTTTCACAATGTAAATTCAGTTACTAAAGCATAACTGTAGCTTGATACGTCTGGTGAGCGCTTTGTTCAGCACGAGTTACAATAATATTCGCTGGACGTGTATATTTTGTGGAAACAAAAGCGCGAGTACCGGGGAACAATGTGAAAACATACCACTGTGCTGTGTGAAGTATTCAAACGCATGTATTGTTGTCCTGCCGACCTACGCATTGTCGTTGCGTTGAGTGACGATCACCAGCCTCATACCGCGAGAGTTTGGTACCTTAAAAAAAGAAAAAGCGTTGTGTAGATAGATATAAAAAAAAGAAAATTCGATCTCAGGGTTCCCTCCTCGACCCTGAAAGAAAGAAAAACACATTTATTCAAACATGGTCCGTACAACACACAGATAAAAATTAATTATGGAATGAACATACAAAAACAAAGATCACCATTATGCTTGTCACGAATGGGTTGCCAGCTCAGCGTTATGCTGGGCGTATTTTGGGTATTAAATACGCCCAGCATAACGCTGCGTTGGTTTTCAGTTGGCACCCGAGATATACGGACCCAGAAAACATGAATAAATATATATTATACTTATAATATAAAATAAAATAAATATTCAATTATGTTACTAACTCCGACCGTACCCCCGACGTTTTAGCCAACTAAGCTACCGAGACTACTGCTACTTAACCAAAAAAACAAATATTGAATAAAAAATGAAATATAAGTATCTTAAAAAAAATTAGTAAGTGGACATTTTAATGAGGTACTTATTTTAAAAGAATTTTAGCAGCTAATAGTCGCCAGCGTACACGCCTGTCTTCCCCGAAGTATTACTTCTTCTTCACCGGTATGTTTAGGTCCCATGGGCGAGCCTATTACAAATTAACTGAGCACAAAATACATACTCTGAGCTGAGACTGAGAATTTCATAGAAGAACCCAATAACGCTACTCGACCAGGAACATCAAGGATAGTAGGCGCACTTACGACCACTACTTGGATAGGAAATCTATAATGTATAGTGCTTCTAGGTGACTTAAGAAATCCGTTTTCCATACAACAAAACAATTGACAGATCAGAGGCCATACCACAATGTGTTAATGCGATCATTTTTAGGTTGTGAGAAAGGGATGGCGCTATTTAATTTATAGAGCGACATCCCTGTCTCTCTATCGGAAAACGATCGCAGTAACATCTTGTGGTACGACCTCAGATACCATAATCGTCTGTCGCTCATCAGGTACATTTAGCCGTTTCAAAATAAATTAATCGTAAGTCACAACTGTAAACTATTCTATACTACTGCGAGATACAATTTTATCATCACCTGTTGCATATTATGTCCCTGGACCACCTCGCGGCTCGCCATAACAACGTCTGGAATGACACATCATAATATGAAGACAATACAATATAATTATGCACTATGAATAATAAGTTAATGATCAATGCTTACGTTCTTCCGTACTGCCATTTCGGTAGCAGATGAGTTTAGGTCTGGTGCAATCAAATTTTGTAGTTTAATGAAACAAATATACTTAGAAAAAACTATTGTCTGCGGTTTCAGTCACATTCCAAGAGCTTTTTTAGACAAAAGTAAGGCCTTTCTCCTTCTCCCAAGTTTAATCCATCGCTGTAAGTACCAAATTTCATCTAAAGCTGTTTAGGCGTGAAAGCGTAACAGATAGTTACTTTCGCATTTACAATATTAAGTAGGGATTAAACATAAGTATTCCATGAAGAAATATAATAATTATGGTCTACTTCTTTGTAAATGGAGTATACTTTTATTTATTTAGTGTTTCTTGTAGCTGTAAGGTGTGTGCATTAGGGTTCTTTGGAAACTAGACATTGTTTGTAGTTCCCTTATGATTAAGATAAGCACTGGCGAGCGACAGTTGGTCTGAATGATAACGAACAATAAAGACTACAGTAATTTGTCACCTGCTTCTCATACTGTTGCATTAATATAGCTAATTTTGAGAAATTACTTTTGGTTGACTTATAATCTCTTCATATTTTTAAATAAAAATGGTTTCAAACAGGTAGTACCTATATGTATAAAATGATAATATGAGTTCGGAATTTAAAAAGTGACATGAATTTTTCAGTATGAGTCAGGAACATGTCAAAATTCAAATATTATGCTTAATAATATAAAAAATAAAATTCTACTAATAGTATAAATGCGAAAGTTTATGAGGATGAATGGATGTTTCTTACTTGTGTTTGTTTGTTACTCTTTCACGCTAAATCTATTGAACGGATTTTGATGAAACTTTGCAGTATTATTATTTATTAAATCAGAATAACATGTATACTTAGGCTATAATTTAAATAACAATTTGGAGTTAATTAGCCAAATTACAACGATGACGAAAAGTAACTTTTCCACGCGAACGAAGTCGCGGCCAGAAGCTAGTCTATTAATAAACTTTAAAAAATATAAAGCTGCAGTAATATTAGTTGTACTGTCCAATAGGAGGCGAGCTAACCTATTTCTATTGCGATGCCGGGAACAAATCCAAACTCCGAGCTGCTGACAATTTGATAAATACTCAAAAACACTGCTCGACCTGGAAATCGATCTAGTACCCTAATATTATAATAAGATTGAGGTTGAAAATTGATCATTTTGGAATAACTTATTTTTCTATAATGTTCCTTGCTATGTTAATTTAAGAGGGGTAGGGCATAGTGGGAGTAATTCCACTCAAATTGGAGCTGCCTGACTGTGGAAATACCTCCGCCTTGTAGAAAATAACACTGCTTTGAGCTGTGTGTTTCTTACGGTGAGCAAGGTTGCCAGTGCTCCACGAGGAAACGTGTTGGCAGACTTTGACCCTTATACTGCCAACCCAACTATTCCTCTTTCAATACAGGGTCGGCAACGCGCAAGTGATACTCTGGTGATGCAAGCTACTATAGGGTACGGTAACCGCTTACCGTCAGGTGGGCCGTATGCTTGTTTGCCACCTTAGTAAAAAAAAACCTGTGCTTAAATAATGGTAATGTATGAAGCCATCCCGTATACTAGTTTGGTGGAAATTGAGGACAAACACACAAGTGTCACTCAGACCTGGCTTTAGATCCACTCAGGTTACATATTGATTGGCTGTTATCAACGGCGCATGGCGTGCGCTCCACTTTATTTGCCCGATAACAGAAATTCGGAATGTAATTTCGTACTAAAAGTGAAGTGGCGAATGAATGTGTATAACGTACATATCAATTTAACGTAATGCGGTGTTTTAATTTTAGTGGATATTGATGTTAAACGCATTCAGAAAGGTACAGATAACATTATTTCACAAACGTTTAGCATAACACGTTTCCCATGGTGGTGCTCTTTTAAAATCCAGACAAAGAATAGTAGAAAAAGCCCACTGCCATTTACTGGGCATGAATCCAAAATTCAAGATACCACTGATAATTTAATAGAAAAAACTAATAACACTGCTTGACCTGGGAAGCGAACCCAACCACTAGGCTAATGAGGCAGTTAGGAATTTATTTAACAGTCTACTAACGCATGATAGAACTTGTTATTTTCATCGGAAAATCAACAATGCATTATATATAATGCAAAATAAACTATGTGTTGTTATGTATGCTATGTTAAAATTCATGAAATAAGGACAAGCATAGGGGACAAATCCAAACTTCGGCTGCTACGAAGTACTTCCTATTACTTTCTGATGAATATCAACTATGAAGCTACATTGTATTGTATGAACAAACAGAATTTTAATAGATTGATGTCGATGTGTCGCTCACGTTCCATGACTCGTGACGTGGTTGCTTACATGTCGCGGTTCTTGGAACAAACAGGTACTCCATACGTATGATGTACGTATCTTTAACGAGTAGCATTCCCACGAGGTCATAGGATAGGACAGGTGCCCTTGGCCCTGATCTCACATAATGCGATAGTATTCAGAACGGAAACCCATCACTTTAGAAACTAATAACTACTAATAGTTAGAAGATTTGAAGTCTATCTATCGTATTCATATTGTATATGACCCAACTAGCAAATCAACCTTGTAACGCTAAGACTATATGGCTAGAAATCTTATAATTGTTTTATAACTGCAGTCAATAATTCAATGCACCTTATAATGGTTTATTATAAGATGGTTTGGCTTATCTTGCTTTTATTCTTATAAATCTGTTGTATAAACCTTTTTGAATCCAAATAATATGACCACAATAAAGGTTCAAATTATATTTCCCTTATAATGGTTATTTTTATTGCTTATTTGCCATATAATATTTAAAGCTGTACAATGGTCATCGCAAAGACTAATTTACCTTATAAAAGCGGTGGTCAAAGTACTTATAAAGCTAGGGGTCTTGTAGATGTATTTTATAAGACGTCTATACAGCTAATGAGTCTTGCTAGTAATATGGTTTTTAAAAGAATTTATGCAATTTATAATCCTTTTGACATGAATAATAAGGGTATTATTCTTGGGGTTGTTATATTACTATGCTTTACATAACCAAGTAAGCCATTTTGACAATAAAACATGGTTGGACTATCTGCGCACATTTTGCTATTCAAAATGAATGTACAGGATTGGAAAATATTTAAGAGAAGTGGCGGTTTTAGGAGAAGGGTTGCCAAAAAATATGAGGCCATGGCAACAAACATAGCACCGGCCACTTCTTCTTGTGTGGAGTTATTTATTGGGAGCGAGACTAACGAAAGTTCTGGTGGTTCCGAACAAAATAATTTAATCGAGATACAGTGTGAGGAATAACTGTAACTGCGTTTTCTTGACTTCTATCTTCTAATATTTCATTTCCTGTTTCTGCTGGCACGTCATCCTGTAAGAGAAAATAATTGTATTCTAACTCAAATCTCTTTTCTCGACGGCGTGTGAAGTCTGCCAACCCGCACTAGGCCAGTGTGGTGGACTATAGCCTAATCCCTCTCATTCTGTGAGAGGAGACCCGTGCCCAGCAGTGGGACAGTATATGGGTTGATGAAAAACTCAAATCTGTAAGGATTGAACATACATACGAACAATATTGCTAAAATTGGATAATCACAATTTAAATCCTTCTGCGTAAATGCAAAAATATGTTTGGGGCATAAGTAATCTACTATAGGGTACGGTAACCGTACTTAATATGTCGTGTGTGTGTGTGTGTGTGTGTGTTTGTACTTGTGTGAGTGGTGTGGGTGTGTGTGTGCGCGGGTGTGTCGTGTGTATTAATACGGGTGATATCCCTTTGCCATCCCAAAATCCCCATTTTGTGGAAACTCATATAAGTATTAAGTACCTACTTGGACTTACCGTTAGGTAATTTTGTATAATGCTATCAAATGTCGGCTCCTTTTGGTTATTTGGTACTTTTTAAAAAAAATGTCTTCGCTATCCGTCTCCGTCACTGATTTTTTGCACATCTTTTCTAATTCTTGTTCTGCTCCATAAAAATAACCATATCAGATCTCGACTGCAAATATTTGGTTTTAGTTTACAAAGTAAGGAACCCTAAAATAAGTAAAATAACAATCAATATGGAGGCAGTATAGCAAGAAGTATTGCTAATATAAGAGTATAATCTTTTTAGACTCCTTATATACGCTTTGTTATTTACTTTTGTTCTTGTAGTAACTATATTAAAAACAATACGAAAAAATTAAACAGTTTTTCAGCATAAAACAGCTAAAATTCAGCGGCGCGTTGGTAAATACAATAGAAACCATACCTAACTTTCTCATAATTATAAATTCCCATACAGATTTTACTTAAATTAAGCACAAAACACATAAATAAGTTAGTACTTACCGTTTAACGAAAATGGTTGACAGGAAATAATACATATAATATGTACTAAACACAACTCACAAAGGTAAAACACTTTTAGATCTAACACACCAGCTAAAAGAATAATTACACTTATTAACGTAGTAACACAATGCATTTACAAGGGAAATTACCGTTTTATATGACGTCTATATATCTCTTATAAGGGTAGTGCCCTTGTAAACACCTTGTATATGGCAACAATAAGAGTATTACTCTTGTTGCTAGCGACTATAAAACTTCTACAAGAAAAAAATGCATGCAATAAAGCTTTAATATGGTAATTGTAAGGTTTAAACACTTATAATTTGTGCCCAAACCCGCTCTTATTAACGTTAATATGGTTTCTATAAGGATAATTTATTTGGCTTTATAAACTTTAATAAGACAAATTTTTGCTAGTTGGGGAGCTACATTAATATTCTAAACTATTGGCAGCAGGCCTTTTTTAAATAATAATAATTTATTAAATAATAGATAATCATTTATTTCCAAAAAAGTACAATTAAGCTTATAGCTACGGTAATGTTTTTTTTTTTAAGAATATCAAAAGGATTAGTATGGGTTGTATTTCGAAACATTATTCACACGGATTCCTAAACTAAGTACCTAAACTCGTATTTCAGAAAGGAATATGCGATTTTCCTTTCGAGAAAAAAAAAATCTAAAGTCTTTAAATTTGACTGAATTTAAATTAGATTGTCCAGGATGTTAAGTTAGCGATATAATGTAATTGTCACACATGCTGGGATGATCAACCAAATTTAAATCAATCTTTTCATGGAGAGATATTTTTTATGAAAATTTTAAATTCCAAAACGATTCCTTCCTTAAATACTGATAAAAAAATTAAGAAACAGGGGTATTAATCACACGTTGTTGCGCCATTCATCGGTATTGAAATCTTCCGCAGTTTACACCTTTGATCCAGCGGTCACCAACCCTCTTTTCCTTGCGTAGTGAATGACCTTTTAGGAGCGGCCTTTTTCTAAGAGTGATGCATTCTATCCACTCGATACTCTGAATACAAGTACAATGTAATTTCAAATTTAGCAATTTTATTTGTGAACGTTTGAGCCGAAGGATTTCGATATCAATAAAATATTCTGTTCTTTTGTTTTTTCCGTCATTTGATATTCTTCTGGTATCGCAATTTGTCATTTTATATGGCTCGATACGCCCTTTTTATCAAGCGTTTGTGAGTTATAGCTATTTAAAAATGTTCTGTACAATACTTTTAAATTTTTAATAGCTCTATGCTCTCTCTTTTTGTCCTTTGGTACTAATTTAAATTGTTATCCAAATATGAAATATTTTGTGATCTTTCCATTCCGTAATATTCTGTTGCTATTGTAACCTATTTAATCTACTGCTGATGTACGAGTGATAGCAATTCGTGTTAAGTAGATATAATAAAAACAAAAAAAACTTAGAATAGTATGAGGTATTAAATTTAAGTATTTGCGTTCAATTTAATTTCAAAATTGAATGTGTCATATGTATTTACATAAAAAGTGTTTTTTGTAAATATGACACGTTTGGCTGTAGAGGTAAATTTTCAAAATGCACTTTTTGGATTTAGGCAATCTACATTACCGTACCACAGACCTAAATATTTGCTAACCTGTAATTGTAACACTCTCGTTTTCTCTCACGATCGGTCACCCTCCGCTGCCCACCCCACATTGAAAACCACGTGAATATGTTAAATAAGTGAGCGATGCGAACGCTTGCACACAGACTGTTTCCGCTCAACTTGCTCGAAAGTGATATTTATTACATTTAACTTTTATCGAAGGCCATTTTGCATATCTATTACTTACTAAAGTATTATGGCATGAAGACACGAATTTCAATATAAATAAAAACTTCTTGTTTAATAATTTTTATTGAGTAACTTTTTTTTTAGATTCGAACATTCTTTTTAGGTTGTAAATATTTACATAATTTATATCGATTCCGTTAATGTAATAACTAATTTGAAATTTTCGATTAGATTATAATATATGAAAGTTAGTATTTGTAACAGGTAGAGTTGCAACATTGTCCTCTCTGAGATAATGTTAGTTGCCAATGATTTCACCTCGACTTTTTGTCGTGAATAGTTCTAAGAGTAACGAGAGTTCCACGTGCGAAGGTCAAGCTTTTCGCGGACTCGGCCCGGTCGTTGACCCCGCGAGCGTACTGATGTGATTGATATGCATGAATCAACTGACGCTAGAACCTGACAATATGAGATAGACAGACTTTTAATAATTCAAGACACGGTAGTTTACAAAGCAAGTTAGAAAAAAAAAACATCGCACTTATAGTGTTATAATTAAGTAATATTATCTAGATACAGGTATACTTAATATTATTTTACATAGCATTTTGAGATACTTTGACTTCTATGTCGCAATTTATGTCTATTTAGAATTAAGTAAAACATACTTATTGTGACATTTTATAGTAAAGGTATAGTTGCCTAGTTCAGGAAGCTGATAATAATATGGCCACTTATAACTTTATAATATCATGTTATTGTGTATGTAAGTAACTTGTCAGTTTTCTCCCATTTATGTTGTGTGGGATACACCAGATAAGTTCCTATCAGCGTTAACAAAAATAAAAACAGAAAGAACACAAGTTGTCTTATCTATCATTATAGACAGTAGCTTCGTCATATTCGACGAAAACCAAGCTTGAAATTGTTAGAAAGTTAAGATGATTAGATTATATTGTTACGTAAAGCATTTCTAATAGAACCGTCCATGTGTCTTTGTAGGATCGA
Organism: Acronicta alni; assembly: GCA_964056405.1. NCBI lineage: Eukaryota > Metazoa > Arthropoda > Insecta > Lepidoptera > Noctuidae > Acronicta > Acronicta alni. Next base: position 10,916,189 of record OZ043918.1, read on the forward strand.
ATACTTTTGTAAGGCTTCGGTCAGCGGTCTACGTTCTAGTAATGTTTTGTAAGCAGGTTACTAGGTTTCGCCTGTAGTACCTCACCTACGTAAATAAATTGGTAATAAATAATAGACGCTCAATTTAACATTACAATTGTGTACTAATGCGTGACTATGAGAATACTGCTTAATATTAATAAGGATTCAAAAAACGCATCAAAATCGGTTCATCCGTTTAAGAGCTACGATGTCACAGATATCGTAGCCTTTAAACGGCTTAAACGGATCTCTTAGCGATCAAACTTATAACACCCCTCCTGTAAACCGATTTTTAATGACACAAATCGCACCTCTATTAATGTTTGTTAACTGATATAATAATAATTATAAGAACTATCTCCCACTGGTAAATACTGGTAATAAACATTGTGTGAATTTGAATTAAAATTAATAAACTTCTTACATATTGTACAAAAACTAATTTTTAAACAATTAATTTTTTTTAGATTAACAACAACACAGAAAACATTTCTAAAAAAAAATATTAAAGTAGAAACTCGTCTATTTGGACTGATTTCTGCCAAAGTTTACTTTTGGAAATTGATAACCTGGTTTCACAGGATTTGATAGAAATAAAATATTACACAATTTTAGGTATTAGTTATAACCGACGTATTTAAAACTTTTCGTTCTTTGTCAAATTAGTGCCTGTGGGCTGTGACCCAAGTTAAAGATTTATTTTTAAACGTCATTTATATAAACACGCGTAGGTTAGCCCTGACAGCTTTGGAATTACCAATGCCAATGCCAGACAGATGTAAAAACACTAGCAATTATTATTCATAGTCGTAAGAAGAATCACTATCTTCTAATATTTTTTGCAATTATGTTAAGATAATTATTGCAATGTTGTACATACAATTTGTAAGCCTTGAAAGTTCGTGGGCAAAGAGATCTCCGATAGATACTTGATATCTTAAACTTTATGGCGTTTTTCTTTAAACACTTGTATTGTCTCTGAGCGAAACAAATGGGAAATTGCTTTTCTAATGCATGGAAATAGGGACGTGGAACTGGAAAGCTTTTGTATGAGATGTAAAATAATGTATGACGTTTTATTAGTAGTGTAATTTTATAATTACATTACAGTTTATTGTAATAATCAATGACGATCGATTTTATAAGTTGAAACTGGGCATACTGGTATACTGGGTGCAACCGCGGATGCTACGCGTAAGGTCCTGGATTCGATTCCTAGGTTGAGCTGTGTTATTGGGTTATCTATAAATTATCAGTAGCAAAATCTTGGGGTTTGTATAGCCCTCTACTGCATCGCATCTAAACATACCGAAAATTAAATCTATTAAATTCTCATAATAAATAAAAAGAAATATAATTGTAATGTTACGTATGTTAAAATGTCTACTTATTTTTACTTGTTGCCACCATTAAAGAACTGTCAAATTTATAGCTTAATTTTCCAGGTCGATAAACTTTGTTACACATTTAGTTCCAGTTTTAGAACATTGCGCATAGCAATTTATGTTAATTGTGTGCGTGGCAAGATATCAACGAGATACCTGTAAGGTATGGTAGGTAGTATAGGTAGGGACGACAATACGACAGTAAATATAAACACAGCCTAATCTAAAGAAGCACTATCATTGAGCTCCCTAAATTACTGTTGCATGCGTGCCGTCGGTTGGGACTGGTCTACTCAAAGCCACTATGGCTCTTTCTTCAAAAGGGCATTTTAGACTTAGCCCTACATTGTAAGACACATATTTGTTACTATTCTATGTCTGGACTTAAAAAGAGACTATCATTCTCTGAGTTTGTTTTAGCATTTCTTCTCAGAGGTCGTCACTCGTCAGCTAGGAAATGCCGGAGCCAACTAGCTTAAAAAAAATATTGACTTGTAAAAGTGTCTTTAAAAGATCTATTTACAGAAATAAATATAATTTATCATTTACCATGCGCCACGCAAGCCTTTTTCCATTTATAGTGGGGAGGGGGGGGGGGGCTTCCAGTCACCTTTACACGAAACGCCTGCCATCAGACCTCCGCACATACTATCACGTCTCTTTTCCCCGAAGGATTTAGCAGAGATGTACTAAAGTAAGCCCACAGTTCGCGATGTTTAGGTCTCATGTAATAGGTGGCCGCTAAATAAACCGCTACTAATAGGCCGGTAAATTACCGGCCACAAATCCAAATTTCGAGCTGCTACTGAGAAATTCATAGCAAAACCCAATAACACTGCTCGAACTGGGAATCAATCCCAGGACCCGCTAGCGTAGCAGTCGTAATTACCTACAACCACGAAAAAAAATCACTTTCCATACACATTATAGATGAGCTCACAAGTCACAACTGTCTACACCTAGAAAACTATATTAAATATACATACCTATAATAGGTACATATTCTATGCAAGTAATCCAGTAAAGGGCTTACTGATTTCTGATAGGTGATAGGCTAAATGAGACTACGCAGGCATTTTGTAGGTTTCTGATTCTTATAAGTGAATAAAAGTAGCTGAGGTTTCCGTTGCATTAATTTTTAGCTTGTACTTAAGCTGTCTTTACTGTTGTGGGACTTCCATTGAACATTGTAAACGGGGGCAATAAACGTGTAATGGGCACAGATAACAAAAAAATTAAGCGAGAATTGTCAAACAAGAAGGATGAAATATTTTTCAAAGCTAGAATTTTCTATTCTAAAATGTTTTTAAAAGCTTTTTTTTTAAATCTAACTGAACTGACAGTTCGTGTGATAAAAACCAGTAAGTCATGAACTGTACCTAGGTCGTGTTACGTGTCAGAATTGTTGGTAAGTTCCAAGTGTTCTTTCAAATATTTTTCCTTCCTCATGAATACTCATAGTAAGCATATCGATCATTACAAAATTAGTTGACTAATGTATACTTAATTTAAAAATGAATAAAATATTATAAAACTTTTACTTTTTACTTTTGATATTATTAGAGATTTGAAAGATGCAATATTATCTAATAGATGCTCAAAAAATCACCATTCATGAAGAAATTAATTATAATTTTAGTTCTCTCAGTAACGCTCTTCATTGTTATGGATTATGTACTTTAATCTATTGTTTTAATTATGACTGTGTAGGCGAATCATACACTTAGATTCTTATATTTTCAATGTTTTTTTTTATTATTTCTCAACCATCAAGCAACTGCAAGGTAACCTGACTTCACAATTGACACGCAGAGCCATCTGTTGTCAAGCTAGAAAAGTATTGTTGTATGCGTATCTATTTATTACTGCGGATCAGTAGAACATAAATTATAGCGAAACAGTATACATTTCATATTTATATAAAATAATAAAGATAAAAGAAAATATAACAATGAACTCTTAATACACTCATTTTTATCAAGCGTATCAACCGAGGAATTTGCACAATGAAAGTGGTTTGGTAGACAGACCGACAATGTGATTCGTAACAACCCTCATAGATGGCGTTAGTCTCAAGGATTTTCTGTTACATATTTTTATTTATTGTTTCTGAACTGAATTAAATAATAATTTAAATTATTGTTTATAAAGCCTAACATGTGTTTATGATACCTACTTAGAAAAATAAAAATACGTCATTTTAAAACGATCAAAAATAATTTCACCTGCTTTATTCCTAATATAAAAATTGCTCATAAGTAAGTACCTAGTCCAAGCATTTTTTAGGACTGTTTACTGTTTAGGTAGTTTCAAAATTCTTTTTAAATTGGCCTGGGCTAGTGTGTCGATGGAGGTGGTTCAGCGGTTGGCACCCCATGACGTCGTTCCGCTGGATACCCCGTGCGCCCGTCACGCTTCGCCACACGCTCCGCGCCACTGACCCCTGAACTGGCTCGTCACTCGCCTCCCCACGAAAGTGCCCTCAACAAATTAAAATATAACCTCCGGGACTTACATCCGGGAAGACAAGCTACAAGGATCTTTAGTTCGTTAACCGACAAAATTGCGGAAACCATTGCAAGGGAGTACCTAATAATTTCATTTAAAATCCCCGAAAATTATGTTTAATTATTACGAAATTGATTACTTTTCGATGGTCACATGCAGCTCCGGCGAATGGTGTTAGACGATTCGGTGCCATTTGTTTGTAATTGCACAGGTGGGAGGATTGTTTACACGGCGTGCGAGCACCTCTCAATGGCTCAGCTACCTGCAGGGGCAGGGGGAGCGGTGACCTGCTGGCCCTCCTCCCCGCGCCGCGGAGGCGCCGCGGACTGGCGCACGCGCAGAAAGCCGAGCCAGTTGCCCGCCGCGCAGCCTCCAGCTTGTTTACATCGAATATATTATGTGACGTGAACCCTTCACTAATTAACTAAACTTCCGAAATCCGATGTTTTTTGTGGTGCGAGTGATACGCCTGTGAACAGTTTCCAACAAGTGGCAGTAGGAAGGTTTAAAACGTAGCTGTTGTGTGACCAATGCTCCCATTCTAACCTGAAGGCATTCATTGTGGCATTGTACGCTTTTGCCACTCAGTTATTTTGCATTTGCACAAAAGTTGCACAGCTAATTCCTGTGATAACACCACAGACAATGGAATGACGTATCCTTTATTTTAATCGTCATAGTAGAGCTTAGCGCGTCTGTGGGAAATTAGATAGTCATTTATTTCTCCTTCACAATGACTGAGGTGCAGAGGTTTCAGGTTCTTTATTTTACACTGTCTAAACATTGTTTTGTAATTAAAAATTGTTGGTGTCTAGTCGGTTTTTAATAGCCTTGATAGCAAATTGCGTGATGCGTGTATACGTCTATTAGTGCTTGCAAATAATTGTAAAAATAACACTAAGAAACCGAAGTAATTGTTCAAGTTTGTGGTACAGGGATCGTTGCACCTATGTACATGGTCATAATCAAGGCATTGTGATTGGTCCAGAGCACATGCGGCATGGCGTGACCGTTGAACCATGACCGTACGCGCTAAGGACCTGACTCAACGATATAATTTACAAATTAAATAAACTACTGAAAAAATAGATTGATTCACGTTTTGTTTACACAAATGTGCGAATTCTCAGCAAAACGCATTGTGTTCGCAAAAAACAAAACTAGTTGACGTAGCATCAGCAATATTTAATATTCAGTACGTTATTCAACATATTATATACTTAATTATTTATATAATCTAAGACAATCTTCTATGTATAAATAATAAATAATTAATCGCTGTTCGTTAGTTAGAGCATCACTTGAGAACGGATAGACGGAATGGCATTTCTTTTTCTTAAATGGTAGTAATCATCCGAATTAAGTTTTTAGAAAAAAATGGAAAAGTTGCCCGGAATAATCGGCAACAACCGATGGTCCTTTATTTATGGGATTTTATTATGATTTATTGAAAGTTGAAACGGGACAACGTCTGTCGGGTCAGCTACTCCATAGCAAAATGAAATCGAGCTAAAATTGATTGTAATTTTGCAGAAGGAAATACTATTGAAATAAAACTATTTTTTACGGATTTAACGCGTTATATTGATAATATTATTAATCCCGACGTTTCGGACCTTTTACAGCGTCGTAAACGCAATAAAATCCGTAAAAAGTAGTTTTATTTCAAAGTATAATATTCGCGTAAATGGAGGAAATACTGATCAGATTTTGAAAATTCTTTCATAGATAGATAACTATTTTATCCCTGAGTGCCATAGGCTATAATTATGTTAAATTTCCACACAGGTGAAACCGTGAGGCACAGCCAGTATTAAATATCATGTCTTCGATTTCAACGGCATCCGTTGACACACTTAATCGACTGTTAGTTCAATAAGGCAAGGAAAATTGCTTAGCTATTATTGTAAATTTCCCATAACGCGACTCGACGCGATTACGGTTACTAATCAGTATCATTGCCACGGGTTTTGTATTGCCATTGTTATTTGAAGAGCGATCAGGTAACATAATAGTAAACTCTGGCGCCGATCTAGATACCCAGATGTTGAGGTAGAAAGCGCCGTGAGACTTCGCGACACTCTTTATAAACTCGCTTATTAAATGTATTTTATTTATTCCGTATGTTGTCTTTCTTTCTGTGTGGCTGACTTTCATTACTGACAGCTCAGCTGTACTTACAATCGCTGGTTACATTTTATACCAATTATTTTACCAATTATTCTTAGTAATTCACTTATTCATTGATTTCTGCCATTTACGCGAATATTAGACATTGAAAAAAACTACTTGTTACGGATTTTATCGCGTTATATTAATATTATTAATCCCGACATTTCGGACCCTTTACAGCGTCCATGATCACGGGTAGATTGATTGACTGAGTCTACCAGTACCAATGGTCACTGTAAAGCTGTAATTCAGTCCCTAATCTTTGTTATTTTAAAGTACTTAGCTGTCAATGTAATCAACTAATGATAGTCGTCTGTCGATTTAAATTGTTTTAGCCGAAATAGGTTATGATCTCATTATAAACTGCAACAACTAATTAAACGTTACATACCCAATTAATGACACGTCTTATCAGAAACATGTACAATAACCAAATGGGATCCCACGTAATTTCGTTAACGCACCTCGCAACTGGTTACAATTGCGGTCTCACTCATTCTTAATCACCGATTGTTAGCCTGATTTCATACAGCACTAGCGCTGAGGATGATAATGTTACGTATTTCCGACCCTTAGGTTCCTAGTTTTGTTCCTAGTAGACAGTGTCTCTTAAGACACTGTCTACTAGGAACAAAATTTTCATTTTTCTCTGTTGTAAGTTTCTCTTGTTTGTTATTTTCTCGTATATGCCTTAGAGAAAATTTTATTACCATCGTAAAATTTCAAAATCGCGTTTCAAAGGCATGCTGACTGCCGGAGTCAACGTTTTGCCAGCTATGCGCTAATGTTCACTATGTGGTAATTATTCCTGCATGTTGCGAGTTTGTGAGTATTTGTAGCTTGCCTCTGGGGGGTATTTGCAGTATTTCATTAAAATAATACGTTCGTGCATCTTTGCGTTGTTTTAAAATTAAATAATGGCTGTGAAGAAAGGCAGCATCAGCACTGCATAAACAGATTATAAGACAGTTTACATAAATGTATCAGTAAGCTATATTATATTGGCAACATGTCTACATGAGCTGGATTAGGGTTAACTAAATTAATAATCGTGAAACCAGTTGCGCAACTGGTGACATCAAAAGTAAATTGGACGAAGCAATTCAGCCTGTGCCGTTTGCGGATATTACACTGGCATGGAAGTCTAATCAAAACTTCGTACTGAGTTACAAAACTGTTATTATGTCCATTCTATTGCCTGTTATTGGATATGACTATAACAGATTGTGTTAAAACAGACACAACATCGAATTCATTGTTAATTGGAAATGAGTTTTCATTTTCCATAATTTGTGTCGCTTTGCAAATACTGATTTAGGTAAATTCGTCTAACAGCTTTACTAGTTTGGTCTTTTGGATGTACAAGTTTTGTTCATATTATGCAAGATCTCGAAGATGGTCTGTCAGTGGGTAGAATATTTTCACAAATTCTTGTTTTAGGAGTAGGTGGTTGCTAAGTAATCGTTAGTCGGCTTTTATGGAAGCTCAGTCGATGGCCCACATCGTAACTTAAGACGACGACGTGCCGACGTTGCCTATCAAAAGCCTCGCCAAGATTTCCGCGCAAGCTGATCTTAGATAGAGCAGGCATTGTGTGACTGGGAGTGAAGCCAGTGAAGGTGTAGTCGTTGGAGGGGCGGTCATAGATAACGATGGTAGCGATAACGGGCGGAGGCCGCGGAGTGCGCGCCGCAGTGCCGAGTGCTGCCGGCTCACCGGCTCGGTCGACTCACTCTAATACTTTTTTACCACTTTTTGCGCGTCTAGCTACAAGTCGTCGGTCATGTTATTGTGACTTGTGTACACGTACATCGGTGCTGTTCTCTGTGAAATAAGTTTTAGTTAATATATCTCTATTATTTCAATTTCAATTCTGGAGCATACATATTTTGTTTTGAACTTTTTCTTAACATTTACTATTTGTTTTGTGGTTCACACAACAGTTACTATGAACACAAAACCAGTCTTTCCTGAATTGGAACTGTAATTCAGTGCTTAGTGGTGGTTAAGATGAAGGAGTCGACTCCTCGGTGCGAAGACGTAGCAGATAAACTGGTGCGACTATTCGGATGGAGACAGACGTATCCTGTGCAGAAACTCCAGAGGAGTATACTGCCACAGCCCAGTGAAACGGTAAGATCTAAGACAAGAACATTATAATACATTTGATTATTAAAATGTTGCCCACACCAAAAAACAATAAATTGCACCTTATAAGTATGGATTTTAGACAATTGCAAATTTTGAACTCGAAGAAGGTATTCCAATTCATGAATCCATAGTTATTAAATTTATTTTTACAAATTTATAATAACCTTAACTGTATCATGTATGTAGTTATTAAAGGCGCCAATTTGATGATTCAAGTCATTCAGTTCAAAGATAACTTTATCTGAGAGATAATTAGTAGGTAGGTACTTGACGAGGTAAATAATTAAACTAGGTTGACTTTAACAAAACATATTGATTGAACATTTTCTGGCTTATGAATATATCAACAAGTTAATAAAAAAAATTAAATTCACAAACTATTTCATTAACAATATTTTTTTAACGATATCTTTTTTGTTTTTTTTTTCCTGTGTTAAAATATCGCTGTTATTATATTATTATTATACACCAATATTATATATTTTTAATTCAATTCATGTAAATATCTTTAGGAAATTTAACGCAGTACGAATTTATCTAAATATACAAATCAATATATTAATATTGACTATTTAGTAAATAGCAATGTTTTGTGTCAATAGCTTTACTCGAAACATCCTACAGGATCGTAATTGGATTGTGCACTAGTTACCTTAAGATGTGTAGATAATAGCATAGATCCGAAGCAGTTCTCAACTTCATTTGAGGTTCGGCGTCCGGTCCGGAAAAGCTAGGATGATATTAATGACGTTTCTCTTAGCTCCAAACCTAGACGTCATTTTTTTTTTTTTTTTATGAGAAAGGGTGGGCAAACGAGCAGACGGATCGCCTGATGGTAAGCGATTACAGCCGCCCATGGACACCCGCAACACCAGAGGAGTTTCAGGTGCGTTGCCGCCCTTTTAAGGGGTTTGGGCCTCCGGTATCCTCACTCACTCGACGAAACACAACGAAAACGTTATTTCACGCCGGTTTTCTGTGAGGCCGTGATTTTTCACGTTCTTGAAAAATTTAAAATTATTTTATAAGTCCAAAGATAATTATCTACTCTAGTGTCTAGCTGATGTCGGCGGCATAGCTTGTAAAATATCGGCATGTAAAAATATTTATTAGGAAGAAAATATTTCACTTTCACTATATATATTTAGTAATTGTTTACATTTTTACTGAAGATTATTTTATTTATTTTCATTTACACATACAAAGGTAAGATATAGAGATAGAAAATACAATGAAAATTAAAACAATACAAAAGTAGACACAACTGTGGGCCCAAACTAGGCACAGCCTGTATCTTGGTGGGCCAATCCTCCTCCTCGAGTCGTTTTCCTCACTGCTGAGGGTCGTGATCTCTATGTAAAAGCTTCTTGCGAACTATGTTTCTCCATTTTGCTCTGTTATCTGCAGCATGAATAGCGTCGTTCACACTGGAGTCGAGTGTCGAATGAATCTGGTCGGACAAACGCATCGGGGTCCTCCGTCTTGGTCTTTTCTTTTCAATCTTGCCTGTCACAAGCAATTGGCCCAATATTAACCTTTTGACCGCCACGTCAACAACGAAAATCCGTGTTCTCTACGCCAAGCGACAAATTCTAGTATCTAATAATAGGTAAAAAAACAACAAATTTTTGTATAGGTTTTTATTTTGAACTGAAAAAAAATGGGTGGTATTTAATACTTTAACTGTAAATCCCCTTTTTTCAATCAAAGTATTCGAAATTAGCACCAAAAATACTGAATTGCACACTAAATTTGCTCATCAAATAAATCAATATACTATACTGTTAGATATTTAATACACTTTCTTGGTCTTCAGATTCGGTATTATTCAGATTTGGTTCTGGCTTTGGTTTTTGGTTGTGTGGTCACAGTTCTAACCTAACCTAACCGATATCTGTATTTTGCTGCTCAATCAGTATTTTTGATGCGCAATCAGTATTTTTGATGCGCAATCAGTATTTTTGATGCGCAATCAGTATTTTTGATGCGCAATCAGTATTTTTGATGCGCGGTTGATTATATTCCAAAAAAAATTTGGTATTTTTGACGTGCCATGCTGTCGTTGGCGTCGTTTGACCTCTACATATAGACGTCCGTGGCGGAGTAAAGACAAATTGAGTTGCCGAACGTTCGTGACAACAATGATTAATAATTGATATGATATAATGTACGTTCTTCTTGCACAAAATGTTTAACATTTTATATACCAACATTTTCTAAGTTGGTAGTCTCTGCTCGTGCACCAGAGTTCTTCTGGGGTTGTAATTGCGAAATATTCTGCCGTTAAGCAAAAATGTGGTAACATTATTGTGTTCTGGTTTGAAATGCAATGTAGCCAGTGAAATTATACGAGACTTAAGAATGGTCTCAAGATGAAATTGTGCGAGTGATGCCACTAGTGTTGCTGGAGTCTATGGGGTGCGGTTGTAGCTTGCGATCTTATTTATGAAAAATATTAGGCCGGGAAAACCCACGTAGTTTTTATCGTTACCTCCTAATAACTTCCTACACTGTCGCCAGTCGTTACGTACGCATGTCGATGTTACTATTGTTGCCAATTACTTTCACGAGCTCTTTTGTGATCTGAAAGTGGAAAGTACTTCATTAAATCAACTCGCATATAAGTCGCAATTACGTCGTCAATGGTACCTCCCTGTATATTCACGCGATACGGACATTGAACTCTGCGTATGAGTTGCATACGGAGTTTAAATTACCTGCTCAATACGATACAGTGCTGTTTAGATTAAGCATGTTACAATCTACTTGTGGAAGCGGATTTATATTTGAATTCGATTTATAAAATTCAATAGTACATTGGTAATGGTAGACAGAGCCAGTTAGTGAACATAGAAACATGCATGACCGTCATAATGATGTAATCTTGATTACGAAATTTAAAGACAAACTTGTACCTTTCTATAAACGTCACACAATCGGGGAGGATCGCGGCTAATACCATTTCATACCTGTCAAATCAAAGAACTAACATTGAGATTGATGTTGTTTTGTCATTTTGTGGAGATAGGCATTGTTTTATCCCTGTTTTATCTTATTCTTTAATGCAATTCAAAAATTAATGTCAAATGTCAATTTCTAGAATTATTTCTTTTCTTGCTTATTTTTTTAATGTAGCATATTTACGTAAAAATACACTACATAAATTTTATTGATGATTAATTACGTTATCAACCTTGACGTAATCAGTGACATTCCAAGCGGACTACATTTAACGACTTGTGTGTTTAAAGTGGTTGTGTCATCTGATAACAACTGGCCTACCTCACGTAGACAAGTTATTAAACTAAGATTTAAAATAATATAAAAAACACCAAAGAGAAGCATAGACGATGTCTGTGGTCTAGTGGTTCGCGTGTCGGACTGCTGATACTAGATCGTGGGTTCGATTATACCACAGAACACAAATATTTATGTGACGGTCATAAGTGTTTGTGTGTTGTCTGGGTGTTTCTTATGTATTATAAGTATGTAGGTATTTACAAAAAAAAAGTACATAAGTATTATATCCATTGCCTAGTACCCATAGTACAAGCTCTGCTTAGTCTGGGACTATATGGTGCTGTGTAAAATTGTTCGAAAATATTTATTTACCTATATCTGTAATTCCAGTCTTTCTCGCACAGCAATATTTTGGAAAACACTAAAGGTGTTCAAACCATTTAATTTCTAAAGGATCTTTCATCGTCACCCTCCTGCCCTTGTTGAAACTTATTTGGCAACAGTAGTCACCACAGTACTCTTTATCCTCACTCTCTTTTCAATCATATCGGCCGCATCTTTAATAGTAAGAATTCTCCTTTTGAAAATACGCAAGCTTCCGATAAAGTGTTTTGACTGCTTTTTTACTTCTATTTTGCAGACTGACTGGTAAATATTGCGTTATTGGACTTGGTTTTATGTGTTTGCAATGGATTCCTATGATAATTATGTTCAAACATTAGCCAAGCCTTTCAAACTTGTTTGTGCAGATATGAAAAAGAGGACATTAGATTATGAAGGTCTTTTAACTATGTTATGATTTGTAGGCAGTTTTATATTTAAACGACTATCATGTTCTTAGTGAAGAAAAGACTTTTCGGGGTATACCGGACTAAATACTGCACGTTTCTCCGATTGCTCTATTGTCAGGGCCATCGGGCTCCAAATCAGTTTTCCCGCGCCTCTGACAGGCTGTAGTCCTTCTTTAAGAAGTATTGCTGTACTGGACTCTATTTTATAAATGCAATAATTTATTTAACTCGTCGAGGTGAAATACAATTTATGTTATATGAATTTTTATTTATTTACAGTGAGCATGAGCATTTAAATTAAAGCTAATCTTGAAAAAATATAACGTTTCTATTGTTCAACTAACGAGAAGTAAGGTACATACTAAGTCGCACAAGATGGGACTTTACGCGGTAATTTGCATACGTAGGTAACAAGTTACAAGACGACTATTATCACTAATTATGAAGCTAGCTTCGCACCCGACTTCGGCTGCGATGCTAGTGTTTTAGGAAATATTCTTACGTGTTCTAGAGAAAAAAAATGCATAAATAGGTATCTACATTGAAGTCTGAAATCTCAGTTTTTGACGAAAAAGAATATTAAATTGCTATCAATATAATATAATGAACTAAAGCTGAGTTTGTACTCTAGAGAGCCATCGACGCTAGCGTCTCTGGGAAATCGCGAGGCGATTTTAGTTCTTATGGTGGGCACCTTAAGAACTAAAATCGCTGCCAGAATGGAAAAGAAATGAAAATCTGCAATACCAATTTTCGCCTGCCTGTAATTCCATCTGAAACAGCAATAGGAAACTGCTTGGCGCAGAACCGCTTTTACCCACAGGTTCACAAAGATTTTTTCAACAAGCATTCTACTGAGCTAGAGAAGGAAATTGCGGTTTTTAACCGGTGTCCGACATACCCTGCCTTCTCCCATATATGCCATATCTTCTTTATTAGATTCGTAATAGTCTATTGTATAAATTAAATCCAACCGTCAAATAATATCTCACAGAGATTGGTTGACATGGACACGTGTATCATAAAAATATTGTAAACAGGAACTCTTAAATGACGTAATTAGCGGTCATATGTATCAAGTGAAATGGGTGTTTGACGTGTAGGTAAGCACGTCTTCATAACTTGGCCATACAATAGAAGCCAGGACGGAATTTTTCCATGGTAATAAGTATGCTGCTTCTTTGGTTTAGTGGTCTCTTTGGACTTGTATGGCCTGATTGGCAAAACACTCCTACTATATGGGACCAAAAATATATCGGCGAACTGAGCGTTTACACCTTCTTCTCCGTCTTCACACCTCTGCCATAACCTTCAGGGAATATAGGTGTGATGATATGCTATAATAATATGTTTTAAGGATGGAAATGAAGGTTCTTGCTTTACATTGTCCAAGAAGGTTACAAATTCACCTTGGACTTGATCGCGCTTACTACTGAATACAGGAGGAGGATCATTTTTATTTGTCAATGCTGGCAAGACTTTGGCACCCTCACCTGCTTATATTAGGCAATATTAGACTTGTTGTGATGAGGAAATATACATATTGTTCTGATTGACAAGCTCTGCTTAGTTTGGGACTAGATGGTGTTTTGTAAAATGTCCCAAAAATATTATTATTTATTATTATTATTGAGTTCTTTGATAGATAGTATCGCCCGTTGTTTAATTTTAGGATCCCTTAACATTCCCAGTAGATAAAGCGCGTTTGGAAACGTGTAAGGCAAGACTCACCAGACCTCACCTTTCCAAACTAATTTTCCTTTATGGGGTCCATCGATTACTGGAGCACATTCTGTGATAATCACGGTGAACTTCATCGCATGGCAAGGAAAGTCCAGTGCGGTTAGTCAGTATGAGTCCGGCATACCCTACCGCCTCCCCCGGTGGTAAGCTGATGGACAGTTTACCACCGGGAGAGGCGGTAAGGATTTTCTGATTGAGATTTTCTGCATGCCTGAAAATTACTGGAAAACTGTACACATCAGCATACGCCTGCCTAAACTTTCGGGGAACAAATATTAATACATTTATTATCTTTTTGTATATTTTTGGCATTTTTCAGATTTTAAAGACCACCATAAAGACGTAAATTCAGTATGTGGAGGAAAAATTCGACATGACGGGTAGGAATCGCGGTGGCTTAGTGGTCATAGCGTCTGGTGTACCTAACCAGAAGACTCAGGTTCGAATCCTACCCGCGGTCGAATTTTTCCTTTTCAAAATAACTTTAAAATCTAAGCATGAAAAATTCCAAAAATATACAAAAAGATAGAAGGTAAGGTGGCATCGTTCGACATTGAACTAACTGTAAAGTAAGTCGTGTCGATTGAAAAGCAAAAACTTGCTTTTCAATAGGTGTTACTGACGTCACCATAAAGACGTAAATTCAGTATGTGGAAGAAAAATTCGCCATGACGAGTAGGAATCGCGGTGGCTTAGTGGTCATAACGTCTGGTGTACCTAACCAGAAGACGCAGGTTCGAATCCTACCCGCGGTCGATTTTTTCCTTTTCTAAATAACAATACATTTATTATTAATTTATTATAAATGTATTGTTTATTGTTATTGTTATTGTTACCCCGGGTAGACTTAGGAGCCGGAAGAGTTTTCTTCGTTGCACAAAAGCCATTCAGGACCAGCCACCTAATGTGAGGAGTAAGTTGTGGAAAGTACAGTATCCACCACCACGCGACTATGTTCCACCCAAGGAACACCTGCCACCCGGACGTGATCTGCAGTGGATTGTATGGAGAGCACTCAACCGGATGCGCTCTCAAGTTGGCCGCTGCAAACACAACTTGGCGAAATGGGGGATCATAGATCCGGGCGCCACAGAATGCGAATGCGGTGCCCCTGACCAGACCATGCTACACTTGCTGGAGTGCCCAAAATGCCCGTACACCTGCACCTTTGAAGATCTAATGAATGCCACTGATGCCGCAATTAACGTGGCCACCTACTGGGCTCAAGTAATATAAAAAATGTATTTACCATCGACACGAAAAGAAGAAGAAGAATTTATTATACAAATGTTAAGCAAAGATAATTTGATAATTTGTAAAGTGCCTTTTTATGTAGGCGGCTACCGCAAGTGTAGCCTTTGGTATTAAGTAGGTACTTATTATAATCCCTTAATCTATTTACGAAGCCCTGGAACATTTATTCATTAATTCCTTAGGTAGGTACTTAGTATCTGTTATGGATTTCACACTTATATCCGAAGAATAGTTTTTTTTTTTATGGAAGAGGGAGGCTAGCGAGCAAACGGGTCACCTGTTGGTAAGTGATCACCGCCGCCCATTGACACCACAACACCAGAGGGGTTGCAAGTGCATTGCCAGCCTTTGAGAAAAGAATAGGCTCGCTTCTTGAAGGTTGCCATATCGTACCGGATCAGAAATACCTCCGCTGGTAATTGATTCCACAGAGCAAACGCACGGTGGTGGACACCCAGTCCACCAGGGTTTTAGCAACCTACATTTAACACTGCAAAAGTGCGTGTGTGCAAGACTTCATATTGAAGCAGATTAATTTCCTTATTATCTATAAACTATAATTATGGATCTTAAAATTTCCTCAATACTTAGCCATTTATTTTTAAAATATACTCATGGAGATTGTTGAATGCGACGATTAATTTTTATTCTTAATTATTTTGTATTTATTGCGAACTGACCGACTGCATGTTCAGATTCAGATTAATAATTTATTTATATAAATACACTTAGGTTTGGTCAGAGTTGTTAAGCGTACTAAGGAAGAGGGTTCGATTTCCAGTTCAAGTAATGTTAATGGATTTTTTTTCTACACAATGCTCAGTAGTAACTCGGAGTTTGGATTTATGCCTGGTTAATAGCAACAGGCTCGCCTCTAATTACACGGGGCTGATAAACATACCGGCGAACTCCGCTTGTACAGAGGCCAGGACATCAAGCTGTCTTTCATTCTGTCTTAGCATTCTGTCAAATTTATCTGATTGATTTTCAACTTTAATACAAAGACTTAAGGTTCATATTCAATTGAAATAATTTGACAGTTTTGGATAGCTTCACCTGCTGGAGTCTGTACCTACAGACAGTAACGAAAGTTGGTGAACACAGCAAAATTTTGAAAACATGACATCTCTAAAACTTTTCAAGAGTTATTTTTAATATAAAGGTAAGGGAAACATTCAATGGTCATCTATGCAGTGATTCTGCACAACCTTCACAGGTCAGTAACTTCATATTAAGAATTGTATTGAAGACTGCAACACGTTCACCGACTTTCGTTGCTCACTGTACTAAAACACACTTCTACCTAACCATTTAAGGTATATACAGGCGTTACGGTATGTAGAGTATACTGAGCGGCCATTTTACTGCAAATGTATTAAGTTTTCAAGTATTTTAGATTTCTAGCCGCTTACCTACCTATTAGGTACCTATTCTATAAATACTGTTTGTAGGTGCCGTGATCATAATTGTACCGTTACTATTGAACACTTATCCCAAACTTGGGTAACGGTGGTCTAGGCTCTAGCTGTTGAGATGAAGCCAACTAATTATTTTCGTTGCGGATTATCTAGGGTTATACATAGTTATTACTTACATATCTGAAAGAGGCTATTGGATACCATGACATGGAGTTACAAAATCACTACATAGTATAAAACAAAGTCGCTTTCTGTCCCTATATCCCTATGTATGCTTAAATCTTTAAAACTACGCAACGGATTTTGATGCGGTTTTTTTTAATAGATAGTGATTCAAGAGGAAGGTTTATTGTATGTTATTAGTACATTTCACCCGTGCGAAGCGGGGACGGGTTGCTGGTAAAATAATAGATAAATACTCTATTGGCTTATTGATTTTTACTTAATTTTGGTTTCAATATTGTTGCGTTTGCGTATTGGTTAAAATATGTAGAAAAAAGATTTGCTTATGACAGTAGTTTGCGCAGTTACTTTCTTTTTATGGCTTAAAAGGCTTTACCAAAAGCTACCTACTTTAGAACAGAGATTACCCACGTGACGTAGTCACCTGTTTTAAGGTCAAGTCTATCTTTTATCTGAAATAAAAGACTAATAAATAAACATAAGAGTTGACGTCGTGAATCATTATTGGACCTTGATAAAGATTTATCGGTAATAATTCCTTAATAGGTGTCAAATTTCAAAAAAGATTATCTGATAAAATACCTGCAGTTTTATTGTAGAAAATATTATGTTCATCTCAATTTAAAATGGTCCGTTAGGTATTTGAATTGTACTTAACTTTTTGTTATTGCAAACCGCAAACCTTGAAAAATATTAGAGGTTCAGTAGAATTCACGTTTTATTTGCGGTCATTGTTGAAGATCTTTCTAAACGTCGGCTTCAGTACGAGTCGTGCCGCGGCGCCGCGCGTGTGTCACACTGTACGCGCGAAATAAAACCTCTCTGTGGTAAAACTACGATATAGAAAATTATTTTGTGATAAAACCTTCATGTGTGCGTGATTATTTTGTGTTTTAAAAATCAATTTGTGCCAAAATTAACAGATACAAGTGAAAATAATATCATACATTTTTATGCGCGAAAAATAATCACAACTGGGTTGGAGTACGCGAAACATAATCGCAAATGATTTTTGGTTTCATATAGTTTAATAAATGCCTATTTATTTTACTTATTTTCTTTAAACAAACCTAGTGCCTAATTATTTGTTTAATTCTAAGAAGTTATCTTGTTTTATCATTAACCTGTCAAGTAATTACTCACGCACACAATACAAATTTAATTTTCATCGGGCGCTGACAGTCATGTTATCTGAACAAACTAGAAATATTGATATCAGTTTCAAGTAACGCAGGGAATAGGGTTATTATTCTAGACTTCTAGTAGGCAATGACCTAGTCTGTACAATCTACACGTTAAAAAGTATCTGTAACCTGTAACTAATCGAGACGACAACGCACCTTTACCATTATCGATTGTGTTTCACCTTGCTAGGGAAATAAATAAATGCAACCGATAGAGACGCAGAAAAAGTTGTTCTATATTGTTTTAAAAAATTAGTAGTTTCAGCATGCATGTGTGGAATCCAAACAAAAGTCTAGACAGAGTGTTACAAAAGGTTTCACTTAACATTTGCACTAAAGTAAACACTATATACGAATGCCGGGATGAATGCAATGTTGTATTTGCATAACAATTTCGCGAGTTGCCTTGAGCCATGTTTACTACAAACGCCTAGATGACCACTCGACTCTTGAAAATAGACACACGCTTGACAGAGATTGATCGAAGGTAACGCAGTAAAAAATTGTAGTACAACACATAAAAAATATGAAAAGCTACATTAACATGTATTAGGGGCGCATTAATTAACTGTTTGATTTAATTATCTGATTGCGGCAGTGAAGTGTAGGTATTTGTTGTTATTGCTCCTGATTATAAATTCATTTCATTCCCCTGACCATAAAGAAATAGGAATTTGGTCTTGTCTCTTGATTGCGTGTTAACTTCCTTGAGCGAAATTGAATTTAGTTAATATTACATTAAAAACTAGATTCAATTAAAAATTGAAATAGAATTTTATTCGTTAAATAAATCTTACAGAAAATTGGTAGGTTAAGGTTTATTTATGATTACAATTAGCTAAATTTTCAATAAAAACAATGTCCTGTATATATTTTTTAATTTGATTGTTATACAAACTGCGTGACGCTCTGTGGACGATTTAACATTCGGCGCACACGTTACTGACCATTAAGGCGTGCATTTCCGTTGGCTTATGCCGAGTTAGGGCATGGACAAATCAGTCAACTTAGATAATACTTCATGAATAGTCATTATAGCCAAAGAAACTAGGAACAGTGGATCTTAATGATAAGTTCCAACACTGCAGTTTTTCCGCCTATTTCCCTTTATGTTAGTAAGCATGCGTGCACTCAAGCAGTTATGTTGTCAGTCGGCAAATATCGTTTTTCTGTAACGTCCGAGTCCGACTTAGTCTTGTCTTCCCCGAAGGTAAACGGATCGCGTGCGCGGGCGCCACTGCTGTTCAACACATTCTTGGAATACGGGCGGTTATTCACGCGTGTTTCTACAGCGGATTACAACTTCATTCGTAATTTTAAAGCGACCGTGTTTGTTATGTTTTTATTATCGGACTTAAAAGCACAGTAATCGGGTTCATTTGAAGTGACTTAAACTGGTTTTACTATAATAATGCTTCAGCCCTCGTTAATGTAGGTACTGCTTGCGTTTCTTAAAGGTAAAAATCGTGTGATTGTAGACCAAAGACTATGATATTGTTTTTGCAATTAAAATTAGAAGACAGAATAGCAAGACAATAATTTCAACCCTCTGAAGAGTCACCGGTCCCAGGTTTATGAGTTACCCAAACGATATACCAACATGCAGTGTTATAGCACTGAGATCTTATTCTAATGCAAGATGCTAACTGAAAATAATCTTATTTTTTGCATTTAATAGGTATTTACTTAAATATACTTAAATTAAAAACTATCAACATGACTGGTTGTGTCATCTCTTGTCAAATACAATATATGTTAAATGGTATTTAACATATTTTTTTTACTTCGAATAATATGTCTCATGTTAGCACAAAACAGTTACTTATTGGCTTAAATATTCTTACTAATTTCGCACCATACTTAGTTGGTGTTGTGCTCCAGATAAAATGACGCTAGCAAGCCATAATGTTCCACAGCGTCTGTTATGGGCGCAGCATCTGGTGCACGCCGCGTGAGTACACACTGTGTTTGGCCAGTGGACCGCGAAGGTCAAGGCTTCACTCGCGCCACTGACCTGCCCCAGCACTCCTAAATATCAAACGCTCAATATCACTCCAATAATCCAGTTGTGTATTATAATAAAACGAAATAAGTGAACAATCTTTTTATAGTATCAAGAAATGGTCTCGTTTCACGGTTTCGATAACCGAAGTTAGTGAAATCGATTGATAATGGTGAACATAAAGATGATAAGGTGACAGTGGCGCGCGGTGTCGGATGGCAGAGCCATGGATGTTGAGACGGCCACGGAGCCTGTGCCTCCGCCGAGACTGAAGAAGTTGGCTCGGTTGGCCGCTTCCAAACAACCAGAGCGAAAGTCTGTGACATGGGTATGATTATTCTACACGCGTTTATTCTACATGTTCACACATTATTCATAGTTCATAAATCATAATCCTTCATTGAATTATACTATCTTCGAGATTTTTATGAATAACAACGGATTTACGCATTAAAAAAAATATATCTATTAGATCATCTGCCAATGTAAGATTAAACCAAATTCTCCAATATTACAGAAGATTTTAAACGATCTTGTGCGGTAATATTAATTTATGGGGAAAAATTTAAAGCTCCTGGCACCCGAAAAGCTTGTGTATAGCACGCAATTGATCCTCTGTGGTTGGACAAAATCTTTTTGTCTACAGAGATAATGCCCATCTCTTTCTTGTCCGCTTTTATTGCCAACGGTTTTCAACAATTTGCGGTATAAGATTGATGTCCGTACAAAACCTTTTGATGTAATTCAACGCGAATCATGGTGGCAGTCGAACAAAGGCTAACGAACAAACAGACAGACAAAACAGTCGAGGAACACGTGGGTATAAAGTGTACTTGAATGGAGAGCGCTGCGCGGTTTCTGCGCAGCGTGGGAACGTCAACCGTTCCTGTTTATTATCTATATGAAAAACACACAAATTCGCGCAACAAACACAATGTGCATTTTTGCACATTGTTACAGTTATTTCTCTCAATTTTCGCAGCAAGTTTCAATCCGTTAGGTGACGTTACTTAACCAAGGTTTAAGTTTGAAGAATGCAGCTCAAAAAAATGGGTAGAATATAACTTTTCCGACCTGAATCAGCCAATTTCACGTTAAAAGAGCCCCTAGATGAGGGAATCAAATTGTCAACCGCAGCATCTTTTAACGTAATGTATCTCCTCTATTTTCCAGGGTCCGGAGACATGGGTGGGTGTGCGAGCGTTGCGCGCCAGTTCGGGAGGTATTTTAGACCCGGATGACCGCGTGCGCGATGTGGCGGATGACCGCGAGACCCTGACCGCGGAGTGCACCAACCAAGCGCCGCAGCCACGCGCTGCGCAGGCAGATGGCGCTAGTGGATCCTCCGCAGGCACCGCCTCTCCTGACATGTTTCGGGTACCTATTTAATTTTATCTAATTTATGTCCTGTTTAGGATTTAAATTTACAGAATTTATTATAGGCAGTGGCGGGGTAAAGAATCGGCCGGTCCGTTACGGGCTCCAAGGGGTGACATTCCGCGCCCGCGAAGAACCACTACTGACACACATTTTGTGTATGGAAATTAGGAAATATCGGCTCCAGTGCAGTACTTAAAATGCATTGTGTCAATTTTGTTACTTGACGTGTTAAGTTAATTAACTGGCATAAGAAAAAAATATGCATAAAAATATAAATGCTGTAGAAATGTGTTCCTTGCGAAGTAAGTGCGATGTAACTCGGAATGAAAGACTGAGAAATTGTGTGATGATAAGGCAACTTTGCGGTGACAATAATTAAGAAGAATATACTGAGATGATTTGGGCATGTCGTGAAACGCGACTAACAAAAGGGATTTACATGGCGAATGTCAGTGGAACCGCCCGGGAAGGGACGCCCTAGAAAAACTTACCTATTAGGGTTACCTGGTGGGGTTCTTCAAAAATGTTGGTGCATAGTACTCGCAACCGGCGTGTGTGTGTGTGAATGGGAAAGAGGCATGAGTGTATGTATGCATGCATTTTATAAACTTTAGCCAAGAAATTTGGTCGTAATCATTCAATAAAGGCCAAGAAATATTTTTGTAATAGGCTAGGTACTCACATTTTTGTTTAAATAGGTATATTTTTTATTTTCGTATGGATTCGATACTTAGTCAACTAGTATTTTTATTTTCTCATATAATAAGTAAAGAAAAAATTGAACGCCAATTCGCGCCAAAAAGGCAGCCGCTATTTGAAACGTCAAATGTCACACATTTTACGTACCTGTGTTTTTTCTTTTGTAATATTTTTGGCATGGCTGCAGAGGCCTTTGAGTCATTGATTTTTCTAAAACTAAAAATGAGCTGATTCTGCTACTAAAGTTACTCTCGATGGCATGGTCATAGTCGGCGTTTTCGGTCACGTGAAATACAGGTAATTAAACTACCTATGATTTTAATTTTGAAAGTAAAAGTAAGTCTTATGTATTTATAACAAAATACTGTTAATACGTATTTCTTATGGTAAAAACTATATCAAAAATACTTTGATAATTTAATTTTGATAGATGAAAATAATGTACCCTATTTAATTATGTATAACAAACTTCATAAACAAATAGGCTGACTGGCTGAACGTGTTTGTGCTGCACTCCCGTATTTTCCAAAAAAAAAAAAATTTTTAGAAAGCGCGGGATTGTTTCAAGATTTGTTTGAACTTTGCACGTCTTGTTGGAACTTGTTGCCTGTTGTAGATTTATTTGTATCGTGCAAATTAAATCATTTCGTGACATGTCGAACTCAAGAAAAGAGTTCAATTTATTGTTTAATTGTGATCTCAATATGGGATTGTGTTTCTCTCAGTGTTTTTGTATGCAAAAGCCTAATAAGGTAAGATAAAAATACATATAAAAATCAATGCCAGCTTGTTAATGCACTGTTCAATATTGTTTTAGTAAATGTAAATGAAAGGCTTGTAGATAACCACCTAGTGGACTTGGCGGTTGGTCATGGCAAACAATTAAGCAGTATTTTAATTTAGTTAGTACCTACTGGGTCGGTATAAGACAAGAAGTTCAGTGCATATTACTGTGTCTATACGTTGTAATTATTTTGTTGGAGTAACCAGATGCATGTAATTGTAATTAATTTATATTGTCTATTGTTGAATGATAAATACTAAACTTCACCTCAGGTTGCACAAGCATAATTAGATCTGAGTAACCATGTATTATTATCTTAACGATCCGTACATGTCCACTGTTGTTCTATGCACTTGCGTGATTCCGTAAGGCCACGTTCAGTCGGTACACGAAAAATAAGATGCACAACCCATCTTTAAATAAATAACATGACTATAATTAGACAGTTACAATTTGGCGAACTGAATAAACTAATTTACATATCTATACAACATTGGTAGGTAGAGGTAGGTTTACCAGACGATAACAAACAGCGCATGAATCACGGCATATAACGGGCGGCGCGAATGCCTGCATTCACGCGTTCACGCCTCTTTCTACAACAGTATACGTCATACCTACCTACCACATAGTTTAGTAGATAACAAGCTGAAACTGGGCTAACAGGATTACAGAGCTCGCAAGCAGAGCATCTACTGCTATATCTAGTTATGGGTATAAATATAAACTTTAATAATGTCGTATGTGTCCCAACAGCCTTCACACTTGGTAAACGTGATAGTTTTCTTTTCCTTTTTGACATTGATCGATTGTTGAGGGAGTTGCAAAAAGTTATGCGAAAATGTCACTATTATCGTGCCCACATCTTTTTAGACAAAAAGATTATTAGAGAGGGATGCTGCTATAAGGTTAAGTAGCAGCATCTCTCTCACTACCTAAAACTGATCGCATGCGACTTCTAATTTAAAACGAAGGTTCGTTAATTAATTCATGTTTATTGCATAGCTCCTGTCATTCTTGAGTTGGGATTTGTTCAATTCAAGGTCTCTGAGAAGCCAATCCTTAATTTTATTATTTAAGATTTCTGTTGTTCATCAAACTAGACTTTTGAATGTTCTGCATTAGTGAATCTTGCTTGAAGAGTGATTCGATCGCTCCATGCACAAACTAAACGAATTTGTATTGAGTCTCATAATTGATTATCGAGATCGGTCACGCTCTAGTGGTTTAGTAGAATGCAAACTCTGTTACGAGTAACTTCTTGTAATAATTACAGCAGCATAAATTGATATTTTAATTAAAGCTGTCTGTTATTCACTTTGAGATCGCGCGTCACAAAAACTGTGAACGTAGATTGGTTAATAATATCGATATCTCTTTTCCATTGTGTCTTTTCAGCTATAGAGCTGATGTCGTCATCACTAGGATTTTCTTCAAATATTTTGTGGTCAAGAGGTTAAGTCTAACTAGATTTGTCTAAGTATCATTATTCAACTACTTGACTAAACAACAACATAGGTCATGCTTGTCATTGCTGACGGATTAGGCGGTGTACTGACGGATTAGGCGGTGGACTGCTGTACACCCGAAGTTTGCCGGTACCTACGTTTAGGTCCCATGCAATATTGGGCGAGCCTATTACCATTAACCTGGCACAAATCCAAACTCCAACCAGCTACGGGAAATTTTAAAGTAAATTCCAATAACACTTGTTCTCTGGGCACCCATTTTTCGGGTGGGGAAATTCGCCTTATAATACCGCCCTGCTCGAGAACGCGGGACGTTATGTCGGGCACTCCGGCCAGGTGGCCAGCATACCGATTAAAACCACCTCCACTTCCACCTTCCGCATAGTGATCACGGGGATCGCTCTTGCATGATCCGCGATCCCACCACGGAGTCCAGTGTCGGAACCTCCTCGAGGGCTCCCCGACGACTCTCTGGATCACCCTGGATTTCTAACTCAGCATTGCTCTTACGACCAGTGGACTGATTAGATACCCCGTCTAAACTAAGAATTAAGCTTCCTTAGCCTTGTACACCTTAGTTTAGCTGAGCTATTCAATTTATTATATGACATCAATGAACAATTGAATCATCGTTAATTGAATTTGCATGACCTTTAGATGCATAAGAACAAGTTGCCATGTATGTGGGAAGTATTAGCATTCATTCATTATTTTGTACTACTAATAGCACTACAGTAGTTATTGGAGTAGGCAGTGAATAGGGAGAAATATAAATAAAGAGAATAAAGAAGATGTGGATGCCTTTGCTCAATAATAGCGGGGTAGTATACTTTAAACGAAGTAGGTACTTACGTATTTGACTATGAAATACTTAGACAAAATATATAGATTATTACATTGATTAGCGTCTGCCAATCACAGTAACATTGAGACACAATGAGACATTTTCACTTGCATTGTGGTTCCTATATTCGACATTCTTGTACAAAAACATATTTTTGATTAGTCGTCACTTGTCAATTCGACATTGAATATTGCTTTGTTGAGGACTTTATGATAAACTATTTTTATTTCCAGGGTGGTGGCGGCGTCGGCGGTAGTATGCGGGTGCCTGACACTGACTCCTGCGTGGAAGTAGGCGCGGCAGACCTGGAAGATGGAGCCAACGGTCTGCAAGTGCGGCGCGGGAGTGAACCCACGTTGCATCAAGACACTCTACCACCTCAGAGACAGGTTAATATTTGTATATTTTTGTTGAATGTTCTGATTACATGTCTGTTTATCATCATCTTTTTCGTTACCATAATCCTACTAATATTATAAATGTGAAAGTTTGTGAGGATGAATGGATGTTTGTTACTCTTTCACACTAAAACTTCTGACCGGATTTTGATGAAACTTTACAGTATTATTATTTATAAATCAGAATAACATATAGGTTTTTTTTATAATTTATAACGATTTTGAGTTAATTAGTTAAATTAGAACAATAATTAAAAGTTACTTTTCCACGCGGAGGAAGTCGCGGGCAGAAGCTAGTGTGTTTATAATTTATAAATTGTTTTAACATAAAAGGAGAATAATTGACCGATTTATCTGATTCATAATTGATTCCTACAGCCAATCATGGAACGATATATGTATACTTATGTTAAATTTAATCCCTACTGTGATCTGTATTTGCGGTTCTAAGGACTGTTTTTTTTTTATTTCTGTTACGTCTTGATATTTATTTCAGGTATCAGAACAAACAAAGCGTTGGTCAGCGGCGGTGGTGTGCCGTGACGACAGCAGTCGGGTGACGCAGAAGGTGCACCCGCTGCCGGATGGCCGGCCGCCGGACGCCGCTGTCGACCGCCACGGACAACACTTTCAGAGGCAGTCCAACCGCCTGTCCATGCAGTTCTCTGGCCCAGGGTATGTTATTGTCTGTTTACATATTAAAGACAACTGCTTCACTAGTCTAGTGGTCCTAAGCGCGACTGCTCCTCTAGAGGCAAAACCTCTAGAGTAGCAGTCGCGCGTTTCGAATCCCAGATCGACCAGTGTTATTGGGTTTTGCTATGAAATTCTCAGTAGCAGCTTGGAGTTTGGATTTGTGGCCGGTAAATGGCAATAGGCTCGCCCCCATGCGACCAAAAAATACCGACGAACTGTTGCCGAACCCGTGAACTGGGTGTAGATTGGCACCTCTGCCTAACCCTTCGGGGAATACAGGCGTGATGGTATGTTATGTTATGTTAGTAAATATTAAAAAATAGCTGCCCTCTATCATTGATGTGAATTGTTTGATCATTATTTGATTGACTTGATTTAATTATTAAGTACCCAACTTTTCTCATTGGGAGACGGTTATTGACAACGGTGAACTGAAATCTGAAAAGACATTTTTGCTGGTTGGTGTGAATTGAACTAAACATTAATTTTCTCGAAAGAGCACACCCACGTTATAATTAATTATAAAATACACTAATCCACGAATAGGTCCCATATATATCTTAGAACATCATACTTATAGTACAGAGCGTGAGAAATAGCTCAAACTTCTTCCTTAATTTTGAAGGACTACCGATTATGTGTGCCATTAGCAAAGACAAATTTAACTTACATAAAACCTATTTCCATAAGCATTGTTACCTCTAATATCCATTAAAATCCAACAATAGATCCTATTCATATAATCTTTTTCGTGTATATCCTTAACCAAGAGCAATTAGAACGCTCTTTTATAAGTTTGCATAATCTTAACATTTATAATATGTTAAGACTACAGTCTTCTGATATAATCACTGTTTCGTTTCGATCGCTTATCATTTGTCTTGTCGTAACTAAGGTGGGTATCATCTCTAGTGCTGTCTCACTTTATTGCCATCAAAACGACAAAGACAGGTCATACAATAGGTATATTGAAATGTACTTTATCTGATAGAGGTTCAAATAAGCGTTTTGGAATTTAATCGTTCGCGTTGCTCTCTATTGCTTTCCATAATTCCATTGAGGCCGATTTACTACATTAATTCCTCCTCATTCCATTTTCAGAAGTGGTGTGTGGTTAGACGCGGCGGAGCGTGTCCAAAGTTATGGTAGCAAAAGTCTTCCGCGAGACGCGCGGAGAGAGCCTTTAGGACAAGACACACCCCTGAACAACCATCAGAATCACAGGTACCTATTATTGTTATGATTGTAATAATCAATGTAGAATAATTAGCTTAAGATATTCCCTTCTAAAGTTGGTTCACGGTGACGTCACGGATTTCACGAGCAGTGTTGCCGTTGCTTGATATTTTCAATACAATTAAAAGAGTACCTGTTATTCTACCATGGTAATAATCATGAATCGCATAATGAAATGGAAACTCCGTGTGTTATTAATTTAGTTAAAAAGGCTTATAGAAAAACCTTCTCTTGTAATTTCCCAGGGTAGAAGACATGCTACGGTGGGTGTCAGGAGTCAACAATGTAGCGAGTGTACATCCCGTGCAAGAACGCCCACTTGATCTCTTACCAGAAGGTAGGTAGAACTCTTCAGACTATGTAGTTTTACTTGAGTACATAGATTATATTATATTTCTGAAACTTAAAGACTAATGAAATGTCAGGAATCTTTAAGTTTTTGTAATCAGTAACATGCTATTTAATTATTTCAAACTCTTTAAAAATATAGTTTTAATTTTTAAGAATACAACAATAAAAAAAGGGATAAATACCTATCAACACAACTACCCGCTTGGGGTACTGTTAGTACTGTTATTTCTTTTGCAAGTAGTGTTTTGGTCTATTACAATACATATTTATATAGTTGGTCACTTTATTGTAAATAATGTTGTAGGTTTCTTTCATTAATAAAAATAGATGTCTAGATCCCTGCCCTTTAGCTCTTTCAAAGTACCTATTGGACTTTGATGATTAAAAAAAAAGTTTATTTATTTTAAACTTACAGGTGGTAGTGGTGAGCGTGCCATATCCGGCATGGAAGTCCCAGTGAGTCCCAGCAGCAAGCCGGCGGCGGGCGCCAGCCACACGGCGGCCGTCAGCCTGGTCAAGGGGGAGAAAGGGCTCGGGTTTACCATCACCACAAGAGACAACCCCACCGGCGGACACTGCCCCATCTACATTAAAAATATATTGCCAAAGGTATCATTATTTTTACCTATGTATGGTATATCAAACTAGATCGCACATCATGGATGTACGGTATGTAGGTATGCAGTTTAACCTATGTACTCGTATCTATACATACAGTGTTCTATTAATTCTATAACATTTGTGGTGCGGGGAAATCCATGGAATGGAGGTGTTAATTTTAGGTTTTTCGTAACACAATCATTATGTAGTAGGTATAGTAGTATTATATTATGTATTGTTACGAGCTGGGGTTCGGGATAAATTAAATGACACCAATTTAACCGATAAATAATCAAAACTTTAATTATTCACACGAATACAAAACACAAATCACCAGTATGTCGCTATACTAGTTCACTTCACAATTCACTATCGCACTGTAGTCGCTTCGTAATTCGCTTCGATCTTCACTTGTCCGTGTCCACAATTGAACTGCTTTGCCAGCTTTTTTTTTTTTTTTTTTTTTTTTTTTTATTATAACGGACATAGTTTTTAGCTCGAGGGAGCTTTAAAAACTTAACCGGACTAGGTGGCGAGGCACCAAATGCCTCCAGCCAGGGGCAACTTATAAACTAAGCAACACAGCTAAGGGCGTCCCCTGCGGGACACGGACCTCGGCTTAGGGCGTTGCTGGGGGGGCAGCTAGGGACGGCTGGATCTGGGTTTAAATTATTTAGGGGCGAATTTAAAGCTACTGGCTCGGCACGGGCCGGCTCGAGCAAGGGACGGGGAGGATTACCGTTAAGGGGTCTTCGCGACGGGCCTCGCCGGCGAGGACGGTATATCGGGCGGCGTTTTTGTGCGTGTGTTTTGAGAGTGCTAGTCACTCTGTTTGACTCCTGCGCTAGGGTGATTTGGTCGTCAGGGTAAGTGAGTGCGTGCCTTGGGCGGCGCACTCACTTATCTGAGAGGGTTTGTAGTCTACGCTGCTGACCACAAGGGGATTAGGGTGAAGGGGGGCCAAATCGAAATAGCGCTTAGAGGCGCGTTTCATAAACTGCTTGATGGTAGGCAGTTTTAGGTCTAAGTGAAGGTCCCTATTGCGCACGTACCAAGGGGCGCCCGTGGCTTTGCGCATGAATCGGTTTTGGAGGGTCTGCATCCTATGGATAGCGGGACTTTCTATGTGAGCGAATACGACACTCGCATAGGTCATGATGGGGCGAATACACATCACGTAAATTCTCACCTTGTATTTAAGGGAGAGTTTACTGCGTGCATTGAGCATGCCATGTAGACGTCCTAGAGCAAAAGCGGCGCGCGAACGCACCGCTTTTATGTGCTCTCGGAACGTAAGTCGGTAATCTAGAACCACGCCCAGGTATTTGGCTTTCTTTTCCCAAGGGATCTGTTGGCCGAAGAGGGAGATGGGTTGGGCTTGAGCGGAGAGGTCGGAACTCTTGTGAAAGAGAACCGCCGCGCTCTTGGAGGGATTCACCTCTATTCTCCATTTCCTGAACCACTTCCCTAGGGCATTGACCGAGGATTGGAGAATTTTGGTGATGTTTATTAGGCTGATGCCGGAATAATATATAGCCGTGTCGTCAGCGAATAGAGCCAACTGCGACTTGGATCTTTTTGGAATATCGCTGGTGTACAGCGTGAAAAGGAGAGGGGAGAGCACGGAGCCCTGAGGGACTCCGGCTCGGATAGGATGGGGGGACGAGAGTGTGCCGCCCTCTATACGATAGCGAAAGGTGCGATTCGACAGAAAATCTCGAATGATGAGCACGAGACGGTCTGGCACGTTGAATGAATATAGCTTGTAAATCAAGCCATTGTGCCAGACCTTGTCGAAGGCTTTCGCCACGTCGAAGAAGAGCATGCCAGTCGTCATACCGCGCTGGAATCCAGCGCTGATATGTTCGACTATGCGATGCACTTGGTGGATACAAGAGTGTTTGGTTCGAAAACCAAACTGCTCGTCGGGAATGAGATTATGGGATTCGGCAAAGTTCTTTAATCGGGCATAGATAAGCCGCTCATAGATCTTCCCAAGGACTTTGAGGAGACTTATGGGGCGATAACTGGAGGGCTCAGACCTGGGTTTACCGGGTTTAGGGATACCGATGACGGTAGCTTCTTTCCACACTTGTGGGAAGATGTTATTATTTAATGCCGCATTGAAGATGGCGGTCATCAGAATGATCAGGGAGGCGGGGAAGAGCTTAACCACCTTGTTGGTGATGCCGTCTGAGCCGGGGGCTTTCCTGGGTCGTAGGTTCTGTACGATCGACCGGACTGGGGGGACGGGGTCGTCTGGGTCGGGGGCGGGGGTGCTTTGCCAGCCCCTTAGGACCGCTATTTATATGGCTCAGAAAGTTCCAGAATCGAATAATCCCGAAAATGCTACAAAAAATACGAGTAGGTACTCGCGTGCCTATTGTTTCGCGGGCGTTGACCTCAGCCTATTGTGTCGCGAGCCGCGTGTCCTTGAGGTATTGTTATAGGCACTTATAGATATAAGTACCTACCTATACCTACGCGAGTGTTGAGATTAAACTTCCACGTGTTTCTAGAACCTTCGTGAGCCATCTCAGTCGTTCTATTACGTATCCGGCGTAACAGTATGTAGTTAGTAGTAGCTGGATGTTATAAGAGCACATTTAAAAAGTCCTATTCTTCCATGTCACCTGGATGTTCAATTCCTTTTCAGTCA
The DNA here is from genome assembly GCA_964056405.1 of Acronicta alni. Lineage (NCBI taxonomy): Eukaryota > Metazoa > Arthropoda > Insecta > Lepidoptera > Noctuidae > Acronicta > Acronicta alni. Next base: position 10,947,357 of record OZ043918.1, read on the forward strand.
TATTATCATCTCGAAATCCATCCATATTTTCTTTTCGTCTTCTTCATTTCCATCCATCTCCATCCACCCACATTAACATTCATCGCTCTTTTAATAACACACGTTTCGACCCCCTCCGTAACGTGCTCATACCATGACAGACGATTGTCTTACAACGTTTCTGTCCCTTGAACTACTTTCCAACTTCTCTAATATTCATTCCTGGATACAAATAAGTATATTTTCACATTTTCCTTACATAAATTATTATACTTCAGGGTGCAGCAGTAACAGACGGTCGGTTACGCGCCGGCGACAAGCTGGTATCAGTCAACAACGTGTCTGTGTCTGGCCTCACGCAGCAGCAAGTGGTCACGCTGCTTAGGAACACGCCCACCGACTCCACGGTCGAGATAGTCGTCGAGAGAACAGGACCTAACAGGACGCAGGTAGGTGATAGAAAAAGTTCTCCAAAGAAGAGTAGCTACATGCTAGGATGCATCATGCATCCTGAGTTGGCTATAACGTTAGACCTTAATCTTGTATGCAGCACCAAGATCCAGAATAACGAAACGTTAGCGCAGAAGCGGATCATCCAGTTACTGCCTCCAAAACTGGCCATTGTTTCATTTATAGACCTATGGTCCGAACGACAGTTTAGGGAAGGCACGTGCGTTTTTTTAACGGTATAAGCCCGTCGTGCCCCGCAGCGCCAAATGAGAACTTTTACACTAAAAAAATCTGTAATCTTGTCAAATCAGAACTTATAATAAGACATGCCAATGCTTGAAAAACTTCTAAATCATCACTTTATTTTATTTTAGAGGGTAGAACCCCAACAAAGTCCAACGAAATATATAGAAAAAGCGATCGGCCCGCCGTCCAACCCAGTGGAAGCCAACAAGGCTTCAGAAAACGGCCGCGTCTCCAGCATAGTGAACGCGATCAACCAGAACAGCGCCAACAGTTCCATGCGAGGCAGGATACCTAAGAGTTCTTCTAAAGATGATCTGCTGAACAAAGACCATAGCAACGATAGTGCACTGCAAGAAGCACTGAATGCTTCGTCTAATTCGGTGAGATAAAGTTAATTATAAATCTAATTATAAGATTTTTCATAGATATTGTTACAATTTTTGTAGATCAGATAGCACAATTTTCTTGTTTTTTAATTTGTCATAGTTTTTATCTAGGTGCGCAATATTTGTTTTATTTCTTAATTACGGGAAATCTTCTAGAATGTAGTTTTTGTAACCAAATTAAATTCGATGCATTTTACATAATATTAATTAAGGTGGTCTTAAATTGAGTTGTAGCCTTATGTTTCAGAACTAATCTTAGATTATTGTTGTCTAGATTCTAGGTCTCCGGAACCGGCTAATACTTCGACTGGACGTACCGGTTCACGACTCGGAGAAAGCTGGACTGGGCATCAGTGTCAAGGGAAAGGTCACCGTCGGATCCGACCCCCAAGACTTAGGCATATTTATCAAATCAGTGCTACATGGAGGTGCCGCGTCTAGGGATGGGAGGTCAGTTATATTTTTTTTTTATATACTCCTCACTCTAAACTTCTAACCCTACCTACCTGCAGTTCCAGACATATACAAAAACGTATCATATCATCAACCCATATAGATACTGTCCCACTGTGTACAAAAACGTATAAATTTACATATTATTTTTATTTGTTCGTCTCAAGGCTACACACAAACGACCAGTTGTTGAGCGTAAACGGCGTATCCCTGGTGGGGCAGAGCAACGCAGAGGCTATGGAGACGTTACGAAGAGCGCTACTACATGCAAGGCCGCAGCGGACGGGTAGCATATCGCTCACTATTGCCAGGAGAACTGGTATGTACTTTTTGCAGTGCCAAAATTGATATGATTGTTGAAAACCATAAATTCGAAGAAGCTTGAGAACTGATAGGTGATGGTTAGAAGAAATAAATGATTGGAGGCTTAAGCCCAACATTTTTATTGAATTTCAGTCTAGAATGTAGTAGTAGGTATTACAAGCTCCCTAAAATAGTCAAGCTATAAAACTAAATAGTCTAACAATAGCTAGTTTATCTGCTTGCTAGGGCTGTCGCGATCCAAGAAGAGAGCAGCTATTAGTACCCATAAAAACGAGTTTTTTTTTCTTGCAGACAGTATGGATAGCCTAGCGAGGTGGAAAGACGACACACCACCAAACGGCAATGACACCACCAACTCCAACGAAAATTCCCAGAATTATAACACGGTAATATACAACGCGAGTAGCGACAAGGAGAACAAACCGGTGGATAACTATAGCCAAAAATACGATACCAACCAAAACGAAGGCTTCGATGCTCACGACGGACGAAGCAGCAAGAAACACTCCTCAATAGTCACTATAAATAATAACAACAGTTGGGTCTCAAACCAGTCAGATGACAGCAAAGGTTACTTAGAGAGAGACAAGGATGTGCCACCACATGATAGTAAAAGAGATAGCTTCGAATGGAGTAGGCTAGATGGATGGAACCCTGTGATAGACAGACTAACGGGTCTAAGAAATGAAAGTTACTACATGGCTACACAGATAGACGCTCCGGTCACAAATGGACATCACTATAGACAGAATTTAGGACATGTACATATGTCGCGGTCACCGCCGGCGCATCATAATGTCATCATTGAAGAGGATTATGGTACAACGAGGTTAGTTTTAGAATTACTTTGGACGTTCGATTAACTACATGTAAACACATCAATCTGAGTTTGAAGGCCGTTGATGTTACGAATAGCTTTTAGTGTAGCCTTGTGAGATACTAAAAACTTCATATTATTTATTTAGGGGTAGCGGCAGCGGTTGCGGCGGTGAATCAGGCAGCGAAAGCGGGGCCGGGTTTAGTCGGGACGCTGTCGGAAGACGATCTATGTCAGAAAAGCGACACGCCGCGCTAGATGCCAAGACAACTGGCACATACAAGAAAATCAAAGAAATAAAGGCTGTTAATTGTAAGTTTTTAACGAACTGAATGTACTATCTTAGTTTGTCTCAAATGCTTTTGAAACGGTTTCTGTATTTATTTTTATACCATCTTTGAAATAAAGCAAATAAGTATTTCTCTGAAAAATATTTTTTTATGACTGTCTAAAACAGGATACGCAGTCACTTAAATTAGTGAAGAATAAATAAGTGATCTTATATACTCACACAAATATGATGGTAAATGTAAATATAATTATATGCAGAATTCCCCAAGGCAGTATCGTGGGACCAATCAGTACCTAATCGATCATTAGTAATACAATAGCCACTTCTTTGAACAGTATTATGAATGATCTATTTTTATCCATTAATAACTGTTTTGGTGTATGAATAGAAGAGATCCTTACAATTTTCTATATTGCAGCCTTGCAAGTGGGTCCATCTTTAGGCATGCGCAAGTCATCGAGTTTGGAATCTCTGCAGACAGCCATACAGGAGACACAAAGAAACCCGCGCAGCGAACCAATCTATGCGCGTGCGCACCCACGTAAGTCTACATTGTTATTGCCAGAATTATAAATTTAATAATTATTGTACTTAAAAAATATAATTATGTTATTCCTCACCTTCACAACATAATTTATTTAAAACTATTTTATCTTGGTTTTTCACGTTTTATTCTTGGGTCGTAATAATTAATTATCAGAATTTTTTTTCTGAACTTCTTGTGAGAATCTTGCTTGTGAGAATTTAAATAATGGATAGTTAAAATTGAACATACAACTAATCTACAGTTAATAGTCTACAGTTTCTCACTACAAAATTATATTTTTTACTACTTATATTACAGTATTAGTACACAAATAATTTATTACAGCATTAAAGCATTGGTTGACGGACGACAACAACGGGCCTGACATGATCAGAGGTTCTCCGCAACAGTCATCACTCTCACACAAGAAGCCATCTCTACTCAAGTCTTTATCTACTATGTTTAGGTAATTATTATCGCTTAGTAGTGTTTAGTTTAACATTTAAGATATCGCATTGAATTATTTCTAACTAGTTAAACACGGCCACGTTTCGCTGCGACCATCTATGACGGTTTATCTTTATTGTGTGTAGTTAAAACGCGCGTATTCAAATGTAAGGTCATGTCAAAAATTTTACTTATTTTGAGTTTTGTGAGCACAAACATACGCAGGCTGAATTTGTATAAAGGCATAAAAAATAAATATATACCTACTTTCGTTTTGTTGTTTTGCATTCACAGTCCCACGTTTTTGTCGAATTGTATATATTAATAATGACTATGTGTTGTTTTAAATAATGTAATTTAATTGGATTTTGAGTAATAAAATGGTCTTCTTAAAAGTACCTAACCAAGATAATGCGTAATATGTAAAAAAATCATAGACGTCAGACACTTTAATAACATCTTAAAAAAAGTAGGCTATAAAAATGTGGGTTTACCCATATAATATCATAAAAAGTATTTTTTTTAAGTAAAAATGTGACACAAATTGTAACACGACTCTATTAAGTATGTATTACCATGACAGGCACCTATGTCTGAACAATATATAAATGCTATTTTGCAATTAACAGGATAGGCAAGCCTCATAAGAAAACTGAAACGGAAGTATATGGTAGAACACAACCCGGTCGATCTTCAGAGAAGTCACTGTCCAGAGAAACGTTAGAGCGACACAACAGGATAGATGAAAGAGACAAAGAGGAAGAACCCAACTCAAAGTCACAGCAGAGGTTTGTTCTGCATTGAAATATATCAGTAATTTAATCACTTGCGTGTTTTAGAATCCTGATGGCCTATTTATGGGAATGAAAATGAAGTAGAATACCTACAGCGTTCAAAGCTTAACTTCACCTATGTCACCACTTACCTTATTAATGTAATAATAACAATAATATTTTGGTACATTTTACAAAGTACGACTAGTAGTAGTTACGAATGGATATAATACTTACATACTTTTTTTTGTAAATACATACTTATCAATAATACATAAGAAACACCCAGACAAACGCAAACATTCATTTTCATCACATAAATATTTGTGTCTAGTGGGAATTGAACCCACGACCTCGTAATCAGCAGTCCGACATTCGAACCATTAGACCACATACGTCGCCAAAAATATATGGTAGATACCGAAGTTTAATGAGCTTATAGCATTACCATTTTATTATTCTTCCAAGCTCATAGTCTTTTATCGTTCTTCTCCAGTTGTCATATACAATATGCGTCTCTAGTCAAATTTTGAATGTTTATCCTTAGATCGGAAGCAGCTCACGTGCGGCAGGGCAGCAGTGGCAGCGGCGGCGAGCGAGCGCACAAGTCCGAGCGCCGCGCGCCGCCCTACAGGGCCCCCCCGCACCAACAACATCCGGTAACTACTTACTACTTTTTTTATACTACAGAAAATCCATTTGAGAATTTGAATTGAGAAAGGTATAGAGGGAGTAATTCCACTAAAATTGGAGCTGTCCGACTGGTGAAGTAGCTCCGCCTTGCAGAAATTTGAAGTGAAATAACACTGCTTTGAGTTGTGTTGAGTTCCTAACGGTGAGCAAGGTTGCCAGTGCTCCGCGAGGAATTGTTGTGGACTTTGACCCTTACACTGCCAACCAAACTATTCCTCTTTCGGTTTACAGAGGCGGCGACGCGTAAGTGTGTTGCAAGCGTCTATAGGCTACGGTAACCGCTTACCATCAAATGTGTCGTATGCCTGCTCCTTAGTGGTATAATCCTCATTGATCATCCGCCACCCGGGACTCGCACCGACTTAAACTGCACTTTCTCTTGCCCTATTGTCATGGACATGGGGATTCGTGAAATTCACCACGAACATGTCATACTTACAATCTAATCATCCTACATTCTAAATTTGAAAGCGTTTATACTTGTTTGTGTTTACTTCTTGTAGTTACTATAACTTCTAAACCGAGTTTGATGTTTGGAATAGTAGAGTGGTATAGAACGTTTCTATTTATTATACAGCAGGCAATGGACAGCGCGTGGGGTCCCACCGGACACTACGTCAACTATGAAGAAATACAACAGAATTTAAAGTGAGTATAAAGCTACGGTTTTCTGTTGCTGCATTGTATTTTTTATTGTTTAATTCCCGATTTTATGTACAAAAACTCCCGGTAAGCATAAGGTATGTCTTAATACAGATTAGTTATTTATTCCAACACGTTTTCCCTCTACGACTCATAGAGTTGATATATAAACATACAGACCTTCCGCTTTAACCTATATTACGTCACATTCTGTTGGAGACTTGGAGCTCGTGATGAAGTAGTAACTTACTGCGATATTATCTAGCACAGTCGTTGTCAAGGTATAACTGAGAATATTTATTGCACCAACGTGAAAACAAATGCACGGCCACGCATACATCAATTTGAGGCTATATTAAACTATATAAAACAATAGAATAGTCCTCTATTTACCTTTTAATATATAGATTGCGCATGACAAGTTTCGTAAGCACTGCCAATTTTTTAATTAAACATTTTTTGTAAATATGTACCGAAGGACCAAAAAAGGCCCAAACTAAACGCTCATAATAATTACAGTGCGCGTCGCGAGAAGTTGAGCGAGGTGCAGATAGGACAAATGAGGAGACAGGTCAGCGCGCAGAGAGCCAAGGCCGAGGAGGAGAGGTGAATATCATTAACAATTCTATTCAAAGCTAGCTTACAATATTAGATAGACGGTAGACGGTGGTGGCGTGCGGACCAAGCAAATAGTCGATGTATATACTAAGATTCAAATATTTTCGCGATGTTTCTAAAACCCACTGCAGTGCACACCCTAGCGTAAACTGCACGCCACTGTAATCATAGATTAAAGATAGCATAACCGTTTATTTTCGGTATGCGGTTTGACATGATTTGAATTCAAACTTTGGCGTTGAAATGAAAATACATATATATAGATACGTTATCGCTTTAAAACTTCGTTCATTGTTTACCAAGTAGACTAGCTAGATAACTTAGTATTCAACAGTTGCCGGTCTCATACTGACCTGCTAATTGGACATAAAAATTGTATACCAAGAAACTCATACGTTAATAGCAGTATTAAAATAAAACGACTGCTTCCATCATTATAAGCAGCAAACAATAAAGTAATGTGACAGGTCTCCTTCGTTACACGTGGTAATGAAATAAACGGAGTTAATTATAAAGTTATGTTGTTTTCCTCTTCCTCTGGCCATTCCGGGGCGTTGGTAAGATGTTTGTGCTTTGTAAGAACATTCTTAGACACCACTCGGAAGTAGCATGCTCTTGTCCTCGTATGGCTTTGCACACTTAGTAACAGCAACTAAATTTAACTTTCACTTTCATTCTGCAAGCGTGCATGTTCGAAAATTCTCAGTTATATTGTGATCGGAACTGTGCTCAATATATTGCAATATTATACGTAACGTAAACTTAAATAAGACTATGCGACCTAATACTGCTGCTGGCAAAAAGTTTGTAGAAATAAAGTGTTGCGCAAGTTCTTGTAATACAGGGTGGAAGGGACATCGACGCGCAACGGCTTACCATGACTTCAGTACATGATTCTGGACGCCCCTGCGTTGGAATTTTTTGTCGGCTTTTTCTTAAATTTTTCAACTCGCAAGTGAACTCTAAGGAAACAGCTGACCAGAAGATCTTTCGAGTTTAATTTACAATGCTGTTTTTATTGAAAAAAGTGAATTATTGACATTTTAATTATTAAAAATTCTTATTGGTTTAGATAGAAATAATGATTTTATACAGTTTAAAGTTGAAAAAACTGCAAAAAAAAACGTAAAATTATAAGAAAAAGCCGATGAAAAATTCCAACGCAGGGGGGTCCAGAATCATGTACTGAAGTAGTAAGCCGATGCGCGCCGATGTCCCTTCCACCCTGTATGTAGTGCAAAACAAAAAAAAAATTGATTTATTAGTATTGACAGATACTTCGAAACTGTTGCCTTATACTCAGAAAGATAAAATAATTAAGTATCCTTTTTCCTGTACTATCCTGTACGCGCATCGGCTTACTACTTAGTAAGCCGATGCGCGCCGATGTCCCTTCCACCCTGTATGTAGTGCAAAACAAAAAAAAATTGATTTATTAGTATTGACAGATACTTCGAAACTGTTGCCTTATACTCAGAAAAATAAAATAATTAAGTATCCTTTTTCTGTACTAGAAATGTATTAAGATCTAAGAAGAATAATAATTATTGTGATAAGATGTTAACTTTACTCTTGGAAAATACACGCATAAATTTAAAATTCTACGAAGCTTTATCATTTGCGGTTTTTCCTTACATAAAACATTTACGAAATACATTGAATTTCTAAGTATGGAAGGCTTCGGTTAGCTTTATTTATAATATGAATTATTAAGATTTAATTAATTCACACGTACCTGTGAAACCTTGGACTATGTATTTTTAAATGACGAATGTAACGTTTTTTTACCCAAGATAATTGGCTAAATGAATTTATCAACACACTTTTTAACGATCTGTTTCATTTAACCGATCATTAAAAAGTGTGGACGCTTCTAGAAATTATGTTTTTACCATTACATTATTGTTGCGGTAAACTTTTTCATATTTAGGTACATATTTTTGTTTTTAAGTTTAAAAATTATGTTGATCTTTTCATCCGGATATTGTACAAGGTTCTTTAAAATCAGTTTACGAGCGAAATGCAAAAGTAATTAGTTAAGTATATAGGTAATTATTGCGAAGTAAATTGCTTTTTCACATGCCTAATGTTTAATGATCTTTGACTATTCGGAAAACACAACTGTTAGTAAAGTTTTTAGCATTTTTTTTTTAATTATTCCAAAATGTGTAATCATAGCACCTACTTGCGTAATGAAAAGTTTACCGTTGTACCTGCACACGTCATTAATCACCTTCTCTTAAGGTTTCAATCAACTTGTACATACATGCTTTCCGTTGCCAAAAATTTTGGTTGTAAAGCTTTGCATAGTTATCTTCATTCTTTAGATACTGAATGACATAATCACGAAAAGTGCACCGTCTTCATTGGTAATTTTTTTAATATTTGTTATTTCAAAGTACACCAGCAGCATCGTAGTGAAAATAATCCACTTATTTCACAAAGCAGTTTTGTTTAATCATTGTTTTTAACATGACAGTCGTCGGGCAGGGGCGGGTGGCTACCACTCACAGCGCTCCTGTAGAGAGGGCGGGGTGCGGCCGCAGTCCAACTACTACGAGTACGAGAGCGCACCACCGAGGAGACCCGGCAAGCTCTCCCATTACCACTGAGCAATGGACATCGAATAACGCGAAAACTTCACTTCGTCTCCGAGAATTGTCAGCTGAGGTATCAGATCTCATTTTAATTGGCGATACTCTTAACGATTATATCGCTTTGCTAGACGTTAGAAACGCGATCTGTCGTGTTGATTCCTTATTGATTTAACTTCCAGTGCCTTTGTGAGACTGAAATCTTGAACTACGTTGAATGATTGTTTCTCAAGCTAAAAACGTGGCTGGAATTTTTTAACAGATGTCTAGTGACTTCTCATGTTTAAATTAGGAATTATCACAAACTGTCAACTAATTAGATCCATTATTTTGTAAAGTTTTCTTTTCATGTGTAAAGCATTTCTTTATTTATTTCCAGTGATCCATTCTATTACAAAAGTAGGTTTGTAACTAATGTTAAATTTTAATTGTTTTATACTATAATTAGGAAAGTTATTCCGTTTTTCATCTTATTGTACCTATTAAAATTTGTGAGTCAAGGTCGTGGCTAAAGTTATTCAACAAAACCTCTTTTAGTTGTTGTAGACTTTGACATTTTAAAAACATTATCTGAGGCTCAGGCAGGTTTTCTTTTTATTCTTAGACGGTAAATATTTATACAATTAACAAAATATTCCATTACTGAAATCAATCATTTAAATTGATGAGTTTCGTAACGTCATTGTTATAATGTGTCTTAAATATAATTAGTCTCAAGCGGTTGATATTGATTTTCCTTGACTTTATTTGTATAAACGCTTGTGAACATTAATCAAATTAGGAATAACAACGTTGTCTGTCGTACCGCCGTTCTCAGAGAAATCTTCATTAATTTTAATAAATTATTTCCTACCCTGGAATAATCCAATGATTACCCAAGGATATCTAAAGCTTGGTATCAAAATATACCATCACGCCTGTATTCCAGAAGGGTTTGACAGAATTATACTACTATATACTCAAACTTCGCTGGGATGTTTAGGTCCTATTTAATAGGGGGCGAGCGTATTGGCATTAACCGGGCACAAATATATCCAAACTAAGAGCTTCTAAGAATCTTATAGAAAACCCCAATAACACTTTGCTTACCATGGGAATCGAAAAAAGGATCACTAGCGTAGCAATCGTGCTTAAATATTGGTACTTCCACAAATATATGTATAAAAAATAACAAGTTCAAAACTTGCCCGTAAAATGAATTTTCTACTTTGTAGCTTATTAATATAATACTGGAAATGGGTAGGTAAACATTAATTAAAGTTAATTGACATTTAAATTCGCCACCCTGCCGGTAAACAGCTGACAGAGAAAATAACCTTTGTGGTAGACTTATAGAGTATAGGTACATATTGATTGCAGAAAATTAATTAATATTTTTGAGCTATATTGTCCATAAATATATAGCTATTTTGTCTAATGTTAAAACAATAGTTACAAAATTAACTTTCCTTACTTCCAATGTTAAGAAAAATATTTTGTAACTTGTTTCAGTTTCTTCTATTATGTCTGCTCTATATAACATTTGGAATCTGTTTAATTAACAGCCTTTGTTTAATATTTACTTGTATGTTATAATGGCATTACATTGAGTTATTTCCTCGGATATTCTCACGCAATACAATATAAGTATGTATTATTATATGACGTATGAAGTGTGATCGGAGGGATATCGTTTTCTCCCAAACCATTACATTAAAAACTTGCTGCTTGAGAACGAAGCCGAAGTTGCAAGCAGCAGTTTGGGTTCTTTTAGATCAAAGTTGTATGTGAAAAAGATTAAAACCTCTAGCTTAGCATTAATGCTTCAAGCAAAAGCATTTCTTCTTTTACCTTATTCAGAGAAGCGAAAGTAAAATACACAATAATGGCAATTTTTTTAATTATCACTTGGTAGATAATTCAAAATCAATAAGTTCTTTTAGTACCTAATTAATTAATACCAACAAGTTTTCTGATTGTATTTAACCTTTCAAGGATCAATTAACAATAAACACTTGACAAACAATTGCTCCGACCCTCTGGAGGGTCATCGATTTCTTAATAAATTTAATGTTTTGCATATCCGTCTGTCGTCCTGCAGAAATGTCGACATCGGTGCAATAATTAATTTAAAAAAATGCATATTGTATTTTTTCTTCATTTTACTCTTGCTTTCCTGAATAAACCAGCAAATGTGAGGAAGCGAGGAATAGACTGTGTAGTGGCCAACGTAGAGATTGACCTATTCTGTAGTAGATGGTGGTGCCATCATTATATTTAGATTTAAATTTCGTTTAATATTGTTGTACTTATGATCTGTGCTATTAATTGTCAGTGATTGTGATTACACAACACTATAAAATGTAGTGATTGTATTTATATCTCAAAACTATGTTAGAGAATAATACATAGAGTTATTAAGCCTGTTTAAGTGGCATAGGTCCGCCAATTTTATTGGTCCTTGGTGCAAAGGAAGCTTCTGTCGTGTCATCTTGACTTACAGGATTTTTAATGACTGGAAATAATACGGTTAGCAAAAATCATTGATATATAAAAAATATCCGTGGCAAAAATAAAACAAAAATCTTTTCAATATTAATCTTATCCCATATAATATTTATTTATATACATCATGGGATCATGCAAGTCAGTCCAATAAAAATTACGAACCCTTGTTAATTAAAGTCGGGCTGTTAGGTGATAATTTCAAATAAGAGACTACCTTGTACGTAAATACCGACGTTCCTCGACATATATATTCACTAAGGCTGCGGGAATTCTTTTACATCTCGTAGCTACATTTTCCCGCGTCGTTATTTTCGTGAAAGGCTCTCAAGTACTACGTAGGTACATGTACATTCCTACTTACCTTTAGTAAGTTTATGAAAGAAGCTTTAAAGTATAGATTAGATTTATAATTAAGTTTTATTATTGAAATAAATCTGATAATATTTACGTGTGACTGAATAATTTATATCACTTTGAAAAATGTATACTATTCGTTTGACCTACGTAATTGTGTAAAATGTAAGAGTATGTTTTCAATGCAAGAATTATTAAATATGTATTCAGACTGTATAACCTCACATTTTATATTAGTTTTTTTTTTCATGTTTTTGTGATATCTAATCGGTATTTAATGCAAGCCCAACTGTGGGCTCGTATGGTGATACGAATATGATCGGTAGTTACATAATTATTACACATATATGTAGGCATTTCTAATGTATATATTAATTTCTAGGCTCGAGATTAATTTTGTATAGACAGAGAGAAGTAGCTTTTATATTTCATCAACATGACTTATTTTTAGTTAAACGAACAAGTTGTCTAGATATTAATCACATTGCAAATAAACATTTGCACCGAAGTGCCCATAACTTGTACATAATTAGACGTTTATATTACAACGTCAATGAGTAATATGTTCTTCCATTTGAGTGACGACCCATTAAATGGGAGAACATATTAATAATGAAATGGATAAATACAATTGGACATTCAATGTATGTAAAATAAATAAAAAGTGGTATTCTCTCACTGTATTTTTATTTAGTCCAATCTTGGAGGCAAATTATAGTTTTCCGTTGTTGATTTCGTTACAGTATTCCCATCCCTCATTCCCTATCCATATAGATACATTTACTTAAAATTATCAAATCGAATTAAATTATCATTTGGTCATAAAAAAAACAAGAAATATTAAGAATTATTATTCCTTTTATAACCTATACCTTTTCTTACCCTGTCTGTGACGTGTATCCTCACTAAAACAAATGAAGCTAATCTTTCTGAACAGGTAGGTATGATGAATTAAATCATACCAGGTAGGTATGATGAATTAAATCATACAAAATAATTTTGATAAGTAGATGCTTCATTACAAAATAGTTCGTATATAGCAATTAATATCAGTTCAAATGACGTAAGCGTGTTACCTTATACCGTTATAGCTTATATGTACAGTTCTACAGATGTTCAAAACTAGAAACTTCAGTTAAATTGAAAAAAGTTGTCTATCCAGCTGAAACGAGATCATCCAATATTTTATTTCATCCTGAAAACCAACACAAACTTGCCGCACTTAGCATGCGTACCGCGCTGTATGACTTTATTTGTGAGTCTGCTACAATTCTCATCCATCATTTGTATCCGCACGCATTTGCAAGTGAAATCACTTGTCATGTCATATAATCCCAGCTCATTACGCTGGTCTGCCGTGCGGCCATCGTGCAGCATTTATCTCCAATACACTAGTTAGAAAGGGCAAGGTCAGGCTTCGCGTGTCCGCTACACTTTATAGCGAATTGTTTGTGTGGTCGCCCTTTGTCGTGGCCTTCCGCCTCAGTACCACCCCGTGCGCCACCGACCTCGCTAAATGGGTTTCTGAACTAATAAAATATTTATAGGCAACCCAAATTGCTTGCGGCGACTTTTTGAGGAGTAACGAGGACATTATAACAGTCTGGAGAAAATAATTACCGATCGTGATGAAATGTTTTTGGTCCTTTTGTCCGCGATACGCAAATTTTGAATTGATCATGGAAATAGACACATAATACATATTTTTTTAATTTAAATTAATTTTATAGCAACATGTGCATATGTAGGTACGTGCATGTACAGCACATCAAGTTACCCCAATCCGTCAAATTTCTTTGATAGATTTTAAACTTTAATACATGGTTACTTCTCAATTTGGAAAATTTGACAGTTTTGGATGCCTTGACCTGGCGTCTGTACCTACCTGCTCAATCAAATGTTTGAAAAATCACGTCCACTGTGTCTTCGCATCTCTAATAATATACCTACTACTAATAATATCATATCTTAGATCTATGTAGATAGAAAGTTTTCTTCTTTATTATCTGTGACATTTAATTAAGGTAATCAGGTAGGTATCAATTAAAATAATTTACATTCACAAGTTTTGAAGAATATTATTCACTTCGTGGATTTCAGTATTCATATTTTAAGTTAAATCTTAATTTATACTACTACGGAAATAATAAAAAACGAGTGGAGAGTATTCAAAATGGCGGTAGTCCGAACTCAACTTATTTGCCAACTGGAGGTAGTTTTTAACGCATCAAGACGTGCAATTTCATTATTATATGACAGTAATCTCGCGAAGATGTAGCATTTGTGTGTGTTTGTTATTAGTTTCATCGCGTGGGATTTATCTAGATCAGAAGTGATTGCCATCCTTCAAACCTTATAGGTAAATGACTAAGTGCACCTCAATTAGTTTTTACATTAAATCTTCTACTTATACCTACGACGTACTTACTTTACTTAAGACCTGAGAAACAGGCTATAATTATTTATGGCGGCTAAGAATATTCTAACTGCCAACGTAGCAGCAGCAGTTTCTCGTTCACTGTAATTCATTAAATATTGAGAGCCTTGTCTTAAGAAGTGCAATTCCAGTATCATTGCTTCTTAAGCCCCTGTTCTCGGAAATGGTGGGCTTGGCCGTGAAACCCCATGACGTCAATCGAATAAAGTCTCTTCACACGACGCTGTGCGTTGGCGTGAGAGGAACGACAAGGATTTATACATCGGACTTCAATTAGCTATGATATATTTAGAACTTGAGAACAGAATACTTATTTATGTGCTTCTTGTTATATTCACTATGTACTCGTACACGTCAAATTATCAGATCTACCTGCATAATTAGCAAATTACGCACTTTAGCTCGATTTAAACTACTAGATCCTTAATTTATCTCATCGGATTGAATCTTTTAGGCCAATTAAAAGTTTTATCTAGGATGTGAAAAGGAAAAAGCTATTCCTCAGGTTAGGATCAATGTACAGGCCAGTGTTAAAAAATAATGAGATTAGGTACTTGTACGATTTGTGGAGTTGCCTTTACACGTGTATTTTTTGTAGGTAAGTAAGGAAAACCGCAACCATCTATATTATCATACCTGTAGGTAGTTATCAAGATAATGCCAAGTCGTGCAAACTTTCCTATATTAAGCTTAAAGGGAGGCAATGCTTGCAAGTACCTATTTGTGATTTATCTGACAATCTTACAAATACGTTAATTAAAACCAGTGACGTAGGAAATGATTATGTTAGTCTAAATATAATAAGCTTTGAGATGAGAATGTTTTTTTTATTGCCAGGGTTCATGAGACAAAGTTGGGACCTTCTATATTGTTTAATCATTTATTTTTAGGAAGGTTTACAGACAAAAACAATATAAACTAGGTAAAGTAGGTACTGTAATGTTTACAGTAGCAAAAAAAACAGTCGAATGGAGAACCCCTTCAGATAATAAATCTTAATAGGTACGTGAGACAAGACCTGTGTAGTGTAACAAAAACCTAATTATGTACAGACGCCGCCAGCAGGTCAAGCTATCCAAAACTGTCAAATTTCCCCAATTGAATATGAACCTTTTTATTGTGTATTAAAGTTGAAAATCAATCAAAGAAATTTTACTAAATGTGGTAGCTTGATGTGCTGGCGTCTGTACCTATAATATCAGAGATGTAAATTTTACTAATATAGAGAATGGTTTGTGGATTTTTTTTTCAATATATTAATTAATATACCTAATATTTAAGAAGTAAATTTCTGATTGCATTTGCCAGATGCGGCTAGGTATCAGTATTGTACATGAGGTGACTGCTATCCTAGCAGTGATAGCCTAGTGGTATGACTATTGGACTGCCAAGTCGAAGGTCTCGAGTTCGAACCCAAGGCACGCACCTCTGACTTTTCGAATTCATGTGCGTATTAGTTATTTCAATTATCTACAAGTTGGTATACTTATAAAGAACAACAATTGAATAAAGCTAAAACAACTACCTACCTACCTACTACATAACGCTTATCTATAAGTGACATAATTTCTTCACTTCATCATCAACCCCTAATACTGTCCCACTGCTGGGCACGGGTCTCCGCTCATATTGAGAGGGATTAGGCTATAGTCCACCACGCTAGCCTAGTGCGGGTTGGCAGACTTCACAAACCGTCGAGAAAAATCTCTAAGGTATGCAGGTTTCCTCACGATATTTTCCTTCACCGTTTAAGCGAGTGATAATTAATTATTAATACGCACATGAATTCGAAAACTCAGAGGTGCGTGCCTTGGGTTCGAACTCGAGACCTTCGACTTGGCAGTCCAATGGTTATACAACTAGGCTATCACTGCTGTTCACTTATCTATTAGGATTCGATAGAATATATACACTATACAGGGTGGAGACGACAATTGCAACTTTTCACTAGCATGTATTAGTTTACCATTCATAAATTCGAGGCATGAGCCAATTAGATGCGCCTACCTAGCAAGATAATACTTTTACGGTGGTCGATGAGAGATGAACTCAACCAGCGGAAGCCATGGCCCACATCGCGGAACGTTACGCAACTCACCATCATAGCCCTTAAACCTATGCCAACCCTCGATAAATCTTTCTAGGCTGTTTTCTGCCTAATCTAGTTTTATGGCGCGATGGTTGCGGGCGACTCACGACAAATGTGTTGCTATTAGATGAATCTTACCTACTGAATTATTCCAACTAGATTGCGAAATGTGATTGGAATTTTGTTCTGTCACACAATTTAAGGGTTTTTCCGTCTCACGCATATCTACATCCGTCTTTAATAAAAATAAGTAAGTAATTTATGCGGACAGAAACAACACCCGCACTTGCATCCGCTTTATACAGAAAATATTTATTTCGATTTTTGAACTTCATCTTTTGGACTTCAACATTACGTTCCTACTGGTACTGACACCTTACGCACCTCTCGGAGGAATACCCAAACTTTTCCAATATTCAGTTCATCAGATCAATAGATATACATATACATTGAATTAAACTACTTTTTCGGATTTATCGCTTTATATTGATATTAATCCCGACGTTTCGGACCCTTTACAGAGTCCATGGTCACGGGTATAGGTACATCTACATATCAATCAGCAGTAGATATTCAATCAAAATACGGCGTCGTTATATCGGACGTCATTTAATGGACTATTGCAAGCTCCCAATCTGATTGCCGAGGACCCCGCGCTGTAGCTTGTATCGACTAGAAAGGGGTAACTTGTAGTAGCTCGATAAGTATACGGGAGGCAATTGGCACTTCTTTTCTTTTAAATTTTCTTCTGAGTATTGTTTCATCAACATCTATGAATACTATTATTCGGAGGCCATACCAAATATAGCGACGAGTTATTGAGCTTTCTAAATTATTGTCGAGCTGCACAATTACAAGTATCTAATATCGTGCAGTCAGTTGAGTGAGTGAGTTGAGAGGACAACTGTAAACTGCTATGACACTTTCTTGAAAAGACAATGTACAATGCACTACATTGTTAGATTCGTATATTGTATACCATAATTCCTAGACTTTAATCCAACCGAAACACATTTATTATCGCCGAGACACACTTACCGAGTGAGTTTCGGAGTTTTTTCTCTGAGATCGTCTTTTTCGATTTCGCGAGAGGTAGTAAAAACCGGCGCCACGTGAACGAAATATACCCAAAAGCATCGACATGAATAAATGTTATTATTTCTTTAAGGACCACCAACAAAGCATACCTACACCAAATAGCTCATGCACGACGTGCATTAAAGTAGTTATTAGGCAACTCAAATGTCGTTTGAATAAGCAAATGTACGAGGAATAATGAATAAATATTGTTCGTCACCTAATTTAAGAAAAAAAACTTTTTTAATATGATCAAAAAAATATGTGATTTATTTACAGAAATAATACCATTTATCCTATAGATAAAATGCCACGCACCTCGATATTCTCTATAGATATATCGATGAGAAGTGACCGCAGACCGCATCATCAGCCCTCTCAAACCGTTGCATTGCATCGGACAACGCTGCTAGTAGCTGTAGGTATTTGCATTTGCTATCTGCTGTGAATAAGTATTTCAACAAACATGTTGAAAGTATAAAAATTTAACAACAAACGTGTTGAAATTATAAGTTTGGCAATAGCCAAACTTATAATTTGAAATAGATAAGGCAAAGGTAAGTCGATGCAAAGTCTGAAGATATGAATATCTTGAATTAAGTTCCATTACCGTTTTTTGAAAATATTACATTGCTTTTTAGAAATATTACCAGTCGCTACAACCAAAGTATTTCTGGGTGAAATGAAGCTCATTTTTTGTGCCGCCTCTGTTTGTTTCTATATGTTTCTAGTCTAAAACTGCATTTTCGTTCCTTTGCCGACAAGATCGACGGATACCCCAACCAATTGCATTTCAATCATCATCAACCCATTTACTGTCCCACTGCTGGGCACGGGTCTCCTCTCACAGAATGCGAGGGATTAAGTTATAGTTAGAAGACTTTCTAACTTTGTCGCGAAAATTTCTATGGAATGCAAAGGAATGGCAGAATTTGGTCTGGACTTTTTTTAGCGTCCATAGATTTCTTATATATGAATCAAATTTAATTAATTTTCTACGATTTTTCAATTATTCACTCCTTCTCGTCGAAGCGGGAGTTATTTTATGTTTTTAAAAGCTTATCAAATGATGTTCGAATTAGGTACATTCGAAATGTTACCATTAAAATAGTGATGTAAGTACAAATAATACGAATGCAATTTATTTGTACGAATGATCGATATAATCGATCGATCGAGCCGCTCATGTAGAGTTGGTTTTGTTTTTAACATAATTATTGAAATGCTCTATTCTTTTGTCTTTAATCAACTGATATCTTTGAGGAAATGCTTCTACTTTTAAATCCAATTGATAATGGATCAAAATATCACAAGACCGTTTCAGTGTTGTATCGATTAGAAAACCGAATCGAAACGTGCAGCATTACTTTTGTCTTTGTTGACAGTGACATGTTGTCTGTCAAAACGTTACAGAATCCTTCCGCGTTTTTCATCTCGGTTGTGTGTTGTGTTTATATTTGGCTATCTATTTATTTTTACCCGACCTGGACTGTTTATGGACTGATTGATACTGCCCTGTATGACTAGTGCGTGCCCTTAGGACTCCGATATTGCTTTTGCGTGACCTTAAGCTAATCTTACTGTGCTCCGATTGTGCCCAGTGAATTGGATTTTTGTTGTAAACCCGGAACAATCTTAATGTCATATTACGATAGAGGCTGCTACGCACACACTATGACCTTAGTTAGTGTGGTATCTAGGATGAGCCAGATATCAAGAACATATCTCAGCACCAGCAGGTTTTCTTGATGAAATAATAATACGAGATGAAGACGAGGAATAAAATAAATATGTTTAACAAAATGTGTTTTTTATTTGCCCTAACATTATTACCTAGATATTATAAACCCTCAGTTTTAGTGTTTACGGGGCAAATGCATTTTTTTTAAATACGCGCCCAACTTTTTTTCGTAAACATACAATTGAGTACTACACCGAGGGTTAGAATTTATTTGGGTTTTTCTCATTTTATCCGTAAATACTCTTATTCTCACTTAGACCACACCACATTATCCATTTCTTTATGATTTATTTTCAATCTGCGATGTTTTATAGATAATTGTTTTTTGACGTTTATTCATAACCTATCTATCCTAATTCAAACACGGAAATCTTTTTTTTCCGGCTTTCCCAAATAAAAATGGTCTCATTTATAGATTCTGGAGCTAACGCCAAATGATTTAACATATTTTTCATTAGGGGACGCTTCAATTGGATCCCAGACAATTCTTAGTATGGAGACCTGCCATTGTTCTTTCCTCACGATGTTTTCCTTCACCAGCAGCCAGTGATATGTTATTGAATTGTTAATACGTGGCAGTTCAATGGTTATTATAACACTAGGCAATCACATTGCAAAAAAAATGCATTTCAATACTTTTAAACTTGACGGTAATCATAATGAATTCGAGTCGTTAGATGCAATGTTACTACACCGATCGATTGCACACCCTCGTACGCCTGAGCGTCATTAGTCATGAATCAAAATTACCTACAACTGTTTATTTCTTAGCTGGCATTGAATAAAAACATGTAGTACGTAAATTAATAAAGTACATCTATGCTAATAAAACAATTACTTACATTTTTTCTCCTGCAATACCTATGTATGTAGGTAGGTATTAAAAAGTTACAAACGTAGTTTTGTTTAATGTTTTTATTGTTGTTTCGGGCACTACGTAGCAGTGTAATCATAAATAAGATCAAGTTTCTTACGTCATCCAATGGCTCTGGTCGTCATATGAAATTTTAGGGAGAAAATCTGATTATAAAAATTGAATGTTTGTGTGCTAAAGTAAGTTTAGAGCGACAACAGCAGCGGCGTCCGTTTCTAGGACGCCATCGCGCCAGTCTGTTTGGTTGTTTTTATTGGTGACTAAGTCGGCAGCCACCTCCACGGAGGGCCGCGAGGTGGTGGCGGCGGTGGGCTCCGGAGTGCCGCACTCCCTCAGTATCGTTGCTGCTACGACGCGCGCCACCTCGTCCGCAGCCGCAACGTCGCCATTCGTTCTGATAACCGCGATTTCACGTGCGCTTGAGCATGCTTTTGCGGTTTTTTCCGAAAACCCTCTAAACCCACGATTTCTAAAAAAGAAATACAAGTGTTTCTTCACAACAAGTGCAACAACTCGCAGAAATAAGTGTTTGAAATTATCGTGTCCGCCTTGTAAAAGTGGCAAGAGGCTGTGTTTGCACAAACGAGCGAAAGCGGTCAAGCGTGTGTCAACCGAGCGCGGAATTTGGCTGTGTAGGTGATTTTCCCTGTGCTGTGTTGCAATGAAAATAAGTGTTAAAATGTCGAAATCTGGTTTATGAGGAGCTGGTGAACGTGCTCATGCGCCTGTAAAGAACGGGCACACGTGCTTATGTAAGGAGAACTGACGCATTGAACAAGTAAGTACCACCTAAACTTACATACACTAACAAGACATCAATGAAAACGTAACTGTACATATATAAGTTAGAAGAACTAAGATTGTGCTCATTTGCTGGTATAGTGCATATAAAAGCATACAAAGTTATGTAATATTATGGTGTACCTATTTAGGACAGAATATATGTATTAACATAAAAAAATATACTTTTCTAATACCAGCCGACATCAAAAAGTATACAATTGGTAAATGATGGTCGGCATTTATTGAAATAACTTTCGAATTTAGATATTAAACTTTTAATAAACAAACACGCTACATGCTATCACGCTAGGCGGTGTGTAGTGAGTAAATTGCTCAATTTCGAATGTGACATAAGAGCTGCTGCGGTCAACAGTCTAGGAAATCGACTGAACTTAAAATAGAAGCTACTAATAAAATATTAATACTAATAAAATATTAAATCTGAGTGACAGTGGCAATCTGCTCTCCTCACTGACAGTCGTCCTAACTTGATACTGGCAGATTAATTGACAACGACTCAATTATGACCAAGGCAGGAAAAAAAACTGTGTGCTAATTTTCAAAAATTTTGAATGTAAATTACTAGGTGGCATCATACACATGCTTAAGGGTATGGTACATACAAAAAAAAATTAATCAAAATTTCAGTGTCACAAATGTCATCTTTGGGTAAATTTTTGATCTAAGTTCAATCAATGAACTTGTCCGTGTTTGACGTTTAGTAAACCATTTGACGTTTAAGAAACTGAGACTAGATTGGAATTATATTTTGAACATATTTTTAGCACCAGAATTACTCTGCAGGTGTCATATGATAGTCATAGCATAGTGTTCGCACCATAAATTTTATCTATAATACACTTTTGCCGTTTTACCTTTTGTGGGACGGCTAAGAATAGAAAACTTCTTCTCCGGGGAGTTGTAAGAAGTCAACAAAACCTCAACACGCTTGGTGGTCGGATCTAATGATCCGCCTGGGTAGCTCCTCTGGGTAACTCAACTCTCATGTATGACCGGTTACAAACAGTTTCACTGTGTGTTCAGTCGTGTACATATTAGAGCCAGACTCCGAAAGGGTATTCATTTACTTGCTCCATCTTAAACCCTACTTGCGTTTACCTTCAGGTAAAACTAGGGTCAAGAGCAGCGGTCAATAGTAGTAAAAAGAAACTCCAATCGAATTCATTTTTCAAATTTCGAATAAGTTCATTCGAAAACATTCATCTGTTTCGTTACACAGATCGGAAGTGAAAGAGACAAAACAAATTGAGCACAAGAATCGGATGTTTATTTTGTGATGTAGGTAGTTGTATGAAAGGACAATCGGATTTCAATCGAAATTTGATGTAGGTACGAAGTACTTACACATTATATGTTTTATGGCATAAAGGAACAACTACTTAACACAAAGCACCGGAAACATTATGTCATACTTTGTAACGTTTATAAATATCTTTAGAATCGTCCCCTCACATTCACACCCCGCAAATTCATAAGAATAGGTTACAGAATACGTAAGTATCAGAACTCCACAAGATAACGTTTGATTAGACCTAACAACGAAAATTAGATGATACATTTCATGTCAATGGTAAATATACTAATATTTATAAAGCTGAAGTTTTTTGTTAGTTTGTTTGAACGCGCTATAAATCTCTGATAAGTCGGAATGAAAACTCCTGTTACGTTTGATAGCCCAATTCATGAGGAGGGTTATAGGGTATATAACATCACTCTAAGACCTTTAGGAGCCGAGCAAAAAGCAAAAAGTCAGGGAGGGTGAAACTGCGGGGCACAGCACAATTGCAGTTGCCTATGCCATTAACTGGATACAAATCCAAAATCCGAGCAGCTACTGAGAATTTCATAGAGTTACATTTATCAAGAAAATAAATTACCATAAAATAAATATTAAACGTTTACCTCAGTTGAATGCGGAAACAATGTCAATTCACTTGAATTAAATATATGTGTTTACTGAGTGACTCTCCAAGCCACAAAGTCATCTTATAAAACCTTTTCACCTTTAACTTTAATAAAAAGTTATTATGCGTAGGCAGGTAGGACTTGAGAAACTATATCGCAGGGGCAAAATAACGTCAACAACATTTTAAAATACCTATCCACCATCATTTAATTTTTAATGAGAGGGAGGGGCTGGTGACCAAGTAATAACTACGCCATCCAATGTGCAAGGTTAAGCTGCGGTAGCCGCGATCCGTCGGTGGATGGGTGACCATTGTTAACAAATCGAGAACCCTCCGTATCGCGGAGAGCACGTAAAGTCGTCGGTCCCGGTTGTCATATGAACACCTATGACAAACGTTAGTGGTAGTCAGAAACCTAAAAAGTGACAAAGGAGTGAGGAGGTCTGATGGTAGTCGTTTCGTGTAAAGTTCGGCCGCATCCAGTTAGACTGGAAGCGGACCCTAGTTGGGAAATAGGACGATGATTACACAGAGCATGATACATTTTGTATATACTTTACCCCAAGTTGAGATTAAAAACAAATAATCCCCAAGCGAAAAATGTCAAACACTCGTTACAGGTATTTAAATGGAATGGATGCATTCGAAACAGAAAAATGAAATGTGTGTATAATCTACGCATTTTTATTGATTTCTGACATTTACGCGAATATTATACATTGAAATAAAACTACTTTTTACGGATTTTATCGCGTATATTGATATTATTAATCCCGACTAGACTAGTAATTATATCATCAAGACGCCCACCACCTCAGTCTACCCGTGACCATGGACGCTGTAAAGGGTCCGAAAC
This sequence comes from Acronicta alni, assembly GCA_964056405.1. Classification (NCBI taxonomy): domain Eukaryota; kingdom Metazoa; phylum Arthropoda; class Insecta; order Lepidoptera; family Noctuidae; genus Acronicta; species Acronicta alni. Next base: position 10,971,223 of record OZ043918.1, read on the forward strand.
GTCGGGATTAATAATATCAATATACGCGATAAAATCCGTAGTTTTATTTCAATCTACGCATTTTTGCCAAGTTCTTTTTTAAAAAATCAACATCAGAGAAATAAAAGCATCTTTCAAAGCAACGCTATTCATATAGCATAAGTTATAACATTTCGCCCTCGGATGTGTTTTGGACACATATTTTTAGTATTAATAATATGTAGCCTGTCTGAACAGTTGACTATCGTTCAGTTTGTTTATAATCTAACAATAAGTACTTACTCCAAACGTTATCACTGTATTGAACCTGAAATGAAAATTCAAAAAATTCAATTTACATATTTTTAGTCTTTAAACCCTTAAGTACCTGTATTAATTTTGTTTTTACATTTGACGAAAATCATGCGCCGATATTCAACTGAATTACCCGTTGATTTGTAAAATTTATTCAACAACAAGCAGAAGTACAACTTGTTAGTTGTTTGCCAAGATCTCAGTCGTGTTATCACAATGCACTGCTAATTAATGCTATGTCGATTCCAGTTATCTTTTTGTATAATCTTAATATGTATAGCGTTTGGAAGTTTTAGTTAAGTACTTCCTAATACAAATTTCGATTTCTGACACGTACTCGAATATTAAATATTAAAATAAAACTACTTTTTACGGATTTTATCGCGTTATGATATTATTAATCCCAACATTCCGGACGCTTTACAGCGTCTATGGTCATAAAGCGTCGAAACATGGGGATTAATTATTAATACCTATAACCTGATAAAATCCGTAAGAAGTAATTTTATTTCAATATTATCATTGAGTTATTTAAGTAACCTACTGATAAAAAACAATATTATTTAAGCACATTGTAAGCATAAAACGATACAAAAATGCGTAAACATAATATGATTTCATTTTTATATGTAAGTATTTACTTATAATATGATATAATTTATTACGTAGTAACACTTTTAACTATTAATAATATAGAATAGGTACCCTGCATTACAATAAAGACGTGAGTAATATGCAATAAAGCATATTCCGAAGCCTCAAAGAGGACATAAACAGTTTTGAAATAGTTTTTCCTCACTAGCGCTGGCTCGGTGCCGAGTTTACGTTTGTTTACAAATATTGAAATCTGCTAAATACTGTGTACAAGGACTTTTACACCGTTATATACTCAAAGGAATACTTCAAACAACTTGTTGACTTAGGTTTCCGTTTCAAGCAGCCGTCGGGGAAGGGGAAGGGTTATATCGGATTCTTGTCAACTAAAACTTCTAGAATATGTTACATCTCGTTTTCGTACCATTTGATCCCATGTAATTTACGAGTTCTCAACATAGGGACTCTGAACCACAGGTACTCCATTATGAGAATATACAGGCAGGATTTTATTTTAACGCATAGGTATAGGTATGACATGTACTAAGTTTATGGCCACACATCAATCGAGACCCCTTCGTGCCTCGGAGAGCACGTAAAGCCGTCGGTTCCGGTTGTCATACGAACTTGTGTGACAATTGTCAGTCGTAGTCAGAAGCTCAAATAGCCTGACAACCAGTCTATACTCAGGATTTCGGTATTTACCCAGAAATTGGGCTGCGGAGGTCTGGCAGTCGCTTCGTGTAAAATACTGATATTCAGCCGCATATGGTTAGACTGGAGACCTACTCCAACTTGTTTTTATCAGTGGAGACTTTTTAATAGCTTTATATTTTTTAGTTAATTAAATTAACTGATAGTTTTCCTAAAAATAATACTTAAATAAAATAAATAAAATGTATTTGTTAGGTACTTTCGTATCAATAAATTAAAATTGCTTCTACTTTTAAATTGATGAAGGTGTTTTGCAAATTCCGTCAAGTTTTCAATGTAGTCAAACAAGACTTTGATTGGCGGTCGTTTAATGTTTTATTGATTTTTAATATTTGATTTAATTAGATTCGTGGGAACTTTATTGTGTTAATTAATTATATTTTTAATCTGGCAATGAATAACCAGCAGACACAATAAAAAAACAATTGTCACGACCCTTTCACCGCTCTTTATTGATTGTTTATAATATTGATTGATACATACCTACTTTTATTAATAGACATTCCTATAAGTAAATAAAATGACTGACAACAACTACTTGATACGAAAATTGAAAGCATCGACCTTACATTATGTTACATAACAACAAAATCTATTGTAACAAAATCTTCGCTAAATTGGATACTGGGCCTACATATTTTCTGAAAGAAAAGCAAAGAAAGAACCAGGTGAATGGTCCCTTCACAGTTCCAATATCCTTTTGTTGCAAACACACCTACCAACTACTTTCACATCGTGAATCGTACAAAGTAGGCCATGTTGCATTCACTGGTCTGCAGAAATGTGCTAAAAATTATTTAAAAAATGGTATCTAACGGTCAATAGAAAGTTTAGAACCGTTGCATTGCACGCAATGGCACGAAAGTGAACATGATGGTAGCGGACTAGTAAAAGTTGATAAGATACCGACCAGGATCCGGACACTGATACTTGTTATCTCGTCCCTTTTTGGAACGAAGTGTCAAATAAGTGAGCATCAGGTCAGGAGTGTAACCTCGACATTTACGAACTCCGGTTCATATGAAGCGTCATTTGTACAGAAATACCTACATCGATTAAAAAATTGTAATTATTCATTTGTGATAGGTATACCAACTTATCGGTCGTGAATTTGCACTGCAGAAAATAAAAATATCTGTGCTTCTGTCACCTTTTAAAATGTGTAGGAGTACCTAAGTATAGGTGATTTATAAATTATGAATAATTTTAAGCTACCTACTGTTGCTTAATTCATAAGCATCTTATGCAATTGGAATTTATAATCTTTCAGTTCTCTAGAAACCTGGCGCGGGAATGGGACATGCGCCCAATATTGATTCTTTTAATACCGTCAGATTTTGGAGAAAATAGAATAGAATATTTATTTTTTAAACAGTTGTGTTATGTTTTATAATGTCTGGAATGTAATATAATATATACATAATATAAATGTCAAATAAAAATAAAGATATATCTATGAGAATAAAATTTCGAGTGAGTTGCTAAACGCAACTGATCGTAGTAAACAGTGAACATATGCCTGAATTCTGAGGTAGGTACTGATTTACACTGACAGTTTATGATTAACTAAACACTAATCCAAACTCCGAAGTTCTGAGAGATTCATAGACAAATCTAGGACAGTGATGATGAGGGACACAATTAGCAGCCTTACTTGCGAATATTAGACCTATGACGCACTGGTATATTATTGGCCTAGATTTGTGTACTCCAAAACGCTGACACATATTTATATGTAGGTATTGATTGCTGACACTGCATAACACGTAGGTACAGTGTACTTGACATAGTTTAATTTATGTACCTATTCTGATCTGTGTGTATTAGGTATAACTTTCTATTATTACATATGTATTATAGATTTTGTTATCTAAAGACAGTTCCACGGAAAAATGCTCTAAATTGACTTGATTTTTTTAAATTAACAGATATATTGGATGGGAAAAAGGCTTGACTGTATTTATGTTTGTTGTAAAACATTGTTCACACATGTTAATAGATAATTAAGTAGACAATTTTATTTAGGTACTTTTATTTATATTTCTTAACAAACCGAAATTTTATTGACATTCACAACTGCAAATTATAATAAATATCCAATGTAATTGTTACCTAAATAGAAGCTCAGAAAAATTAAATGATCTATTCAGTCTTCTTATCTAGGGTAACGTAGCGCATCGGAACCAAAAGTGGAGAAGTATTCTTTTCTAAAGTATTTAATGTTGTTTGACGAATTTTATTCTGTCAAAATCGTCCTTCATTGACTTCAGAATTTGAAATAGCAGATGATGATCCCAACTTCCCTGTCTATCTGATAAGTTTTCACGATTAAACCGCAGAACTGATTTTGATGAAATTTGGTACAGTGATAGATTAGACCTTGTACAGGGACATTAGTTATCTTTTGTATCAAAAAGTCCTTTTAGACGCGAGTGAAGCCGCAAAAATACAAAAGTTATATTTCTGTCATTAATAACGGACATCGTTAGGCTCAATCCAGTAAATAGTTCAACTTGTCACGATACTGCAACAATTATTCATAAAGTTCATATTCATAACTGCTGTATGTACCTTATTATTAAATCATAAATATCAATTATCTGATACTGGATTCATTAATAATATGACAGGTGAGTACCTTATTGCATTCCAATAAGTAACTAGGTAGGTATGTATGTAACTATGTAGGTATGTGCCTTTAAAATGTTACATGTACTATTATCTGCAGTCGGAGCAACTGAATCGGTAGGTATGTGGAGGTAAATCACTTTCAGTAAAGTACTTTTCCTTAAAACAACTTTATTTTATTTACAAAATTGCAAGACTATAGGGACGGGTGAGCTCATTCTGCGTAAATTGGATCGTCAAATTTTAACGATAATGTTAGTTTTTTTTAAACTTGCCCACACTAGAATTTTATCATATCACTGGTGCGTTTACAAGCACAATCCGGAACGCTTACATGCAGGCCATACCTACCGTTTGTACCGTGTGGGAGTCGAACCAACCCTTGCAACAAGCCGATCGCTCAGCCGCTCACCTTTGTGACAAATTTCGTCAAAATTTTGACGACGTCTGTGGTCTAACGCCGGACTGCTGATCATGGGGTCGTGGGTTCGATTCTGTGGGAATGGAACCCACGACCCCCAAACTATTACACAACACAAATATTTGTGTGGGTAAAACATGAGTATTTGTGTTTGTCTGGGTGTTTCTTATGTATTATAAGTATGTATTTACAAAAATAAAGTATATAAGTATTGGGCTATAAGCTTGTATACTTGACAATGGATATCCATTGTCAAGTTTACCCATAGTACAAGCTCTGCTTAGTTTGGGACTAGATGATGCTGTGTAAAATTGTCCTATATAATAGAATATGTATGTATGAGTATGTATATTATAGATTATTTTCAAATTCAATGCTCAGAACCTGTGCGTCTCCTGTTGATATGTTGTCATTAACTTCATATTCGTCCTGTACAAGTCCGGTTGTTTACGTAATTGGTCGTGCATCATCGGACCGTCGGAGAAACCGATATTTGCTAATACGAAGGTCATATTCAAACAGACGGTATTCTTTATTTGAACGTCAAACTGCACGTTGGAACGTCATATCGTACGATGCGAACGATTACTTTATTAGTGCTAAACGACGCACAATGGTACAATCAAGGACAATCAGAGTCGTCACGAAATGATTGGCTACTAGCCCTCCGTTATAAATTAATGTGTTTTATGCACTCTGAATGACGTATTCTTATAATTAATGTTTGTGCTTTATCAAAATATGAAAAAGAAACTAGTAGATTTATTAATCTATACTTGCATCTACATAATCTTGCAAAATATTCTTACATTAGATATTGTGTTCCAGTCTGAAGGGCTATGTAGCCAGATTATATTTTTTGACGGATAAAATGACTGGCCATACGGCTGTGAGTATTCTGTTTTTGAATTATTTGCGTAACAGTTAGGGCGCTTAACGAGAAACTCTACAACGATCTATCAAACGGGCACAGGACAGAAGCAAATGGAGACAAATCATATGTGCTCACGATCCACATTAGTGAGGGAACGACACGGATTAAGGGGGCTTAAAACCAGCAAGCAACATCAACAGCTCCAGTGGAATAACAGAAATAACATAATTTAAGACGTTCCAGTGGCGAAGGCTCTATTTAACTCGATTTTTACCTGACACAATTAGTGTCCATACATACATACCATCACGCCTGTATTCGGTTCGGCAGAGGTGTACTAATGTACACACACATTTCGCCGGTATGTTTAGGTCCCATGTAATAGGGGGCGAGCCTATTGCCATTAACCGGGCACAAATCCAAACTCCGAGCTGCTACTGAGAATTTCATAGAAAATCCCAATAACACTGCTCGACCTGGGGATCGAACCCAGGACCTCTAGCGTAGCAGTCACGCTTAGGACCACTAGACTAATGAGGCAGTCACTATTGCCAAATAACATTTATGGCTCAGGGTTCCCTCTTACCATACTTGTCTTAAAGTGCAGTAGAACATGAAGTACAGGCATTTATCACAGGATTTGTTGGTCTCGATCAAGTGGCTGCTGTCTTGGGAAATTGAATATTGCAACAAGGCATTGTACCTGCGGCTCATCGGTGATTGTTCGAAACATATTGCTTTCTTGTTCCAAATTTAAATTCTGTTTCATTCTCTAGAGAAACAATTGACATTCAAAGTGTTTCATTAGATCATTGTTTCTCAACGTGGGGGTCGAATTCAGCAGTATAGGGGATCGCAATGTGTCCAGACTTTGTATACGAAATATCCTTTACCATTTAAATGGATTTGAACGTTACCCCACGCTAGTATTTCCTCCTGTATCGTGGGTTCTTTTACAAAGACAAATTTAATTTTTCACATATCTACACAAACACCCGGAACAGATATCCGTAGGTCATACAAATACTCGTACTTGTTCCGTGTGGGGATCAAACCCGCGACACATGGCGCTATCGCTCCGCCACTACGCCAAACGTGTGAAATAACAAAGGATTTTTCTACTTCAAATGATATCTTTCGCAATTTGTAATCTGTAATAGATACTTAGAAAAACAGATTAATTATTGCGAAGCTTCCTGTCTCTGTTCCGCCACGTGCCATAGATCAAACACACCTGTAGAAATAGGTACATACTCAGTGTCGTGCTCGTGCTATTCTAAAAATACATATAGATAAATACGAAATGCTTGCTTAGTGTTTTGTTCAAAAGGAATATATTAGCATGTTATAAAGGAATAATTAACTTTAAAAAAATATTAGCAAGCGGATGAGTATTTGCAAAAGGGACTCGTATTTAAATAATGCTTGGGTTTATGTAACTTAGCCCCATGTCGACCCAAGATTAAATTATGTTGACAAAAAATTAGGTACATACGAGCGAGAAATAATAATGGAAAATCCTGTTTGTAATTTTTATGTGAAACGTTGTTCTAATACCTATTGGGGATGTAAAAAGAAACATGTGTTTTTGTTAATATTTTTTTTATTTACCATAGCAAACAAATGTCACCCCTAATATTTACAAATTTTATAACAATATGGCTGATTTTGGCTACTGATGGTATTTAAAATTGTCTGGACGAAGTCCTATCTGAGATCAAATGTTTCTTTTACATGTTATTAATTTATTATTACTTTGAATAACACGGTTTAAAACCAATTACAGTACTCAAAGCGGACAGAATAACAAATATACAAAGTAAAATTAAACAAAACAAAAATAAGATTAATCACTAAATAACACTAAGGCTACACACTCACAGAACTAACTACAGGTACAAACTATCCAAAACTGTCAATTTTTCCCAGAAAATCAATCAAAGAAATTTGACAGATTGTGGTAGGTCATGTGGTGGCCTCTGTACATGACCATGATTAGTTTATATTTGTCTGCCAACAAATGCAATTTGGGTAGGCTTCCATGAAGCGAGTGCGACGATAAAATTACACAAATTCAGAAAATTCAGAGCGTGAGATGCAATTTATACTTAGTACCTACTTAATTTTCTTGCTGGAAATAAAATACATTTCTCATTCGTTTTTCGGTGTGCATTAAAGAAATAACTCTTAGGCTATGTAATAGGTATGTAACTCTGTAATGAGTCAGGGAAATTCTCCAGTTCCTGACGTCGTTATTAGGGATTCTGGAAACAGGTTTAGTACTGACGCATGTACTTTGCTGACGTTGTACGCACGTTCTATAATTGTAAAGTGGGTAGTTGCTGGCTTGCAAGTACAATTTTAGATTTGCTTTTTTGTTATACCTGTTTATCAAAGATGTGATAGTAACACACTATAAGTGTGTTACTATCATGTGTTCAATTTAATATGCTCTATGGTGGAGGCCTTTGGTCAGCAGTGGACCTCCTTTGGTTGATAATTTAATTTTAATTAGTATACAAACACATTATACTTATACCTACTTCGGAAACATTTGTCATAGGTTCACTAAGGTATCACAAAAGAAGGTAACTATTGAAATAAGTGATACTGTGATTAGTTAACAATCAAAAAGCAATAAACAGGTAGTACCTAATGTGTAAAAAGAAAATTTATCAAATACACGATAACCTAGACTCGACATTTCATAAGTGCCTGTATATGGTTTATATGAAAATAAAACTATTTTGATTTTGATTTGATTTTGATAAATCAACGCATCCGTAACTGAATAGGTACAGACGCCAGCAGGTCAAGCTATCCAAACTGTCAAATCTTCCCAATTGAATATGAACCTTATCGTTTTGTATTAAAGTTGAAATGGAATCAAAGAAATTTGACAGATTGTGGTAGCTTGATGTGCTGGCCTCTGTACTTACTTTTTACAATCAGATACTTAGTTGATATACCAATATCAAATAAGTGTTTGTTTGTGATAAAGTAACCAATACATATTTTAATGAGCAAACATACATTAATTAGGAAACACCCAATAACGTTGAAAATAAAACAGCGGCTCCGCATCACAGGGTGGCGTGGTGAGGACTAATATTGATAGCTTCGCACTTCAACCTCACGCTTCGGATGTTCAACGAGACTGCAAACAAATGATGCCACAAGACAAACGCGTTCTGCTGAAAGAAACCATTAGCAATCATAAAATAAAAGGAAAACAAATACTATACATACGTCAGAGCGGTAAAAAGATGATGAGAAAATAGAAAAAATATACAATTTGAGCGATTGATTTAGTATCCATTTAAGTCACGTATCTAAGACGGTTTTTGCAAACTGAAGGTACAATATTGTGCTGGATATTTAAAGTGCTGGGGATAGATAATTTAAAGTGAGTAGGTTTAAGGACGCCGATTATGTGATAGCATCGATAGGTTCCAATTTCAAAACACTTTGATTTATATCGTTACTATTGATGCAAAAATGCTTTATAGGTCGGATCTGCTTATGCGCTGATGAGCAGCACGATCTACCTATAATGTTTCTTAGTCTAGTGTACAAGTATTGCGTTTAATTTTGAGAATATTTTTTGTATCTAACTCTTGTTAGCTATTACGATCATGTGTTACGATGTAATGGATAAAGTCCTTTACTAATCTGGCAGCGCGTCCGCTCGTGGAATATAACAATAATTAATTTTCTTTTGTATCTCTAATTTGTTGCTTGATGAGTTAGGAAACAAAGCTTAAATATTAACAGTTTGTCATCATTATTAATACGATTAACACAACAACTAATTAAGATGGAACAGAAAAGCGTCGTCTAATTAACGGAAGTTTATCGTGTGGGTGTACAGGTTTCGCTGTAGTTTTGTTTCTAATGTTATTGTTTTGCTGAAACGTGACTATTTGAAATATAAATACTTACGTGGCTTGGGTAGGCCTTAAGCATCTGTCGTACCAAATCGAATACGTATGAGTTCTGCCCGCAGTCGAAATATTCTTTAGCAAAAATAACAATTTTATTTTAAGTTTAATACAATCTGCTTTACTTAAAGTATGTACCAATACAAATATACAGAAAATTTATTGATTTCTGACATTTACGCGAATATTATACATTGAAATAAAACTACTTTTTACGGATTTTATCGCGTATATTGATATTATTAATCCCGACGTTTCGGACCCTTTACAGCGTCCATGGTCACGGGTAGACTGAGGTGGTGGGCGTCTTGATGATATAATTACTGACAGCTACCCTACATTTTTTATTGTTACATGATCAATGACATTTATTACTAATTATTAATTAAAACTAGATGGAGCCGGCATTTCCTAGCTGACGACCTCTGAGAAGAAACGCCGAAACAAACTCAGAGAATCATGGTCTCTTTTAAAGTAAAAATATTCAATGATCATGTTTTAGTTGTTAATTATTGGCAATCCGATTCACGCAGAACGAGCTCACAGTATCCTTTGGTCTTGCAGTTGTAGGCCTGGATTTTGGTTTAATAGAATCTATAACAGGATTCCAAGCAGGTGGTAAGACCCAGCCATCTTCTCTATTGAAATTTGGATGTTTTTTAATTTCAATAGCCTCACGAATCATCCTTCCAGGATGATTCGTGAGGCTATTGAAACCATGAACCATGACATGATTGAAACCATGGACGCTGTAAAGGGTCCGAAACGTCGGGATTAATAATATCAATATACGCGATAAAATCCGTAAAAAGTAGTTTTATTTCAATATACAGAAAATTCTTACATTGTATAAGTAAACTAGCTGTGCCCCACGGTGCCACCTGTATTGATACAGTTATTCATAATCCCGTGGAAATTTCCCAACATGCTTTCGAATCTTTTTGTATTTTTTGGCATTTTCCATGCTAAGATTTTAAAGTTATTTAGTGAAGGAAAAATTCCACCGCGGGCAAGATTCGAATCTTAATTAACATGGAAAATGCTAAAAAATACAAATAGATAGTTAGTAGGTAAGGTGGCATCGTTCAACATTGTACTAACTGTAAAGTAAGTCATGTCGGTTGAGAGGCAAAAACTTGATTTTCAATATGTGTAACTGCCATCACCATAAAGACGTAAATTCTGAATGTGTAGGCAAAATTCGTCATGGCGGGTGGGACTCGCGGTGGCTTAGCGGTCATAACGTCTGGTGTACCTAACCAGAAGACGCAGGTTCGAATCCTGCCCGCAGTAGAATTTTTCCTTCGCTAAATAATTTTAAAATGGTTTCTAATGCTTATATCTTAAAGGAAACCAAGTTTCTAAGCCAAGTTACGCTTTTAGTGTACGCTTATCATCATCGTTAACCCGTATACCGTCCCATTGCCCAATGCCGAACACAGTTCCTCTCTCAGAATGAGAGGGATTCGGCTGTTGTCCACCGCACTGGTCTAATGCGGGTTGGCAGACCGCACACACCGTCGAAAAAATCTCTCAGCTATGCAGGTTTCCTCACGACGTTTTCCTTCACCATCCGTTTAAGTGAATGATAATTAATTTTTATACATACATGATTCGAACGCGAGAGTTTTGACAGTCCAAGGGTTATATCACTAGGCTATCCCTGCTTTAGCACCTTATATTGGCAAAAGTTATTATAAATGCCTGTGTAATTACTCTTCACTTGGTTATGGGTTTGGCGTATAATATTATAGGATTATATGTAAACGTGTCAAGGCTTAAACAGCCTTATTTAGACCTTACGTGTCATATCGTTGTAAATCGTCACACACGACGACCATAATATTGTTAAATACAACATACCAAATGTTAAATGACTGCAATAAACAATATATTAATCAGCTTACTATTTATTTTGCTAAAGTGCGAAGAAATTCGCTCTGCACCTATAACAATGTAACTACAAAAAAATATTCAAATGTCACAAAAAAAATTATTACTATGACTACTCATATTACACATACAGAGATTGACTCTAGTCTTATTAGATTTAAGGATTAACATACATTCTAATGTGTGTAAATCCTTAAATTAGCGCAATGAAGCGGCGCAACAAACATCCCAGCAACACATTACTGTCATACATGCATGATTAGTAGCACCTACAAGGCGATTCAAGTAACTTATGAGTAAATATAAAAATTAAATTTAGTGACCATAGCCATCAAGTGGACCAGTAAACACAAGCAGCTAGTGAACGGGACGAGCATAACGCATGGAGCAGCCATGTAATGGTTGAGCTACACGATGACTGATGTAGGTATGCGATCTGTCAGTATGGACTGGTAGACTCATAGCTGCTATGGCCCTTTCTCCAAAAGGCCAGTTTAGATTTGGCTACATCGTAGAACACATATATGCACTGAATATTGTCTGGACTTTAACACAGACCGTGATTTTCTGAGTTTGTTTCGGCGTTTCTTCTCAGAGGTCATCACCTAGGAAATGCCGGCGCCATCTAGTATTTATTATTAATTAATGATTGACTTGTAAAAGTCTTTAAAAGACAATAGAATTATGCTAAGTATCATTTAGCATAATTTTTCAAGCTGTCAATACTGTCAAATTTTCCCAATTGAAAATAAACCTTATAGTGTTGTATTAAAGTTGAAAATATATTGAATACTTGATTTACAGATTGTGGTAGCTTGATGTGCTGGCGTCTGTAATTACGAAAATAAATTAAAATTATTTGAGTGTGACAAAGTGATAGGTACAAACCCGTGTTACGTGCCCGTGTCGCCAGCGTGTTCGGTACTGTCCAGTGTAAATATGGTGCTCCCACAATGTTTACTTCGACGGTCAACAAAATATGAATCATTTAAATCTGTTTTCCACCGCGTCTGCTGTATGGAAGCTCCCAGACGGACGAACTGATTTCAAGACGCCGTGTTCTGTTTGAACTTTGACACCTATATTTGATGGTTCTGAGCTGTCTGATGATATCGTTTTTATTTTCAAGTAATAAGACTTAATTAAGAGTAGGTTATAATTATTGTGAAAATAGCGTTAAATTTGTACCTACCATGTTTACCGGACAGGTACAGTAGCCATCTTAACCATAATATTGGGGGGCTCCGGGAACATACTTACCCGTCCGGAATACGAAACCGAAAGCCTATTAGGATCTGTCCTAGGGAAGTCCACTCACCGATCCATCTCTGACAAAGGATTGGCTGAACAAATGTGTGGAAATAGGGGTTCTGAGATCATAATTTTGATCAATGTGCCAATCAACATAATATGGCGTCCCAGTGCAATCTACATATACACTTGCTGGAGTGTCTCTTATCCCCGAACACCAGCAAGACAGCACGAGGAACGATGGCTAAGTACAGAGGCCAGCACATCAAGCTATCCCAATCTGTTAAATTTCTTTGATAGATTTTCAACTTTAAAACAAAACTATAAGGTTTATGTTCGATTGGGAAAATTTGACAGTTTTGGATAGCTTGACCTGCTGGCGTCTGTACATGCTACTCAAAATAAAACCAGTTTTATGTGCGTCACTGCGACTAATCGTTGGAAGTCTGATTTCTTTTTTATTTCAAAAAGTTATAAGTACACAGACAAGTTCACAATGCGGACCAGACGAATCGATGTATTAGCCCGGCACGTACTGCTCAACCTTTTACGATTATGAGGTATGGGCTTCTGTTAATTATATTTCTTTATTTGCTGATCAGTATTGGTCGTTCGTTGGGCATTCGTTGCGACTGGCACAAAATTGGGAACAGTGGATCGAGAAGTCCTCACTCAGCAGTATTGATCGTATGTCTATCCTAAACGTCGCAGTTGCGTGTATCATCGCCGTTCCTTTACGCCTTCAACCCGTAAACAAATTACATGTCAACAACTTTCAATCAATAATTCCAAAGTTTTGTTGACAAAAGTTGGCCTAACATCGGTCTATCCGCGCCGAAAGTTTTCCCGAGGGAAAACATGAAGCATTGTTTTGGTACGAAATAAATTGACTTGTATTTTCTATTTTTATAGATATTTTATTACTGTTAGATAGATATTTACATAATTTGTTTCAGTTTAATCGGAATTGACTATTGATTTTCGTTAAGTTAAATTATTACAAGAAAACCTTGAGCTTTTAAATTGAATTGTAATTTATTCACGTCTGCAATTTGAGGCTGATAAATCTACGTCCATACTTGCCAACGTCAAAGATTTTTTACTAGAATTTCATTCGCCAATTATAGGAGAATATACAGTTCGACTTCTTGTTATTGAACTGAATCCTTTTTAGGCATAATTGCAGTCATTATAAAACAAAATAGGCTCATAGATTACAGTTTTTATAACATCAAAGTTATTTTGTGGAAATCACTTTTTTCATGATAATTGCTAGTTACTAACTGAGGTATCTCAACTGAGGTATCGATTATGAAATAAAACCAATTTTAATGGATTTTAAGGCATTATATTGATGTTTTTTAATTCTTGACGTTTCGGATCCTTTACCTACAGCATCTATGGTCACGGGTAGATAGAGCTGTTGGACGTCATGTGACAATGGATGCTGTAAAGTTGGTATGGTAATATCCTTTAAAAGTAGTTTTATTTTTCAGAGATTTTTTATTTTTTTATTATAGATGATGTTTGTCGTCTTTTTACCTTATCTACAGACCGTCTGATGATAAACGGAAACCGTAGCCTATAGATGCCAGCAACACCAGAATTAGCGTTGTCATCTTGAGACTTCAGTTGTTAAGTCTCATAATTTATTATGCTTAGTAATTTGACTGACTACATAACCCTTCAAATCGGAACACAATTATATTGGCACATTATTGCTTTGCGGTAGAATATTTGGGATTGCTTTGATACCACCCTAGACGAACTTAGCAGTAGAGATCTACTTTAAAGAATTTAAAACTATAGTATATGCGCTTAAAGGGATTAATAATGGTAATACAGAACATATTGGGAATATTTATTTTCTAACTGTATAGAATAGCAATATTTTCACAACTTTACTATCGACCGTTAAAATACCAGTAGGTAATGCGCGCTGGCTTTCACAACATCAACAGTTTAATTCCGATAAAGTGTGTTTGTTACAGTCATAACTCAGAACCGGTCAAATGTCTGTGGAAATAAAATCAGTAAAAAAATGTTTTCATCCAATAATGACATTCCAGGTCTCTTAAACCTAATAAGAGATTGGAAGGCAGTCACACATAGTATACCTATAATACAAACAGTCTTAAATATAAATTACTTTTAAGTTACATTAATTGAATATCCTTAGCCAAAATTAGTATTGACTGATTTTTGTGGTAAAGAAAAGGTTGACCATTTAAATTCGGGATGAAGGAGATAAAAATATCGGTTACGTTAGGTTAAAACCAAATTTATTAATAATAATTATGCATTGTACCAAGAAGAAATTAAGTTTCGATCGAAATCCTTAGTCAAAACTAAGTAATCACACGTTTTCAAAAAAAAAAAAAGGTAAAAAGCCTCAATAATCGCACTCAATTATCTTCTATAAATATTTGTTTATTTTATCGTAAACATTAAGTATAATCTTCGACTAGTCACCTAATACCCTTATAGTAGGCTATAAATGCGTTTAAAGAATCTCCATAAGTGACGACATACAAATGATCGTCCGGCAAACCCTGGGCCGGCCGGCCTCGCTATCAGTCTTCTGATTGGCTAGTCACTAACTACGACATCAATTATTATTGTGCAGCTTATACAGTGCAGCGACTTGCAATGCAATAACTACAGTAGGTTACTAAATACGTGGTCGTGGTGAATGTTGCGAATCCCATGGCCGTGACTTATAGAGCAAGGTCAATCAAGCGCGGTTTTTAGTTGGTACAAGTCCGACTGTCCGACGTACCCTGCCACTTCCCCCAGACGATCCATGGGAATTTTCCGTCCGTTATAAAAAGGTTAAGAAGCAGTGATAGCCTAGTGATATGACCATTGGATTGCCAAGTCAAAGGTCTCGAGTTCGAATTGAAGGCAGGCACCTCTGACTTTTCGAATTAATGTGCGTATTAATATTAAACGGTGAAGGAAAACATTGTGAGGAAACCTGCCTGCCTAGAGATTTTTCTCGACGATGTGTGAAGTCTGCCAACCAGCACTAGGCCAGCGTGGTGGACTATAGCCTAATCCCTCTCAATCTGAGAGGAAACCCGTGCCCAGTAGTGGGACAGTCTATGGGTTGATGATGATGATAAAAAGGTTACTTAATAAAAAAAACTGATGGTTTCAAACCAATAAAGTGTTCGTAACTCAAAGTTGACTGCAAAAGGAAGTTTTCTTTAATATTTTATAAGATAAGTGTTAGGTACCTACTTAGGTAAAAACTATCAAATTATAAGATTTATGTTCTTGAGAACATCTAAAGATTATATCGGTTTACCAAGAAAACAAACCTTTTTATAGTTTGGATACGTAGTACGTAGTTCTTATACTTAGTCGACCTCAGAGAAGAGCAATTATACAAGTTTTTTTTTAATACGACTGCTTTTTCGAATTCAATATCTGTGGATCACACAAACATTTGTCTCGGGTGGGACCTTACCAGCTAAGCTATACTTGCATTCCTGTTACAAGACATCAATTAAAATAGTATTTATTTATAATTATCTAATTAAGGTTACTTTATTCCACAACTGAAAACATATTAAGAATTTTAAATAGTTTATCTATTCACATAATCTTCAAAATACAACACTGAATTGTCATAATAATAATGATAGACTAATTGTTATTGTATACTTCATCATCATCATCATCATCATCAATCCATATACTGTCCCACTGCTGGGCACGGGTCTCCTCTCACAGAATGAGAGGGATTAAGGCTAATAGTCCACCATGCTGGCCTAGTGCAGGTTGGCAGACTTCACACAGCGTCGAGAACAATCTCTATGCATGCAGGTTTCCTCATGATGTTTTCCTTCACCGTTTTAAGCGAGTAATAATTAATTATCTTATTTGAAAGATCAGAGCCGCGTGTCTTGGATTCGAACTCGAAACCTTTGACTTGGCAGTCCAATGTTCATATCACTAGGCATCACTAAAATTGTTTACTTAGTGCAGCTGAATATAAAATTCTAAAGCTTAAAAAAAGCACACCTTAATATATAATCATAGGTTTTTTATACATAGGTAGTAGGTACCTAATCATCTTCCTTGAAGTTCTGCCGACTTTTTTCTCATCTATTGTTATATAGTTTTTTCTATAATCATAGATGGCCAACGAAGAATAAGATTCAGCGCACTTTGTTTTTGTAATACTTTTAATTATAACTCATGTCTCTAAACCAATCGTTGAAGGTGTTTTTTGGCTCTTGCCTTGCTGTTTGGTGTTTTTTGCCCTTGTATTTCAGCAAGATATTTTTATGCGCGTTTAATGAGTGACGGATGGTATACACTATCAATTACTGTGTAGGTACACACAATGTAGTTTTGACCAAACGACTGAAGAATAAAACCTTTTTGTGCAAATACTCTGTTTGTACAATAGCTTTTTTTACTGTGATAATATGACAAATAAGCATATGGGCGGCCTGATGGTACGTAAACCATAACGCAGCTTTCCACGTTTTGTTCCAACATTATGTTCCTACTCATAAACAAAATGCACTTTATAGTATCTTGAAAGTAAGTCGTGATGAAATTTTGCATACCTATACTTGATGTACTTTAGAACGTGGGTGTTTGCAAATGTATTATGACGTAGATTGTTTGGTATTAAATAACAGCTCAGTATTTTAATAATAAAGGATGATAATGCAATTTTTTTGTATCTGTAAAGGTGCTAAGTCTCTCTCCTTGCTAGAGAAATAATTTATAACTTATAGAGTTTGTCATTTTTTGATGTAAAATGTATCTTATCAGAAATGATATTAAATTTAATGCTGAATTCTAGAAAGCAATATCTATTATCGTATCTAAAATAAAGTAAGGCTTAATATAACATACCGTCACGCCTGTATTCCCAGAAGGGTAAGGCAGAGGTGTAATACTGCCGTACACCCCCAATTCGCCGATATGTTTGGTCCCATGTAAAAGGAACCTATTGCCTTCAACTAACCTGCACTATGCCAGCGTGGTGGACTATAGTCTAATCCGTCTCATTCTGAAAGGAGACCCATGCCCAGCTGAGGGACAGTATATGGGTTGATGATGATGATGATGAGAATCCTAGCACGTTTGTAGTTGTACAATCAGTTTGCGTCTCTCATAACTTTATTATAAATTATACGTAGTGAGATCGATAATTACTTTGATACAAATATAAAGTACGTTCGCTGGAAGAGCCTGGAAAACTAAACAAAACAAAAGGGGAAATGTTGTTGTGTATAAAATATTGTCAACACTTACAACTTGATTAAAAATCAATGGTTACTATTACGTAAACCTCTTTTTTCTAGATATGTATACTGAGGAGGTAAAACTAAAATAATCTATTGATTTCTGACATTTACGCGAATATTATACCTACATTGAAATAAAACTACTTTTTACGGATTTTATCGCGTAAGTATATTCATCTCGACGTTTCGAACCCTAATCTTTATATTACCCGCGTTATGCCATACTCGAAAGGTATTACTACGGAGTGACAAGACTACTAGTAACGTGCTATATTTAATTACATTCTACTAGTCAAAACAACTGACTCATGCTGTAGACGTAAGCCAATTCAGTTAGGTGCACAAACTGGTAGTACGGGGTATGCAACAGCCAACGTCACTTGCGTTGCATGAGAGTGCTACGATACGTAGTTTACTGTGTTTTTTCAATACTAGATAAGCAAGGTGTCTTCCAATTTCTTTTTATTGATATCTTTCTCTGTCGCGTCAAGTAAAGATAAGCGTGAGTGAATACGACGCTACACGATTTGGCGGCAAGTGTGCACGTTTACTCGGCTAGGTTCGGTACAGTTCGTTGGAAATCAGCGGTAGTCGTAGCCGGTAGGTCCGCAAGGCAGCCGCGCGCACTACCGTCGGGCAAGCGCGCGACACCGCTCCGCATCGCCGCCGCTATAAACAAATCATACGCCACTGACAGAAACTCATTGTTCAATGAAAATTTGTTAAAGCCAACTTGCTGGTGCCGGCGATCGTTCGCAAATATTCCAAAGCGCAGTAACTTAAAATCTAGACGACCGGTCGCAATGAATTTAGACAATAATAAAGCTACGTCAAAAGTGATGTTACTTGGATGTTTGCAGTGAAAGGAGCCGTTGTGAGTGGCGATTCGGTGTCTAACTGTGCTGCGGTCATTTTATATTAGATGAATAAGTGGAGCGTCTGTCCGACTGTGTATTATGTACTTGAGTTATGAGTGCCGGTACGCCGCGGGCGAGATTGTGCTGATTGAGTGGTAGCCACTCCGCTGGCCGCTGGACCCGCCGCAACCGGCTCGAGCCACTTCGCTCCTAATTGCTCCTCTGCGATCACATCAACGTACGTATTTTACTTGTTTATATTTATAAATGTTACCTTATCTTGCGACGGCAACGTCATATCACTTGAGTTCAAGCGATTAAAACGGCTAAAATCAGATTAATTTTGAGTAGTTGTCAAGTTACCTACTTAACAAGATTACTTTTATCTAAATTTTATCTCTACAACTCTGCAAATTCACGCATATATTACACAAGCATATACCTATGTATTATTGTATTTAATAAAAAAAAACACAAAACATTTGACGACGAAGGCAGCCAGGCCGCAGCATTAATTATTTTTATTTACTAATCGTATTAAATCACTATTATCATGTTTGTTAATTAAATACATATTAATCAAATGTTGGGTAAATTAACTTTTTAATTTAGGTGTTTGTTGACATGTTCAGTGTTGATATTTTATTTCAAATATTGTCATATTAAAGACAAATACCTACATTGGTGATAGCGAATTGGGTAATCTAAAAATGTTTTGTCTAAGTGTGGTAGGAGCAGCCATGACAAGCGAAGACAAGAGTTTTGTCGACTCTTTCGCCGATAAACCCATTTTTTATATCATCATCATTATCATCATATCAGCCAAAAGAGGTCCAAGGTCTAAATTGAACAAAGGCCTCCACGACAGACTTCCATAAGGATCGGTTATATGCCGCCTGCATCGCCTGCAGGTTATATGACGACTTCCAGCGACCTTTACCAGGACGTCCGTCCATCTCATTGGAAGTCGACCTACGCAGCGTTTTCCGGTGCGTGGTCTCCACTTGATAACCATTTGCTCCAGCGGCTATCAGTTCTACGAGCTATGTGCCCCGTCCACTTAAGCTTGCTAAGACTTTCAGCTATGTCAGCAACTTGCATTCTTCTATGGATCTCGTCTGTTTTTTATTCGGGAATGATATTTTTTGTTGACTGATACCTAAACTCATATCTAGAGTGGGCATGTTACAACTGCAGTTTATTATATACTAGCGACCCGCCACCGCTTCGCACGGGTGCAATGTACTAGTAAAATACATGTATTATACATATAAACCTTCCTCTTCAATCACTCTATCTATTAAAAAAAACCGCATCAAAATCCGTTGCGTAGTTTTAAGCATACATAGGGATATAGGGACAGAGAAAGCGACTTTGTTTTATACTATGTAGTGAAGAAACTGTCACTTCTGTTATTCACTATAATCTATTCTGTCGTTCTTTGCTAGACTGCACGACTAAATCTACATTGTAAAGAGAATAAATAACTCTTCTAGAAACTAAAACCGACTTCAAACAATTAGTGGTGTTTCTTCGAAGTCACGGAGACCAACCAAATATATGTATAATTATGTAGGATAATTAAGTGAATTTTATAAAATGTGTACATAGGTACATCATTATCATCATCATCATCGTGAACCCATATACTGTCCCACTGCTGGGCACAGGTCTCCTATCAGACGTTGGCCAAGGACGGGTTGACAGACTTCACACACCGTCGAGAAAAATCTTTAAGACATGCAGGTTTCCTCACCTCACCTTTTCCTTCACCGTTTAAGCGATAATTAATTACAGTACCTTCAGTACCTTTTTTTTTTTTTTATAGAAGATTTGAGTGCGTTTGACCGCACCTGACCTGATGGTAAGTGACGATGCTGCCGAGGATGTAGCACGCAAACTCAAATAGTGCCTATTCACTCTCACCTTGAAGGTTCCTAAATCATATGAATCCGGAAACACAGCAGCCGGCAGAGAATTCCACTCCTTGGCCGTTCGCATGATAAATTAATGATGAAGCAAAACGCTTCGTGCGTATAGGTGGAATATCAACTACAAAGGGGTGGAATCCCTTCCTGCGTCTGGTCGTCCGATGATGGAATGGAGAGGGAGGAATGAGGTTGTGCAGTTCCTGGGCACACTCACCGAAATGAATCCTATAGAACACAGATAAACAGCGACTTTGCGGTGACCTTGGATTCGAACCTTTCTCTAGGCAGTCCAATGGTCATAACGCACAGTACAAACATACCTGGATCAAATTCTTATGTAACACAGAATTGATAACCTCTTCCTTTTTGAAGTCGAAGAAACACCTTACGTAGTTAAGTAGGCACGGCACAATATAGAAGAAGGATTAGTATCAAGGTAATATCCTTAACTGATATTTGGTATTAATGTACGGTGGCCAGCACATCAAGTTACCACAATGTGTCAAATTTCTTTGATAGATTGAAAACTTTAATACAAAGCAATAAGGTTAATTTTCAAATGGGAAACCTTGACAGTTATGGATAGGTTGAAGTGCTGGTGACTTTACATTACATTAATACAATATGTTACCATAGTTACAGCGAACTTATTCAGTATTATAAGGTTTCATTTTGGCTTCAGGAGCCAATATTTCGGTAACTTAATAAAGGTTACAATTGACTAAATTGGTTTCTATACGGTCCGCCGATTCTATTCCAATCCAATCAAAGGTTTCATTCATCTGTAATTCCTTATTGAAAAGCTTAAAATTAACATAAACCTAGCTATTGATGTTACGTCAAGTTATTACATTTGTGAATTCCATAATTTGACAAAATTACGTTGTATTGAGCAAAGACGCATAAACAATAATACAATATTTTGTAATCATGTAGGTATAAGAATTAGGTAAGTACAGAGCCAGCATATCAAGTTACCCCAATCTGTCAAATTTCTTTGATAGATTTTCAACTTTAATACAAAAACATAAGGTTCATATTCAATGGGAAAATTTTACAGTTTTGGATAGCTTGACCTGCTGGAGTCTGTACCTAGACCTACCAATATTATCTTCATTCTTATCGTCCTGATCCATCTGTTCCCAATTACTTATTTTATTTTTAATTTGTTATAGTATAATAGTATCTATTAGTATATATAATTTATATATATATAAATATATATATATATGTATATATATATAGTCATTATTTATCTATGTATATATATATATATAGTCATTATTTATCTATGTAGGGATGTGCACCGTGGTCAACCTACAGTTTTAAGTTCATTCATTTATGTCCATCCTTTTGGACGAAATTGCAATTAGCGATAAGGCCACCCATTGTATGTTTTTTTATTGCATCAAGTAAGGTCAGGGTGGCTAATTCCGGCATAGTTTTTGTCTACCTTAAGTTTGATTGACCACAATCTATGAGCTTTTTACATTATTGCAAATGTTAAGGTATCACGCCATTAGGAATTTATTAAACTTTTTATTGAAGTTATCAACCTTATTTTAGGTATCATCGGTATTGAGATATGCAGTTTTTTTTAAAACCAAGTCACTAGACGGATTTTCCCATAATATCGAGGGCAAATCCGTCATACTGCATGATTTTGAGAAATTTGTCGTTATTCTAAGGAAATCACACAATTTGCACATGTATTAGTTCATGATAGTCAATTATATGCTTTCCCACAGTAAAAATAAAGCTTAGTTTGGATTTTATCTTATGTAAAAGCCTTTGTGGGGCTATTCCGGCATACTGAAGGAGGCAGGGGTGGTAAACATACAGTATCGTATGCTTTTATTAGCTATAATATGAAAAAAAAAATGGGTTGACTTGATATTTGTAAGAATAAATAAGTCTCAAAAGGAAATCTGGTTTCGTCCAGGTTCCAGATAGCTTGCGGTTTATCTTTTAAACCCAGTTCGTCTATAGTTTTTTTTAATTAATCAAAATAAAGAACAACCACATACTTATGGATTTATTGCTGTTTTTCGAGCATAGTTCATAGCTTGGGGCTTTTGTATTGATAAGTTATTGTGTTTTGCAAAGGAAACAAACCAATCATTCCCTAGAAAACCAATTATTAAATGTGGTTTATAAATTATTGGTAGGTATGAAATGGTTGGAAAGTACCTCCAACCATTTCCAAAATTTCGGCCATCATATCATAGCGGCTTTATATAACAAAAGTTAAAACTGCAAAAATCATAACCACTATATTAATTAAAATATTACCAACAATCGGCTAAAACATTTCATGAATAAAAAAGGTTTATGATATCTGAAATCGGGTAACCACGGCATATGACGATCAAGCCCCATTCAATATGGACGGAATTTACCACTTAACTATTATGAGGTCAGAAATATTTCAAGCCATATAATTTAACTATTTACAGTGTTTTATTGCAAAGTAATACTAAAAACGTTTAAACGGACATTTAACTGTATGTATTGCAGTCTCTCAACATTGTAAGTTGCATCATTTTTTATTTATTTTCGATAAAGCGGCGGTACACGTTACTCACTTTTCAATCTCAGAACACAACTGAAATTTAAACACTGTTTTATCCTACCGTATGCCGACTAGCGCCATCTTCAAAATATAGTTTTAAGTAGAAAGTGATGCTGCTTTACTGACACGGAAATCAAATCCATAGCTTGATTGTGACGAAAGTTATTACAATTAGACGGATAAGCCCCGTAGACGGCTTTACCCACCTTGACCTTACTTTAATTGTATCTATTATTATGGTGTACAATATAGTATATATGTATAAATAAATAAATAAATAAATATTTTGGGGTCAGCTTTCAGTCCAACTAGACACGGCTGGACATCCATATTTTACACGAAGCAACTGCCATCAGACCTTCGCAACCCAATTTCTGGGTTATACCTACCCATAACCTGACGATAGACTGGTTGTCAGGCGTTTTGGTCTTCTGCCTACCTACCACTAATAATTGTCATAGGTATGACAACCGGGAGCGACGGATTTACGTGTGCTAATAATTAAATATTATGATAATAAATATTATAAAAAAACAACGACCATGCCAAAAAAGTATTAGTGTAATTAAAATGACCGTTAAATTCGGTCTGGGTTGTCTGGGTGTTTCTATATTTGAAAAAAAAATTCAATGCTAAGATAAAACCATAGTGTGGGGCAAAGTTTTATTTAAATAAACACAGATTAACAATACGTAATTAGTAATTTACGAATTAAGATATTAAAATTAAATTATAGTATATTAAAGTATTAGTGTAATTAAAATGACCGTTAAATTCGGTCTGGCTTGTCTGGGTGTTTCTATATTTGAAAAAAAAATTCAATGCTAAGATAAAACCATAGTGTGGGGCAAAGTTTTATTTAAATAAACACAGATTAACAATACGTAATTAGTAATTTACGAATTAAGATATTAAAATTAAATTATAGTATATTAAAGTATTAGTGTAATTAAAATGACCGTTAAATTCGGTCTGGCTTGTCTGGGTGTTTCTATATTTGAAAATTTTTTTTCAATGAAAAGATATAACCATAGTGTGGGGCAAAGATTTATTTAAAAAAACACAGATTAACAGTACGTAATTAGTAATTTACGAATTAAAATATTATAATTAAATTCAGTGGAAATAAATGAGTGTGAATTAATAAATAATAATATATTAAGTATGTTTAATATTATTAAGCTCGTAACTAAGTAATAATTACGCTGATAAACAGATCTGTAAGGTTAAGATACGCTAGCCGCGGTTAGTCTGTTGATGGGTGTTGAATCACATGATGATGATTGATGGGTGTTGAATGTTAAGAATGGTCATTCTTAACATTTCGAGATCTCTGTGCCTCGGAGAACACGTAAAGCCGTCGGTTGTCATACGACCATGTATCGTTGTACAGTCTACAATCGTTAGTGGTAGTCAGAAACCTAAAAAACCTAACAACCAGTCTATCCTCAGGAAATCAATATTTCCTAGAAATTGGGTCGCGGAGGTCTGATGGCAGTCGCTTCGTGTAAAATACTGATATTAAACTGCATTCGGTTAGACTGGAAGCCGACTCCAACATAGTCGGGACAACGCTCGGAGAATCATGATTATTTTACATAACATACCATCACGCCTGTATTCCCCGAAAGGTTAGGCAGAGGTGTACTAATTGTACACCCACAGTTCGCCGGTATGTTTAGGTCCCATATAATAGGGGGCGAGCCTATTGCCATTAAACGGGCACAAATCCAGACTCCGAGCTGCTACTGAGAATTTCATAGAAAAACCCAATAACACTTTGCGCGACCTGGGGATTGAACCCAGGACCTCTAGAATAGCAGTCGCGCTTAAGACCACTAGACTAAT
The DNA here is from genome assembly GCA_964056405.1 of Acronicta alni. Taxonomy (NCBI): domain Eukaryota; kingdom Metazoa; phylum Arthropoda; class Insecta; order Lepidoptera; family Noctuidae; genus Acronicta; species Acronicta alni. The sequence goes on from OZ043918.1 coordinate 10,996,293, forward strand.
GAGGCCGTCAATGTCAGTCAGCACCGTAGCTCTGTAGCACCGTAGCTCCCTTAGTCCCGTAGTCGACCCTTCGTAGTCCCTACTTATTCGGCAATTTCCTGCCAGTACGTCCAAATCCGCTTGGCAAGCGTGATTAGGAAAAGGACTTTTGAAAATAGATTTTTGGTGAGATCTGCAAGTACTTATTGTATACCGACTCCCGTTGGTGAATAGTGTAGTGTTTTTAAACAAAATATATGGAAACTTCTCGGAGGTATATACTCTGCTATCATACATATTATTATAATTAGGTATTTGTTATTATTGTATGTAGTAATAAAGTAGCAGTATTGTTAGTATGGTAATTGATGCCTATTATGTTGTAAGCAACTATTAAGAAAATATTTTTGGAAATTTCAAAATAAGGAGATGGACATCATAGTGGTCGTCATATCAAAGCTAAAGGCTAAAAATAAATGTACACGTCTATCGGTGTTTTTGAAAATTAACCTTAAACATAAAATAATAGATCTTAAAATATGTTTCTACCTGCGCGAAGCCGGCGCGGGCGCTAGTACATATATAAATAAAATAATCAAGAAGTCAAAACCTGCTGATAAATATTTATCGCAAACGTACATAGAAATATATGAATATTAATAGGTACAGAAGAATTAATCTTTTTAAATTATATTAATGCTTATAAGTTAATATTTTTTTTTAGTATGGAAAATCCTCATGGATCCTCTGCCACCCGGGGAGGTGGCAGGGTATGTCGGACTCATACCGACTAAAAACCGCACTTGCCTTCACCTGCCCTATTGTCATGGCCATGGGATCCGCAAAATTCGCCACGACCATGATAGTTTATAAGTATGTGGAGAGGCGAGGTGTATTGCCCCTCCGACGAAAAGGGAGGATCCTTCAACCAGGCGGGTGTTGTGCCTGTGTGGTTGACGTCGGGCGGTTGTATATGTATATGCAACTTTTTGTTGCGAATGTTGCTTGCGCGATTCAGGACTTCGTAGTTCTATGTAGCGCGGTAGATCTTCCTACAAGTAGTCTGGGGTAGTACCACTCACATACATATAACACCAAATATTCTACCGTTAAATAATAATGTGCATATATTATTGTGTTCTGATTGAAGTGCAATGTAGCCAATGAGCCAATGAAATGACTGGGGATATGAGAGTTAACAACTGAGGTCTCAAGATGATAATGCGCTAGTGATACTACTTCTGTTGCTGGTGTCTATGGGCTGCAGCTGCCGCTCAGCATCAGGCGCCCCAACATTTTGAGGAACATTTCTTCTGAAAATGGTTAATATTATATTGATTTTAAATAATGCAGTCCGTCATACTGTTAGTTGTTTATGATTACATTCGACCTGTTGTGAAGTAGCCGGTTGAAAGTGGGTACTTCGTGACTAACATAGATAAAGTCGAGCGTGATAACGATGTATATAGAAATACCACTATTCACGACATTATAACAAAGTTAACTATTGAAATAAAACTACTTTTTACGGATTTTATCGCGTTATATTGATATTATTAATTCCGACGTTTCGGACCCTTTACAGGGTCCATGGTCACGGGTAGACTCCATGACCATAGACGCTGTAAAGGGTCCGAAACGTCGGGATCAATATAACGCGATAGAATCCGTAAAAAGTAGTTTTATTTCAATGTATATTCGCGTAAATGTCGGAGATCAATACAAAGTTAACTAGTTAAATTGTTGGACGTATAATAACGATTTACTTACTAACAAGATTCATCCTACTAGCCTTTCTCAACTTTGTTGGTGTCAGTTTCTAGTCTAACCACTAACCAAATATGGCTGCATATTTACTCGAAACGACTTCCATCAGACATCCTCAACCCAATTTCTGGGAAATATCGATATCATAAGGATAGACTGGCTGTCAGGCTGCTTGGGCTTCTAACCACTGCTTGTCATAGGTGTTCCCATGACAACTGGGATCGACAGCTTTACGTGAGGAGGAGGAGGAGTTTCGATGTGTTAAGAATAGTTACCAACTCACAAACTTTCCGCGGCTATGGCAGCTTATCCTTGCAGATCGGTTGATCAGAGTAATCATTACTTCTCATTAGTCAATGGTATCATAAAAATTGTTATTAGAGGCTCAAATTATAATTTTAATTTGTATAAGAACTAATTAATGAAGTCAGAATAAGAAGATACAATTATTCAAAAGGACTTGGTGTTAACCGAACTGTATAATAAGATTCTAGTTCGCTTATTCCAAGCCTTGTCGGTTCTAAATTCAATTTAGTGAAGTAGAAATAAATAATTAACATGATACCAAATTAGCTACTTATTTCTTTAGTTAAGTACGTCAAATAGGTTAAAAATAATTTGGGAACTAATAATTAGGTATCATAACATACCATAGTTACGGGTATCCCCAAAGTAAAAAATATATTCTTTCCGTTCCAAAGGGTTTTTTTATGATATGACAAATGCAAAATCAGAGATAGCTACTAACTATCTCTGATTTCCCACTCGTGAAATGTCACTCGTGCTTTATTAGGCACGCGCCTAATACCACATTGGTATATAATATTAATACGGACTAATACCCTTATAGCATCATTAAGAAATGGTGACAAAAACCCTGGTTTCAAATAACGTTTCAATTTTATATAAAAACCTAAAAGAGCAAAAGAAGCATTAATAGTTTTACATTATTAGACAAATATTAGAATTTTATTAATATTTTAGGTTTAAGTAAAGTACCTAACTACTATACGAACATATATGAATCGTTAGTTATAGCTAAGTCCTAAAATCCCGTAACCCGTTTTCTTACACGACTCTTGTCCATCCTCTTTTGGTGTCTTGGAATTGCTTTTAGCGATAAGACCGCCAATTGTACTCATGTGACGTTTGTTTATTTTTGTTACTGTATCCAAAAATAATACTCTATCTATCTTTATGATATTCGTTATTGCCTATCACTGATATTTAGCCGCGTCTGCTAATACTGGAAGCCTTTTTTTTTGACGGGGTTGGAAATGCTTTATGCACTACCCGGTGGGGTGTGTCGGACTCCGCTCTGAAAAGAGCGATCTACCGACTAAAACCATCCTCGGCGTTTCACGTCGCCACTTTAGTGCCGGGGCTACGGGAGCGCTGTAGCAATCGTCCGCATAATACTGGAAGCCTACCTCAACATGGTTGAGGAAAAAGTTAAGAATAATACTGATGACCTCTACATAAGTACGATATTTTTCGCACAAAGTATTTCTAAATTAAAGCTAATTAATAAGACGATGGAAACAATTTAACGTTAATTACTTACCGGTCCGGTCCACTGATGTAAAAACTTTTTAATTGTTTACACAAGAAAAGTTTTCCTTTGATGGAAAAATAAATTTTATTAAGAAGGTTTCATGTTATTGTCATGAATCGTGAAATTTTCACAACAAACCTTTTTTTATTTCGAGAACAAAATTAACAAATATTTTAATTTAACTCAAATAAAAATATTACTATATTACTAAGGCTAATGATAGTCTAGTGGTCGTATGTGCGACCTACTCTTGAGGTCCTGGGTTCGATTCCCAGGTCGAGCAAAGTGTTATTGGGTTGTGCTATGAAATTCTTAATAGCAGCTCGGAGTTTTGATTAACCTATTATATCGAACCTAAACATGAGCGAACTGTGTGTGTATATTAGTGTACACCTCTGCTTAACCCTTCGGGGAATACCGGGGTGATGGTATGTGAAGCTATTCAACGGTAGTAAACGGCTCGTGTATGGTTATCAAAAAAGACAGCAAAATATAATATTTATCACTACTTTATTTACCATTAATCGCCATCATAAATTATTAGCTTCTGACTTGTTTATTTTCTGGCCATATATCGATGTTGCTGACAGTTTATGGAAAAAGTTTATGCGGGCAATAAATTTAATACATATTCTGTGATATTCTATTGGAGTCTATTGCCATTAACCGAACACAAATCCAAACATCGAGTCTGAGAATTTCATAGAAAAACCCAATAACACTGTGCGACCTGCGAATCGAACCCAGGACCACTAGGATAATGAGGTAATCTAATAGTCCGCTGAACAGCTTCAAATTATAAATATCAGAATATATTTGTTTTGTACTTAAGCGTTCCTATATGATCCATCCGATTACGATAAAAACTTGTTAGTTGTTAGAGGCACGCGAAGGTTTCTGACAAAAAAAAATAAACAGAAAAATTGCAAGAGCGTATGTTTGGCTACAGGTTAAGGTGGTAACCTCGCCACTACCGTTGCACTGGGTGTCGTGATTTGATACCCATCCGAGATAAAACTTTGTGTGATCCACAGGTATGCTTCGTGTGCGAGGAATACTTGTCTTTTTTTAAACAATAATATTTTTAATACCTGGCACAGCTTAAACACATTTCACAAATAAATTTCAAGAATATATACATTTCAGGAATGTTTAATTTAAACTCCGAACGCTTCACAGCCTTAATTAATGGAGTCGGTTATACTTTACCAAAATCCATGGCTTTTCCATAAGAAGGAATTTATTTACTTAATCCAGTTAAATTATTCTGGTAGAGAATCTTGAAAACCGACTTATTCTTTTGGGATTCAAAAGGTACAGTCAATTTTAGTTTCCAAAGACAAAGAGAAACTTCGTAAAATATTAATGTGAATAAATTTTGAGACATCTAAAATCGGCCACTGTTTTATTTTGTATAATAATATATTAAAATATTTGGGATATTTTGCACAGTACTATCTAGTCCAAAACTAAGCAGAGCTTGTGCTATGGGTACTAGACAATTTCAAATATATTCGTGGTCATACATTACTAGCAGTGAGTGAACAATCAATCATCCCCTGTTTTCCTACCCTTAGGGTTGGTTTTTTTTTCTAAATTTATATGGGAGCAATTTCGGGGTATACCCTTTCCAATAATTTTTTTTTATCAAAATCGGACTACTAAGTAAAAAGTCATACATTTAAAAAAAAATACTTATACCTTGAGAGCCTCCTCCATTTTTTTTCGTCGGCTGAAAACACATACACATATGTGTATGTGTATGTTTATGTGTATGTGTATGTGTATGTGTATAAGTATATATGCGTATAAGTATATATGTTCATTACATAAATATTTGTCTCCTGTTTCAATCGAACCTACGACCTCGTCATCAGCGGTCCGATAATCAAACAGACACCAAAATAATCAAAATTGACACAACTTATTTTTAAATTTATATTAAAAATAAAGCAGGTAGTAGGATTAAGTATTTAACATAAGTAGTACATACTTACTTACGCAATATTCATTTGCGATAGCTTTCAAGGTTTCAGTTATAAAAAAACTGTGGGTTTTAGGTATATAAATAGCGTTAAAAAATTATGAAGACCATGAAACAAATGAATATTTCTAATTATGAACACACAATATAATCTTAGAATAACACACTAAGTTTATTATTTCATTTAGAGGTTATAATAATAAATACACCATAATTACCTATTTAAAGTAGGCATTATAATCATTTTAACGAAAGTTAAACGAAACTGTACCTACTAATGTACAAACGCCAGCAAAGAAATTTTACAAATTAGACAATTCTCTATCAAAGAAATTTGACAGAGGCAAGCTACCCCAATCTATCAATTTAAAACTAAAACAAAGTAATAATAAGGTTAATTTTCAATTGGGAAAATTTTACACTTTTGAACGGCTGTACACCCACAATTCGCCGTTACAGGTATTATGAAAATTTATTTTCGTTTAAATTCGCTATGCTACGTTAAGCTACGCTAGCTACGGTCAGCCTGTGGATGGGTGATCTTAACACATCGAGACCCGTCCGTGCCTCGGAGAACACGAAAATCAAACGCTTCTGACAATCATTGTCATCACATAAGGCAGTCAAAAACCTAAAAGTAAATATATAAGTTTATATGTTTACTGTGCCAAAAGCCTGACAACCAGACTATCCTCAGAAAGGTAGCCTGTGTCCAAGGTTCTCCAAGGTCTAATCTATCTCTGCACAAAATTTCATTAAAATCGGTTCAGTGGTTTAGGTGTGAAAGCGTTACAGACAGACAGACAGTTACTTTCGCATTTATACTACTAGCTTTTACCCGCGACTTCGTACGCCTAGACTTAGTAACACAATTGTAGTCGGATTGTATTCATGGGATAAGAAATACTCAATGTTAAGTAAAATCCCGCTTTGTTCCGAGAAATGAAGTATTCAATATGCCAAGCGCCAATCACAAACTATTAGGTACCAACATTTCATTTAAATCCCGTAAGTAGGTCTCACATAAGTTTTCTGGGAATTCCCATATAATTTTGGCGTAAAATGTATCCTATTTGTTATTCCCGGTCACATAATGTGTCTGTATGAAATTTCATTCAAATCCCGTAAGTAGTTCTCATTAATTCGTTTTTCGGGATTTCCGGGATATTCCCACATCTTTTTGGGGTAAAATATATCCTATTTGTTATTCCCGGTCACATACTATGTGTGTATGAAATTTCATTCAAATCGCGTGGGTAGTTCCCCTATATCAGTTTTTCGAGATTTCCGGGATATTTCGACTTTTTTCCGGGATAAAAAGTAGCCCATACTTTATTCCCGGTCACATACTATTAGTATACCAAATTTCATGCAAATCGGTTCAGCCATTTTTGCGTGATTGAGTAACAAATAAACAAACATCCAAACATTCACATTTATAATATTAGTATAGTATGATATGATTAAGTAGGGATTAGGTACATGTTGTGTTGTGAACATAAGTGTTTATGTTTGTCTATTTTTACAAATAAGTAAGTATATTTACATAAAAAAAGTATACATATAAGTATTATATCCATTGTCTAGTACGCATAGTACCTAAGCTCTGCTTAGTTTGGGACTAGATGGTCTTGTCTAAGAATAATTATATATTACTAGCTGCCCCCGCAAACGTTGTTTTGCCATAAAAAAAATATTTAGGGGTATGAAAAATAGATGTTGGCCTATTCTCAGACCTCCCCGATAAGCACAAAAAATTTCATCAAAATCGGTCAAGCCGTTTCGGAGGAGTATGGCAACGAAAACTGTGACACGAGAATTTTATATATTAGATTATTTTATTTATTTTGAAGCTAAATGTACAACTGTTTTACTATCAAAGTCAACACGAAGGTTTATTTAGGTGATATTACTTAAAGCCTTGTGTTTATATCTATGTTCCCTTGGCACTGGGTTGTACGTTACCTACCTATTTATAGTTTCTTTCATGTTTCCCACAGTCACGGACGTTTTATGTAGGTACGGTCACCAACGAAAGTAGCTGAACATAATCAAATTTTGAAAACATCACTTCACCAAAACTTCTAATTAAATTCTAGTTCAGGTAAAGCTTGTAATTATCTTATAGGCTAAGAACTCATGCTACCTTCTCGGGTTAGTAACTTGTAGATAATAATGCTAGTGTTTTAAAAATTGCATCGTGTTCAGTGACTTTCGTTGCTGACTGTACAAGTATGTCTACTACACCGGTCGTCATGTAGAAGAGCACTTAACTCCGTACCAAACTATATAGGTATATATTATTAATATATTCTGTAACATGGTTCCAACTTATTTACTCATTATACATGAAATTATATTATATTGTGGTTTCGCAAATAGACATATCGCATTCAAACTTTCTCAAACATATCATCACGCCTGTAATCCCCGAAGGGTTAGGCAGAGATGTACTGATGTATAATCGACAATCATCGCGGATGATGTGTATATATGTATAAATTTATTGTTTTATTATGTATCTATGTAGGGATGTGCACCGTGGTCAACCCCCAGTTTTAAGTTCAGTTCAACTATGTCCATCCTAATGTTGCCTGGAAGAAATTGCAGTTGCGACCCATTGTATGTTTTTTTTTACATTAAATACTTAATTATATGTATCATTATGGTGTACAATAAAGAATATATAAATAAATAAATAAAAATGATTTGACGGTTTTCACCTATATATTAGTGGAATAAGGTCGAAATGTGATCAGTCTTCAGCATCCATAGTTCGTCAGTGTGTAAGAGAGGTAGGGCATAGTGGGAGTAATTCCACTCAAATTGGAGGTGCTCGACTGGGGAAGTACTTGCGCCTTGCAGAAAATCGAAGTGAAATAACACTGCTTTGAACTGTGTTGTGTTCCTTACGGTGAGCAAGGTTGCCAGTGCTCCGCAAGGAAACGTTGTGTTGGCCTTTTCAGTGGGGGAGACATTGGCCCTTATACTTACCATCAGGTGGGCCGTATGCTTGTTTGCCACCTTAGTGGTATAAAAAAGTAGGTTTTAAGTCTAATATATTAGGGATATTATATTAGGTATATATTATTAGCCGGGCACAAGTCCAAACTCCAAGCTACGACTGAGTATTCAATGGAAATACCCAATATAATGTCTTGAGGAACGCTCGTGACTTTCGCAATCCCAGTATTATTACACTTCTCTACACCACTTTGGTTCGGAGTAAACTCGAGTCCAGCGCCTGCGTCTGGCATCCGCATACTGCGTCTCAGACATTGATGCTTGAGAAAGTTCAGAAAACCTTCCTGAGATTTTTGTATCAAAGGCTTTACTATTTCTATCCATTCTTGTACCCAACGAATTATCTCTTAGGGGTATTGGGCTTCAATTCGTTGGAGGTAAGAAGGGGCTTTGATCAGCTCACGATTGCCTGTAAGGCCCTAAGCGGTCGTATTGACTGCCCTGAACTCCACGGACTTTTCTGCCGCCTGTATGTGCCCGACAAATACCTAGGGCACCGTCAAAGCCGCCGTCATAAGCTGTTCGCACTACCGCTATCTAGATCTGTTGCTAGAGCCGAATCCCCAGTATGTCGAACCCTAAGGATGCTAAACGTTCTCCTGACTACCGACCCTGAATGTGATGTGTTTGCTGATGAATGGAAGAAAGTAATGCGTGCTTGTCTGGTGTTCTGTGAGAGACAATATGCGAGGGTGTCCACTGTTACATGGTAATTTATGTTAGTTTGTGATGTGATTCATTTATTTAACCATTTACTCAAATAATTATTAATAATTTTATCCACGAACTGTATATCTTTGAATTTAATTTTTGTAGTGTATGTTATTTGTATGCTTATTTTATTTTAATATTTAAACCTCTATGTTAATTAATGTAATTGGACCTGTGCCGTTTTAATTAACTATAAAAAAATAAAAAATGTCTGACACTATGACCTGAGTATCGCACCCGGGTCCTCACACTTAGCGGTCACTCTTGCGATCCCAGATAATAAATGGGTCCGTGGCTTAGGCCCATATGGCAGTCGTTTGTTAGCAGTGTCATTGTTTTGTTAAATCATTTATACGAATTTTTCATTTAAAGAAAATGGATCAAATTCAATCGCTTGCTTATTTATTCTTAGAATAGGCACATTTCAGCATTTAAATATTTATAGTGAGTGTAGAAACTTGTACGGTATTAGATTTTTCTTATCCCAGATTCCTCAGCAAAAGCAAAAATCTCGCCGCTTCGCATTTCATTGGGTTGAGATTCCTTTTAGGGTAGGTATTTATTTATTCAAGGATTTGTTTGAATTCACTCGACACTTATTAAGGTTGCGAGACGCTTCGAGAAACAAAATAAATATTAGCTGTAATCTTACAAGTGTAGAGTTTTGTACATTAGCTTCGTCTAAAGCCAAATAAATATCTAAGTGTAGTTATAAGATATAGAAACATTAGCAGAAGTATAGACGCCAGCGAGTCAAGCTATCCAAAACTGTAAAATTTTTCTAATTGAATATGAACCTTATGACTTCGTGTTAAAGTTGAAAATCAATTAAAGAAATTTGACAGATTGTGGTAGCTTGATGTGCTGGCCTCTGTACAAATTATACACCGTGTTCAGTTCTGTCTTGCTTATAATAGACTAGCGACCCGCCTCGCACGGGTGCAATGTAGGGAGGCCAGCTCATCAAGCTACCATAATCTGTTAAATTTCTTTGATTGATATTCAACTTTAATACAAAGCGATAAGGTTCATCTTCAATTGGGAAAGTTTGACAGACATCTACTAAAAAAACCGCATCAAAATAAGTTGCGTAGTTTTAAAGATCTAATCATATATAAGGACAGACAGACAGCAGGAAGCGACTTTGTTTTATAATACATGTAGTGATATAAATAGTAGGTAAGAATTGACATAATATCATAACTATGGCATCCCCGAAGGGTAACGCTCACACTTACACCCACATGCCACAGTTCGCCGGTATGTTTAGGTCCCATGGAATAAAATGGGCGAGCCTATTGCCATCAACGGAGCACAAATACAAACTCAGAGTTGCTACTGCGAAATTCTTAGAAACGATTTGTTTGACCTGGGAATCAAACCTAGACAAACGAGGCAATTATATAGCAACAAATTATGTAGTGAATAAAACCGCAGTATTCTACACATTTAAATGTTTTTTTAATGAGATAATAGATTTTATTGTTAAAACGTTGACCCCAAACTTGGGTTTTCTCGTGTATCTTGGCGTGGGTGAGTTTACAAACATAAATTCTCACATTAATTACAAAAATCTCTACGACTTTTGAATTGATGATTGAGATATTGTAGCAATGTACCAAAGTTATAACGATGGGCTGGCCGTAATGTGGACGTCTTGGCTGCACTTGTGTCCTCATTACTCTCGGTGGAAAGGTTACCACAGCGATATTAAAAAACATGATTTGCAATTCGCAAGACAAGTATGTAAAGATACACATTGCGTACTTGGGTTACGCGCGGTCGGGTGCGCCCGCGCATCAATATTCGTGTCATGCGCCCGCCCGCACGTGCGCGTACGTTTTAACAATCATTACGTGATGTCACAGCGACATTAACATGACAGTTATCGAAAACGTTTTCCTATGATTTATGCGACGTAAGTACTCGGTGAATTAACCTACTCGTGGATCGAGTTCTAATGCAATTTGTGTAATACGAAAGGCATTAAAAGTACTTAGCTTGACTAGATATATTTTCCAATTGTCTTATGAAGAAGCACTAGTAACTTCAGAATTCAACTTCAGGGGTCAGCTTCCAGTCTAACCAAACATGATATCGGTTTTTCCACAAAGCGTATTTTCAATCAAACCATCTGCTAACTATGGTTAATTCCCCTGGAATCAATTATACTTCGTACTAGTTTTTACCAGAAATGTCCTTCGCGTGGATGTGATCACTATAAAACATAAAAATAGCATTAAAAGTATGTAATAACTAAGTATTTAAAATTAGATTCCTTACGATGAGCAAGGTTGCCAGTGCTCCGCGAGGAAATGCTAACCCAACTATTCCTCTTTCGTTTTCCAGGGTCGGCAATGCGCAAGTGATACCTAGCTCTGGTGTTGCAAGCGTCTATAGGCTATGGTAACCGCTTACTATCAGGTGGGCCGTATGCTTGTTTGCCACCTTAGAGGTATAAAAAAAGCACTCCGGGATAATAGCTATTGTATCAATCAAAGAATTTTCAGAATTGTAGCATTAGTTCCGGAGAACCCAGGGGAGGGTGGGTTAATTTCATACATACAAATTAATGATTTTTATTTCTTTGTAACATTAAATATATAATACTAGCTGTTGCCCAGGTTTCACTCCATGCCAAAAGGCTTTTTAGACAAAAGGTAGTCCTATGTTCTTCTCCAAGGTTTCATAAAAAAAAACGGTTCAGCGGTTTGGGCGTAACAGACAGACAGACAGACGGTTACTTTCGCATTTATTATATTAGTAGGGATAAAAATGTCTTTCGTCTATATTGTTTGAAGATGGAGATTGTATATAATCCGTCGCTAATAACTTATTTTTAGCGCTGTCATTGATCCATTTATTTTTAGACTGACATCTACTGGGAAACGCGTCCACTTTTGTGTATAATGCTCTTGGGCAATTCGTTTAATTTCTAATTATTATAATAGCTTTTGCCCGCGACTTCGTCTGCGTAGACTTTAACTGAAAGTATCTAGTTGTTAAGTTTTTTAATTTTTCTAATTACCTGCACAATATTTTTATTTTTTTATTTCATAAGAACCTTCTCCTGAAAATAATTAACACAACAAAAAAGAATTAACAAAATTGTTCCATCCGTTCACGCGTGATGCAATGACCAAGGGAAATAGAGATTCATTTTATTTATATGGATAGATATTAACAAGATTGCTAAATATTATCCAATTACTAAGTTGTACAGGTTTGCTAACTATATGTATTAGCAATCCTGTACAACTTCTAACTAGAACAAGAGTTTCAAATATCACTTTTTGAGTTCGGGGACGTTTATATACCTTATCGAACCTGTCTTTTTTTATACATATACATATATCTTCAATGTATGTAAGATTGTACATAAATAAAAAGAAAAAAATAGCTCTGTATTACAACTTATTTTTTTTTTTTCATTAATTAAAAAGGTGGCGGTGCTCTGCGATCTTGTCTATCGGATTTTGAGACACACTTTCAAAACCTGTTATTACTTATATAACATCATTTTGGTTCCAATACCAACAATGTGCGTCCCCTGATGTATAGTCTTTTATAGTAGTTCAAGGTCCAAACCGCCAACCTTTATAAAAGGAACTCTATCCTATTGTTTCATGGTCCATGCTCCCGTATTGTATAGTATTCAATTCAAATATCCGTTTTATTGTGCTCATGCTCGACAGTGATAATTATCGAGTAGCGAATAGCGATGTTATCTTATCATTCACGCATCAGGAGTTCGGCACGCATGATTCATGACTTCTAGAAATTTTTGAAATTCTATTTTTGAAAATGTAACTGCATTTTTTTTGTATCATAAGTATATGAAGTGCTAAATTATAACTATACAGATCAACCGACCCAGGGTTAAACTGCGTTAGCCGCTTAAGTCTGTGGATGACCGTTCTTAACAGATCGAGGCCCTCTCCGTGCCTCGGAGAGCACGTAAGGCGAACATAGGTGTTCGCCTTACGTGACAATCATTCAAAAATACCCGACAATTAGTCTATCTTCAGGATATCGGCATTGCCCAGAAATTTTAATTAGGTTGCGGAGTCGCAGTCGCTTCGTGTAAAATACTCAAATTTAAATTTATAATTTGGTAAAAGGTTCCGAAGATGACGATATTATGTTACATAATGTCTTTGTCGAACGTGAACTAATTTCGAAATTTATTTTTTAGTCTGATAGATCAACGAGTTCTTAGTGAGTCCCATATTATAATACATTATACTCGTATAAGTAGTCTTTTGGGACGACCTACAGAAATATCTGTAGTTAAATCAATTACATATTCAGAAATTCAATAACCAATCAGTAAACCATATCTACCAAAGAAATGATTATAGTTTTTTGACTCGTGAATATATGTTGGTCGGACTTATGCGAACTTTGAATTTCATTAAACTGGGGTCTAGTATGAAACACAATCACATGATATAATTATGTACCTATATCTGTGAATATTATTCTATGAATATAACTGTTTAAATGACCATTAATTACCGTTTTTTGTGCGTCTTAAATATTTCAGTGTGAATATAATTGTGTGGAATAATTTTTTTTGTCTCGATACTTGCGATGTAACGACCAGACTATATTTATAATAGTTAGGCACTTAGATATAGATAGGTGTATGGTGTTGAAATTACGGAAGCTATATATACATATATATTATAAGTATTTTATATAATAATAACACATCATTACAACACTATCCCACGCCATACCTACAAGATTGCACCCCGAAAAGCCTAATTTACTGATTCATTCATCCACTGTTTGACGGTGTATTTTAAGTCCCTTTTATGGGGGCAAGTCTATTGCCATTAATCGGACACAAATACAAACTTCGAACTAATGTTAATAATAAAAAAAAAACACGACCATAACAAATTGTTGTATTGTTCATGTTTAATTGTATCCTGCCCGCGGTCGAATTTTTCCTTCGCTAAAATAGCTTTAAAATCTTAGCATGGAAAATGCCAAAAAATACAAAAAGATGTTTACATCAATTATTTTTCCTTTACAAATGACGTGTTTGTTGTGGCTCCCTAATGCACTACGTTGAACACAGTGGCAAAATCCCAAGCGTTTACATAAGCTGAGATTATACACTTGCAATTTACAAAGGAATGCTTTTATAACCGACTATTTGTTGCTCCCGGCTTCACCTGCATCCCAAGGGCTTGTTTGAGAAAAAATATTGCCAATGTCCTCCAAGGTCTAATCTATCCCTATATTATCAATTTCATCAAAATCAGTTCAGCGGTTTAGGCGTGACAGCGTCACAGACCGCTACTTTCGCATTTATAATTGAAAAACGCTCAGAAGGGATTCAGGAAAATAGAGAACAACAATTAACAATTAGTTTTATTGGTTCCTCTTTACAAGATTAATAGCCAATAAATTTATTCACCGTGCTTCACACTCCAACGTTCGCATTCGAAATTGGCGGGCTGTCACTCGGTATGTTTGACACTGACCGTCGCCTTTCATATCTGTCAGTGTCAAACATATTGAGTTCTCATCATTTTTCTTAAAAAAATATATTTAGTTAACCGCGAATACGTGGGATAAACATTCATCAATAAATGAACGTAACATAATATTAAGTAGAGATCTATTATCGCCATATTGGTTCAGTGATAGCAACTCCAGCAGCTGAATTTGAGATTAATGGGGCCTGAAAACATAACGGCAGACTGTGGATAAACATTAGTAGACATCTGCCTACCCCTTCGGGGAAACAGGCGTGATGGTTTTATTGCTTACAAGCGACCCGCCCCGGCCTCGCAATGGTGCAATGTACAGTGGCCAGCACATCAAGCTACTCCAATCTGTCAAATTTCTTTGATAGATTTTCAACTTTAATACAATATGATAAGGTTCATATTCAATTGGGAAAATTTGACAGTTTTAGATAGCTTGACCTGCTGGCGTCTGTACTAACTAATAATATGCATACATTATACATAAGTATAGCCTATGACACTCACAAATAATGTGGCTTTCTATTGGTAAAATAATTACCAAAATCAGTTCAGTAGATCCAGGGATTATTTATTTATTTAGGTTGACCAACAGTTGTTTACACTATAACATTTCTGATTTAGTGACTAGGGTAACATTTACAAGTGCAACAATTAATAACAGGTCAACACCACATGCACATAAAGCGGCTTTACATAACATATTTATAAATTATTGATTACCCCCTACAACCTCACAAACTTTACCTCTTTATAATATTAGTATAAGTAGATCTATATTCTATACTCGATTGCTCAATTGCTCAACAGCAATAATTATGAGTTATTATTTCTATCAATCGATACAACGTTTTTTATTCTTATGACGTGGTATGTATAAAAAATCAATCTATATCTGCCTGACAGTCTTAATGACAGATGCTGAAACAGTATTCTCAGTTTATCACGTTAGGTCATGGCCACTGCGGCCATGATGTTTGCAAACGCAAATGTTAGCAATATGTCAAACTCAAATATTAAGAATGTTCAAGTGCATTTGGACGATGTGATAAATACAGAGGCCCGCACATCATGCTACCACAATCTATCACATTTCTTTGATTGATTTTCAACTTTAATACAAGATGATAAGGTTCATTCAATTGAAAAAAATTGACAGTTTTGGATAGCTTGTCTAACCTACGCACGTAACTACATATAGAGTAGTATTGTATACTGTATACATATGTATGTATACGATACGTATTCTCGCTGTTCCAACGTGGTTCTAGCGATTGATGTACTATAGCTTGACAGAGTGAATGTGACCACGAAACCTATGAATCTGATAATCAGACATGAGTCCAAAAAAAATGGCGCAGGCACTTTAGTACCTACCTACCGCTTGGTCTCCAGTGAACATCAATAGCAGTTAGGTAGTGACTGTAGCGTTGAACATATTCTCACAACATAATTTATCTAATTATATGTTTTTAAGTATATGTCACCCATCATCACCCATATACTGTCCCACTGCTGGGCACGGGTCTCCTCTCACAGCATGAGAGGGATTAGGCTGTGGTCCACCACGCTGGCCTAGTGCGGGTTGGTAGACTTCACACACCGTCGAGAAAATCTCTAAGGCATGCAGGTTTCCTCACGATGTTTTCCTTCACCGTTTAAGAGAGTGATAATTAATTATTAATACGCACATGATTTCGAAAAGTCAGAGGTGCGTACCTTGGATTCGAACTCGAGACCATCGACTTGGCAGTCCAATGGTCATACCACTAGGCTATCACTGCTGCATTCATTAAGATGTGCCACCCCTTAGGGCGGTAATTTCATGGAATATGGGCAGAAATGCACTTAAACCTTGGTTCAGTCAGATGAAAATACTATATCACCCGATTATCTTTAAATGGACCCAAAGAATATGTTCTTATTTTAGACCCCGAGCTCACCTGGTAGGTTACACTGAAAATGTATAAAAAAATTATCCTTCATCGTTGATTAAAAACAATAATGATTACTAATTGATGCGTTCCATCAATGCTAAATGACATCCATAAACATAGTACTTAGATAAATGACACTATTTAAAGTTGTTCGTTTCCAATGTCATACTTGCGTCAAATTATTTTTTTAAATTGCTTTTGATACTGAAATGAAAGAATTTACGAAACGGAAAGACGGAATGGAAAATCTTATAGTTTTGAGAATATTTTCGTGAGGATGATTAATTTAAAAAGGACTTTTCTATCAAATAAGATAAGCACTAAATTGTATCTATTGAATTCGTTGTCTACAACAAACTGGTAACCCTATTCCATTGCTGGACTAACAGCCTTATACACTAGCGAGCGTTTTCTTTACGACGCAGCGTAAGGTAGGTACTTAGGTATCCGTGTCAGGGATGTCGCGATCGCAGTAAAATGCCCGATAAAGACCAGCCGATTGTAAAACCTTACTCGGATATTTGCAAAGGACCAGTGTTATGGCGGCCTGCCGGTTTTAGATAAGTAAGTAGCTAATGTTTTGTGTACTTATATCAGCAAAGGCGAGGTCAAAATGTACTTTTATGATTATTATGCTCATTTAGCATGCCTTTATCCTTCTATTAGATAAATTGCTCGAGTAAAATAGACTTGAAACGTTTCTTTGTTGCGTGTTATGGATTGTATATCAAAGCAAAGACATGTTTGAGATTTAACTATTATGGTAGATTTTCTCGTTGTTGTCTTCCGAAATAGACACATTTTTATAATAATGCGTTTATTTCAAATTAGCTGTTGCACACGGTTTTACTCGCATCCCAAAGAATCTTTGAAGACAAAAGGTATCGTTTTCCAAGGTCTAATAGTCTAATCTAATTACTAATACTATCTGTGTTCCAAATTTCGTCAAAGTCGGTTCAGCAGATTAGGCGTGAAAGCGTAACAGACCAGACAGACTTTCGCATTAATAATAATATCAGTAAGGGTAGGTATGTCAAGTATCAAAACTATAATAGTTGCACATAAGTTTGAAGCAACAAGAGATTTAAAAGGTCTTAATACATAAGGAACATCTTCATTTATAAAAATTTCAATCCCGATTTGATTGTTTCTCCCTTTGTCAACCTGACATATGACAGAGACAGCGACTCAGACAGAGCGATATTTTAAATAACTAAAAGTAATAGACTACGATTTGTTCGTGTTGTGCTTAGACATTCTACAAATAAAGAACCTTAAAGTATCGAATAGGTCTGATACATATTAAGTAATTAAATCCGAGTTTTTAATTTTTTGACAGTTGAGACGCGCTCACGCTGTTAACTGTCAAACTCTAAAGCTAGTTCAGCAACTGGCCGCTAAGGAACCTCATCACTAATAATTTCCATGAATAAAACCTTTTTTTTACCAAACAAAGTAGAAATTTTATCAAAATTTTCCCGCGATGATAAGCGGCATCTTAGGCACCATTAATAAAGCGTCTACGATGTTATCTTTCTATTAGCAACTTTAAAACAACCATTATTTTATTCTATTCCCTTGTCTTTTTAAAAATGAATGAAGATATAGCTAACTTTATTTACATTATATTTTGCAACTTCGTTTTAAAACTTCAAAGTTTAAAATTTAATAATGATGTTCTCCATTCTAGAGGTAGAATGATCTTGCTATGTCCTGTTCAGACTCATATACTCAATTAGGTTTCATCGTTTATAAGTACCTATCGATATTGTAAAAGGAACTAGGTAATTCTCAATATATTAACAGAAAAAGATATTTAAGCACAGACTAGAAACATTTAATGAATTCCTCAATGAACGGAGTATTTTTCAAAAGAAGAACTCGGAATTTGTTTTTCTTTCCTTTTTGAGGTCATAGACAAAGAGGTAGCACCTGTGTTTTTTCACACAGTAAAAAGTTCCTATGCTTGTTAACCAGATCTACAGTGAACACGCGATGTCCTAGCTATGAAGGTTGCGTCTGTTTAATTGGAATATACATACATTTCATTATATATTTTTCTATGTAAGTATGTAGATGTAATTCATAAATTAATATTTAGGTTAGTTAGTTGTGCACTGGAAAAATATCTTAATGCAATAGTTTTTTAAAACTATCAACCATTCTGTCAAATTCAAATAAGTAGCATGCAAAATTAATTAACCAAGGTTAAGTCTATACTGATAAGTATAATTATTCAAGTGGATTAGTAGCTGATTTTGATGTGACAAGAAAAAAATAAATTTTGATTAAAAACTCCTTGACCAATATCCATCATAATTATACCAATATAATGGAAGGTGTGCCTATCTGTTATAGAAAAAAATATTTATAAAAAGGATTCCCTTCGTAAAAAGAGAACACCTTTTTATTCAATAAAAAAATTGAAATATGTCCGATGATATTCTCCGTGTGACGCCCGACACGCAACACATTTCCCCCGTTAAATTGGATTCGAAGAATATATGGCTCACGTTTCGATACATCTTCAGTGACTGTTATATTACAAGGGTTAACCTTATGTAATTGATTAGGTATCTACGTGTAAGAAGTAATTTGAAACATAGCCGACATTATTGGAAAGTAAATGTAGGTATTAGAGGTATCATTATATACTTACTGCTAACCTCTCCTTTTTTATATACACTAACATCTGCGACAATATGGTCCGAATTGGAGAAGATTTACGTGGGACAGAGCACAGTGGGAGTAGTTACATGATATTTTTTTTTATACTACTAAAGTGCAAATAAGCATACGGCCCACCTGATGGTAAGCGGTAACTATAGCCTATAGACGCTTGCCGACCCTGTAAAACGAATGAGGAATAGTTGGGTTGGCAGTTTAAGGGTTATTTAATTTGTCTAGGAAATATATGCTATTTATTTTTAGTGTCTGTAAGTGTTCTTGTGAATAAATAATCGTTTGGTATGGTATGTATAATAAAACTGAACAGTATGTAGTGGCTAATACTAAAATCAACTTTCATATTCATAAAGAAAAATAAAATGTCACGGCAAAAGTTAAGTTAACATTATTATCTTAACCTCCTGATTATGGCCTTTTATTAAAAAACAAATTGCTTTGTTTTTAACACAAATAAGCGGAAAAAGGAAAAGTTATGAACGAACTATTTATACCATTTCACAGCATATCTTGTTTATCGAATGAA
This sequence comes from Acronicta alni, assembly GCA_964056405.1. NCBI lineage: Eukaryota > Metazoa > Arthropoda > Insecta > Lepidoptera > Noctuidae > Acronicta > Acronicta alni. The sequence continues at coordinate 11,015,965 of OZ043918.1, forward strand.
TAGGTATGATATTAATTTAGAGCATACATTTTTATAACAAAAGCACTGTGTTCTAGCAGTTACATCGCATCACTAGATAGAGAATTAAAAACAAAACTTGTAATGAAAACTGGTGACAGATAGAGTATTAACTTTAACAATAAAAACGAACTTATATCTTCACAACCGACAATCAACGAAAATAAGTGATCGACTAGGAAGTATATTCTATTCGATTTTATAGATAGCATACAAACAATAACAAGACAAAGAAATACAGTGGAATTGAGAACCTCCTCCTATTGAAGTCGGTTGAAAACAGTGATTAGTATTACGGTACCTTAAATTATTAATAATGATTGTTTGAGCAGAGAAACAGGAGGGCTTCGTTTACGGAAGATAAATTGTCTTTCTCAAGCACTCGGTAAATGGAGCCACGTACGAGGTAATACACTTGGTTTTATGAACGAAATACGATTCTCCCAGAATGTGATAGCAGTGAATTTCCTTTTGGTGGAAGGTATAATAATATAAATATATATATACTATATTACATATATATATATGTGTGTAATATAGTATTATTATACTTGAACGAAACATTTTTATCATTGGAATAAAAATGTTCAGGCCGAGCCGGTCGAGTTCGCGGTTTTTCTATGAAATTCGCAGTACGTAGCAACTCGGAGTTAGGATTTGTGCCTGGTTGATGATTTGTGATTTGGCAATAGGCTCGCCGCTTATTTCATGGGATCTATTGGTATATGGTACTGTGAGACCCTGATGGGGTCCACGGCGGCCTATTAAAATAAACTCTCGGTTAAAAGGGACTTTGCGACTTTATTCTTCAAAGGTCAAGGAACAACTGACACAATCATTGATTCACTTTTTTCACTAAACATTCTACAATAATTTCAAATGATTATTTCTTCTTAAACCAGCCAGTCTCACGCTGACTCCTGGTAGCGACCTCTACATCAGCTACGCCCACCATCATGGATAATACTTCCAGTGTTATCCATATAGAGAAGAAATAAACATGTCCCTACCTAGTGCCTAACTCGAACTGTCAGTTTCAGGCGAAAATATAATTACACCGCACGTGAGGCATGTCCTTTGCTAAAGGATAGTTTGTGGCGTGTTGCATCTCTTGTGCTAAATAAAAAAAAACATTTATCTAAACTAACATTTGTGTGCATAACTATACACAAGAGAAATAACATCTATCACAGTAAAGAATTAAAGAGAACAATGTCGCCACAAACTTCAACGCGACAAAACGCCTGGAAAAGACGCGAAGCAGCCTCCTCTCTACTGATGCTTCAAAATTTAATGTACAATCAGCAACGCATCATTCCTGAAGGGTCTAAGAAATTCAAATTAAATACAATACCACATCTTAATTCTTAACTTTTTTCCAACGCAATTGAGTCAGAGAAAGGAAAAGATTAAATTGCCATATTGTCTTAGCATGAAATCACTCCGAGTAAAATGCAAAAATTTACTTGATTTCCCATATCTAAATCTCAATAAATACACATTAACGTTCCATTGAATTAAATACGTTTTGGAACCTTCGGATATTGCTGAATCGGTTGTGTTCAAAACAAACACACTTTGCAAAGACTATATCTTATCAACAAAGTCGAAAACAGCTTTTTCCGAATCCTTCCCCCTCTAGATAGAACAAAAAAACCCTCGTTGTTTTTTTTTTAATCGGAGTTCTTTCACAAAATAATGTTTTTTAGGTCGTTGTCATCCGAATTTCCTTTCTCCAGCTCGTTCAGACAGCCATCATTGATATACATGAAAACAAACAAAATAATTAATAATATGTCGCTCAATTTCCAAGCTAAATTAATGTTTTTATTTAAATGGTATCAAATTAAATAATTATCGAATATGAAATGGTTTTAATCTATTTACATGAACAATATCTCTAAATCTATAATTATTTAATTTCCTAATAACATAATTAACATTAGAGATCCGTCTTACAATTTGATATGGTCCCTTGTATAATCTACATAACTTAAAACTTTTACCATCCACACGCCGTGGTGTATAAACCAAAACTAACTGATTAGGAAAATAATCATTTATCTTAACTTTTTTATCGTAATTAGCTTTCTGCTTCACTTGTGCTTTTCTTAAATTGTGCAAAGCCTTTTGTGATAACAGATTCTGAAAATTATGTCTTTCAACATAATCAATTACACAATCACGTCTATCAGAATTGACCACCATATCAGTTTGAAACAGCGGCTCTTTCGCATAAACTATCATATGTGGGGATATTTTAGTACTCGACTGCTTACTTGTATTATAAGCATAACATACTAATGGAACATATCTACACCAATCACGTTGGTCAGTAGAAACATACATTGATAGCATTTGCGTTAAAGTTCTGTTAAATCTTTCTACAAGACCATTACAACAAGGATGAAAAGCTGTCGTAAAACAGGACTTAGCCCCAAAATAACTAACTGTATCTTTAACTAAATGTGAGGTAAACACTGACCCTCTATCTGAAATAACTTCTCTAACACCACCATAACGACAAAATACTTCTTCAATTAAAAATTCGCTAACCCTCTCTGCTGTAGCCCTTGGCACTGCCTTACAAATCGCATACCTTGAGACATACTCTACACACACTATTATATATTTATTACCCCTCAAAGACTTTCTAAACGGACCTAATACGTCTATGCCTACCTTTTGCATTAAATGATTTACGGCAATGGGTTGTAGCTGAGCTACCTGCCTAATCTTCTTCCGCTCTTGACATAGAACACAACTCCTAATATAATTTTCAACCTCTTTTTCTGCATCTTTAATAAAATACTTTTCCCTAAATTTAGCTAAAGTTTTAGCTAAACCTAAATGACCACCAGACCATGGATCATCATGCAACTCTTGCAAAATAACCTGTAACAAACCTTTCGGCACCACAACTAAATCTCTAATACTATTCAATCTCCTCGCTTTTCTACATAGAACACCATTTAAAACCCTGTATCCCTTATAAACATCTAAACCACTAGAGACGATCCTATCTATCAACTGCCTACAAGTCTGATCCTCCCGTTGTTCGTCTGTCATTCTTGTTATCTCTATTTTATATACCTCCAAACTATCCTCTTGGTTTAACGACCTCTCACAACTTTCTGCATCTTGACTCACTGGATTCCTACTCAAAAAGTCGGCAATCACATTATCTCTCCCTGCACAGTGAACTATATCAAAGTCATAAGCCTGGATACACAATGACCATCTAGCTAATCTGCCATTCATATCTTTCTTATCTCTCAACCAGCACAACGCCTTATGATCTGTAACAACTTGAAACTTCATGCCCCACAAAAAATGCTTGAAATAATTCAATGCCCATACTAAGCCTAAGCATTCCTTCTCAGTTGTTGAATACTTCTTTTCCCCATCACTTAATTTCCTAGAAGCATAAGAAACTGGATGCATTACATGTTTACCCTGCATAAGACAAGCTCCTAAAGCCTCTCCACTAGCATCTACAAACAGACGAGTTAATATATCTTTATCATTGGAATAGAAGCTTAATATTGGTGGATTACACATATATTTAATTATTTTATCAAATGCCTCTTGATGTTTCTGCAACCAAACAAATTCTACACCTTTTTTTAATAACTTAGTTAAAGGCAAAACCACTTGTGCAAAATTATCAATAAATTTACGATAATAAGAAAACAAACCCAACACCGATTTAACTTGTTTAGTATTTGTAGGGGGATTCAGTTTTTTTAGTGACTCTAATTTCTTACTATCAGGTTTTATACCATCACCTGATATCTCATGACCCAAGACAGTGGCTTTACTATAGCCAAAGCTGCATTTACTTGGCTTTAAAGTAAGGTTTGCTTCCTTAAGGCGCTCTAATACTTGCGCTAGAGCCTCCTGAAATTCTAGAAATGTTTTCCCCCACACTAATATATTATCTACATAACATATGGCATTCTTGTACTTAATGCCAGCTAGTACTTTATCCATAGTTCTCTGAAAAACAGCTTGACTTGTTTTAAGTCCAAAGGGTAAGACATTAAACTCATAAAGACCCGACGGTGTAACAAATGCCGTTTTATGCTTATCCTTTTCAGAAATTCCCAATTGCCAGTAACCAGAATTTAGATCTAAATCAGCAAAATAACTCGCGCCTGATAAATAAATCATTATATCCTCAATAATCGGTAGTGGATAACTATCTGTAATTACTTTTTTATTCAATTTACGATAATCGATACAAAATCTCCATGTCTGGTCAGGTTTCTGCACCAAGACGACTGGAGACGCATAGGCACTCTTAGATTCCCGTATAACACCAGACCCCAACATCTCATTCACTTGGGAGTTAATTATATCAAGCTGCTTTGGAGACACTCTATACGGCGGTCGGTGCGTCGGCACCTCATCTGTAGTTTTAATCTCTATTTCAACTATATTACAATTTCCTAATTCTTTGTTACTAAATGCAAAACATTTCCTGTATGAGGAAAAGATTTTTTTCAATGACATTTTATCCCTGTCAGATAAATCGGGGTTTATGTCAATTTGATTTAAGTTTTTATTGTCATTTGAAAAAGAAGAAAATAATTTGTGATCATTTTGTCGCACTGTATCTGAAAAATATAAATAGTCATTTTTGGTCATTGAATTCAAAATTTTTTCCTCTGGAATTTTATTTGGATAAAACATGATATTATTATTTTTATTTTTCTCACGTTCATCACAATACACCATAGAATGAGACACAAAAGAACCAATCTGCATAGATTTCTTACTAAGGAACTTTGCCTTAAACTGTCCTTTCAAAATTAAACAATTATTATGAAAATCGATGACCGCGTCATTCTTGGAAAAGAAATCTTGTCCGAGGATAATTTCTTGATTAATGTCCCGGATGACTATAAAATCGTTTTTGAATAAAGACGAGTCCACCGTAAAATTCAAAAAAGTCTCTCCCACTACATTCAAACATGACCCTGAGATCGATCGAACAAAACGATTATCTGGTGTCTTCTTGGTGTATTCTACTTTCAAACTTGACGCCAATCGCTCAGCGATACAGGAAATGGATGCACCAGTATCTATAAGTGCAACATGTGCATGACCACCTAAGAAAATTTCAATAAATGGAGCGAACTGACCAGCTTGTTCTCCTCCATTGGAGAGTCGCTTATCTTGGGACGCAGTCTCTGTCTCTCCATGTACTATATTCACTGACGGCGTCCCCGCACGTTTGGGGACCCACGGCCCCTTCTAGCACTAGGAAAAATTGGTGTATTATTATTTGTATTTGTGAAATGATATCGCGGGCGCAGGTTATATCTCGGGGTGTGAAATTCTTCATGCTCCCTGCGTCCTCCACCTGGCGTCGTAGAAGATGAAGCCTCCGGACTTCCACTTCTCGGTGATCTCGGCGTGGTCACTGTCAGGGGTTGTCCGAACCGTACCTTATTTAATATACCGTGTGGTGGCTGTATCGGCAGGTTCACCGCCGTGGTTTCTCTGTCTTCAAATACATATTTTAATTGCAAAATCGTCGCCCGTAAGTCAGACTTGGATGAATATATTTTTGTGCCCAATTTAACTTTATTAGCGTATAATAACCCCTTCAGAAATGTTTTAATAAAAATATCGTCATCAAAAATTTTAGCTTTATTAGCTAAATCGGACAGCCTATAAAAAAACGTAATGGTGTCCTCTTTGATCTCCTGTCGCGAGTTATAGAATTTTTCTATATAATTTATTCCAGATGGGAATTCAATTCTCAACTTTTCGCAAATTGATTTAAAGTCAATACCATCAACGTATATGGATTTAAAATATACAAGAGCCGGACCTTGCAAGTACGCTCCCAGTATCAATGCTAGGTCATTTTCTGGCCATTTATTTATGGCTGCTACCAATTTGAATTGAACGATGAACTCATCCAAACACACATTATCTAGCCCTGAGAAAAAGCACATTTGTTGGGCCATTTTTCTTTAAATAATGATAAGACCACTTAGCTTTGTATTATTCCTTGTTTCTTGGGTTTCAACTTTTTAAGTGGAGGGTTCTTCTCCTCCAGATCTTTGGCTAAGGGTCGGGGGTCGCTCTGGCGTCGCTTCGAATTTGTTTTTCTTTCACCAAACTTTCGAACTCGCAATTTCACTAAAAATATAATATATTTATCAATAACTTATCAATCTCTACCCGGCGCCTCCGCCACTATGTGAGACCCTGATGGGGTCCACGGCGGCCTATTAAAATAAACTCTCGGTTAAAAGGGACTTTGCGACTTTATTCTTCAAAGGTCAAGGAACAACTGACACAATCATTGATTCACTTTTTTCACTAAACATTCTACAATAATTTCAAATGATTATTTCTTCTTAAACCAGCCAGTCTCACGCTGACTCCTGGTAGCGACCTCTACAGTACATACCTACCGGTAATCTATGAGCGTACATTAGTTCGCCTCTGTCTTCATCACAGACAATATTGTGCGCCAAAATAAGTTGATATTATTGACAGATTGACTGTTCAGAACATACTACCTTTAAATTACATAATTTTCAGAGTTTTATTGTGATTAATTGTTATCGTGCCTTTCAAATATAACATAACATATCCATATAATCATGCATGTGAGTGGATTTTATATTGACCATTTAAATTAATTAACGGTTTACTAACTAAGCAAACCGTTGCACATTTTTTATGTTAGAGAAATTGTATTTCAAGTTTGAATTAAGTTAATAACTAACTATTACTATTTAACTATTCCATAGGCCCTAAAGGATCGTTAAATATAAATATCTAATCATCTAGGGACTTCCGTAAGTTAAGAGTACCTATGTTATCATTGCTCTTTTGATAATATTACTGTTTTATTAAACTTTTCACTTAAATAGGTACATACTAAGTATATTAAGCAGTATGAAGTTTGAGTCGTTTAATGTATTTACCTAATGTACCTACTCGTAATTTGAGCCCTTCGTGGCGTCATAACCCTAACTTTGCACTACTTTTTGTCCTGGATTTCGTTAATGAATATGCATCAGCAGTTGCCATGCTCGCTCTCATGTATTTCGAGGCAACCCTTCCACTAAGGGCACTAATGGTAGGTCAGGCCTTGCCCTAATTTTATAATTATTTTTGACTTTATTGTGTTATGTTCTGAGTCCAACCATTAGACTAGTGGTTGCGAACTATACTTGGATCCTGCGTTAAATTCCCACGTCTAGCAATGTTACGTATTGAGGTTTTCTATGATATTCTCAACAGCAACTCAGGAGTTTGGATTTATGGGACTTAAACATAGGACACTGAACTTGCACTAACGATTTTCATAAGTGTTAGTATGAAAACCAGGACCGACGACTTTACGTGCTCTTTGAGCCACGGTCGATATGTTAAGAATCGTCACGCATCCACAGGCTGAACGCGACTAGCCCAGCTTAACCTTGCAGGTCGGTTAATTAGTGTAGTTCTTATTTAGCCACGTTTACAATAATCAATATTGTCATTTCATTTATTTATGATATAGATATTTTGATTGATAAATTGATAGTTATACCTACACACAGTTTTTTTCCTTTGACAATATGAAGTAGGTTCTACAATGATCCTTCATATTATGATTATTGTAAATATCTAAAATATGTCGACGTGCGTCAGTATATATTATGGTAATATTCTAAAACAACATCTGTATGTTCGCAAATGAGTGAGTACCTATGCACGACAACATAGTGTATGGAATTCGTAGGTATGTCATACTCGTACAAATTCCATGCACGAATTGCCTCAATGTATCGGTATCGAATACCAATTAATCGTTCGAAGTTAACAATTGAACCAATGAAGCGGATTCCTTTACATTAGCAAGCGTATCAAGCATTGCACTCAAATCTAAAGGTTATTGATTCTTCATTAAGTATCAGCGTTGTGACGTCGCTGATTTAAAATTATAACAGTATTGGGGTCAAATCTGCAAGAATCGTGTCGTCAAATGTATTGATTATCTACCTACCTGACTTAAATTATTCAAAATCTGGCCTAATTGTGACTAGTGTGGACCAAGCTTTATTTAGCTGCGGCCTGCCTTTGTGTGTCGTATTGTGGAGAATAGGTTTTACAAGTTTATGCTGCAACAATAATATAGGTACAGAGGTCAGCATATCAAGCTACCACAATCTGTCATATTTCTTTGATTGATTATCAACTTGAATACAAAACGATAAGGTTCATATTCAATTGAGAAAATTTGACAGTTTTGGATAGGTTGACCTGCTGGCGTCTGTACATTAAGCCGAGTAGGTATAACTAATTTCGAAAATAATAATAACATTAGAGTAATATCTCTTTCAATAAATTTAAGTAATTAAGTTCGCATTAAATCCACAGTGTGCATTAAAGTACCTATAAATAAATAAATATATCAAGAATTAAAATAAAAAAATATTGTGTGTATCTTTTTAACACGGATATGAATCTATAAATATAAAACTTGATACAATAATAAACTATTCGAGAATCGAGACGTATAATAATTATTTTATGTAAGTAAGTACTGGTAAATAAATAAAAAATCCAGAATATAAAAATAGCGTACTCGTTCGTGTCCTTGCAATTGAAAAAAAAAAACAAATTATAAATAATATCTGCATCATGTTAAACATTAAGATTTTCTTAAGAAAACATAAATGATTAAATAAATAAAACGCAGAAACAATCATCAGGTTCACTGAAGTTTAGTATTACCTAATACAAAAAAAAATAATATTTACTATGTCATAAGAACAATAAAATCACCGTGTGCAATTATGGCTCAAGGAAGTAATAAATTATACGATTTATTTTTGCTTGGTCAATTTTAATTTTTTTAATAAAATAATGCTTTTATTAAAATAATGTTTCCATATTAAAATTTATATAAAGCCTACTGTTCACGGAGTTTGTTATCTTTAACTCAAGTATTCATAAATCAAAGTTTAGATACTTTGTTTGGGCACGTCGCGTCGTTCACAAAGACTTTAGTATAAGTCGTATTATAACAGGGCCCTATTATAGCAATAAACCAACTCAAGGAAAACAGGTATGTATACTTCATAGAAAAAAATTAAACTAACAATGCGTTATTAATAGGTTGTCCTGGTAACTATGACTAGTATCAGTTTTAATGATTGGGTTTAACCGGATAGATTTGATCCACATTGTGCCAGTTATCTACTGACGGCCGGTATTAATAACAACTCAGTCAGTAGATACATAGTACTATACTTAGATAGGATTTTGATAGGACATTGGGGTGCTTGTATGGGTACTGGCCGTAAGGCAACATCATTTTATCATTCTGACCATTTTTCATCTATGTTGGGCTCGGCTTCCAGTCTTATTAATTTTCCACGAAGCGCCCAACAATTTTGACAAACTGGATATCACGCTTTTCGGGCTTCTAAGTAGTTACCACTTACGTTTTGTATGACAACTAGAACCAACGGCTTAACGTGCTCTCTACGGCCCGGAGGAGTCAAACATCGATGTGTTTGAAACCGACACCCATCATAGACTGACCGCGGCAAGCTTAGCTCAGAGTTACATGTACTACGAGCTCCTCACGAGTTACTACAGCAACATGAATAAAAACTGTAATCACAACTTCATGGCAATTTAGAAGGAAAATCACCTGTTTTGTAGCCGTTATTCTCTCATAAGTTGGCAACACACGGAAACATGGTGTCAGTAAAGAGATTGTCTTGCAATTCGGCCTACTTGTGCAGTGTAGCGATCTTTATATCTACCCACACAATTTGAGCGGAACACGGCGATAAGCAGTTGTCAAACGCTAACATGCGTAACAGGGTGTAAGTAGTAAGTAGACGACATTAAACAATAGAAAAGACATGACAGAATAACATGCGATGTAAAGGGTTGTAGTCAAACCCTTCTGTGAGCAGCATTGACAGCGCACACGCTTTATTGTTGTAGTGTCAAAGTCGTCAAACTAGATATACTTACCTATTGGCGGCATTCAATTTAACAATCGAATACCGATAGATATTGACACTGGCAACACGCATATAATACCGAGTTGACAGTTTCTAACTTTTCATTGTCTTGATTACAACTTCGAAAGCGGGACATCTTAGAAAGTTGTAATGTACTCTCCGTGAAATTAGGGTTTCAAAAAACGTCTTAATTGCTTTAACGAACAGTGTTAAAAACAATCTTAGTCTAAGATTGTTTTTATATTTGTGTGAATGAATGATTGGAGAAATAAATTCAAACAGCAAACGGTTTCAAATGCGTTCCGCAATAGAATTCTGTGTGTCTCAGCCTTTACAGATGTCAATCTAATAGCTCTCTGTTTAACTCTATTAGCATTGACTGGCTTCTGAGTAACAAAACATACCTATTAATTCCTTGTTTGCTTACATACACACATTCCTTGTCAACTGTTATTAATCAAAGTGTATACAGAATACTGAATACTCAATAAAACGATAACTATAATATTATTATATTGGAAAAAACTAAGAAGTTACAGTTTTCGTGCCCAATATACTATAGTTATACAGGTCTAAGTAATTTCTTAATAGGTTTAAAATTATTATTGATTTGCAATCATTGATGGTTATATCTATATTCAATCATCATCAACACATATACTGTCCCACTGCTGAGCATGGGTCTCCTCTCACAGAATGAGAGGGATTAGGCTATAGTCCACCACGCTTGCCTAGTGCGGGTTGACAGACTTCACACGCCGTCGAGATAATCTCTAAGGCATGCAGGTTTCCAAGTCAGAGGTGCGTGCCTTGGATTCGAACTCAAGACCTTCGACTTGGCAGTCAAATGGTCATACCACTACGCTATCTCACATTAAGTAATTTCAATTAAACGGGTGGTTATAGAAAAGACTTAAACGGGTTACAGAACGGGAACTTTCATACAAAAACATTGATCCCGATGTTTGTAAGGTGACAAATGACAAATTATGCTCCTGCCAACCATTTATTTTATTTTTGACAGTTCAAGTTTATTCTGTTTGGGTATAGACAGAGCAATTTGATGCCTATGGCAAGTATTAAGTAGACTAAGATTTTGGTTGTATTGTCCCATTCATTGATGTAGTATTGAACTGACGTCCAGTCTAATAAATGGTCCCATCTATCGCTCGTTATTTAAATGTCTTTGGGTCCATACGAATAATGTCTAAATCCTATCTCTAGTTAGCAAATCTACTGAATCATTTGTTAATGTACCTACAGCTGTAAGTCGATAAGTGTTCATCGATACAACTCAACCAACCACTTTATCTTGGGGAAGGAATTGCCGCGTGAGTGACGCGCTACTTTTCTCTAAACATCGATAAGGCGGGCCACTCAGGGGAAATGTTCTGTGAGTTATGACATGACAACGTCACACGTCGGCTACAAAAGAGACGTCACGCGTGTCGCCGACGTGACGTATAAAATGCTATGTAGATGATCGACGATAAAAACTTGCTGGATTAATTTATTAGTAAGTACACATCAAACTGCATTGTTCTCATTAACTATCATATAACAAAAATTGTAAACCAAGATTAACATTGTAATCATGTATTTTTTTTAAAAGTGTCTATGGAGTTTCTTGCCGACACTTCTTGGAACCGTGCAACTAGTTTTGACTTTTCAAAAGTGCTAATTTAATGGTCTTATTAAAATAAAACATTTGCCTTTGACTGTTATCTAATAATAACTCAAAACTCATAATATCTATTGCATTCCATAATGTACATACAGGTGGTTAATATAATGATTTGAAGCAATTATGGACATGTCGGGCGACGCAAATTAAAAAAAAAGTAAACTATATTCGGTTTATTGTGTAATCTACTAAAATACTAATTGGTTCTCAAATATATATTTTTTGTGGAAATAAATAACAAGAAAACTTTGGAATTTACAACATGCTGTTTTGCTATTTAGTTACCTAAACAAGTCTAAAAAGGGGCTTGTTGTTTTACAAGACGCAAGTCAATCGAATGACATTCGATCGCTACTTATATTTTATAAACAAACAACAATTTCAACGATCACGTTTCACATAAACACCAACGACTCAAATAACCTTCTTGATGTCGTAGCGAAAACATAACTTTCTCTAGCAGCAAGTTTCCAAGAACTGTAATTAACGACAAGTATTGCGTATCTGTCCCCGGTGTTGCCCAATGCTGTCTGCCTTGTCCTATAATGTCACGATACACGCGGAGTTTCCATAATGAATCAATATTCTTAGATATTACACGCACTACAGCGAAGTATCAAAATCGCACTTGTAAATATTCCTTAATCCTCATATAGTTTGAGTAGCTACGTCAAAGGTTACAGTGCCATTGAGAATACGCAATAAATACCCTTTATTTACTTCAACGCCGCCGTATTTTCGTGAAACTACTAAAAATACTCGTTACTTCACTACATTACGTCAACGACATAGCAATATTAAACGATTAAAGTAAAAAATGGATGTGACTGTAAAGCGACGCTTGTTTTATGCTCAAAGAAAGGTCACCCACGGACTTTATTTGTATAACCACGTGAAACAACTGAAAATGTCGGTGGGAATGTGAAAAACTCTGCGTATTCGAGAGAACTTTCATTTCGTCGGGTATAATGTTGCCAGCGCGCTGCTCAAATATTAAACGAAACTGTAGCAGCGGCAACGAGCTCATGCAAATTGAGAATACACACTCAAATGTTTTCATTCTCCTCTACGAGGATTCACTGCAAGCCAAGGTGATATAAGTTGTTGTTTTTGTAGTGATGTATACAGGACTCGATATCGATATTGATCTACTTTGATTCCAAGTCGCTGAGAACTCGTTTGTACGCAATAATTATCGACAAAAAATGTATCTTGTAGTAATCATTGACCGGGGTGTATTGGCATTGAGTATCTATTATACCTAACATCAAAAAAAAATGTAGGTAATATACTGGTTTCTGACTCATTACCCAAATATTAGATATTGATTGACGAAATTGATTTTACTTATCAGGGGTATTCCTGCAAAGGGGATAAAATCTGTAAAAAAAAAAGTTTTACCATACCATCACGCCTGTTTTCCCCTCCCCACCCTCAGTTCACTGGTACTTTAGGTCCCATGTAAATAGGGGGTGAGCCTATTGCCATCAACCGGGCACAAATTCAAACTCCGAGCTGCTACTGAGAATTTCAGGATCGCAGTCGCGCTTAGGACAATTAGATTCACGAGGGAATATATGATTATTTCTTAGTATTTTAAAATTTAGAATGGCCGTGAATACAGAATGCAATCATGTGGTGATGTGACCTCGATACAAACAGGCACGCCTGGTGACGCAGTTGCTGCTAAGAACTGGGTTGACTCGGATCAGATGACACTTCCATTTCACTTTCACCGACTACGCGGCGCGGTTTTTTACGTTCTCTATGATGTCACAAGAAAATAAAAATAAAATCTACACAGTATAATTGTGCCGTTATAGATTGAAGACACTGCTAATATACACCAAAATATTTCTACAAACGTCCACGATACATTCTGAGTATGGAGAATTAACATATGTATTGCCATAGATAGGTACTTTAAAAAAATACCTCAATATGTGATAATATGTTGTCAAACATATAACGTGTCTTCGAGGAAATATAGGTATTATAGCACCTGTTTACGACTACATCTCCAGCCTTAGTACGTACTGAGAAAGATGAATAGAGAGGACAGTGTAAAGACGAATTGTAACCAGGTTGAGAAATGCTTTAACACATCAAAGACTAGACAAAGACGAACTATTATCTTGATGAACACTCGAGCCGATTAAGCTTAACTCTAAATTATCCTTTAGTCCAAATGATAGGTTAACTTAAATTTATTCTGTGTGTTGGGGTCTTGGGCTGCATTCCCCCAAAAAGAATTTCTATTTTCATCTTGTAAAATCAATTGAAAAATATAATCTAAATTTTAGTTACATTTACCTATCATTTTCCCGCAATCGATTTTCTTATGATGTAATTGTAATGAAGAGGATAAAAAATATACCTTTTTTACCAATATGGATCCACTCTCCTGTAATATTTGAGCTCAATAGCTTTCTCCGTAATTTAATAAGCTTTTACCAATATACTGAAATATAATTCTTAGAAATTCAAATATGTTCCCTTAAAAAAAGTACTTAACCAATATTTTTTGTGCTGATGTACGCTTTAATGTATTTCATATTAAATAAAGAATTAGAATTATTTATTTTACATCAATTTAGGTACAGATGTTGTACATAAATTGGTAATTCCACTACATTTTACCTTAGGGTATGCAAAATCATTAATTATGTAATATATTATGAAAGTTAATTTTCAATATTCATACTCGAAACATGCCAACCATAACATCAGTCATTAAGTAATAAATGAACTACTATATCCAAGTAATATTCATAACTACACAGTATAAAACAAAGTCGCTTTCTCTATCCCTATATCCCTATGTATGCTTAAATCTTTAAAACTACGCAACGGATTTTGATGCGGTTTTTTTAAATAGATAGAGTGATTCAAGAGGAAGGTTTATATGTATAATACATGTATGTTATTAGTACATTGCACCCGTGCGAAGCGGGGGCGGGTCGCTAGTATAATATATAATTAAATCCATTTCTTTTTTTATTATAGCAAGCTGTGATAAAGTATGTCATGTTATGTTTTTATAATTGGATGTACTTGCTATTTAAGAAAAAAGCCACACTAACCAAAGCTTTTTAGTAACAGGGGAGTGGCCAGGGACAATGAAGTTGAATAATTCTTCATACTTAAATACCATCAGAATACTTAGCGCTTGAATTTTCTTCCTTATGATTAAGTGCATAAGGTTGAAAAGGTATCGACCGAAAAGTTGCTGATTGTACGTGTATGTATGTTATGTTAATTCATCTATGTGTGTGTATATGTTAATTCGATTAAAGGGCTCTTGTTTGAAGCAATCACATTAAAGCTAATGTCCTGGAGCGAACATGGGCAGACATTAACAATGAAATTTCCACAGATTTTTGAAGCATTTCTAACTAGATTTAACTTTATCTAACTTGACATGTTACACGAATACTACGGATATTTGTGATATTGCTAATTGCTGTCAAGCGACAAATTACAGACTCAAAAATTTGAGCGCCACCTACTGATCTAGTAGTAATAAGGTCAAATGAACAGATACTTCCCCGGAATCAACTTTCAAAAAAATCTTCAAATAATATACCTAAAGGAAGGAAGTCTTCCCCGACTTAAAGGAAGTTATAATAGAACTAGTGAAGAAAAAAGTGAGAATCGAAACGTAAAAAGAGGAGAGAGAAGGAAGAGGATAGATAACATTGGCCATTGCTGCACCGACAAGAGCTGATCTCTTAAAATAAAAAGAAAATACTAACGATTAAATACTAATGAAGTCTACCAACTTTTACAAAAGAGTTTTCTCATTTCAAACAGTTATCTTATTATTCTTTGATGCCGAACAAGTAAGAATAACTATATACCTTAGAAATAGCGGCACAAAGAATAAGCCTGGCAAAACACTTAAGATATTTATAGAAGAAAAGATAATATCTGATACCGCTTCCACTGCCTTCAGTGCCTACCAAAGGAAATCGGATTACCTTGCATAATACAAGCGCGAAATGCCAGAGACCGAACGAGAAATGAAAGCAATAAGTGTGTGAAATAAATATGCTAGAAGTTATTGGGTTTCTTTCAATAATACAGGCACCTACCTACCAATGAAATTTTCTGTTACGTAGTTAAAGGAAAATCATAAGAAAATTCTACATTAAAATTTTCGTTTAACCCTCATCCGCAAATATATGCTATTATGTGAATTTCGAAAATTTTTCAAAATTCCGAGATGTAGGTACTTGGATCGCGAAATATCTGAATAATGTATGTTTGGGTATTTTAGACTTGTTAGGCCTTAGGTATCTTTTTAATAATATGCAAAAATGCAACGCTCAAAAAATACCTGATTTTTTACAGAAAACGTAGTGTAGGTAAGCTTTATGCAAAGCACCATAATGTAGAGGCGAGACAACCCTATCGTTTATTGCCTACATTCAACATCACTTAAGAATTCTGTTTCTTGCTGTCGTATATACATGTATATATACATATATATATATATAGAATGGAAGATTTTACCAAAAGGCAAGAGACGCAAATGTGACAAATCTCTTACACCCGAAGAATATAAATGGACAGGAAAAAAGAAAATTAAAATAAGCCGAGAGGAACCTGTTACACAGAGATAGGTATCTAAATTGTTTTGTTGAAAAGTTGTGATTTTAATACTGTGGGAATAAACATACCATCACGCCTGTGTTCCCCGAAGGGTTAGGCAGAGGTTTACCAATGTACACCCGTAGTTCGCCGGTATGTTTGGTCCCAATAGGGGGCGAATTTATGGCCATTAACCGGGCACAATTCCAAACTGAGAACAGTGCTTCTAAGAATTTCATAGAAAAACCCAATAACATTTTCCTCGACCTGGGAATCGAACCCAAGACACGCTTAGGATTGAACCAACGAGGCAGTGGGATTTGTTTCGTCAATTTAGATTTTTCTATCGACGAATCAAAGACAGAAAAGTCAAAAATTTAATCATTTAATTTTCTATGTCTGACAAAATTCTGTCATTTTATCATTTTGTTATAATAAAATAAACGTCATGTCGATCTACTTCGCGTGTCTATTGGCACTTTAGATAGGACGAAGCTTATTTTCGGTCGGTTCATATCAGTTTATCATATTCCATCAAATTGAACGTTTCATCGGATCAATTAATTTGAGTAACTGGATGTTTGTCCCCGGTTAATCGAATTAATTGGATCGTGTTCGATCCTCGCCGGTTTTGTCGCCGCTCTCAATACCATTAACTAATTAATAATATACGTAGGTAGGCATAGCTGACAATTAAACCCGATTATGTTATTTCAATTGTTTCGTTCAGAATTAGCATTGTTCGAATTTGTATTTGATAACCGACTTATTATTCGAACATACCAGGGTAACAATACAGAGGTAGTCGAGCAAAGTGTTATTCGGTTTTACTATGAAACTCTCAATAGCAGTTAGGAGCTAGGATTTGTGCTCGGTTAATGGTAATAGGGTCGCCCCTATCACTTGGGACCCAAACATATCGGAGAACTGTGGGTGTACATTGGTACACGTCTGCCTAACCGTTCGAGGAATACAGGCTTAATGGTATTTTGTTTATGTTACCTTGTTACCGATATGTTACCACCATACTATTACAAATAAAATTACGTATTCTCACAGACACAGTGATATTATGAGAGTAGAGACTCCTTGTGCGAGAAGAAAGGAGAATAAAAAAAACATATTTCTTAATGGTGGTGACTCAGAGGCATGAACGAACTTTGAAATCTAATATTAAAATTAAATGCAAATTTCAATATTAAAGACCTCTTAATTACTTTATTAACATTTAGATGATAAATAATTTACAAAAAGAACTCACCTAACCCTTTATCTGTCCCGAAGAAGACACAATTATAGTAAGTTAAATAAACGGCAAGAAAGGGTTGTATTAGGGCAATTTAATCGTCCTGGGTTAAATTTGGAACGAATTATGAGTCCTGATTCAAACACCAACTTATATAAATGGTTAAACAAATTTTGCATTCCGCCATTTTATTAATGTTGACATCCAACGATCCAAACTTTGTACGAAATTACATAAACTTTTTAGGTTTTAGTTACTTTCATTCTCAAAGCGTTTTCGCAACTATGTTGGGGTCGGCTGCCAGTCTAAGCAGATGCGGCTGAATATCAGTATTTTACACGAAGCGACCACCATCTGATTTCCGAAAACCATATCTGGGCAATACCTATATCCTTTAAAATAAACTGGTCATAACTCTGAGCGGCTACTAAGAATATCCTAATGGAAAAACCCAATAACATCTCGCTCGACTTCGGAATACAACCTAGGACATCACACTTAACTGCGGTGCTTGCGATCACTAGACAGTCTGTGATAGATATCGCACCAAAGAAAAGATAAATGTTATCAAGCAACGATTGTTCCGCATTTGTTATCTTAGTTATGATAATCCAGATTTGCTTATTTATAGGTCAGTATTTAATCTTAAAGATAAGCTGCTGTTTTCCGCAATTGTGTAAGAAACATATTATAATATAATAGAAATTAACTATTGTATAATCAATGGTGTAAAAAGTTATAAGAGTTTTAAATTCTTAGCTTGTAAACAATGTGATAACAAATATTTTATATTATAGGTAAGTAATAATTAATACAAGGCAAAGTTGCGGCCGCCGCGCGCCGTTTTTTTTTGGTTTAAAAAAATAATCTAACAGGTTTTGTCATAATTTGTGGTTGAGGTGTGGTCACTCAAGTTTGTCTCTGTCACGCGTTGTGGTGTCTGATTTGGCCACAGCCATCGATTTCAAGGTACCATTATGAAATAAATTCTTTCGGTTAGCGCAGTAATAGACTAGGAAAGTATCCTTCTTTAAACGATTGAGTTACTGAATTCGTACTTATGATTATTACAAGAACTAACAAAGGAAACCTGTGTTTGTTGTGAACATTTGTATTTGATACATATAAGAAGGTGTATTCAGATGCATGATTTGAAAAAAAAAATGTATGTGTATATTGTTAATGTACTTACCTTTCATAAATAGATATATCAAAACAAGTGTTAGTTCTGCGGTTTCTGGAAGGACCACAAAAAAAAACATCATCGTCACCAGCTAGTGTTTTTCATATATATATCGATATTATATTTAAAAAAAAACACAAGATAACCGTAATTTTGTACCATCATCAATCATCACTGGATGAAAACAGCTGAAGATCGAGCTCCAGTGGCGTTCACTAAAAGAGGCTTCCGACCAGCGTTGGACTAAGGGCTAATGATGATAATCAACGTCACACGACAGTCGTCCATGGCTGGACGTAGCCCTTCCAGTGAACGCCAGTGAAGCTCTTCTCTTCAACAGACCTCGTCATGATTTTCTATACCGTTAAGGCTGAAATTGTACTTACATTTATCAAAGATATATATTTTAGCGAAAGAAAAATTTTATTCCAGGCCGGATTATTTTGTACACAAGTACCTACATATATATTTCGCGTTTAAATTGACTGAATGTTGAAATTACTTCATCGGATAATTTCTGAAATTTTACAACGTCCTGGGCAATTTTCTTAATTTTTTTCAAGTGGTTGTCAAAAGAATTTCTAAGTGTATTTTTTAATCTAGTCTAGATATTCCAACGAAATGCACCAAACCGTGGCCACTTGATAGTTCAAACGTATACTTGTAAAATACCGTTTCAGTTGAAGTGAAAACTTTTGAGCACACATAAGTCGTGCCTTCACCTCTTCGAGAGTATAGTTAAATGCAGCAAAGTCGGTCATTGGCCTCCTATGACGTCAATCGTGATGTTGCGCTTCCCTGCTTAGACATACAGCAGGTGCTTAACGCTTTATATAATGTTTCGACACCAAAATAAGCGAGGACGACACAACTGGGAACAAAAGTATAAGAGGTACCTACTTTGGTATTTCGTTCTTTTGCTCATTTTGCAATGAGCTTGATAAGTACCTACCTACCAAGTCTTTTCTTTTTTTTAGGTTTTGTCTTGTCAAGTTGATTGTCTACCTGAGTTAAGGTGAGGTCAGTGACATTGGAATCTTTGCAGTATTTAGAGAGGACCCCCAAATTGCAGACGATGCTGCATTGTGAGAAACGGTAAAATAATGTAGGTTAGCTAGAAACTAGATAGGGAACTAGCGACGGCATGTTTTTAAATGGTTGAACTTTTATAAGTACTAGACGGTTGCATTGTTGCCGGCTTTAAGGGTATTAACGTCTTAGTAGTAGTCTCGAGATTCAATCTAGTCATAAAGCGAAAAATGTTTAGTTTTCCAGTTTATTCATGTTCTCAAAGATAAATGTATCATTCACATTACGTATCATCACGACTATATCCCCGACGGGTTAGGCAGAGGTGTACTAAAATACAACCACAGTTCGCCGGTAGGTATGTTTAGGTTCCATGTGATTGCCTATTGCCATTACGAGCATAACTACAAACTCCAAGCTGCTACTGAGAATTTCACAGAAAAATCCAACAACACTGCTCGACATGGGAATTGAACCCAGGACCAGGCGTAACAGTGGCGCTCACGACCACTAGACTAACGAGACAGTTTACGTAGACGTTTAACTGATACTCAACAAGTTTTATACCTCAATAATGCCCACAGTTTCTAAGTAGAACATGCCTATTAGAAGAGTGCTTCCTTTGGGAGATCCTCTCCTCGCCACCCACAATAAAAAGTGGGAAAGCTAAATTTTATTAGTACGAAGAGTGCTCCATTCGACGTAAAACAATTTATTTTGCCCTTCAGTAAATCATTTTGTGGAAACGTCCTTGGCGTGGCGGTGAGACCGACTGTTATACGCATTTAACCGAGCTAAATGAGTTTGGCGAACAAGGGAGCTAATTCAATTATATCAAGTTGTGCGGTGTTGTTTTCCTCGACGACATTATGCTGAACAGTGGCTGTTCACTCGCTCGCCTGTGTACCTACATGATATGGTAGGTCAGAAAAAAAAGGACCGAGTAGTCCCTTGACATATTTGACCTTTATATAATTGCTTACATGCATTGCATAGCAGTGATAGGTGATAGCCTAATGAATACGACCATTGGACTGCCAAGTCAAAGCTCTTAAGTTCGAATTCAAGGCACCTCTGACTTTTCGGATTCATGTGCGTATTAATAATTAATTATCACTCGCACAAACGGTGGAGGAAAACATTGTGAGGAAACCAGCATACCTTAGAGATTTCTAGAGGGTGTGTGAAGTCTGCCAAGCCGCACTAGGCCAGCGTGGTAAACTATAGCCTCATCCCTCTCAATCTGAGAGGAGACCCGTGCCGAGCAGTGGGACAGTATATGGGTTGATGATTTTATATATATTAATGTGTAGATCAAAGTAAGTTGTAAACAGAAAAGCCTATGCAAATGGCGCACATGGTCGCAATAGCCAACGTCGCACGACCGGACGCACGACATCACTCACTGCGGTCGAATTATAAACAAGGTTATTCGTAAAGGGAATCTGAAAGAGGGTTAAAATACTTCACAACTTTTGTACTAACATTAACATACCATAAAGCTTGTATTCTCCAAAGGGTTAGGCATAGATGTACTTATGCACACCCACTGTTCCTCCGGTAGGTATGTGTAGGTCCCATGAAGGTAATAGGGGTTGAGCTTATTGCTATTAAATGAACACAAATCCAAACTCCGAGCTGCTCCTGAGAATTTCATAGAAAAACTATAGCACTGCAGGCAACAATCTTTTTTATTTTATTTTTTTCTGTTTAATATACTGGTTCAATTTATTAGTACACACCAAACTGCATTATTCTCATTAACTATTCATAACAAAAATTGTAAACCAAGATTAACATTGTAATCTTGTTTTTTTAAAAAGAGTGTCTATGGAGTTTCTTGCGCTTCTTCTCCATAAGACCCACTTTTTGAAACCGTGCAACTTTTGACTTTTCAAAAGTGCTATTTTAATGGTCTAACTGAAATAAAACATTTGACTTTGAATAGTGCTCTATGAGGAAACGTTGTGTTTGCAGTGGGAGGACTGTGACACTTATACACTGCCAACCCAACTATTCCTCTTTCGTTTTACAGGGTTGGCAACGCGCAAGTGATACTCCTGGTGTTGCAAGCGTCTAGAGGCTACGGTAACCGCTTACCATCAGGTGGGCCGTATGCACATTTGCCACCTTAGTGGTATAAAAAAATATATATAACATCAAGATTGGAATCCGTGAAATTCCCCACGACAATGACAGGCTGCGGTCTAGCCCTCGCTGGACCCACTCACGCGGCGAGACTCGCATCTTAATTGAAGGCACGCGTGTGGTAAACTCGCGTGCCGTCTACTGGGGCCATTACTTAAATATACCTACCTGGGACATTTGTGTACAGTAAGAGCGATACATCACTGCCTGACCATTTAGAGTATACAGGTGTGTGTGTGGTATGTTTTTATACTGAAATGTAGGTATTCCGTAAGCTACTTCAACCGAATAGTGCCTAAACTTTATAGCCAAGTCTGTAAATGGAATATTTTCATGCTATTGTCTACTGATTGACCGCGGAATGAACATGTCGACTTGAAACCCATTATTATATGAATCAGACAAATTATGTACCTTGAGCTGAGAAACAATGACTTACGTAAACAGAACACTAAATATAATTATACCTATATCAACAGCTTAAAAGGTCGTACATCTTAAACCTATTGTTTTATTTTCTTATACGACGTTCCATTCCAAGGATGGTTTATAGCCGCCTTGCGTCCCTGACCTAAGCTAACGAGTTAAATAAATCTAACAATGTAACAGGTCGGTGGACGATAGGTTTATTTACACTAGATGATAACTTATCACTCACGGTATGTACAGTTAAACAAAAACAATAGCACGTGTCTATGCGTAGTATAGAGGAAGTGCAAATTATACAATAAATAGGTACACATATTTCATTAGGTACTCTAGTTATGATATATGTATATATATATCAAATAATATTTTAATTTAATTTGTACAATAATGTAAACATAATATTGTAATTATATAAATAATATAGTTACAGCTTCGAGTTAATAAATTTATATTAAATAACAATTGCATGAATAATAAACAATTTTATTGCGTCTTGCAATACTTTATTATACTTCCTTCCTTACAATTGTTAGTAATGTACTATTAATCTAGTTATCCTCGAGATAGGTTACATGCTGTGTAGCGTAGTAAAGTACATAGGCCAACACATCAAGCTACCCCAATCTGTCAAATTTCTTTGATAGGTTTTCAATTTTAAAACAAAACAATAAGGTCAAGCTATCCATAACTGTCAAATTTTATTTGACATATTTGTCAAAATTTGACAGTTTTGGATAGCTTGACCTGCTGGCGTCTTTACCTATATACCCATGGTTTTTTTTTATTCACGATAGGCCTACGCTTGACCACTGGTTCGCACCGCGATCTACGGTGGACCGCGCTTGCCTAGAAGAAACCGATTCACTCGAGATTTAAATACACACAGATTATAGTTATTGGGGAAGACCCACTCAGGAAGCTCATTCCACATTTCAGCGGTACGCATGATTAAACTTGATTTAAAGCGTTTCGTTCGGGTTTTTGGGATGTCCACCATGAATCGATAACGCTTTTTCGTGCTTCTGGTCGTCCGATAGTAGAAAGGGCATGGGGGTATAAGATCGTGGAGATCTGATGCACACGCTCCGAAATGCATCCGATAAAAAACTGACAAGCTAGCATGTACATACTTTATAATCTCCCAGACCCGGATTGTGGGTATCCAAGATACTTACTAAATTCAGAGAAATTAAACTGGCATCAATATCCATATTATCATGCTGGTAAAATAATTAATTTCATTTTTTGTTTAAAGTTATTACCATAGTCTAATATTTAAATGTGTCGTTGATCTTACTCGTACAATTACAATACTTAATTTTATTTATTCTCTTACAATTATTGTTACATATATATTATTTAATATTGAAATACAACCTGTTTCTAATTGCGTATGAGTTTCTTATCCGTTACGCAGGATTGAATTAAAACGAGATCATTGTGGATAAATAGTTAGTAATTTATAAATTTTGAACGTTCCGACGCCAGCGATCAATCGAGACAACAATAGATTCAGCATTGAAGTAAACGTGATGTATTCCAATAAGATTGAAACGTGGAATCCCAAAATCTTTTGCCTTCATTCCTTTATAAAAGCTTCACCTTTAAGTCTGGAAACTGGAAATTTTATGACAACATTCATACTGAAACATCCAATTTCATTTCTCACAAATCAGTAGTAGGTATTATCATAGTGACATGACCATTGGACTGCCAAATCAAAGGTCGAGTCTCGAGTTCGAGTCCAAGGCAAGCACCTGTGACTTATCATCATGTGTGTATTAATAATTTTAGGTATCACTCGCTTAAACGGTGAAGGAAAACATTGTGAGGAAACCACATGTCTGAGAGATTTTCTCCATGACGCGGAAAGTCTGCCAGCCCGCATTAGGCCAGCGTGGTGGACTATACCCTTACCCCTCTCTGAGAGGAGACCCATTCCCAGCAGTGGGACAGTATATGGGTTGATCATGAATTGTATTATCTGGATAATATTACATTCATACTCAGTTCTAAAAAGAGATTCATCTCTACTATAAATATTTGGAAGGATTTCCAATAACCCTTGTGTTTACCACTGTTATCATACCGCAACAAATGTACCTACCATAGATTAGAGAATTATTTATTGTACTACCAAAGAGATTTTGTTTCTCAGAGGTATTATACAAATCCATTTACCCATATCATGATTATAATGTAGGTTGTAAGTACGAAGGTACGTGATTTTGATTGTGATCTGACCCGAAATTTGTGAAGTGGAACAGGGTTAACGCTAATTGTTTTAAGCGCCAAACATTGTGTGGTTAATTTCGGTGCCTTGATACCTGCATGAGTTTATGTGGGAATCAAATTGTACTAAAAAGTACAGCCCATGTTACTTGTTGATAATGTAGATTCCTATAGCTGAAATTATCTCTAATATCTAAAAATCTAACATTTTATATCTTGTTGTATTTTTTGGCATTTTCCAGGCTAAGATTTTAAAGTTATTTTAGTGAAGGAAAAATTCGACTGCGGGCAGGAATTAGTATTTAGCATATACCTATGTAATTTATAATTATATAATATAATAATATTAGTATATTAGTAGTTAATAGGTTAGGTGGCATCGCTCGATATTGAACTAACTGCAAAGTAAGTCATGTCGGTTGAGAAGCAAAAACTTGCTTTTCAATAGGTGTCACTGACGTCACCATAAAGACGTAAACTCAGAATGTGAATGCAAATTTCGACCTGGCAGGTTGGACTCGTGGTGGCTTAATGGTCATAGCGTCTGGTGTACCTAACCAGAAGATGCAGGTTCGAGACCTTCCCGCAGTCGAATTTTTCTTTCCCTAAAATAACTCAAACATTTCATCTTTATATATAATATTAGTTAAGATGTTTAAAAGTGTGCCAACCCGCACTAGGCCACAGCGTGGTGAACAAATCCTAATCCTATCTAAATAAGAATAAGAGCATTCTGAGAGAAGACCCGTGCCCAGCAGAGGGACAGTATAGGAGTATATGATGATGATACGTTTAAAAGATAAATAATGACCACTAGCCAGACTAATGAGGAAGTTTCTATGTTTCTCCGAGGCATTAAGTTTTGTGAAGTTAATGTGGATATGCGTAAATCTTCACCACTGGAGAAGTTTATGAATGATGTCTTCTGAATAGATTATTGTTTATAGGTAATTGTTATTTTATAGCAACATAGAATGGGGCATATTCAATAGGCATTATTTCGAAAGGACACTGACTTCTACGATATCGTAAGTAGGTACATAAATCTAGTACAACTGTTCGGCCTTTCTCTCTGGACTAGCTTAAGCTATTGTTCTAAACACAATGTAATTCTGTTATGTAGAATAAAGATTTTATTATTAATTAGATAAACTCTAACTCAGTGTTTGTTTTTTTTAAATATCTTGTCACAGGTTCTTGATGACTTTATAATTATAAGATATTAATAGTATGAACCTAACCTTTTTATACCTAAATACATACATACCACACGCCTGTTCGCCGGTATGTTCAGGTACTATCTAATAGGGAGAGAGTATATTGTCTTGATCCGGGCACAGAAGCCAAACTCCGAGCTGCTACTGAGAATTTAATAGAAAATCCCAATAACACTGTACCTTTGAATCGAATCTACGACCTCTAGCGTAACAGTCGCCCTTAGAGCCACTAGACTAACAAGACAATTTTTTATACCTAGTGCCGAAAATTCTTCTGCCTTTTGATGATCAGAGGATCATTAAATGTTTCTGCTTGTCTTTAAAATTATTTACATTTAAAGATAACATACCATTACGACTTGTTCCCCAAAGGGTTAGGCAGAGTTGAATCAATGTAAACACATCGCCGGTATGTTTAGGTCCCATGTAATAGAGGGTGCCCTTGTAATTAACCGGGCCCAAATCCAAATACCGATCTGCGAGTTTCACAATGTAGGGCAATGTCTGTAATGGTCTTTTGAAGAAAGAGCCACAGCGTAGTAAATGTATAACACAATAGAAATAGTTCAGGATTGAAATAGAATAACTATCACTCAGGGGTCAGAGAATTCTTTAAATATTGTAAATCTGTTTATGCCAGTAAATATATATTATTATTATATTATTATATCACTAGTTAATAGATATTTATTTAATAATTGGGTCTCCAACAAGGTAACACTTACCATTTACACAATCTTAACTTAAAGTAATTAGTTTATATGTTTTCTCAGTTACAGGAAGTCACATCATCCAAAATATAGTGCCAACAAAATTTAATACTACTTAACTTAAAATTAATACTAAAAAATCTATGAAATCACAACAAACAATTAAATTTATTTCAATAATAATAATATGAAATTAATAATAATTATATAATTTTAGGATATTTAACTTTTTTTTGTATAATTTTAAGTCAAATAAATACAATTGTTACAATTTGAAACGTGCTGTAATCAGGGACTTGAATTTCCGCCAAGTGTTACCAAAAATGTCTATGTCTTTAGAGGCGTTTGATATCTCATTATACGTCCGGGTTAGTCTGACTATGGGTGAATGTTTGCCAAGGTTTGTCCGGCATCAGGGTGCTGTTAATAATGAGTATGGATAACGTGGAACTCTGGATGATATAAATAAATCATGCAGTTAGCGTAATATCCGTTACAAGGAGAGCCAAGTAAATAAACATTAGACTGGCAGAAACAAACATACGTAGGAACATTACCCTCCTTTTATCTCGTAATTGGCTAAAAGGTCGGATGCATCAGTTTAAGTCTTGACAAATGGTTATCTTAACTGGGATGGTGAGCCGTATAGGTACGGTTGGGGTTTTATAACCCCAACCGTTTATAATCGCATCAAAAGAAGTCGTACTTACGACCTTTTTCAATAATAAACATTTTGAACACGATCTCATATATCGCACTCTTTCATAATTATCTAGACAGACAGAGTACGATATAATGAGCATGTGCTAGTGACAAACCACACACTATCACCTTCTCGTACTCGTAGTATACTATTAGACCGGTAAATGTTTGCATTTAAATCACTCACACGTGTATACGCGCATATCGTGCAAGCGAATATGATCGTTGATGTGCTACTGGACTTATGGCCCCAGACTGTACCTCGTAACGTTAGGTAACGAAGAAGCTTTATTCTTTTGACCTACAATTTATATCTTTTGCGTTCGCTCCAGTACTTTAGTATTACTCCGTTTGAAATATTTACAATGTTATACTCACGTTATGTTTTTATTGCCTATAATGTTGGTTGGTTACTCTTTATTTACGAGTCTACGTATAGGTTAGGTTAGGAGCAAGGATTGCAAAACCGCAGAGCTCAGCCGCACCGGTTTCTTACGGGATTAGAACGAATCCCGCGAGTTTTAAATTGTAAGTAAAAACAACTGTGGACTTTATTTTTATCGTCCTTCTTAAAAATTTTCCGCATAATTTAAAAATATTTAATACACTTTTGCCTAATTTCAAAGCGGGATCAGTTGACAAAAGAAAAATAATAAAATAAATTAACTAGTCAACTCATCCCGCGGGTTCAGTTTAGAGCGGGATCAGTTAACTAAAGATCCTCTAGGTATATCAAAATAGAGTGGAGGTTGTCATGTTCATCATCAGCCACTGGTGGACTGCAAGAAGGCGTGTTAAAGTAAAATTATGTGGTCACTATTATGTCTCCTCTGTTTTATTTATATTTCTATCATAATTCCATGACGAGATTAATCAAATCTTCTGCGATCGCTTTTGCATCATCAGATATTTATGTGACATTTTGTTTACTTCATCATCAACCCATATACTGTCCCACTGCTGGGCACGGGTCTCTTCTCAGAATGAGAATGCTAAGGCGGTGGTGGTCTATACCACTACTTCGGCCTAATGCAAACAGATTTCAAAGGTTTCACACCCCCTCGAGAAAAAATTCTCAGGCATGCAGGTTTTCTCACCATGTTTTCATTCACCGTTATAAGCTAGTTTTTAATAAACTATTAAACTAATAGTAAACTATTATTACCATGCTATGCAACGTTTTCAATGAAAGGATTTTATAAATTAAAGTATTAATGCAAATACTTAAAATCGTGAAAAATACGGGATCTACGAAACTTTCCTTGATCTCACATTCCTACATTGCGGGATTGCAATCCCTCGTAACAAGGGCAAGTCACTAAAGTAGGATTTATTAGAATACCTTACACGAGTACGATACGAAGTAATTTGAATATAGCTTTGAAAATGTATGGCTAAGAAAATCATACAAACTTTTACACAAAAAGAGGTTTGAGAATAGTCAACTAAAACTTTACTACACCAGTGGGGTTGACAGTTGTAATAAATATTATAATCACCGTCGCGAATACAAATGAATACCTTCTCCTTATTAATCTCTAATATTACTTTCTCTAAACTGCGTTTGGCGGTAGCCCGATAAAATTCTAGCGTAGTTGTGTGACGTCACGATTTAATGAGGGAGCTATCAAGCGAGAATGCGTCTCAGGCGCACTGCGCAATGCCATTGCTACACGGAGGACTAACATCGCTGTCCCATACATAAAATAAAGTGAAACGAACCAATAAACAATATTCTAACTGTGATTGTTTACCAAAAGTCCATAATAAACAAAACCGGAATGTCGCTAGCTATGATTAATTGGAGGGTCAATATATTTTAATCACGCGACGTGGGCATCATAAAACTAAGATTACTCACGGTATTGACGTCACATCAAAAAAAATATATCTTACTCGATTTAGAATGATATAATTGGATAATAATCTTGTTTTGATGTTACAACGTGGCTCTAAGGTTATTAAATGAGCGTCGTGTCAATTTTCATTTCCATTAAGCCCATTGACGTCAGCATCTCACGACTCCTGAGATCCTAAACCCGTATTCGGAGAATATAGTATAGATACCTACATTTCGAATTTACACTTCGATTTTAGTTTGAGTTTAGGTACATTGAAATTGGATTGATTTGGGGACTTGGATTGACAATTGAAAGTTCGCAAATTAGGAATTTAAAAAAATAAAAAATAATTAGGTGTCAAAATAATGACTATTTAGTCTGTCAGTCTAATTGATCTGTTATCGATAAAACTTTTCCAAGTTATTCCATATTTGAAATATCGTTTTTATTAACTACCTACACAGTCATTAATTCGTTTCGTATGTTGAGATTTAGCGGCAAGAATATTGCGAATCAAATGTTTGGACGGAGAGCATAAAAAGTTATTACATCGTTATTATACACACATCGGCTGTGAAAAGTTATATTGGAAGGAAACGTACGTACATAACAGTGATCGTAATCGCCATGTTAAGATCATTAAACAATGAATAGACCTTGCGGTCGGTCAGTGTTATTAGAGATACATAACTAAACATATTGACATTGCGAGACTGTCTCACAATGCTGCGCGTCTTGCAGACACGTTTGGCTCGAGTCGCAAGTAGCTCAACAATAAATAAAATAAAAATAATATAGTAAATAACTACAGGACTGCTTATATAAACAATGCCTACTTCCTCTATCCTACGCTGCCGTGCCAGACAAGGTCCATTATTGATACCATAAACCATAGTATGCTGTTGGTGTACCTATTATAAATAAATAAATAAATAAATAGTGCAAGAAACGAATTGAATATACCCGGCTTTAAGATATCGCTGAAAAATTTGAATGCGGAGTTGTGATGGTAGTCGCTATCGTATAAGATATTGATATTCAGCAGTATCTGGTTAGAGTGGCAGCGACCCCATGGTTGCACGGTAGCAGGATGATGATAACATAAGATTACTTGTTTTATTTGTACTGCTTCCCACAAACTAGGTATGTACACAAATCCAGGTCCCCGGAGAGTCAAATAGCCCAAAGAAAAAGTGGCTTCCATCCTTTTCTGTGAGTTAGTTTCTTTTTCGCCGACTTTTATCGACATTCATTGCTCCGTCGAGACTTGTTTAAGTAACAAAGAAATATATCTACTCCACAGAGGACAGCATTAACTGTATAAAATACTTTTTATTTTAGTACTTAACTTGTATTTTTCTTTTCTGTGGATACTCTAGAAGTAATAAGTGTTGCCACACGTGAACCTTCAATTAGGATGTGAGGCAAGGCCTCGTTAATTGAATTGGTCCAGTGTCTGTAGGGTCAGCTTGTCATTGTAGTGGCAAGATTCACGGATCCCGTAGACTATATAGTGAAGGCAAGTGCGGTTTTTTGTCGGTACGAGTCCGACATTCCCGCCGTCCTCCTCGGACGATCCTTATGGATTTTCTGTAGGTATTATAAAAAAAATAAAAGCGTAACAGACGGACAGACAGACAGACACTTTCCCATCTATAATGTTAGTAGAGATTTTGACTGTATGGTCTCATAGAAATATACATATTATAACTTTCATTTTTATTACGAGTATGTTGGTGTTTTAAGTTGGCATTGATATAATTTTTTGTACGCATTTTTTTTTTAATTTTTCTAGATTCTGTTAAGTTTAGTTTGTTGTGCGTCAGACGGACGAAAAATAAATACTTTTTCTTTCTTTCTTTCAACATAATTCATTTTGTTTAGAAGTTTATATCTAACTTCTTTCTTCAATATTTTTACTATAGTAACTACTTATACAAATGTTGTATTATTTACTTAAAATACAGTTTTTCTTTTTATGACAAGTAATACACCTGTAGCTATCTGTTTAAATTACTTAAGATATACAAAACAAATTTAAATAATTAACCTAAAATGATAACTGAGTTCAAGAACACTAAGTAAATATTTTTATTCAACAATTTTGTTTTGTTTATTTTAATGTTAATAAGAAATTAATTTTGATTATATCTATCTTCTAAGTATAATGAACATTAATTGCTTATCTATTTCGTAATCTTAATGTTTTTATACGTTTATGCTTTATACTTTTAAATTTAAAGTTTTGAGTAAAACAACAATGTGTCTTGTTTTATTTTGTTAGCAGAACTTGTTGTTTGTGATTGAAATACTTTAGACAGCGTCATTAACAAAGTCTTAACAAAATTTACATAGCATACTAGTAACTTATCACATTAGTAATCCATTCGCAAAGGTCACGCAAACGATGTAATATCCATAATATAACGTTTTATAACGATAAATGTTGCCTAATTTCTTACATAAAATATTTTGTAATTCAGATTATCTTCAAAGTTCTTCTAAATTTTAAGACTTACCATTCGACGGTAGAAAATAAAGACCTTGTTCGACCAGGGAATCAAAATTAGGATATCTAGCGTAGCAGTCACTAGACTTATGAGGACTATGTGTATAATTATGTTATGGTAATAGTCGGGACCCATTATTGAGAAAATGTTATCTATAATTTTTAATGGGTCCCGACTGGTTGCAGTAGGTATGTTCCTGACGTCTTATTGTTTCTTTTCAGTCGGATTTTTTACATTTTTAAATTAATATTTTTATTTTACACTGGTCTGCCTCATTAGTCTAGTGGTCCTGAGCGCGACTGCTACGCTAGAGGTCCTGGGTTCGATCCCCAGGTCGAGCAAAGTGTTATTGAGTTTTTCTATGAAATTTTCAGTAGCAGCTCGGAGTCTGGATTTGTGCCCGGTTAATGGCAATAGGCTCGCCCCCTATTACATGGGACCTAAACATACCGGCGAAATGTGGGTGTACATTAGTACACCTCTGCCTAACCCTTCGGGGAATACGGGCGTGATGGTATGTTATGTTAATGTTTTATACTGGTTTGGTAATTATTTTTCATCGATTATATAAAAACTTTATCACGGCTTTAATATAAGTTATGAAAAATTTTGTGAGAATAGTTGCTGACCCAATTTAAATCATTATAAATCCTAAATCGTCATTCGAAATGAAAATGAGATGAGATGATGAGAGAAACCTAAAGATGATTTTCAAATATCAATGATACCCCACTTAACATAGTTCATCAACTTTCTTTTTCACAATACGGCGTCTGGTTGTCGCCATATTGATTTTTTATTACTGTCATGTCTTTAGTGACACTCGCAAGATAAGACAAATCGATTGACGTAAGAATCATTAAAATCGGCCCTCCCGTTTGTTCTCTAGTGTGCCAACGGAAAAAACAAAACAAAGGAAAAAACATACATACACAGGCTGATAAGCACATTACCCTCCCTTGCGTCGCGCAGTCGGGTAAAAAACGGACATCCAGAATACGGCCACTGCCCACACGGAAAATGACGTCAACTAATAATACCCCCGGTTACGCATAGGTACATATCCCACGGTTTATCGATCGACAAATTAAATCGTCCACAATCGCCCACGCGATCATCTCGCACTAGTTCATAATTCCGTGCTATTTTTAGTTGTTCTAAAACGTCTATTTATATCATATTTCACAAGTCATTTGAATACGTGAATAGTTTCACCGCCATTGATAGCCTGGCAGGAAAACCGCTACGCTTTATGTCATACAAATATATTTTTAATAAGTACCTGTAGTATGAGCATGTTTTTAATTTATTTATTTAATAAGTATCTTAATTGTACACCAAGTAGATAATATAGAGAACATTTTGAAGATATTCAATGTGTTCTTCCAGGAAAATCCTGTTCTTAAAATATAAAAAAGTTTCACCCTTAATTCCCTACTGTTCTAAAGGTCGTAAACGCCACTGCTTCACTAGAAGTCCTGGGTTCGATTCCCAGGTCGAGCAAAGTGTTATTGGTATTTTTTATGAAATTCTCAGTAGAAGCTCGGAGTTTCTCTAATCTATCTCTATTCCAAATCACATCACAATCGGTTGAGCGATTTAGGCGTGAAAGCGTAAGAGACAGACTGAGTTACTTTCGCATTTATAATATTAGTAAGGATTAAGAACTATAATGCTTACGAATTTGAAATGGAATTTGCAAAGGAAGGCAAGTACGGTTTTTAGTCGGTACGAGTTCGACACACAATGATTTGCATAATAAACAAAAAGCTGGGTTCCGAATAGCGTACAGAATTAGAAAATAAAGGATTAAAGGACATCCCACGGGATTAGGGCAACGCGGGTTGTACAGCGGAGGCGGGTCACGAATTTGTATATTTATATGTATAGATATACATACAAAATATTTGCATTAAGTAAGCCTGTTTTGTAGTTGACCAACCAGTATTTGATTTATTTATTCACTTTCCTTGAGAACAAAATTTACACTAGCCTGCTATGACAGAATCACGTTTTATGTGAAACCTCATTAGATTAATCCTCAATTGCTATTGTCATTTCAAACTACTATACGTAAATCAACGTTAATATAAGCTAATTCTCTCGCAAACATAACATACTTATCATTCATTCACTTTCCTTGCGGACAAAATTCATACTGGCCTACTATGACAGAATGTAAACCTCGTTTTATGCGAAACCTCATTGGATTAATCCTCAATGGCTATTGTCATTTCAAACTACTATTGATCAAAGATAAGCTAATTCTCTCGGATATCCTTACCTTATCATACTTCTACACAAATAAGATCTAAGGAGACCGGAGCCATAATCGCTAGACTGTAATTATGCGTACCATTACCCAATTAACCCACTATAACCGGTCATTTAGTGTACCCAATTCTTGTTTCCCCTGTATAGGACTGCGAATTCGAATAGGTAACCATCTATATTTTTGAATGAATAAATGAGAATGAATAAATCCCCTAAGTCCTAATTCTCCCGAATTTAAATATTTCTGCCAGTTAATTATAATTGAAACTGTAATTGACTAGAATTATTTATGTAAATTATGAAATTAAAAAAATATATGAATGAACTCGGTTAACTTTAAATTCTTTCAATTAGTAGAAGGCCTTGCAGGCGGACTTTTCCGAATTTAAACTTAGGCAAATCAGTTATAGGTTTTCCTTTATTGTGTGTTTGTTCATATAACTCAAATATTTAAAAACTAAATATTAAATACCCTATCCATCCTAAATGCTTTCATTCATCTCCTTTTTCCTTTATCGCAAAAGCTCGCATTAGGGGGGTTGGTCTAAACCGCCGATTACAGGCCAGCGATATCGTCCCCTAAGGCAATTGGAGCAATATTACTCCCATGTACCACCAACTCGCATATTTTCCTTGATAAAATCTATGTAAGACTTATATTCTGAATCTTATTCTTAGGTTAGGTTTTATTCTTAGGTTGCCAGTACTCCGCAAGGAAACGTATTGCTTTTCTCATCATTCTCCGAACCTTTCCCAACTATCTATCTATGTCGAATTTTGCCTTCGCTTTCTGAATTTACGTCTTTATGGTGGTTAAAATTCGACATGGCGGGTAGGAATCGCGGTGGCTTAGCGGTCATAGCGTCTGGTGTACCTAACCAGAAGACGCAGGTTCGAATCCTGCCCACGGTCGAATTTTTCCTATGCTTAATAACTTTAAAATCTTAGCATGGAAAATGCCAAAAAAAAAATACAAAAAGATAGTTAGTAGATAAGGTGGCATCGTTCGACATTGAACTAACTGTAAAGTAAGTCGAGTCGGTTGAGGAGTATACTTGCTTTTCAATAGGTGTCACTGACGTCACCATAAAGACGTAAATTCAGAAAGCGAAGGCAAAATTTCGACATGGCGGGTAGGAATCGCGGTGGCTTAGCGGTCATAGCGTCTGGTGTACCTAACCAGAACACGCAGGTTCGAATCCTGCCCGCGGTCGAATTTTTCCTATGCTTAATAACTTTCCCAACTATGTTGGGGTAGGCGTCCAGTCCGGAAGAATGCTCTGTTCCCGTAGCCCCCGACGCAGCAGGTGTGAGAAGGAACACCGTGTGGTTTTTGGGTGGACTCTGGGTGGAGTCCGACACACCCCGCGGCCTCCCCGGGAGGCGGAAGTCCATGAGGATTTTTCACACGCTAAGCAAAGAAAAGGCGTCCAGTCTACCCCGATATGGCTAGGGAGAGGTCTCGATATATTAAGAATAGTTTTCCGCCCGCGGCTTCGCCCGCGTCGAGTTCGGTTATATCGCGTTTCCAAGAGAACTCTTCAAAAGACCGAGATAAAAACTATCCTATGTTCTTTCTCAAGGTCAACTCTATCTCTGTACCAAATTTCATTAAAATCAGTTCAGTGATTTAGACGTGAAAGCGTAACAGACAGACAGAGTTACTTTTGCATTTATATATATTAGTATATATATAATATTAGTAGGGATGGTCACCATGTCCACAGATTGACCGTGGTCTAACCTTCCAGATCGGTTGATCAGTGACGAGCCTTGCCTTCCTGATGCTACAAAAAAATATAAATTTATGATTTTAACAATATATTTCTTGTGTAGAGTTATTTTTGCGCTTCAAGGTTAGGAAGGAAAATCAGCGAGAAATAGGAATGGGTTTTCTTTTTCCTATCGCTCGGAACCCTTTTTCATTACATTATTTTTCGTTAATATAATAATATGTACTCTTCTAATGGAATTCTCATATTTGAACTTGAGTTGAGGACAAATTATTGAAAATTGTATACTTAGGTAGGTACTTAATACAGGCGAATGACCTTAAATGGCTATTTTGCATGTTTTATATGCAAATAGCAACTTGATAAACGTTTAATACTCGTAGAGTTTGTAAATCAAACACATATCGTTGTTTTATAGTAGACTAAATACCACAGTAAATAGTTATAAGGAATTAGGTAATAGAAACTTTGTTCTGGGCTAAACAATAGAATGATCATCAATACAAGCTATGTAACAAGAGCAAGGCAAGAGCTATGTCAACGAATAAACGAAAATATGTTATTTTTATTGTCAAAATTATGTCATTTTCTCGACATTTGTCTAGGTTTGTCATGCTACGCCTGCTAGTTCTGCCTCTGTTTTTTGACAACCAATAACTTTAAAAACGCAATGATAAAGTCATTTTCTCGTCATTTGTCTAGGTTTGTCATGCTACGCCTGCTAATTCTGCCTCTGTTTTTTGACAACCAATAACTTTAAAAACGCAATGATAAAAACTATATCTGTCTGCCTATACGCAGACGGCGAACCCAAGTTATGCGGATGTGACGTTGACTAGTACCGCCTACTGCGATTGTGAAGCCTCTTACTTACTTAATTTCGAATTTAAGATACTTATAATGTTACTGCAAGGCTACGATATTATAGGGCTATGTGGTGTGTCGTCATGACCATGAGTTAAGGGTGCCAGCCTGACTGCGTCATAGGATATTGGGTAAACATCTCAACTCAACATAAAGTGCTTAATTGACTCGGCTATATAATATCTAATAAACTAAGTACCTATATAAAAATAAACATTATTTTTTTTGTTTGTTTATCCTCTACGCTTTCCTATACTTACTATTCATTACGATTACAATGATGCTTTGTGTCTCCAGTAGGGGGTATTTCTCTGATTTTGTGCAAATCACATGTCCGTGAATTTTTTGGCGAATCTAAACATCCTAAAAGCCCACAAATATTTTTTATCTATAATTGGGTAGCCTAACTTTTAATGCCAATAAGAATTAAAATTAATCATGACGAGTTAATGACTCAAAATAATATTTTAGTTGCTTAAATTTCATTACCCTCAGTGTCTTTGTTGCGACGAGTAAGAAAAACGTATTTATTTAATTATACGTAGAGGTTTATGCCGCGTATTGTTACTTGAGGAACCTCAAGTACATCATAAGGAAATTAATTATGATTTTGCAAGTTATAATATTGTTATTATTTTAATACATTGTGATAAAAACAATTTGTCGTAAAAAATGTTACATTACCTTCAGCCTATCTTGAAATATAAAATATCGTACCTGGATCGAGCACCCCCTCCCGCCTCCGCACTTACCGGTCAGTCGGCCAGCAACAACAAACGGGCAGGACGTGCGCTATTTTTTTCGCTACAGTTAAAAAATTTCGACAACTACGCGCTTCAACCAATTTCAGTTTCATTACATTCAGCGGATTTTTGACGTAAGTAGTTGTGGTTTTTTCTTACTTTTAGTCTTAAGGCATTTGTTATAAAGTATTTTCATGTTTATTATTATCATTATGTACCGTAATCGATTAATTGCAGAGTAAAATAAAAAACAGTTTGAAAAATTCATTACCCTCACTTTCATTACCATCGATTACCTTCAGCTTTGAAGGTGAGGGTAATGAGACTAAAATGAAGGTAATGAATAAAATTTTTCATATTATTCTATGTGATATTATATTCAACCCTATTAATATGTTTTTTGTTAATGTTCTTTTCAAAATTGTGGTAGTGACATAGGCTATATAAATCTTGAAAATGGAGCCCGCAAATGGAAAAAAGTGGAAGGGGGGAGGGTTTGTTTTTTTCTTACCATAGCAATAAGACCACTTTAAAAATACATATCGCGTTTATTATAATTGTAACCTAAAAATTTAAAATAAAAAGTTAATTTAAAAATTCAAAGCCTCGACGCGACAGCTTGAAGAGCGAACTGTAACAAGTAAAAAAAACTGAACAGGCAATGCCTCAAGTAACACTTATTTTTTAATATTTAATTTCTCTTCACGACGCTACATTTTGTATTTTAGTTTAAGTTATAAAAATAAACCAATTGGCGGTGCTAGTTAGTATTATCACCTTAATATAAGATTTCATAATAGGGTTTCTAACAAATATTATCGTTTTCAGGAAACGAGTATGGCTAAAACGAAAACTAAAAAAACTCGCGAAGAAAAGCTTGCTCAAGCAAGGCTGCATAAAAGAAAAAAATACGAGGAAATTAAAAACGATCCCGAGAAATATGCAATTCAGAAGGAAAAAGAGAGACAGAGATACTTGAAACGAAAAGAACAAAATAAGATAAAATCTGTTGCTAAAATAACACCAAGGGAAAAGAGATTAACCACTGAAGCACCACAAAATATGAAAAATTCATCAAATAGAGCCCAAAATAATAACAAAATCACCATACTATCTGACGAAAAAGTACATTGGACCAACACTTCTTTTATTGGCAAAGAAATGAAGAAAACAGATAATACCAATTTTCAACTTGATTTTCAAAAGTTTGTTTCTGGAAAAGACGCGGTAAAAGAACAAGAAAAAGAACAAAATAAAAGGATAGAAAAGTGAAGGCAATTTTTTTTTACCATTCAGATGATAGCAGCAGTGGAGGAAAAATAAGTGAAGAAGTCAGAATTGTAAAGAAAAAATCACGCATTAACTCATTTTTTGATGATTCTGATGATGAAAATATTTTTTTATTTACCAAACCCAAAGAATTGACATTGTTAGGAATATAGAACTAAGAAGTTGTTTCTTTTTTTAGCATGCTTGAGGCTTTTTTTTGTTAAATATTTATTTTGTATTCATAAGAGAGATTATCTGCCCTGTTTTAAAACGCAGTAATATTTTTGGCGGTATAACATAACTGCAATTAAAAAAATGTATAACTGTTGTTTCGACAAGAAACAAGAGCTTGCTATAACTCTAGTGATTTTGAATAAGTATGTTATCAAGCAGATATTATTAAGCAGGACAGTTATGTTTCATAATTTATGTAATGACGTTACATTAAGTAATTATAATTTTATTATTTAATTCACCTCGTAGATTCTTAAGTAAGACACGACTGATTAGACATCTAAACTTATTTGAATTGCGATAGGAGACTGAATATTTTTTTGTTATGTTTTAAAGAATAAACTCTGATTGTGTAAGACTTACGAGATTTTATTTACTTCATCTAATGATTTTTTATTTATTTATCTTAGATTAATTTCATTACCAGCAATTTTTTTCATTACCTTAGTCCTTAATTTCATTACCAACTCCACTGTTTTCATTACCATCAGCAGTACAGAATTTCATCGGTCAATATCTACTTATGTAATGCGTATAATGTTGTATAAATTACATAAATAGTTTATGTTCTTGATACTAATTCTCGCGAAAGTTGAAAACAAGGAATTGAAAATTTTCTCACATTTCTGTCAGAATTGCACTAAATCATAGAAATACCCTAGGACGGTGATGAGCGTGATTGCTCCACGCGCGCCTTCGAGTAGCTAGGAAGCGATGCGAGAACTCGCGCTTTGATAGGGTCTGGTGGTTGTACCGGACCATGGCCTGTTATGGACTGGTACCATGACTATAGGATAAAAAAGGCCAAATACGGTATTAAGGTGGTACTAATCTGACGCACTATCCTTTTTTTTACGGAGTTGGAACTTTATCAATATCCACCGCTCCGGCGAGAGCGTTGGGGTGTCTCGGACTCCGCTCTGAAAAGAGCGAGCTACCGACTAAAACCAACCTCGGCGTTTCGCATCACCACTTTAGTGCCAGGACTGCGGGAGCGCTGTAGTATTCCACTGCAGAACCGGTAGCCTGAGATACTATCTTACCCTGAACCTTCCTCGAGCAGCCCGCGCCAAGCCAGTAGCTTAAAATTCGCCCCTAAATAATTTAAATGATGATGTTGATAATTCATTATTAATAGGCACATGATTTCGAAAACTCAGAGGTGCGTGCCTTGGATACGAACTCGAGACAAAGGCTTGGTATTCCAAAAAACAAAAAACAATTTTTATATGAGACCTATATAAATATTAAAGGCTTTAAAACCATATTGAGCGAGAAATATTTATTAGGCTCGTACTCGTGTATTTCGCTCTGAAAGTTTCAAACCGCGTGTTGGTAGCGTTACTGAAAACCAGACAGTAATAAATTATTGCTTTCAAGGCTTTCATTTTATAAAGTAATTAATTTACGACATATACATTGCAGATATATTACAACATGGACCGTACATAACTAACACATTTATTTCATTATCATTACGTAAAACTTAACCTGATGAAATAAACTAATACAAGGTATTTAGGTAGTTTAGAATATCGTCCGACTCCAAGACTTTTAGGTTTAAAGAAACTTTATTCCCAATAAAAACATAATGTCACTTCATCATTATTAACCCATATACAGTCCCACTGCTGGGCACAGGTCTCCTCTCACAGAATAAGAAGGATTAGGCTATAGTCCACCACGCTAGCCTAGTGCGGGTTGGCACACACGCTGTCGAGAAAATCTCTAAAGGATGCAGGTTTCCTCACAATGTTTTTCCTTCACCGTTTAAGCGAGTGATAATTAATTTCGAAAAGTCAGAGGTGCGTGCCTTGTATTACACTGCTGTTGTGTTGTCAATGTCACTTTCTTCTTACTTGAGGACAATACTAAAATCTTAAAACTAGATACCTATCATAAGTTTGTCGTCATCAGAACAGTTACAAATTAATTATTTAATTGCCCATCCAATACATTCATTTCTTCAAGAGATTGGTTTGCGATTAGGTATTCGCTAACGGCCGTTTTCAATATCAAATCCGTCAGTAGATTAGATTACTAGAGATAGGATTTTGACATTACTTGTATGGACGTTAAGTCAAAAAAAACCTATCCATAGTAAGGAAATCTACTGATATTTTTGTTATTGAAACTGGCCATAAGTTGTGTTTTGAATGAGTTTATATTTCTTATGCATTGAAATGCATTGAGTGAGTTTACATTTCTTATGCGTGACGGTCTTTTCTATAAAGGGGTCTATATTGGGGTCGGCTTCCAGTCTAACCAGATGCGGCTGAATATCAGTGTTTTACTCGACTCCCATCAGCCCTCCGCAAGCCAATTCCTGGGTAATTCCAATATCCTGAGGATAGACTGGACTTCTGACTACTACTAACGATTGTCGTATGTTCGTTCTCATTAGCCGGACATATATCCAAACTCCGAGCTGCTACTAAGTCTGTAGGTCATAGAAAAACTTAACAACACTTTTCTTGACCTGGGAATCAAAACCTGGCAGTCAACAATGTTTTAAACTTAAAAATTGCGATAAAACCCACCAAAATTTGAATTAACTACCTTATTGGTCATTGATTGGGTACAACTAACAGACACGATAGAAATACAATTGTACCGACCCTCTGGAAGGATCCGTTCTCTAATGAATGACGCTTTAACCATTTCACATAAACATTTATACATAAAAGTATACAAATACATAGAAGTTAATTCCCTCTCGGACCTAAGCGGGTTTAAAGCACAAAGCTTTCACATATAGCACCGTTGTCAAGGCTTAAGCGCTAACAATAAGACAAATTGTCTGCGAGAACCTCCCCTTTCGGTCCGGCATTCATAACTCTCTATAAAACCCGGCTTTGAGACTTATTTTCACACGGAATAAGTCACAGTTACGGATGGTCACTATACAAATAACAACAATACGATGTTCGAGAACAAATACACGAACGGGCACAAAGCGGCACGAGTTACAATCGTTGCCATTGACTCGTGGTTTTATGAGAAGAGGTAAAGACATACTGAGCCCACGTACCCAACGTATGCAACGCTTTTGGGTATCTAGAATATTTATTTTAAATAAAAAACATATGTATTTGAAATAAAACATTTAACTTATATCTCACGCGAGTGTTTCTAATGCGAATATTTTTATTATAAAATATATTTATAGTCCAGGTGTCATTATGCGTAATTAACGTTGTGTAGGTGGGATCAGTCTGTCTCCAGTCCAGTGTCTCCCACGTTTTGTCTAGGTAGGTATCTCGTTTCTCTTTAAAATAGAAACATTAATGGAATAGAATGGAAGAAGTAGGTATACTAATTAGGAATAGAATACTAACCGGGTATTAACCCAAAATGGGTAAACACATGAGTTATTTTTTATATTCATGTATTAATTTGACACAATTTGGCCTTTATGACAAATAAAAATGCTACGATGGTATCGTCATTTATTATCAACACAAAGTTAGAGTCATAAATATTTTTATCGAACCTCTCGCTCGCACTTACAGGCGTTATGAAGCAACACCACATTTTTATTTACCTTCTTAACCGGTAGGTACCCGAGTATTTTCCCATTGGGTAAATTCATAACACCGATAACTTTTAAGACTAATAACAATGGGTAAAACCATGGTGAATGATGGAAAAGGTTTCTGAGCTGAGATTTCAAATAATGACTGCAGGTTTCACGACTACAGTTGTACCAGATGTTGGGGATTCGATTCCCACCTGTGACAAATTTTGTCACAAATTTGACAATATTTGATTGATGTACAATGTGTCCATGATTTTTATGTAAGTCCCCGCGACACTGAGCATGAGCCCCAGCACGCAAAAAAAAATAACAATATAATCAGCCAAAACATTATGTAAACAAAAACTGCATGATTCTGCGCAAAATTTCTGGTTTTTGTACGTGGTTTTTGATAAAAATCATTAATATCGAATTGAAAATAGTAGGAAGTGCATTATTTTAGTTTCACTTAAGTATCTTACTGACATCATCGTCATGTCCATTAAATATTCATCATGGTTAACGTTTGATATAAAAACAACAAAAACAACAAGAATACCAATTTTATTATATTATTTTTTGTCAATGTAAAAATATATTTAAGTATATATTATGTTGATTAGTAATAGTGAATAGAGATAACGCTCAACAGGCAGGTATGTAAACGATTTCTAATTGTAATAAAGATTTATAAACGTATAATATATTTCCCACAGAAGCATAACATTTAACAGTTTATTTTTGTTGCATTTTTAGCTTAACCTTTTAACCGCCACGTCAATAACGAAAATTCTCTGTGTTCTCTACGCCAAGCGACAAATTCTAGTATCTAATAATAGGTAAAAAAAAACAACAAATTTTTGTATACTATGAATTTATTTTGAACTAAAAAAAGTTGTATTTTTGACATGCCATGCCGTCGTTGGCGTCGTGAGCAGGTTTTCATTTGACGTCTATACACGTCCGTGGCGGTCAAAAGGTTAAACAACAATTACCTGCTTAAGAAACAAAGCCAATCTTGGTGGCAATCTTGCTTAAAAGGCATAGAAAAACTATACACATATTTATAAAGAACATATTGCGTATATCTTTACAAAGAAAGATTATTATTTACAAAATCAAAAACTCATTCTGGTTGAGATGCCGCTTTCTAAATAGATATACTTAAACTATTTATTAGCTTTGATATGAGATATAGAAAACGTTAAAGTAATCTGTATTTAACAAAACCAAGTAGCAATTCGATTAAAGAGAAATAACATTCCGTTTTGTTTAATCAGCTGT
Source organism: Acronicta alni (assembly GCA_964056405.1). Lineage (NCBI taxonomy): Eukaryota > Metazoa > Arthropoda > Insecta > Lepidoptera > Noctuidae > Acronicta > Acronicta alni. Next base: position 11,059,423 of record OZ043918.1, read on the forward strand.
TCAGAACGTAAAACGCGACAAAGCAACAGTTTTATTGAAGTAATCTGCAAAGTAAAAATAAACAACCGTTTGGTACAGTTAAAAATACCTTACCCTACTGACCGGGACGCATTAAGGTAATGGGTAAACAAAGTGTAAAAAGTTTCGAGATCTCGTCCCGAAATACCTGGTCGGGTTCAGTGTTCGGGACGGTGGTACTTGTAGCTGTCGGTCGGCAGACACGATCTACACGACACGACACATGTGGCGTGTCGCTCACGTGCCACCGCTCAATGCGAACGTGATTTGGATCGATTTCAATGTTACGTTACGCAAATAATTATTACGCTACTTCACGTAATTTAAATATGGATTATTTAAATGGTAAGCAAACTGGTTCATATAAGCAGGCCTATCACACCATAATGTATTAAACGCAATTTAGATTGTGATAGAAAGGTGATGCTTTTTAATCTGTAATCTTTAAATTGGGATTATCCTAAACTACTAATACTATAAATGAGAAACTTAGTGAGGATGAATAGATGGATGGATGAATGTTTGTTACTCTTTCACGCTAAAACTACTGAACGGATTTTGATGAAACTTTACAGTATTATTATTTAAACATCAGAATAACATATAGGCTATAATTTACAACGAGTTTGAGTTAAATAGCCGAATTACAACGATAATTAAAAGTAACTTTTCCACGCGGACGAAATCGCGAGCAGAAGCTAGTTAACTATAAATTATTATGTTTTTTACGAAACATAATAATAGAATAACATTTTTCGTTTGTCTGTTACGAAAACAGACAAACGAAGTCGCGGGCACAAGCTAGTTTTCTCAAAAGCTAAAAAGAGTCGTGGCGTCAGGTTCTTTCAGAATGTCAAATGATTTATTTCAAAAACTCTGTTCAAGAGGTAGAGTATTACGAAAAATGGTTATAAATAACACCATACTATCACGCCAGTATTCCCCGAAGGGTTCAGCAGATATGTAGGTACTGCTACACCCACAGTTTGACGGTACGTTTACCTACTGCGAAATTAAATAGGTACTGATTTTGTTGGTTAGACATTTCTGAAAGCCTGCTACGAATTTTAAATATAAATCGCTTCCAGAGAAATTGCTGAGTACTTTGCAGAAATCTTCATGTTCAAACTATAATTAAGTATTTAAAACACTTATTTTACATACTTTTACTTACTGTACATTGGTTTATGGCGAAATTATAACTACACGGTTAAGCTGCGCTAGCCGTGATCAGTCTGTGGATGGGTGACCATTTATCACATCGAGACCACTCTGTACCTCGGAGAGCACGCAGAGCCGTCGGTTTCGGTTGTCATGCCGACACCTTTGACAATCGTTCGTTAATGGTAGTAAGAAGTCCAAAAAGCCTGAAAACCAGTTTATGATGGCAGTCGCTTTGTGTAAAATACTGATATTCAGCCGCATCTAGTTAGACTGGAAGTCAACCCCAATATATTATGTAGTTGGTGGAGGGGGGTGGTGATCTGCGGAAGAATGCTGCAGCGCTCCCGTAGTCCCGGCGGTTCACCCTTATTTGGTATAAAAACGTTTTATGTAATGTTACTAATTCAAACGTTTAAGAAAATAATCACTTTGTATAATATCGATTAACATAATTTTCATTTCATCGAATATTTATCAGCGATTACAACATTTGCACTATTATTATTAGGTTTTATTATTAGGTAAAAAAACCTAACAACCTAACCTAGCCTAAGTAAATTCGTTGCATTTTGAAACTCAAGACATTATTTCAAAGAAATAAAATTCTACCAATTAATTATTCGGTCAAATGAATAATTATGCGGAATGACTTTATTGTAACTAAAATAAGCCGGAGCGATTTTCGACTAAACGTTGTTATACCAAACAAGGGTGATCCAGTCCCAGCACTAAAGTGGTGACGCCAAACGCCGACGTTGGTTGTAGTCGGTAGCTCGCTCTTTACAGAGCGTCCGACACACCCCACCGCACTCCCCGGAGCGATGGATAGTGCATGAAGCATTTCCAAGTGCGAAATAAAAAAAGGGGAGGATGGTGATACTTTACATTGGTGGTATTATTACATAATTATTTAAAGGAAATTTACTACGAATGAATTATTTTATTTTATTTGAATTACTTAGAACCGATGTCCCGCGTTTAGACGAGGCAAGCTCTTAAAGTATTCTTGGTGTAACACAATTAATGATAGGTAATACCTACCTACATATGATGAAACAAGGGATTTAATCGTAATTATCTGTTACATGCATACTTATTATGTAGCTCTTTACTTTGTAGGCCTTGTTAAGGTTATTAACAGTGGCTTTAATAACCCTCTTCCGCAACCACGAGTCTTTAATTATTAAGTTGTTGAGATTGAGCGAAACATTGCACTGAGGCCTCATAATTGAGTTTTTTCTCTCGCCAGGTCCAGTTGAAACTTCGCGCAAAAAGTGGGCCTGCCTCAAAGTTTAGAAATATAAATTTACAGTCGACAAAAATTTTAGGTATACAGACGGCTAGTGACATCTGCATTTTGACAAAGATTGTGTAAAAATCTACACGCAATATGTGTTGAATGCAGGTTTATCAGCTGCCAACACAGCTTGGTAGTCAATCATTTTTAAAACTATGCCAAGACGCAGATGTCCTCAGCTGCCTATATACCTAACTCTACTGTTTACTGTACCAACTGGCTTCCATTTTTTTCTTTTTACGAAAATACTCAAAAAGTAAATGAGGTTGTATGACCGTAAATAGTCTTACAACAAATTTTATAGAGCAAATTAGTACCACTATCGGTCTGTAAATATCCTACAACTCAAGTTTACTTTGGCATACCTATTCATATAAATAGATGATCTACTTCATTATTACAGAATCTTGTATATTTTAACGAGCTATATTTGCATAAATATGTGTTTAACAGATTCGCAGATTGTTCGACATTTACGTCAATCAACTTGCGCAAAATTGCTATTACACAACATTTTACTTAGCATTACATTACTCAGATGACCAATAATGGGCACTGAATTATTTTGAACACTTATGCACTAAATGTCTTCGTAATTGATACCTGAACCGATTGATTCTTAGCGTGTAACACTACATTCAAAATTGGATTAATCCCGCTACATATATGTTTATATCATATCATAATGCGTTGCTTACGTTGCGTACGTGGGATCTGTCTGTGTCTAGCTTTATCTGTTCATTTTAGACACGTACACATGTTAAACAATAGGTACAAAAATACTATAGGTACTACAATCACCGCTATTGCGACGGAAAACAGGTAGTACAGGTGTAAAAATAAAAAATTAACACACGGACAGATAATAATTTATTGCAAGTACCTTTTCACGAAAGATATTAAATTAAAAAAAATACGTTCTGCGGTGCGGTTTTGCTTGTATGCTTCCTACATAGATCTGGATGTGTAAACATCATTTAACGTGTAAATATGCAAACAAGGAGGCAGGTAAGGCATATTCTAAAATGCTAAAGAGGAGAGGAATTGCACACAATGATTCCAGATGATTTTTGACTTTATCCGACTAAAATCGCTATTTCACTATTTGCCCAATCAAATCCTATGGTATTGTCGGCTTAAAAGAAAGAATAAGTAATATCCCTTACTCTAGTATGAACCTAACGAGGGTTAATGTCGGCCGCAGATAGCCTGTACGACTACATTAGATCCGAAATTGCCAGTAGTGTCATTATCCCGGCAACGCCGAATTCGGCTTTTTCTGGTCCCTACAGTTTTTTCCCACATTAGTCCCAAATGCTGCAATTAATTGTCCGCAGCAGAGTGAACGATTTTGAGTTGAGTATTTACATTATGATGTAATTATACTCAAGCCAGTGTAATAATATTTTTTTAAATTATAATGGCTATATATTTCATCATAAGGAAATAGGCAATAAACACAAAATCTTTTTTTTACTTTAACCTGACAAGAATTAATTAGCAACTACATTAGAAAAACAATTAATACGACCTTCTGGAGGGTCACAGTTTTTCAGTGAATTAATTATTATATTAAGAGAGCTCTCGATGGTGTAGCTGTCGGCCTGCTCTCTATCCTCTGCTTCCTTTTAACTTCTTGATAAGACTCAACTCTCATTTATTGACTAAAGCTTCGTGTTGGTCCTTTCCTCATTTTTTTAAATAGTTTTAAAGAAGTTGTCATCTTTACAATACGTCATTTCAAATACCGCTAGCCCTCCTCTTTCCCAAGCTCATAGTCCGCATTTTCTTAGTCGTATTATATCTCTAACGTTGATGTGTTTTTGTTTCAGGATGCCAGCGCTGCGGCTGCTGGGGCGAAAATGGCTGGCAGCCTCCGACGATCTCGTGTTCCCCAGCATCTTCGAACTACTCTTCAGATTTGTTTGGTAAGTTTCAAGATAAAATTGATAAATAAAATTATTGAAGCAGTGGTAGCCTAGTGATATGACCATTCGAATCCAAGGCACGCACCTCTGACTTTTCAAATTCAAGTGCGTAATAAATAAATTATCACTCGCTTAAAACGGTGAAGGAAACCTTCATGTTTTAGAGATTTTTCTCGACGGTGTGTGAAGTCTGCCAGCCCGCACTGGGCCAGCGTGATAGACTATAGCCTAATCCCTCTCAATCTGAGAGGAAACCCGTGCCCAGCAGTGAGACTGTATACGGGTTGATGATGATCTATAAATCGGATAAATAAGGTTTTCAAGCTCTCTCATGGGTTTGCTCGTGCGGTAGAGTTCATATGTGGTGGTTCCATCGTGTTTCCAAATATTCTGCCGTTAACAGCATCGTGTACCGGTTGGAAGGGCACATTATTGTTCCGGTTGGATGTAGTTAGTGAAATTACTAAACATATGAGACTCAACAACTGAGGTTTCAAGATGACAAAGCGTGAGTGATACCACTGGCGTTGCTGGCGTTTATTATTTTACTTATTTTTTTTTATTCTAGTTATGTGATAATTCGTACAGACGCCAGCAGGTCACGCCACTGTCAAATTGTCCCAATTGAAAATGAACCATTTTGTAATAAAGTTGAAAATCTGTCAAAGAAATTTGACAGATGGGGGTAGCTAGATGTGCTGGCTTCTGTACCTGGTTACTAACCATAGCATTGTAAGCAAGACTTTTTTTCTGTCTTGACGTCAATTATTTTCCACAGACAAACACTCGGAATATATATCCAGTAGATTAGGTATATAAAATTACTCGTTATAAAAAAGTAATTCTGTTGTCAATCAACATAAACATGATGATGGAATATTTGAGTTGGAGCTATTTTTAGAGCGCTATTATAAACAAATCAATATTACGTAGCTATATGTAATAGGTTATTGTATTTCCCTGAAGTGTCGGTGACTTGGTGTCCTGAAAACAAGCCTTGAGCTTACTTTAGGCACCAGTCTCCCACAATATTAAATTCTTATGTCAAACTCTGATACCATGTAATATATAACTTGTACTATGGTGGTGAGAAAATAAAAATATATTATTATTATATCTCCATAAGTGTTCACGGCATGTCGTGAAGAAGACATCCGGTCCTTTGGCAGGCTTGCGCAGGGACACAGGTCCAACGCGTAGAGGCCCCTTGGAGAACATTGTTCTAATATGGGATGGGACACCAACCTGGAGTACTCCGCGACTGCACTATTAGAGTACAGTCTGGAGTCTCCCGGGTGAGTGCAGGACTATTGCAAAGAAGGTATGAACCTTACAATTATTTGTTTATGGACGTGGGTGTTAGGTGGACCAATAACTTCTTTTGTCTCCTCGAATAAATATCCTTAGGGATGGCAGACGGTGACTCGCCACCTCACTAGCGGGGCCCCCCGAAAAACTGCCAGTACAGGCGAAGTTCAGAAGGCGGCAACAGCGGTTATTAATATTATATCCTCTGTTTTGTTGAAGTGGCTTTGAATCTGAAAATTAATGTAATGACACCCAGTTGGATAGAACATGATGAGTAAGTAGATTAATGAAAGAAACTGTACCCCTCCAGAGGGCCGAAGCAATTGTTATTCTATTGTGTCTGTTAATTGATACTTGAACCTATTAAGAATCGATCAGCAATCACAATAGACATAATAATAAATAAAAGATAGTCGGGAACATGATGCATATGTACCTACCTACATAGTACATTGCAGTATGTAGTAGTAAGTAGTAGGTAGTACAATACAATCGACAAGATTTATGATATCTGCGACTTGACATAGATTGTGTTGTAATTAATAATTCGAGTTTGGTGTGTAAGCAGCTAATAACACCTGCGTTTTGACTCATATTATTTATTACACAATCTATGTTAAAACACAGATGTCGTTAGCTGACTGTATACCTAACACTTTTGTCGACTGTATATGTTATACTAATAATCCTTTTTCGGTAGTCGGTGAAAATTGACAATTTATATCGATGCTAACCGTCGTAAAATTTAAATTGCAAATTCTCAAAAGCACTGCGGAAATCTATGATTAGAAACGAAATGGTTTCGAATGATGTATCGATGTATCGGCACATAAAATTTTATTCGATCTTTCGAACGAGTACCACCTAGTGACCTAGTGCCATTTAATCCGTTGGAGTTCAGTATCTACAACTATTTTTTATAGTGATTATAATGCAGTGCTAAGCGCGATTGCTACGCTAGAGGTCCTGGGTTCGATTCTCAGGTTGAGCAAAGTATTATTGAGTTTTTCTATGAAATTTCAGTAGCAGCTCGGAGTTTGGATTCGTGCCTGGTTAGTGGCAATAGGCTCGCCCTTTATTAGCTGGGACTTAAACATACCGGCGAACTGTAGTGTACAATTAATACACTTCGGAGGCGAGAGTACAGCGCCTGTAGACAAGTGGCAATCTAACAATCGAATCGACGAACGAATAGAAACAAAATGTATGGGAATGACGTATAAGATCGCCCGATTTGTCGAAAGCTTATGTCATTTCCATACTTTTTGTTTCTATTCGTTCGTCGATTCGCTCTAAGCCTTCTGGCGTGTTGGTATGCATGTAATGCAAGTCTCGATTCTCGAATAATTACTGATGATTATATTGTTACATAAATGACTCCACATCGATACTAATGCTACTGCTGCCGTTGATACTAATCTATGAGGACATCTATGAACATATTTATGTGATGATCATGTGTTTGTGTTTGTGTTTGTCTGGGTGTTTCTTATGTATTATAAGTATGTATTTACAAAAAATATATATATAAGTATTATATCCATTGTCTCATCTGTCTATTATACTCATAGTAGAAGCTCTGTTTAGTTTGGGACTAGATGGTGCTGTGTAAAATTTTCCAAAGAAATTTATTATTATTAAGTACTAAGGTCATATTACCTGAACGAATGAGATTAATCCATCTCAGTATCACTAGCAACTTTTTCTGTTGTTGACAATATATTGATCTCTTGGTACCCCCTAAAGAAAGAAAACACCCTAAAACCTTTGTGTGTATGTAAATCTGATCTCAAAAAACTTGACAAACAAGACGAGTTGCATTACGGACGATAAAACTGATCCGCATAAAAACTTTATCAATAAAATATATTCCCTCGAGTATTTTCCGATAAATAAAGTTCGATAAAAGGGAATTTTCACAAACAGAACGCTTGACAACAAACAATGAAGCCGTAAATAATTTTCTCGAAAATTCGAAGTTACTCGTAACAACACAAGAAAATAAAAGGGGAAATCTGTAAATATCACGAAATAATTTCACTCTTCCTTTCAGTAAACTTAATAACAATTTTATTGTGTAATAAATAAAGGATTTCATTCAATAAAGCCCAATTCTCTCTTCAAATATAAATAAATTTCTAGGAATGAGAAGTCAGTACTTACAAGTTTATAATTCTATTAGCAAGTAATTTGGAACAGCTTTTACATTATAAATATTTGAGTAATTCAGTATTGACGGTGAACTCTGTGCAGATTTATTGTTAAAACAGGACTTGGATCTACAATCTTCGAACCTACCTCACTTGTTGCCTGGCCATTAATATGAATGAGCTTTCCCTCTTATAAACGCTTCATCAAATCTTCAATTTTCAGCCTGATTGTCCCGTAATAGGTTTTAAATTGACATAACACTTTTGATTGACCGTCCGCTATTAGGAATGTCGCGTTGAAGTAGTATCATAAATTACAGGCTAGTCTAGGTGGCCATGTTTTCATTTCAATTTTTAGCGGAGCAACCAAACTATTTAAATATTTAAAAAAAAAACTTAAACCTTATAATAGCAGTCATAATCCTTATTTATGACTGTTTTAACCCGTCAAGCTACAAATTATGACAGACAATAAAAATTCTTGATTTGTTTTTGAGCCGAACCGGAACCGAATCCATGCGACAAATTGAATTAAGAACTAGACGCTATTGTGATCGTTCGAAGGAATTTTTTTTTTTTGCATTTTAGAATATTATTTTACCAATTACCACCATTGATTAAGTTATCTAGTTTTCATCAGAATGTACAAAGTAGACCACGATCCAGTGTATCTAAAACTCTACTGGTTTGGTTGGAGTTGAAAGTTGCCAGGTTTCGACTCGGACCGTAATAAATCTTGGACCCGACTGAACCGGTTCCGTTCCAACCGATTGTAGAGCACCTGACCAGACCCTGTCGCATGTGGTAAATGAATGACCACTTCGCTGTTTTCCCAGTGGAATGTCGGAAGTCCACATACTAACACCAGCCCGCAACCTGGCTGAAAACCCTAGACATAGACATTTGATCCATGCAGGACGACTGCCATACGCAATGATGATGATGACTGGTATTTGGTCTACTTTGTATTAGATAATAGGTATAGTGAAATACTTACAAGAATAACTTTAAATTTCGAAACAGCAATAGTACCTACTTAATATACATACCACCCATGCCTGTATTCCCGAAAGCTAGACAAAAAATTTTTTACGCAAATTTCGTTGAAACTTTTGAGTTCCATAAGGAGCTAGCCTATGGCTATTAACTGGCCATAAATATGTCATAAAGCCATCAGCCAAACTGCTACTGAATTGCATAAAAAAACCCAATAACACTTTGCTCGACCTAACAATCGAACCCAGGACCTTTAGAGCAGTCACGCAAACGACCACTAGACTAACGAGGCAGTCATTACTTACCATACTCTTATAATTAGTACTTAGGTAATAGTTACGGACTTAGTAATACTTAGTATACTTACACATCATCATCAACCTATATACTGTCCCACTGCTGGGCACGGGCCTCCTCTCAGAATGAGACGGATTAGGCTATAGTCCACCACGCTGGCCTAGTGCGGGTTGGCAGACTTCACAAAACTTCGAGAAAAATCTCTAAGGCATGCAGGTTTCCTCACGATGTTCTCCTTCACTGTTTAAGCGAGTGATAATATAATTAATTCGCACTTGAATTCTAAAATTCAGAGGTGCGTGCCTTGTATTCGAACTCGAGACCTTAGACTTGCCAGTCCAATGGTCAAATCTCTAGGGTATCACAGCTTTTAACTATATAACACACATATTATAGTAAACTTACACATATAACACAGATATTGTAGAGTCTACATATTTATTGTTTTTTGTTAGTAGTTTATAGTTTTAATTTGTTTATCATTAGCAATGCGAATAAAATCAAACATACCACACGTCTGACTACGTTACACATACTATTGTTATTATAATGCCGTTTACGTTCATTTGGTACGGAACGCCATTCATTAGAGATGCGTTGGATTTTTTATTTACACGATACATCAGCTTGATTTAGATGTTAAACACTTTTTGATGTTTAGCAAGGCGTCAAAACAAGATTCTTTGTGGCATCATTGAGTTTGTTTGTTTAAACGGTTGTAATTTTCTTTAAACATACTTTTTATTAGATACTTATAGACAATATTAGAACAGCTTTACCAAAGGCAATGTGTTGACGGGATTTGGGAAATTACAAGAAGTTTACAAACCATTTTTTTTAATCTTTATTTAATTTGGGGTTTTCATCCTTGTGGATACGTCAACCCCATCGTGCCTTATACAATAATCAAATAAGTACTTACTAGATCTAGGAGAACATATAAATTAATAAAGTGCATCGACTGACATAACCTTTTTGCAACATCGGATGTTGTTGTTATTGATTAAACTAGTCCTACTAGTCCTTCTACGAATACATTTAATTGGAATTCCCTAATAAAAGTTTGCCTTTCATCCCGGTTCGGTAAATCCTCCACCTTATTGCAAATACAAACCAATTTATTTGTTGGGCACGGATCTCCTCTTTTAATGAGAGGGGCAGGCTATTTATTATAATCCACAATACTGGCCTAATACGGGTTGGTACACTTCACATGCCGTCGAAAAAGTGTCTCAGGCATGCAAATATCCTCAAGATGCTTTCCTTAACAATTTCAGCGAGTGATATTGATTAATTTAATAATACGCACATGGTTTCGAAAATCAGAGGTAGGTAATTCCCTTGGATTCGAACTCGAGACCGACTTGGCAGTGAAATGGTCTTATCACTAGACTATAATAAAATTAAACCCAGATACTTTTCTATACATGATTAAAATTTATATACAATAGAAAATTAAATTCTGTAAGATTCCATAAGCATAACGTCTACATTTAAGCTAGGTTAGGCAGAGGTGTATTAATGTACACCCAGAGTTCGCCGGTATGTTTAGGTTGCATTGGTACTATGGGGCGAATCTATTACTAAAAAATGTTGCCATATAAGACTTAAGGATGATGAAAAGTTTAAAAAAATATTGACTTGTCATACATACATCGTTATTTACCCTGATTATTTGTCCACAGGCTAGTACTAATAGCACTGGTTGTCGAAGTACTATACCCAGTGACATGGCAGTGTCAGTCGGAGGGTTGGCAAGGCGGCGCGTTCGTGAGGCTGTATCTATGCGGGACGCTGACGCTGCAGGCCGCATTAATGCTGCTGTTGGCAGCCCTGGCACAGCAGTCCGCACGGGGTACCATCACCGACATCGACGCTAGGAAGATGGTATCGCCACTGCTACTTATCAAGTTAGTATTATAATGGATTTAGGCAAATAAGTAGGAAGAGAATACTCTTTGATAGAACGACTGTCTACGGCTTTCATCGCGTTTTTATTGATAATATTGGTACCACGATAGTCGAAATTCGACATTTTTATTAAGTTCAGATGCTGTTTTGTCAAAGACTTTAAAAAAAATCAATTGACATATTCACAATTAGACGACGTTTCGCATTGACAGCATGAACGGAGACAATTAATGTTTTGTTAAATTTAATTTAATGTAGGTATTTGTAATACAAAGTAAAGTTTATATGGAGAAGGAGAGCAGAAAGATAAAATAATAATACATAATTTCCTATTATTTTATCTTTCTGCTCTCCTTCTCCATATAAACTTTAACTAAGTATACCAAATGTCACACTCCTCCGTGCGCGAAATATGCTTCAAAAGGGGTACAAAGTTTTCTCTTCACGTAGGTCTTGTTTAATGTAATATATAATTATAATATTAATATATAATTATGTAGGTTATAAAGACTATTAATTATTGACTTTTCGAATATTTTAAACTGTTGAATAAGGAGGTACTGTGAAAGTAGTTTTATTTCAATAGGTACTTTATAAGAGCTTATTCGAACTATCATAAATCAGTAATAATAATTTTACATTCTTCTCTAGTCATTTTTTTATTGTTACGCTGTCCAGTTGAAGTCAGAATGAAGTACTTTTTCCCCTAATTATCTTACTTGATATACCTAAGTAGTCATTTACTGAAGTAGGCATAGAGGCTAGAGAAGGGAGGGTTCTATCGTACCTACCCAAGATTATTGATTACTTAACTATAATTCTAAAATAATGTCCACGTAGATACATATTTAAAAATATTCTGGTTTCTATGAGACGATAAAATGTATATAAATTATTACAGCTTATAATTATTTGTAGTACAAAACATTGACATAAAAAGTTATTTAGGTACAAAATTAATCCGTCTATTTTCGTCAACAGGATTGGTATTCAATAAAACCGGCCAAGTGCGAATCGGATTTGCGCACGAAGGGTTCCGTATCATTATCTATAAACACGGCAAAAAACATGTCGGTTGTATGGGAGCCCCACTTAAATATTTATTTTATTCTGTTTTTAGTATTTGTGGATATAGCGGCAATAGAAATACATCATCTGTATAAATTTCAACTGTCTAAGTATGACGGTTCATGAGATACAGCCTGGTGACAGACGGACGGACGGATGGACAGCGGAGCCTTAGTAATAGGGTCCCTTTGGGTACGGAACCCTAAAAAACGATCTGCGTGACCGGGGGCGCCATGAAGGGCTTACGAGATCGCTGAAATCAATATTAAACAATCCATGAAAATATTTACATTGCTTCCACAACAATCACTGACGGAAATAATAAAATCTCATAATAATCGGCGAGTTTGTTATTATATTGCGGTAGATAAATAAACATTAGTTCTGTAGAGAGATAAACCGTTTACGTTGCTTTGTTTAAGATTTCAGGTCAGAATAGACATGTTGTAAATATAGCCACAAACACTTGGTTCATACATTTTCTCTTCACAAAACGTAGTTAATTTCACTTTCTCTATTCAACGCAGTTGATGCATTGGAAGTGGCAATAAATTTCTAATCTTAGGCGCTAATAGCCTACAGCAGTTGAGTACAGTCGCACCTACTCTAAGAATAAGTTTTGAGACACATTTATTTTCTCATAAGAATTTGATAATTCACTTACATGAGAACTTAATTTAATTTTACAAATGTATTGTTTTTGTTTTGGCGTACAAATAAATTAACATAAAGTTAAATAAAATTAACGAAATGTTAGCAAATTATAGGATAGTATATTTATGAACTACCCTACAATTTACTAACTTTCTGTTGCCAAGTTATCAACCTATTAACACAATGAAACAAAAAAAAATTCAACTTACAAACAATGTACATGGAACGAGCGCAACTGGAAGTGGCAACGTATATTAGTTAGTTATGGTTTTATAATAGGTTGAATAAGATGAGTGTATAGACTTAATATATTTATTTTGGAGTAGTAGTATTACTCGTACCATGTATACGTATTATCAAGTATTTTTAATAATCCGTGTAACTAAAATTTTATATGATTTACAATAATTATATATTTATAATAACCCATAGGACCATACGAGTAACCCATACGAGTTTTATTCGCCTTTTTTCCATAGGGAAAAAAGGCGAATAAAACTCGTATGTGATTCAATGACTGCTGTTAAACTAGGAGACCAAGAACATAGTCGTACAATATCAGGAAACTTTTTGAGAGAATTGAGGAATCATAGAATTCCTAATGCTGAATTTATAAGTCTTCTATCGTAATTCTGTTTACAGAATAGCCATAAGTTTCCAAAAACCTTTTATGAATTGCGCTTACTGTCGAATAATCAACACCTGCGTTGGCACAAATTCCTCGATTTGATTCGGTAATTAAAATAGCGCGCCTTAATTTATTTACAGTTGTAGATTGCATACTTATAGCATATTCACCTACCCAAAGTAAGTTAAATTACTCGGCAGTTAATTTCATACAAATTCTGTTCCATTTTTGAATTTATTCGGGCAATAGAGGCTACTCAAACTTGACGAAATATTACCAACATTAAAATATTTACATTCATAAAGATCTATGCGTTATACAACCTCGTTTCCTTTACAGTCACTAGTATATAAAGATAGACTACCATGAATAGCCATTAATATTCTCGACTTTTTTAAGCTAATAGTAATAATATATTTACGTAGTTGAGCTATTTTTAGCTTCTCAGAGTGTATTTATAAGCGGAGTGTATACTAATGAATGAAGATATGTCTGGCGATAACAATATGTATTCAAATTATTCGTTTATGTTTGTTCTTCAATCTTGACCTACTACACACATATTATTTATATTTTGACTCATACAGTTTATCAGCAGTAGTGAACTGTTGTGAAAGAAAATTGTACCTATGCATACAAGAGCCTAATTAGTAATGTAACTAATTAATTGCTTCAAATTGATAAAAGGTTACTAATTTATTTTACTAGTTATTTATTAAATAAATTATACTGAGTATTATTTGATTTATCAATCAAACCTGATCAGTGAAACAAAAACCTAGTATTCTGGATAAATCATGCGTTGATTTCCTAATTTATTGGTATTTGCTGCTCTAGAAAGTCTTCCTTCTCCTTGCTTTCTCGTGATAATGTTAACGGCTCCTCTATTATGTTACGATGAAATATGATATAATTTTAAGAGGTAGGTAATAATTGGAGTAATTTCCTTCAAATTGGAGCTGCCCGACTGGGGAGTCCTCCGCCTGGCAGAAAATGGAAAGTGAAATAACAGTGCTTTGAGCTGTGTTGTGTTTCTTACGGTGAGCAAGGTTTCCAGTGCTCCACGAGGAAACGTTGTGTTAGCAGTGGGGGGACTTTGACCCTTATACTGCCATCACAACTATTCCTCTTTCGTTTTACAGGGTCAGCAACGTGCAAGTGATTCACCTGGTGTGACAAGCGTCTATAGGCTACGGTAATTGCTTACCATCAGGTGGGCCGTATGCTTATTTGCCACCTGTGGTATAAAAAAAAAATATCTATCAATACCAGCCTCATTAGCCGAGTCGTAAGGGCGACTGCTACGCTATACGACCTGAGTTCAGTTCCCAAGTCCCTAAAGACCAGCACCTAAAGACAAAGAATGTGAAAGAGAAAGTTGACATTACAGCTTAGTTGGCTAAAGCGTCCGGTGTATATAACCGGACGCAGGTTCGAATTCTGATTGAGATCGTATTTTTTTCTTTCGTTATTAAATAATAAAGATAAAAATTTTATCTTTAATAAAACTACAATAACAATCATTCACTTTTACCTTTTGTTGCAGAGTGCTGCTAGTGTTTCCAGAAACGGCGCTAAACGTGATGGGGACTATGTGGATGTTCTGCGAATTAATACAGTGTTCCGTCGAGGACAAGTTCTCCAGCATAGTGATCCAAAGTGAGTTACTACTTCACGACCCTCTGAATGTAAATTAGCGCACCCTTTGTGCGGCGCCTTTCAACGTTACACAATGGAACGCGAGCCTTTTAACGTCAGTAACTCAGAAGCTATATTTTGTATGATTTATTACTTTTGTAATAGATTTAATTATTCATTAAACAATGGTTGGCTGACTCGTTTGCCGCCATTTTTGAGGGATACAGTGGTGACGTTGACATAGCAACAACTTTTAACGTTTGTGGTACCTACGTGCGCGCGACCATATTGCTTTTGGCTGTGCCCACTTCTTCTAGAATTATATGTATTATACTTATTTATTATATATAGATATATGGATTATACTATGGAATATAATAAACCGCGCATCAAAAATACTGATTGAGTGACAAAATTACTGATTGAGCGACAAACTTACTGATTGACCAGCAAAATTAACGGATTGAGCAGCAAAGTTACGGATTGAGCAGTAAAATACAGGTATCGTTTAGGTTAGGTTAGAACTGTGACCACACATCGCCAGAACCAAATCTGAATGTTTTGAGACCAAGTAACAATATTTTACAGTGCAATAAGTATTTTTGCTTAGTATTGGGAATAATTTTGTTATACAAAACTTATTTTTTTATTTGCAGTTAAATACTAGCCTTTATATTATTTACATATTATCTACTCAGATCTATAGGAAGGTGATGGTCCCTTCTGACGTAATTCTATCGCCTACCTATAAAAATATCACTTACAATTTCTACCTACTCACATGAAGTTATCCTTGATAAGATTACCTTATTAACGGTATTGTTTCTTTCACAGGTATAGTTTTATTCAACTGGGTACAGTTAGGCCTTACAGTATTCGGTCTGTTCATGGTGTTTGATCCCCTGGGCTCAGTCAACTACGGGGATATGCAAGACACGCCCAACCAAGTGCGGCATCATAGGAAGGTCACGGGGCTTTGGTCCAGGAGATTTCGGTGGGCGTTCTGTTGGCTGAAGAGGGACGAACATGGGAAGGAGGCTTTTCAACAAGTTGCAGGTACATACAGATGATTAATTTTACACTTAGTAACGTTGCATTGCATCAATATAACGCGATAAAATCGGCTTCTGCGCCACCGGTTGTGGTTCCCAACATGGAACAAATGTTTGTATGATCTACAGGTATTTGTTCCGGGTCTGGGTGTTTGTGTATGTGAAAATTAGTGTTTGTAAACGCACTCACGATACAGGAGAAAATCCTAGAGTGGTATTAGAAAGAAAAGAGTTTGTTACGCTGGATAAAATAAGCTTCTAGTAACTGTGGGTGTCGTCATTTATAATAAACATGTTATTTGATGCGGGAAACATACGGCCATATGTAATTTTGTATTGTAAACACTGATATGAGGGTTTGGGAACGGAAACATAAAGTTAGTTGTGTTATTCTCAGAAGGGAAGCCAGTTCCATACAATATTCGATTTCTTAGAAATCCTATGGGTAAGTGGAATAAAGAAGATTAAATAAGATGACATTTCAATTCAAAGTGAGTATTATATTTAGTGCCGTATCAGTCAGACATATTATAGTTTTTCTTGCTTGTTTGCTACCTTAGTGGTATAAACTAAGGTAGCAAACAAGCATACGGCCCACCTGATGGTAAGCGGTTACCGTAGCATATACCGTAACACCAGGGGTATCACTTGCGCGTTGCCGACCCTGTAAAATGAAAGAGGAATAGTTGGGTTGGCAGTATAAGGGTCAAAGTCCCCCCACTTCCAACACAACCTTTCCTCGCGGAGCACTGCCAACCTTGCTCAACGTAAGTTTTTTTTTTTTTTTTTTTTTTTTTTTTTTTTTTTTTTTTTTCCTCTGTGGAAATCCTCATGGACTGCCGCCGTCTGGGGAGACGACGGGGTGTGTCGGACTCCGCCCAAAGTGGACGACCTACCGACTAAAACCACAGGAGGTGTTCGCCTCACCACCATTTGTCGGGAACGCGGGAACCAGTTGTTATTCCTCCGCGAACCCGACGGTGGCGGGCCGCCTAGCGCGGCCCCCTATTCTCTATCGGGAGAGTGCGTTGCGCTCTCTCCTCTCCTGCCAATCCACATGAGTGGGGCGCGGGAACACCTGCCGCGCCGCCTGCTCGGGCCTTGTGAGGGGCGACAGACTTCCCCAAATCTGTCGCCCGGCCCCCCTCTATGGTGGTTGGAACAGGGCATTATCTGCCCTGTTCCTTCGCCCGGTGCGTCGAGCACGGATTGGCAGGGAGGAGCTCAACGTAAGTAACACAGCTCAAAGCAGTGTTATTTCACTTCGATTTTCTGCAAGGCGGATGTACTTCCCCAATCGGGCAGCTGCAGTTTGAGTGGAATTATTCAAACTGGGTACGCCCTGCCTCTCTTAAATTGATATTATACGTACGATGTACCTACTAAGCTATTTGGAAAAAGTCCTTTCGTTTTATAGTAGGTACCTATAACTTTCAAAATTTAATTTCATGTAAAACACACGAAAGATTTAAAAATAAAAATATATGGTTTTGGTTACGAAAGTCTGATGGCAGTCGCTTCGTTACTGATATTCAGCCGAATCTAGTTAAACTGAAAGACTACCCCAACATACTTATAGTTGAGAAAAGGCTCGGTGATGACGACGATTTCTATTGCAAATACAATATCGTTCAGGAAATAATTTACCTATATTAGGGGATCCATTTTCGGGAAAGTGGTTTTACCGACTATTTCCCGTAAACCGGTGTTCCGCTCCGATTCCGGAAATCGTATCCAGCAGACTGACCACAGCCATATCACGTAACCGCTATCCTGATTATCAAAATGGATTTGGTAGCAGAAATAAATCTGTAAATACAGCATTTAGAATTAATGTGGTTTTTATAGATAGATAAAACAACACATCGTCCTATTCTACTTCCTACTTAATATTATAAATGTGAAAGATTGTGAGGATATGGATGGATGTTTGTTACTCTTTCACGCTAAAACCACTGAACGGATTTTGATGAAACTTTACAGTATTATTATTTATACATCAGAATAACATATAGGCTATAATTTATAACGATTTTGAGTTAATTAGCCAAATTACAACGATAATTAAAAGTAACTTCTCCACGCGTACGAAGTCGCGGGCAGAAGCTAGTAATAACATAAAACCTGTACCTATTCTCCGAAAGATTAGGCAGAGGTATACTACTGCAGGCTATAGACTCGCAGTTCCCGGTAGGCATGTACCCAGCAGTGGACAGTATGTGGGTTAATGATAGTGATGTTGATAATCGATTAATTATCAACATCACTATCACAGCATTGAGATGACAGGAAGCTGGCTAGAAATGGTGGCCACCACCGGGGGTGTGGGATTCTTACCCACTAAAACCACTCCGGTGGTGGCCACCATCAGTACGTGCAGGGGGCACTGTGTCCTCTTAATAGACCACCCCAGAACCCTCCTGGGATTACTTGGCCTGGGAATTCAACTTAGGACCTGACACGCGCTTGTACCTACCACTCAAGAATTTCGGGATAATTTCGTTGCGTTATATTCAAAAGCAACTAAAATGTAACACCCAAATAACCTAATCCCATCTTTCCAGCTCTACTCAGCGCTCTATTCCGATCAACGGACCTGGTACCATCAGACGTGGTCGCCGGATGCGTCCTCCTCAGGGTCCGGCAGAAGAGAGAAACACGAGAGATGCGACGAATCCAAATGCTGAATGACGAGGAACCGATATACACCACGGACGTGAACAAGATATTCTCGGAGACACCTCCCTGGATGAACCTGGATGACGCCTTGCATTACCTGAGGCTGTCTATAGCAGCGTACGGATGGCCTTACGTACTCTACCGACACTGCTTCACTGGTTTCTGCAAGTTGGCAAGGCATCTGACTTGCTGTTGCTGTCGGTAAGTGCATTTACCTTCTTGCTAGTATAAAAACCTGAAGCCGTACCGACGACGTGATTGTGAGAGAGGGATGACGCAATTGAACCTGTAAGGAGGCATCTCTCTTTAACAACCTAACAATGATAATTACATTTATTTCGGTAAATAGATCTTTTAAAAACACTTTCACAAGTCAATATTTTACATATTTTTTTAAGCTCCGGATGATCCCAATAAACGTTGTGGTACACAGGCTGATTGTTTATGATATTTTTGTATTTGTTGACTTAACTTAGCTGACTTTAAATCAAACATTGTCACAAATAAAGACAAAAATGTCATAAACAATCACCCTGCGTACCTCAACGTCTTAATGCGATCATTGCTAAGTTGTTAAAGAGGGATGACGAAATTTATCGTATAAGGAGGCATTAATCTCTCATCTCATCTCTCATGACATGCTTCTGTAAATTCCAGAAGTGAAAGAATTTTTCAAAATCATGTCATTAGTTCCGGAGATTTCCCAAAATACAGACTAACATATATATATTGTATATATATATTGTATTTTTAGTATAGATTTCCGTAGCTAACATCCTTCGCTATTCCTAAGACAGTCAGTCCGCAATAAGAAGAGGCGGTACATTTGGCTTAAGTGGCGATAAGGAAGTACCTATATGAGTTCAGTCTAATTTTGTAAAACTTTAACACTTCCGTGCTACCTTAATAAACAACATTCATGAGTCTGACTACATTTGTGGACAATTTTTTTTTTAGGTATAACCATATTGATAATCCTTTGTCGCTAACCTGGTTTAGGAATAACAATAAATAAATACATGCAAGAGTTATAAGTCAAGGATATCATTATATCTGATAATATAATTATTTCTGACACTAACGTGAGTATTGACATTGAAATAAAACCATATTTTACGGATTTTATCATGTTATATTGACACTATTAATTTCTTACTACTTTGGCATCATGTTAGATAATATTAAGCTGATATATCAGCTCGTTCTGCGTGAATAACTTATTAAATTAAAGTTATTATAACATCAATATCCACCACCATCTCCGTCTACCTAGTGATAGGTCGAGAGAATGTTCTCCGTAAAAGAATTTTCTGTCAGCGAGAATGTTCGCAAAACATTCTATGACACTGAGAATTTAAAATACAATACTATTATTTTATTGAAACTTATATTAAAATATATGTAGAAGCATGTTATCTCGTCTAAAGTTTAATAGGTTAGTACATAAGCAGTACATAAGTAGGTAAGTACATAAGCAGTACATAGGTTAGTACATAAGCAGTACATAAGTAGTACATATGTTAGTACATAAGCAGTACATATATAAGTATGTAAGTAGTACATACGAGTAGGTAAGTACATAAGTAGTACATATATAAGTACATAAGTAGTACGTAGGTAAGTAAGTACATAAACAGTACATAGGTTAGTACATAAGCAGTACATAGGTTAGTACATAAGCAGTACATAGGTTAGTATATAAGCAGTACATAGGCAAGTACATAAGTAGTAAATAGGTGAGTACGTAAGTAAGTACATACATAGTAAAACTGATTATTGAACATAATTTGTTCAATTAACCTATGTGAAATATTAATTATGCATGTAATGAGAATATTCCCGAAAATTTACAGATAAGGATGACATAGATACCTTACCCACATACATACACTCACGCCTTTTTCCCATGGGGTTAGGCAGAAACTAAAGAACGCCACTTGCTACGCTTCTTGGATACCTACTTCTTTTTCTTAAACCACATTCATACATCTTGTTATACACACAGCTTACTCACGTTACGTTGAAAATAAAATTGAAATGTACGATACGTGTATTATTTATAGCAACACCAAGTTAGTCATAGCGTGAAACAATACAGTCTGATGTCATCAATGATTATATAGAATTATACCTGAATATTGATTACATTTCGGTAGCTTTAAAAAAAACATATCTGTGGATTCAACAAAGATTTGTCTTGGGTGGGATTCGAACCCAAGACACCCAGTGCAACGATATGACAATATTAACGGATAAACCAAACGTGGAGTCAAAAAAACCCTCGAGTAGTGTTATTGGTTTTCTATGAAATTCAGCAACAACTCGGTGGATTTGCGCCCGGTTAAATGACAATAGGCTCACCCCTATTAGGTAAGCAGTAGGTACCTAAACATACCGGCGAACTGTGGGTGTAAATTAGTACCTACACTTCTGTGGCTAAGTTTTCACCTTTTCGGGGAAAATAGGCGATTTGTATTTTTGAAAATTATCTAACATACCGACATGAAAATAGCTGACGTATCAAGTCCTCTTTTGGAAGGAACGGTCAGCAACAAAGGTCGCTGAACACAGCTAAATTTTTAAAACATCACAGCTCCAAAACTAGTCAAGAGGTTTTTTTCTATTAAGTTTAGGTATATATAAATATTTAATGGTCATCTATGCAATTATTTCGTATAACCTTCACAGGTCAGTAACTTCTTAATTCTAACATGATTTTTAATAAAATCATATTAGAATATGTTCAGCGACTTTCGCTGCTGACTGTACCTCCAAAAACATAAACACAATTCCATAATACTTATAGTCAACTAGCTATTGGCCGCCGTTTCGCTCACATCGCAAAGGATTTTTGAGACGAAAGGTAGCCAATCCTCCAACGTCCAACCTATCTCTAGACCTACTAACTCGATCAGCGGTTTAGTTGTGAAAACGTAACAAACAAACAGACAGTTTACTTTCACATATTAATAATTATTTTTATATAAGTACCTACTTACATATCATTCTGAGATACAATATTACCATTTATGACTTATATAATATACATTCTTATATTTTGTCACGGATGTCCTGCGTGTAGGTTATACTCAGTCGGTTTAACTAATTTTATTAGTCTGCAAAGGTATAGCTTCTTTTCATTTTAACTTACTTGTCTTCCACATAATTCAAAAACGCATTTTTTTAAATAAGGACAACCAACAAAGCATACAGCAAATATAGCTCATAGAATGGATAAGTAGGTACCTACAATGATTTCACACATTTATGTAATGTAGCAGTAATTAATGCTTGAGGTAGTCGAAAATACCTGCTTAATTAATATAATTAATATTCCTTTATAGTAGCATCCCTATATAATATTAATTAATATTCCTTTTTTTATTTTTGGTGATAAAAAGTCATATTTATCATCCATTTTTAACATACAAAAAACAAAAAATACAAAATAACAAAATTTTGTACAAACATTGTACAAATTTTTTTGTACAAACATTTTAACAAATACTCTCTACTCTTCAAGCGAGGTAATGAAAACGTTTTTCTATTTCACGCGCATAATCCGGGATTGCAATTGATCCTGATAAATTGATCGTAATTCATCAGGCCTGCTGCCAGACGCATTGGCACCGACACGGGGCTGTTTAATAACTCATTAGATTATAACCCAAAAATGTGATCGAACCCGCTTATCTAGTGATGGACCATTTTGAAAAATAAGCGTCGTAACGTTTTAGTCCTCTAGTTAAATAATCATATTATTTGTATATTTTCAGTTGTTAAATAATTATTGTGTAACATTTCAAAATATTCCACACATAACATACACTTTGGGGTAGGCAAATGCTCCTTATGAATGAATGAAAACATTTATTTCAGAACCAGGTTCCATATTTTGTTAGTAACAGTACTTACAACTAGTGTTAGTAAATAAACTTATTAAAGTACTTGTGTACCAGCTTGAGACTCTCCCATCCTAGTCTATTTAACTGCATGGAGTCGTATCCAGCGTCCTAACATCGGAGAGTCCCAGCGGTCGGCCAATCTCATCAGGATAGTATTGGGGCTGGCGCGAAACCGATGTAATAATGATGCGCATCTTTTGCGCATGACAAGCATCCTTATGCTTACCGACCCGCTCGGGGATGCGGGACGGTTATGTCGGGTTCTCCGGTCAAGTGGCCAGCATACCGACTAAAACCACCACCACTATCTATCTTCCGCATTCTTCATCAGGGGAATTCCGTTTTGCTCGGTTCCTGTTGGTCAGAGCATGATGAAGCCTATCTACTCCTCTACGCCTACCTTCCTTGATACATAGACTATCCAACACAAAAATATTTTTTCAATTCGAATCAGCAGTTCCTGCGATTAGCGCGTTCTACCAAACAAACAAACAAACTCTTCAGCTTTATGATATTAGTCTACTTAGTAAAGATTAAAGATATTACTATCATTATAATGTCATCAAGCTTAAACGGCTTTGACATTGCAATGTCACTACGAATATTACATAATTGATACTTTAAATCCAAGGTCACCGAGAGCATGAATATTCAAGTTCGGGGTAAGTAATATCAGATGGGACTTAGCTGCTTTCAAATTTGGAAATCCTTTACGTAAATATAGCCTATGATACTCACAAATAATGTGGCTTTCTATTGGTAAAAGAATTTTAACTATCGGTTCAGTAGATCCAAAGATTACCCCCTACCACTTCACAAACTTTACCTCTTTATAATATTACTAGCGACCCGCCCCCGCTTCGCACGGGTGCAGTGTACTAATAAAATACATGTATTATACATATAAACCTTCCTCTTCAATCACTCTATCTATTAAAAAAAACCGCATCAAAATCCGTTGCGTAGTTTTAAAGATTTAAGCATACATAGGGATATAGGGACAGAGAAAGCGACTTTGTTTTATACTATGTAGTGAAGCATATGTAGATTACTTTATCAGATTTGACAGCAACTTCTTAACAATACATAACATACAATGACGCCCGTCTTCCTCGAAAATTAAGGCAGAGGTGTACCAAGGTACACCCACAGTTCGCCGGTATGCGTAACAGGCGGCGACCCTAATGGCGTTAACCGGACGCAAATCAAATCTCCGACCTACTACTGTAATTTCATAGAAAAATCCTATAACACTGCTCGTCCTGGAACCGATACCATGGTCTCTAGCGTAGCAGTCGCGCTTAGGACCGTTAGACTAATGAGGCAGCAACTTCTTGTCTAAAAAAAGTCGTAAAACCGCTATTGCAAATGATGACTTTGTAGGTAGGTACCTATGCAGTATGCAGACGAGGAGGTTCGCCGCTGTTCGCCCCGCAAAAGTCATGAAAAGAGTAATGGCCTGTCATCGGAGCCGTGGGGGTGGGTCATTTGCCGGATATTTTATTCCATACTTAATGTACATAAGTACGTAAGGAGAACACAAGGAGTACATAAGGAGTACATAAGGAGTACATAAGGAGTACATAAGGAGTACATAAGGAGTACATAAGGAGTACATAAGGAGTACATAAGGAGTACATAAGGAGTACATAAGGAGTACATAAGGAGTACATAAGGAGTACATAAGGAGTACATAATGAGTACATAAGGAGTACATAAGGAGTACATAAGGAGTACATAAGGAGTACATAAGGAGTACATAAGGAGTACATAAGGAGTACATAAGGAGTACATAAGGAGTACATAAGGAGTACATAAGGAGTACATAAGGAGTACATAAGGAGTACATAAGGAGTACATAAGGAGTACATAAGGAGTACATAAGGACACTATTTAAAATACGTTAAGGCAAGAGTAGGGTGAGTTAAGCTCAGGGCGGGTTCGGCGAAGGTTTCGAGGCAAGATCCGACCGGTAGAGGGTGGCACTTAGCTTCGGGCAGCTGCAGCGGTAAGAAAGAGGCCCACGCGTCGTCTGCAAATGTATTTATGGCGACGTGCCTGGTGAGGCTTGAGGCGGGGAGTGCGCTCCATGTCACAACCTATATTCACAAAAAATCTATCTTCATAAATTCTTTTCTCATAGTATACATAGTACGGTTTCCCATAGTACAAGCTCTGCTTTGTTATGTGCTGTGTAAAAATGACCCAAAAAAAAAATATTGGTTCCGACTGGACCTTAGATATAATTTATTATAATGACATATATACATAGTAGATACATGTATGTATAATTTATATTTAAAGGTATTCCAGGCATACGAAATAAGTTTCATGAAGCTTAAGCCAACTGACCGGTCGTTAGGTGCCCACAAACAAAATCGGGCTAAATTGTAGGTATAGTCAAGATAAAATATGTCTAAAAATCTTAGTATTTTTGGCCATTTTTTAATTAATTTAACCATATTTTGGTTTGAATGTAACGGAATGTCAGTCATTACAAAAGTCCGAGTGTGAATGTTTTAATTAGGACCTAATACCAAAACTTTTCCCAAAACTCTTTATCTAAATTTAAATGATTAACCTTGCGAATTTGTAAGTAAATACTAGGAATTTATTAAAGTAGGTACCTACCTACATTTTTAAAATATGATACCTAATTTAAATTGATGCTTTCATTAGAAATTTAATCTAATGAGACGTTTTTTATTGATTTCTGACACATATGCGAATATTAGACATTGACGAGACGTTTTTTTGTCAACAGGCCAAAGAATTCCATAGTGACCGATGACAACTGCTGCATGTGCAACTTTGCTGGTGTCCAGTACATGTCGAAGCTCCACGCCGACGATATAATCTTCGCTTCTTTTAACAACCGAGTCTTTGAAGTACGTACTCTATGCCTTTTAATTTTCCATTTTCACACTTTCCTATCTTTTTAATTAAGTACTACATTTCTCCTGCGACATCTTTCGTACTATGT
The DNA here is from genome assembly GCA_964056405.1 of Acronicta alni. NCBI lineage: Eukaryota > Metazoa > Arthropoda > Insecta > Lepidoptera > Noctuidae > Acronicta > Acronicta alni. The sequence goes on from OZ043918.1 coordinate 11,085,099, forward strand.
GAAAGAAAACCGGCCTTCAGGCCAGTCTCTGTGACTTTCAACAAAATTAGTTAAGTAGTCTAAACATGGAAAAGTTGCAAACAGAGGGACCACTTCACATTTGCATTTTAATTAATTGGTGTGAACATTTTATAGTCTGTGAACGAAAAGTAAAAGTATATTTTGCGTTTTCAAATTGAAACGATAATAATAAATACCATTTAAAGTTCAAAATGATTGCATGGCTCTTCTAAGTATTTATAACGAAATCATTAAAAAGTATAATTCACTCATTGCCACGGTAGTACCACTAATAATTCATTGGTTATTTCGCAATATTCGCAATGTCTTTCTCGCTTGAAAGTGATTAATCACCTAAATAATTTAAATTATGCAACCACCCGAAAAGCGCTTCTAAACTTCTTCTTCATTAAACTAATGGTAAAATAGCTCTCATGACTACACGTATTATAATACTAAACTCGCCGTAGGTACTGTAGTGATTCCAGAACTGAGCTAGTTTTAAAAATATAACATAAAATGCATTATTGTATATGTAACATGTGATTCATTCCTTGACTCTTACGCGACGGGGAGTCATCGGCTATGACAAAACAGTCCAAAGAAAGATTATGTGACCGTGAAATATCCTGACGTGGTAACATAATGCTTTGTGTCCTATAAATAAAGACTGTTGTAAGTGTTACAAAGATTAATTAATCACTGCATGTTAATTTGTTAACACTTCAAGTGTATAAATTCGGCTGAATAGTTGCTTGAATTCGCGATTATTCCACTACTAAAACCGAATACTTATTATGTTATATCGAAAACGAATATTCAATCTATCTCTAGTAGATATGGGTATTTTGATAAGGTATGTTTTGCTTAAGTTTTGCCCAAGGCACGCACCTCTGACTTTTCGAATAAACGCTCGCTTAAACGGTGAAGGAAAACATCATGAGGAAACCTGCATACCTTAGAGATTTTTCTCGACGGTTTGTGAAGTCTGCCAACCCGCACTAGGCCAGCGTGGTGGACTATAGCCTAATCCCCCTCAATATGACAGGAGACCCGTGCCCAGCAGTGGGACAGTATATGGGTTGATGATGATGTATTGCTTCTTCGATCGAATGGACTACATCAAATAGGTGTATAAGAAAGTGTACATGGGTTAAATACACCAAGTGGCATGGAGTTAATAACATTTCTGTCATCCAGTTACCATTCTGCGTGATAGCGGACCACGAGCGAGAAAGCATCGTAGTAGCAGTGAGAGGTTCCATCTCACTCAGGGACATCTTCACAGACTTCACCGCTGGTTCAGAGCGGTTCGAGGCAGAAGGTAAGAGACAGTAGAAAATGACTTCTGTATTTGTATAGTCTTTGGGATCCGGATTTGAGCCCTATACAGTACAATATACAGCCCTAAAAATGCTTTGCAAACTACCAGTATTTCGTTCGAGTTCCTACAACAATATGTAGGATAATTGGATATAGGTATTTTGACTGTTTGTCATTGTATAGTCACGTGACCGAATCATTTATCTTTTATTGATTAATAATTTTCCAAACCTAGATGGAACCTAAATATCTAAATATGTTTTTTCGAATACAGGTCTGCCTGAAGACACAGCAGCTCATAAGGGCATGTCAATGGGCGCGGCCAAGATGTTAAAACGTCTACTGCCCGTCCTCGACCGCGCCTTCGCACAGTTCCCGCACTATGACCTCGTACTCACTGGTAATTTAACGTTTATAAAAAGAGGAGATTGGCTATGACCCATCCAGAAACGACCGCCTGATGTTACCTCGGGAGGTAGCATCAGTAGGTGTCAGGATCGGGGCCTTATGGAACGATACTGACTTCCTGCCCCTTATAAAAACGATACTACCTTCCCACCCCCCATGGAAACGGTACTACCTTCCCACCCCTTATGGAAACGAGACTACCTTCCCGCCCCTTATGAAAAAGATGCTACCGCCCGAACCCTTAAGGGAACAATGATACCCCTCAACACAATATAGAAACGACCTCTGTCATATATCTATAAGGAATTACCAATAAAATAAAATACCCGATGGCCGAATTAGTAGATGAAGTACTACAATACTCTTTTACTATTTTCTTCTTCTTCCTCTATCGCGTCAGCTAGGTACATAATATCTAATAGTTCAGTACTTCGATGTTACAGATAAACTTTTGTGTTTTCCAGGTCATAGTCTCGGCGCCGGAGTAGCAGTATTAGTAGCATTAAAGTTAAGGCCGAGGTATCCACATCTCAAAGTATTCGCATTTTCAACACCAGGTGAATATTAATTTGTAACCAAATTGCTGTAATAAAACATAAGTACCCGTTCTTCCCAACGATTCCTAAATGTGACCCTAATTTTACTAAAGGGTCCCAAAAATTCGTTAATTCTCATTCGTTTTAAAAGCCAACTGCGACCAACATTACTTTCGATGAAACCCCAGTGGCAAATTATATTCTTAACCCTTTCCCCGTATCTAATTTTCCCAGAAGCGGAATGTGGGTTGTTTTGTAAAATGTTTTTGCATAAATGTTGATCTCATAATCTCCAAGCACGATAATTGTCTTACGAGCTTAATTTATTTCGGGAGGGTTTGAATGATTTACCTACCTATTCGAAAAACATAACTTCACGCCTGTATTTCCGAAGGGTTAGGGTAGATGTGTACTAATGTACAGACGCCAGCAGGTCAAACTATCCAAAACTGTCAAAGTTTCCCAATTGAATATGAACCTTATGGTTTTGTATTAAAGTTTAAAATCAATCAAAGAAATTTGACAGATTGTGGTTGCTTGATGTGCTGGCCTCTGTACATACACAGTTCACCGGTAGGTATATTTGAGTCCCAAGTAATAGGGAGCGAGCCTATTGCCATTAATCGGGCACAAATCCAAACTCCGAGCTGCTACTGAGAATTTCGTAAAAAACCTCAATAACATTTTCCTCGAGCCGGGAATCCAGCCCGGGACTTCTAGGATAGCATTAGCAGCCTATTGGAATATTGTAAAAAGAGATTCTACGAGTATGTATTAAGTGATTGTCACTTGTATTGAAATAATAAAACCTTGTTTGTCTTATTTGCAGCCGGCCTAATAAGTCGTGAGGCGGCGCGGTTCACGGAGTCGTTTGTGATGACGGTGGGCGTTGGCGACGACCTGGTCATGCGGCTCTCTGTTCACAGCATCGAAAACCTTAGAACCAAGATCATACAGACCATACACGCAACCAAATTACCTAAGGTACACGTGAAACTGAAAAGCCATGAAATATGTAAAAGAAAATAAGAATTATATCCATTATCTAGTACCTCAAAATATTTATTTATAAAATTTATCAAAAACGTATATTAGCAAAATCAATTCGACTTGTTAAAAAAATTCAATTAATCCCCTAATTAGTCACCTATTTTCTCATTTTTTGCCTATTAAAGGCGTTCATTCAAATCACGGGGACATATTATGTCAAATATAGATAGTTAACAGGCCACTTGCTGCACTTGGCTCCAACTCCTAAAACACCACAAAAACAAAACAATTATAACGATATACCCACTTATAATAATCTATCATTTCTAGTACCGGATAATGCGTTCATTCAAATCACGGGGACATATTATGTCAAATATAGATAGTTAACAGGCCACTTGCTGCACTTGGCTCCAACTCCTAAAACACCACAAAAACAAAACAATTATAACGATATACCCACTTATAATAATCTATCATTTCTAGTACCGGATAATGCTGAACGGCTTCGGCTACGCGTTGTTCGGCGTGCCGGCGCGTGACCTAGAGTCAACATGGCGGCGGCCGGAGCAGCTGGAAGCGCAGCACTCGGACGACTCGGCAGACGCGCTACTGGTCCATAGCGTGTCCACAGTGAGTGCTGTCAGTTACCACCTTTATCTAGTATACCGTGTGACGCTTCTGTGCTGCTTTGGGTTTTTTTCGTGTAGTGGTAAGGCTTTTTCTTATTTATTTATGCTCCACAACCACAATCAACCTTTTCATTCGATTTACATGTCATTTTTCATAGAGTTATAAGACTCACTCTTCATTCCGATATCAGAAAATGAGAAATTATAATACTTACTTGGAATAGCATTCTCGAGTTCAATATAAAGTAGACACGTGAAAGCATGGCATAGATTCAACAACATAATGTTTATCTAGTTCAATCAACAAAATGTGGCGCTAGTGCTGCATTCCAATGGACAGGAACCTATTCTGGAACGCGAGCGATTCTGAATGTTTATGTCCGTTGGAAAAGTTAAATCCACTGGGATGCCTTTATTGTGTTCTTGACATGTATGTTGTTGTTGGTATAGTAATTATCTAAATACACATAATAATTGATTCAATTTGAAGTAAGAAATAATAAAAGTCGACAATAAAACTAAATATAACTTTAAATATCTCCATTTAAACCCAACCCACCCATCACGCTCATTTTTATATGTAAGTACCTACTTATATTATTTTATGCAGAAAATCGGGTGTCATTTTCATACATTCTTATTAATTAACATGGTTCTCGTTTGAAAAAAAACATACTTATTCTTTAAATTTTTCTGTGCCTAATATTTTTGGGTTTTTTTAATGATTTATTACTATTATTTATTAGTAAAATTGTTCAATAAATTTGAGTTTGAGTGTTAATTTTCGGTTGCGGAGTAATTAATGTTGAGCGTTTATCTTTTGAATATGCTTCTATTACAAATAATTATATCATTTATATCTAACAATATCTTAAGTCAATCAAATTATCAACGAAATAAAATCAACTTTACTTATTTAACATAAATATTTATGCAATTTCAATATTCATAATTATGTTACTTTAATGTTGATTGCGATTCCTTCTAGCTGCAAATAAAATTATTTGTTGTTAAATTTAGAATTATAAAAAATGGAAGTCGATTAAAGTTAGGATAGATATGATCTTATGATGAAATCTTTGGCATAATAAAAAATATCTCTAATATTTGTATCTACTAGGGAAACACTTTTTTAGTTAATAATCATCAATCATCAATTACAGGAAGCAGCGTTAGTTTCTCGTGACGTGTTCGCGCGGCGGTTTTCTACAGCAAGACTTTTCACAGCGGGGCGGATACTGCATATAATGCGGCGCAAGCGCATGGGTATCGAAAAGTAAGTTTTTTTTACACACAATTTAGCAAATCATTACAAATATCAATATTTTAATTAAAACTAGCGCACGCGCAGAATTACAACACATGGTTGAGTTTCCATGCTTGGAACTTATTTGAAAGATACATAGAATACTCAATTGTACCAAAATGCCTTTATGAAGCACATGCTTAGGGCAACACTGCACTATGTTCACCTTTTTATTCACGATGGCTAATTCACACGTTTTCACCCATGTCTGACCACAGTGATGAAGGAGGTGAGGAAAGGTAATTTAGCTTTTTTCCTTTATAATATAAATATAAACTTCTGTAAAAATAAATCTGAAGTTATTAAGCAAAGGAAAAATTCGACCGCGGGCAGGATTCGAACCTGCGTCTTCTGGTTAGGTACACCAGACGCTATGACCACTAAGCCACCGCGATACCTACCCGCCATGTCGAATTTTGCCTTCGCTTTCTGAATTTACGTCTTTATGGTGACGTCAGTTTTTCCTTTGCTTAATAACTTCAAAATCTTAGCATGGAAAATGCCTAATAAATCTGAACTTAAAATACAACATCAACTGATACGAATTTTACACGGCTGATTTGAGTAAACGGTAAGAATACTGTAAATTTCTGAGTTGTAAAGTAAATCGTAGAGGATAACATTTTTAGATTTCAAGGATTTTTTTATCTGGCTTTCCAAATATGTTTGAATTAAGAAATTAGGTAGGTAATTAATCAACCGTCTTGTCATCGAAACAAATCTGCTTATATCTACCTATGAGATATAGGTAGATATAAGGATTCGAAAGTAAAAAAATTTGGTTGATACCGATTAAAAAGTAATTTTTGACACCTCTATTACTGTTACATAACATCATTCACAACTTTTAGCACGCTTATTAGAACTGTAAATATTTGTACTTACATATAGTATATTGTATATGTATTTAATGGTAAATTGTAATTTAATAAATAAATTAGTTAACATGTGACCTCATCGTTAAAACATTCATTTTTAAAACATCTATCAACGAAATTAAGTATAGTGTTTATTATTTTGATTTTCATGACAAAAATGTATTTAACTTAATTTCCTTTTAAACACAAAAAAAACTAAGTCAGATAATAGACAATTACTGGGCAGCCAAACTAGCTAATGGCACTGTGCACAAAAGTATCGTATAGTTCTAAACAGAACTTATTTAACCCTTCAGGAAAGTGCGCACAACAGAGCCAACGTACGAGATGCGGTGGGCTTGCCCCGAGGACTTCATGGAGCTGCAGGTAATGCCGCGCATGCTACTCGACCACCTGCCCGAGAACGTGTACCGCACCATGCGGACTGTGCTGGAAGAGAGGCACCGCTACACAGTCACACACACCGTGTAGACTGTAAGGTACCAGTAGATAGACTAACTGTGACAACAAAGTGTTTTGTGTACCATTGCTGATTCAAGCATAAAGAAAGACTTATCGCAATTATAGCTGACGTTCCAGCAGGCCTTTCAAACTTCTTAGTGGTACCACACGTCAAGTGATAACGTGTCTGCATTTCAACCACCCAAGAATGTTCTCTGGACTCGTGTCTCAATGACAACCTTAAACACTCAAGCATTTACCTAGACTTCAAACAAGAACTGTTAAGTGGATTAGTGCGATATTTATGTTATAGACAGTTCCGAAGAATGTAGATCAGTGACCACGTGATTAAGACAAAATAGGATATTAATATATACCTCAAGAACTTCTGTAAAGTAGGTTGTTAGCAGTCCAACCCTAAGAAAATATCAGGTCAAAAGACTGCGCTTTTGACCTGATCGGAAAGAAATATGTCAAAAATGGGAATAAAACTAAATGACGCCTCTTCAAAGACGTATAGACATACGAAGATGCTTAGTTCTATAAGCGGGACTAACATTAAACTAAGATAGGTTTATTGATTTCTGACATTTACGCGAATATTATACATTGTAATAAAACTACTTTTTTAAATATGTAGTTTTTAAAGTACGCTGTAAATGGCCCGAAACGTCGGGATTAATAATATCAATATAACGCGATAAAATCCGTAAAAAAATAGTTTTATTTCAATAAGATAGGTTTTCCCTTTATTTAGTATTTTGTAACGTTACTTGCCGATTTAATATTGCCTGCTTTTCACTGAGTTTTATAGCCAATAAAATAATTCCAAGCCACGTAACTCTCAAAATAGTTGTTTCGTGGGTAGATGTTGGTTTTCGAATTTCCAAAGTACCTATTGGTCAAATAGGTAGGTATTCGAACTAAAACTATTATAAAGGCTATTTATTGGTACCAGGACAAAAGTAATCAAGACGACCGGTATGGATTTAAAATACCTACTTCTTTTTAACTAGACGGTCTATTTTCTATACTAGAAGAAAATATACCTTACAAACGCAGCTCCATAAAGTAAAGCAGCAGTAAAATAGGCATTTTAGGCTTAGCCTAATCAAATACAACACTATGACGTAACCAATGCATTATAAAAATAAGGTTGTCATAAAAATTTGAACAACTAATAATAATCCTATTATATTGCTTAAGAGAAGTTATTTTTTTATTAATTTTGTATCGTTTTGCTGAGCTTGCAACATGACATTGTGATTTATTTAATTGTTCCTAAGCTTAACGTGACTCAGATACCTATCTCTATGAATCTTTTGTACATAGCGTTAATTACTCAGAATTTCAATTAAATTGATATTAAACAAATTGACAAAACCAGTGTCAAAATTAACTTGTAGATTAGTTTAAGAACCTGTGAGAAGACTGTGATGATGTTAGTATGAAAATATTAAAGTTAAGAAATATGTTTGTGGATGGATGCAAGTGTCGTAACGGTGGTTATATTATTTTGTATATAATATAGATTATGAGCATTGTTTAAGTTTCTGAGATGAAAGGATCTGGCATACCTATATAGAAAGTCTGCGCGGCCTACTGTGACTATAGTTAGAGAAAGACTTCTGCCTAATACACAGTATCATTCGGTAGATTTATGCATATGCTGGTAATGTTACAGTCATGGTATATACGGTGAAGGAAAACGTCGTGAGGAAACCTGCATGCTTTCTCGACGGCGTGTCAAGTCTGTCTACCCGCACTAGGCCAGCGTGGTTGACTATAGCCTAATCCCTCTCATTGTGAGAGGAGACCCGTGCCCAACAGTGGGACAATATATTATGTGGATGATGAATATACTGTGTATTCGGTAGAGTTCTTGAGACTTGGTACTGTCTACGGAACTTAGCTCAGTAAAATGTCAATTATGTAGTGTCGCGCTGCAATAAATGCCAGAGCCATTAGGAAAGTATACCTCGTCCCCAATGTATAACATATCAACGTTTAAAACGATGTTCCTTCAGTCATCTCTCCTTTTTTCTATGACTCGTTCAATTTGCTTAATAGCGTGACGCACGCAATAAATTAATTTGCTCAAAATAAAAGCAATTTGTTGATTTCGAATAATCTTTAGGTAGTTTTTCTTTGCAGAATTGTTCCTTAAAACATTAAGAATAAATGTTATGCATTATAGTCTGTTTAAGAGAGCGGTGCCGCTATCTAAAAAATGCCAAACTTTGTCTTGTAAATGCCATAAAACATTTAAATGGATTATTTTTGGTTTTATTATTATTCCCGGGAGGTATAATAATAAAAACGTGTTATTAGTAAATTGCACCATTCGGTCGGTCGGTTGAAGAACATAGTACAGACGCCAGCAGGTCAAGTTATCCAAAACTATCAAATTTTACCAATTGAATATGAACCTTATGACTTTGCATTAAAGTTTAAAATCAATCAAAGAAATTTGACAGATTGTGTTGATATGCTGGCCTCTGTACTATGTTTTCGATAAAAGTCGCTTACGTCACCTAAAAGACGTAAAATTTGGAAGAGAAATTCGACATCACAGGAAATGTTCTCAAAAGCTGGTGACTAAAGCGTCCCGTGTACTTATCCGGAAGGATGCATGTTAGAATCCTGCCTGATTAAAAAAAAAACTTATTACGTACTGCTACTAGTGCCAAGTTGGTTTACTGGCACGCGTTAATGGGTTAGGCAAGTGAGGAACTATGACGCCAGTACGCCACCATCGCCTTGGCTAATGCAACCCTATTGGCTGAACGCTCTTTGACATAACTAATGTCAATATAACACGTTTTGATTGGTTATAGTAAAAGTCGGAGGTGCTGACATCTGTTTTCGCTTTGCGATGCCGTCCTCATTGTCTGAACTAAAATATTGGAATATTCTTAGATTTTTAATTCTTAGATTTGTCATACATTGAACTCGGTACCTACTCTTGTAATTTTTTCTTTAAGAGTAATGTGTCCTGGCATTGCACTCAAACCGAAGTTTGAATCTCCTTTTAAGCCTACCTTTCTACTATTAGTTATATAATGTAGCGCGCCGCTCTCAAAAGTAACCGATGTATGAATATTTAAGGCTGAAGCGCTCGTTCAACCCACTGAATGTGCAAGGCAAGCGCCAAATTGAAGATTAATTACACATTTTGGGTTCATGGCACTTCAATATTTTAATGATTATAAACTAACTTACATTTTCATCATATTTTTATGAATACAAGATTTACTAATTTGACAGTTACGGAGAATTTGGACTTATATTATTAGCTAATAGCTATAATAAACTAGCTAAACCATTTTTGTTTTTTTTTAGACAAAAGATAGCCTATGTTCTGTCCTCATGGTGCAATCTATGTATTTTTTCTATGCAAAATTTATATCTAAATCTGTTCAGCGATAAAGGAGTGAAAAGGTTACAGACAAAAAGTTACGTTCGCATTTATAGTATGAATATAGTCGGTATAATTAATTACTGGCGTAATAGCTAATTCCATGAACCCATATAATGTTTTAAACTTACCATTAGCAAAAAAAATACATTTTTGTGGGCAAAGCGAGTGCATCAACATAATGCTAGGTACAATCACGAGGATTAATATGTATACACTTGGCATAATTCAGAAACGATTTTCTTATTGATTGAAATTGTATAGTTCTATGAACATGGTATTTTCGAACCAATACCTACTTTATTTGTGTTATCATAAGGTTTCAATCGTAATTTGACGAAAAAAAACGAAATTGAATTTTAATAATTGTATACATCTTTCTGCGGGTGATTGTACACGTCGGTTAGCACTGTTACTTATATTTGATTAAGTTAAGACTTGCAAACCTACCACTAAGTACAATAACTAGAACGTAGACGTACTTACAACGTTACCGAAGTCAATTATGTAAGAAATTATCTACATTGCATAATAGTTACATTAAATGTAAGTACATAAGTATAAATTATTTTCATTGCTTGATACACAAATGCTCTAACATCAGCCAGTAAATATTTGTAAAGATGTATTTTTGTAAACTTAGGTGTTTGTTGACGATCACGTTTCCTTAGTTATCAAGCGAACAAATTACTGATTGTTATTGTAGCGAAAATATTAATGTTTCTATAGAATTTGTTGCATTTTGATATTACTATTATTAATATTACGTCAAATGAAATGTTTATTAAGCACCTACTGTTGATTACACAGTTGTCACAAATTGCCAAATCATGTATATTTATATAAAAAATCCATATTTAAAGTTTATGAAAATGCATCTCCGTTGTTTAATACAAGTAGGCCTCATTATAAATAAATTATATTATTATAGGGACCTACATATTTTAATCACTTTTAGAGTTTACCATTTCGAATATTTCGTGTACATACAAACCTGAACCTCGGGAACAAAATTATAGTGACTTGATAAAAATATACTCTGTAGGTGATATTTTTTGTAAATAAAGCATTTACTTCGAATAATTTACATTCCAATTTGTATTCTGTAGTCCTCAGTCCGTTGCCGGTGTATGGATGTCAGTTTTTATTGTTTGGCTAGAGAGCAGACGCGATTGTGCTCCACCGACAAGAGCTGAGCTCAAAAATTAAAGAACAATAATATTTCATTAGAATTGTATTAAAAGAAAATCCCATAATAATTCAAACGCATACACAGGCAGGCATTAACGATAGCGTAAATGAGAAATAAGACATTTACGCCATAATTAATTCCTCTTCGAGGTGTTTTAATTAAGACTGTGAGGCAGCCCTATAATTATATTAAAGGGTAATCATAATACATTATGTACCTTCTCAATTTATGCCTTTCAGTTTATAATTAATATACGCTACTATACATATACAAATCTCAAACAATATTGATATATAGTTATAAAGAGTTTAATATTTACTTCAATATTTGTATATAATGTTGTTTTCGGCATTCAGTACCGTTGATACGTTACTTAATTCATCTGTTCTTCTTTATAGTTTACACATATTGGTACTGAATTGCGTGTTTGTTCAAGTATTAGAAGGACTGAGGTTCTTTTCACTTGTACCCTAAATTAGGGCTTTATAATTTCTTTCATCTTATGTAATAGAGTATAGCCAATGTCTTGTGTTGGGTTTTTTAATTTATAAATAAAATCTATTTTAAGTAACGTATTGTTTTATTGGTGTACCTCTCCATTTCGTAATCTAACTCTGTATTTGGTATAGTTTTAAGCATAAACAAAACTATATATGCAATACATTTTATTAATTTTTCATAATTATTTATTATAACTGAACATAGCTAGAACCTAATAAACTTATATTAAACAAGATATAACTTGTATTTCAGTCATTTTAAGCTTGCGCAAATTCAAATATAATTCATAATTGATCAAAATATGATTAGACGACTATACAATTCCTTATTATGTACCTTAAAGTAAAAAAATAAGCACATTTTTGTTAAACGCGATACAAAAATACACTAATTTCATCAGTCAATTTAGAAAATTATCACAGCGATCGATTCAAATTACATTTTAATAAACTTTTATATGAAAAAATAACAGATTAAAATACGCATAGAAGCAATTTAGTAAAATATGATATTTGGTACAATATTGAAACTTAGTTTCTAATTAAAATGAGCATTTAAAATAGGTGAGATCTACCTGTTTCGGTGATATATTTTAGTTTATATCATCTACACAGATTGCGAAGCTCCGTCATGGCTGCCTGGGATACCGACGTTTTGTTCCTTTCCGTTTTGTATCTGTGGAAGGAAGATATTATTATTACGCTTTATTATGTTAATTATTATGCCTATTTTTGCCTGAGAGGAGTCACCACCATCGTTATCAATTCAATCAATCAAAATGTTTCTATGACATGTAATATACATGTAATATAAACTTTTTGCAACTTTCCACACATTGAGCGCAAGTTCGTACTTACTGCTGATATTTAGGAAAATTTTATTTGAATTGCTAATTGACAATATAGCACAAATAAATCATATACTAAGAGAAAGTTTGCAAACCAACCGCGAGTACCAAAAACCCACTCAAAAAGCAAATAATAATAAAAACTAAGAATTTAATATATACATAATATAAGAAAGAAAACGAATTTATTTGCGTCGATATGATGTACAGTCAACAAAAGAGATTGGTATACAGGTAGCGAACTAAATCTGCATCTTTACACAGATTTTGATTTAAATAATTACCCGTCAAAGGGTTTGATGTGTAGCAGCTTACAATACACTGCGTTTTGACACATATTGCGTGGTACACAATCTTTAACAAAACACGGATGTTAATTATCTGCCTTTATACTTAAACTCTTTTGTCGACCGCACCAAAATTAATTAAATATTATTATTACAAGCATGTAGTGTCCCACTGCAGGCTTGCAGGGCAAAGGCCTCATTGAAAGTAATAAAAATAATATCTAAGAAGAAGACGAGCGTTACATCCAGGCAAAATGGCCATCGCTCAGCATAATACTGTTACTCCACATAGCAGATACTCTCTACACTCTCTGAATACCTGTTGAGGAAGTCATGTGCGATATCCGGCCTATATATAGCCATGTCGCGCAGGTACGCCTGGTCGTTGGTCAGCGACCGTCTGTAAGCAAGCTCGCGCCACGCCTCGCCGCCACGACCAGCCAGCAATACAAGACCCTCCATGAAACTGATACGACAATTTAATAATTAATATGTGATACATAAATACTTAAATTAGCTTTAAAAATCAATGACTTCGAGAAATAGTTGGATCATTTCTCGAAACATCTAGAAAGTTCTAGAATAACGTATAACTTTTACAAAACATTGGAACATTTTTAGAAAATTTCTATGGATTTAAGTTAGTTCTTTTATACAGCCGGTGCAATGTCAGAATATTACTTTTATAATAGCAATAAAGAATATTCTAGAGAACTGACCGTCGACAAGATGATCCGGCTCAGTTGCTCTAACACCAGAACAACAACTTTATATAAATAAAGCTCACCTTAAATATTCACTAACAAGTCTATACAGTTGTTCTGTGCTCCTATTCAAGATAAGTCTCGTGGGTGACGCGTTCAATAGCGATATTTGCAAGGCTATTTGTTGCGCAAGCGTTGCCATTTCCCCGGCGAAGCCAGTACAGCCGCCCTGAAGGTACAACTCCGCCGCGTCCGTGCAGTGAATCAACGCAGTATCTAACAGAGACCTGGTTGGCACGTTATCATGGATTTGCAGCCAGGTCGGCGGTTGGAACGGCTTTTTAGAAGTTGCCTGATAAAGGTAAGAAACATTGGTATTATATAAATTGCCCAAACCCAAAAACCAATTAAATAGCGATCTTCATTAATTCCATTTACAGTTTTACTTTGACAGGCTGTCAGTACCTTTGCGTTTACCAATTAAATGTATAAGCCTGTGTTTTTGTGCCAGTCGTATGGAGAAAATAGTAAAAAATACTAGTTTTGAATATCAAAAGTGCTGATTTTGATGATCTAATTAAAGTAAAACAGAACTTTGAGGTTCATTATCAAACCATAACTATCCCACTGCTGGGCACGTGCCACGGAATGACAATGAGGGATTAAGCAATAGTCCACCACGCAGGCCAAATGCGGGTTGGATGACTTCACACGCCGGCGAAGAAATCTTTAAGTCATGTAGGTTTCCTCACGATGTTTTCCTTCACTGTTTAAGCATCAGTTCAAGATCATTAAATTAATACGCATATGATTTCGAAAGTCCGTGCATTAGAATCAAACTCGAGATCTTTGACTTAGTAGTCCATATCATTAGGTTATCACTGCTTTATTTTGCTTTGAATTTGACACCTACCTTCGCAGAGTCCAATGCCATTTTTTCCAAATCTTCGCAAAGGTTCATCGCCTGCTTCTTCTTGACATTAGCGGCGTCGGTATACATGTTGAAATGCAACGCAACCATTATGTATGTATCAGTGTCCCCGGGGCAGTGCGTCTTGAGGAAATCAAGGAGACCTTGCTTGAACTCGGCGATCTTGTCCACTTGCTGACCCAGCATGTAGTCGAACTGACCGAGGAGAAACTCGAATTGATGGTTATCGCGTAATGCCTGGAAAATAAGTAAGTTGCGGTGTAGTATAATAACATATCCACTAAGCCGATATATAGTAGATCTATCTATCTATTCAGCCGGTAACACACACTGCTGAATGAAGGCTTCTTCTGTATCCCGCAACTGTTGCCGATCTTGAGCAAGTCGCTCCCACTGATTCCGAACTGCCCTCACAATATCATCCGACCATCGGGCTGGATATAGTAGATACTTAGTATAAATATATAGTCATAAAGTTATCAAACGACATGTCGTTTGATACCTCATGAGGTATCATAAGAGCGGAAAAAACCTGTATACCTGAGAGATTTTCTAGACGGTTGGTGAATTCTGCCAGCCCATAATAAGCCAGCGGTATAACTTAGGCATTTACTTATTCTGAGGGGAGACCCATGTCCGGAGTGGGACAGTAAATGGGTTGATAATGATGATGGTATACCTATTGAGCTACGATTTATGAATATAATATAGAAACCTGGAAGACATAGGCACACTCAGTGTATCGCGCCAGTCCGGTGAGCAGGCGCACCATGAGGCGCCAGGAGCGCGCGGCCAGCAGCCGTCCGGCCAGCGCCTGCGCAGAGCGGAGCGCGGTGGCCACGCCCTCCGTGTCGCACGCGCACGCGAAACATTCATGAGCAACCACCAACAGCTCCAAACATATTATGTTCACCTGACAATTAAATAATATAATATTTTTCTAGAGATATTTATTAGGGAAGAATTGGCTTCCCTGAAGTATTTCGTGGGTGTCGTAAATGAGGTGGTAAGTACTATAATGATATGGAAAGCAGCTTTTTTATTTACTCTAACAACAACACTGCTAACATTAAAAAATTAATTAAAATATGCTAAACTTGAAAATTATGATTAAGCCAGCCTAACACTCCCAATAATTACAAATATTAAAAAATATGATATTCGTACAGTCGTGGTCAACTAATTAGGGACATTCAAGATAGTGAAGGGCTATAACCGGTTATGTACATATAAATATAAAACCCTATTGATTTCTCAGCACCTATTATTTGCATAATGTGATCCGATTATTATGCTATAAATGGATGTAAATAAAAGATTAAATAAATAGAAAAAGTATTTAATATCAAAGATTAAACATGTATTAAATATTAAGGTACAATTCTGTAGTGGACATTTAATTAAGGACAGTAAAGTATAATGAAAAATACAGTTAAACAAAACTTATAATCTGCAGTGTTATAATATCTTTAACAGCTCCATTTTATTACGTGTAAAATCAGTACCCAGTAGCAAAACCTTTGTTAGTAATTACAATGTTGTGCTATCCTTCGGTTATGACCAACCACGCTCGACAAACTTCATGATAATTTTTCGTAGTGTTGGATCGCAACTTTTATTTTTGCCCATTTTTCTTCTAAATAATTCTCAAAACTTAAAATAAAAAATCTGGATTGCCGCCAAAACGACCACGAAAAAATAAGAAAAGAAACAAAAAAGTATTAAAATTCCAATTTTGAAATTAGAACGCAATACCTCAGTGTCCCTAATTAAATGGCCAGCCAGCATTCTTTGAACAAATAGCACTATGATAATCTATCAGCTATACTGTAAAGAGGTTTAATGTTTAAGAAGTTGTTATTGTTTGTGTAATCGCGCACATAAATGACTAATTACACTTACATGTAAAAGATATGGAATATTGTTAAGACTCGTTGGAAAATAAAAAAATAATTCACAATTTGGCTTAACTAGAGATTGTCCCTAATTAGTTGACCACGACTGTATATCGTCCCTATTTGATTGTTCAAACTTATTACCAAAAAAACGTAATACACACCTGTTTTGTAGACAACTTCGCTCCTTTAGTGATCTTCCTGATATTCGACTTGACCTCATAACGAATGTGAACATTATTCTTATTGATCACATCGAACAAATTTCTTCTGGAATCTCTATTCATTTTGTTACTGTACACTGTGTACACAGTGGAGACTGAATAAACTGACTCAGTTTCAGCAGACATTAGGGTTCCATCTTCAGTCAAGATTGACTCTGCTTCGTCGCCTTCAACGTTTTGATACTCTTCGTCAATTAAAGTTTCTACATCAAGACAGCTGTCGTCTAAAGGGTTATCTGGCAATTTAGAATTGCCTGTACACTTGTATATCTTTTGGAAGGCCATGAGATGGTCTAAGATAAGTCTGCCGATATGGCTGCAGGCGTCAGGGCGCATGTTGAGGAACATTTCGATGTCGGCGTTCAGTGCGTACCCCCACAGAGTGTATTGAAAGTGTTCTTTCTGTCTGAATGTCGATGTTTTCACCAGGTGTGGTGATATTATAGCCGCGACTATTTCTTTACAGAGGTACTCAGCGACCTTAAAAAAGATTGTAGGTATATTCGTTATGTCCGCTAAACACCTAGTTACAGCTTAAAATTTGATGAGTACCAAAGTGATTTTGTCACAACCGAACAATCTATTTAAGGGGTCCTAAAGATATTATTGGGATCACATCGCTAATATGCGATAAGCGAGTATAGTAATCAATGCTGGCTCTTTATATTAAAAATGCCTTTGCTTCTTAGCCATAGAGGTCAAAAGTAAACTAGAAGCGACATTGCCATCTCGAGAGAGTACAGCTTAGATTTAGATTTAAAAAGTACATGATTACGCCTTGGTCCCAATCTGACTAGCATTTGAGTTATACGTGTATTCAGCAAGGTATTATTTTTGGATTAATGAGTTTCATTTCGCGACTCTTCGTTATTGACACCTAATATATATAGTAGTGAGCATACATATAACGCCTGTACTCCCTGACGCGTAAGGTAGAGGTGTATTAATTGTAAACCTACAGTTCGCCGGTATTTAGATCCCATGTAATAGGGGGCGAGCCTATTGCCATTAACGGGGCACAAATCCAAACACCGAGCTGCTACTGAGATTTCATAACCAATAACACTCGTCATGATGGGAAAGCCCAGGACCTCAAGACAACCAATCAATTAATGCGGCAACCTAACAGTGAGTGAGTAGAGTTGTATAGTGAGATTGAACAAAACAGTCTTTTTGTGTATTTTTGGCATTTTACATGCTAAAATTTTAGTTATTTAGAAAAGGAAAAATTCGACCGCGGGCAGGATTCGAACCTGCGTCTTCTGGTTAGATACACCAGACGCTATGACCACTAAGCCACCGCGATTCCGCGGTCGAATTTTTCCTTTTCTAAATAACTTTAAAATCTTAGCATGGAAAATGCCAAAAATATACAAAAAGATAGTTAGAAGGTAAGGTGGCATCGTTCGACATTGAACTAACTGTAAAGTAAGTCGTGTCGGTTGAAAAGCAAAATCTTGCTTTTCAATAGCTGTTTCTGACGTCACCATAAAGACGTAAATTCAGTATGTGAAGGAAAAATTCGACATGACGGGTAGGAATCGCGGTGACTTAGTGGTCATAGCGTCTGGTGTATCTAAACAGAAGAATTTTGCCTTTTCTAAATAACTTGAACAAAACTGTGTAACAAAGTCTGGGACTTTTTCGTGATTTGATTTTAGGTCTTAGAGGCTGCTGAACCATTGACTCACCTGTTTGGAAGGTATGTTGAACGTCTTGAACACTAAATTAGCGAGAGACATTCTAGCTCGTCCACTAACTAGATTGATGAAGTCCACAGCGCGATTCTGATACTTCAGTACCGAAGTGTAGTCCCAACCTATTTGTAGTGCAATGCGGAAGTAACTCGCAACCTAAGGAAAGCAAGTTCAATACTAGATTAGACGACTGTTTCGCCAGTTTACAACAAGATTAATATTCAACCAGTTTCTCAGATCCAGAGGTTTCTAATATAGGCCTATGATATTTGAAACCTAACATACACATTTTTAACAACAATAACAAATCCCAGTCCGTCCGCCAGTCAATAACAAAAACTGTGTTCTCTACGCCAAGCACTATAAAAAAAAGTGCTATTTTGACGTGCCATGCCGTCAAAATAGCACTTTTTTATCGTTGTCGTTGGCGTCGTGAGCGTCAACAATTCCTCAATATAAATTACGTCCTTTCCATTACTTTAAATATTTCCTTTTCCCCCCTCCTTTTTTTCCTTTCCCATACACACGCTTTTCCTTGTCACTTTGACATTGGCAGAATTGTCGACATCGGCATCAATTGCCATAGAGAAAGAGAAAGAAAGTTTTAATTTGACGTCAATAGACTCCGTGGCGGTCAAAGAGTAACTTACACATAGAACATTAATAATGTGTTCGTGTACATGTGTCATTATGTTCAAAATCTTTGTTTTTCCAGCATTTTCATCGTCATCATGTTTATAAAGACATCATTAGACGATTGTCATCATTATCGTTATTATCATCACCACCATCATCATAATTATCGTCAACTTAATCATCATTATGATCATCTTAATCATTGTCATCTTGACCAGCATCGGAATTGTTATGATTAGATAACATCGTCGTCATCATAACTAAAGTAACTATTACCTTGATCATTGAAATCTTAACCATCATCGACATCATCGTAATTGTTATACGTAACTTTTTTGGTGTAGCCCTGAACCAAATAAATCTTGTGCCCAGTCTTACCTGTTTGGCGACAGTCAATCCGCTCCTGACAGCCAGTGCATCTAGTGCAGATAATCGGTCGGCTTCCTCGCGTGCAGCTAAATGAGTGCTTTCTGGAACATTCTCGTGCTTCTCTTGTATAACCACCAACTCTTCAAAACTTGCGTCTGATATACCTGAAGCTAAAAATATTTGCGTGTGAAAATACACTGTAAAATATGCCTTGAAAATAGATTTAACAATCTTAGCAATAATCAGATCACTTACTTGACAATTTGTTTTGTAGTAAAGGCGAAGAAATCACGAGCCTTAATTCTTGTGGCAATTCATACGGCGAGCATGCCCCTTCGGCTAGCTTCAAACAGGTCCTTACTATTTGCACAGGACAAGCTGGAGGCCTGTACCTATACTCCGGTGGGCTTTTGAACAAAGCTGATAACCGAAAAGCATCAACCAGCAACTTTAATTCAAGTAATTGGTTCATAACTCGTCTCCAATTGTCAATAGCCTCAGGCTCTTCCAACTGCACCACATTCTCTATATTACTGACATCAGACTCAATTTCTATTTCATCCAGCATCATAGAAAACGGTTTTTCTGCATTAGCCTTACCAATTTTCATAGAAATATTCGCGTCTTTCTGTCCATTCATTATAAAATGTAAAGTGCTGTGGTAGCTGTTAAGGAATATATCGTTTTGTGATTCGCTTCCGAAGTATGCATCCCACATGAGATGTTCGATCTCTTCGCGTCTCCGTCCATATTCCAAATTCTCTTCGAACCAACTCATTATGATTCTGTAACAATAGAACTTTTGCGTCGTGTTCGAAATGTTATTTACGTGGGAAACTAGAAATTCCATTGCATCCTTAAACGTGACAGCTGCCTTCTTAAAGGCTTCGCTACACTCCGCGACAAAGAGCGTTATAGCTTTGTCATCAAGAATGTCATCTTTTAGGAGTAGATTTTCATACTTTTGCGTCCACTCGGCTATCAAAATTCCGTTAACAGAAACTCCGGAAAGCTTCGCGATCTTCAAAGCGACGTCGTAATCTCTACTGGCAGCATACATCTCCACACACTCTTTTAAATTATGTTGGGAATCGTCTTGAAGCATTTTGGATATGTTCACGGCCAGCGACGTTTCCATTGATATTTTGAGTATTTCATATAACGTAGAAAAGTTTGGAGACGGCACTGTAACCAATGAATATTTGTTACTTATTTTATTTTATTCATTACCACAAATTTACGAGAGTCAACGCAGATTAGAAGGGAATGTATACTTTCTAATTTGAAAGAACACAAGTCATCGTCAGTTCGAATGGCATGAAAATTAGTATTTTTTATCTAAATACTAGTTTTAAATTTGTTTAAATTAGGAACGACATTAAAGTCATTAATTTAAGAAAATTCCGTCTTGATTGCGTTGACCTATTACAGCATTAACAATCGCATACCTAATAGTCCTTTCTCAAACTGGCTGACCGCTAAACATCCCAGGAACTCTTTCTGATGGAATGCGCTATCGAAGTTATGGCTCAACGCAATCTTTGCTAGCGACACCGCAACTTTTTGCAGAGACTCTTTGGACAGTTGCCAGGATGCACCACTGGAACCCACGCTATATTTACGCTGAGTATGCTGCAAGAAACTCGTGAGGAGCTTTTGTGTTTCTGTATCGAAGTTGTGATTGCGAATGCAGCGGTGGAGGAACGATGTAAACAATGTCAAAGGACTCTCCTGAAAATTATTATTGTGGAATTACGCAAATTCTCCGACGTATCAAATTAATTTTCAAGAGAAACATAAAAATATGTAATATAAAGTGATGAAATTTCTTCTGATAATCAATATATATTTTTTGAATATTAACTGCAATAAACATTAAAATGCTACATTTGATACAAAATTGAGCAGTTCTCAATTTCACGCGATTCTGATCTCTTTGAACTCTCGAACTTACAACTCACCGGCATAAATATCATCATCGCTTCATGCAGTGTCGTGACATAGCCTTCTAACAAACACAGCTCGGCCACTTTCTGGAACTGTTCCGCAGCCACGTGCTGTTGCGTCATCAGCTGTTGCAGCACTTCCTGGGAACGGGCGCTTGGCGACAAGGATGATAGGATCCATTGTGGCCATAAAACGTCTACGGCGTTTGGCTAGAGGAAAACAAGTTATTTAATAATAACAATGACCAGATTGATGATATAAATGAAGATGACATTGGTGGTATAAATGAAATTTTATCTCATTAAATGTAAGTATATCGCTCGCTTAAAAGGTGAAGGAACAACGTAAGGAAATCTGCATTGTTGCCTGATTGAGCCTGAGATTTCCTAATCCTAATCGCTCTCATTCTGTAAGGAAACCTGTTTCCAGCATTGGGACTTCAAATGGGTTGATTATGTTGATGTCGTTGATTGATATTGAACATGTACAGAGGGCAACACATCAAGCTACAACTATCTGTCAAATTTCTTTGATTGTTTTCAACTTTAATACAAAGTAATAAGGTCTGCTGCTGGCGTCTGTACATCACATGTTTATATTAGAGAGAAGATTCTTTACAGATACTAATATCTTTTGTCTAGTTCTATTATAACAAACTTATTAAGCAAAGGAAATTCGACCGCGGGCAGGATCTATCTATTATAATAAGTTAATTATTATTACGTACCTCATAACAGCTAGCTATGAGTACAAGCAGAGGTTCCCTGCAGATATCAGCAGCCCTCAGCAACGCCGCTGGAGGGTCCTCCGGGCCATGACAGGCGGCTGCCACCTCCCATAGTTCTCGGCCCATGTACGCACTCGCAGGGAACTCGAAACTGCCGCCCTGGGTCGGACTAGGACTCTGTATTAGAACAGAACCCTAGTTGGAATGACACATTATTTCATAAATTATTAAAATACCATATCAATTTATAGTATAGAATAGCGAAAAGCATTTTTAAATTCGGTAAGTGGACTTCTCAGTTAGAATATAATGCTTGCCTTGCCTTTCCAATGTCTGTGCTATCCAGATGCACCTGAATATCAGTATTTTACACGAAGGTAACAAATGAAAAAAGAAAATGCGTACAGGTAAATAAATCTACCAATGTAAAACATTTAACCATTCCATATCGTTCCAAAATAGGTCTCAATCAGTACACAAGCAGTGCATACAACCACTTTTGTGTACATACACAAAAAACTATGTACACAAGTGTTTCAAGTAATATAAAGAAAACTTACAAAATATTGTAATTGTAATATTAAAGCGTTTAAAACTCACAATTTCCACAGAATTGAGTCGGGAAACTCGTCTCTGTCCATTGCTAGAACTTGTCTTATTATCTTTTTCAACGCCATCGTCTATGCTTCGGTGCAGCATTATATGTTTCAAATGCTCTGCGTAAGATTTCCTCTCAAAGTCCTGCGCTAGCTGCAACATTTGGCTGAGCGGATAGCGAAACACATCGCCGAATAAAAGAAAGTTGAACCAGGCGTTGTTTTTCACAAACTCCCGCAACTGCAACTCTGGTAATGGCAAGTTGTGCAAGGTAGCGAACTTGACCATCGTCTGAGATTCATATAATACCATCGACATATCCACCCTCCCGTCAGACTTTTGTATATCAGACAATTTGCTTAAAGTTATTTCCTCAATATACTTTAACATCTCTCGAGCAGCTTCGTCGTTACTCTGTATCAGTTTCGACATGTATTCGTTGACCATTTTATGTGCTTTTTCTTCAGAGAACCCTCTGGACTCCATCATGTGATTCTTAATCATTTTAGCAGCAGAAATGTGGACTCGACATCTAGTAGGATTACATCCAATCATTGCTATGAAAGACACAGTGCATGCGGTCATAGCGTCATCGAACCAGTTCTGCAAAGCCAACGCATGGGCCTCACAGCATGCGCTTTTAACACTTTTGTCCTGCAAGCGATTGTATGTCTGATACTGCTGTGATACAAACGCTTGGCTTGCGTTACAAGGACGGTACTGTTTCAAGTAGTATACATGATTCAATTTAGCAACATAGCCATATTTTTTCATAAGTTTCTCATCAGCAAAATCGGGCATCTCCATAGCTCTTTGCGACAAAGCTTTTATACTGGCAGCCTTAACATCTACGTCACTTGACAGCAGACTACCCAGGCTGCGTCTATCTGGTTTGTCGGTAAACAAACTATTAGTGTTCTGATTCACCAGTTGAAATTCAAATATTTTGGACACATCTAGCCCACGATAACCAGACAACAACTGATAAACATTCACATCCTTAAATTCATATGTTCGATTCACATCTGTATATTTCTTATAAACATTGTACAAATGTGGAAGTTTGTCTTTGTATATTTTATTTGGCAATTTAAAGTCTTTAAACTGTAAAAAATCATCTTTGGAGAATATATCGAATAACTTTTTAGCATCTTCTAGAAGAATCATTCCTAAGACTAAATGAGGATTGGAGGAAACATAGTCGTCGATATTTTCGTTTGCGATTTGTACACACGTTTTGTACACCGGCAGCACGTGGCTTTGTCTGTCTGAAGTTTGTTCAATGCTCTTAAATAGCAACCAAAGTTCTATGCAGTCTTTCGCCTCTTTTTCCACGTCAGAAAGATCAGTATCTAATATATTACCCTCTACACACAGCGTCAGAACTTTATATAACTTATTCTTGACGCAATATTTCGCTAACTCCACATAAAAGTGCTGTCGACTGATAGTGGAACATAACTCGGTAAAGATGTCGTCAATGAGTTTCAAATTCTGTGTGCGTGATAATCTCGATATAATAAGATACAAATTGTTTCGCTCACTTTCATTTACAATACCATACGAGCATAATGTGTCATAAATACAAAGTTTGGTGTAACCGAAACAGTTACTTTTTGAAACATTTTCAATCATTTCGTTGGTGACAGGCCATTTTCGGAATACTTCATCTAGGTTTTCTAAGACATGGGTGCCAAAACCTATGGTGTCAACATTGAGAAGTTTCTTCACAAAGCCATCATTGTTGAAGAAGATGTACCTCGCATTCATATCGCGAACTACTTCTGAAGTCTGCACATTAATCCAACGGACTAAGATCATGGCTTTGTTGTTCTCTACTAAATAATTCCACATTTCAATGGGTGCTGAGAAGTCTAACAAGGAAAATTCTGAAATAAAAGTACAAATTATATTATCAACTTACTAAAATGACTAATGTTTGTAATATTATAGATAATTTGATTTGGTTCTTATTGATGAGGGGTAAGGTTCAAAATCGTCTGCAGTTACAACAGTCACAATCAATTGGCTCTATTATTTACAAATCAATTTGCTGTTTTACTACAAATAGCAACATCAAATGATAACTTATGTATTGATCTCAAACAAAATTAAATACTAATGAATAATTACCATTAACATCTTATGAATAACTTATATTTATGGATATATGGACAGTAGGTATAGTATAATACCGGTTATGGATATGTAATATCCGATAGTTTTAGTAATGGATATTAATTTTTTTATTAGTTCCTATGTGAATAATGCAAGCGATGCGGCTAGAGTGTCAGTATGGCTGGGCAAAAATCTGTCATAATATGTCTCATTTAGACCCCACCGATCGAAATTTGGTAATGGTTTTGAATAGATTTCTATTTATTATGGTTTTGGAGCTCCATAACATTCCTGCTAAGTAGTTCTTCTGTTATGCGTAAAACTACAAGGCTAAGTTTTAGAAATAGAATCAAACTGGAGTGCCTAATGATAAATTAACTAAAAACCTGTCTTAATAATTCAAGAAATTGGAGAAACCTATTATTTACTTCAGGAATCATACTTATCTGATATAAACTAGCTCATTATTCTAATAGACACAACCGGATCTGTTGAGGCACAGTTCCTGCGTTAGATTACCAGGTCAGATAGTGATATTTAAGGAAAACCTCACTAGTACCCTGAGAGTTATTTGTGACCGTGATGGCAATGGAGTCACCCCATATTACGTTGCATCTAAAATATCAATACAAGCAAACTGTGTGTTCACAACTGTGTGTTCATGCTATGTATGTAAGTAAATTACTTACCAAAAGAATAAAAAAACAAAGCAGTAGCAATTTTACTTTTCCATTGATGAGAGTACTTCTCTATTCTGTCAATAGTTAAAGCTTTGATTTCACTCTCGTTAACCACTATTCTGTCTTTGCCTGTACCAAAGACTTTATTTTGTTTGAAGGTACCATCACTTTCAAATGATTTCTCTAGATACCTCAAGAGATTCCAATGTCTTTTGAATTCAAGCCATTTCTCCTGCATATCACTATTCATTTCTTTTGACAGTTTCTCCAGGTGTTCTACAATGAAATCTCTATACTCTATCTGAGAAGAATCCCTGGCAAGAGTCATCAAGTGTTCTTCGGGGCATATTTTGACTTTGTTAAGAACATGTAATACTTTGAATATCTGTTTCCTCAATAGAAGTTGGACTGTCCATGCTTTCACCTAAAACATTTGAGTAAATAAAGAGTAATGTTAATGGAATTTACATTTATCATTGCAATTTATATTTAGAATAAGTTTATAAAAGTTTTTTACCAATATACTATTAAATAATACAATATATTAATAATAGTAAAAGATCAAATATTTCTGAATTCACTACTTTTATACAGCTACCTATTTAGATATTTCATTTCTAAGGAGGGTAAATATTGACCACATTTTATATTTATAGCGTAGGTGTAAATATAAAGGTTATTCACCTCGGCCAGAAACCAATCTCTGGTAGTAGACTCGTTCCATCCATTTTTATCCATAAGATATTTGATCGCAAGGTCGATATGAGTCCCTTTCGCAGCCGCCTCCCTGACCACATCTCTCGGGGACTTTTCTTTCCAACACGACCAAATAATTTTCTCATTTTGTGTCAAACCCTCCATATTTAACACAACATTTATGCACCGTTTAGATTGGTTTTACAAAATGTTACAACCACGGGATAGAACAATGAATAACAATCTTTGCACAAAACAAAAATATACCAATGTAACAAAAAATTTAATATTTAAATAATTATGTATTTTATTCCTATGAAATAAAGTTCAATTTAATATCTTCAAATTGATTGTTGTTATTAATGTTCCAGTTCCTCAGTTGACATTGACAAAGTGACAAATAAGTCAAATGACACCTTCTTTCACAATTAGTCAAATGACAGCTAACTTTGGGTTACTACTTTACCACTGAGGTATTTAAAAATAATAAAAAACTCACGATTATAATTATTTTTAATGTTAAATTATGTTACACTAAAAAAATCCAAATAATAAAAAGTTATTAGTCGGTCGGATACCTATCCAATTTCGTAGGTACTACAGACGTAGTGCAGCTGTATTATTCTGTTTAATAAGTTGCCTCAGCTTTAATTTTGTGCCATGGTGATGTTACTTAGCAACATCAATACAAACATAAATACTGAAATCAAATCACCATCAATAAAATCTAAATTCCTCTATAGATAGGTTACTTCTGAGTTATCGTTAAATTAATAATGGCAGAAGAATTACAGAAGGTTCATTTGTATTATGATGATATTCATAAAATCCGAGTGATCGAAACGAATGTCCTAAAAGAGACAGAGGATCTAAAGAACACGTGTAAGGACTATGAAACAAGTTAGTAAAGAGAACTTGTAGACTAGGAACGACAAAATATTTTTATTCACCAAAACATTTAAATATTACGAGTGTAATCATCATGGCGAGATGTACTTACCTATTAGACGATACCTAGATGTACATACCATATACTTTCTCTCTTGCACTACAATCCCTACGTAGGTCAGGCCCGTTGGAAATTCTAGATCAACCTACTAGTAATAGGCCCAGTTTCTTTTGCCTGTGGTGCGACAGTTGAAATCAATTTTACCAGCTATTTCCTCTACCTAGCGGTTTCCTTCTATAAGATGCAGGAAAGGTATCTAGAGATTCAAGGGTAGGGTAGGTAGTATTTTTCGCCCTAAAAGCCACCAATGTTGGCCACCTCCAGCACAATAGGATGATGTTTGTGGTCTATTGGTTCGAGTGTCGAATCTATCAAGGCCCGCCCCGGAGAAGAACAAAGTTACCCCTACACTTGCACAATAAAAATCACCGGTATTACGATTACGATGGGATACGGTATAATTTGTCTTTTTGGCGGCCAATTGTGTCGTCGGTTGCACAGGCAATCGAATGTACAATTTAATGCCGAACTGTGGATGTACTTACCTAGAGAAACGTACTCAGGTCAGTCCGCAGTATGTATCTGGAATGTATGTAATGAATGAAGAATCTTACGCTTTATTGCTTTCGCTTATGGTCTATGCAGATTATTTGCATTTGGACTACATCTACTGCCAGTCATGGAAAGTATAATATCTGTAAAATGGTTAATAACTACATAGCATTTGTTAATAAATGTTGATGTAGATAAAGAAAAAAACATATCCAAAGTTCTCTTTTTATCTTGCAGTTCAAATATAGACCGTTTGCTTACATAACTACTTGTAACTATTAATCCCATAGTTGACTAATATACGACTGAATCCTTACATATTAATAAAAAAAAACCGTTTTAGAAATCCAAGATTTTGGAAAGATTATCAACACGTTATTGGAGGTACTAAAAGAACTTGGAGATAACGTCGAGAAGAAAAAAATGGCTGCCATAGGTTCCATGAATCTTTTGAAATCCATTTCGAAAGAAAGGGAAGCGGAGCAAGCGAAACTGCAAGTATGTTACTTAGATATTAGAAACCGATTGTCTTCTATGGCTAAGTGCGTCTGATAATGAAAGAGTTAGTGGAGAGAACTACTTGAGCATTCTCCCTGTGGTAATAATTTTAGCACTTAGATACATCATCTACTTTTAATTATTTCAAGTAGGTACGAGGAGTATAGTAGGAGTACGATAGTGTTCAGAGAAAACGTACTGATGTGATATCATTATTAAGAATTTACGTTCTAATTTTAACTCTCTGAATAAATATTTTATGATTTATTATCATCAAGATAATAATGTCAAATTTTTTGTATCATATTTTCAGGCAGAGATCAACGATAAGACCATGATACTGGAGCAGCTGGATAGTGAATACGATGCACTGCAAATTTTAGAAGCAACGCAAATGGAAACGATTGAGTACTTGACGCAAATTAGATAATAGAGTAAAAAGGTGCATTTAAAAATGCTACTGTGGTGTTACTCGTACCTATTTATTTTTGTGTTCTTTTGCCACTTAACTGAACTCAAAATTTCGATTTTATAAACAATTTTTGAGTAAAATGTGATTAAAAATTGAATAATTTGATATAGTTTTTTCCGTTACATTGTCATTTGCCACGCACTCAAGTTCTCTCCCATTTTTTATGCATGTAGGTTTTTACATTTTACTATTTCTGGCTGGGCAACAATCACGAACTGAATCTTTGAATGATATTCGCGTCATAAAATGTGGGAACTAGTAGACAATAATTAATCGGCCTGTATTTCTAGTTATAAGGGTATTCTTGGCGGTTTAGTCAGAATCATTATATCTAGACAACTGGCTGGCTGTGGTTCGTTGCAACGAACAGTTGCGCATTTTACAGGATTCTGCGATACAATAAAATAAAACTATGATTCAGTCGGTAAAAATGTAATTGTCACTGAAACACACATGTAATTAACACAGTTCTTATAGTCAAACTGTCGATCGTTATAGTTATGGGGTTATCTGAATTACCAGTTTGAATTTTATTTATAAATTAATTTATGTCTACTACCATAAGTCACAATTAGGAATAATTATGTCAACGTAATCACAAAACTAAGTAGGAATTAAGTTTATTTTACAATACCTGTGATTACAAAAATATAATTACTTATTACTACAGAGTAACACAGATACATAATTGAAATATACATTCCCTTGATTCCAAAATTGTTTAACATTTTACTTTATGTAGGAACATGTAATTGTCATAATTTTACAATAATTACCAATCACCAAATAAGTCCAATAAGGCTGTCTTGACCGTAACTGGAAACAGTCAATATTTGAGAATTCACGAGAGGTACCTAGGTCACGTCGTTATTATAACGGTCGTTTCATAAAATAAAGGAAATAAATAATATTGGCGTATTTTGTCTGTGCGTTCAGAATAAGAAGTCGCCGTTGCCGTAAGGAAAATGAAGTGTTACTGACAAAATCTTGTAGTTAAGTATGAGTTAAAATACTACTAGAATCTATATTGAGTTACATTATCATAATAGGAGAACAAAAATGCCAGTTCTAGCAAACAAAAACCAAGAATATTCTTTACTCTGTAATATTATTAAATTAAATGTGGGATTCAAAATAATTAGATCGTACATATTTAATCCTGTAACTTACACTTACAGCTTAGCTTACTAACTAGTTGCTATCGTCAACAATCAGTTCTGGAATTTATCATTAATTCTCTCCCTCTATATAGTATACTTACTACAGTGTATCTTTCTTCTCCCATACCTTGACAAAATGCCAATATTCACATTACCTATGTTGCTAATTGTACATTTGTAGTAAGTGTACGATTCAATCACATTATCCATTGCAACAAACTACATTTAGTATAAATGCTTTATATTATTTCAGAAACAACGCGATTGGATCAACTGCTTATTACAGTGCTGCTTTGTTGCCCGATGTCGTTAATATTTTTATGTCAACGAGACTATGTGCATGCATAACTAATTATTGTTTCGTCGTATTTCTACTTGTCTACAAATTGAGTTATTTTAACACAACTATTTCTAAAGACACTGGCATAATAAACACCGGTTCTCATCGGACCCGGGGTAAGGCAATACCGATACAACATTCGACTTTTTCTCGAGGGAGATTTTTGTAGCAAATCTTTGCTCAATATAAATGATAAATTATATCAATTAATAAGTAGAATATGCTCGATGAAACCCATGTGACATCCTGTCATAATCATAATTTAAATTACAGTCTCCACCATACATTTCACAATACTCTGTGTGGCTTGAACACTTTTGTCTATAATGTTTGGAGGGTTAGACACTTGAAGTCACTACTGAACTTGAGAGCGGATCATCGACCTTTTGCCTTTTTGAGTCTTGTTGCTCCTCCTGACTGGGTTCTTCCTCCGCAACGCGTTTTTTGGCACCCTCCGCGTTACTCGCATGCTGACCTACGTCACTAATTACTCCATTTTTGAATCGTACAATAATAGCTGTCATATTGTCGCACCCAGTTCCATCACCCATCGTACTGGGCGCCAAGCAGTGGTCGAACATCTGTGGTAAGGAATGATTCTAGTTAAATAGCGTTATATTTTTATAATAATAGACATCAATAGCTTTCACAAACTTTACGTACCTCCTCACAAATCTGCGACAGTCTCTCTCGCCCTTCGGCCAGCCTCGGCAGAATGAAGTCACAAACATCTTGACTAGTCATAAAGTTCCATATACCGTCGCATGCCAGCACCATGAACTCATCCTTCTCTGGATCAATTGTTAACGTTTTCACATCGGGCAACGCGGTAATCATCTGTTCTTTAGCACCCAAATTTTTGTTTTGTTTGTAAGAGTGGTCACCGATAGCACGGGACAGGTTTAGGCCACCGTTTATGCGGCCATCATTCGATACTTTGCCACCAGCCTTGTTGATTCTCTCAAGTTCTGGTGCGTCCTCTGGTTTGTGGTCTATTGACATGTCTATCGCTTTGCCCTCTCTGCAAATGATACAACGCGAATCTCCGGCATTCGCCACAAATAGTTCATTGCCTATAAACATAAAAAATATAAAATTATTTTCATATAGAAGGTTCTGATCATGGTCCTACCAAGTAATCCACGTACCCTTAAGCAGTGCTACAACCGCCGTGCAGCCGCTGTCATTGCCAGGCTCCTCTGACATGGAACCGTCCTCCTCACCACCATCATCACTGGACTCGGCCTCCACTTCTTCTTCCTCCTCAACATCTCCTGAAAACGATGATAATTTTTAACAAGCATGTCCTACGAATCCGTTACTATTTATACTATCGTTGGGCGTAATTCCATGCACAGTGAATGACCTAAGCGTCACAGGCATCAACTAGTAAATGTTAGGCTAAAACCGATAGAGGATTTGGAAACTGCATACCGATTATATACCATTTATCTAATTATTAAGCATAAGCTAAGATAAGAATGCTATTCTTGTTATTGGTCAATGCTATACAGTCTACAGTTAATTGACTCAGTTTTCTGATCTCAATAATTATTCTAATCACCATCATTCGATGATTCCTCAACACCATTAACATTGTCGTCATCGGATGAGTTGATCTCGCCCCCCTCGAAGGTTTCATCGTTGGAGTCACTCTCGTCCTCATCATCCTCGGCGGCCTGTCGCAGTAATGTCTCGTACATAGCCGCTGCGGCGCGCCTGATCTTTGCTTCTTTAGGCTTTTCCTGGCCCTCAGCATCAGAGCTTGATACTGCTGTTGTTTTACCTGAAGTTTGAAGGATAAAATATGAATGACGTTTGTTGGTTATTTTTTTTTTTATTGCCTACAGTGGCTGACGACCAAGCGGCCCACCTGATGGTAAGTGGTCAACGCCGCCCATGGACATCAGCAACGTCGATAATCGTTTAATTGATTAAATCATTAAATAGTTTAAGTAAGAAAGCCATATCCTTAGGATATCAAGATTGAATAGAAATTGAGTTGCAGAGCTCTGATGGTGGTCGTTTTTAAGGATGCTTCAGCCAGTTGGCAGTGGGGGGACTTTGACCATTATACTGCCAACCCAACTATTCCTCTTTTGTTTTACAGGGTCGGCAACGCGCAAGTGATACCCCTGGCGTTACAAGCGTCTATACACTACAGTAACCGCTTACCATCGGGTGGGCCGTATACTTGTTGGCCACCATAATGGTATAAAAAAAAATGTAAGGTTCTGGCGACCTATGGATTATCAATTAACAAGTTAAAAGTAGAAAAAAAAAAGCATTGGCTGATCCAATACAAACAAACCTTTGCCTTTTCCCGACTTCGCCGGCGTGGCGGATCCATTCGATGAGGTAATATTACTTTCTTCGCCATCAGTTTGCTTCGAGTCCGTGACCTCTCCATTACAAGCTTCAGATGTAGCACCATTGCCAGTAGCCACTGAGCTCTTGGCATTCTCACTTTGTTCGGGCTGGAGGCAATTGTCTTCAGAACTGTCTGGGGCAGTTGAATTTGCTTTGTCAACCTCCATAGCAACAGGCTCTTTTGCAGTCTCGGTGGGCTCGCTGGTTGATACCTAAACATTTATAATAATTTTGGTAATCAGTAGTCACTTGTCATTTCGAATAACGAAGTCATTATCTCTCTTATAGATATTTTACAAATATTTCACTATGGCAAAATAAAAAGAACTGTACTTCATTCACAAAATTATTCTTGTTATTAAAAATAAGTTCCAGTTGGTAGTAATTGTCTTTGTTTCATCAAAGGACCTTGGTGCACCTGTTGGTGCTTAAATCCCTTGTAGTAGAGATCTGAATCATGTTAAAACAGAAAAACATGAAAATTAAACTCACTTCTCCATTCACATCCTTGTCCTCATTGGAATTGGTGGAGGAAACACCTCCAGTGTCCTCCTCAGCATTGGTGCCCTCGGCAGCCTCCTGGGTAGAAGACAGCCCATTCTTGCTAGATGAAGCTTCTCCACTAGGCTGTTCCGAGCTTGAGCCAGCTGCAAATTTCAAACCAGAACTGGAACTTGAGGCACCGGCACCTAATTTTAAAATGTTCGTGAATATCTATTTTTAATATATTTCATCTGAACATCTGGAGGCGGCATGTACGCTGGTAAGGTTTTTTTTATTATGTTGAGGTTCTTATATTTTTGTACTCGGAGGTCGTCAGTTAGGAAATGCCGGAGCCATCTAGCTTAAAAAAATATTAAATATTGACTTGTAAAAGTGTCTTTAAAAGATCTATTTACAGAAATAAATATCATTTATCATTATCGTTTTGTATATATTTGGCATTTCCCATGCTAAGATTTTAAATTGTTAAAGATTTTTAATTTATCATTAATGGATTCTGTTTAAAAGGCTCATGGCTAAGTAATAACTACGCTGTGCAACGGTGAAGTTGCGCTTAATGTGGTCAGTCTGTCTATTTACTTAGTAAATATAAACTGGATGGCTAGTTAACCTAAAAAGCAGGTTATAATATTTTCACTAGTGAATTCAAAGTTCATATATTTCACTCTATAAAAAATATTTTCTGTACCATATGCATCTGTACTAAATCCGAAAGTAACAGTCTGTCTGTTCCGTTTTCACGCCTAAACCGCTGAACCGATTTTGATGAATTTGGTGCGGAGATAGATTTCAGACCTTGGAGAAGACATAGGCTACCTTTTGTCTCAAAAAGCCTTTTGGGATGCTGGTGAAATAGCAACAGCTTACATACATAAGGCAAGTACTAAAATGACATGACTGAATACTGTATACCTGAACCGCCAGCTTCTTCAATGTTCTTCTTTGCACGAAGACAAGGCGACAACGGAGTTGCTGTGTCTCCGAGACGTGCACGGTGAAGTGAGCTCAGTTTATTTTCGTATTTGGCCAACACTTCCTAAAAATAAAAAAAATAATTTATTTATTTTTAACATAACATACTACCACACTTGTATTCACTGAAAGGTTGACATAGTGCTGGGGGGACTGCTGGATGTGGATTAAAATTAATTAGGAGGAAATTTAAAACAACTGATCCGAAGTGGGCCAGCTTGAGAAAGGGAGTTAGAATTAGAGAGTCTTCACAGCAGATTAGATCAGATGGCGTCTGTATGTTGAGTTTGGTTTGCAAAGGAGGGACGGGGTCCGCTGCGGCGGGCCATCACCAGTCGGGGGCCGCGGAAGAACGTTCTGTTCCCGTAGCCCCCAGTGGTATTTAGCTGGTTAGGTCACCCACGGCCCACCGCCTCCCCGGGCGGCGGAAGTCCATGAGGATTTTCCACACGCTAAGCAAAAAAAAAAAAAAAAATGGTTTACAAAGGATCATTAAGAATATTGAGTACCTGTAATGGTAGCCTTGCTTCTTGATATAAGTTGCTCACATTGTCGTCTTCAGAATCTTCTTCATTGTCACTTGGACTTGGCGGGTTTATTTCACCTAAAATTTTGAGCATAGAACATATTTTAACGACCACACACATATTACCATGCTTAGCAAAAATTAATAGTTCAAATAAATAAAAAATTAAGTAAACTATCTAGATGATTTCAGGCATTGAGCATACTTACTCAATGTGCGAAAACTCATCTGTTTAACAATTTTTCTTGCTATGTTCAAGATAGCTTCTCCTAAAACAATAAAAAACTGGAACTGGTACTTTTGGATTAGGCCTGTGCTGATTTATGTATTTATGGGAGGTTTTTTTTTTAAATATAATTTTAGATATCATTTTCATCTCTCTGGCATTTAATTGAAACTACAGACACCTAGTTAGTATACTACATCATTTTATTGAATTTTTTTTGGCCTTACAGAAAAGATCATCCACATTCAGAATTTCGGTATGAGGTAAGCAATTAAAGGTCAAATCGAAACTATATATCAATATTTGATATCGGATTTTGAAACACTATATTTTGCGAATCTCAATGATTAAGTGTATGTGATTATGGGTATTACTTGACACAATAGCTTGACATCTCCAATACACCAAAAAACTGTAACCTATTGGAACCTTGGGGCTTCTGCATGACAACATTACATGGACAAACACAAAAAACATAAAGACATTATAGGTATGCTTACTGTCAAATTATATGAACATAATCATAGAATTTATATTCAAATTATTGAGAAATTATAAATCTTTGAATTTCTGAAGATGGTAATTCTAAGTCATTATGCAAACATTTGACCTCTGCCACATTGCCCTATTTCAAGTGCTTGTAAGTTAATATATTTTCATAGGGCACCTCCGAAGCAAAATACACTATTGGATTTTAAAGAAACTACTGACAAATAATTAATATTTGTAGCTTATGAAGTAATTTGTATGTTACAGTGAAGTTATCATAACCTCAAATTGTAATTCAATGAAAACAAATCAAAACATTTTGTAGGTTATTGTAACAAAATTTCACAAACATATTTTTTTATCATAGTGGTTTAGAATGCTATTATCTTTCCTCTCTCTCATTAAATAGATGAACACTAACTAAATCATCAGATATTGACTAAATCATACAACTTACCAGCTAGCTCTTTAAGAATGTCCATGACTTCTTTTGTGGCAATTGTGGCATCAAATCCAAGAAAAGCCTCTTCCAAAGCTTTTACCAGCTCTCCATTCTTGTAGGCATCTGTGTTTTTTATGAAGTTAGGCAGGTTTTGTGAACAATATGTGGCCACTTCTGCTCCGCCATGCCCATCATACACAGCAAAGAGTGATGTGTTTGAGTCAAAGTCCAGAATGGTGTTGTGAGCATCCTAGAATTACAATAATGGTTTAGTTACAAAAATACCATACCATGTACCTATATATAATACAATACCATACCATGGTTTCTAAATATTTAAATTTTAATAGGTAATTATAATGATACATTTATACAAGCATTCTACATACCTCAATGAATTTCTACTATTACATTGCGTATTCATCTCAAAAATAATACAGATGCATTAACATTTGATTACGGTAAAACAATTTGGTATTAAAATGAAGTTACTGCATAGGACAAGTAAAATGCTTAGAAATTATCATTGTTCTGCAGCCATCAGCAATTATGATTTCATAGAACTATTCGTGCATAATTAATCATTGGCTACTTGGGATTGCAATTGGTAAGTAGAATTTAGAGGCATTTCAGAAGATTGAAATATACAATTACGGACGAAACAATATAGTACTTACCTCTTGATTGACACGCCATCCCTGCATGGAGCTTGCGGCGCATTCAACTTTATCATTAGCCTCATCGCTGGACACTTTTTCCGTAACAGGCTCAGACAAATACGCACCCATATTGGAATGTTTTAAACATGAATTACAATTACAATAAATAATTGAGGCGCGAAAACCTCCAGAAATCGCACAGGCGGCAAGCTACCCAGAGTCAGTCAACCCAACCGCCGAGAATGGGGCTGCCATGTTTAAAAATATTTTACCTCTTAACTAAGCTCAAATTATATGATGCTAATAAGCTTAGTATTAATAGATAAAACATTTAAAAATGGGGATAGCAAGTGAAATCTTCCACATAAAAGTGGCATTGTTAAACCATAATTTGTTTTGTTTTAATGACAATCCTTGCTCTAAAATCGGTAAATAACATTACTTCTTTAAACATAGAAGCACGAGCACACCTCATCTAGCAGCAAACCATACTGTTTGATAAGAATTTTGTTTTTTATTAGTTTAATAGATAATATCTGTCGACAAAATAAAATCATGTTCTGGCAATTTTAGTTTGTCCAATCATAATTTAAATTAGTGATGTTGATAATCGATTATTGATGATGGATCGAAACAGATAAAATTATCTTAATTATCTGAAAGGTATA
The DNA here is from genome assembly GCA_964056405.1 of Acronicta alni. Lineage (NCBI taxonomy): Eukaryota > Metazoa > Arthropoda > Insecta > Lepidoptera > Noctuidae > Acronicta > Acronicta alni. The sequence goes on from OZ043918.1 coordinate 11,121,906, forward strand.
CATATCTCACTCAAATAGTCAATAATCATGAACGAATGCTATAGTTAGTTAATGCTAGAGCTATAGATTTATTTACCTTTGCTTCCTGTCATCTCAATGCTGTGATAGTGATGTTGATAATGGATTAATCGATTATCAACATCACTAATTTAAATGTAGACTGACAAATTATTGAGTCTATTGACAGTATTGACAAACAAAAGGTTTTTAATTATATAAGGTCGTGACAGGATTTTTCTCGTGCCGAACGGGACGGACCGATTTTTTTGCATCGTTGCCTTTAAAAATATAGTAGCAAAATATACACGTGACGAAAACACGGACGGGACTCCCCTCCCGTCTGTGTTGGCGACAATGTTTGCCCCGTCCCGCACGGCATGTGCCCCACCCTGTCCGTGATTCCGTTGTGCAATGTGCAATATTGTGCATGCACGCAGCACGGGTGATAGGATAGGACGTCTCGAGGCGGCGTGGTGATGTGACATATTTAATAATAATAATATTTTGGGACATTTTACACAACACCATCTAGTCCCAAAATAAGCAGAGCTTGTACTATGGGTACTAGACAATGGATATAATATATGATAGTAAATGATGTAATTTTTAACTCAATTTCTAAAGTATTTTTAGGGTTCTATACCTTGAAAGAAAAAAAGACGGCACCCTAGAATCACTTCGGTGTCCGTTTGTTAGTCAACTCACTTTTAAACTCAAGTCATAACTCAAGACAGGTAGAGATATCAAGTTAAAATTTATAACAAACACTTCAGCCCTTCTCAGATCCCTTGGAGGTGAAAAAATTGAGCCTCCTAAGTCAACGCAACTAAAACATACGGCCATTTAATGTACTCAAACATAAACCATAAAGGGGAATTCACGTTAATCTAAAATAATGAAATTTGGCTAAAGGTAATGACACGCACCGAAAGAAAAAGTTAAAATCCAAAATTTGTAACACTTTATTAATTACAAACTTTTATTTCTTGTTGGAGAGTAGATATGGGAGAAATGGGTCTTCGATGTTATGCTTGAATTTGACAATTTTAATGTATAGGTAATTAGTAAGTTTGGTTTCTTAATTGAAACGATGAATATAATGTTTACTATTTTTTATTAAATAAATGAAAACTACCTAAATAATAAAATTTATTCAGTCTTTCGTTACACTGTTAACTTTAATTAAATGAGGTTTCATTGCAAGTATTTCGTCATAAATTAAAATTTACTTTGTGTAAATAGACGGTGACCCCCAAACTAGACCCAGGCTGTATCTTTGGAGTCAGAGTTGCAGCAGATATGTAAATGTATGTAAGAACAGTCATAAGTCAGTGAGTGGACTGTGTATTTCCGTCAGTAAGGTTGTAACATTTTCAAAATAAATGAAGTAATAAACCAATAAAAGAAGTAAAAGGTATTATAATAAATATACTAACGTTTGTACGACGAAATGGCCCAACAAGATTGCACTTTTATATAATTTGTACAACCTTCATGCTTCGTATGTATGTATACTCATGTTTTGACAAATAAACTTATCTAATCTTATCTCTTATCTTATTAACTACAACGCCAAATAATGCTCATTTACATTTTTTTTTAAAGTAGGCAGCGTTTGTTAGCCTAACTGACACAGGCAAGGTATTCCAAAGCCGTATACTGTAAGCCGTATGCTGTACTTGCACTGTAAAAGGTTTATTAGTGGAGTGCATAATGGTCATAGGCTCGCCCTCTGTTACCTATAGAGACCTAAACTAAAGATAAAGTCAAAGTCAAATATTTTATTTCAATTAGACCATTAAAACAGCACTTTTGAAAAGTCAAACTAGTTGCACGGTTCCAAAAAGTGGGTCTTATGGAGAAGAACCGGCAAGAAACTCCATAGACACTCTTTTCAACAACAAAAAAACATGATTACAGTGTTCAGTATTAGTAACGCGACGAACTGTGGGTGTACATTAAATTGGTACATCTCTGCCAAACCCTTCCGAGAATACAGGCATGATGGCAAGTTGTTATGTTGTTCCTGTTATTCTTCACCGCACTGCTGGGCACGGGTCCCTCAGAATGAGAGGGATTCGGCTATTGTCCACAACATTGCCTAGTGCGGATTGGCAGACTTTACACATCGTCGAGAAAAATCTCTAAGGCATGCAGGTTTCTTCAGGATGTTTTCCTTGATACTTTTTATTAATATACATACCTACTCAGCTCTGAACAGTCTGGCGGCTTTGATGAGCCTTTTTAGTGGCCTACGCAAATGTTCCTCTGATCTGGTATCGTCGTGTGACGGGTTGTTGAGCTCCCTAAATTATGGTTGAGCTACACAATGACTGATGCATGCGAGCCGTCAGTTGGGACTGGTCTACTCAAAGCCGCTATGGCTCTTTCTTCAAAAGGCCATTTCAGAATTTGCCCTACATTGTAAGACACATATTTGTTATTATACCTACTATGTCTGGACTTTAAAAGAGACTATGATTCTCTGAGTTTGTTTCGGCGTTTCTTCTCAGAGGTCGTCAGTTAGGAAATGCCGGAGCCGTCTAGCTTAAAAAAATGTTAAATATTGACTTGTAAAAGTGTCTTTAAAAGATCTATTTACAGAAATAAATATCTTTATCTCTTTATCTTTATCTTTAATACGCACATGAATTCGAAAATTCGGAGCCTTGAATTCAAACTCGAGACCTTTGACTTAGGTAGTTATCTAGTTGTTATCCTGTAGCTACAATATTACCTGCTGCTCTTTTTAAAGGATTCTATTTTTAGGAGATATGTTTTGATATAATTGCTAAAGAGGCTTGTGGCTAAATAAAAATCGCACTGATCGTTCTGCCTGCAAGGTTAAGCTGCGCTTACCGAGGTCAGTTTATTGATGTTTATCATTCTTAACTCATGAAAAGAGCATGTATAGCCTCAGTTGTTATTGTATATAAGTATTTTCTAATTAGGTAGGTACAAATTATTAACAGCGATAACTCAGTCTTGAAATTTACAAAAAGCGATAAAATTAACTTGATAAGTAAATATGCAGTGTCTGATAGATTAGTGACTTTGCTGTACAAACCATTGTTAATAATATGTAGTAAGTATAGGTACCTACTTATCATTAATTTATCTCGTAAGTGTACAACTACGGTATGTCAAACAAACAAACATCATCCGAGAGCGACAGTAGTAACATGGATTCTTGTTACGATCGCGCTTTAACAGAAGTAGGCCAAGATGGGAAATTTCAAATAAAATTCGATATAATTTATAATGTTGTGTTTCCCGGGTTATGGATTATGGCATATTATAATATAGTATTAGCGCTTACGATTATACCTCACGTATGTAAACTTCCCAAGAAACCAGATAATGTGAGTGAATATTTATGGAAACTGAAATACATTCCGAAGTAGGTAAGACCTTTTCTGATCAGTAAAATAATTGTATACGTATACCATATTATTTTTAAAATGTGCTGAATTCTAGTGTTAAAGATGCAGCTGGAGAAGAAAAACTAAGCGACTGTTTTATTTACGCAGGTCCAGAAAATAACAACACTACAGGTAGTGTCTCTTTATTTTTTTATAATTAAGTATAATGCACGCAAATTGAAAGACATAAATTTTGCGACAGTAAAGATTATTATTATATTATTATTATTATGAATTATTAAAAGTAATTCATGGCTTTCAATTTGCGTTTTAATAATTTATAACCCGATACAGCACAAAGTTTTTCCTTTTTAGCATGTGATGTCTTTGATTATGATACAACATGGTTTGAAACAACAGTTCCTTCTGAAAATAATTGGGTTTGTAAAAATGAATTGTATGTCGCGAATATATTTGCGTACAGCAGGATTGGGGAGATTGTTGGGTCACTATTTTTTGGATGGTTTGGGGACATGTAAGTACATAATGTTTTTGTTTAATGTAACAGACACATAAAATATGCATCTCCAAAAGACACTATCTTATCTTCATCAGATATTTGATTTAGACTAACACTCAAACAGTGGAAATTGCCATCACACGAGGACCTTTTGTATCCCACAAAAGATCGTAATTAAATGACATTTAAAAATGGAATTGTATAATTCGTTTATGAACTATCGTTAATTTATTACAGGCGTAGGAAAAAAAAATGTTTAGTAAAATTTTCGCACTCACGGCGATTCGATGACCAAAATTTGTTTTCACCTTGTTTTCAGATACGGTCGCAAACCTACATATATTATATCTATGAGTATGCTGATATTTGGCCGATTTATGTCAGTATTTGCAAGTTCTTCATTTTTATTATTTGCAATCGGATGCATAATCGCTTCATTTCCATCGTGGTCAGCTACTCAGAGCACAGCTATTATTTCCCTTGAAATAGCTTCACCTAAGCGAAGAGCAAAAATCGCAAATTTGAGATTGATCGCTACTAGTTTCGGCATGTGCATAATGCCTTTGTTTTACTGGTGGTTCAGAAATTGGAAACCATTTATTATTCTAACAACTGCAACACAGTTGCCATATTTATTATTATCTTGGTAAGTAGCTACATTATGAATTTTCATACTTTTAAATCAACATTGCACGCTTGATCGAAGACCAAAGTTTAGGCGCTAATACAGAGGCCAGAAATTTCTGTGATAGATTTTCTATTTTAATACAAAATGATAAGTTTCATGTTCAGTTGGGAAAAATTGACAGTTTTGGATAACTTGACCTGCTGGCGTCTGTACCTACGACTTCGTCGATTTGTGCTTGCAGGAAACTAATAGAATCTCCGCAGTGGCTCTGGATAAACAGAAAAAATAAAAACTGTATCGATACACTAAAGCAGATAGCAGACGTAAATAAAACTAAGTTGAGTCCTGATATCAAGAACGAAATAATAACGAGTGGACCTGCGATAACTAGCAAAGCTGATGTCTTTGGACCATTATCATTATTTTCAGGCTGGCGGTTAGCTACTAATACTATATTACAACTACTTTTGTGGTAAGTAGGAACAAGACTCATCACTACATAACTGGAAAATTGTGACCACTGTCGTTTGTTTTTTTTTTATTCTACTAAGTTGGCAAACAAGCATACGGCCCACCTGATGGTAAGGGGTTACCGAAGCATATAGACGCTTGCAACACCAGGAGTATCACTTGCGCGTTGCCGACCCTGGATTGAAAGAGGAACAGTTGGGTTGGCCAACACAACGATTCCTCGTGGAGCACTGGCAACCTAATGTTTATAATGTTTTAAATGTTTATAATAAATCCAGTTAGATTATTAAAAGTAATTCGGGCAGAAAAAGTTTAATTCAGGTTATCATCTCTATACATTTTCGAGTAAAAGTGTAGGTACCTACAATCTTGCGAAAATATAAAGTTTATTATCCCCCTGCAGTTTTTCGACGATATAATCACACTGGATTTATCACAAACTAACGGTTCAAATTTTATTTGAAGACCATATACTATTACTCCATGACCATATATACTCTTGTGTAGGTATTTTGAAACTTATTCTCTCTGTGTTTTAAGGATTACAGTTTCTGTAAATTACTCTGTATTGATAATGAGTTCTGCAGAAAAATCCAATGGAAATCCATTCTTAGACTTTGCATGGCAAGCTTTAGCTGAAATACCTGGGTATTTTGTAGCATCATGGCTAGCAAATCGTATTGGGCGTCGATATACAGGAATGATTTCATCTGCATTGACTACATTTATCTGGGTCGTGTATGCTTTTCGTGAGATTAGTAAGTACCACCTTATGAATAAATAATTATTTGGCTGCTATAATACCTAATCATTATCGACACATCAGTATTAATAATAATTTTAGGTAACGCAGCATGGTTAAGAAATGAACTGTTGAGTTCTATCTTAGTTATTACAATCAGATTAACGACAACAATGATATATTACGTAATAAATTTACTCAACATGGAACTTTATCCTACGTGCCTCAGACAATCCGGAATGTCATTAGGCAATGTGGTGAGTGGTGGAGCTAGTGCATTAGCGCCCTATATTTTATATTTGGTAAGTAAAATAGCATTCAAACATTTTATGTGATACTGAACCACAAGTCATCAAGTCTAAATAAAAATCTTTTCAGGGACGTCGGTTTGATGCTCGCTATCCGAGTGTTATAATGATTGTCACAACTGTGTTTGGCGGAGTGTTATCGTCATTCTTTCTACCTGAAACTTTGAACGCAAAACTACCAGAAACTTTAGAAGACGCCAAAATATTCGGGCAACACAGACGTGATCGTAAGGTTTACATGTCAGTAAAATATGTGAAAAATGAAGTTATAGACTCAAACACGCCTTCATAAGTTAGTAACGGACTAGAAATATAAATGAAGATTTAAATGGACAAAGAATAAACTAGATGTTCCAGATATCTTATTCGGTATACTTAATTGTAAGTCGGTCAAGAGATCTTGGGATGGTGTTAGAGCTCTGTGCCAGACGACTGGAGACGTGACGTTTTCTATGGGTGTATGCCACCTGAAATAAAGTTGTTATTGTTATTATAAGTTGTTTTAAGATAATGTTTTTTTTTATTAAGGTAATATAGAAAATATTACCATCCTAGCCTTTTTTAATATATTGAGGTCAGCTTACTGTCTAACCAGATGCGGCTAAATTAATATTAGAATTTTGCAGCAAACAAATTCAGTTAGATGAGCGCAGTCAACCAAAAATTCTCACACACTTAACTAATATCAACCCATACCTGGAACAACTACCTGTAGACCATATAAATATTTGTTCCATGTGGGGATCGAATCCATGGCACAGACTTTGATGACCGCTCAGCCGATATCAAAATTAGGTATCTAGCATACCTAGCGGTATGTAAAAACGTCATCACAACTTGTAGAAGTGTTAAAGAAGCAGTGTGTTTTTATAATGTTTGTATGTATTTGAAAGAGACCTAGACGTCGTCAGGGTAAGTGAGTGCGTGCCTTGGGCGGCGCACTCTACTTATCTGAGAGGGTTTGTAGTCTACGCTACTGACCACAAGGGGATTAGGGTGAAGGGGGGCCAAATCGAAATAGCGCTTACAGGCGCGTTTCATAAACTGCTTGATGGTAGGCAGTTTTAGGTCTAAGTGAAGCTTCTTTTATCACGCTGCTGTAATACTTAAATAGAGGTCAGTGTGAAAACAATTTAAAAAAAGTGATTATTGCCAGTACAAAATAAATTTTCCCAGAAAATAAGCTCAGTTCTTTAAACAACGTACTAACTTACGTACCGATTATACCTTACCCGTGAACCATATGAAGGACGCAAAAAATGAGATATTCAAGTCTTTATTTTTCAGTATTATTTTCATTTAGATGTACAGCAAGTTAATTTTTTTGATAAGACTATTCTTATTTAGACGACTGCAACACTGTTCGTAACATTTTATTGATTTTTTAGATCAATAATCTGTAGGAAGTTGTCTTTGGTTTGTTTCTTCTCTTCTCTTTTCTTGTCTGTGAATAATAAAATCATTAGAATTACGGGATTATTTTATTTAGTGTGTGCTGAATTAAATTTTGAATCCGATAGTGAATTTTAATTATGTAAAATGCAAATATAAGGCCCAATAATCCCTGTTTCGATGAGACACGTATGTATAAGGGGAGTCTAATCTTATTTGTGAAACTTGTACTGCATCGTCGCACGTACCTATTGAAAATGTCGGGCGACCACAAAACACTGATAAAGGGCAGCCCGTCGCAGTATGTAAAGCTGAACGTGGGTGGCACGCTGTTTTACACGACTATCGGCACTCTGACGAAGAGTGATAATATGCTAAGGACCATGTTCAGTGGCAGGATGGAAGTACTTACAGATTCCGAAGGTATGTTTGTACCTTTTGATTGATATTTACTGTTGCGCACGTATATTATTATTCGAGGCACGGTATTTCAATCTATCAAAAGGAGATAAAGATTATTTTTTTCTGTTTTAGGGTGGATACTTATCGACCGTTGTGGAAAACACTTTGGGACTATACTCAATTACCTCCGGGATGGAACAGTGCCTCTGCCTGACAGTTATCGTGAGATCATGGAACTCCTGGCAGAAGCCAAATATTTCCTGATTGAAGAACTAACTGAATCTTGTCAACAGGCATTGACTAAGAAGGAAAGAGAAGCTGAACCTATATGCAGAGTTCCCTTGATTACTTCTCAAAAAGAGGAACAGCTGCTTATCATGTCAACTTCTAAGGTAACTAACTAATAGCTTGTTGTTAGAGCACAACATCATCATCCCATATTTATCCACAGCTGGACGTAGGTCTCTCCTAGTGCCACACCACCACAGAGCTTGATCTTTGGCAGTTTTCAGTCACAGGCAGCTGCCTTCTGCAAGTCATCATGTTATATCAAATAAATATAATTCAATAATTACATAAATTTATACTGTATGTTTGTAAATACTAAATATATGTTCTGCAGAAAAAGTATATTGCAACTGTTATTATACTTAAAAACTTGAAATAAAAAATTTACTGCCATAATCTTGTTAATTCTTTTATTTTTAATGTTGTATAATGTTGATGCTATTCATACTTATTTCTATTTTTCAGCCTGTAGTTAAACTTCTGATCAACAGACACAACAACAAATACTCCTACACAAGCACATCAGATGATAACTTGTTAAAGAATATAGAGTTGTTTGACAAACTCTCCCTACGATTCAGTGGGCGTGTACTATTCATAAAGGATGTGATTGGTTCAAATGAGATCTGCTGCTGGTCATTCTATGGACATGGCAAGAAGTGTGCTGAAGTCTGTTGCACTTCCATTGTGTATGCAACTGATAAGAAGCACACAAAAGTTGAGTTCCCTGAAGCAAGAATTTATGAAGAGACTTTGGGAATCTTACTATATGAGAGCAGGAATGGACCTGATCAAGATTTAATACAGGCAACGTCATCTCGTGGTACAGTCGCCGGACTCTCCTGCACTAGTGATGAGGAGGAGGAGCGATCTGGCTTAGCGCGACTGCGGTCAAATAAACAGAATAATCAATCTTAGCGGTTACAGTCAGGCTTGGCGCGCCTTCGAAGCTCGAAGCGGACTAATGTCTGATATCTGGCTGGCTTCTTTTTGCCATTTTGCTGTCTGCCTTGCTTTCGTTTGTAGAGCTGTGTTCTTCAATATTGGTCATTTGGCCACTTTCCATGGCTCTCTTACTGTGGGGGAATAAAAATGGCATGAGGCATTTATGATTATAGTCAGATCACACTATGGACAACTTTCTACTAATACTATGTCTAATATCAGTTTTATGTCTAGTGAGTATATTATGTCTGAAGTGAAATACAAAAATTGACATTAATTGTGAAAAATATGATGCAGTTTAATTACAAATCTTGGATTCATGGTCCAGTTGGTAGTCTAAGTAGTGTATATATATCTTTAAAATAAAGATGTGATTGATGTCTAGTATATGATTCATATTGTATTTGAAAATCTCCAGTATTTGTTGTTCATGTGTAAAAGTTCTTATAGTTGTAATGAAAATACTGACATCTTTAAAGACTAGAATGAGCCTTTAGTGGAAATATGAGGTCTTGAGGTTCCAAAATGTACATTGATTAATGTTGCATGATATGTGTTTATAAAGTGTAAAATTAAAATAGTGTAATCTACCATCTAAGATTGTATGTGCAACAATGTGTACAAGCTTTGCAGTACATCTATGTCATAATTCTAATATAATAATAGGTAATTTTACGCATATTATTATCACACAACTTACAGAGCTCAAGTGATTTGCCAAATTGATGTTGTCTAGTAATAGAATCTTGTTCCTTATGCATCTAGAGAATGAAGCTCATAATTTATGTGTAAACATAAGATTTATTCTAGGTTTCGAAGGATGATAGTGAAATATGTATATGTTAAATAGGTACTTGATGAATTTTAAGTGTAAAATTTGCAAATTCTTCATTGAATAATAGATTACTGCATTGCACTACCTTAACTTTGTGTCAGCCACTCTGGTTGCCATATCTTGAGTTATTTCACTACATATACAGGCAATATTAACTGCAGGTTAATCAAACATGAAATAGATGAGTATACAAATTAAATAGTAGTTAAAGTCTTACACTAGTATTGGAATAGATTAGGTGTGTGTATGATTTGCCAATTTGTGTAGGTGTAATTGAGAAGATATTATTGTAGAAAAGGTATATGGAATGGTATTGATGTTATTCAGATTATAAAGCACAATCTAGTCTGATATTTTATTGTTCCATTTGACTTTTTATAAATATTATGAGGAGATAGTTAAGTGCTTAGTACATTATGTAAATGGTGCTGCATTATAGAAATATTAGTGGAATGCAGCACCTCAGAAGTATCTACAAAGTTTTTCATATAGAGATGTGTGTTGTACTTTTTCCATATTTACTTTTTCCACCATAGCATACATAATGCATAATTTTATTTTCCAATTTTCTAGATTGATAAAGATACATTTCATTCAATATATTAAAAAGGTAGTGTTTAAATTAGCACAATGAATATAACAAGAGGCTAATAAAATTGGATTATAAAAATATAATTATCAAAAAATTCGATTATCATGCAAAATAAGATTGAGCATGGAGTCCCTCCTAGTACATTGACTTACGTACAAGACTGGTGTCATAGTGTCATTATGATAGAATCAACTTGAAGGGAGAAATATGATTATTTGTAAAATTTCTTGTAAACATAACTTATCCTTATGAAATATAATATGCTCACTGTTTAGCTGTCTTCAATAGTTTTATTTCTAGTTTAATGTAAATTGCAGGGTCCTATGTATTAAATTTATTTCTTCTGGATTTTGCAAGATTTAATCAGTTCCATAGATATGTTTAGAAAAAGTTGTCCCACAAGGATCAAGGATTTTCTCCTGTACCTATATGTAGGTCATAAAAATATTAGATCCATATGGGAATCGAACGCACAACGCGTGGCGCAGAAGCTGTTCGCTCAGCCGCGGCGCAGCGAATCTAAGCATAACCTTAACCTTATATCGGCGGCCCAGGAGGAGGAGGGGCTGCCGTCGGGCCCAGGGACCGTTCCCCGATTCGGTTATCGCGTCGCGCGAAAGGCGCTTTAATCATTTTTCCATTTTATGTTATGTAACATCTGCGTCCCAAAAAACATCCCTCCGGTGCAATGTCAGGTCTGGGTGGCGGTATGGGGACAAGGGGAGTCCCGCCACAACAATCCATGATGATTATGTTAGTAGTCACTAAGGACGACGCAAAAGCTGCATTCCAATTCTTAATGGATTAAAATATTCAATTGTATTTATTTTCATCATCCTAGCCATTTCTATTCATAAAAAATTGCTGTTGCCTGCAGTTTAACTCACATTCCAAAGGAATTTTTGACACAAATGGAAGTGATGTTCTTTTCCAAGTATCTCTGTACTAAATTTGATTAAAACCAGTTCAGTGGTTTAGGTGTGAGTGTAAGAGACGAGAGTTACTTTAGTGTTTGTCTGCAATCAGTGTGTTTAAAGGGATAAAAATATCTTATTATAATTGAGGTAGAAAAATATGATGACATGACTACACTTTATTGGGTCAATATTAAGTTTCTTTTGTAACATTCTAAACTGCATAAAGGAATGCCTGTTTTTGAGCAGTTGTACTTTTTCAAATTATCACATCCATTAACCCCACATTTCACAGGTTTTGGAGGATCAATGGGAGACTTTTTCTCCAATGGGAACGGGACACCAGGTGGTAATGATAAAGAGATGCTATTGTTATTATTTTTGTAAACAATCATTGGTTCTAGTTTTCTAGTTGGTTTTCCTTTACCCATATTCTTCAATTTTGATTCCTGTTTTTTGAGAAGTCTGTCCATTGTTTTCTTTTTATCTTTCTCTCTCTTCTCATCAGCTAATTGTTTGCGTTTCTGTGATTTCAAGGCGGCTTTCTGTATGGCTTCTTCTGTCATTACTTTTTCTTTGTATCCTGATGGCAGTGCAAGAAGTACTTCCCCACCAGGGCTAGTTTCTTTGTCAGTTCCCCGTTCATACATGGCTCGTTGTCTTGCGGTCATCATTTTTGGGTCTTTTGGTTTGATTTTCTTGAGCTCCTCATCAACCTTGAAACATATTTAATCAAATTATCATCATCATCAACCCATATACTGTCCCACTGCTGGGCACGGGTCTCCTCTCATATTGAGAGGGATAAGACTATAGTCCACCACGCTAGCCTAGTGCGGGTTGGCAGACTTCACAAACTATCGAAAAAATCTCTTAGGCATGTAGGTTTACTCACCATGTTTTCTTTCACCGTTTAAGCAAGTGATAATTAATTATTAATATGCACATGAATTCGAAAAGTCAGAGGTGCGTGCCTTGAGTTCGAACTCGAGACATTAATCAAATTATACATAGTGATATATTTTAAAATGTCAAACCTATATGTATTTCCATGTTTTTTGTTTTAATATCAAATACCACAAATTTTGCTTACTTCTTCTAGTTTGCCAGACTTGATAGCGTCCAACCATCTTTCTTCTTCGCTGGAGGTACCACTGTCTCTGCCTTTCTTTTTCTTCTTTGATGACGAAGCTTTAGGTGGAGTGCTGGATGATGAGCCAGGTATCGATCTTCGGGAGTCCGATGACGATTTCATTGTCTGTGCTTTTAGCAAATCTGCTGCAGAAGTACCCGGGATGTCGCGCCCCTTCATCTTAATTTTGTACGGCTTGTCCACGGCGTCTTCGTACGATACGTCGATTGAGGATTCGCTATCGTATTCATTTTCTATTTTTCTCTTCTTATGCTTTTTGTGCTTGTGCCTTTTGTGTTTTTTCTGCGGCGGCGTGTCTATAAATTATAATTTTTATTATAACTCGTCGTTTCGTAATATCAACAAAACAAAGATTAGATGATTATTTACCAATAACAATTTCATCTTCTGTGGTGCTTTGTTCTCGCTGTCGTCGGACCATTTTATTATGTTCGTCAGATAGCTTATAGTTAGATTATAATTGAATTTCCAAGCAATTTCTTTTTGTAGAATTCACTACAAAACAATAATATAGGTAACATTCCATCCAATTTCCATTTCAATGTCTGCTCGCTCATCTGCACTGCAGTCTGCTGTACTGTAATGTTGGTAGTACTGCCGTACTGTCATAATGAAATTGACAGATGTAGACAAAAAGTGTGTTCGATTTACAATCTTTTTTGTTACAATGGTCACTGTAATAGAAAAACTTTTTAAGGCTATTTAGATAAAAAAAAAGGAATGGAATATTTAGAATTAATCTATAATCTAAAGCTGTGAACATAGACACAATGGTACGCTATGATTTCTATTTAAAATGTTATAAGATTAAAACTCATTTAACATTTTAAATATAAATCTTAATAGGTAGGGATTCCATCCCATCTTTGATTTGCAATGAACACATACAATAGCCAATTTAATCTTTATCTGATAGGTATCCCTCCTAATAACTAATTAAGGTATTCGTACATACCTTAATTAGTTATTAGTAAGTATTCCTAAATTTATTAATCTTTTTAGTTTTATTACGTAGGTAGGTACAAACTAGGAAAACTTTGTGGTTTTTTATTTATTTAGGTATTTAAAATTATTTGTGTTCTCTTTTAAATTGTTCTAAAAAAGGTTGAAAATTACAACATTGTTTACGAATTGATCATATATGGACTGGAATAAAGTTTAATTTCAACTACCCTCATAGCTGATCGTTCGCGTTTTAACGTTTAGACTATTTATTTTCTGCAACGGTGTGCTAATGGTCGAGTTTACTTTCCGCAGAGCGTGTCGGCGTAGTTCGAACTAAAGTGCTATGGTGCATTTTGTAGGTACTTAGGTGCGCAGTTTCTTTATACCTAGATGTGTTGAGATTATACTGATAAAATTAATTATGTTACATGGTATCCTTAACTGTTTGCATCTTAGATACCTAGTAGTTTTTTTTTTATAAAAGGTAATGGTGAAGTTCAGTGTCTCGAGGAAATGGTATCTTAGATATTAAGTGTCGCGTTACAACCAGAATTTTCGAGTTTTGGGAATTATCCCACTACACGGACCTACACATCATAGTACCTAATGGTAAGTAAATCACATATTTTGATTTAGTGTATTATTTTAGGGCCATTCTAAATTCTAATTCTAATTCACACCAAAGCCGGGCAAGGCCGGCGACCTCATTTTGAAACAAGAGCCACCAAAGAGCACAAAAGAGACACCTTAAAACGTACCTTTAAACTTACAAGCAGTATCGCTTGTAGAATTGTCAGAGATTTGATCCTGACGATACAAAAATGTCGATAAGTAGGAAGAGGAATAGAGGATACGTGCGCGTGGTGGCGGGCGCTCAGAGAGTACTACCCGTCCAGCGGGTAATCCCAGAGAAGAAGACAGCGGCACACTGGTCACGTGCTGCTGTGAGCAGCGAGGTTCAGGGGAGCTCCCTTCTCTCTTCTCTAGTCACCCCAGGGATGTGCCCTAACAGGCATATGGGGGCTGGTCTTTTAAGAGGACAGTGCCACCTTCCGTATGCTGATGGTGTTGATGTGTTATGATATCTGGACTCTTGATTTTATATAAAAATGTATTCATTTGAGACACACTTATCGTATGCAACGCAATCCTATGCGTGTGTGTTTCTAATCCGTATATTATTTTCATATGAAATTTAGAGTCCAGATATCATAATGCGTTGTATACGTTGCCTACATGGGATCAGTCTGTTTCTACCTTAAATCGCGCTAAAGTGCTCTTACACTTTATACATCCCTGAATTTACTACAATTACTCATCAAACTTTGCATTTGCACCGACTGAGTTCGTTAAACTAATGTACTCATGTCGAGATCCAGTACCTACGCTTGGTCGCAGGATCTAATGATCTGCTGGCTGAATTACCACCCTCAAAACTAAGACTGGCTACAAATAGTTTTACTGTACAGTGTTCACTGTGTGTATGTGACATACCGATAGGATATTTTGAATTGCGTTTTTTCTCCATCGTGACCACATACCTACTTATCTGTACGGACGTAAACTCATTCTAGTCAGCAGTAAAAAAATGTGCTTTAGGTACTAAAATTATCAGCCTATGATATCAAATAAATTGGTATTGGCTATATCAAAACAGAAACGAAATTAGTGACTGACTTTTTCTATGAAATTCTCAATAGTGAATGACAATAAATAGGCCTACCCTGGAACTGTAGGTGTACCCTAAGTACACCTTTGCCGAACCCTTCGGGAAATACCAGCGTGTTGATACGCGCAGATGTCATCCACTGCCTGTATGCCTACCTGTTTTGTCGCCTGTATATTAGCACATCTCTGCACTCCTGTAAGTCCTCGGGGAATAAAGACGATCGTATGTTATGTTACTATGGTATATTACCAGCAGTGATAGCCTAGTGGTATGACCATTGGACTGCCAAGTCGAATCCAAGGCCAAAACCTCTGACTTTTCGAAATCATGTGCGAATTTATAATTAATTATCACTCGCTTAAATGGTGAAGGAAAACAACTTGAGGAAACCTGCATGCCTTAGAGATTTTCTCGACGGCGTGTGAAGTCTGCCAACCCGTACTAGGCCAGCGTGGTGGACTATAGCCTAATCTCCCCTCCTGAGAGAAGACCCGTGCCCAGAAGTGGGATAATCAGATCACAGAGTAATATATCATATATTACTCTAACACAAATCCATAGTCCTTATTTACTGAGTCACTAATCGGTTTATATCGATCTTCGGTCTCTCTCCGTATAAAATGTACCCTCTTTCAGCTATTGATAATGTGGTATTGTTTATACTGAGCAGTTCTGTTCAATGCCAGCGAGTTGTTTCAGTTCATTGGGCATGAGGTGCGACAAAGGTCAACTCAAGCGGACATGTAACCGTAAGCACCTAATTCGATGGAAAACTTAAACAATCCCCCGTTTAGTATGCGTTTGTGTGTGTTCGTGTGTTTATACTAACGATGATGAGAAGAAAATTTCACTGATTTCTTTAACCTATGTGATGATGTCTGTTCGTGTGGTTCGGGTATCAGAATGCTGATTACGAAGTCGTGGTTTCGATTCCCACACGACAGAAATGTTTATGTGATGGAAAGAAGTGTTAGTGTTTGTCTGTCAGTTATTGTATATTTACGAAAAAAAAGCATATTAATATTATATCCATTGTCTAGTAGGTAGCTCTAGTACAAGCTCTGCTTAGTTTTTTATACTACTAAGATGCAAACAAACATACGGCCCACCTGATGGTAAGCGGTTACCGTAGCCTATAGACGCTTGTAACACCAGGGGTATCACTTGAGCGTTGTCGACCGTGTAAAACGAAAGAGGAATAGTTGGGTTGGCAGTGTAAGGGTCTCCCACACAGCCAACACAACGTTTCCTCGCGCAGCACTGGTTTGAGCACTAGTTTGCCAACCGGCCTTTTTTATAAAATCCTCATGAATCATCTACCACCTGAGGAGGTGGCAGAGTATGTTAGACTCATGCTTAACAATTACCTTCCCTTGCTCTATATGTGACGGTTATAGGATTCGTAACATTCACCAGGACTTGCCAACAAGTTTAGATTAGTCCATCTAATAACTCCTTCCAATTTGAGGGAGGCGTTTGACCAGCAGTGGGACAGTTAATGCACTGGAATATACATTATTATTATTATAATTAGATATATAAGTCGTAAGCTGACGAAGCATGGCAAAGATTTCATAGATGTAGGACATATAACACAGGAAAAAAAGTTTTTTTTAAACTAAAAAAGTAACTCTTTTTAGACCAATAGTTTGATCTTAATGTATACTATACACTCACGCCTTTTTTCCATAGGAATAGGCAGAAACTAAAGAACACCACTTGCTGCGATTTTTGTATAGGTACACTTCTTTTGCTTCGTCCACATTACTGTATCATCTTACTCACGCGCCGGTTGTGAGTACTACGCATCTGACCTTTTTGAAGAACCTCACCAAATAAACATCTTAAAAAACGAATTACGTGAAAGATATACCTTTACCTTTATCGCTGTATCTTTACCCTTTTCAATAAGACGGTAGTTTCGAACTAAAAAGGTATTAACGCGACGGCGAAGGTTTAACTGCAATCCCATCAAGGAACCGGGAAACTAAGTTGTTTTTACTTGTTTTTTGTATTAAAGGAGACCGCCCCGTCTCTCCGTCCTTAAATTAATTATTCAATGGTTCCAAGTAATGCTTGTCTCATAACAAGTTGAGTATTAATTAAGGTATAATAAACAACGGCGTCTCTACCTTAATGTAATAATTAAGCATTGCTAAGATTTTTTGTTAATGTAAATATGGTATTTAGGTGTTTGGCAAGTTCAGTAAGGTAAATTTAATAAAAACATGTTAAGTTAAAAGTTTCCCTTACTCAGTTTTGATGTTATGCTCCTAAATTAGAAACGTAGAAATATTAATAAAGATGTAAAGCTTAAACGGCCTCCTTCGACGAATCATAATATAAAAAAATTATATTAGAAAATTGTTAAGGACTTGCTACAAATTCTAAATATGAATTGATACTACTGAAATTGCTCGTCATGCCCTCTGTTCGTACGTCAAATAGTATCAAATAAAATTATCTGTGAAAGACAGCTCGACACCAAAGTGATTTTCACGTCTTACTTTTGCCAATTTGGATACCGGAACACGAAGAACAAAAAACCAGATTCGCGAAAATTCGTGATTCCATATTTATCGTCAATTCGGTTTAATATAGATATTTCGTGAATTTGAGAGCAATAAGTAAACTTGAATGCCTAGATAACTTGTCTTATCTCCGTTTAAAAGTCGGATGATGGTTAAGACTGGCATCTTGCCAAAATGAAGTGCAATATTGACTGTGTGTGACTACTGACTAGGTAACGTGATTTCAATTTATCTTTTGGCACCATAGCGATATACTTTACGTGTTAGTGGTCACAACAATAAGCTGTAGAGTTGATGACAATAAAAATATAATCACAGTCCCCTTTTGAATGTGAATGATTTGTAGAATGATCGAAATGCGATTTGGTCACGGACCACGCTAGGAACACACGGTTGGTACTTTTGTGAAGTATTATTCGTAGATAGGTATCCAATACCTATGTGATAATAGGTTGTAGTTCACCTATAAAGCAAAGAATAAGGTTGAATTATCTCTTGTACTAGTAACTTCACTTAGACAGTTATGCTTTTCAATTTGGCGACTCAAAATTAGTGGTTTAGTTGTAGTATAGTGTAGATATGGTTTGTGATGACGAGTCAATGAGTGGCCCTTTTAGGCCCCCAGTTATTCTCGATTTATGATTACAACAGAGACAAAGTGGACAGTTGATGAATCATATAATAGGAATTGCGTGGCTGCATCGTGATATGATTATATAATATAGACTGACTGAGCTCTAATTGCACGAAAAGCTATACAATGTGATTTCAGTTTACACTGGAATTTATGGTCATTGGTAGGTAAGTAAATGACAGAAATAAAACAGTTGCTAGTCAGAGATGTATACGTACGGACTTATTGTATTTAATTTACACAGTTTTTCACACATGACAATTAAACGATCGAAAATCTTCAAAAATACTTTTCTGTATTTGAGTATCGAAAGAGGGGAATATATTCCGTCATTGCAACCAGCTCTCTACATCTGCATACATACCTATAAGGGAAGCCTGAACTTAGTAAGAAGCGGATATTACACTTTCTTGTAAGTTTATTAGCTAGTAAGATTTTGAAAGTGGATTAAAACTTCCATATAATAGTAAAATGATAGTCATAACTACAAAATTGTAGATTTTTCTTGACTAGACTAATTGTTTATTAAGAAAACGTAAAAGTCATTTTTTTATTTTAATTAGTTAGACTGTATATGTAACATTACACGTATTTTCGATTGTCAAAGGCTAGTAGCAGCACTTTTTACCTACTTACAATTTATTGAGTAAAATAATGTATAATTAATTATTATATTAAGAGTTATATTGTAGGAATTAATGTAGTTCTGGTAAGAACTCATTGTAATATTTTTTATGCAGTGTTTATAATTTAGTTTCAATTATAATGCGTGTTGATCTACAGTTTCCAGTTTTCCACGCGATCTGTCTACAGTTTTCACCGAAATGTAAAATAAAGTACTGCAATACAAAAACAGGAAAATGAATGTTTGAGTTTTTATACCTATACCTTATTTAGAACACCAGTGATATAAAGACAATATTTTCCATGCGGCCTCTTTTCAGAGAATCTTTCGTGTTTCATATTCTTCTATATCGCGTATGCCGTTACCGCAAAGTACACAATTATTATATTTATAACGAGACCAGAACGTCTCGCTGGTGTAATATCTTTTTCCGTACAACCCTTTGAGTTGATAATGGCGTCGTTTTATCATGGCGGCGCGTTACGTTTTAAATTAGTCCCACCTCCCCAATTGGGGTGGTCTCTGTTTATACGTCCTATAAACATTAATGTTTAGCAACAACATGTATATCGCGGCTTAGGAAACATGGTCGGTGGTCATCAATCTCTGGGGATTTGTCGACTTACGGCGTGTCCTTATTAAGCTAGTTACAGCGTGTTGTGTTAACGTCTACTTACATATTTTTCTCGTACGTGAAAGCTTCATAAGTAGGTAGGTACGCTTGATTCCTACCGACTTGCTACATCCCTTTTGAACATTTGCTATTAATATCTGCTATTGCCAAATAGAGAGTCAATGTAAACATTTTTCCTCCAGCCTCCCTTTTACCAAAATTGATCCCCTTACCACTGGTGTAAAACTACCACTAACAATGTTTCTGATTCGAAACGGTCCATATTTACATAGGATACCACATCGCTTCGCAGTTTCTCCAACATTGTTTAAAGTTGTTAATCCAAGATTAAGTATATTGCGTACATAGTCGGCTAAGCCTACAGCACGCCTAACATAATCTAATAATTCTTACAGAGCGGAAAGATTATATTCTCAATTTATGTGCGGTGCGTCACAATAACCCTCTTCGCTAACTTTCTATGAAATACGAACAAAGGGGGGGAAGATGCTAAACACAAAGAGTTTGTAATACATTTTTTGCATTGTTAATGAAGAGGTCTGTCCTTGGAGAGGTGAGTTTGACCAAATCCTTGGCTTTATTAACATAAATGTATATTGGCTAGAACACAAATCTTGTTTGTCTTCTAGATATTATAAAAGCCATTCACTCACTCACTCACTGAATGGTCATGAAATCTCAGAAACTACAGGAATAAAAAATTGCAAAAAAAAATAATGCAGCCGCCCCATATTACATGGGACCTTTGACATACATTACAGTTAATATACCTTATCCTAACCCTTTGGGGATAATGCGTTATATTATGTTAATAAATCTCTTTTTACACAGAATTTGGACTTCAATGACAATGATGCCGATTTAAAACAAAGTTTTTAGAACAAAGTAATATGTAGTTATTGATGTAACAAATATAAATTCTTATAACCCCACTATGTATTATAGACACATAATATTTTAATTTGGTTGGTTACCTGATCGTTTTAAGCCTTAATTGGTTACTCAAACCGTGACCAATTAACAATGTAAGTTTCCGATTTCCCGTCGAGGAAGCCTGCGCCGAGGATTTCTACGTAGACACCGAAGAATTAAATGAAAATATCCAGTAAGTACTTTAACGTTAGAAAAGGACCGAGAAGATGTCATTCTCCATCATTATCGGGCTTGACGGTTAGCAAGTTCTATAGACCATATATAATCTCGAATCGTAGGTTTCACGTTTCGTTCAAAAAAGAATACCGAACCAGCTGGTTCGGTATTCTTTAAATTCAAAATCTAATCCAGAATCCACATAAAACCGGGTTCTGAAAAATTCCCATAGGGTTGGAAAACGCAAGATCAGGGCTGGTACTGGTAGCACCGTGGGACACATGGTAGGCTCAACATCATTATATCAGTTCCCAACGACCATACTACGCTGCGTTTTCCAGCCCGTAGTTTCCACTCGGGAACTTTTTTCCTTCACCTTTCCTTTATCAGGTCTATGAGTTAAGTGTCACAACCACTGCTGCTGAAGCCAGCTAAGTTTATCAACTATGTCATGAAGGAACTTTTGTTCTTCTAATAGATCTTCTCATTTCTAATTCGGTCGCGCAGATAATTCCAAACATAGTTCTCTCCATAGCTTGCGGTGCCCCATAGTGAGCGACCGCGTCTCTGTGCCGTAGGCACACTTGCCCTCAATACTTACACGTCTTTTATCTCGGGAATAATAAAATAATATTAATATTATCACATCCGTAACACAATATTACGTTACGACGGTAATAAAATAAATACAATTATAACGGTCGAGCGGCCCCGTGACTCGTCCGGCCTCCGACTGTCCGACTGTCCGAGAGATTCGATTATTGGCTCACTTGTTAATTAACTCTTGTGCATACAATCACCGTCCGGCTGGTTATGGATTTACTATTTACATAATCGATGGTTTTGTACAGGGGTAGGGTTAAATGGTTATTGGTTAGTTATATATTGGTTGTATATTTTAATAATATTTATTTATATATACTTTATTGTACACCGATAAAAATACTTAATTTAAAACATACAATGGATGGCCTTATCTCGAACAGTGATTTCTTCCAGGAAACCTTTGGATGGACATAACAGAACTAGAAATGGGGTTAGTTACGGGGTTAGAACTAGAAATGGGGTTATGGTGCAGAAATTTAGAGAGGCATTAAATTATACTTAATATTTATATTTATAGATTTTTAGAATACAATTAATTGCGCTATCACACAACTTTATCTTGTAACGATTAAAACACTAGTTTTCATAGACACAAATACTCAGAATACAAGTTGATAACTACTCGCAGGCCATGCTTCTTCCTTCGAGCCTTTTCCCAATTATATTGGGGTCAGCTGCCAGTCTAACCAGATGCGGCTGAATATCAGAATTTAACATGAAGTGACTGCCATCAGGCCTCCGCCACCCAATTTCTGGGTAATATCGATATTCTGAGGATAGACTTGTTGTCGTGTTCTTGGGCTCCTTACTACCACTAATAGTTGTGTTTGTATGACAACCGGGACCTACGGCTTTAACTGCTTTCCGACGCACGGACGGGTCTTGATGTATTAAGAATAGTCACCCATCCACAGACTAAATGCGCTGCTTAACATTGCAGATAAGTGTAGTTCTAAGTAAGTGTACCATGAGTAGGCTATGCAAGGTTATTTAATTAGTTAAGCCACCGCTCCATTTCACCTACAAAGTTGTATCTATAAAATAATCAATAATCTCAACAGCATTATCTTCAATCCCACGTACAAATTAAACGACAGTCGTAAACATTTTATGTAAGTACTGTACATACCTATCTACAAAAGCTTAACCCTCCAAACGCAGGCCGAAGAAAAGGTATTCCACGTTGCGTGCACTCCATAATTTCCATAAACATGCAAACTCCTAGCGTAAACACATCGTCATTATAACGAACTCTAACAACTCGTACGAACTCGCACGGACTCGTACGAACTTCCTTTAATTAACCCGACAGCTTGGACCTACATACAGTGTGTAATTAAAGCGTCTACATATCTTGGTTTGAGTACTTTAGGCTCTGTCCTGACAGTGGGATAGTTAAATGGAAACTAGCTTGTAGGAATAGTGGCTTTGAGTAATGGCTTTTGAATTATGTATACGTGTGTGTTGTTGTCTCATTATTAGTAGTGCATTAGATGGTGTTGCTTATGGAAGGGGTCGTAAACGCTTGAGGGGAATATTCTGTACACAGGGAAACACATCTAGGTACACTGTGTGCCCTTTGGATCTCCGTATTCCGCCGGAATTCCGTCGATTTTTGTAGTGTAACTGTATTAAATTTAATTGTTTCTGTGTGTACAACACGTGCTAACATTAATTAAGAGTTTTGAAATACTGATTTGGCTTTTGCAGAGGTGAAATGACCTTTGGCCAGGATCGTGGCGAATGTGATCACAACTATAGGACAAGAGAAGGAATCTGTAATTTTAGTCGGTACGAGTTCGATATACTTCCACATCTTCTAACGGCAGAATATCCATCACAATTTTCATCGCTAAAAAGGGTAAAAATGGCCGTTTTAAATGAATCGTAATAACATTAGAAAATTGCATAAGAATTACTATGGGTTCCAAATGATTTGATGATAAGATGGTTGAGACATTGTTCATGTAAGTACTTAATCTTTTTTGGGAGGGGTTTTTTTTTGTAGTGTGGCACTAGTTTGATTTGGGAGGGTTATCCAAATGAATTCAAAAAGTCAGAGCACCCATATTTAAACTTCATGTTTACTACTAGACTATACCTGCAATTTCCTCTCTATTACTCATAACTATTATTCCATATATACAAATAATTAATCTCGGAAGACGGTAGATACATAACCATTAAAGGAAATATCATCCAGATTGGTTTCTTAATAGAATGCAATTTATAAGACGTCGGCTAGGATTGCGCTGCCCTAACGTCTGAAGTGTGGATTACATGGACGCGCTATGGTACTATAAACGGCAATTTTACAATGGAATGAAAGCTGCTTAAGTACTTGTGGCAAACCCAGGATTTCAGTTTGGGATAATCCTGAGAAAGTAGGATAATTTCAAGTTTAACTTGAGATTTGTCAGGAGTGGGACAGATGCGCCTTGGATTCGCCAATGCTTGTGAAGTTGTAAATTGATATAGGAATTAAGAATTGATTTTTCGGCTTGGCTGCAACATTGGTTGAGCGATCGGCTGTGGGTTATAGTCTAGCTTGGAGCAAATATTTGTAATGTAATGTTGTATGTTTCGGGTATGTGTGTATGAGATGTTAGTTGGTAAAATTATCCATGAAACATAATTAAAGAAATTTCTAGTTTTGTTAGGAAAGGATTATTACTTGTTTCGTTTACATATCAATATATTATTTAAGTGAAGGACGGGCATGGTAGACTATAGCCAGATTCTGAGTGGATGCACTTCTACGAGTTATTCAATCGTATAAATCGATGCAAGTCCTATTTTCGAGTAGTTTATATTGAGAATATTTAATTCAAGTCGAACTACGAGAAGTCTTCGTTAATTTGGTGCAAATTTATAACTTTTTATGTACCTAAGTAGGTATGTCTTATTAGGAATGTCATAATACTGAAATTTTCGTGTGAGCGTGGTCTTACGTTAATTACACACATTTATATGTATGAAGTTTCGGCTGTGCTGAATAAAGTTATATTTCTGAGACAATATTTGAAGGGTTAGCCATGTTCTTCTGCAGACTACGCTAGCTATTTCTAGATTGTGTGATACGTCAGGTCTAAGTAGGTCATATCTAGATTTTGATATAGTCTAGGGAATATGCGAGGGCCAAGGTAATATGTATTCAGCCTGTTGTAATGTTAGGTTGAAATAATTATGCGTGCTGTCCACTTAACAGACCCTGGTTAGTAAATTGTTGATGTCGGTTTCAAGGAGTCGTGTAGTTAGTAAATATTTTGATATTTCTGGTAGGCCTGTGGTACCATAGTATTAATATTACTATGTCTATGTCTAGGATAAAAACTCGCCTCAGTTTAGACGATATAGGGTCCATTTTGATCCCGGTATTTCTTCCAGAAATTGTACCTATCTGCCTAAAATTATGTTAAATAAGTAAATTAAAAATAATGTCTGGTTAAATTTAAGAAATATAATTTTATAAAACTACACGATTATGTAAGGACTTCATTAAAATAACATTCTGTTATTAAATAGGGACGCAATAGGCTCACCCATATTACATAGGATTCATATTCATATTCTTTATTGCATACCATTATGTACAATAAGGTGTTGTAATTAGACAAGAATCATTATGGACCCTGTAGGGCACAGCAATTTTAGAAGAGAGGAGGATTTATTTTTACTAGCTACGGTTACCAATTATAATTGTTAAGTATTATAAAATAAAGGTATGTTATTATATTAATTATAGGCTTTGTCTTACATTATTTATTTGAATGATTAAGTATATATAGCATGTATTTATATATTTATGTGATGATGACTAGAATATTACGATACAGATAATTATGTCAGTTTATTTTTTTTTAACAAATCATCTTATTACATTATTTTATTTGTAGAGATTTTTGTTTCATTTAATTAGGCTTACCTACTTTATTTCATATTATTGTAAGTATGTACTTTTAAGTAATTATATATATATGTATATATTTTTTATTATTTTATATTTTTTTAAAAGTAACACATGATATTAATATTATTCGAATAGTTCTATTATATATTAATTATTATATATATATATTTTTTTATTATATTATAAGTACATATATTAATTATTTATCATATTTTTTGTTTGAATGAACCTATTAATAAAAGTCAGTACTATCAACGTCATTATTCCATTATTTATATGTTATTTTTACATAATATTACATATTTTTGTGTACGTCTTATTTAATTTGGGTATCATTGAGGTAGTCGTTGATTGTATAGTAGGCTTTGTGATTGATTGAGGATCTGAAAACATACCTATATTAGTAAACTTTCGCCTACCACTTCCATACAAAATAAAAAATACCATAAAAATATTCGGATCAAAAAAGGTGTTAACGAAATGGAAGTAACTGTTTTTACCTGATACGGGTTAAGTGTTTATGGAATTTTCTTTGACGTGTTTTGCAATAAAATTCGAAGGGTATTAAAATACTCATGTTATTCGTTTACCTTCGAGCCCTTCCTTATACTTACCATAAAAGTGGGTAAGTGTACATTCACGTTACAGCATAAATAATGTAAACTCTTGCGGTTCTCATCTTGTATTCTGATGCTTCTGCCGCCATTTAAGCCGTCTGATCAAGACTATCGATATTAGGATTGAGTTGTTAGAATCTGTAATGGCGTTCTGATTATGACGTAAGCGAAGTATTTGAATGATTTTCTATTGTTTTACAGTTGATCTGAGCACATGCAGATAGTACCTAAGACCTTACCCTTATGAGACCAATCCTGAAATTACTAAAAAAACTGTTCCATACATTTTGTCGAGTCGAGTGAACATAAATCTATAAGAACAGCCGATTCTTAATGCGATTTTAGGCATGGTCCATATTAAAAGTTGTTCAAAATATTATGATTTGATGTTTTAAAGTAAGTAAGTTTTGGTAAGTATAAATTATGAGAGTACATTCATATCATCGGCAGAATCTATTAGTGTAGTAACTAGTGATGAAACGGTTACTCATCAGAGTCATCATAATCGACTATTATTGATATTTCACGAGTAATCGTAATTTGTCGATTGTCATTAAGGAACAAAATCAAATAATATCACAAAGATCAGCCGTATTCGTATGAAAGGCGGTAAATATTGCGTGTTGTCGCCTTTCATGGGGTATTAGTTAAACTCGGTCAAAATAACACGAAAAGGTCGGTATTTAGAAAATTCAATAGGGTGAAAGTGATGGTTCTTTATAATTTCTACCATTACATTACCGTAAAAAGAGAATGTATTTTTTGAATGTACCTTACTTAAAGCAGCTAACGCATAAACTTCGTCGCTTCCTAGTCTTTGTTGGAAATAAGAACCGGTCCAACAGATACCCCAGAAACACGGTAATCTTTCAAATTATTGATTGTATAGAGCGAGACTTATAAAATAATTGGAAAACGAAAAGTGCTCATTACGATTTTGGGAAATCCCTACAATATTGGGGAAAACCGATATCATAGCGGGTAACACCGAGGTTATTTTTATAAAATTCTGTTTCATTAGATCTTGTAAAAAAAACGGACGTGTGTTTACGCGTTACGGAACGCACGGAACCAACCAAAGTATCGAATATTCCCTTGTTGTATGTATGCATGTGTATATATGTGTATGTGTTAGTAAAGAATTTACGATGTTACAATAAGATGCCGTACTTACCTATGCGTGGAAGATTTACAAATATTACTTTTCTCTGTAATTCTCTAGAAACCATTACTTATATATTTTCATAAACAGGGACGCCTCGGTAAAAGAATAATCTCAAGTACCTGTAAGAAGATTGTTGTGCTTTCTCGGGGAAGTGTTTTATCAGAGATTTACTTTTATCGGATTACCAGATCGACAAAAATCATTTTAACATAAATAAGACTTAACCTGAAGTTACCTACGTTGATTTCGGCTTTCCAATTCCGTGAGAATTTCCCTAAATCGCGGCTGTCTACAATCTATAGGTACCTGATAAATTTCAATGAAAATAATTTTGTAATGATCCAATTTCCGGAACCTACATGTTAGATTTTAAGTTAGGCTAGTTAATTTCTGAGATTGCGGGATTATTTTTAGAGAGTATTTACTCGTTTATAATCACGTAGGATGAGAAAAATGAAATGAAAGTAATGACTACGCTGATCAAACAATCTCAAGCAAGTTAAGCTGCGCTAGTCACGGTTAATAAATTCTTGGTAGAATTAATTTAATAATAGAAAAATTTCTATTGTCATTCTATTTATAAATGCGTCATTATTTTTACAGCTAGCATTATACTACTACGGAAAACGGTTTCAATGCTACTGCATGAAAAGCATTGAAACCGTTTTCTACTTGACGCAACGTTATCATAAGTGAGACTATTCTTTTTTTTTGTATCCACTGCATAAATCCTCAATACTCCATTAATTAAGAGAGCTAACTTTTATCCTTTATGTCATTTTATTGTTATGTCGATTTTATTAATATCCTAAAAGAGACACTTTCAAGTAGATAAATAACACATGTTACCTTACAATGTCAAATTAACTATATTACTAAAGGAAACTACAACAAATGGGGTGTCCTACCCTCATTTTGTTTCCAGGTTATTTCTTAGCTACCTACTTTATTACGTGCTCTAATGGATGCTAAACACTCTTATTATTTATTCAGCTGGTCTGGTCTTTGTTTAGTGTATAAACTTTTGCTAAGTGTTGTAATAAACTATTTTTTTTATCGGAAAATATAAAAAGTTTTGATCCTATTAAAATGTAAAGAAAAAGAAGAAAATTGAAAGTGAACTGACAGGTGTCAGTTTGACCAAACAGAACACTATAAAAGTATTTTAGATGAGATAAAACCTTTTTTGTTTAAACGTCAGTGCTGTCAGATAATCAAAAGATATTCTGTGGTCGTTCGTGTTTTTCTATTTTCGTATATTTCCGTGAGTACCTACAGGCTTTAGGAACATTTTCATACAGTAATTTTAATCCCGATTTGATTTGTTTTCACTCTTTGTAAGACTGACATTATGAAAGAGAGACAGAGTGATGGAGAGACTTAAACGGAACGATTTGTTTCCAGTTGAAAAAAAGATTACGATTTTGTTAGTGATGTTTCGCCTATATTAGTGATAGGATATTTAGTTAAATGTCTTTGTTCTCACTATATTTCATTACAGGCTTAGATATTAGTCATTAACTTGACACCAGTAAAATTGTTGCTGTCGATTTAATTGCCATATGAAAATTATTTTTTTGTTTATCCTCTTTAGATTTGGATTATTGTTTTTAAACTATAATCTCTTTGTCTTCTTTTATGTTTGCGTGTAAATTGTAAGAAACAATGAGATTACCACAACATTCATTATTATTGTGCTCATACACAATGGTAGAAAAAGATAAGGTTCGTTTATAAAGAAAGTTACGGGTTATCACAAGCTTCGTAGTATAGTTACAGTATCACCACGTATCAGTATTTTGCGATCGTCTTATGTTTGCACAGTTTTGCACAACACGCACTCGCTAGGGGCCGCAACCGCTATCTATTCCTTTTATCGAGTTATCGCTATAAAATATTCAGGAACAGGAATATTTAGATAATGATTCCCTTTTTTAGGGAACTTTGTTGACACAGAATATAAGAAAAAGGAAGTCGTACCTCGTTTTGCGGTTATAAAGTTACTGAATGGATTGGTATTCTTGAGAAAGGTAGGTAGGCGTTACTCGTTTTGTGTTGTCGCTGTAAACTTACCCTCGGTTAGGTACGTGCCTGTATTAGTTAGTGGCTGAAAATAGGGGACAAAAACCGGGATTTGGAAAATTTTATATGATTTGTGGATGCCATGAACAAGGCATATCTACTATCTAAATAAATGAGAAGGAAATATTGTTTGTTGGTAAGCGCATCACTTGAGAACGGTTGAACCGGTTTGACATAACATACCATCACGCTTGTATTCCTCAAAGGGTTAGGCAGAGGTGTACCTACCACAGTAGTACACCACAGTTCGGCGGTATATATTAAGTCCTATATAATAGGGGGCGAGCTCTAGCTGCTACGCTAGCTGTCATGCTTAGGACCACTAGACTAACGAGGCAGTATGTTCGTTGGTCTGGCATGGTCGTGGCGAATTTCGCGGATCCCATGGCCATAACAATAGGGCAGGTGAAAGCAAGTACGGTTTTTAGTCGGTACCAGTCCGACATAACCTGCCACCTCCCCGGGTGGATGAATCCATGAGGATTTTCCGTACTATAAAAAAAAGTATGTTCATTGGTAAGCGCATCACTTTAAAATGGATTGACAGATTAGTCTTTTTTTTTATAATTTTGCAACCACTCGCTGTACAATCTAGATATTATTACCTAAAAAAAACCTGGAGTCTCTCACTTCTGTCCAAATGCCTTTAAACCCTCAAAAGGGGATGACATAGTTTTGAACTAGTAACGCACAAATAGTTTTTTTTTTTAAGTGAACACATAATTATTAATTACTTGTTTTTAGAAACAATACTTCAATATTTTATTATTAATGCGTTTATATGTATACGAATCTTCTGTACATGGGTTTATCATTGAACGCTGGATTTTGTTGAAACTTTTGATGTGTGTTTGAGTCGGTCCCTTGATAGTTTAGATTCACAATTGTACTGCTAAGTGGCGCTGAAATCGGGCTGCAACCATTTGCAGGCCATCGTTTGCCGGGTCATCACCCGCTAGATCATCTATAAATATATTAATTAGATTTCCAATTATTTACACAACTAAAACACCAATACTAAAAAATAATATTATAAAGAGAAAAGATAAGATTGTTTATATGTTGTTTGTAATGGATAAATAAAAAAACCAATTTTAAAAATAGCTTCGCGTATAAAGAGCTACATTATCAGCGAGTACCTACTTGAAAACTTATAACCTTTGTGATTAAGCGGTGTGTAACATACAGTACCTAGTAATGGTTCACGCTATGACTAGAAATACAATTGTAATAAACTATAAGAATAAACTATCCATAGATATATTATCTTATTAGTTCTGTACGCTACAGAATCTAATCAGATTAAAGGCATCGCCTAAGCAATACATAAATCGCTTGGCAAACCATCGCAGCAGCTGCATAATTCTGATGCATTCACACGTGGGTCTGTAGGTGGTGATGCGCTTCCATACATCTGATAATTTAAATCTCTCCGTGTGTAGACCGGGTGTAGGTAATGTAATTGCAAATATTCAGGGAACCCGCCGAGTGTCGGCTTGCGCGAGTTGAATCTCAAATTAGCGAGCACTGGCCACGTTCCTGTTCCTAGAGAATTCGGAACAACATTTTTACAGGTAAAAGAACTAAAAAATCATGAAAGGCAGAGAGGAATTATATGGAAGTAAGTTCTATTGCTTAGTTTAGGGATAAATAATATTATGGTATTACAATTTCTTTATTAATATTACAGTGCAGTAAAACAAGTTTACAATTGTTAAAAGTTACCAAAGCTTGTGTCAAAGTAATAACTACGCTGATCACCGATCTGCAAGGTTAAACTGTGCTAGCCGTGGTGAGGCTATGGATGGGTAACCATCCTTGACACATCGACACCTCTCCGTTCCTCGGAGAGCACGCAAAACCGTCGGTCTCGGTTGTCATACGAACATCTAGTGCAGTCGTTGGTAATCAGAAACCTATTACAAATATAGTTATAAAAGGTGTTACAATAAGAGTAAACTAATTGAACATATTTCGTCATAAAAATAATGGAATGCAAATATTAAAAGTCTTAAAAGTATAAGATTCATGCACTAAGTATGTTGGTACATACTTAGTGCATGAAATGCAAGTTGTGTCTAACATGGCAAAATAACTTCAAGTATTTTATATTTGCCACTGATTTGAAAACTCATGCTCTTTTGACCCGAGATTCTTTTGTTGAAATTCTTCCTCACTTTGTTTATATCTTTTTGAAGAAGTTATTCGATTTGTCACCATTATTTAAATCTAAACTTTATACCGTTTGGTCGTTCTGGTTCTCATATTTTTACGACAGCAGCAATTTATGTTATACGTTCACTCAATGTTTGAAAAGGAACATGAAAATTATATTTCTTTGTAGTCATAAACGGGACTGTTTTGCAGGAGGTCCTGGCTTCCCAGGTCAATCCAACAAGGGTCAAGGGTTTTTCTGTGAAATTCCCAGTAGCATATCGGAGTTTTGATTTGTGCCCGTTAATGGCAATGGGGCTCATCCCTTACTACATGGGATTTAAACATACTGGCGAACTGTGGGTTTACATTAGTACACTTCTGCCATTTTTTTTAGTATTTTCCGCTTAGTGATGGGATCACGGAAATCGCTCTCGCATGATCCGCGATCCCACCACGGAGTGCAGTGTCGGACCCTCCTCGAGGGCCAAGTGCAATGGGCGGCTGACGACCCCGGTTCCGCCGCCCAAGGTCCTCTCTGCGTAATCCTCAGGGAATGCAGGCATTATGTATTTATGTTATTTCTTTTTATAATTGACGTTGTTAAGAGAGCGGACAAGCTGTCATTGCCGCCCATGGATATCTGCAACACCAGAGGAGTTTCTGATGCGTTGCCGGCCATAAATAGGCCTAGTTATTTTAATAAACTATTATTCTGTATTATGCACCTGATAAATATAGATCTACGAGTGTAGATTAGAGCGCAGAGCTGTTTTTACAGTAATTAGGATTAAAGATTACAAGAGTAGGTACTTACCTACCTATTATTACCACTTCTTAGTGTGTAGGTTAGGCACCAGGTAGCTTTTGAACGGAGAAGCGCTCAATATTCATCCTAAATCCAATCAGTTATTGCCGCTTCTACAGCTTTACAATTTGCAAGTAAGTAATTAAAAATTCTCAATTACCGAAAAAGTTGAAATTTTACGACTGTTGTTTCTATCCTGTGGGAATGTAAAATGGATGTATTTCCCATATTTTTGGAAATTTTATGATACTCTGACGGCATTATTTATGCGCCAAGCCTATATTTATCGAGTTGATAATAAAATTTGAGTCGAATTCGCATGTCACGGCTCGGGAATATGAACAAGTAAATATTCGTTAACATGATAAACAAGTAAAATGCACTCGTTGATACACGAATATGGATATTTCATGTTGCCGATAACTATGTTAACTTCTACAATGCAGGTTAAAGATAAAAAAAATACAATAAATATAAAGTGAAAATAACCATATAACATACTATCATGCCTGTATTCTCCGGAGGGTTAGGCAAAGATGTAAAGTAAGCCGGTATGTTTAGGACATAGGGGGCAAATCTATTTTCATTAACGGGGCATAAATCCAAACTCATTTCATAGACAAACCCAATTACTTCTTGCTCCACCTGGGAATCAAATTCAGGATCTTTAATGTAGTTACGTATAGGACCTCTAGACTAATGAGGTATTATCATATTAATTGTTATAACCCAATAAACGGCAGCACCAAGGAAGTATTCAGCCGAAAACAACGATTTTATTAATTTTACGAAAAGAAAAAATACTCCTGAAACTTCTTAGAGCGTTGTGAAACACCATGTTAACAATTATCGTGAGTTAATCAAGTACAGGTTTCAGTAAACTTACAACTAAATAAGAAGAAGACAGCACGTTTGTAGCGGTGCGCCTCATGCCGTGGGTTCGATTCCAATACTAAGCAAATATTTATGTATTTCATGGATATTTGTTTAGAGCTTGTGATGTCGCCCACGATACAGAGCTCGTACTGTAGTTCGGGAGATGTATTAAAAAAAATAATTAATGTAACAATTTTCAATAAATTGCAATTTATAAATTAAATTGTATTATTAAATGATAGCCTACGCTATAATTTAATATTATTATATAATTTAAACAAACAGAATGTAAATATAAATGCCTCAAATTATTAACTGTCTTAGAAAGCCACATTTAAATTCCAAGTAGAAATAAATTAAGCTGTTATTGGAGATAAGCGCACCCGCAGCCATTAGGCTCCTATTAATTTAGATGGCTTACACAGATTTATAAGGTTATTTAACAAGAATTTTCAAAATAATAGCTGAAAATCCATCTCGAATTGAGAGATATATGAAGAGCATATCTAAAAGCGATTTAATTCCATTTATTTAGATAAAGGGAAAAGGTTATTTATAAAAATAAGATCAACATTTAAAAAAAAAAAAAACTATTATTTATTTTATTTTATTTTTTTATTTATTATGTCGTATTTGTGTTTGGTTAATATCTAAAGTTGCAATACAACCTATGTTTTTGGGCTCCAAAAACCTCGGAACCCAGAAAGGGGATCGAACTTTTTTGTTTGGAAGTTGGCATCGACTCGCCGCGATTTTGTTTTTTTTTTCGAAATCGAGGTGCACGAAGTAAGTATTTAGTATGTATGGGTAGAAGACACAGAGACAAACAAAAAATATGAGTACAAAGACAGTCATTTAATACGTATTTTGATTTATTACGTATTGATTTCTGACATTTATGCGAATATTATACATTGAAATAAAGTTTTATTTCTATAACGCGATATATTGATAAAAAGTAGTTACTTTTTACGGATTTTATCGCGTTATATTGATATTATTAATCCCGACGTTTCGGACCCTTAACAGCGTCCATGGTCACGGGTAGAATGAGGTGGTGGGCGTCTTGATGAGATAATTACTGACAGCTAGCCTATATTTTTGTTGTTACATGATCAATGATATTTATTACTAATTATTAATTAATACTAGATGGAGCCAGCATTTCCTAGCTGACAACCTCTGAGAAGAAACGCCGAAACAAACTCAGAGAATCATGATCTCGATAACGCGATAAAATCCGTAAAAAGTAGTTTTATTTCAATGATTTATTACGTGTCAATAGGCGTCAGATTTTATCGTTTAGGTCGATTATTAATTCGGAGAAGGCCAGAACTTCAGAAGTACAACTAAGTCTAGAAATAAACTACTCTAGAAATGAACAGTACATTCAAGATTTACTCTAGAATATTTGAGCGAAGCTTAGGTTAGTCTCTGCATACAATTTGGTTATGATAATCCTGCAAACATAAGCTGGTTATCAGACCTACGTGTCTGTATGTACTATACGCCCAACACAGATACATGTTACTATGAATATGTAGGCCCAACACACCCCTTCGCATATGGGCATATGTGTCACGCGTATGTTTTAATTTACGCCCGTTTCAGGAAGCATGAACAGTTTTATACGAATGTGTCGAAAAGTGTTGTAGATATTAAATTAAATTTATACCATGGGCACATAAAGGTGTAGATAGATCGTTGCTGACATCACTGATGTGAAGGAGAATTCGTCGTCAACATTTTTCTTTCTATAATTAATATAATATCTTTGAAAATGTTTAAGCATGCGTTAATGCCAAATACAGTAAATAATCTACATTAACATAAGTAAAATATGCCAATTCAAGGAGTGTTCAGCAGTGGGACACAAAAATAAATAAACTAAAAAAGTTTCAAGCTACCTATGACGCTAAGATAAAAGTATCTCGAAATGTTGTTTATCTCGTTTAGGTATTTATATTAAGTTAGGTTCTTGTTTTATTTTTATTAGGTTAGGCCCTTATTCCTATTTTAAGCAAAGTAAGCCACAAAACCGTAATGATACTTTAAAATATATGCCTGCCTTTGTCATTTTGATGTCAATTAAGAGGGACAGCACTAGAGATATATTTAGGTTCCCACTTTATTTATCCCTTAGCTAATGAACATTGTAGAATAAGGTGGCTATGCTCTGACATATAATATATATTTACAATAAACCCAAGTTGGCGAAGCACAAGAGGAGTTCCAGAAGAATAACAATGTTGCTGAAATTGCATGCAGCATGGGAGCTTCAGGAACCCACGTTAGAGTACGGTGAAAATCCCACACACTCTTCCCACACGCTTTTTGAAAGTATTCTCCTCACAATAAAGGTTTCGTGAGAACGCAGGTTAAAGTACCATTCATTAATGTTTGAAATTGTATGCGCGTAAAATAATGGAACGCTGGACGGTACGTGTGTTGAACAGAAGCAATCAATTGCATTGCTCATGTACCGTTGACGCCGAGTCCCGTCAACCGATACTCTGTTAATTATCTCTGTCTGCCCAGTACATCTTTACAACCGGAAAAATATCGTTAAACTCCGTTTGTTTGTATCTCATTAAAAGTTTTCAGTGTTTTTCAACTTGTTGTTAATCTAAGCTCTTGCCGGCGTTGCACTTTGTTCATTATTTAGAATTCTATAAACAAGCAAAAGAAGAAATATTTCCAACAAAAGAAAGTTGTGAGCATCGATCAGGGGTTGGAAAGTTTTCAAGTTACTTAACAGCGGAGTGGTAGACAATACTATATTTAGATGCTACTAAAAGAAATAACGTGGCATTATAAACTGACAAGATACCCACACAAGGAAAAGAGAAGAAGTTCTGAAAAATATTCGGAAGGAACATATCTGTCTCACACGCTCTGTTAAATTTTCGCGACAAGTTAAAAACAATTACACAAACAAAACAAAAATTATCGTATTTTTAAAGAAAACACTGCTCCACAGATGTTAAATCTTGTAACGTGGGTGAGTTACAAAACATTATACCCGGAACTGTGACTTTTTAATAACTCGAGTACTGCTACTAATATAATAATATCCATCAATTTCACCTCATGCCAATGGTTTACCATCCCTGGCTAGGTTTCCGGGTTGTTCAGATGTGCAGTGCAGGTGCATTTATTCGCAAAGTTTTCGCACAAAGTTTCATCGACACACGTTGCTTTGAGAAGTAATTGAGTGGTAAACAAGTAGGAGTCTTTCTAACGAACGCTAGTTAGAACGTATCACGGACTCAAGTGTGAAAGCTTTCTGGATTACGTAAGTTTGAATAACATTGCGACTGTATTCACTGAGAAGGTAGAGGTGGCATGTATATTTTTTTCACATACACAAGTAAAAGTTTGCCTCTGTCGTTCATCAATGACGCCGTTCGGTTTCACGACAGCTATTACATTAGCAAATATTGATGTAGAGCAACTTATCGTGAATCTAAACGGATTGTATTCAATTAGTAGTTTCGGCTTAAAACACTAACGAGGTAGGGTAGCCGGCAAGACAATTTGGCGTGGTAGTTAGCGACGATCGGGCAGGGCACGTGACGGCAGAAACTTCGTCGGTTCCAGGGGGCCCTTAAATTGATTACCGTCGCCCTACTCCCGGCAAACCGCTGGTAAATTCTCCGATATTAATAATTGAAACTGTGATTGAGCTTAATTGTTATAATTTTGTGTGATACGTCTCTGACGCGTGGTAATGAACACATGTTATACGTCATATGTTGATTTTTACCTACTTAGTTTCAGTCCTTTAAAAGGCTTTGTTAGTATTCAAATACATCTGATTGCCTAGCGGTCTGAGCTTGAAAATGTCCTGCTGATGGTGACGTTGTGTGTCGGGTCGTTTTATTCCCTAGAACATGGTTGAGTCGAACGGTGCCGATACACACATGCTTGTGAATTGGTGGTCTGTCGAGGCTGGTCGGCTCTTACTGTCAACGGAAATCTTACTCTGTTTAATTATTATACCGGATTAATTATTGTTGTACCTACAAATCAAACCGCATACTATAAACTATTCAGAACATAACTGTAAACCAAGAATTACACTGTAATCATGATCTTTTTAAAAGGAGTGTATATGGAGTTTCTTACCGATTCTTCTCCATAAGACCCACTGGAACCGTGCAACTAGTTTTGACTTTTCAAAAGTGCTATTTTATTGGTCTAATTGAAATAAAATATTTGATGACTTTGACTTTGACCTGCTAGCATCAGCTGATGGAAGACATTAAGCTGTGCTTCGCATGACCAGTCCTAGTATATGGATTTATTATTAAAAAATATCTCACATATTATAATAGCGAATGCGTAATATACTTATTCTATAAATGTTGATGTGTCATAATCATTAACTAAGTCAAAGCTCTCGAGTTCAAATCCAAGGCACGTACAGTCAACAAAAGAGTTTGGTATACAGGTAACGAACGAAATCTGCATTTTTACACAGATTGTGATTTAAATAATTACCCGTCAAAGGGTTTGATGTGTAGCAGCTTACAATACCTGCGTTTTGACACATATTGCGTGATACATAATTACACAATCTTTAAAAAAACACGATGTTTGATTAACTGCCTGTATACTTATCTCTTTTGTCAACCGTACCTTTGAATTTTCGAAATTATGTGCGTATTAATAAATAATTAATGATCACTCGCTTAAATCGGTGAAGGAAAATATCGTGAAGAAACCTGCATGCCTTAGTGATTTTGTTGACGGCGTGTGAAGTCTGTCAACCCGTATGCCAGCGTGGTGGGCTATAGACTTATCCCTCTCATTTTGACCACCTGTGCCCAGCAGTGGGACAGTATATACATATGATTTTGATGACGATGATGACTGTCTTGAGACCTTGATAAGGCGACTGTTTTTTTTTTTGCAATTTCATATACCTACCCAGAAATAAGCAGTTTCGTTATATTATTTTATTCAACGTACATAGAATTGTAAATAGGGTTCCGTAGGTACGTAAACAGTTATGTTTCAAGTTCATAGCTATGCAAATGATATTTCATAAAAGCGGTGAGGAGAATTACGTAGATTGAACACTTCCGCTGAAGTTTGTGCTGAGCTGTAAATCGGGAGTCTATTTGTATAACGAGCTACGTCTGTGACGCAATTTCTATGACATAAGACTTTAATGAGAGTTCTGATTTTAAATTCATTTTTAGTATTAATACGCACTTGTTTCAATTTTAAATTCACTTTTTGTCAATTTTAAAATCAGTTTCATAGTGAAACTGATTTTAATATTAGAACATAAATTATAACAATAGCACTGACCTCTATAATACAAGTAGAGGTCAGTGAATAATAGTGATTAATGAGTACTAAATATTTTAAAAATCAGGTGCCATGTTCTAATTTTAAATTCAGTTCCCTAATATTAAACCCATGTTCCACTTTAAATTCAGATAAGTAATGATGTTTAAGAAGCTTCCAAATTTGAATCAAATTTTAGCTTTTTAAAATCACGATGAATAAGGTGTTCCAAGTTTAAAACCGTTAGCTGTAATATTGTAGCCACAGTAACAGAGGAAGTAAAGCCTAAGTTATAGTTAAATTTCGATGAAAATATTGATTCGCTGGGACTCCACTCAAATTATATTACTTGATTAATTCCAATAGCACGACGGACCTGAGGCACGTGTAACCTAATAATTATTTTGATTAAACAACTCAAATATATAAGTAAATTGAGAACCAAAGCGGTCTTATTAAGTCTACTTAGTAATTCTGCGAAATGTCTGTATCCTCAGAATAATTTTAGGCGGATATTCACGAAACAAACATTCCAAAGCGAAATTTCCTTTTTTCTTTATTATATTTTTTTTTGCCATGAATTAATTAGTATTCCTTCCTTATAACATAGGTAGGTACTTGTTTCAGTTCACTGGCAATTTTCTGTAATGACAATGTGAGGTCAATAACCGACGGACCATTATAACCTTTTTTGATGGCTATTATTAAGTTATGAAAATTGCTCTGCCTGTGGAACAAAGGCTGGTAATCAAACGATTCTGTATATTTTCAAAATGTTATATAGTAATGCAACGATGAAATTCTCAGTAATAGCTCCCAATTTGGGTATAATTATGTAAAGCTATTTAAATATTACTAACGAGAGACGGGACATTACGAACAAAATCTATTCATCATCATCATCAACCCATATATTACGAACGTTATAGTTCGAACCTGCCGCCCGGCGCATGGGCCTCGTCTTGTCCCTCCCTAGATCCGGCGCTGAGGCCAATGGTCATATATAGCTACCACTGTCTTACAATCAATTACTTTTTTCAATTAGAAACAAAACAGTCTCAAACAATCTTTCCAAAAATATCTGCATTGCTCGGTAGTGAGAACTCTTGGGATTTAACAGGCTGGCGACCACCTTTACGTCGGAGTCAGTCGTAAACCATTGTGCCACCCAATGAGGTTATCAGAAAAAGAACTGGAGTCATTGATATAGCTTCCCATGTCTTTCGACGAACCAATGGCCGTTGAAACAGACGAGTCCTTGAGTGGAGACGGTAAATCGGCAAACGTAGTGGAGGACACCGCCAAGCCAGACGGACCGACGATCTCAACAGAATTGATGCGGAAGGCGGAGAAACGGGTGTTGTGTGCGATAGGCGGATATGAGGAGTCAGTTCCACCTCTCGGTTTCTGTTGTTTCGGCAGTCTGCAGTGATGGCTACTTATCACCAGGGCTCATCTGCTCGTTTACCAACATAGGCCATCTATATGTGGAAGAGGCCGTGCGATTCCTTGGCTCGTAGGGTGTGTAGTACCAATAGTATCCAAATATGATAAGTAGCAGAGTTGACTGCTCATTTATGAATCACTGGGCCAGGATTTCTGATGCACCAGTAGTGGGTCTAGAGTGGTGAATATCTGTTTCTTCTCTTCTTTAAGTATATTTACCAACATACCTAGTTCGTAATATAAACTGTTCTTACCACTATGTTGGCAAAAAGCGAGATCATCTCGTCAACGCCTCCTTAGCCGACGTCGTCCACGAATAGCGTTGCAATTAATTATTATTTTTATAAAAAAAAATTTGAAAAGTTACCTAGTTCTTTTCATACCACTAAGGTGACAAACAAGCTTACGGCCCACCCGATGGTAAGCGGTTACCGTAGCCTATAGACGCTTGTAACAACAGAGGTATCACTTGCGCGTTGCGAACCCTGTAAAATGAAAGAGGAATAGTTGGGTTGGCAGTATAAGGGTCAAAAGTTAAACCCCCTACTGCCAATACAACGTTTCCTTGCGGAGCACTGGCAACCTTGCTCACCGTAAGGAACACAAATCAGCTCAAAGCAGTGTTATTTCACTTCCGATTTGTTATTGCAAGGCGGAGGTACTTCCCCAGTCCGGCAGCTCCAATTTGAATGGAATTACTCGTACTATGCCCTACCTCTCTTAACTTTACTAATACATACTCCCCGAAGGGTCAGGCAGTGGTGTATGAATTGTACACTCACCGGTATGTTTAGGTCCCATGTAATAGAGGGTAAGTCAATAATAGCCGGGCACAAATCCAAATTCCGAGCTGCTACTGAGGTTTCCTAGAAAAACATAATAACACCAATAACTGATCTAAAAGTATTAATTCAGTTCCTGTCATATCTAAAACTAGTACTGAACTAATACATTCAGTTCCAGGTACTTTAATATCATAAAACAGAGGAAAAAATCAGTATTCTATTTTAAAAAACTATGATTTCCACACTTAATCGAATAAGCGGAGACAAAGACAAAGTTGTGCTCGTGCCCGCTCAGTAAAAAGTTAAATTGCATGAACCCTGCCCCCGCCGCGCCCGCCCGCAACCCTCCGAGAATTTGTTTGGACGAAGGCACGGAACTATTATATAGAAATCACAATGAAAATGGACAACGGGTCCCGTATATTCTGTTTCTATTTTAAACTTATTGATAAGATGTACATTATTATAAAATTAAAACAAAATCAGCCTAATATATAGGATGTTATATAGGTTACTATTGCCCACGGGTTCACTCGCAACCCAAAGGACTTATTGAGCCAAAATTTAGCCTATATCCATTTTCAATGTTCAATCTATCTATACACGAAAGTTCATCGAATTTCGTTCAGCGGTTTATGCGTCAAAACGTAACAAATAGACTATCGCATTTATAATATTATTATAGATTGATGCAAGACTGGGGTTATATCCCTTAAAGTCAACATAAAAGAGTGAGTAAAGGAACAGCGGACAGAGTTGTCTGGACAGAGGTCCTTTGACCGAACCGGGCTAGATAAGAAAGGATCAAAACATATGACACTTAAGGTTGAATACACAATGAAGGGTACATACGTTATTTTTAAATTCGATCTAGGGCAAGTAAATTGAAAGATCGGAAGGCTTGGATAAACCGGAACTTACAAGTAAACTTTCTTTTTTCAAATCAAGTACCCGCCAAAAATCACTATATCGAGTTCTTATCCCGTCCTATCTACTATAAATTCACCATTACAGTGAGCTACTGGCGACTATCAGACGAAGTTAGGGCTCTATCAGTTGTCTAAACTTCACTCGGTCCGTTATTCTATATAAAGTATGTAAAATCTCACTTCTACGGACGACCAGTCTGAATGGCCCGCGGTAGTTCTCA
This sequence comes from Acronicta alni, assembly GCA_964056405.1. NCBI lineage: Eukaryota > Metazoa > Arthropoda > Insecta > Lepidoptera > Noctuidae > Acronicta > Acronicta alni. The sequence goes on from OZ043918.1 coordinate 11,163,482, forward strand.
GTGTAGTTAGAGATTTTAAGGGACTGTAAAGTTCTTGATGTAGTGGTCGTAACGGTCTAACGTACCTAGCATGTTTTTAAACGTGGTACCTAAAACTGGAGCATGGCCGTAAGGCTTCAATTATTTACCTGCCTCCGCGACTAGATATTGGATCGCTTCACTGTTGATACTAGTAATCGGGGTCATACGTTGCTAACATTTTAACATGGTTAATTTGTTCAAATAGCGCAATTGGAAATGTTTTGCACACACACGATCCTTTAGGTAGGTACTGTCATCACTAACCTATATACTGTCCCACTGCTGGGCATGGGTATCTTCTCAGAATGAAAGGGATCAGGCTTATAGTCTACCAAGGTATGCAGGTTTCCTATGTTTTCCTGCACCGATTAAGCGAGTGTTAAATAATTATTACTTATACCGACCTTATTGGTGAGGTTCTTCAAAAAGGTCAGGTGCGTAGTACTCGCAACCGGCGTGTATGTATGACAAGATGTATGAATGTGGTCGAAGCGAAAGAAGTATGCAAGAATCGTAGCAAGTGGCGTTCTTTAGTTTCTGCCTACCCCTATGGGAAAAAGGCGTGAGTGTATGTATGTATGTAAATAATTATTAATACGCAAATGATTTTGTAAAGTGCGTAAGGTGCGTGCTTTGGGTTCAAACTTGAGATCTTTTACTTGGCAGTCCAGTGATTATATCTAGTGCTATCACTGCAGGTACTGTATTGTACCTAAATGAGAAGAGAGATTATCATTTTGGAAACATCCGAGGAATACCTATATTTGAGTAAATACATACGTATGTAAGACAGTGGCAAAATTGTTTCAGTTATTGCAAGCGTGGCTGCTAAGAGGAGATTTGATTCTCAGGGCGAGGAAAGGGTATTCTGTACTCTATATCATATATTCGGCGACAACCTCAGCCCCTCACGGAAGTATAAAAAGATTGATGAATAAAAAAAAAAATGAAATTCCATCAATTGTGTGTTGGTATGCCAAAGAATTAAATGTTAACTTAAGATATTAATATAAATAACTAAGTCGCTAAAAGTTAATGCACATTCTTATAAACTTCAAACATGACAGTTCCCATATTTTTGCGTTAGACTGCACCAATATTATAAACAAACAGAGTCTAAACTAGATACGACATTTTAGAGGCGTCCCTTTGTGTCGCGGATCAGGATTAAAAAAAAACCGTATGGAATTTGCCGCAGCTGTCGGTATCCGCAATTCTACGGTTAAAATTTAAGCAAAATTCCCGCATACATGAAACTGAACGGCTAGACACAATTCCACTGACGTTATCGTATTTTGCAGCAACCCTCTCCCACCACCCTCCACCCTGTGGCAAAGAGAATGCTTGTTTTATTCTCATGGTCTATACGTGATTGGCGGACATCGAATTTTTATTGTGACTAGATATTCTAACATGCCATGCTCGATGTAGAGAAATTTATGAAATGTTTGTATGTGAAATGGACGGTGAATGTATCCAGCTGGGTATTTCATAATTTAGCTACAAATCAATACTCAATACTTAATATTTGATTGCATTCCATAAAGTTATTTAGATGGTAGGTTACATTTAAAGTTCATTGTGGACACCGTCGGGTGCAGGAACATAGGAGAGAGGAATCATAGAACCATCTCATTAACCTAGAGGTCCTGGGTTCGATTCCTAAGTCTGGGAGCAGTGTTGGGTGTTTCTAAGAAATTCTTAGTAGCTTCTCTAGGTTTTGATTTGTACATACAGGTGTGGTGTTAATATAATACTTGAATAATAGTTTGCGAATGTATTCAACAGTAACGCGTTGGTTTTCTTTCATCTATTTTTAATGCTTTTAACCATAAATCTTTTCTCAGCTCCTATTTAGCTACCATTTCAGTAATCAATAGTTTGAAGTATCTTAAGTGGCTTCCTTTGTACTCTTTCTAAAAATATTTCAGACTTACATTTTATATTTAACTGCCTCATAAGTCTAGTGGTCGTAAGCGTGACTTACGCTAGAGGTCCCGGGTTGGATTTTTGGGTCGAGTAAAATGTTATTGGGTTTTTCTATAAAATTCTCAGTAGTAGCTCGAAGTTTAGATTTGTGAGCGGTTAAATGGAAATCATCATAATCAACCCATATACCTACTGTCCCACTGCTGGGCACGTGTCTCCTCCCACAGAATAATAGGATATGGCACGCGCCTTTGACTTTACGAATTCATGTGCATGATCACTCGCTTAAACGGTGGAGGAAAACAACGTGAGGGCTACAAACTTCTCTGATTCTGAGAAGAAACACCGGCCAAGCAGTGGAACCTGGAATCTGTAGCCTAATTTTTTACAGCTATAAATTAAATATTTAGGTTAGGTACCTTAATACAATTCAATTCAATTTATTTGCAAAAATATGGTACAATAGTTGTTACAGGCGCATTTGTTTCACATATTCTGCCATTGAACATGGCGTGCAAATGTAATTACAACGTCAATAGATTATTAAATTATTAAAAATAAATTATAATGTTATGTCCCTTAAATAAATAATCCTTAATATCATAATATTTTTTTGTCAGGAGTAAATTAAATAGTAGTAATATCCTCTTAAACATCGTCATAGGTAATGTTTTTAAATTATCTGGCAATTCGTTAAAAAATATAATTGACATACAGTAAGCGTTTCTCATAAATAGCTCTAGGTTAATTTTTGGTAGCCGCAGTCTGTCCTTATGTTGGGTGCGACTATTTACATTATCCCCTAATAATAGAAAAAACCTCTTGACAAATTTTGGAGCTGTGATTTTTTCAAAATTTAGCTAAGTTCAGCGACTTTCGTTGCTGACCGTACAAAAAGCTTATACAATACGAGATCAGATTATACTGGTATTGTCACTGAGTGGTCATGTGAGATTATACTGACGCATCAAAAGTGTGGATTTCAGTCCTCCAGCTAGGCTAGACCCGCAGAATTTGATGAATCATATTAGAAATGAATGATTCACATTAGAAAATTGCTATGGATTCCAAATATGAAATTTATCGAAATTGCTAAATACGGCCTTTTTAGCTGTGCTATGCAAAATTATGCACACGTTTTTAACATTTTTGTTAATAATATATGAAAATCGTATGAATTCGAATAAAACTATCCACATAGATAAACTATTCAGATTGCAAATAATGGATTGCGATTTTATATTCACCAAGTTGAAATTCAAAAATTTTTAACATGTTAACTAGTACGCTTTGAATTTTTGATGGTACAAACATGCAAATTATTTCTTTCATTTCTTGTATTTGTGTTATTTCTACACCACAACTCCAAGTTTATAAATTAACACAATTTATTAACGTAAACAATTCTTTATTTATCTAAAACTCTTTATTGGATACTCAATCAATTATGTAACCCTTGTTAAAAATAAAACAACAAAACTTTGTCCAACACAAAACCACTTAAAAGGATCCGGGGCGGGATGACAACGCTAAGTGGAGGCAAACTAAAAGGAAATAAAAATACGAGTGAAGCGTAACGAAGCTTAGTTAACCGAAGTGTCACCTCAATTCTCACCGGTGCTTACGTTACATCACCATAAATACACATTATAGCATGCTCGGGTTACATAACCACGTAAGTTCACGTAACAGTGAAATATTCAAGTCGAGGATCCTGCTGAAATATGAGTATATTGTTCTGTTTGGCCCCACGATATTTGTATTGAGACTGTCGATTTGGATTCATGTCTCGCGGCGCCCGTTCTCATTCTAAATCACGATGTCAGTATTATGTGGCTTCGCGTCTACGATAGGTCTAATTTATCAAGGTTTTAGCTGAAGCTACATATTTTATCGTACAAAATCGGCGTTTCAATTATATCATGGATGAAAATAATGTAGGTAAAATTTTCCACAGACAAATAGAACCATAGATGGAGTATTTAAGTGACGTCTAGACTACATCTAGAGCAGGAAACAATACAATTGTATAATAACATTTCAGTGTATCTCATCGATGTTATCTCAGCCTTGGTAGCGCAATAAATTAGAGCAACAATACGTAGGTGCCTGTTCTGTTACGTTTGAAGTTTAGAGCACGTCGAGTCGGCACGAGCGCAGAGGGGTTATCAATTAAATTGCGCACGTTGGCAGCTGCACACCACAGCCGCGTGATGGATGCCCTCTGCGTCCTCAACAATATCCATTCCTCTCGTTTATTACCTTATTTGTACCGACATGCACAGTACTGCCATTTCTCTAATAGAAATGGGTGGCCATTGCGCTATTTCCAAGTGGACGCTGTTTGCAATGTTTTACAAAGTTCATTCAACCACCCCTCCTCTTATTACGTTTCTACGGTTAGCGAAATGGTTGAAGTTAACTGGATTGTCTTAACTCTGACGATAACTGAGATATACGTATCCACAGCGTGGTTATCTTACTTTCCGTTATTGCCTTTTGGAATAATATCCGAGGTTCGTTTGCTATGCCAATTCTGTAATGGTAATCTTGGATCCCGGAAAGAATGACATTGAAAGTAGCTGAAATCAGTATTCAACAAACGACGGTATGCACGTCATCGGAATAGATGAATTTCTTCTGTGAATTTGTGTCTGCGTGTGTGAGGTCATGCCCCAAAAGTTATACCACACTACCGACCGTATATATTTGAATGTGAAGTGAAACTCGACACACATTTCCAGCGGTTAACTGACAAACCACTCACAACTGAATAGCACTCCACCTGCTATTTTTTAAAATAAATCAGGTCTCTCTTTATTAAAAGTTGAATAGAACTAAGCCAAAGCTCAAAAAGCTTTCGGCTTTTATGTAGCTTAGTTGAGTAGATTGTTTGGAGTTCGGGAGGCCGATTCCACTAATAAAATTGTCTGTCAAATGTTACCTAAATGCAACTAAATAACAACTTTCATCGTATTTCTAACTATCGATTCACCTGCATGTATACATTTTTGTTGTAGTAATAGAAAGTTAATGAACTATTACTAAATCGGGATGGTATAAAGCTGTTAATTTATAAATTGGCCTCTTACTAACTACGGATGATGTCAATTAGACGAAAATCTAAAGACAATCTAATTTATTTCGTCTGTAAACCTTTATATTAAATAAACATTGTAGCGATATAATGCCTTCCGTATAATATTTTACTGCGTCGTAAAAGTGTCGATAAAAATCAATGCGTCTATTATATAAGTCGTTTGCCTTTAAAGGTAATAGGCAAACATATTCAGAATAATTTTGTGTAATAGTTAGCAATTCTGCTAGACACGTCTAAGTCCCAGGCGTGTGTTTACGGAGTGGACTGCCGGACGACGCGGCTATTTCTATATGGCAATTGGCGTTTATACAATGTACATAGCTGAATGTACATAGCTGAATGTACATAATACCTATGTATTTAATACCAATTTAATAGTAAAACTCGTCGCAATCGCGTAATTGGGTTGAAACCTTGATTGTTGTTTTGTTTTCGTTTCATTGTCAATTTATTGTAAGTATAGGTACATAACATCTCGTGTTTAATTATTCTAATGAGTATAATTGCTTATTGATTAATAAGTGAAGCTATGTACATTTATTTTCTTCTCACACATACCATGATTGAAGAATCAAGTCGCGATTGTATACTACGGACATCAGTGGGATATCATCACAATCGTGCATAGGCACACTGCCTCAAATCATGCCACATATGCCACACATGCTGACCTCGTTTTGTATAGGCTTTTGTATTTATGAGAGGTCAGTCTATACTGGTTATGCATATATGCTTATGCTATATGCAGATGTGTGTATTCTGCCACAAACTGTACTGTGCTAACAAATAACAATAACATTATTTTGTACCGGTTTGAAGGGAAATGTATCCAGTGAAATTACTGGGCATAATTATGTGACACTGATTGTCATTGGCAATGTAGAAGGCAGAAGACAACGAGGCTGCAGTCCGACAAGGAAGACCAGATCCGAAGCTCACTTTCCATCACCGTTTTCGACGCCCTCCAGGCAGGGGGAGACCGAAACAGATGGCGAATAATCATCCGCGATAAAATGATTCCTAGCGAAGGTCAAGACCCTCAGCATTGAGGAATATCCTGACTTAACAAATGAGATCTTAAGATGACGCGCTAGTAATATTACTGGTATTGCTGTCTATAGGCGATGGCTTTATTTTTTTATTTGTTCGGGAATACAAAGGGTTACACACTATTCTTAATAACAAAGTTATAATTAATAGGATTTCTTAATGAGTAACCCACATCGTTATCCACGTCTTAGTAAATAGTCTTAACATAGCTATTGAATTTTTTAAATTTGATTAATGACATTTTGTATATAACAGAGGAGAAAGAAAATATTATATAAAGTAGTGGCTGTTGCTTACAATTAGGAGACCCGTCTTTTTGCTTTATGTATGCTTAGCTTTGTCATCTTCATCATCATCATTATCAACCCACATACTGTCCCACTGCTGGGCACGGATCTACTTTCAGGATGGGAGGGATAAGGCTTAGTTCACCACGCTGGCCATGTGCGGGTTGGCAGACTTCACACGCCGTTGAGAAAATCACTCAGGTATACAGGTTTCCTCACGATGTTTTCCTTCACCGTTTAAGCGAGTGATAAATTAATAATTAATACGCACATGATTTTGATAAGTCAGAGGCGCCTGCCTTGGATTAAGTCGAGACCTTTGAGTTCAATGGTCATACCACTAGGTTATCTATCACTGCTTTTTGCATCTTATTACAATAAAAAAAAAGGATTGAGAATATGACGGTTGAAAGCAAACTTGCTTTTCAATAGGTGTTACTGACGTCACCATAAAGACCTAAATTCTGAATGGGAAGGCAAAATTCGTCATGGCGGTTGGGACTCGCGGTGGCTTGGTGGTCATAGCGTCTGGTGTACCTAACCAGAAGACGCAGGTTCGAATCCTGCCCGTTGAATTATTCCTTCGCTAAGTAACTTTAAATCTTAGCATGGAAAATGCCAAGAAATACAAAAAGATAGTATGACTCACTGTAGAGGGTAAGAAAATATGACTACTATGTTTACAGGGTCTCAAGTTTTTCCACCCACTTATTTAAGACATTTCGTCGCCCACGATTTACAAATACACTACCCACGGGAGTATTATATGTCACAACAGTAAGTAGTGCGTATTGTAAATGTCAACTGGCAATTTTGTTAACCAATCACACCACTTTTCCTTAAGGAAAGGCGAAAGTTTCCGATTACCAGCGCAACGTGTTACAGCCCAATACGAAAGTACATAGTAGGTAAGTAATCTATTCCCTTTAGTAAGAGACAAATAAATAATAATTATATCGTTACTAGATATCGCCCGTGGTTCATCCGCATTTCTTTTAGAGATCTTTTAGATAAAAGGGAAAAAACTGTTTTCTTTTAAAAATTATGTGCTTCATAATTTTTATTTTGACTTTGTCCTGGAAGCCCTGAAGGTCCCTGGCTTTGGGAAACCTTGCTTTACAGCATTCTAGTAGTAATAATAGTAATAGTAGTATTTATAGCACAACTAGTAGAGCCTGTACAACCTGTTAAATCTTGTGGCCATTACAATTTAAAAAGAAATAACAAATTTCAATAAACAGTATTTAGCACTGACCTCTTTAATACATGTATTTACACATGAAGCAGTAAAGAACTTTGATTTTGACTATACACATATCTATTTTAAATGACGTATATTATGTTATACTTATGTCTATGTTAGTAATGTTACAAAGATATTTGAATTATGTCACAAATCCATTTTGTTACGGCGCTGAAAATTGTTCCACAAACATTATTTTATCTCTAGTGGTTCGAGTGTCGGACTGTTGATATCACGAGGTCGCGGGGTCAATTTTTGTGGCTGTTTCTTATGCATAATATTATAAGTATATATTTACAAAAAAGGTATATAAGTATTATTATATCCATAGTACAAGCTCTGCCTAGTTTGGGACTTAAAATGTTTATTTCTTTAATTAAACCAGAACAAATTTTATTTATTAAATGAACCTGAATAGGAATTAATTAATTTTTAATGTTGAATGAACAATACTATATCTGCATTAGCTGGGCTATTTGTTAATTGGGAAGCCGAAACAATAATCCAATACAGTACCTATTTAAGGCCATGTTATATGACATTTAATGATTTTAAATGGAGATCACGTCTAAACGAGCAGTGTTAATTATTTGAAAAAAGTATTAAGTTAAAGCATTTTCTTAATCATTTGTTATGTGAATATTATAGAATGGTGTAATTTATTTGTGAAGTTATGGGTTTACCGCTTTGCAGAAAATCGAATCGAAATAACACTGCTTTGAACTGTGTTGTGTTCCTTACGGTGAGTAAGGTTGCCAGTGCTCCGCGAGGAAACGTTGTGTTGGCAGTGGTGGGACTAAGACCCTTATACTACCAACCCAACTATTCCTCTTTCGTTTTACAGGGTCAGCAACGCGCAAGTGATACCCCTGGTGTTGCAAGCGTCTATAGGTTATGGTAACCGCTTACTATCAGGTGGGCCGTATGCTTGTTTGCCACCTTAGTGGTATAAAAAAAAACCGAACCAAAAAACGAAAATCATACCAAAACTGTAACTTTAAAAAATTGGTACATCTATCATTTAGTTTACGATAATTTTTAAAAGAGGGCAACAATAACTTCTAGCTATATTTTTCCACTAAATAATGTGCGTGGATTAGCGGAGCTCTTCGCGGGAGCTCTTCATTCAAGGCCACTGGCTGCTATCGTCGCCTTAATACCGTTGTTGTACAGTTTTGTATGGTTTTACAATGATTACGCTCAAGTTAACTAAGTTATGTGTTCGCATAAAGCTTTAAAAATGTGTTGTTACTGTGTTCATATTTTCTCTGTATAACAGCTGTAAGCAATATAATTTGGATGATTACTGTACGTATATGTTTATTTGACCTCATTAAGAATTAGTTAGCGGATACAATAGAAAAACCGTTATTCTAAACCTCGAGAGGGTCAACGTTTTGCACATCATCAACCCATATACTGTCCCACTGCTGGGAGGGGCTCCTCTCGAAGATTGAGAGCGGTTTTGCAAAAATAAATAAATATGTTGGGACATTTTTTACATAGCTCCGTCTAGTCCCAAACTAAGCAGAGCTTGTACACACTATGGGTTCTAGACAATGGATTTATTACTTATATACTGTCGTCACAAATGGCGACATTAATAAATAATTATGGTTCGACAGATCAGACAAAGAAGGTTCTTCAAAGAATATTCCTACAGGCTCATCTTTAAAGAATAAACAATTATTCTTGTGTAGCTCACACCAAATCCATAAAACAAAAAGAGAAAAAAAAAACAAAGGTTTTTATCAGACTGGGGAAGACGGTGAGACGGTTTATAGTCAGTGCGAGCTTATATAATCTGTGGTAACTGCTATACTCTGTGGTTTTGAGCACGACCGCTATGCTAGAGGTTCTGGGTTCTTGGTTCCAGTTCGAGCGAAGCGTTATTGAGTTTTTCTATGAACTTTTTAGAGGTAGAGTTTCTAAATTTGGATTTGTGCTCGGTGAATGGTAGTAAGTTTATTCCTTTACATGGGACCTAAACATGTAGGCGAACTTTAGTACACCTCTGCCGAACCATTCGAGGAATACAGGTGTGAATTCATAACCTGTCCCACTGCTGGGCACGAGTCTCCCCCCAGATTGAGACGGATTAGGCTATCCACCACGCTGGCCTAGTGCGGATTTATTTATTTATTGGTTTACCTACAATTGTTACATTAATACATATTATTTATACAGGGTTGGCAGACTTCACAACCGTCGAGAAAAATCTCTAAGGTATGCAGGTTTCCTCACAATGTCTTCCTTCACCATTTAAGCGAATGATATTTATTTATTCATACGCACCTGAATTCGAAAAGTCAGAGGTGCGTGCTTTTTATTCGAACTCGAGACCTTTGACTTGGCAGTCCAATGGCCATATCACTAAGCTTTCACTGCTTTAAAAACGGAATATAATAAACCGCGCATCAAAAATACTGATTGAGCAACAAAATTACTGATTAAGCAGCAAAATACAGATATCGGTTAGTTTAGGTTAGAACTGTGACCACACATCGCCAAAACCAAATCAGAATGATACCGAATCTGAAAACCAAGAAAGTGTATATAATAACACTTTGATGAGCAAATTTAGTGTGCAAATTCGTATTTTTGGTGCTAATTTCGAATATTTTGTTTGAAAAAAAGGGGATTTACAGTTAAAGTATTAAATACCACCCTTTAAAAACATGTATGTTATGTAAACATGTATTATTACAGCTTTATATCTCAGACTACTTATCAGATTTAAACAATGAACATCTGATAATATTCTCGTGTAATACCCACTATCTTTACATACATTAATGGAGGTTGTAAACATGTTTGTAAAGGCTCTTACTGTTAGGTGGTCCTAAAGCTGGGATAATGCTTAATAGTAGTGATTCATCCCTAAGATAGACGGTTGGTCTTTCATTTAGGGTTCTGTAGTCAACAAGGAACCCTTATAGTTTCGCTATGTCCGTCCGTCTGTCCGCGGTTTAGATCAGATAATTTTAGTACTAGAAAGATGGAATTTAGCATGGGGTACCCCTATGAAGTAACATTTTTAGGGTTGGTATCTCCCCTACATGTATTTTTACCTACGTGTATTTTATTTCTCATCTATGACATGGATTTATGGGATCGTTCAAAAATATTGCGGGTGTGTGAAAACCATTCTTCGATGAAGTGCTGCCTTTGCATAATATGAAGCTTTAAAGTGAGAATTTTTGTTAAAACCAACAGTGTCCCCTCTGCAGCTAAATGGTGGTTTTGGATATGTGAAGTATTCACGGCAGTGGTATATATAACGAAGTTCAAAGGAAAATTATCTAAGGAGCTAAGTTGGTACTCTGACGGACAACTATAGAACCATGAACGTGTAAGCTATGGAATGACCTTCCTGCGGCAGTATTCCCAAACTAGTACAACATGGGGGTCTTCAAGAAAAGAGCATACACACATTTAAAAGGCCGGCAACGCTTTGGTGACCGTCACTGATGACCATGGGCGGCGGTAGTCACTAGGTGACCCGCATTTTCGTTTTAAATAAATATTTAGGACATATTTACACAGTAGTTTTTTTTAGCAGTAGTTTCAAACTAAACAGAACTTATGTTCTGTGTACTAGACAATGGATATAATATTTGTACATATTTTTGTAAATAAATGCTTTTATTACAGAAGAAGGCACAAAAAACTTCATCACAAATATTTGTATATCGTGGGAACCACAGGATTAGCTGACACGACACTCGAACTACCAGACAACAGACGTCGTTATTGATTCGAAGTTTGAAAATCACTCACACAAGCAGAGCTCTTGTCTCATTGCAATTCGGTCTAGTGGCTTCTTAGTATTATTCCTTTTAATGCGATACTTAACTGAACACATAAGAGGCTCTTATTTTAGCGCGAAGTCGTAGAAACTGTATAAAAATCTTACCTTTAAGTCAAAACAGCTTTTTAGTACAGTAAACACTCTCAAAGTGCACTTTAATAGTCAAGAGTTTTATTTACTGAGATTTTAAGATTATAAAATTACAAGGAATAATTAGCACTAACCGGGGAAGTACCTTCGCCATGCAGAAAATCGAAGTGAAATAACAATGCTGTGAGTGTGTTATATCCCTAACGGTGAGCAAGTGGGGGGACTTTGACCCTAATACTGCCAACCCAACTAAGTATTCCTCTTTCGATTTACAGGTTCGGCAACGCACAAGTGATACCCTATATGTATCCTTACCTAACATACCCTGGATGTCTGTATTGTAATATTGACGTACGAAAAGTAGGAAGTTTAAATTAACGAGTATGTCTTCTGAATGTGTATTTGAATGATTGTACCAGCATTACGCACTGTTGCCCACAAGATAGTGGAGCCAGGTACAGCCTTCGTAGACGTACCTTCTTAGGATCATTATGAATAATAATAATTATAATAACTAATAAAACAACAGAACATAAGGTAAAACAAAAGGAAAGAAACTAATTAGCTAACATGAAAAAGTTTGCAGACCTAGGAGTAGGGGGGAAACCTGCAAACGATAACAGTTTCGAGTGTAAGAACCATTGTCAGGTTAAATACCGTAAGTACCTACTATTTGTCACCTGCTTCCCCCAGTACAAAGGGGTCTGGAAAGTTAGGTACCACGACATCGTTGTCCTAGATTGACTGCGGTCGCAAATCTTCGTAAATTGAACGAGCGCAAATTTGTTATTTATTTAGCATTAAGAGAATACTTTCGTACCGTAGTGTCCTTATCAGCTATGTCTCAAAAAAAACCGGCTAAGAATGCAAAACTTCCCACGCAAAGTATAATAATAATAATGTTGTTTAGTTATACGCAAGAATTATCTGATAATGTACTGCCACTGGTACTTTAAAAAGGAAATCTAGAGCTATAAGTACTACTTCCCTGTTACACTGTTAATATGGCATGATATTCAGTTAAAATTACCAATTTAGCGACAATACATTTAAGAAAATAAGTTAATTATAAAGCGCAGTGATAGCCTAGTGGTATGACCATTGGACTGCCAAGTTGAAGGTCTTGAGTTCGAACCCAAGGCACGCACCTCTGACTTTTCGAATTCATGTGCGTATTAATAATTAATTATCACTCGTTTAAACGGTGAAGGAAAACATCATGAGGAAACCTGCATGCCTTAGAGATTTTTCTCGACGGTTTGTGAAGTCTGCCAACCCGCACTAGGCTAGCGTGGTGGACTTATAGCCTAATCCCTCTCAATATGAGAGGAGACCCGTGCCCAGCAGTGGGACAGTATATGGGTTGACGATTAAGTTAATTATATTACACTTGCGGTTTCCCGCGGTTTCATTCATATACCAAAGGAATTAAGACAAAAGGCTTATAGCGTTCTCAAAGGTCTAATCTCTCTCTTTCCTAAATTTCATCAAAATTAGTTCAGCGGCTTAGGCGTGAAAGCGACATAGACAGACAGAGTTACTTTGGCATTTATAATAGGTAGTAGGGTTTTAACAGAATAACATTTTACTTATCAATATCACAGTGAAAGAAAGTAGGACGCGTGTTGCAAAAGTCAACAAAACACAGCGCCCTAGGTGGCAGGATCTGATTCACCTGGCTACCTACGAACTCACATAAAAGACCGTCAAACGGTTGCACTGTTTTTCCTCGTGTATGCGGGAGAGCCGAGCCCGGAAGCGCATTTATCAACTTGAATTACGTGCTTCATCTTAGACCCTGCTTGTGATTTCCATCAGGCAGAACTAGGGTTAAATACATTCAAGTCAATGCATTCAAGTTAAAAAAACAAAAACTATGAATCCAATATCTGGAAAATGAAGACTCGCTAAAAACTTAAATTGTAGAATCGATTCTTGCCATTCTCAACCAGCCTTACGAACGTATCACATATTTGTTGTAGGTAACAATTAGGGTGAAAATATCGATAGTGAAGGCCAGTGGACAGGGCTAATAAGGGTCGGCGCTGCGGGCTCGATACCCTTGTGACGCCAGAATTACCACGACCAACTATTTACTCATATAATACGTCTGAGGTAACTGTTTATTTTCTTTTATTTCTGTTTATTTGTGGCCAGTGTTTTTTTTATATCACTGTTTGCTTGACGGAAAAGCTGAACTGGATGGCTATAGGATTTTCGATGTACATCCACATATGTTTATAGATAGCGGTGTATATCATATTTACACATTCGCCAATGGACCTATTGCTGTTCATCGCGCGCAAATCGAAATTCCGAGCTGCAAAATTTCATAAAATAATTTATTACAAATGACTTTGACTCAGTGTTAGTAAAAGTTTATTTTTTTACAAACTATGCTAGTAAATATACGAGAAAAGAAAGAGAAATAGGAAAACACATATATGTATTTATTTATTGCACAGTGTATACAAAGTCAATAGCTTGGCTTAAGCTAGTGAATACATGACTGTTAGGGCGCAGCAAAATAACTTAAGACTTGAATATATTATATGTATAGATAGAACATTATAAATTATTTAAAATGTAATTTTCTATTAATTAATCATTATTATTTTTTATTATCTAGTATCTACCTAATATCACTTAGCTAGTTCAGAAACTTTCACAAACATACATTATTAACTAATTAATTAAACTTTTATCTAGCCTTACAATAAAAAAGTAATACAAATTATTCACCACTCTAGAGCTAATTAGGACCAATAGACTAACAAGCCAGTTATATTAGAAAAAATACAAGAATAAAAAGAATACTTAAGTAAATTGTTCGACACCCACTTACATCCAACGTATCTTCTACGTTCTACGAATCCTAAATACATGCCTTATTAGGCTTTCAATTCAATTAAACCCGCCTACTCTTTGCCATTAAAAATTCTAATAACGTTATGTAAAAGAAAAGTATAGGAACCTTAAATCTATTCTCTGTAATTCTATGTCCTCGGGGAATTTAGGGAAATACTAAGAAAATACTTCACGTAATTAAAAATCTATGCTATTGTAGACTTTTTTTCTTTGTGATTCTTAAGCGAGTCGCTGGCGCCGACAAGTTTTTTTTTATTTTATTTTATACCACTAATGTAGTAAACAGGTAAGCCGTAGTCTATAGACGCTTGTAACACCAGGGGGTACCACTTGCGTTGTCGACCATGTAAAAAAATTAAAGATCAATAATTGGGTTGGCAGTATAAGGATCAAAGTCCCTCCACTGCAAACGCAATATTTCCTCGCGGAGCACTGGCAACCTTACTCACCGTAAGGAACACAACACAGCTCAAAGCAGTGTTATTTCACTTCGATTTTCTGCATAGCGGAGGTACAGTCAGCAACGAAAGTCGCTGAACATGTTGCTATCTTCAATATGATTTTTAACAAGTATGAAGTTACTGACCTAAAGGTTATGCGAAATAATTGCATAGATGACCATTAAATATTTAGGTTACCTTAGTAGAAAAGACCTGTTGCCAAGTTCTGGAGCTGTGACAATAAAAAAATTTAGCTGTGTTCAGCGACTTTCGTTGCTGACTGTACTTCCCCAGTCGGGCAGCTCCAATTTGAGTGCCCTACTTTTCTTAGTGTACTAATTGAGATTCAATTCAATTTACTATGTGGTAGATTACTGGTACCACCGTAATGTCAAAATTCCTTTTGGCATTGCGGTTTTGAAGGGCAATGGAAGTGAAATTACTGGCCATATGAGACTTAACAACTGAGGTCTTAAGATGATATCGTGCTTGTGCGTCTATAGGCTGCAGCTGCCAATTACCAACAGCTAGGTATACCATATTTATCATCTTATTAAAATTTAAAAAAACAGGATCGGCTTCAGAGTTTGTTTAAGTAAGACTCAGATCGAGGAAAGCATTATTGTGAATTTGAGACATTCGCTCAGGATTTGAAATTGGGACCAGTTAAAACTCAAACTCAAACTATTTATTTGTATACTAAGCTTAGCACATTTTCAGGCGTTGCAAATTTCAAGGGCTCTACATAATACAATCTTAGTTAAGTACAAACTTTTATTATTCCTATTACCTAATACAATTTTGTTTCATAATTTATAGAACTTGTTTGGTTATATATATATGTCTGTTGTGTGTTATTATTATTTTATTTCAGTGGCAATAGGGTAGTTAATGCAAGTTCTGGTGTACATAAATTCTCCTCTGCTTAACCCTTTGGAGAGTAGAAGCTTTATGTTTGCTGTAAAGCATTTTATAATGACAGAATTACGTACAATTTACACATTTGAAAGGTTGATCCTTGAAACGGTGTTAAAACAGTTGTGTGTTTATATACCTTATGTCAATGAACCTGAAGCAAGATGCTTGAGTATAACAAGAACAGATGCTCCTTATCTTAAATACCAGCGTCGCTAATTTACTAATTACACAATTAATTAAAATGTTGTATCTAGCGAAACCCGCTCTCTTTCTTAGGGTCTCCTCACACCTATCGACGCAGAAACGGCCGAGTCACCGCGCTACTCGGAAAAGCAAAGGCAATTCGCCGTAATGCTCTCAGACGTCATCCGAGCCGAGTCGAGAGACTTTGTTTACACCCTAATGCCGTTAACATAAGTACTACCGAGTTGTAGTACCGCGAGAAAACGTAGTGTTGGCAGTGGGAGGACTTTGACCCTTACACTGCCAACCCAACTATTCCTCTTTCTGTTTACAGGGTCACAACGCGCAAGTGATACCCCTGGTGTTGCAAGGGTGTATAGGCTACGGTAATCGGTTACCATCAGGTGGGACGTATGCTTATTTGCCACCTTAGTGGTTTGTGGTATAAAAAAACATAAGTTCATATTATTGCCCCACCGATTTAAGCCGATTCCGCGACGATAAGTGTAAGGAAACCCTTACAGTGTCGGCTCCATTATCCACACATAGATGCCCAAGTATAACTAATTTGCTTAATTACGACATTGCAAAAAGGTACTTTTGTTTACCATGGCACTTAATTCGATTAATTTCGTGGGTGTTATCGTTAATACTCGGTGTGCGGCGAAAAAGGTTTCTTTCTATATACGAGTATTTCTTTGTACATTTTTAATTGATTATTCTTTGACTTTGTTAATTTATGGTGTAGCTTATAAAGATGGATTAGGTACCAGCAGCGTTCGGGTCATAGTAGATTTTGAGGCATTATCTCATTATTCTATTGGTCGTAAACGCGACTTTTACACTAGGTCCTGGGTTCGATTCTCACCCTCGGATTTTTCTAAGAAATTCTCAGTCTTCAGTGAGATTCAGTGTTTGGATTTGTGGCTCGTTCCCGGTATGTTTCGGTTGACAACGCGCTAGTGATAGCACTAGAGTTGCTGGGATTTTCAACTTTAACACAAAGTATAAGGTTCATTTTCAATTGAGATAATGTGACAGTTTTGGATAGCTTGACTTGCTGGCGTCTGTACCTATACAAAACGAAAAAGGTAATTTAGTGTTTACATATAAAATAATGTGTAATGCTGTGTTTGTTCACCGTTAGAAATGGTTCGAACAAAAGTATTAACTGTGACGCAACCCTAAACATCAATGAGTGAATTTTTCATGATCTCTTAGCTAGTCGAATATGCTAAAGGTTAATGTTACTTTGCTTATAAGTAGCTTCATTATAACTCTTCCATTTTCGTTAATATCATCATCAACCCATATACTGTCCCACTGCTGGGCACGGGTCTCCTCTCAGAATGAGAGGGGTTAGGCTATAGTCCACCACGCTGGCCTAATGCGGGTTGGCAGACTGTTAGACATTTAGAAAATCTATAAGAAATGTAGATTTCCTCACGATGTTTTCCTTCACCGTTTAAGCGAGTGATAATTATTTATTAATACGCACATGAATTCGAAAACTCAGAGGTGCATTCCTTGGATTTAAACGAAACCTTTGACTTGAAGTCCCATGGTCATCACTGGTATATTTGATGAGTACTTGATTTTAATTCTAGTTACAGAGCAATTATAAAATACAAATTTTCTCTCTCCTACATTGACAACTGTTAAATTATGGAGTCCAATAAATGTATTGAGTATTAAATAAAAAAAAAAACTTTGGGACCTAAACATATACTACTACAATACTAGAACGGAGCCTGTACTTTAGTATCTACACTTCTTCCTAACACTTCGGGGAATACAGGCCCGATAGTATATTATGTTATGTTTTATGTGAGCCGCCAACACCCATTATAAAGTTTAAAGCAGCTAACTTCCAACAATAGGGAAGCGACAATGACTACACGAATTTCTTTCACACAACAAACCACAAAAGGAATGTAATACTAGCTGTTGTCCGCTGTTTCACCCATATCCCAGAGATTTTATTGGTAGCCTATGTCGATTTTCAAAGGTCTAGTCTATCTCTGGACCAAATTTCATCAAAATTGGTTCAGCGGTTGAGGCATGAAAGCGTGACATACAGACAGATGTGACAGTTATTTTCGCATTTATA
This sequence comes from Acronicta alni, assembly GCA_964056405.1. Classification (NCBI taxonomy): domain Eukaryota; kingdom Metazoa; phylum Arthropoda; class Insecta; order Lepidoptera; family Noctuidae; genus Acronicta; species Acronicta alni. Next base: position 11,181,532 of record OZ043918.1, read on the forward strand.
ATATTAGTAGGGACTACCTGATCCTCCGTGGTGGGATCGCGGATTGTGCGAGAGCGATTCTCGTGATCCCACCATTATGCGGAAGGTGGAAGTGGTGGTGGTTTTAGTCGGTATGCTGGCCACCTGACCGGAGAGCCCGACATAACCGTCCCGTGTCCTTGAGGTGGTTAGGCTTGCATATGGAGCATTTGCCCAACACCAATTTGACTTTATGACCCTGTCCAAATTATAATAAATTCCTCCCACCCTGACTTTTTCCTTTTTCCTCGGCTCCTAAGGGTAAAAGCGCGATGTTAAATACCCTATAACCTTCCTGAAGAATTGGACTATCAAACACAAAAATATTTTTTCTAATCCGACCGGCAGTTTCAGAGTTTAGCGCGTTCAAACAAACAAAAAAACTTCAGCTTTATTATATTAATATAGATTTGAGTGGAAGTAACAGTCGTTATCTCGTTTTGTATACAAAAGCCGAATCTGGAGTGTCGTCGGTACAAGACGGCGGCCTCTTGACGCGAGAGCAGTTAGTCCGAAGTTATCCACCAGTTTAACTGGAGTGTCCTCAGTCAGCAAGGTGCTACGTGCCTCGGATGCTCGCCAACTACCAAGTACCTACTATGACTTACACTAAAATTATAGCCAACTGTTATCATGATTTATTATACACCGTGTTTTTTTTTATCGTCTTACAGCCGAAAGGAATCTGTTATTTCATACATACATACACTCACGCCTTTTTCCTATAGGGGTAGGCAGAAACTAAAGAACGCCACTTGCTACGATTCTTGCATACTTCTTTCGTTTCGACCACATTCATACATCTTGTCATACATATACGCCGGTTGCGAGTACTACGCACCTGATCTTTTTGAAGAACCGTTATTGCAATATTATTTCTACTTAATATGGGATTAATTTTGAAATCTTGAAAAAAAAGAGAGCTGTTTCTTAGAAAAACAAAATATAGGTTGTAGCTGTTTTTTTTTGCACTTCATAGTTGATCCCATACAAGAAATTGTTGATCATGATGAGTAGAAGTATATCCTTTCGTCTGTATGACGACAAAAAAATATAGATTTTATATAATTATTATTATTTATTTTAGATTTTTTTAAACACAAATATTTGTGAGGAATATAAAATGTTTATGATGGTATGTTATGCTATATATGTTTTTAAATTCAGAAATTCTTATGGCGTAGTTACGGATTTGGTTTCATAGTATTTAACCAGTAATAAAGCAACTGGTGATTTAGAACCAACCTTTTTTATATAGAAAAACCTTCGTGGATCCTCTGCCACCAGGGGAGACGGCAGGGTATCTCGAACTCGTACCGACTAAAAACCGCACTTTCTTTAACTTGCCTTATAGTCATGGCCATGGGATCTGTGAAATTCACCACAACCATGATAAGTTTAGAACCAACCTGTGTAAACAAGAAAATGTATACAGTTCGTAAATAAAATGTTTGTCACACTTTTAACATCCGGTTTTTATAGCGAAGCTACGCTACATTTATTTGCTAACTCCGACCAAAAATAAATAGTTACGAGAGAAAACTAAATAGTCGGAAACTTGAAAGATACAAAAAGAACGCTGCGCCGAGTTTCTTCCGGTTTTTTCACGCCAAAGAAAGAAGCTCTTTTCCCGACCGTTGCGTTGCTTTTGCGACTTTTATATTTTATTCCGGAGGGAATTAAAACGTGTGATTTATAGCTCCGTTTTGTTTAATGAAATATCTATTTCGGGAGCTTCGCTAAGCTTCATGTTAATCAGGTAGGTTTTATAAGAATACCGTTTATCATATGATATTTACGCTACCTATAATATCACTAGAATATCCTTGCGTGCGTTATCAAAAATACAAATCTCACATACACAAACCCTTAGACCCCTTAGAAGTACCTGTAACTTGTCGAAATTGTAAATGGAAATCAGTTCTACTTTTCGATAATCTATTTACAGCATTATTTGTCCTCTTTGAATAAATCTCGCTAATTAAGTAAAACGCTTTCCACATTTATCTAGCAAGGTAAGTAAACTCCTTTGTCTCACCCACCTTAAGCAAAGATTAATTGTGCTAACAACATCACCCTTTTAGCTCGCGGCTTGATGAACCACCGTATTTCTCTTAACGCTTTAAAATTCCGCCCTTCAAGCATCAATCCCTTGGGTGACGCCCACACCCTCAGGTAATGAGGGGTAGATACTGCTTTGTCATTGGAATTACTCTATCAGAACAAAGTGCCGGCCGCGTATTAAATTGCTCTTCGCTATCCGTCACCTGTCACCGGCACAGTAGCGCCATCAACCCCGACCTGGCAGCAAATTGAACTATTACAAGTTTTGGCATCGGCCTTTATATTTCCATGTCTGAGAGTATTACCTGTGGAATTACTTGCCTAACTACCGTCATTATAGGAGAAGGATGTATTTAGTAACTGATTACTTGAAGACATTTTATTTAGTTTGAGGACTATTTAACATACTTATAGCATTTACAAGCTATATTTGATTAAAGAAAACACTAATATCGAATAACATTACATTCATCACGCCTGATTGAGGGTTAGGGTTAAGCAGAGGCATACAATAGTGCACAGCCACAGGTTGATGGTATATTTTAGGTCTTACGTAATACGGAACAATCTTAAGAACTTATTTATTAACAAAGTAACACAAACTCATTTAAGAAAATATTAAAAAGAAAATAATGTAAATGATTTCATTAATGACACAACTTATGTATAATTATTTGACATATTTAGTAATGTAATATTATCTTTTAAGTTGTTATCAGGTAGTTTTATTTTACATATCGTAATTATTTGAAGTAGGTAATATGAAAAAACTAGACATTAGCCCAATTTGCTCTCATATTTGTATACATCTCACGGCAAAACATATTGAGCTGAATCCTAAACACTTTAGATGTTTTGTTTTGTTATAGCACCGGGGTCTCCTAGCACAGTTATATCTTTTACTTAAAGGGAGGTCCATATGTAAGATTACTATACTACTGTAAAAATTGACTATTTCTCAATAAAAATACCTAAGTACAATGAAATTCTCGTAAGTCAATTCTTACTTACGACCAATGAGTTCATGAGTATCGAAGCTATCGATACTGTAAAAAGAAGTTCCTCAGCAGCATTAACATTTAAAAACCATAAATAGTGAAGTGAAACTACAAAGCTAGCAACAAAAGTGCATTTAATTAAAACTATAAAACGCTAACGGAAAACAAAAGGAGCATTCCTTTTATTTCAGCGCATTCCCGGAGTAATGTCTCTTGAATGTACGTCCCTATTTGTTGAGTAAAATAAAACTAATTAAAACTGCTGTAACACGGAACAAACCCGCTTCACCGTGCAGGTAAATACTTGCTTCATAATTGAGTAGCAGGTAATTATAGTGCGCTATACTAACGTGGACATGATTTATTACTTTTCTTTGAATTTTAGCACAGCGGAAGTCACGTGTTTTGCAGTGAAGGATCGCCTTTTACACGACAGCGCAAAAAAGTATATTGACAGACTTTTTTATTCGTTCTTTACAAATGCGCCACTAATTCAAGCTACGAAGGCCTTGTATGAATAGTAGTGATAGCTACTTGTGAAAAGGTTGAATCAATTTCAATGTTATTTTCACTTATACCGCTCCCTATTACCATATCACAGAGGGAAAATAAACCTCTATTTTAGGTACTTCAGATTTATTTTTGGTGAAATATATTCTATTCCGTCCCACGGGGTTTTACTACGCAAATAAGAGACATCAAAATAACGTAACTTAAAAGCTATTTTAAGTAATTTATTGTAGTTGTGTCCATTAACTACAAATTTACGTTTATAGATTTAAAAATATACATTTTTGTGAAAGAAAAATTTGACCTCAAGTAGAATTTGAACCTGTGTCCTTCGGTTAGGTACACTGGGTGCTTAAGCTAATTAAGCTACAGAAATAACTGCCTGTGAATTTCTCTTTCATCTTTAGATTTCATCCGGTGTACCTAACCGGAGGACACCAGTTTGAATCATGCCCGAAGTCCTGCACTAACATCTTTGAAAATGTTTAAGCATGCGTTAATCAAATTACTCTAACCAGATGCGGCTGAATATCTGTATTTTATACGAAGTCTGATGACAGTCCATCAGACCTCCGCAAGCAAATTTCTAAGCAATACCCAGGGCCGGACCGTGAGTTTAGGGGGCCCGGGCTAATACCACTTAGGGGCCCACCTAATTACTCAAAGTGTAGAAAAAAATGAGACAGTAAAATATTTGATTTATATTATGATATATTATGCCTTAGTGTTATACAACCGTAAATAAATTGAAAAATTATAAAGCAACCTTTCTGCATTCGATCTGTTTAATTTAATAAAATTATGGATTTTATATATGGAGTCTATTTTTGACTTAAATTAGCTGCGGGGCCCTTGAATCTACGGGACTCTAGGCTGAAGCCCAAAAAGCCATATGGTAGATCCGGCCCTGGTAATACCTATATCCTGAAGATAGACTGATTGTCATGCTGTTGGGATTTCTGACTACCATACGACAATCGTTGACAATCGATACCTATGGCTTTCTGTGTTCTCCAAAGCACGGACGGATCTCAATGTATTAAGAATGGTCACCCATCCACAGACTGACCGCGGCTAGCGCAGCTTAACTTTGCAGATCAGCGTAGTGATAACTTAGCCACGTTACTTTACCATTTTTACAAAAATGTACATAAGAATAAGCGCCTACACTTTCCTTATTTGAGTCGATGGTGTGTTTTTTCCCCGAGATGGTTTTTGTTCGTGAGCTTAATATATTTTCACGTAATTTCTACGTCGGCGCAGATGTGACCAAAACGCTTTGATGTAGCATCCCTCGCTTAGATTTCTTAACACTGTGTATTTCATTAAGAGAAGTACACACGAACATACTGACAGTGTGTTGTCTTCTTAATAAATTGTCGTTGCTATAAGTATGTAATGAATCTTATGATCTGTGTGAAGATATTTCTTTGCTTAGAAACAAATCCTTCATTATTGTCATTAAAAACATAAGACGAGATAGAGAAATTGGTGTTCTATGTGTGAGAGAGAGAGTAGACCGCGTTTGGGCAAGTCAAGTATGGGATGCCCTGTGACACGACGGACCGACAATTTGAAGAACGTGGCACCGGATGGATGCGAACTGCCCAAGACCGAGCTAGTTGGCGCTCTTTGGGAAGACCTACGTTCAGCAGTGGACGGCAATAGGCTGATGATGATAGTGAGAGGACGCTGTAGACGGTATAGACGCTGCAACACCAGGGTATGTATGCGTTGCCAACCCTGTAAAACGAAAGAGGAATAGTTGGGTTGGCAAGGGTTAAAGTCTGGCAACTGCCAACATAACGTTTCATGTTATGAACACAACACAGTAATCAAAGCAGTGTTATGTCACTTGGATTTTCTGCCAGGCCGAGGTATTTCCCCGGTTGGCAGCTCCAATTTGAGTGGAATTTCCTACTCCCACTATACCCTACCTCTTTTCAGGCAGTATTCGATCCCGCGTCCTTCCTGTTGCTTTAACCTGTAAACTAGTGAGACAATTGCTTCTGATGTCGAATTTCCCTTCCACATTATGTTAAGTACGTCTTAGTTTTTCTTTCGCTTAAGTATATTGAAAGTTGTGACAACGCTTGTGAAACGCTTACGTGAATTGAAAATGTTAAGCAAATATGCCTAATAAAAAATAACACGTTCTTATTATTAGAGTAATCTAATAACCAACCTTGTAGGGTTGCCGATTAGCTAGGTAATTAGGTGCCACAATAATAAAAATACAACTCGACATAATAATAGAAGCGAAACACGCTCAAGGACACTGTTCGCCTTTTGGTTATAGAACAATAAAAACTTTAGCAGTTTGTCGAACACGCAACACAGAGCATGTTGTTTCTGGTACGTCTATATTTGCATGTACAGTTAGCATCAGATATCTGCTAGTATCTTCTTCAACGTAAAAGGGTATTTTACAGTATAAGAAAAAAAAAGTAAACGAGAAACGTTGATGTTTATTTATAAAAATGCAATGGAAATTATATAATTCAATCTGTTCTTCAAATGTCTGAAATTCGCCATATTGGGTTCCGACGTGACGTCACTCTGAAGTACATTTTATCGTCTTTGTGTTATAATTTAGTAACTGAGTGACGTCACGAGCCGAAACAGCATGGCTAGCGTTTCGTCACGAAAGTTCAAAATCATAGATAATAAGTAGTTCTTAAGGCACTTTTTGGTCTTATAAAATTGAAATAAAAATTCTGTTGGTTCATTACGACCTCAAGGTTGATTTAAATCAGTTTAAAAAAAAAGTGTAATTCTCTATTGCATCCACTGTTGGATATAAATGCCTCTTACATGAATCTACAATTAGATCTAGATGCGATGATTCTGATCCAGGCTGCTGGTCTGCCTACATTTCGTTCCTGTTTGAGGTCTCCAGAGCAGGACTTTATGGTTCCATCTGTCATCAAATATATCTGTAAAAAAACTGTTCAAAATGATCTGAGAACACCATCCGCCCTTATATCTAAGTGTTAGGCAGATGACTTATAATGTACACCCACAGTACCTACGTATGTATATGTCCCGTGTAATAGGGACCGAGCATTTCAAAATCAAACTTGGAGCGGCTACTGATATTCTCATAGAAATACCCAATAACACTGGTCGATCTTAAAATAGAATCCAGGATCTCTAGCGGAGCAATCGCTTACGACCACAAGACTAGGCTGTAAGGCAGTATGATCTGAAAAAATAGGAAAATTAAAGTATAAAAATCTCAATGTTAGAAAGGCTGATTCAGTACACTGATGATGAAGTACACTGAACACGTGAAGTTTATTCCATTGAGATAAAGTTTTTTTAAATAGATACTTACGAACTACAGTCGTGGAGATTTGATGGCCATCATTTCGTGTAAAATACTACCCAATTTCTATTGCAATACCGATATCCTGAGGAGAGACTGGTTGTCAGGATTTTTAAGTTTCTGACTACCACTAACGATTGTCATAGACGTTTTGCATGAAAACCGGGACCGACGGCTTCACATGCTCTCAGAGACACGGAGGGGTCTCGATGTATTAAGAATGCTCACCCATCCACAGACTGACCGCGTCTAGCGCAGCTTAACCTTGCAGATGATCACCGTAGTTATAAATTAGCCACGAGCTCTTCGGATGGATGTTTGTTATGATATATTATATATTTGACTCTGACTGTACCACATTGACGTCTATCGTGTCGGGATCGCGTGGTCTCTGACCGGCCTTGGCCGAGGGTGCTTGCCTTGAAACTGTCACAACCCATTTTTATGACAGCTGTAATATGTACCTTTATAATTAGCGTTCGTGCATCTATTAGCTTTAATTAAGAGCGTTAAATGGCCAAGGTCGCGGGGCACGGGGATGTCGCGGCGAATGCTTGTTTCGGAATATTTAAATACTTTATTTATGGTAACGCCGGTAACTAACTGTCCGAAATTAGCATAGAAACGGTAGCTTTTGTTTTTACCTTGTTTGAGTTTATAGAATGGCATTGTGGCACGGACAGCGGGCATAATTATCGTTATAGCAATAATTGAATTAACAGCGTCATTCGCCTTTAGGATCTTTATTCAAAAAAGCACAGCCACATCACATGCATTATAGTTATACTAAAGACAATCTTAATAACTATAGGACTAATGCACATGACAATTAAGGCGTACATAGCGTTCACAGCAAAGTATTACTGCCTATCACCAAACTTAAATTAGCCGTAATTAAACTAAACAAATCTTGGTTAGATTACCAGGTCGAGCAAAGTGTTAAACGGTTTTTCGGATTCGGAGTTTGGATTTATGGCCAGTTCATGATAACAGTCTCGCCTCTCTATTTAATGGGACCTAAACTGTACTGGTGAACTGTGGTTCTAGATTAGTACACCTCTGCCTAACCTTTCGGAGAATACAGGCGTAATGAATTTTAAAACGCAAACGTTGTGCTGTTTAGGGCATTTACATGTGACAATATTAGAAACTAAAACTTTGGAATTATGGTCGCAAAGTTGTGACTAAACTAGAGCAGTAAAACGTTTAACTAAATAAACTAAACTGCTTCATGAGTCTAGCGGCTGTAAGCGCGTCTGCTACGTTAGGTCGTGGGTTCGATTCCAGGGTCTAACAGTGTGTTAGACCCCGGTTAGGTTTTTTTTTACAAAAGTTTCAGTGGCAGCTCGGAGTTTGGATTAGTGCGCGGTAAATGGCAATACGCTTGCCCCCTATTAGGCGGGACCTAAACATACTACTAGTGTTTATTAGTATACCTCTGCCCTAAACCTTCGCGGAATACAAGTGTGACAGTGTGTTATTTTATAAACATATCAATTTGCTGATAAACTGCACAATCTAATTCTGCCATCTCCCTTTTACCATCGCACAACCAGACAAACTGTAAAGCGTCACCGTTTTATGGTGGAAATTCTCGAAACCCGCACTAAGCGTTTTGCTTCGACATTACTTATCCGTACAGCAAGGGAATGGAATCAGCTGCCTGAGTGTGTATTTCCTGACGTGTACAATTCTCCCCCCACTTACGATGTAGCACGCTTACCTAGAAGATACCTATTCACTCGTGATGAAGACCCCCAGTCTTCATCACGAGTGAATAGGTGTCTTCTAGGTCAGCGTGCTACATCTTAGACCACATCGTCACTTACCGTCAGGTGAGATTGTGGTCAAACGCTAACCTATCTCTTATAGAAAAAAACTTTTTTATTATTTCATTCAACATCTAAAAAACAAACATTATTTACATTTGTAAACAATCGTCGATTGCATCTGTTTCCATTAGTACATTCGATGCTTGAATTAATTACACCACGTTACGACCGATCGGTGGGCCAGGACAGTAAATACACGCATTAAATGGGACCCGGTTCGAATTATTCTTCTATTTGGGCCCAGTGAGGAAGTTAACAAATTGTTGGGTCGGATAAGAGAGGTTGTAGATTGTTAGATACCTTTGTCTCGGTTCTGTATAGGATAAAAAAAGTTGGATATGTATTTATATTATACCCCAGTCATATGACCATTGGACTGCCAAGTCAAAGGTCTCGAGTTCGAATCTTAGGCACGCACCTCTGACTTTTCGAATTCATGTGGATATTAATAATTAATGATTACTCACTTAAACGGTGAAGGAAAAAATTGTGATTGAACATTGAGATTTTTGAATCATTACACAGAATAATCCCTTAAAAAACGATTGCTATTTATAAATTTGTGAAACATATATTTCAAATATATTTTAAGAAGAGCTGATGACAAATAGTACTTAAGTAATTAAAAACTACACATCTAGCATGAAAAAATAACAATAGTATTATAAATTATGTGTTTTATGTAGAGGCTGATCGAGAGGTATGTTAATGTCCAAATATATTATGTTTAGATAACTTAGTATAAGAGAGACCGTATGAGGCTGGCATAGCCACCAAGTGTGTACCCAACAAAAAGCCTTGAAAATAAAAAAAAGAAGAATCCCTTTAATATTATAAATGCGAAAGTAACTCTGTCTGTATGTCCGTTACGCTTTCACGCCTAAACAGCTGAACCGATTTTGATGCAATTCGGTACAGAGATAGATTAGGCCTTGGAGTAGGACATAGGCTACCTTTTGTCTCAAAAAGCTCTTAGGGGATGTGAGGGAAGCCGCGGGCAACACCTTTTTATTATAAAATCTTGGATTATTATGAAACAATGTGGCAACAATTAATTTAAGCAATTAAAATAAATTACATACCTGTAGAAGTACTTCCCCTTACTAGCCCTGGCTTACTTCCAACACTGAAAACATAATGAAGTTGCCAGGACTTGCTTTATTAGTATAAAATATTATTGTATTACATACTTATAACACTTATAAATGCTATTTAAGTACCCTCTGAATTTAGATGTTTATTTGTTCTCATAAGTGGAAAATGGAGTTTCTTTACAAGGTTCATGGACTAAATGTATGAAATGAAAATTACAAGTAGGTATTATTTTATGTTAATTAATACAGTAAAATCACAAACCAAAACACTTGTAGTCCCCGAAGTGTAAGGCGGGGTGTGTAGGTGTACTAGCCTACAGCCACAGTATGTTTAAATCATGAAATAGGGTGCCAATAACCGGGCACAAATCCAAACTCAGAGCTGCTATTGAATTGAATAAAAAAACCTAACATATTCATTTTAGACCTACGTAATTTTTTGTAGATCAAATAGTCATAAAGAGTTGTAAATAACTTTATGACGAACATTACTATTTATTTAACTTAGACTTAACTTAGACGTAAACTTTGCTTAGTAACTGTTAGCCCGTATTATTTCTCCGGATTTAAATAACACCCAAAGTTATTTTTTCTTGAGTATATAAAAAATATATACTGGATTCCGAAAAGGACCTGTACTCAGAGTCAATGATACTAAAGATAAAACAAGGATAATATATTCAAAAGGTTTTCTGCTAAATTTGGGAAAAAATAGCCGTTTAAGGGAACTGGTACGAATGACGAATAGGGTTGTAAAGTGAAATGATTCCGAATGTCCCACGACGATAGAAGTTTCGGCTTTAGACGGTCCTCTGGGACGTAGTGTCACGACACGATGGGGAAGATTGCTATGAGACATTCTAATTTTAAAAGTACGAATTTTTCTTTTAGGTACTTGTTGAAATATTTATGGATCTGATGAAATTTTTATATTTATGGAAATATTTTGTAGGAAAGTGAAGGGTTAAATGGGTATGTTATGTTTATAAAATGAAGTACTTTTCATTCTGCACATCTAAGATTATATTAGATATACATATATTAGATATACATCCAAGCAAGTATCTCTAAACTTACAAACCCAGAAATATTCGTGAGCGAAATAAACGCACACAAAAACGTTAACATCGGTTATGTTACCACAAAGATTTATGATACGAAATGCAACTCTGTAGAATTAGTAGGATTGCGGCCGACGAAACATTAGATCGTGTGAGGCCTACCATGAAAATGAACTCGAAGTTTCGGCTAACAGTGTTTGTTCCACGTGTGTTTTGGAGTCAACACAAAATAATTTCGGCAAACAGTTTTGTTCACCACCACGTGTGTTTTCGGACTTAACACAAATTTCGGGATATTCCATTCCTTCTTGTATTATGCTGACGCTACTCACGCACATCCTCCGAGCATTTTTCACAATATTGTTGTGGTCGGCAGTCTACTGTCATCATACCTTCGTAACCCAATTTCTGGCCAATACCAATATCCTGCAGACAGACTGTTTGTCAGGATTTTTTGGGCTTCTGACTATCACTAACGATTGTCATAGGTGTTCGCATGACAACCGGGATTGACGGTGACGTGTTCTCCGAGGCACGGAGATTTGCACTGACGCTGCTACCAAATTTAATTTGACGTTTACATCTTCATTATTTGATAATATTTTTTGACTTGGCAGATAACGGGTATCTAATACAAGGCGAGCCTATTGCCATTAACCGGGTAGTTACAGTATATCCAAATTCTGCAACTGAGAATTTCATAGAAAAACCCAATCCCAAATCCCAAAGACTGAGACAATTTAAATTTAATATTATATTAATTGAAGTACATTCGAAGCTTCGATTTTCGTACATAGTAGACCGCCAGGGTATTAAATTAAAGGGATCCAACATCTATTCGTCACGTTATGTCATATGAGTCCCAGGAGCCTACTAGCTTTGTTTTAGCTCGGGCGAGATTAAACCGTCTATTTGCCGAGATTGGACGAAATACAGTCGTGTCGATAGTCTGGCGTGGATGAGTTTTCATAATAGAGACGAAATTGTTTGGAGTAGATTGTTTCATGGTTTTCGCTATATAAAAATAAGAAGGCTGCTTTTAGGCATAAACATTAAATACTGCGTATATACTTCTCGCCGTACCTACTTCATATTTTTTTCCTACTTTTCAACAAAACATAATATACCATTACGCCTGTATTTCTAAAGGGTTAGGCAGAAATGAACGCTGGTATGTTTAGGTCTCATGTATTAGGGGGCGAACCTATTCCAAATATTGCTCGACCTGGGAATCAAATCCAGGACCTCGAACGTAGCAGTCATTTTGTTTCAAGATACTAATAATTACTGCTTTCGTTATATGTAGATACGTTTAGTTTTGATTGCTCGTTTGATGTAGGCCAGTCACTTTGTATAATTTTTGGATTGATTCCCACACGTGACAATAATTTATGTGACTCACACATATTAATTTCGAGTTCGAGCATGTTGGATCTTTTTTTAAAAGATAGGAAATTAAAAACTTTGTGGGCGCCGTATCTTGACTGTCTACTAATATAATTATAGTACTTAAAAGTAAATAAATATATATAAAATAGCACCTGTCGTTACCCAAATTAATAAAATATGAGCTCTTAAACATAGTTCACGATAAATGAACCGTAATAACACCCTCAACAGTAAGACAACAAAGCGAATTTAAGTACCTAATTTACTTTTTAAATACATATTTATGCTCCAAGTAAGTGCCGTTAATATTCATAAAGAAAACTTTGTTAACTTTTGTATTTTTACGAGGACGCCGACACAAATGAGTTATCGCTTCCTTGGGGTAGTCGAGCTAATACGGCTAAATTTTTTTTTGGGACGCTCTCTTCATTCCATCTGTGAGTGTATGTATAATATAACATCAATATTTATAAAGGCGGTAATTTCGCTTTCAGAAATAATAACTCAGTAATTCACTGAATAATCACGAAATCGTTAATACTGTGAAGCCTTCAAACTTTAATATGGTGTAATATAATAATATCTCTTTATTATCAGGATTCTTTGGCCTATAAATACATATCTTGTATAGACTAACATACTTAATAATATATATTATAATATTACAAAATATGTTAGTATATACAGAAACTTAAGCCTATGTTAGTAAAACACTTCACTGAGCACTAGTCCGTGTGCGTTTTAGTGGCACTTGTCCGCGGAAGCGACGGAACACCACGTCCTGCGGCCAGAAGTCTTCTTCCATGACGAGGTGCAGAAAACAATTTGGTACTCGTACTACGAACGCTTTAAAGTCGACGTTGCGGTGCGATTCCAATAGCTGCACTCTCGGTGTGTACTTGAGTCTTTGGCGCACATACTCCACAATATCCTCCGCCTTAGTGGTGTAGTATAGACGGGAGATGTATACCGGAGTGTTCGGCTTCGCGACACGTATAGTTACCTTAGGCTCAGCAGGATAATAGGCTGCTCACAAGAAAGGATTTTGTGAATTTCCTACGGAATTGGGAAGAACAGAATCGATCTGGGATCGATTTAACTAGCTGTGCTTTGCGGTTTCACCCGCCGTTTCCTCTTGGGAGGCGAATACCAAGGGTCGCAATGCCATGTTAAGTAGCCTAATCTTCCTCAAAAATTGGGCTATCAAATATAGGTAAAAATATTTTTTCAAGTCAGACTTCCAGAGATTAGGACGTTATAACAAACAAACTCTCTAACTTTATATTATATCTGTCAAGTCTCAGTAGTACAGACGCCAGTAGGTCAAGCTATCCAGAACTGTCAAACTTTCCCAATCGAATATGAACCTTATAATTTTGTGTTAAATTTGAAAATCCATTAAAGAAATTTGGGTAGCTTGATGTACACGTATTTCCTGAAATAAAAATAAATTGAATTAGTCACATAAATATATTAATATTATCAGTTTATCTTGCCCACACGGTATACATTTTGTTTGCGTAAGATAAATTACCTATATCTTTTGTTTTAATACATAGAAAGTATTTTTGTTATCAACTTAATATTTTATTACTAAGCTGTTTCTTCTATGGGTTAATATATAGGTAATATAAAATGTATATTGTAGAGATAATAATTATAATACAAATTAAGGATTTGTATTATAATTATTATAATTATAATACAAATTATAATTATAATATAATTATAATTATACAGTATGTATCAAAAACCCTGTCCGATCCTTAAGGGTCGTATAAGGTGTCGTATTACGTACACAAACACGTAAACGATAACGTAAATGCATCACAAAATTACCTAGAACCATTACATTCTAATGATTTTGGTTGATGCTAGAAATCATCAAATGAATTCAAATTCAAATGTCATTGAATCTAGTTCGTAATTAGGTAATTTGGTGGTACGATTTAGCTTTTAAACAATGCAATGTGATCTGCGTTGAAATTCTGTATTTTGTGTTGATTCAGGTATTCTAATGATTATTTTATGGCTCATCGGTTCAGTTTGGTGTATTTTATTAATATACGATTCATACATACATACATACATACACTCACGCCTTTTTCCCATAGGGGTAGGCAGAAACTAAAGAACGCCACTTGCTACGATTCTTGCATACTTCTTTCGCTTCGACCACATTCATACATCTTGTCATACATATACGATTCAATTGGGAAATAATCGATAACATACGCCTATATTCCCCGAATTTCGAACGGTTAAGCAGAGGTGTACTAATGTACACTGGTCACCGGTATATTAAGGTTCATGTAATATAGAGGGATGAGCCTAATACCATAAACCGGGCAAAAAGCCTAATTCAGAGCTGCTACAGAGAATTTTATAGAAAAATTCAACCCTTTGCTCGACCCGGTAACCTCTTACTATGCAATCACGCTTGCGACCATGAGATTAATGAGGCAGTTCCATTAACACAGAATGAAGTTTATTTTCTTTATAATTTTAACATTGTGGCACATAGGTAAAAGAAGGTATAAAATATAGTTAAGTTGTGCTGCTATGACCCGCCACATTGACGTACATTAATTAATTAATGCAATCTACATGAAATACAAAACAGTTCAAAATGACAAAGAAATATCCGATAAGTATTCGTTTAAATTATAATAACATTTTTCAATTAATAAACGAAACAATAACATTGATAAGACAGCAGGTGATCCTTTGTCCTTCAAAAGTTTTTCCACAAGAGTTTGAATAAAAACTCCTTCCTAATATTACGAATTTGATGTCTTGCAACTTTGTTTTGACAAATATCATTCATTTGTTTTGAAGGGTTCGGTAAAACATGATGGATTGTAACGTTTTATCACGGCTCAGTTACTTTACCGTTCTTCGTGATTGAAACGGATTTGTAAGCTTGATATAATATGATATTTTCGGTTGTATTACGCAAGATGGTGGTGTCAGGGACATATCTCTGCGGGTGGATAACATACTGGGTGATACGGCCGCTTCGGTAATGGCGATATTATACTGGTACTATTCAAGATAGAAGGACGTGGATTATGTTGTCATTGTTATGATGGAAAACTAATTTATACTTACTTGAACATTAATCAAAAAAGTTTAACATTCATCTCAACTATGTTGGGGTCAGCTTCTAATCAGATACGGCTGCATATCATCACCAACCCATATACTGTCCTACTGCTGGGCACGAGTCTCCTCTCACAGAATGAGAGGGATTAGGCTATAGTCCACCACGCTAGTGCGGGTTGGCAGACTACGCCGTCGAGAAAATCTCTAAGGAATGCAGGTTTTCTGACGATGTTTTCCTTCACTGTTTAAAGTGTTAATTAATTATTAATACGCACATGATTTCGAAAAGTCAGAGATGCGTGCCTTAGATTCTAAATCGAGACCTTCGACTTGGCAGTCTAATGGTCATACCACTAATATCCAAAATCCAAATTCTGGTCAAAACCCATATCCTGAGAGTAGACTGGTTGTCTTTTGTTTTTGAGCTTCTAACTACCACTAAAAAGTTTAACATTATGATAATTATTTAGTTTATTCAAAACTCATTTTCGTCAAAAGAGCCGAGACGTTAGATAGTTTTGATAGATAAGAAACTTTGTTTTTGTTTGAATCTGATACAGTTTCACCCCTCAGTCTAGTTTGTGAATTTATCCGAATAAGGATTTTGGTTTGCTTGGGAATGAGGGGCGTACGCTGGCCTAATGCGGGTTGGCAGACGTCACACGCCGTCGAAAAAATCTCTAAGGCATTCAGGTTTTCTGACGAAGTTGAAGACGACCTTGGATTCGAACTCAATACCTTTTTTACTTGGCAGTCCAATGATCATATCACTAGGCTATCACTGCTGTAGCAATTGTGTTTAAATTTGATGAAAATAAACTTCTACATCTATGGATTTTGGTAACAAAACGAAAGAATTAATTGCAGTCATCTCATATTTTACAAAACTGACTACAGGTCGGTACATATGACGTGTATCCTCATAAAATTTTCAGAAACACCATGGATTGTACCATTAACCTTTATTTGTTCGCTTCTTATAAATGGTGTAATAAACCCTGATCATTAGTATCCTGACCGAAATGCGCAGCGGGTAAAAATGTGCGGTTTGGAAAGCATGCGCTATTTCCGACAAAGCGATGCCGCCAATAGTGTCGAGCTTTTTGTCCTTATTGTGAAATACGGACATTATCTGCTCTTTGTTTGTTGATTTCATGAAATAGAAGTTTATTTTCTAAGGCTGTATTCTGATTATTTAATCTGATTTTAAGATTGTAGTTGTATCATTTATTTATGACAAAATATTAGGGATAATTCCTTAAAATTGTGTGTTATGACTCTGTCAACTCAAAGTCAGTCAGATCAATTGGGTTTAAACAAAATCATATCGATACTCAATTCGTTTATTGCACTCCACAATGTTAAAGGGCGTCACAGACGACGAAGTTACTATAATATTTTATGTTAAGATGCCTGGATATAAAATGTTATAGTATCTTAAGGTATCACACACGGTTAAGTTACTATAATATATCCGCTCGAATCATTCTCTTATTTTTAGTTAAGGTACGAGTAGCATGTTAAGATATATTTCATAAAATTTCCATATCGCTCGATAGCTAATTGTAATATGAAAATATATAGTATCTTAGAAGTTTGTGATAGTTCATACAAAATGTATATTGAGCGATATTTTATCTTAACATAAAATATTATAGTATATTCGCTGTGTGTGATGCCCTTAAAAGTTATTATACAGTTCATGGTATTGTCCTATAGTTATTTGCTATATATCTCTTTATTTATTGTATATTGCATTCATATATTATTGTTAATTTTTAACTTAGTTTCAACTTTTATATTTAGCTTTTTAACTTTTAACTTTCGTTGTTGACTGTACTATAATAGTATATATCTAATACATAATTTTGCCTGTGACTTTGAGATATTTGATAGCCTCACTAAAGTACTTGGTTACAGCACAAAATATACAATAACATATTTTTCACAAAAAAAGGTAAGATTTATAATAGACGTTTATATGAATATGAGCGCGTAGGCTACAGTAATTCGGTAGTCAGAGGCTGTGAGATAAACCTGTGGGTGAAGCCGTAAATCTGACAAGATTAATGATATACCTGACCCCGTACTTGCGCCTTCCTGCCGACGAGACATTGCCCTCCGATTAGTGTACAATACTACGGTCAGCAACGACAGTCGCTGAACACAGCAAAATTTTGATAACATGATGGCTCCAAAACTTCAAGAGATTTTTTTATTATGAAGGTAAGATAAATATTTAATGGTAATCTATGCAATGATTTTGCGAAACGTTCACAGGTCAGTAACATCGTGTTAAAAATCGTGTTGAAGATGTTCAGCGACTTTCGTTGCTGACAGTACCCCTCAGATGTTTACGGTGATTTTGTAAATAATTATAAATAAATATTTTGGCCAATTTTACACATCAGCATCTAGTGCTAAGCAGAGCTTATACTATTGGTATTAGATAATGGATGTAATAGTTATATACTTTTATTTTCCAGACAAATACAAACACTATGTTTATCACATAAATATTTGTGTCCTGTGGGAATCAAACCCACGACTTCAGGATCAGCAATCGGACACTCGAACCACTAGACTACAGACCGGTTATTGAAACCTATCCAATGCTGATTCTGAACGAATGTCACTGATTTCATGACAATCAGCGCAACGGTAGTAGTTTATACGCTTTTAGGTATACAATTAAACAATCAATTATTTATAATATTATTAAATTTTCTAATAATCTAGGTACGCCATAATACAAGCTTTCTACGAAAACTAAGATAGATAGGTAGACTATCGTTTGCAGTATAATACACCAATTCAAAATATAAACATTACTATTTTCATGCACATAAGACAAAAGACATCAAAAACAACTATAAAATGACCTACAATATACCAAATACTTCGAACAACTAATTCGGCCGGACTTGTGAATAATTTGTTCTTTGTTCGGCTTATAAGAACGATCGAAATATCAAACGAGTCACGTCCGTGCGAGTGGGTGGTCACACAAACGCACATTAGCTTGTGCCACTAAACAGACTTACCAGAAAATCCAATAAAATCATTGTGCATCAATCGCCACAATTACTCGGGCCCCCAAGATACAGTCGCTGCCTAGTTTAGGGGCCAATGTAGTAAATATCATGTAAATTTCTACTAGTTACCGTCACAAATGCATTTATTGTAATAATCATAAGGTTAAAACGGTAACGATGGATCAATAAACTTTATTATTATTATTTGTATCTCCTTAGGTGTTCACAGCCGGATTCACCGTTGCGAGTCTCCATGAGACACGGATTGGATTTCCCCGCTATTACGCCATTAGACGCATCCGCCCCCGAGCATATACATACTACCACGCTTCTATCTCTGGATGGTTAGGTAAAGGTGTACTGATACATATCCACAAAAAGAAAAGAGGTTAGTTCATTCAAGCAATACATTAATTTAATAACACTTAATAGTAAATAGATAAGAGAGGAATTACGGCATTTTCTTTTATACCAAGATTATATCATCTGATTCGTAGGCAGCTTGTAGCGCGTAGGCGGGCTACGACGTAGCGCGTAGGCGGCCATTCATCTACACGGATCTCGACCTATCATTGTTGTACAAGTTCTGGGCGCCAAATCCTGATATCTTATTCAATTATAGATTGTTCTAATACCAGTAAACAGTCTTTCACAAAGTGATTTATTGTTACTGATTAATTTATTTTATCAGGTGGGCAGGTATAATTAATTAATTTTACGTCAATCAGATAGATCTGCTGACAATTTTTATAGGTACAGTTGTTTTTTACTCACTTTTATTATTGAGGTCCTTACATTTTTTAAATGAAAAATTTATAAAGTTTTAAACGTTGCTTCACACTAGGATTTTCTCCTGTATCGTGGGTGCGTTTACTAACACATACTTTCACATTCCTACATAAACCTCCACACCAGGAACAACAAGCTGAAGACCTTATAATACAATTGTTGTGTTGTATAATTGTTGTTGTGTTGATTTCTAGATCACTGCGTCTTTCGATACATCTAAATTATAAAAAACATTTTAATTATTATTTACACTTATTTCATTGAGTGATCAAGTGTAAATATGTTGTTTCAGGAATTCATTTTGAAGAGAAATGAATAACGCTACATTACCGTTGATAACCAATTAAGTTTTAATGTTATGAAAATTATACAAGTATAGTCTATGATCATCCGATTATCCGATTGTACTCGGATACGTTGAATGTTAAATCCAATTACTGTGATTATAACATTAAACTACTCTGCGTAAATAGCAGGCAGTTAGACTCAATTAGGTTTTACTTGTAAACAGGTGTCGTGGTAATTACTTAATTGTAGTTCTGAATCACCTAATTCCTAATTGGTCTGTACAAGTATGACGTCATTGATTTGGGCGGGGTTTATGTCCGAAATCGATGATGCACATCAATAACCTTGGAGTTTTTAAACAATTTTATGAAACAAAATTTTGCGTTCTTTTTTTAAATCCTATTTTCAGACAGATACAGTCAGCAGAGTCTGCCCTTATCCCAATTTATTTAAGATAGGTACGGCATAGTGGGAGTAATTCCGCTCAAATTGGAGCTGCCCAACTGGGGAAGTAGCTCCGCCTTGTAGAAAATCGAAGTGAAATAACACTGCTTTGAGCTGTGCTGTGTTCCTTACGGTGAACAAGGTTGCCAGTGCTCTGCGAGGAAATGTTGTGTTGGTAGTGGAGGGACGTCAAAGTCCCTCCACTTCCTTTTACTGCCAACCCAACTATTCCTCTTTTGTTTCACAGGGTTGGCAACGCACAGTTGATACCCGTGCAAGCGTATATAGGCTACGGTAACCACTTACCTTACTACAGCAGTGATAGCCTAGTGGTATGACCATTGGAATGCCAAGTCGAAGGTCTCGAGTTCGAACCCAAGGCACGCACCTGTGACTTTTCGAATTCATGTGCGTATAAATAATTAATTATCACTCCCTTAAACGCTGAAGGAAAACATCGTAAGGAAATGCATACCTTAGAGATTTCTGTCAACCCGTACTAGGCCAGCGTGGCGGACTATAGCCTAACCCCTCTCAATATGAGAGGAGACCCGTGCCCAGCAGTGGGACAGTATATGGGTTGATGATGAATTATAAGTATATTATTATTATTCTGACGACATCTGTGGTCTAGCGGTTCGAGTGCCGAACTGCTGATCATGGGGTCGTGGGTTCGATTCCCACAGGGCACAAATATTTGTGTGGATAAAAACATGAGTATTTGTGTTTGTCTGGGTGTTTCTTATGTATTATAAGTATGTATTTACAAAAAAAAAAAGTATATAAGTATTATATCCATTGTCTAGTACCCATAGTACAAGCTCTGCTTAGTTTGGGACTAGATGGTGTTGTGTAAAATGTCCCAAAAATATTATATTATATTATACATAAAAAACACCCAGACAAACATAAAAATGAAAAAAATTAAATATCCTAGGTATAAGGAGGTATGTAAGGTCCTATTCTATTAAATGTTACGGTGAAGGTCGATAATCGCTCCGGTGACACAGAGGCGCGGGGCTCCGCTCCGCCCCGCTAATTAAACTGTCGCCTGTAGCCGTAACTAGTCTTCGATACTTCGATAGCGTCATTGATAAACTCGCTTTAATTCGATCGGAATTAATTATTTTTTTATGTACCGAAATGTGTTTTGAGCTCTTGACGGATTTTTCCAACAAAAATAGTAGGAAGTGATGAAATTAAAAATAGGCTAAAATCTTTTAGCTTTAAGTTTGTCTTTTTTGAATGGGATTTCGAAGGTTAAACAATAAATAATGCTTTTTAATACACATGTATTGTTGAATTGATTTTAGGTATCATGGGCGAGCCGAGCACAAATGCAACCTCCGAATCGAACTCGGGACCTGAAACGTAGCAGCCACGCTTACGGTCACTACGCTAATGAGGCAGTTTTATACAGTATACAGTCTTGTCTTGTATTTTCTAACTTATATTTTACTATTAACTAGCGGACTCGACAGACGTTGTCCTGCCTGATCCAGCCGTTTAGTTGCAGTATAGATAAATAACCTAGATACCGATTGCAGCGCCATCTGCTGGGCTGATTTGTGAATCTAAGCCACCCAAACGCATACAAAAAAACATTCAAATCGGTCCAGCCGTTTTGGAGGAGTTCATTGACATTCACACGTACAGTAGAATTATATTAAATTTTTTTTTTTTTTTTACTGTCGAACAACCAGATTAACTAAAAAGTGACACCGATTCATGGTGCAAATCTCTGAAACCCGCACTAAGCGTTTTGCTTCGATATTCCTTATCCGTACAGCGAGGGAATGGAATCAGCTGCCTGAATCTGTATTTTCTGACGTGTACAGTTTGGGGGTCTTCAAGTCTATTTTTTTTTTTTTTATTTATTTATTTTATCATATACATAGGTAAGTAATACATATACACAAACTTTTCATCGCCAAACTGCTAAGCAGTTTGTAGGCGTTCTGCTCTTTTACAATTTTAAACTTACACTACCTAATCAACACATCATGTTATCTTATTTTTCTACACATCACATTATTTTAATATCTAAAAAAAAAGTGATTAAGAGGTCATAAGTTCCTTAATAACTCTTTTCAGTTTCATTTTACATTTAATCTTCTCACCATCTCTTAACAACGGGTATTTATTAAACAACCTTGGTACTAGATATTTACGTGTTCTCTCACCATAATAGTTAATAATTTTATTTTGTTCTAGTCTTCCCTTTTTGACAGATCTAACACTGTACTTGTAAGTTTTATTAATCTTATTTTTATCTATGTCGTATGTTTCTAATGCTATTAAATAATTTACTTTTTTATCTACTGGAATCATGCTGCATTCTTTAAATAACCGATTGTAATCGTCTTTACATGTATCTTTGGTTTTCTTATCCACTATTATTTTTAATAACCTTATTTGAATTTTTTTAACTTCATCTAAATATTTTTTGAATGTTAAGCCATAGCAGCTTAACCCATAACTAACCAGTGACTCTGCCAACGCATGATACACAATAAACAATGTTCGCCTATCCAATACTTTCTTAAGGTTATAGAATTTACTAAGAACTGTTCGTAGTTTACTACACACTGCATTAACTTGAGGCTTCCAATTAAATCTGTTATCAATAATTAAACCCAGATATTTTATTGATTCCACTACTTCCAATTGATTACATTTACAGGTTTGCTGATTATTATGTAAGCATTCGTACGAGTGCCCCACAACTCTAATGGTATGGCTCTGTCCACATCCTTTATTATAGGGTGAACATATATGCATACACTTAGTTTTGCTAGTGTTGAGTATAATGCCGTTGTCATGTGCCCATTTGGTAACGTTATCAAAGTCAGATTGTATCTGAACTTCTAGCTCTTTTAAGTTCCTCCCGGCGACTAATAAGCAAGTATCGTCAGCATACATATACATCCTAGAATTCCTCACCACGTTTGCCATGCTGTTTACATGCATTATGTAGCCTACAGGACCATACACCGATCCGGTCGGAACACCCAACGTAATGGCCGCGTCAGCTCCGCTCGTCCCGTCTACCATAGTGCAAAGTTTACGATTTCTTAAGTAGCAACCCAGGAAATTATTTATAGGACCACTAATACCACATTCTTCCATGGCTTGAAGTAGCTGATGATGATCAAGCGTATCAAATGCTTTCCTAAAATCAATAAATACTGCTATAATTTGATTCCTGTCATTAAGTTCCTCATTAATAAAGTCAGTAAACTGTGTTAATATAGTATTAGTGCTCCTTTCCTTCCTAAACCCATGCTGACAATCAGACAAAATCCTATGGTTCTCTAAGAAATCACTGATTTGTGAGTGAATAGGAGTCAAGAGTGAATAGGTAACCTATCTTCTAGGTAAGCATGCTACATCTTAGACCACATCGTCACTTACCATCAGGTGTAATTTTTGGTCAAACGCTAACCATAAGAGATACTTATAAAAAAAAAAATTTCCTCGGGCAAATCAGGTGAGATTGTGGTAAAACGCTAACCTATTTCTTATAAAAAATATGTTTTCCTCATAAGGACAAATTTTCTTAACTCATAATTATGTAAATAGCATTTACGTGCACCTAATTAAGTCTGGTGGATGAACAAGTTGATTTAAAACGTAGACACGTACATACGTAATACGTAAAACTGCAGGCAATCTAGAATAAATCCTCTTTTCTATCCGAGAGAAGCAAATGTTCAGGAAATGACTCACGGAAGTGCTTTAGAATTCTCTACTAAAATTGAAAATGTGGAAAACTCATGGAAATGCGTTTACGTCTCTATTTGCATGTATTATGTGCAGTTTGACGTCAGACTACGTATATCAGAAACTTTAAAAAAATACCTTATTTTCTATTTAGGAAACAAAAAGTAGTAAAGGATTTATATGGCGAATGTCAGTGGAACCGCCGAGAGGGGACGCCCTAGAAAAACCTTATTGGAGAGGTTCTTCAAAAAGGTCAGGTGCGTAGTACTCGCAACCGGCGTTTATGTATGACAAGATTTATGAATGTGGTCGAAGCAAAAGAAGTATGCAAGAAACGCAGCAAGTGGCGTTCTTTTGCCTACCCCTATGGGAAAAAGGCGTGAGTGTATGTATGTATGTAAAGTAGTAAATTATTATTATTTGGAATTTGCACAGCACCGTCTAGTCCCAAACTAAGCAGAGCTTGTACTAGGGGTACTAGACAATGGATATAATACTTCTTTTTTTTGTAATATACATTCTTATAATACATAAGAAAAGTTTTTTTGTGGTAGATAGAGAACTGCCTCACTGGCCTAGTGTAGGACCACTAACATGACTGCTAGGTACACTAAAGTACGCTAAAGTACGCTGAAGTACGCTGAAGTACGCTAGTTTGAGCAAAGTGTTGAGTTGGGTTTTTTCTGTGAAATTCTCCGTTACATTTGTTTGGTTCGATTAGGCTCGCCTCCATGAAGACGTCGACTGGTCCGGATCCCCGAAGAGGAGGCCGAGCTGTATGAGGCGTACCGCGCGGCCAAGCAGGCTCTGTGGCTCGCCATCGAGGGGGCGAGAGCTCGGTCCAGGGAGGAGATGCTGGAGACTCTGGACGGGGACCCGTGGGGGCGCCCGTACTGCATGGTCCGCGGAAAGCTCCGTTCCGCGGGCCCCCCACTGACGGAGAGTCTCCAGCCACAGCTGCTGGAGGATGTGGTGGCAGCTCTCTTCCCTGCAAGGGGGGAGCACATTCCGCCACCGATGGCCCCTTCAGCCGCAGAGCCCGAGGAGGAGGACGGTGCCAGCGTCCCGGAGGTGACACAGCTGCAGATGGGAGCCGCCGTGGCACGGCTCCGGGCCAAAAACACTGCCCCGGGGCCCGACGGAGTGCCCGGCCGTGCTCTCGTCTTAGCTCTGCAGGAGCTAGAGCCCCAACTGAGAGGACTCTTCTCGGCGTGCCTAGAGCGGGGCCAGTTTCCCACTCTGTGGAAAACAGGTCGCCTGGTCCTGCTCCGAAAGGCAGGGCGCCCTGCCGATTCGCCGACCGCATATCGGCCCATAGTGCTGCTGGACGAGGTGGGCAAACTGTTCGAGCGAATAGTTGCAGACCGCCTCGTCAGCCACTTGTACACAGAGGGGCCGGACTTGGACGACAGCCAGTTCGGCTTTCGGTGTGGGCGCTCCACGATTGACGCCATTATGCGGGTGAGAGTCCTCGCGGAGGAAGCGGTGTCCCGGGGCGGGGTCGCGTTGGCGGTGTCTTTAGACATCTCCAACGCCTTTAACACCCTGCCCTGGAGTTGCATCAGGGAGGCCCTGCGATACCACAGGGTACCTCCCTACCTCCGCCGCGTCGTTGGGGCTTATCTGGCGGATAGGTATGTCACCTACGAGGGACGCGATGGCACCGGTCAGCGCGTCACGTCGTGCGGTGTTCCACAGGGTTCGGTTCTCGGCCCGCTCCTGTGGAACATCGGGTACGACTGGGTGCTGAGAGGCGAGCTCGCACCGGGGGTAGACCTGACGTGTTACGCGGACGACACGCTGGTCACCGCCCGAGGGAGCTCGCACAGGGAGGCAGCGTTGCTGGCCACGGATGCGGTCGCACAGGTGGTGGACCGCATACGGCGCCTGGGCCTGGAGGTGGCCCTCAACAAATCGGAGGCCATCGCTTTTCATGGCCCCCGACGGGCGCCGCCGCCGGGATCTCACATCGAGGTTGGGGGAGTCCGAATAGCTGTCGAGTCAACCATGAAGTACCTGGGATTGGTGCTCGACAGCCGGTGGGACTTCGGGCCCCACTTCCTGCGGCTGGCGCCAAAGTTGATGGGCGCGGCGGGCGCGCTGTCAACGCTGCTTCCCAACTTGGGAGGCCCGAGCACCGCCTGTAGGCGGTTGTACGTGGGGGTCGTGCGATCCATGGCCCTATATGGGGCCCCGGTGTGGGCGGCCGACCTGACGGCCCGCAGCATCGCGTTGCTGCGGAAACCGCAGAGGGCGATGGCCGTCAGAGTCGTCCGAGGGTATCGCACGATCTCCCACGAGGCGGCTTGCGTACTGGCCGGATCCCCGCCCTGGGACCTGGAGGCGAGAGCGCTCGCGTCACTTAATCTGTGGCGCGAGGAGGAGCGGACGCGGAGCGCGGGACTGGCGCAGCGGCAGATCACGCTGCGCCGGTTGGAGCTCCATCAGGTCCTGGTGGCGGAGTGGCGGGACAGGCTTTCGCGCCCTACCGCCGGCCTCGTCACCATCGAGGCGGTCCGGCCGGTGCTCGAGCGCTGGCTCGGGAGACGACACGGCTCCCTGACGTTCCGGGCGACGCAGGTGCTCTCGGGGCACGGTTGCTTCGGGAGGTACCTGTGTCGCATAGGCAGGGAGCCGGACGCCCGGTGCCATCACTGCGTCCATTGCGTAGAGGACACGGCGCTGCACACGCTCACAGAGTGTGCGGCTTGGGAGGAGCCGCGCCGTGCCCTCGTCGCTGCGGTGGGAGACGACCTGTCGCTGTCGGCCGTCGTCAGCTCGATGGTCGACAGCGTGGCGTCTTGGGACGCGGTGATCTCCTTCTGCGAGATGACATCCTCGCTCTCGCGCTCAGCTGCGGAGCGGGAGCGCGAGAGTGCTAGCGCTGACCCAATCCGCAGAAGGCGCACCGGGCGACGTCGTCGCCGGGAGAGGGCGGACAACGCCCTCTTCCAGCCTCCCTAAACGGTCCGGGGGCGAAAGACGCGGGGAACGTCTGTCGCTCCCCCTCAAGGACCCGAGACGGTGGCGCGTTGTGTTCCACGCGCGCCTCTCCATGACGGCGGGGGGGAGTCTACGCCTCACTCCCCCCCTACCAACTCAAAGACGGGGCCCGCTGCGGCGGGCCATCACCAGTCGGGGGCCGCGGAAGAATGCTCTGTTCCCGTAGCCCCCGACGCAGCAGGTGCGAGAAGGAACACCGTGTGGTTTTTAGTCGGTAGGTCACCCACTCTGGGTGGAGTCCGACACGCCCCGCCGCCTCCCCAATTTTCCACACGCTAAGCAAAAAATAAAAAAGGCTCGCCTCCATAGACCTCAACATACTGGCAATTGTTTTGGCATTAGTACACCTCTGCCTAGCCCTTCGGGGAAAATAGGTGTGATGTTGTGTTCATGTACATGTTTTTATTTAGCTCTAATTCCACGGCGGAACATCCTGTTGTATTTACGTGGCTCAAAACCACTAAGTAGGTTAAAATGTGGAAGGTCAATATGTCAGCTTTTTTAAATTAAAATGCCGTACTGACCTTTGAAACTCGAGTTGGCTCGCGCTTGGCCGGATTTTTAATTATTCTTAGGAAATCAGCGCGGAAGAAAAGGAAGGGTAAAAATATTACATTTTAATATTTAATTTCGTTTTGTGCACTACGTACTATTATAAAATACCTACGAGCAATACTGAGATACTCGTGGTTATGTAGGTACCATGCCCATCAACCAATCTGCAAACATAGCAGTTAGCAGGGCTAACCGGTCAGTCTGTGGATGGGTAACCATTCTTTACACATTGTGCTCTCTTAGCCTCGGAGAGCACGTAAAGCCGTCGATCCCAGTCCTCATAGGAACATCTACGACAGTCGTTAGTGGTAGCCAGAAGCTTAAAAAGCTTGACAATCAGTATATCCTCAGGATATCGGCTATGGGCGATACAATAAGAATTAAGATCACACCTCGAAGTTTTAAAGGTTTATTGTTCAAAATTATACAATTTGTGTGTCGAGACAAAATGGCGGCGCGAAAAGATTCTTCGTGTCGTGCGTAGTGAAGTTAGTTCAGTTCCTCCGCCGTGAAGCACGCAGCGAGCGCTGTTGTTACGGTGCGTTCGTAATAATTTGTAAATATGAAAAGGCTGCGTTCAGGCGTAGACATCGGCATTGCCCAGGAAATTGGGTTGCCGAGGTCTAACAGCAGTCGCTTCATGGAAAATACTTATTCAGTCGCGTGTGGTTAGATTGAACATCATCCTCCGACTCCAACATAGTTGGGCTCCGAAGATGATGTTTTTTTTCTTAAAACGTTGACCCACACTGGGATTTTCTCCTGTATCGTGGATGCGTTTACAAACTTTCCCATACACCTAGACCCGGAACAACTACATGTAGGTCATACAAATATTTGTTCCGTGCGGGGATCGAACCCACAACCCGTGGGTCAGAAACCGTTTGCTCAGCCGCTGCGCCAAACGTAGTGTCGTAAAGTACTAGGTACTTTATACTTATGATATTATAAAGTACCCAGTATTGAATGATTTATGTAGTCGTAGCTGTCTGCTTAAAATAGTGAGCCTTTAAATGATGAATGGCGTATTTTTTTAAACGTACTTAACTAAAATATCGTTTGTAGGTACTTTTAACACATATTTTCGGTGCCTCGATTTATTTATAAGCTATTTTATGACTCCAGAATTGATGTTTTTAACAGTTTTGTGTACGTCTTTGTGTTATTTACGGCCACTCTAAATACCAAATACTCGCCAGCCGATTGGCTGACTAGAGATACCATTTTAACATAATGTCAATATTATATCTCTAGTAAGCAAATCTATCCATTGATTTGTTATTGGGACCTGCTGTTAGTGTGATTATACGACGATTTGATACAATTGAAATTGTATGCTTAGGTTTCAAGTCAGTCTATTATTATAGGTAGTATATTTTTAGTCCTTTGTTTTTAGATAAATGATCATGAATGAGAATTTAAGAGAGGTAGGGCATAGTGGAAGCAATTCTACTCAAATTGGAGCTGTCCGGCTAGGGAAGTACCTCCGCCTTGCAGAAAATGGAAGTGAAATGACACTGCCTTGAGCTGTTTTGTGTTCCTAACGGTGAGTAAGGTTGCCAGTGCTCCGCGAGGAAAACCATGTAGGACAAATACTGATCCGGACTTTTGAAAAAAAAAACAGCCATAGAAGCCTAGAGTTGACCTGTTCTTACTGACGGCAGGCATACATCAGTCATCATGTAACTCAACTATGATTTAGGTAGCTCAACGACCCGTCGCACGAGGATACCAGATCAAGACATTTCCGTAGGTCACATGAAATACCCAAAACTGTTTGATAGTTTCGCAGTACTCCGAAAAGGTTTAGTTATCCATATTGATATTGCCCTTTATCAATTTATATTGATTTACCCTTCTTAATTTCGTACAGTTTAAATCTGTTGTTATATCATAAACAGGTTGTTTTGATACCTTGCGTAAACATTCATTTATGTTGATAAAGGGTCGATGTTTTGGAAATTTAACCTTTATAATTAACGTACCGAATTCTCAATTGTTTTCATCATGGCACGAACGGAATTAGTCCGTTCGTGCCATGATGAAAACAATTGAGAACTTGAAACAATAATGGGTTAAGTACTTACAAAAAAATTTAAGCGAAATTCTCGCTAATCGGTGAAGCGTCGTTAGTCAAATTTTGAATTGTAATAATACACATAAACCTAACATAATATACCATCACGCCTGTATTTCCAGAAGGATTACGCAAAGATGTACTAATGTACATACACCCACAGTTTGTCAGTTTGCTGTCCGTTTAGGAGCCATGTAATTAGAAGTGAAGCTATTGATATTAACTGGGCACAATATGTCCAACATATCGTGGTGAACACAGCTAGGGGATTTGGTAAATTGGACGATATTCTGATAATTCGTATAATTCACCATTGCCAATGTCTGAAGACCCGCTGATGTCCTTCTTTATTTCCTTCTCAAATTTCATCAAAATTAGTGGGTAGGTTATGCTGTTTAGGCGTGAAAGCAGTTATTCTTTCGTCTTAGGGTAGGTACACGTGTATTTCTGTACATATTTTAACACGCGACTATGTCACGGTGTTGGCATAATCTTATGAAATCAGCGGAAAGAAAAAATAATAGTAAAAATATACACACACATTATTTAGTACACCTGTACTAAACAGTTATAAGTAAGGTTACAAGGGTTACAAGTATTTTAAAAATCGAACAAGACATTAGACACAAGTACCTCTATTCCATAACTATCTAAGTAAGTGACCCCTTTCACATAAATTAAATCCAACCCCGACAGATTTAAGCTACGACTAGGTAAGGTTTAACCAAAGTCCTGTGAGACCAAACTCATGCTCAAATGCACCAGTGTCCGCTGCAAAATATATGGGCCACGATGGAGACAAGGCGGGCGGGTCATAATCGTGGCGAACGCGATGCGAATACTAATATATTTGCACGAATATTATCGCTACGTGGATAAAACACAGAGCAATTAGGACGCTAAGTAATAAGTAATAAATACTTATCCCTTCTCTCTACTATCCCTTTTTTTATAGTACGGATAATTCTTATGGACTATCCGCCACCTGAGGATGCGGCAGAGTATGTCGGACTCATACCGACTTAAAACCATACTTGCCTTCACTTGCCCTATATCATGGCCTTGGGATCCGTGAAATTTGCGACGACCATGATAGACTCTACTATCCCTACTAATATTATAAAAAGTAACTCTGTCTGTCTGTTACGCTTTCACGCCTAAACCGCTGAACCTATTTTGATGAAATTTGGTACAGAGACAGATTAGACTTTGGAGAAGGACATCAGGACTTGTGTCATAAAAATCCTTTGAGATTCGAGTGAAACCGAGGCCAATAGCTGGTAATATTATAAATGCGACAGTAACTCTGTCTGTTTACGCTTTCACGCCTAAAACGCTGAACCGATTTTGATGAAATTTGGTACAGAGATAGATTAGACCATAGAAAATGATATAGGCTACTCTTTTTTTTTTTCAAAAAATCTTTTGGAATTCAAGTGTAACCGCTGATATTGGAAATGCGAAAGTAACTCTGTTCATCTGTCGGTCTGTCTTAACAGACATTATACCTCATCACTTCTGAGCGGCTG
Organism: Acronicta alni; assembly: GCA_964056405.1. Taxonomy (NCBI): domain Eukaryota; kingdom Metazoa; phylum Arthropoda; class Insecta; order Lepidoptera; family Noctuidae; genus Acronicta; species Acronicta alni. The sequence goes on from OZ043918.1 coordinate 11,212,374, forward strand.
TACCGACATAGTTATATTTTATGGTTGGTATACTGTTTACTACGTGATTAGGGAAAAAATAATTGGAAAAGTTGCTCAGACATTTAGAATTTCTGAAAAACTGAAAGTGTTTTTTTCTATGGGGATTTTTGTGTGATTGAAGTTCGGCCAGGACAACGTCTGTCAGCTAGCATCTAATAATATCTTGAATGGTGTGATACTTATTTAGTTTTTTTTTTTTTGCAAATTAATACTTAAATACATTAAAAACTTCTGTTCATCACAGAAATATTTGTGTCCCGTGGGAATCGAATCCACGACCTTGTGATCAGGAGTCCGATACTAACCAAATCAGGTAACATTTTCTTTCTCAAAATCTACATATATAGCCAATCCTCTTACATAACACATGTGTAGATTCGAGTCGCAGCTCTTGCCCATTACTATTAACCCCACATAGCTACTTATAGGTAGATATACGAGTATATACAGGTGTTACAGTTAATACACACGATCGGAATAATAAATAGGTAAACCTGAGCTAAGTCCTTTACCGTGAACACAGACTTGGCATACATTGTCTGATTAGGACAAACGGGGTAATGAATACTGTATGCAGCCACGACCGCGAGATATATGTATAATGACCAAACGAGTAGGTATAAGCATGGATTGCAGATAATTTCAACTTAGAAATTAGGAATTAGAAAAACATTTATTATAAATAAACTGCTGCTTTCTGAGAAATTGTTCAATTATTTGCGTTTGGTTTAAAATATAAATTAATCCTTCTTTCTACTAATATTCTACTACAATACATATATAACATATAGGCTATAATTTGTAAAGATTTTGAGTTAATTAGACAAATTACAACGATAATTAAAAGTAACTTTTCCAAGCGGATGAAGTCGTGGGCAGCAGCTAGTAAATTATAAATTTTTACTATTTTTTTATTTAATTACGAAAAAAGATGTCTGTTTGAGTATTTCTGTTGTTTTTTTCTATTGAATTATTAGTAACGGTTCGTATTTAGCATTTTCACGGATATATTTTTGTGCTTGCCTCATTAGTGTAGTGGTCCTAAGTGCGACTGCTACGCTAGAGGTCCTAGGTTCGATCCCCAGGTCGAGCAAAGTGTTATTGGGTTTTTCTATGAAATTCTTAGTAGCATCTCGGAGTCTGGACTTGTGCCCGGTTAATGGCAATAGGCTCGCCCCCTATCACATGGGATTAAAACATACCGGCGAAATGTGGGTGTACATCAGTACACCTCTGCCTAAACCTTCTAGGAATACAGGCGTGGGGATCTATGACAAGGATAACACAAAGTCAGTGCTGCACTGTCTGTCTCTCTGTACGCAGAGATATTTTAAGCTACGCAATGGACTTTGATAGGGTTAAAGATAGATAGATAATTCCTTCTGGAAAGTTCATACGTAAACAGGCATTTTATTAGCACACTGCACCCGTGTGAAGCCGAGGCAGGCCGCTAGTTAATAATATCAATAAACGCGATAAAATTCGTAAATAGTAGTTTTATTTAGAAAGAAAGAAAATATATTTATCTGGCCAAAACATGTCAGACCTTACGAGTACCTACATTTATAGAAAAAAAAATGCATGAACATGCAACACTTAAAATAAGGTGCAAAAAAAAGGAATACTAAAAAGCTCTACAAAGTCTCACGGCTGGTTATTTCAATCGTGTAGCTTCATATTTAATGTTTAATTTTGAATCACAAAATTAGAGTGACATTACATGGGCTACCTGTTCGTGCGGTATCATCCTTCCGAAGCAATCCAGACTCACCGCTTCATTAGTCTACAAAGGGTAGCATGCAAGTGCGGTAACACTGCCGCTGCCGTACCGTCTCAGTGCTCAGTATTAACAACCTCAGCGCAGGGTTAACATCCCCTAGGCAGGAAAGGTGTTAACTAATATTGTATATCGTGGTCGCTTTCCGATACGCTTGCCAAATTGCTTATATTTTATGCTTGAATAGCATTTTAATTTAATATTGTCATCTCATCCTAAAGGACTATTTGAGACAACATACTTGTACTTAAAATCACGCCTGTATTCCCCGAAGGGTTATACAGAGGTGAATTAGGTCACAATATGTAATGGGGGGCGAGCCCCAAATCCGAACTCCGAGTAAGCTACTGAAATTTTCATTAAAAAAAAATTATTGAGACATAGGTAGCCTATGACCTTCCTTAGGTTGCAATCAATCCCTTTGGCAAATTTTATAGAGTTCTTTTTTTTAATCAAATATTAAATCAATTTGTACCACAAACACAATTTCGCCAATATACACAGTTTGTAGGCGAATGAAGTCTGTTTAGCGGTTTAAGCGTGAAAAGTAATAAACAGAGTAACTTTGGAATTTATGATATTAGTATCATCATCATCAGCTTATATTAGCCCACTGCTGGATGTAGGCCTCCCCAAATGTACGCCATTTCATCCTATCCTCGGCCTTTCGCCGTCCAGCTTTGACCAGCAGCCTTTCATGTTGTCGGAGGGCGTCCTATACTACGTTTGCCGAATCACGGTCTCCACTCCACTCCCATCTACCCCAGCAGTAGCGATAGTAGTATGTAATAGTAATAAGAATTCCCAATATCAGCTGTAAACTAGAAATATTCAAATTAGGCTTACGGCTGGTGCCAATAACGAATCTATCGGTAGATTTGCTTACCAGAGATATGATTTTGACAATATTTGTATGGACCTTACATCAAAATCCTATCGGTAGTAAGCAAATTTACCGATTGATGACTAGTTTGTTAGTGGGAATGACCGTTAGAGATTCGTTAAAGTTAAAGGTTCAAAGGTTAAGGTTGACCTACACGATGACTGATGTATGCGTGCAGTCAGTAAGGACTGGTCAACTCAAAGCTACTATCAGATTTGCCTACATTGTAAAACACATATATGTGTTATTTTTTTCATATATATATGATGCAATAAATACTGTTACTGTCTAGACTTTAAGAGACCATGATTGTCTGAGTTTGTTTCAGCGTTTCTTCTCAGAAGTTGTCAGCTAGAAAATGTCGGCGCCATCTAGTATTATTAATTAAATAATGACTTGTAAAAGTGTCTAAAAAAATCTATTTACAGAAATAAATTTAATATCATTTATCAAACTTTTTGTTTAACAAACATTATGTCCAATGGTGTTTTTTTTTTTTTTCTGGAAACCGCGTCTAGGTAAGTTTAGTATAAGATGCTCGCTGGACAAATGGAATAACAAAGAACGAAAGAAAAAAAAAATTTGGCCAGAACACGTGAGACCTTATGAGTACAAATAAATAAAAAATGCAACATAAAATACTTACAAAACGTACTTTGTAATGATGAGGAAAGCCGAAGACCGACTAGGAGACTGGCGTGACTAGGAGAGCCCTACATTCAGCAGTGGACAAATATAGGCTGATGATGATGATGATGAAAAATAGCTGCTGGTACCTTAATAAGAGGTCTAACGAGGTTCATGACCTCAGATTTTTTGACCTTGTCATTGCGTGCAGAGTTCAATTCGTAAATTTATGTATGTAAAGGTCATTTAAGAACACAATCCATTAAATAAATGTTTGCTAGATTGCATCCCTTTATTTTTTTTTAGTTTTTACTTTGAGCTTAATGTGGTGGAAAATCACGTTTCGATTTACTTTTTAAACGACTGCTATTTTTAACGACTATTTCATTATTTTACAAAGTAACATTAAAAACAAATATTTCATGCTTTATAGCGCGTAATGTACAGGTGCCTACTCGCGCCATGCCCCGCACCCCTCGCCCCTCAACCCCACAGCCGTGTCGCCGCTCCGCGCGCATAGCTGCGCGCGCACGTTCGTTGCCTACTTCTTAGCGGCGGGCGCTCCCGCGCCGCCGGCGTCCCTTAGTTACTCAGTGTGTGCCGAGAATCCCCAACCGAGTGAGCGCGCGCCTGCATGGCCGCGCCCGTGTAGTCTAGTTTTTTTTTATACTGTTTGTAAATTTGTAAACCATATTGTTGTGATGTGCTATCAATAAATAACTTTACTTATACTTAACTTACTTTATACATACGTCTTATCATTGCACACACTCCCCCTATAGCTTATTAAAATCAAAAGTACTACAACAGATTAAATAAAACTGGTTATAAGTAGGTTAATAAGGTCACAAAATATTTATATTTTCAAATAATAACATTATTTTACGTGCAGTTAAATAAACATCACGTTTTATGTGTTATTTTATTTCATTTTGTAAATAAAAAACCGGCGTTGCCTTTTGTTTATATACAATATATTATTTTTCATTTGTAATTATAATTAAATTTAAAAAAATAAAGTTTTGATTTCCTGCAAATTTAAGTGTAGATTTTTACTAGATATTATATATCTACACTACTATATTTTATTTTAAAATGTTTACTATATAATTATATTAAATACAAATTCTGCAAGAACCCCAGGTCTTCTCCAAAGATGTCTATTCTTCTCTATCCTGGGCTGCCTGGCGCCAGTTTGGGCCGGCTATTCTATAATTTCGACTTCCCAGCGAGGTGTCATTTGTGATTACCCGTAACAAACCACAAGATTGGTTTCAAGTCAGGCATATATCCGATCAAAAGTGAATAAGTTAGCTTCAATATTACTAATAGTAGGTGGTTTTCATTCTTCGTGGCAAGAAACTTCCTTCCGAAAAAGCTATAAACGTCTTTAGAGAGAACATACGCAGAACGTACGCCGTAACGTACGAAATACACTAGCCTGCAAAACTAAGTATGTACCTAATAGACTTTTAAAAAAAAAATTCTTATCTAAAGAAGTTATAGATTTTAAATAAAAATAAAAATGTTTTATAGCAATAACCCAGTGATTTGATTGTCAGAGAAAACCAAATGTTCGTATGTGTCAATAAAATACGTTAATAGGAGTTAGCCTATTCGCCTGAGCATTTGTATGACCCGGGAACTGAACCCCGTGTCTTCTCCTTACCCTGTACTTGGCCAGCACATCAAGCTACCACAATCTGTCAAATTTCGTTGATTGATTTTCAACTTTAATATAAAATAATAAGGTTCATATTCAGATGGAAGAATTTTACAGTTTTGGATAGCTTAACCTGTTGGCGTCTGTACCTATATTGTTAATTCCGATTCCGTATTCGTTGGTATTATTAATCTCAACATTTTGGATCCTTTACACCGTACATCAAATGTGATGTAATGCTGGGCCGTGTCAATTGTATGTTAACAAACGGCTGACTTTTTGGAACACAGATTTCCACACAGATTTCTTCTTCTTCTTCTTCGTCGTATCCTCATGGCTGAGGGACGTGACGACTGTGGCTCCATTCACCATCGCTCGCCAGGCTGCACGATCTTGGGCTTGATGTACGCTTGCCTGCAACGTAGCTCCAGTTGCTGTTGTTACTGTGTCCACCCATTGCATAGGCACACGACCCCTACTCCTCTTCCCAGCCATGCGGCCTGTGATGATCACTTTTTCTAAACCGTCTGGACCAGACCTGGCCAGATGGCCGAAAAAGCTTAGGACACGTTGTGTGCAGATGGTCGAGAGCCGCGTTCCTATGTTAAGTTCTTGAAGAATAGACTCGTTTGTGCGACGTTCAGTCCATGAAACACAGATTTGATAAGCCACAAATATCCGCAAAACTTTTATTTCAATCTAGTTTATATTTTATTTCGTTCGTCGATTCGAATGTTAGATTGCAACCCATCTGCAGGCCCTTTTATTCCAGTCGTCTATATAATCTTTACAACACTGCACGAAGATTGGACAATAAAAAGTTGAAATCGAAAGCCATTACATTGAACTTCTCTTTGTATAGAGAAAAAAAAAAAACAAAACAAAAAAGGATCAAAGAACTAAAAGTCATGTATATACCTTTCATTTCCATTGAAAGGATAAATTCCATTTATTTTTGGGTATTCATGTGAACTAGGTACTTACCATTTTGTTTTCGAAGTTAGTTTTTTTGATAGTGTGGCTTTTCTGCTATTAAATTTACTGAGCATTAACATGCTAAACATTTTCTAAAATATAAATTTTAGCAAAACTATTGTTTAGTGATAGCCTAGTGATGTGACCATTCCACTGCCAAGTTAAAGGTGTCAAGTTCGAATCCAACTCCGACTCTGACTTTTGAAAAGTTAGATGTGTGTGCATTTGAATTCGATACCTTTGACTTGGCAGTCCAATGGTAACAGCACTAGGCTATCACTGTTCCCACATACACAGAATTCAGCGCTATATATTATTTTATAAGTTGTAGTCTATCCAATCGTCTATCCAATAGCTCAGTCAATCCAGTATTTATGAGTAATAAACTGCATTTAATGTGAATCATTTATATGTATTTCTGATGGTATGAACAGATAAATGAACAGTTATGAACTACAAACGACATACTACTTCAATTTGTTTGTTATTACGATTCCATGATGATTACACGTTTGGCGTAGCGGTTAAAGGTGATCACATCGCCGTTACTGTTGCGCCGGGTGTTGTAGGTTCGATTTCCACCCGAAATAAATCTTTGTGTGATCCATAGATATTTGTTTCAAGTCTGTGTCCATCTATACTAATATTATAAAGAGGTAAAGTTTGTGAGGTTGTAGGGGTAATCTTTGGATCTACTGAACCGTTTTTGAAAATTCTTTTACTAATAGAAAGCCACACATTTGTGAGTATAGGCATAGGCAGATATTTATGTGTAATAGATGCGTGTTATTACGTAGTACATTGCACCCGTGCGAAGCCGGGCGGGTCGGTAGTTAATCATATGTTTGTAAAGATCTCCGTGACACAGGACTTGTTCCCTAGAACGGTGCTGTATTTTTAATAAATTTATCAAGAAATGCTGACTTTTGATTTGCTTTTAATTGACCCTTTAAACGGAATTTAATCTTATTTATTTATGACACTTCAATGAGTGATTCTTGTCAATAAAGAAACGTTTAAAAATAATGACTGTTATTGTTTATTTATTAAATAAAAAAATAAGCAATAGTTATATCCTAAACTTCACATACATACGACACATAATATTACCTTGTATGTCACGGTAGTCTTTCTAATATTGAATTATGGTTGTCAAATATTTTATGAACAATATTTGTAATGTAAGCAAACGGACAACAATAGTCATTTTCTTTTGATTGAATTTCCAGAAATAATATGAAATTGGGTAATATTGGGCTTATGTATTTGTTTACCTTACCCAAGGGATGCTGAGGAAAAAAGTTCGTTGCTTAGCGCTATTTATTTGCGGATTCTACTGGGGTTCGATTTTTTATGTGGTGAAATATTAATCGGTACCTACTGACCCTTATTTAGCTCTGCCGTGAAGGGCTGAAGGCTGTCTACCTGTGATGGATGCTGGACAGCCAGACTAGCAATTTAGGGCCGAGGATAATTTATGTGTGTTGTTAAACTATGTTATTTTAGACTGGCAGGTTTTTCTATTGATTTATAGTACTTGGGAATGGAGAGGGTGTATCCCTCCTTGTTTACACGAATATTTCCATACTGCATACAGTGCTCCGTGAGGAAACGTTGACGTTGACCCTAATACTGCCAACCCAACTATTCCTCTTTCGTTTTACAGGGTCGACAACGCGCAAGTGATATCCCTGGTGTTGCAAGCGTCTATAGGCTACTGCCCACCTGATGGTAAGGGGTTACCGTAGCCTATGGACGCAACTTTAAGGTCACAACCTTAGTGGTATAAATAAAAAACTTAGCAGTTCATAGAATAATGTACCTACACATATTATCTTGTTTTAGGTGTACGGTGTACCGCAAATACTTACTTTACCCTGTAATTAGGGCATATCTGTCTATGCTGCTTAGAAATTTGATGAAGTAAATATTATGAACCTTTTTCTCCTTTTGTTGCCTTGCGTGCACGATATATTTCCTTTATTTAAACAATATTAATTGAGCAAATACAATGATTTTATATTTGCATACACGGTCGTGAGAGGAAAATATGCAGTCTCTTAAAATTTTTCATGTAGCAGTTTCTCTGCGTATGTAGTCCGGTTGTCTAGTGGTCTTAAAATTAGCTGACATATAAGGTAGTTAGGGAGCAGCTTCTCATAAACTCATAAGAAGATTAATTTAATAGTCCATCCGCCTAGTGCGAATTTTTAGTCTTCATACGCCATGGAGAAAGCTGCACGTGTCCTCGCAATGTTTACTTTCACCGTTTAAGCAACTGATAATTGTTTATGGACGCGAATTTGAAATGTCAGAGGTGCCTAGGATTCGAACTTGACACCTATTACTTGGTAGCCCATGTTCATATCACAAAGCTATTACTGCTATAATAACAACTGACCTGTCTCAGTTTAGTGGTTCTAAGCACAATTGCTTCACTAGAGGTCCTGTGTTCGACTCGACCCTGGTCGAGATTATTGGGGCTTTTTATGAAAATTTTAGTACTGGCTCTGAGTTAGGATTGCTGCCCGGTTAATGGCAATAGGCTCACCCCCTATTACATGGGACCTAAACATGAACTGTGAGTGTACATTAGTACACCTCTGCCTAACCCTTTGGGGAACACAGGCATGATGCTATGTTTAAAAAATAAAACGATATTGCTTCATATTTTATTTATTGAAGATGTAGGTACAATGTAACTTACAGAAAGGAGATTTAGAAGATATTTACAAGGTGTTAAGGTAACATTTAAAATTTAGATAATACTTTTAAAATTTCCGAGAATAACAGGAAAATAATTAATTAATAAAGTAACAAATTCTGATAATTAATGTCTAGCTCAAAGAACTAAAAAGCAAAACATAGATACGTAATAATAGTTAACAAGTTGATTGTGTATAAATAATATTTTAGAGATTCTCAATGCTCCTAAATAATTTTATTAATAACTATAAAAATTATTGCCTTAATCAAAAACTTTAACTACACCTTATGAACGTGCACAACATTTAACAGTGATTAAAGTTATCTAACAACTAGTGAATTACCTAAACAAATTAAGAGTCTAATTTATTTAATTTAAGAGATTAACTTAATTATAGATCTTACATTAATTTAAAACTTAATTATTATATTTATTGAATTTTTTGATATGTTTGATATTCTTGTTTTAGGCAATCTGGTGAAATTATTTCGCAAGTACAGTTATTATGTAGAAAGACATAAATTAAAACTAAACTTTACCGGCACTGTTGTTGCGTAGGTAGATAAAATTATGAACAGTGTACAAAACTTTTAGTTAGGGACCTAGAAATTAATTGGATTATGTAATTTGATGCCGGTTCTTGTTGTGCCTATTATACTAAATAGGTATAATTATGTCTCGATGTATATTCCAGTCTATTTATTTCTACGCAGTCAGAACATTGTCTTATTTTTCTCATCTAATCATTTAGTTGCTATATTAAAGTAACTATTAAACGTTTTAATTTTACTGTTCCAGATAAAATGCGCTTTAAAGGCAAAAGGAATTGATATTGGAACGCCAAAAACAGAACACAATACTGTTGAATGGTTGAAAAATGATGGTATGGCTATGTACATTATAACTTCGTCTATGGATTTCAAACAAATAACATTAATAGAAAATTGTGAAACTGCCAAGGAAATCATGATGAAACTTGAATCGATATATGAACAAAAGAGTGACATGTGCAAAATGTTTATTCATGAAAAGTTTTATCAGTACAAGATGGCGTCGGGTGATAATGTAGCTCAACATATTTCGAAAGTGGAAACCTTGGCAAAACAACTAAAAGAAAGTGGTGAGACGGTTAGTGACATGGCTATTATAACAAAAATATTGGGTACATTGCCGCCCAAGTACAGATCATTACGTCAAGCGTGGATGTCATTAGACTCTAAGCAACAGACTATTGCAAATTTAACTGCTCGTCTGTTGGATGAAGAAGCAAGTTTTTCAAATGAAGAAGAACAAGAGACTGCTTTCCTTGTTGCTAATAAAAGTTGGAAGATGAAGCCAAAACAAATTGAACCGATGCCGTGTGGTAGTGGGATGAATCAAACTAAAAATTTCAAACATAGGTTTGAATGCTATAATTGTGGAAAGCGAGGCCATTTTTCTAAAGAATGTCGTGCTCCAAAGAAATCCAAGTACAGAAAACCTCAGCAAGAAGGTGCAGATAATATGTTAGCATTTTATGTAGAGAATAATGCTTGTAACACTGAAGAAAATACTTGGATTTTAGATAGTGGTGCCTCTGCGCATATGACTTTTAGAAAGGATTTGTTTTTTGAACTGCTTGAATGTAACCAGAAATCATTGACATTGGGAAATAAACAATCAGTGGAAGTATCTGGTGTTGGCAAAGTATTAATACAGAGATATGTCAATGGACAATGGGAGACAAGCAAATTGCATGATGTGCTGTATGTGCCAAGCTTGAGAAGAAACTTATTTTCAGAAGGTGTGATAATACGAAAATCATATTCTATTGTCAAAAAAAAACACAAGTGCTTTAATTTATAAAGAAAATGAAGTTGTGATGAGTGCTAAGATCACAGAAAATAATTTGTACCAGTTGAACATAAAAACAGTGATTCCAGATACCTGTAACTTGGTACAAAACAATCACAGTGACATTAAAATGTGGCATGAGAGATTGGGACACATTAATTTGAAACAAATTAAAAGCATGAGTGCAAACAATGTTGTTGAAGGTTTAAAATTGAATGACAATGAACAAAATAATTTTGTTTGTGAGGCATGTGCATATGGAAAGCAATGCAAGTTTCCATTTCACAAATCCGAGAGAGGAGAATTACAGCCAGGTAACCTTGTATACAGTGATGTATGTGGTCCAATGAGTTTCTCATCAATTCAGGGTATGAGATACTTTGTATTATTCAAAGATGCTGCTACGAGTTACAGGCATGTATATTTCATTAAAAATAAAAGTGATGTCATGGAAGTATTTAAGAAATACAATGCAATAATAAAAAATAAATTTATGCACAGTGTCAGAATATTACATACTGATAATGGAACTGAGTATGTGAATAAAGCTTTCCAGGAATATCTGGACAAAGAAGGAATAGTTCAGGAGCGCACTGCACCATATACGCCAGAGCAGAATGGACGTGTAGAAAGGGAAAATAGGACGATAATGGAGAGTGCACGTTCTATGTTGTATGCACGAGATGTACCATTGGTTCTATGGGCAGAAGCGGTAAATTGTGCAGTATATATATTAAATAGAACTTCGTCTACCCAAACTCCTAATACAACACCTTTTTAACTGTGGAATGGCATCAAACCCCAGTTAAGTCATGTAAAGGTGTTTGGCAGTGTTGGTTATGTGTATGTTCCAGACCAACTAAGAAAAAAATTAGAAAAAAAAAGTGAAATGATGATACTAGTTGGCTATGATAATACCAACTACAGGATGTATGATACAAATACAAGAAAAATAAAGATATCAAGAAATGTCATATTCGATGAACATCAAGTTCCAACCACAAGGAAAAATATTGCACAAATAAGTATTATTGATGAAGAAATGCTGATGAACCAGAGTAATGACCAAGACAGAGATGTAGATAGTGCTTTAAATGAAAATTCATCAACAGAGAATGAAGACAGCTTGTTGAGTTGTAATAGTGATGACCCAACATATGAACCGTCTCGAGAATTGGATGATTCAGTGGTACGGAATATTAATTTAAGACCACGACATAACAGAAACATTGAAGCAAATCTTGTAGAATTGTCATTACCTCAAACATATGATGAAGCACTGAATAGTCAACAGAAAAAGGAATGGTCTGAAGCTATTAAAGAAGAATTATCAGCACATAAAGAAAATAATACATGGACTACAGTTAAGAGAACTGATCAGAGAACCCTTACTACAAAGTGGATTTTTACTATTAAGAAAAACGAGAATAATGAAATTGTACGCTATAAGGCTCGTTTATGTGCACGTGGGTTCAAGCAGATCAAAGATATTTCATTTGCTGTAAATGTATTAAGCAGATATGTTACCAATCCAGGCCAACAACATGTAAATGCGGTTAAACGTGTAATTAAATATCTAATGAGTAGTAAACATAACATATTTAATATAAAATATGGAGAAAACAGTGGTCTTTATGGATATTCGGATGCTGATTTTACTGGTGACCTAGATACACGAAAATCTACCACTGGTTATATTTTTTTAATGAATGGAGGAACAATCACGTGGTCCAGTCAAAAACAAAAGACTGTTGCTCTCTCCACAACTGAGGCAGAATATGTAGCTGCTTGTGAATCTGCCAAAGAGATAATTTGGTTACAGCAACTGATGTTGGATTTAGGTGAAAGTTATGACTGTATTACATTAAATGTTGATAATCAGAGTTCAATAAAACTGATTAACAACCCTGTTTATCATAAGAGAACAAAACATATTGATGTTAAGTATAACTTCATAAGGGAGAAGGTTAATTTGGGCTTAATTAAACTGAATTATATTTCAAGTAAGAATCAGTTAGCAGACATTTTGACCAAAGCATTGCCTTCTCAAACTTTTGCCTATCTGAGAGATCAGTTTTTATCTGGTTAAATAAAATGTTTATTTTTATGAAAGTTAAATTTTAAAGGGAGTATTAAAAAAAAGAATGAAAATTTAATTTTGTCATGTCAAGGTGTGTCAATTGTTTTATATGATATGTCATTGTAGTGTTCTTGCTGTGCAACTAAATAATAAAATATTATTATATCTGAAGATTGTTTTCTCTAAGGCCACCTTAATCCTAACAATTAAGCAATCTATTGTCTCAATTCTGGGCACCAGCCTCCTCTCAGAATGTGAAAGGGGATAGGATACCACCACTTCCTCGACTTGGTGCGGGTAGCCAACATCACACATTAGTAGAATATCTCCTTCCGAAGTTTTCTCACAATTTTACACTGAGTAGAGTTCTCTCCTTAAGCTAGTGATAAAATTATTATACGCACATAATTTAGAAAAGTTTTCTCATCACTGTACTTGAAGTAATTTCACCAAATTTCCTAAAATACGCAGCAAGTGCTTATATAAATCCGTTGTTTTCATAAATAGTCTAATTTTACTTCAATAGGTTGCTGAAATATCATCACGAATATTCTCTTAAATGCGCCAATAAAAGGGACAATAAAAACATATAAATATTCGTTGATTTTGGATTTTGGAAGCAAATATTCTACTTAAAATAAAATCACCCTTACACCATGCGCCTCGTTCCTAATCAGCTTTGCGGGTTGCCATGCAAAGATCAAGTACCTCATATATTATAAGATATGAAACACTCAGATGCGTCATTGGAAATGCCTAATTCAAATTATACATCACTATCTCTTCAATACATTTGTATTCAAATATTTTTCTCGACATTTATATTTATATTTGAAATCGGATTTGTATGTTTACGATTAAATATATTACCATCACGTTTGTTATCATATGTTTCAAAGATAGCTTTTATAAAGCAGTTGAGTCGATCATGTGCTCAACTAAAATGTTGAGCTTCAAGTCTATTACTTAATTGTGACAAAATCCTTATTCAATGAGTTCAATATTGTTGATTTTTGACAGTTTTAGAACTAAATCATCCTTAAGTAATTTAATGTTAAATGATGTTTTAGAGATTCGGGACTAATAAAAAAAAACTCGTGTTTACATCTTAACGTAAAGCGTCCACATGAATCTCTTAGTTTAAAAAAAACTGAACAAAAAAAACAGTACTATTTGCTTCATCTTTTCCAATATAAAATTGATTCGAAAATATATACGTATATAAAAGTTACATAGATATACAAATAGGTATTTATTTTACCAATGGATTTACATGCAAACAGAACTCTCCCTTAAAATTAGCGGTAGGTAAACCTTAATTACCCCTGGTTAGGAAATTCACGAAAAAGAGCAATAATTTGCAGTAACAAATTATGTTACTGTCATTGTTATTAATATCGGGTTCCAACAAAACATGATAACCCGGTGTTTCACATTTTACAAGATACTTAAAGCTTTCAGAAGCTGTGTTCAGGGCTCGCCGTGTCGCGTATTACCTATGGACATTTAATGCTAAATAGGTATTACTTAGACTTATTCAACTAACTCTTCAGTCTTGGACGTTACACTTAAATAGAATACTTCTAAAACCCGCGTCGAATTTATATCTCTCCAAAACTTGTAAAATTAAGTAGAGTCTGCGTGTTTTAACTATTCTATGGTGTAAATCAACACACACCAAAGATAAGTTGAAGAACACTATAAGCTATACACATTATACTCTGGATTAAAAATTTTGATAGATTTTTTAGTATACGACATCTTTTAATATCTTGGCTACGATTTTAATTTGTTTGCTGAAGGTTATTTTATTTGAACGATATAGATTAAGTATCTAAGAATCGGAAAAACCACATTCACTAATAAATAAAACACATTTAGACAACGCACGACCAAAAATCACGACACCTAAAGTATTAAGCGAAAATGTACAACACTCATCCACTTGAACGTAATATTACATAGTTTTGTTACATTTAGTTCGTATTACTTACCCTATATAAAATCCATTAATCCTAACAAATGAAATTATCACAAACATTTAAAAAAATCACATTCTGTATAATAAACGCTGTATAATTAATACAATACTTAATTATATATAAAAATATATTGCTCAGGGTTTCAGTGGGTCGGTCTATCAAATCAGTGCTTTAAAGTTGCCTGTGGATAAATCTATTTTTAATTTGTTTATAAAATAATAATTTTAGTAAGACTAAATGAATAAACACCACGTATCTACCATAACTTCACGTTGTTCCCATACTTTAGACGTTCCTTTCAAATCGAACCTACGTTACATTACAAACGATCATAAAAATTAAATAAAACCATTGCCTATCATCGTATTAAAATTTAAAATATCGATTAATCTAATAAAAAATGTTGCTAGATATAAATAAAATATCTCTTCGGGATTCTTAAGCTATTTTACGCTAGATGTATACATAAACGACTTTAAAAAAGTTACTGACTAGTGATATGTATCATGATATGTATTTGATATGTTGATCACAACGTAGTAGTTCAGCCATAGAATTCGGCTGATGGCATTAGTTTTCTTCTCTAATCTTCAGGCCAACCGAGGTCTTCTCCAATGAGATCATAAAACCTCTGGTTGTGTTGTATGAAGAACTTTCTTAGCTTAGTGACGACGGCAGGGTCGACACGAGGGTGTTTCCGACCTTTCGTTTCTCGCAGACACTTGTCTGTAGTGTCATTTCGAAGGCAATAGAAGCCTTTCGTTTCATTGAAGTAGAAATTCTTTCTACCTGTTGGGACAAAATATGAGGTATTCAAAATATTGGCAGATTTGTTGTTTATTTACTAACAAAGTGGAGACAGAAATCAATGGTTTCTTTATTTAATCCTCTTACCAATAAATATATTTAGTTATTTACGCTGGTTCATTATATCGTAAGCAATCCCTTTTGACAGTTTACATTACTTTGTACTGCGTCGCAAAAATCTACAATTTAAGGAACACTGGTATTAATTACACATCCCTCATTCTCACTACCCTCTTTTTTAGGTACTAATAAAATACCGTACCTAAGTGAGACTGTAGCTTGACATTCGAAGCTAGTTAGTCCAGTTTGGCAGCTGTCAAATGGGACTTCATACGACGCCGACGACAGCTGCTCGAGATTAGTTATAAAATGTTTTGTTTCTCTCACACGAATATAATTAAGTATTGAAGGAAACGAGACAAAGCAATGTATACATGGCTTTTATAATATATTTATTAGTAAGAGCTCAATAATTTTCTGCATAATGAGGTATTATCTACCAAATTTTATTGTCATAAGTACTAGTAGTAATAGTACCTCGTACTTATGGGCGCACGCGTCGTTCGCTGGGATCAGAAACGTCACAAATGCTCAATGCGCGCTTTTGTAACGCTGCGGTCTAGAACACAACTCACGTCTGATTTTTCTTTAACACCAGTATTTTGCTGTACCTATTTATTATAACTTACCAATCTTATGTTCCAGTCCGAGGAACTTCTCAATGCGTCGGAGTTGCGGCACCGGATCTTCAATCAGCAGGTCGCCGTTCACAACGAGTATCTGCTCTCGAGGGAACACTTCTAGCCACCGGTGCAGGTATGCGTGGTACAGAGATATGGCTATGGGCCTGTCAAGAACAATAGGCATTTATTATAAGCTCAAAATACGGTCATTAATTGTAGCCGCTCTACATAATTTGATTTTTTTTAAGAAACCTGTAACATGAAGAGGGATATTCAAGTATATAATAATCCGGTCAATCTAGTTCTTATGCGATAGTCGAAATAAAATTATTGTTACACTCTGGACACTCCATAATTGATACTAATTCTACAGTTGTGGTACATATAGGGGAGAGTCGGGTATATTGTGCCGTTGGTTTAATCTTACTAGTACAGTATTTTCTCCCAAATGACTTTATTTTTTTCGAATAACAACACTTATTGTACGCCCGTGTCATCCATTGAACGCAACCCATTGGCTAAAATTATTTTAAATATATATTTATTTATTTTAGTGTTTGCTTATGTGTATAATTAAAAATTACATCCGTACGGAGTTACTCTGATTTGCGTTCATTGGCTCGCTGCCCATTGATTTAAAGACAATGAACACTGCATTGAAGTGTGAGAAGCGGTGGGATGTATATCATTAGGGAGGGGTGGAAAATAGGAGTATGTAGTATTCTAAATAATACTGTATAATTGTCCTGAACAGATAAATAATATTATCTGTAAGTTATTTCTAAAATTATTGTGTTTCCAACAATCCACATACCTGTAAGCTATATTAATGGATCCATCAGGTGAGATGGCAAGATGTTCGAAAGGCTTTGCGGCGTCAGGTACTGGGTGGGCGGCTAGTTGCGGATGTGCGGGCGCCGATGGCGTGGCGCGACTGCGCAGTTGTGTGTAATCCGAAATTGCGCGTGTTACTGGCTCCCGGACTATGAGTAATAGTCGGACCGATGAGTTCATTGCCCGTACGCGTTCAGGTACCTACAGAAACACAGATTCAAGAGATCTATACTGTATAGGTACATAAAATCGGAATACCACTCACTAATCAATTAATCACGAAATCTCAGATACGATATAGCCTAGAAACTTAAAATTTGGCATGTAGCTTCCTTATACGGTAAAAAATGATTTAGGCAGTTAGTATTATAAGTAGGTAAATACCAGTCTAAGTATTTGTAAGGGTAGTTTACTACCTCTGAGCTTACTACTAACTTATAAATAAGTCTCGTTATTTCACATAATGAACGCAAGACTCATTTAAAGTTTGAACAAATATTAATGTAATAATTATAACTAAGCTAAATATTATACTCACCTCAGGAGTCACAAAATAACTCGGGCTCTTCTCTATCGTGATCTGCCCTTTGAAGGACAGCGGCATTTTACTTCTGTACCACTCCAGGCCTAACGCGTAGTTCTCGTCTCTATCGAAGAAGTGCACTTCACCTGACGCCTTCTGCACCATGGGATGAAGGTACAGCATCTCCAGTAAGGCGCGGGTTCCGCATTTTCTTACGCCGATTATAAGAGCCTTCGAGGAAATTATTAAAAAGTTAACGATTATTAGATAAAGACGAAACAATAAGGGATATATATATTGATTTCTGACGTTTACGCGAATATTGTACATTGAAATAAAACTACTTTTTACGGATTTTATCGCGTTATAGTGATATTATTAATCCCAACTTTTTGCGTTGTCTACCCGTGACCATAGACGCTGTAATAGGTCCGAAACGGCGGGATTAATAATATCAATATAACGCGATAAAATCCGTAAAAAGTAGTTTTATTTCATTAAGGGATATAATTTTTTTTAAGTACGAATATACCTCACGGATTTTCCCTAACCTGAAGAGGTGTCAGGGTATGTCAAACTACTTCTGACTAAATATAGCAGTTGCCTTCTGCCTCTTAGGAATCAGTTTTTGCCTACATATTAGCCTGGTGGATGAAGCTACGCGTCTTTGCATGGATTTCCAGGTCGAGGAAAGTGTTATTGGGTATTTCTATGAAACTCAGTAGCAATTTGGAGATTGGATTTTTTCCTAGTTAATAGCAAAAGGCTCGACCCTATTGGGTATTACATGGGCCCTAAACATACGGGTGAACTGTGTGGTTATTATGGGTTATGACGACCTCTGTGGTCTAGCGGTTCGAGTACCGGACTGCTGATCATGGGGTCGTGGGTTCGATTCCCACAGGACACAAATATTTGTGTGGATAAAAACATGAGTATTTATGTTTGTCTGGGTGTTTCTTATGTATTATAAGTAAGTATTTACAAAAAAAAAGTATATAAGTATTATATCCATTGTCTAGTACCCATAAGTCAAGCTCTGCTTAGTTTGGGACTAGATGGTGTTGTGTAAAATGTCCCAAAAATATTTAAAAAATATATATTATATTATATACCTCTAATTTTTGTTGGGATATTTTTACACAGCACCATCGACGCTAAGCAGAACTTTGTAGTATGGATATAATATCCTTTTTTATATAAATACATACTGTTAATATATAAGAAACACCTAGGTGAATACAAACACTTATGTTCATCACATTGTAAATA
Source organism: Acronicta alni (assembly GCA_964056405.1). Taxonomy (NCBI): domain Eukaryota; kingdom Metazoa; phylum Arthropoda; class Insecta; order Lepidoptera; family Noctuidae; genus Acronicta; species Acronicta alni. The sequence continues at coordinate 11,231,041 of OZ043918.1, forward strand.
TTTGTGTCCTTTGGGAATTGAACCAAACTAAATAAATGTATGGGATACTTAGCTGTTTTTTTTTCATGATTACAGGATTGATCTTACAGTAAAAATTTTTCATGATGATGATTTTGCTATCCTTTTTTGAGTATATCATAACTAAGTCTATATACATATAAAACATAACATAACACAACTATTAGACGGTGCCGTTTACGATTGCCTACGCGTCAGCTTAAAACGATGATCGAAGCATTATTCCCTTGAGATTGCTCGTTACCAGTCTTTGGGGAGACCCATAATAGTAGTTGTTAATGAGCTGACATGTACCGTTGTATCTACTTATATACAAGATGAGTACATGACATCATTAGTTAACGGTTTTACTGCTGTGTGCCTACAGGAGTTGGTAAGATTTTAGGTCCTATGTAAATATTTGTAGATTTAAGACCTATTTAGTTCAGAAATAATCTTATATATCGAAGATAGCTACCGCTGCGATTAGCAAAAAATGCCGAGCACTATTCCACCGTATATTTATATGAAATTCTGCGACTAGTGTGAAACAATACCACGCGATACCGATACCGATATTTTAGCTTGATTTGTGAAACTTACCGGTAACGCTAACCACTTATACCGCAATACCGAATACCACATACCAACTCGGTTTTCGGTATCCACAGCGGTAACATTTGCTAATATTTGTTTATGTCACCTGAGGGAGTCTGCGTGCAGGTCTTGGCTGTCGGGGAGGTCGTAGCCGCTTCCGTAACGCCATGGGGTGATTGATGGTGCGGGTGTTGCTATCTTGACTCTGGAGGATCTTTCGACCTTCGCTCGCGGCCGATGCCATGCTTGCCGCCTAACAAAATATTAATTAGGAATCTGTATATATAATAAAAAATGAACATGCTCGGTTTTTCACTTCCGAAAGATTGCTTTAAAATTTTACGTTGCTAATAAAGTTGTTAATTAGTTGAAATGTAACTAGCTCAGTAAATTTTCTTATAGCAAATAATAATGTGCCAAGTGTAAGGCACACTTGGCACATTATTATTTGCTATAAGAAAATTTCAAGATCAGATCAGAATCAATCAGATTAATACACAAAAATCTTTAAGACTGACCTGTGTATGTCTCGTTGGTCTTATATGTGGGAAATACCATTGCATTTTTTTTATTATCTTTTAAAGAGCCTGTACCGTCTGGATGGAAAACTTTGATCTATATTTTGCGATAGCTGAGAGCCAGATTAAAAGGCCTTCTACACAATTGGCACCAACCACTGACCATCATCCACCGACATGGTCGGGTCAACCGATTGTTGTCGTCCGCCGACAGCGTTCCAGACGGTTGGCGCCGACCACGGAAGCAACCTGTTGCGAAGGATGCATTGACGGCCGTGACATCAACCAAATATTGGCCGGTCAACCGATTTCTACACTGCCCATTTTACGGTCTACCATCACGAATTGGTATCGAGTAGGAACGGTTATGATAGGCTGAGAGCTTTCGCTCACAAATGGTACAGGAAGCGGAAGGAAATGGAGGAGTGATGGTGTGCTGTTCGGACGCGAAGTAACGTATTGTGTACGGTAACATGCCCCATACAGGGGAGAGTGGGCTATGGAAGAGGGACAGGATATTCTTGTAGGAGTCAAGAAACGCAACCTGGGAAGGAGCACTTGCAAGTAGCAGGTGTGTCTCCAACGATTAGGTCCGTATGCCGAAAGGCGGGAAAGACTTTGAGGAAAAGGTGGGTTTGTCCATTTTTACATCAACCCGACAAAGGACACGATGGTCGGCGGTTGGTGCCGACCGTGTAGAAGGTCTTTGTTTATGTTCCTCAACATAAAAAATTCTACTCTGCAATCAGTAGACTAATTGAGTTAGCATACCATAACCAAACCACAGGAAACTGTCAAGTCTATGCTCAAGTTGAATTACAAGCCTAAAGCTAAATGCCGACCTAACAAGCGTACATTTATTGGACACCTGAACAGGTTAAGTCAATTAAGTGATACCACTGTTTCTCGTGCATCCGATATTCGGCAACTGTATTCGGGAGTGTGTTGAATGTAAACAAGTACAATGAATTAGCAAGAATATATAACCCATCCAGCAAGAATAATACTTATGGGTTTTTGAGGAACCCTATCTGTGAAATAAATACTCGCAATCGAATGAATAGGTGCTAATACACAGTGATTTACACATTACATTTTTTTTTTGTGATTAGAAATTGATTGATTTTGATTTTGAATTTTTTTTAAATATTCTACATACCGCGGCCAGAGATTTATCATTGCCATTCTACGTGGCAATGAATGCTGCTAGTATTCTGGAAACGTTACGGACAACTATTTATTTTTGTATTTTTTTTTTCCTTCTTTTACGAATTTTATCCCTTCGTTTCTGTGGGTTAAAGCGGCAAGATTTGATGAACCTAATTATGCTTTGCAAATACTAGACTTAGTGTACTAGACCTACTTTTGTAGGTGTGTTGTGTTGTGTAGCGTTGTGTAAATCTGTGAATTGTATTATTATTCACTAAAAGTTGGCCATTTTACCCCCATAATATCCATGGTGATGGGTACACCCATGCTACGAGTAGAAAAGTTTTATTTCAGTTTTAAACTGAAAATAACTACTCTGAAATATTTTCGAGAATTCGGAACAATAAAGAAATTCCAACCTGAATTATTCGTGCCAGCCTTCATATTAACCTTGTGGCATATTGCATGTTGTTATAAAAACATAAGTAGGTACCTAAGTACTCTTTTCTTTTTTCCCGTTAAAATTTCGCATGGCAAAAATTTTACATTTCCCCTTCCGGCATTGAGGCCCAAGGCTATACAATACATGTACCTATACATTTATAAAATGTACTCTCTCCCTACTCGTAACTTCCACCTACTTGTTGATGTCGTAAAACTCGGTTACATTGTAAAACAAGGGTGTCATAAAAAAGGGCGATGCGCGGTGGTACGTTATCTGCGGAGAACGTTTCAGAACATTAATTACGATTACGCGTCAGGACAAAATAACAAGATTTAGAAGGTTCACAATGTCATAAGGAAGTCCAAGTTACGGGAATTACCAGTACATTGTAGACCAATTCAGTTTGTTTATAGTGAATTTTGATAGTTTGTTCATTGTCAAGTAACAATTAAAATTGGAGTCTTAGTTACAAGATTGCTGAAATAATTGTTTTTCTTTAAACAGACAAACTGTTTAACTTACATTTATTATCCTAATGAAGCAAATAATAATAATTAATTAGGTCTAGCCTCTACTTTCGTTATATTGTTTTCTTAAGTCTCGCACATTATCAGAAACTTTCTGTCAGAACAACAGATCCCGCGGCGAGATGTAGACATTCATTACGATATAATTCTGTCAGTTTTCGGACTCTTTATATAAATATTCGCGTTGTCTTTCGGTCCACTAGGAATCTGTATTTAAACCACTACAATAGCTTTCTTTTTCAATATTGAGCAGTTAAAATATACGTATTATCTTTCGTATTATATCTACTGTTTATCTTTTTGTGAAGCCCGCTAGTGATGCCCATGGGCTTGGCAGACACGCCTCGGGGCTCGGCGAGCCACGCACGGCGGAAGTCACGCTGGCTCGAGGCAAGTAAGCCGCTTAGCCGAAAGGGTTGTAAGACTACTACGCTCGATATGGCAAGCGTGTTCTACGTACGATTTATAGTTCGGGGCGGCTTAGTACGGGGGCGTGTTGCGGCCTCTGAAGATCGTATCAGATTGAAGTTATATTATGTATGCCTGACTACGTTATGTATTTCCTATGAAATGCTTTTGCAGTAAAAAAAATATCAAAGATACTATAAACATTGTACAACTTAGCAAAGAGATTGTAATTTAAAAACCTAACATAATCAAATTAATCATTGAAATCAGGTTAATCATTGAAATTTATATTAATAATGTACCCTACTTATATCTGTGTATCACGTATACGTCCATGAAAAAGGATAAAAAACATTGGGTATAATATTTTAACCTTTATACAAAATCCTTTCAAAAGATATGCGGAAGCACCTATATTTTCTGATACTTTGTCCAATATATGTAAAATATTCCCACATATATATTCAAAATTTTCCTGTTCTAACCGTTTTATAAATAAAATCTCATATTTATTTTCAAGACGTGTTTAACATGGAAACTCAGTGTATATTTAAAAAATAAAAACTGGGAAAAGTGTATGTCGTGTAAAAAGGAAATTTATGTGTTTATTTTGGTCACTGTAGTATACTAGTAAAGTAGTAGTGGTGTCAAGGATAAATTTAACCCTGAAATCATGACGAGTTCAAGCTCAGATAATGTTGATATTATACATATTATTTTGTTATACACAGAAATTAATTATACTTACGAGTCTAATACTACACAGGTATTATAATTACGAGTCTAATAGCAGCGTGACCGACAACAGCTGGTATGCGGGAAACTTGTGACGTCACAGCGGTGCAAAATGTTCATACCTGTATGCTTTTTAGTGCGTTGACATACATTACGAACAGCGAGGGCAGCGTGACCGACAGCAGGTCCACGGCAAACTTGTGAAGTTACAGCAGTGCAAAATATTCATACCTGAATGCTGTAGAGCGCACTGTCATACAGCACGTGGAAGGTGAGGAACAGTGACAGCAGCGTGACCGAAAGCAACGCCGCGGCGAGCTTCGGCCGCGACACGCCCACCACCAGCACGCAGTCTGCCAGCTCGCCCTCGGCCGGCCGGAACGACGACCGCGGCAACCATCTGTGTCACAACACTAACCGTTAATCCTAGATTCCTTTTTTGAAAATTTTAATCTCCCCAATCAACTTGCATACATTTATTTAAGTGTGATCTGCTGTAGGCAGCTATAGGTATTTACGTAGTTCCATTAGTAAGTTCTTTTTCAACATTTGTTGGGCGTTTTTCGCACATGTTTTCTAACATGCAAAAACGCAACGTGACGTGTAAACTGGTTAGCAGGAATAAGCAGTATTTCGGACATTTTTAGTTATGTTATAGTGGTTTGTCTAGTTGTCCTAAGTGTGACTGTTACACGTGAGGTCATGGGTGCGATTCCCATGTCGAGCAATGTGTCTATGAAATTTTCAGAAGCAGCTCGGAGACTGAATTTGTGCCCGGTTAATAAACATACAGGCGAACTGTGGTTATACACTTAGTACACCTCTGGCTTCGGAGAATACCGATGTGATGGCGAATGTTTTTTTTAAACTACTAGTTTAGATTGGCGCCAGGTAAACGATACGGTAATAAGCCCTTTATTACATGGGACAGCAGTACATCATCTTCGTCATATCAGCCAAAAGAGGTCCACTGCTGAACCAAGGCCTACCCCATAGACTTCCAGCCATACATCTCTGATTAATCCTTTGGGAATGCAGCCGTTACGGTATTTTAAGCATACCTCGTGTTATTTTACTTTATTTATGTACCTTGTAATCGAAGTTCGCCTACACAATTGCGTAGGTGTAACAAAATTGCTGTCATTTTATTTGGACAGTTTTGGGAATAACTCGTCATATTTAATTTACTGTTTACCTCATTCTGGAAACAAAAGGATGTTATTTTTATTTTATTTTTTGAATTCTTTATTTTTATAAAGGACTTTTATTCTACAAGAATATGTCAGTCCCATTAGGCCTTAACATGTATAAATCAACAGTTACTTATAATTACTTACGAATTACGACGACAAAGTGCTAGATCATATAGTCTCATAGATGATGATGACATAGTGAGATGTTTCAAAATTTATGGAGTCCCATCTTGGTTTACATAACAGGCGTAACGAACAGTTTTAAGTATTCATTCATTTATTTATTTATATGAAGATTGTTTAGTTGACCGCCTCATTAGTCTAGTGGTCCTAAGACTGCATCATTAGTCTAGTGGTCCTAAGCGCGATTGCTACGCTAGAGGTCCTGGATTCGATCCCCAGGTCGACCAAAGTGTTATTGGGTTTTTCTATGAAATTCCTGGGGATTTCATAGCTGCTACTGGTAGCAGTTCGGAGTCTGGATTTGTGCCCGGTGAATGGCAATAGGCTCGCCCCCTATTACATGGGACCTAAAACATACCCGCATTCCCCGCTTGTATTCCCCGAAGGGTTAGGCTTCTGCCTAACCCTTCGGGGAATAGCGGTGTGACGTTATTTTATTGTTTAGTTGAAGATTTAAAATAATTGCTTAAAGCATGTAGGTACACTTACAGAATATCGAGCGGCAAAGACTGCGAGCAGCTCCTGTAGGTTGCCTCAGGCCGGTGCTTGGTCGGCAGCGTGTGACTCATCGGCGCACGCGACTCCATGCGGCTCCCATAATAAACTAACACATCGCCATAATTCAAATCTCCTACGCTATTTTAAATTTACAAGCCATTTATCACAATCAGAGTATACGTTTTTCCAATGAAGTGAACGTTGCCCGAAGGCTGTATTTCATTTTCTTCTCGTGAATTGATTGAATGGAATCTGTAACAAAATATCGTTAGCTTACGACGTAGATGAAGATTTTTTTAATATTATGTTTCTAAGATTAAAAAATATTAATTATATATTTTCATGTACAAAACATTTAAAATTTAAATAATAATTAATGTTATATCACGTATAAGTACAGTCGATATACTGTCCCACTGCTGGGCAAGGGTCGCCTGTAATAGAATGAGAGGGCTTAGGCTATAGTCCACCACGCTGGCCTAGTGCGGGTTGGCAGACGTCACACGCCGTCGAGAAAATCTCTAAGGTATGCAGGTTTCCTCACGATATTTTCCTTCACCGTTTAAGCGAGTGATAATTAATTATTAATACGCACATGATTTCGAAAAGCCAGAGGTGCGCGCGCTCTGGGTTCGAACTCGAGTCCTTCGACTTGGCAGTCCAATGGTCATACCACTAGGCTATTACTGCTTCTTATAAGTACAGTATGTCTCAAAATATTTGTATAAAAGCAAAACTAAAAATAGTGAATAAATAAGGGTAAATAGTATTCCATCGGAAAACCGAACAATGTCGAGGGAAAGAAGCTTTCAATTTTTATAATTTCATAACACTAAAACATCAAACTATTTAATATCACGCGTATAAAATAAACACACAATAATTTGTTGCAAATGGTTAAAAATACTCGAAAGCGCTACTATAAATTACCGTGTAATAAAGCTTAAGTACATAATGACATACCATATTACATGACCTTTTGAGCGCCTCCTACACCTGTAACAACGGATAAAACATGTCAAAATTACGTCACAAGCACTCTCACTATGTATTTAGCATACACTTCTCCTACTCCACAAAGAACATAAACATAGATGGTCAGGAAATCACAGCTGCTTCCAAATTCACAGCGGTCGACACAGAATGGGTGTAGTATATTGTGGCGGTTTACGACTTACCAGTAAAATAAGTTCATTTTACATGTTTTCACCTTTGTTGTACTGGTAATACACGGCGGAGTAAAACACGGATTGCAGGCCACCTAAATTTTAGGTAAGGATACATAATTTAGTGGAAGTACCAGCTCTTTACCTAACTTCGTGTAGAAGTAAACATTTCAACAAACGTGTGTGCGATTTAACATCGTGACTTTAAAGTGATATTCTATACAGTTAATATAGCGAGCCGTTTTGTGCCCTGTTAATGGCAATAGGCTCGCTCCCTATTACATGAGACCTAAATATACCGGCGAACTGTGGGTGTACAGCAGTACACCTATGCTTAGTCCTTTGGGGAATACAGGTGTGATGGTATATTATGTTAAATATTGACTAGGGACCCGACCAGACTTCGCACAGGTATATACAATTAACCCTCTTAAAGATGTTTCCAAAAATCCTTCTTTAAATTTGTAGCCTCGTTGATGAATCAGTCAGTCAATCAGGATAAGTCAAGTAATTATATTATACGAGTAAGTTTATAAGTGTAATAGGAATTCAGCCTATTGCCATTAACCGGGTTCAAATCCAAACTCCGATTTGCTACTGAGAATTTAATAGATAACCCAATAACACTTTGCTCGTCCTGGGAACCAAACTTCTAGGTTAGAAGTTCTAGCTCCTAGCGTAGTCGTCGCGTTTAGGTAACCGCTAGGTTAATTTGGAAACACCTTTATGAGGGTTAATTGTAAATACCTGTGCGAAGTATTGGCGGGTCGTTAGTCAATATTTAACATAGTAATATACCATCACGCCTGGTTAGTTTGGAAGAAAATAAATTTCCATATTTACCTTCATACTAAATACTAATGCGTCCTGTGAGTGGCGTGTAACTAATTTCATAAGGTTCATAAATCAGCCCTGTTATCAGCTCAAATAGAGTGGAGTAATAAGTGACGTCATCTTAGTAGCCATTCCCTCACTTTCTTGACCATAAAAGTCGTTAATGGGGATGGGCAGCATTCACATGGCACGTAATACTATTAAACTGCGAGTAACAACACTAGCTAAACGCAGTGATGGCCTAGTGGTATGACCATTGGATTGCCAAGTGGAAGGTCTCGAGTTCGAATACAAGGCACGCACCTCTGACTTTGAAATCATGCTCTATTAATAATTAATTATCACTCGTTTAAACGGAGAAGGAAAACATCGTGAGGAAACCTGCCTGCATGCCTTAGAGATTTTCTCTACGGTGTGTGAAATCTGCCAACCCGCACTAGGCCAGCGTGGTGGATCCCTTTCATTCTGTGAGAGGAGACCCGTGCTCAGCAGTGGGACAGTGAAGATGATGATGAACAATAATACTAAGCGCAGAGCAAAACTCATGGATACTGCAATTACATAAGAATGAATGCTTATACAGAACACAAAAAACTTAAAAACATAGCATCAGGCCCCCGGAGGATTAGGCAGATCTGGAATAATGTACACCAACTTCGCTACTGTGAGGGGGGTTAGGGGGCGAGTCTATTGCTATCAATCAGGCACAAATCTAAACTCCGTGCTGCGAATTTCATTAACTATTTTATTAGTACATAGCACCAGGAGACACCAGAAGACAGGGCGGGCTAACCTAACTTAACTACTAGTTTATTGATTAAATATGTTTAAAAAAATTATTTTCGAAAAGTTAGTTTAGTAATATTGCAACACCCTATACTGGTACTGACTGGACTGGTAGAGAATGCCTAAGATATTAAGTCCACCGATGTACGAGTAAAGTAGACCATAAAATTGCTTTACCACTTGACAAAAACTTCCATCAAAATTAAATTGCAGTAAGTCTGCACTAACGTCACGCTTTGATGACCACGTTATCTGTCACTTGAGACAGATAAACAAAAATAGACCTTGTTGTTTTGTGGTATGGTAAAGCAATTTTATGGTCGAATTTTATGTTGCATAGTTTAAATAAATGACGACGTCTGTGGTCTAGTGGTGCGAGTGTCGGACTGCTGATCATGAGGTCGTGGGTTCGATTCCCAAAGGACACAAATATTTATGTGATGAACATATGTGTTTGTGTTTGTCTGGGTGTTTCTTATATATATAATGATAAGCATGTATAAAAAAAAAGTATATAAGTATTATATTATCCATTGTCTTGTACCCATAGTACAAGCTCTGCTTGGTTGGGGCTAGATGCTGCTGTGTACAAATCCCAAAATATTAAAAAAAAGACACTATGAAAACGGTATAAACATTTGAGTAAATATATACTGACGTCGCCGAACACTCGGCCAAAAATGTTCAATTATACATATGTTTAGTGTGAAAGTTGAGACAAAACTAGGTACTAAGAGATACAAAACTTTTTATGTTAGAAGTCAATTTACGTGTATTGTCAAGAATGTATTGATAAACACACATACATTGCGACTAACAGAGCGAACTCATCAATTATAGAAGGACTTTTACATTTATGGACACACTAGTGATTCTATTCAATTTAATTAGTAAGTCGAAGTTTCATTCCAACTGGTTCAATTTTGGCTGTACTAGACAAAATAGATAGATAAACTTAGAAACAACATCGTTCCCACTCGAAAATTGGTTTTAGTTCTGCGATGGTTAAATTGCAATTGAAGTCTACGTAAAACTAGTATCAATATTATTTAACGTTATTCACGTTGGAACTTGACGGTACAATTGGCGTGGGCTTCGATTTCCTTACGGAACATATATAAGGAGATTTTTATTTTAAAGGAGTGCCTATGGAGTTTCTTTCCGGTTTTTCTCCATAAGACCCACTTTTTGGAACCGTGCAACTAGTTTTGACTTTTCAAAAGTGCTATTTTAATGGTCTAATTCAAATAAAATATTTCACTTTAACTTTGAAGGCCTACATGTTGTTGTTTTAGGTCAGAAAGTTTGTGTACTATTGAAAGGTACATGTGCGTATTTAAAAAAAAATTAAGGGTTACTTTCAAACGTAAATATAATATGACGTCTCGTAGGTATGTGGAGAGGCGAGGTGTGTTGCCCCTCCAACGAAAAGGGAGGATCCTCCAACAAGGCGGGTGTTTTGCCTGGCGGGCCACGGTCCGACGGTTGATGTCGGGCGGTTGTATATATGCAACTTTCTTTGCGAATGTTGCTTGCGCGATTCAGGACTTCGTAGTTCTATGTAGCGCGGTAGATGTCGCTACATCACTCTCCCCCGAGACCGGAGGTCGATGATCTTGATGAGTCAGCGGTCAGTGCGTCTGAAGAGCTTGCCAGTGCCAGAAGTGCGAGTTCCAGTGAGTCGGAACGGATGCCGCGTAGTCCGCCGTGAGTCGGGGCGATGCGGCGTAGACCTCAGTGAGTCGAGGTAGTGCAGTGAAGAGTAGTGGCTGACTGCTGCGTCGACCAGGAGAGACGGCCTCTGCTTGTTGACCGGCCGAAGTGCAGTGTGCTGAGACAAGTCGCTGATGTCGGCTGAGGGTTCTGACCAGGCTGCATGTCTGCTGCAGGCATGTGGTCAGGCTGCCCGTTGAAGCCGGAAGAGTGTTGGCTGGCTGTGTGACTCGCTGCTTGATGCTGTTGAAGGCTGCTGTGAGGGGAAGGTGATGACGAAGGTGCTGGTCTCCGGAAGACTGCGCTGATGTTCTGCTCGGGGTCACCGGTGTGGAAACACTGGCATCACGTCGGGGTCACCAGTGTGGAGAGGCGAGGTGTGTTGCCCCTCCAACCAAAGGGAGGATCCTCCAACCAGGCGGGTGTTATGCCTGGCGGGCCACGGCCCGACGGTTGATGTCGGGCGGTTGTATATATGCAACTTTCGTTGCGAATGTTGCTTGCGCGATTCAGGACTTCGTAGTTCTATGTAGCGCGGTAGATGTCGCTACAGGTACCTTCCTTTGAAATCACTTGTTCTTAAACAAGAAAAGAAATATTTTAATAAAATTAAAGATTAAAAGTTTATTTCAGAAGAGAGTGAAGTGGTATTAAAATTTATAACCGCCACAATTTCTTTTTTGTTGACTTGATATAAGATTTTCTTTACTTGTGCCCTGGTCATTGAAGATTCCTTTTTTTATTAACTACTTCTAGCAACTAGTTTTACTGCCCTTTTTTATAAGAGATAGGTTAGTGTTTGACTACAATCTCACCTGATGGTAAGTGACGATGTGGTCTAAGGTGTAGCACGCTTACCTAGAAGATACCTATTAACTCGTCACTCGAAGACCCCAAATTGTACACGTCATGAAATACAGCCACAGGGCTGGATTTAAAGGCTGTGGAGGCACTGCGGTAACTAAGAAGTGGAGGACCCGAAAAATTTATGGCAAAAAAACCCCTGTGGAGGCCCTGAGGCTAAAGACCCTGTTGCCCTGGCCTAAATCCAGCCCTGTGCCTGTATTTCCTGACGTGTACAACTTGGGGGTCTTCAAGTCACGAGTAAATAGGTATTTTTTAGGTACCAGGCACATAATTGTCACCTTTTCGTTTCTCTTGCGTCCATCCAAAGGTTGTCTTTAAGAAATTGATTTTAGCTATTGTATCATATGGCATTTGTTTATGTTATGAAATAAAAAATATTCTATTCTAAAGTTTTTGAATCTAACAAAATACTCTTTTGATCTCTGCTTATATACAAACGCCTACACATAATGAAACACGTAAATTGAACAAACTCAGGCAGGCACTTTCCTCACCGTACACACAAACGGCGAAACATGTCGGTTTTGTGGGAACGTAAGTCACAATTTGAAAAGGTCAAACGGGGAGATGTGCTAATGAAATTATCCGACTGCCGGGTCAAACTGTGCGGTATATAATGCATTTTTAGTGAAACTTGTTAATGTCTGCGGGTTGTGTGGGTGGGGAAGGGTAGGGGAGGGTGAAGGCCGGGTCAAGGCCCCAATGCACTACCGTATATATTAATAACGTACGAGCCCACGATCGCGTCACGTTGCTGCTATTTCCACGTCAAGGCCCATCCCAGACTATTAACATTATTGGGTCAACTCTAAATTTAACCCTTAGTGTGATCCCCGCGTATGAATAAGCAATCTGCGAAAACTTGAATGAGAGGCTCGTAATTAATGTTAACAAGATGTACGCTTACTAATGAGCAAGTCAGAATCATGTTTCTTGAATCAAAGCAACCTGGAAAATAGGCCGGAAAATAGGCCGAAGGATGAAAACATGTTTCCACATACTCTATGAGTACTAAAAACAACCTTTCACCCTCAAAGAGCTTACTAATACCTCAATGTAGCCATTATTGAATGAAAATAACAGCGGAAAGCGATTATTCCAAATAATTTATATTCCGTGGTTCCATACGTCGTTTATTCTTTCTCGTTTCATAAGAGTCGTATATATTTAATTTGATTTGTGTTGGCCATCGGTTCTGCATATACAACACAAAATACCATGAAAACTAGTTTTCTTTTTCTTAATAGTTTTCAGAAACGAAAGAGGTTACATTTATTATTAAGACTGGGGTCGAACATGAAACAATTATTTTAATGTATGGCTGGATCATAAATTATTATTGATGCGTCCTTGTAGATCGATGCTACAAGAACGAATAGTAATCAGAATTCGTTAGTTTGCTGTTGTGACCATACATTAGCAGCGAGCTTTCACTAATGTCGCCATGATACGCTTCAATTCCTTAAACAAACATAACATCAGCATACCAGCACGCCTATATCTTCTAAGGGTTAAGCAGAGATCTAATGGCCATAGTTTACTAGTATATTTTAGGTTTTAGGGCACCCCCTAACTGGCTAACCGGCCAGGGGTCATTAACCGGGCACACATCTACAACATGATAATTTAATAGAAAAACACATTATGACTGTTCCATCTGGGAATTGAACCCAGGACCTCACGCTCCGCAGGACTTGTGACTATTAGACCAATGAGGTCCAACGACCATTTAAACTAAATAAATATTTGGGACATTTTATGCAGTACGCTCTAGTCCCAAACTAAGCAGAGCTTGTACAATGGGCACTAGACAAAGGATACAATATATAATTATAATACAATCCATAATAATATACATATAGATATTATAATACAATCTACATTTTTTAAAATACTTATAATACATAAGAAATACCCAGCCAAATACAAACACTTATGTTTATTACATTAACCTTTTAACTGCCACGTCAATAACGAAACTCTATGTTCTCTACGCCAAACACTATAAAAAAATGATATTTTTGACGTGCCATGCCGTCGTTGGCGTCGTGAGCAAGTTTAAATTTAACGTCTATAGACGTCCGTGGCTATCAAAGGGTTAATATTTGTGTCCTGTGGGAATCGAACCCACGACCTCAGACTTCTTCATACTACGTCAAACTACAACAAAAAGGTAGGTACATGTTTCGATGTTCCGTGTAAAACAAGAATGTTATCCTAATTAAAGAACGAAATTGGCTCGGGGAGTCTCGGTTTTTTACGACCCATCATAAAACAGGCTTTAACAGTACTACATAAAGTACCTACCTACCCTGAATTTTTACGTGAGTCAGATGTTTTAAATTGCTGTAAAATTCACAGCTTTCGGATTTTATATCATGCCAAATAATAAATTATTTGGCAACTAAGTGAACTTTAGTTTAAACATAATTAATAGTCGCAAGTATGGCCACGGAGCGTGAAACCCTGAGTTTGATTCCCATGCCGAGCGTGTTATTGATTTCTTAATATAACATTCTCGGTAGCAGCCCTGAGTTTGGATTACAATTCGATTAGTAACAATTGATTTGATTACTATGATATGGGAAGGATATATATTATACGGGTGGTTATGGTATTAGTAGACATCTAAGCATAATTATTATGTTTATTGAGAAAGTCTATTTCGTTATCCATATTATAATTATTACTCGTTAAACTTTTGGACCAGTACTGCTATGACTGGTCGTTATTCAGACGACGCGAGGAGGGCCTCTGGGATAATGGGCACAGATTGGGGGTTTTTGTGCGCCCACAAAGCGACATCAGGGAAGACGGTAGCACGTGGTAGTCGCGTGCCGCCGTGTGCACCGCACAGTGATAGCATAGGGAAGTGGACTTCCCTGGGACGGGCCTTAATAGGTGTGACATAGGAAGGGTTACGGAAGAATACGTTGTTTCACGGAGCCCCTCAATATTATACTGAAGACTGCCACCGGGGGGGTTTTATTGCGGCAAGAATCCCAAACACCCAGCCTGCATAAAAAAAATATATATTTCTATGAATGTCATCTCATTTAGTATAGTAAAATACTTTCCATTTGAAGGAAGCAGATTAATTTTTGGCAGTAAGGCAGTAAATCTTCGTGAGCAACAATTTTCAAGAGCTCAAAACGGACTTTAAATTTCTAACTTACTTTAAGTTTGTGTACGAAGTTGCTGCATTTTTAACAAAATAATCTTGCCGAGCAGTCGTTTTTATATATTTCACATAAGTAGCTACTGATTAAGTGACACATACCACCTTACCATCACGCCTGTATTCCCCGAAGGGTTAGACAGAGGTGTACCAATGTAGTACACCCACATTTCTCCGGTAGGTCCCATGTCATAGGGGGCGAGCCTATTGCCATTATAGGGGCACAAATTGAAACTCCCGTGTTGATACTGAAAGTTACATTGAACAATCCAATAACACTTTACTCGACCTGGGAATCAAACCCGGAACCTCGAGCATAGCAGTCATGCTTACTAACGAGGTACTTAGAATATATCAATTTATCTAAAAAAATATTTGAATTCCAAATATTAATTTAAAGAAATATTTTTGAAAACCCGTTAAAATAATGATAACGTTTCTAAAAATAAAATATTCTACCGGTTTTTTTAGGTATGTGAAATAAAATGGTTAGATTTCACAATTACAAATGGAAATATACGGGGATATTGTAAAATGAATTTCACATTTTATTGAACAATTTGAATTCCCGGCTGCCTGCCACGCAAATTCGATAAAGGTCAGACCAAAATAAAATTTGAATTTCGTTTCCATTTTTATACAGTAATATTTGAACTTAGAATATTATTTTTTGAATTTAGAATCAGTACAAAAACAGTGACATTGGCTTTGTTAATCAACAAAAACATAATTGCTAAATAATAACAGTAATAAACAGCCGTGAAATATCCACAACAAAATTTAGGCAAGTGTGACACTGATCAGTTGATAGATAGTATTACTTAGTGATAAATTGTACAGAGGCCAGAACATCAAGCGAACACAATCTGTAAAATTTCTTTGATGGATTTTCACCTTTAAAACAAAACGATAATGTTCATATTCAATTGGGAAAATTTGACAGTTTTGGATAGCTTGACTTGCTGGCGTCTGTACCTAGTACGGTTGAAAAGCGTGTAAAGGTAATTTTTTCGACCTCGTCTTGAAATACTTAATATTTCATATTAAAATTTAAGCCGCAGTTTCATTAAGTTGGTATTACTAGCGTGCATTATTTCCATAATATGCAATATCGTGCTTCGCTTTTCGCAATTTCAGTTAAGGCCAAGTGCTGAACACTACTTTGTAACAAGGCGCGTCCTTGCGAGGTTAATTTTTAAGAGTATTTATGACAGAAGGTTACTTTTTTAATATTACTAACATTACGGGACTTAAAATCGGTCGCAGGTGCATTATGTGGATGGATTTACACTTCGGCCAAGGAGTTTTGGGTGTTTCTGTAAAAAAATTGTTGAAAGTTGCTCGAGGTTATATGTTCGGTAAATGAGAGTAGGCTTTCCCTTATTACATGAAACCTAAAAACCTATATGGTTATCGAACTGTGGCTGTACAGAGGCCAGCACAGTACAGTTTTTAACTTTATCACAATATAATAAGGTTAATTTTCAATTGGGAAAATTTTACAGTTTTGGATAGCTTGACCTGTGGCGTCTGTACATAATATAAGTAGGTACGTCAAACTAAACATGTAAGGGGAATATAGGCGAGATGAGGAGCTCGTGGCTTAGTAATAACAACACTGATCAACTGATCTGCAAGGTTGACCTGCGCTTGCCACAGTCAGTGTGTGAATGTGTGCCATTAATAACACGTCAAGCCCACTCCATGCCTCCATGAGAATGTAATTGCATTCATGTAGTAAAAAGGTGTTACATAAATATAAATGTTTCATACATGACCCTGCTAGGGCATAACAATATGTACATATTTATAATCATTAGTTTATAACATTAATTAATAATTTCTTTCATCTAATTATAAACATTATTATATTATTTATTTAAAATACATTTTATAACAATCTAATTATGGCGTTGTTCTTTTTATATATTTATAACATTATTTAATTATCTAGTTATAACATTTTATATATTATAATAAGCCATCCCTGTTAACATATGAACAGCCTTTAGTGGTAGAAGCTCAGAAAGAAAGACAGTCTATCCTCAGGATATCGGTATTGCCCAGAAATTGGGTTGGGAAGGTTTGATGGCAGTCATCATCATTAACACATATACTGTCCCACTGCTGGGCACGGGTCTCCTCTCATACTGAGAGGGATAAGCTATAGTCCACCACGCTGGCTTAATGCTACCTCTACATCAAAATTAATAAAGCCTGTAATGTTGCTCCCATGACTCTTTATAAATGTAAATCTGAACTTTCCAAGTAGCTCCTATCATTAGACTACAACAAAACAGAAGAGTTAATTAAAATATCGATCCTATAACACTACCCAAATCCAATATAATATGTAAAATTATAGTTATCTATGCTTTGTCTGTGTTTGTGAGCGGCAATACTATTCCTAGGTTTTTCTTTTAGTTTTTTCTTTATTTATTTGTTATGTATCAACTGTGCTCGTCCTGCAACTCTGTTATGTATCTAAACAATTCGAGAACGCTGGTACCCTAAACACAAGTTTAATCTTACACTGGGTACCGGAGTTCATCGTAACCACTTTTCTTGTTGTTCTAACAATGCAGTGTCCAAATAAGTGTTTATATGTACAACTTTTGTTTAATAAAGAATTATTTATTATTATTAATGCGGATTGGTAGACTTCACAAGCCGTTGAGAATGAATTTATTCGAGCATGTAACTTTCGTCACGATGTTTTCTTTCACCGTTTAAGCCAGTGTTTTTTTTTATACGCATATTATTTTGAATTCAGCCTAATGGTAGTCGCTTCATGTAAAATACTGATATTATATCAAAATATTCGGGAAAGGACTTGGTGGTAAGTTACCTTTATGGCTTACCTGCAATGACTCGGCGAATAAATATGTTCGCATGTCACTTAATGTGTTATTCGCTGAATTCAAGGTGAAGGTCTTATAATAAACCATGCTAAGTCCATAAAATGCTTTTTTAACTTTAAATTCTGGTGAAACGTTAATTATAGATTAGTTTATCGTCAAATACGGTAGGTTGTTTACGTACACCAAATGCAGTCATATATTTAGCAATATGTATATTTGAAAATAGTCATATACATATATTGTTATGAGATTTTTTTTCTAGGAAATTTTTATACTGCACCATCTAGTTGCAAACTAAGTAGAGCTGCTACATGGGTAGACTAAACAACGGATCTAATACTTATATATTTTTTTTTGTAAATACGTATTTTACATCATAAGAAACATTCAGAAAAACATAATTTGTATGTTGTATGTTCATTACATAATTTTCTTTTAAAATTATTTTCATATTATTTACAGTTCATTGACTTGTTATATTTCTCTATAAGAAAAGAAAATGATAAGTAATAACAATAATTGCCTGACTGCCTCATTAGTGATCATAAGAGCGACGGTAGAGGTCTTTGTTCGATTTCCAGATCAAGCAAAGTGTTATTGTGTTTTCTACGAAATTCTCAGCTCAGAGTATGGATTAGTGCCCGGTTAAAAATGGACCCAAGCATTCCGGTTAACTGTGGGTGAACATTAGCACACCTCTGCCTATCCTTTCGGAACACAGTCGTGATGGTATGTTAAGTAATCATTATTAGTTTATTATAGAATAAAATGTGTTACTATATCACATTAATATTAATGGTATATCATGAAATAATTGTAAAATAAAATCATAGAGATGTGTAGTGTTTGAATGTGTGCGTGCGAATATGAGTGTGTGTTACGTTAGGTGTAGGTTTTACCTACACCTTAATTGAGTAGTCCAAAAGATAAAATGTACTAGAAAATGTCAGGCTATACGACTTTCCGATATATATACAAGGTATATAGAACGTACTATTATTATAACTAACAAGCGACGTTCCCGTGTCGCCTCTGACGGCTTCAGATCCGCTATTGTGCGCCAAAGGCCACGGAGTTCGGTGAATGGGTGCCCGAAAGGTCCCTCTCTGTGTTGTATCTCTATTGAGAACACCTTTGTACGGTATAGTCTACCTACCTTTCTACCGGCTTCACAAAGCAAAAGAAATCTTAAAGGTACACTTACGAATGTTTCGGATGGGTCTATCGTAATTTTGGGATAATGATGTAAGGAAAAATATTGTACTATTAATTGCCAAAAAGGTATATAAATATACTTTAGATTTCAATAATTTATAATTCATTATTTACAATAGACTTACCAAAATAATACTTACATATTAACAAAATATACATACTTACCTATACCAAAACAAAAAATAAATAAAAGAAAAAACTAATTAATTATAACTATAACTTAGCATCACGAATGTATGCCCCGAAGGGTTAGGAAGAGGTGTGTCAATGTGCCTACAGTTCGCCGATATGTTTAGGTCCCATGTAATAGGGGGCAGGCCTATCAACCGGGTACGAATCCAGTTAAGATTAAGTTAGGACTAAGCTGCTACTGAGAATTTCATAGAGAAAACCAATAACACTTTAAAGCATTTAAATATATATAATTATTATTTTTCCTACTAATGAACCTGTGTTTCTTGAATGTTAAATCTAGGAATTGTTAATTACTAATATACTTATTCGGAGTATCCTCTCGTTGTGACATTGAAATAGAAGACCCTCTTTTGGTTTTCTTAACATTTCCGCAAATTACTATTATAACCAATGCATAAGTATTTTTTCTGTAACCTCTTCACGCCTAAACCACTATTGAACAGATTTCAACAAAACATGAAGATAGATTGCATCCTACGAAATGTCATTGAACCCGCAGACCTATATCAAATATAACTAAATAGTTTTGATAGCATAGTGACAATCGAAAGATTTGTAATTGCAAGGGGTCTTATATCGCGGTCGATAATTATTGTAAGTTACTCGTAACGTGAGTAGAACTGGCGGCAATAATCGGGGCTGTGCGCGATAAAGTACGGAAGCTATAGCCGAGCTCCTACTGAATTTAGTTCACGTCTCTAAGTCGATACTATTACCTACACGAGAAAATACTTAATGAATAAAACACAGTGTTGAATAAATTAATAAATTACTGCCTAATGGACGTTTTCATAAATTTTTCTGAAATATTTCACTTAATTACTGAAGTATGGTAGCAAGAAAAAGTTACGGTTCGTTATTAACCTGTATAATTTAATTTAAGAGCCCTCTGCTTAGGGATTTGCGTCACTTCTTACTTTGTATATTTACGTACTTCAAAGGTATTTAAATCGCCAAACATTTTTATAATTAAAATGTTGAAATGGAAATCTTATAATTCCAAGCCAACGTCGCGGTTCGAGGAAACAACGTTCTGATATTGTACCATTTTTTTGATCGTGCAAACATTGACCCTACAGTAATTAGGATGGAGGAACGGCAAGCAGATTTTAACTTTTAATATTTAATCACAGGAAAAAAGTTCCTTTCTTAATTAATTTCTGCTGATCTTACCATCCTTTTTTGTTAAAAATAAGTTTAACGAATAATTGAGTCCACAAAATAAAATAAAAAACTAGGAAAAATTGGGGGCGTCCGCAATTTATTTTATAAAATTTTAGCCAACTGGGAAATTTTGAGAGTTTGCGATAAGCCGAATGGAATTAAATATATAACGTTACCCAAGTAACTCCTGGTTAGCAACACGTTTTAATTACAAAATGTTGGCAACTTTACTCGGTTTGTTTCATATTGGTTCACAGAAATAATTAAGGTTCGATCATTTTATAATTGATGTGAAGCAATTTAATATGTATTTGAATTTATTCAACGATACGTTTCTTCTAGGTAACCGTGCTTTCTATTTTGATAGATGTCGTTTTGGGAAATTATAATAATTATTAAAGGATAGCCCCTAATACTGGCTATTGGGGATATGCCTTAACGAGATCACACTCATTCAATGAGTCAGTGCACTACAAGTAGTCCATTTATTCTTCTTTTGACGATCTGTTCTCTGACCAAACACAATGCCACGTCAAAAAAGATAACTGATGTTAACGGTTACAATTAAAAGGATCAACGTTACATTCAGTATTGCTATGAAGAAACAAAATTTATAAATATTCAGCGTCAAACATCTTCACTGAATTTGCAAAGTTCTTGTAATATAATATTTGAGATTGTTCGAACAATGTATAACAATAAAACTACTACGACAATAAAATACATTCGTAGCCACGTAGCTTCGTAGCCACGTAGCTTCGTAGCTTCATAACCGCGTAGCTTCGTAGCACTTATGTAACTGTGAGTTTGAATGCGTGCGGCGCTCCCAGATAAAGGCGGTACCACAACATTACACTTCTCTTTTTCAAGCTTTTGTACACAATAACTGTAATCATATGTATATCGGTGAATAACATGTAAATATTTAAGTGGTTTTCGATGACATCGGCTACGCATAAGACACAGGTACAGGTAATCGGCTTTCCTTTTGTGCCTCCGAAAAGGAAATGTTTTTTTCCACCGTACAGTTTGTAATATGTTTTTCAGAGGCGGAATTTTAACGCCCTGGGGATGTTTTTGTGCTTAGACTCAGGGAAATTGGACAAATTGAATTTTGTGTTTTGTTTGAATATAATGTATCTACCAGTACTCAGTTTACCTAAATAAAAGTAGATGCGCAATATCGAATAGTGTAATGTAGATTTTATGTATAGAAGTAGTCTGCGTTATCATATATGTATATGTTAGATATTCAGTTTCCTTTTTGAAACAGGCAATCTCGCAGAACATCTAGTATGCGGAGTGCTTTTGCTGGTATAATTGCACGGAGGTGGATATGAAAGCTTTGCACGCTATTTTATAGGGCACTTATATAAATAAATATACTAGAAAAGCCTGTTATCCAGTTTATTCGTAGGATATGAGTATGACACAGAAATTGGATTGTGGAGGTCTGATATGCAGCCGCATCTGGTTAACCTGGAACCCGATCCAGAACTAAATTTCACATCATCAACCCATATACTGTCCCACTGCTGAGCTAGGGGCTCCTCTCTGAATGAGAGGTGCTAATGCGGGTTGGCAGACTTCACGTACCGTCGGGAAAAATCTCTAGGGCATGCAGGTTTCCTCATGATGTTTTCCATCACCGTTTCAGCGAGAGATAATTAATTAATAATACGCATATTATTCGAAAAGTCAGAGATGCGTATGCGTGCCTTGGATTCGAACCCGAGACCTCCATTGTAATAGTCATATCACTAGGCAATCACTGGTTTAAATTAGCTACCTACCTAACCACATAATAAACGATAATCTCAAATAGAAATCGTTCAAATATCTCACCGTGATGAGAGAAATATGTTTTATGAAAAATTGCAATTTAAGTGTTTCTGTTCTGCAGTAGAATTCAGAAATAACAAGCATTACTTCACACGTAGACGACTCACATCTGGGCTATAACTCAAGTGTGACAATATTTGAGATCGCAGAATATATCGAGAGCTTTGACCCCCACGATGTACAGACGGCAAAAGTAATAGGTATGTAGGCAGCTAGCGACATCTACATTTAAACAGAGATTTTGTGTGTCAAGAACTTAGGTGCATGCGTCTTTTTATATCTGAAAGACATTGAGGATTTCAGATATAAAAAGACGAACATACTTACGTCAACATATCACACACAACATACATCACTCCTGTATTCCGCGTAGGTTTACGCAGAGGTGTACCAATGTATACCCACAGTTCGCCGGTATATTAAATAGTATTGCTATTAAACGGGCGCAAATCCCAACACCGAGCTACTCCTGAGAATTTACACAGAAAAACCCAATAATCTTGGAAGCTTGTCATTAGCAACTGCCATTGATAATATTCTGTATCCATATTTGTTATTAGTCTGTAAGCTTTCTGTAAAATTAAAAAATAAAATAATAATAATAAATAAATAATATTTTGCTCGACCTGGCAATAGAACCTAAGACTTCTAGCGTAGCAGTTGCACATAGGTCGACTAGAGTAACGAGTCAGTAAAAAAAGTTAAAAGGACAAAAAAGTGTGATAACACAATGTTGCGTTTTCAATGATGATGTAGTGACACGAATTGAAAAATATGATGACATTGGACATGTTAAGAGACTGAATGAAAGCCGAATAACAAAGAGATTTATAAGGTGAATGTCAGCGGAAGCGCCGGGAGGGGCCGCCCTAGAAAGACATACACCGACCTTATTGATGTGGTCCTTCAAAAAGGTCAGATGCGAAGTATTCGTAACCGATGCGTGTGTATGATAAGTTGTACTAACGTGGGCGAAGCAAAAGAAGTATGCAAGTGGCCTTTTTTAGTTTCTGCCGTGTGTATGTTTAAGTAATATTGGTTTTCTTTTGAGTTAAGTTTATTTTAAGTAAGTTAAGTTAGGAAGTCACTTATATTGACTTATTTTTAAGGTCTATATGATACAAATTCCTTTACTTTTTTATATTTTGATTTTATTTATTTATTTTAAAACAAAACTATTTGATTGCATTTGTTTTGTTTGGATGAAATCCAGCAATTTTTATTGTTATTAAATAATATTATTTCTTGTTGTTTCAAATGTACATAGTAAGGATTTAAGGAATCAAGTCTAAAATAGCATTTCAAACAAACTAGAATACACATAACTCGCGAAATTATGAGAAGGGTAATATCGTGGTTCTTTAAAATGCAGAATGTTTTTGCTGAAATCTACCGTTGTTACGAGCAAAGTTTACTTTGGTGAACCGCCAATTTCAATTTGTATACATCAACAGATAATTTTATTGCCTTCAATTTTAACTAAAAATTGTTTTGAACTGTTTGGAAGAAAAGAGGTCTTAAGTGACTCATCTAAGTAAAGAAGTCATTATTTTATATACCTACAATGCGGAAAAATATAGCGGATATTAAGAGAGAGAGAATTTTCGAGAACAAAAAACACAAAACAGAATACAGGCGCATCTAGAACGTACAAGGTCTAAACAAAAGCAGATTCAAAATTTAATTTACTTGAGCATAAAAATAACAGAATTTCCGCAAACAGAGCCGCGGGCGGGCTAGTCAATAATAAAATAGTTAAACCTTTTTCATCCCTCAAGTGCTTTTCTACGCTCAACTCGGAACAAGTGAATTTCAATGAAGTGAAAAGAACACAAATCCACCTTTTTCTTTCTCTTTTACTTAATAACGAAGTAGGTACTCTCGGCAAAGTAATTCTAAGTATTCCCTCAGAAATGTTCAATCAGATTCTGTATCATTAAGAACGTACTTTTGCTTCTTTTCTAGTTCGATAATTTATCATAAAAACTTGGTACTTGAGAAATTGCAGTTTTCTGTTCGCATCGAAAAGTTGGGATCAAGATTATAAAGTTGGATATCCCATGGAGCGACGATTCAAAAAGCATTAGCGAGAACGACTGAGATAACACATTCTCTTTGAAAACTTGATCCTTTAGTGGAATTGAGAAATTATTTTCGCTGAGATAGTTTTTATGATGGAATAAGGTATTTTTCTTTATACGGTGTAAGTTTTTATTATTATTTTAATGAATTAGGTTATAGGCTATCTAAAATAATATTCTATTGCGTATGTTTTTCTTTATTAATTGATATAAATATTATATAACATTTATACAGCATTAATCTCCTGGTAATATTTGTTTGAAACAGTTTATGTTGTGTATGATTTTAATACTGATATTCAGCCGTATCTAGTAATCGACCCCAACATAGTTGAAATGGAACATAGACAGAAACTTTACGTGAAATTACTATAATATCCTTTGTAATAAAAAGCGTAAAAGTGGAACCATCGTATCAGGGAGTATGTGTTACTTTAACTATCTTGCATTTTATGTTATGATATTTTGTATATTATTTTGTATTTTTTCGTTCAAATTCTAAATGTTCAGTTCAAGGAAAGAAACAAAATATACATAATTATATAATCGCTCATTGTTGATTTATGCAAAACTTATAAGGCTCCGTAAATATAAGTAAGATAAAATAGCTTACAGAGAGAGTAAAGCAGTAGCCGATTGGATTACATTGGCCAATATTTAACTAAGTAAACTTCCATTATAAATTAAACTCCCCTAATATTCATTTCACCTTCAAGAGGATCAGCTAATTACTTTATTGACTTGAATGATTTTAGTGTGCAAATTTTAGCAGTTATAGCCTAGTGATATAACCATTGGACTGCCAAGTCAACTGTCTCGACTTGGAATACAAGACACGCACCTCTGACTTTTCGAATTCATGTGCGTATTAATAATCAATTATCACTAATTTGGTAATTACTTAAATTACTCGTTTATACTAGTTAAAATAGTTTTTTTTTATTATTTATTTCAGCGTATTGTGAAAATAAAGGTCTCGAGTTCGAATCTAAGACACGCATCTCTGACTTTTCGAATCATGTGCGTATTAATCTTTAATTGAAATAAAACAACTTTTTACGGATTTTATCGCGTATATTATTATCGCGATTGGTCACGGGTAGACTGACCGTCCGAGTCTACCCGTGACCATGGACGCTGTAAAGGGTCCGAAACGTCGGGATTAATAATATCAATATACGCGATAAAATCCGTAAAAAGTAGTTTTATTTCAATGTATAATATTCGCGTAAATGTCAGAAATCAATATAATCTTTAATTATCACTCGCTTAAACGGTGAAGGAAAACATCGTGAGGAAACCTGCATGCCTTAGAGATTTTTCTCGACAGTATGTGAAGTCTGTTAACCCGCACTAGGCCTGCGTGGTGGACTATAGCCTAATCCCTCGCAATCTGAGCGGAGACCCGTGCCCCGCAGTGGGACGGTATATGAGTTGATGATGATGATTTTAATGTAACGTTCATATACCTAGAGTTGTTGCTCTCATTGTAGTTCGTATGTATTTTTACACCTCTGCCTAATCCGTCGAGGTATACAGGTGTGACAGTATCTTATGTTTATGTTGTCAAATTGCAATTTTGTAAAAAGAACAGGACGGTACTTAAAATGTAACCAACATATTTTTAGACGTATCTAATTTCGTCCGAAAAGTAAAAACGTTATATGTCAACCGGGAAAACCGTGATAACAAGATCGGGCACCGAGCCTTTATGTCAACAAAAATGAACGGGCGTCCCGTGTTTTATAATTTATCGTCACCACCCAACATTTTAGGACGAAATGCTAAAAATACAACCTGAAATACTGACCAATTCGCTTCGTTACAAACGAACGAAACGTAACACGGGTTCCTAATGGAGCCGGTCTTATTAAATATTGAATAATGATGTCAAACTGGAGTACAACGGGCAAACAAGCTAATCCAATAAATTATAGGCGGCACTCAACGTGGAAACAATAAAAATATTCGAGTCTTTGTCCTGTTCAGTCTGCATGAAATATCTTTGGGTGTTTGAAGTTATACGTAAGTGGTTGCGCTGTGGTAAAATGTTATACATAAACGATAAAAACTCGGTGTAAATACGCAGGGGTTCGCCAATATTCTCCTTACTAATTTCGATATTTTTGCACAATCACTTAAGTGAATTGATCGTATTGTTCGTAACGCCTAATTTCAAATACGCACAGTTATGTCCTTCAACTATACCTACAATTTAAAAAGATCAACGAATAATAAGTTCGTACTGATGGCCAGTATTTGATTTCCATCAATAAAGGTTTGTTCATCAAAAAATGTTGTGATAATTGCATTCAAAAACAATAATTACAAAGGGTCTTCACTACTTCTAGGTACTACTGCTACACTACGCTGCCAATATTACAGTTCACTAGTTGTTGCAACGGCAGCCATGGTTGGATAAAAATGTAGCTAGCCATGGGGACATGTACAAGCTATCCAAAACTGTCAAATTTTCCTAATTGAAAGTGAACCTTATTACTTTGCATTTAAGTTGAAAATCTATCAAAAAAATTTAACAGATTGGGGAAGCTTTATATGCTGGCCTCTGTACATGTCCCCATGGCTAGCCACACAGTATGTCGTCTGATATTTCTTGTTGAGACAGGGTTAGGGACGAGAAAATGTACCGACATAATTGTGTCGCGGGACGCACGGTCGCTGGCCATGAACGTGGTCGCATAGTGCGCAGACATCCCCTTTACGTTTTAAATAATTCAATATGCGAAACTGAAGAATGGCAGCGACGTTTCGCAATTTATTTCGAACTGGATGCGGCACGGAATTCATCCACGTTTTTAAAGGAATGCTTGAAAGAATTCAAGTCGTGTATATTGGCTCTGATTTAAGTGAGCGACGACCTACTTCCGTACGCACAGGTACCTTCTTCTTTAGTTAATATTAGGTAACTAATATGAGATGTGACGTCAGTGCTATGAGTATTATATGAGAGGTAGGACATAGTGGGAGTAATTCCACTCCAATTGGAGCTTCCCGACTGGGGAAGTATATAAGCCTTGCAGAAAATCGAAGTTAAATAACACAGCTGTGAGCTGTGCCACGAGGAAACGTTGTGTTGGCAGTGGGGGGACTTTGACCCTTATGCTGCCAACCCAACTATTCCTCTTTCGTTTCACAGGGTCGGCAACGCGGAAGTGATACTCCCGGTGTTACAAGCGTCTATAGGCTACGGTAACCGCTTACCATCAGGGGGGTCGTATGCTTGTTTGCCACTTTAGTGGAATAAAAAAAATGTGTCAGTATCTCGTGGTCAATCAACATTTTTTTTTTCAATACCACAACAAGAGAACACCACCAAAACGACAACATCGCGTGCGATTACACAGAATGTGCAAAAGTCGTAAATCCAAAAAAAGTAGGTTGTAAAAATATTATGCTTCAAAAAAACGTAAATATTCATAAACATCTAAAACAAACCGTATAATATTGTGTTACGTAACAACAGTGTTACATAATAAGTACCTAATAAAAGTTACACGAAAATTATTGTTACTTATCCGAGAATATTCGTGTAGAAAGTTAGTGTTCGGCGCTATGGTGACCTAACACTCCTTTCTTGTATTGATAGTGCGGTTTAGGGTAAAAGTCAAAGTCTCGAATTACAAGGTATAAATGGCTATATTAATTCACTACTAAACTTAACACAAAATGGTAAAAATGGTAAACTATGACTAAGGTAATGGTAAAATGGTTATGGTTTGAGAACGTGGTGTCTCTGATGAGATCTAGACGCGAACTGGCCCACATTTTGGTGGACGAGCAATGTGCATACTTGCGTTCGATGCAATTATGCATTTTTGCTGAGTGTTCGATCAAACTCGAACAATTCGTGATACTTTCCTTTCATCGTGATTGACACGCACGCCGGCAACTGTAAGGCGACCCCTCAATTTTCTTAAGGTCAAAAATGTCTGATAATTAATGTAATATACATATCATCATCGCGCCTATTTTCTCAAAGGGTTAGGCACAGAGGTTTTATTGTTGTTAAACCTACGTTTTGATATTGATGTGAGATTTTACGATACGAAATTTCGGAGCTAACCAACAAAAACGTTACAGTCAACTTCACTAAACCTGTCATTAAAATTACAGTTTCTATAGCAACGCTATTATACTATCTTTTTGTATTTTTTTAACATTTTCCATGCTAAGATTTTAAAGTTTTTAAGCAAAGGAAAAATTCGACCGCCCGATCCTGCCCGCGGTCGAATTTTTCCTTTGCTTAAAAACTTAAAAAAACGCTATTATATTTAATTTTCATTTAGTAAGCGTTATTTTAGTTTTAAATATAAAGTGTTTTGTACCTTTTTTAATTATATAAACAAAAAAACAGGACGGAACAGGAAAGGAAAAAAATTGAAAATCTACAGAAAAGGTGACTGATGACTTTGTGAAATAATCAATGAGCATGTAGGGTGGCTAACGAAGCTCGAAAACCTGAGAAAAAACGCTAAAACAAACTCAGAGAATCATGATCACCCTAGATAAAGTAGTAGGAAATATGAGAGTATTACGATGCAGGGCAAACAAAAACCTATTTATAATATTTTTGTTATACCCAAGCAAATATTATATAATTTGGTTTAATATTTTAGTTATCTTAGCGAAGGAATAATTCGACTGTGGGCAGGATTCGAACCTGCGTCTTCTGGTTAGATACACCAGATGCTATTACACTTAGCCACCGCGAGTCCCACCCGCCAGACCGAAATTTCACTGACGGCACCGTAAACTCAGAATGTGAAGGCGAATTTTTTCTTCGCTAAAATATCTTTAAAATCTTAGCTGGTCTATTAACGTAAGAAGCTTCGTTTCTAACAGGTATCTTTAATCTCCAAACTCCAAATCTAGACACAAATTTATAGTTTGGGATGTCACTGAGACTTGCCTAACAGAAAGACACAATAACTAACACCGATCGGGGATTCCAGCCCAGAACCTTTAGTCTAAACCAATTGTTTCAAACCATATCTAATTAAATTCTATATCATATATGGTCTGTTTTATTTCAGTTAGGTATTTCTTTTCTTCTCACATAAAACACCGCATTCAAAGAGCTTTGCAGTTGCTGTACATTATTCTCGAACAATAGATTAAAATGAATAACAGGTATAAACAATATTTCTTCGTTATATTCTCTCGTCGATTTAATTAATGTGCTTTTGTTTTGAAATAATACGGACATTTCAAAAGGGATTTTCACTCACTTGGCTCTGTTTCTAGATTTATTTGAATTAACATTTTTGTTTGTATAAGCATTGCGATGGATCCTGAAAAGGGTCGAAACGTCTGGTTTAAAAAATATAAATGTGATTTTTTTTAAGACTACCGCCGATTTTATGTCAGTGTCTCGCGTACTGTATAAAAGGAAGGCACAGACGTCACTCGCCCACTTTGCCGCTTGTCGTTATGATAGTAACATTGGATCTCTGTCCGATCATTGCATAAAGTTACTCGAAGTCTTTATTTCTAAGAAATTTATTACATACTTTTTCACAATAAAAATAGTCAAATGCTCAATCAAAGCAATGCTCAATTTACAATGTAGATAACAAACGCTAAAAAACATAATATACCATCACGACTGTATCCTCAAAAGGTCTATAGTCTATAATACCACTGGCATACTACTGTTTCTCAATGGCATGTTTGGCAAGGCCCAACCATCAACAGAGTACTACCACCCAGTTTTTGTGGTCCAATGTAATATGGTGTGAGCTTGTTGCTGAATCTCGCTTCCACAGCTTATGTTCATCTGAAGTGTAGGATTTTCACCTTTACACATAATTTTTGTCAGTGTTTAGCCTATTGCCATTAACCGGGCACAAATCTGCGAGTTCATAGAAAAACTCTGTAACTACTAGTTACTTGACCTAGGAATCGAAACCAGGCCCTCTCGCCCAGCAGCCGTGCCTATGACCACTTGCCTAATGAGACAGAATTCCTAAGGTTATGCGACGTCATAACTTTAGGAATTCTGTCGAATTGAATTTATTGAGGAATTCATCTAAAGTCAATTCATATTTAGAATTCGTAGAACTTATTCTACTGCGAATTCTAAATATGAATTGAGTTTGAGTTGAACGTATTCTGGTATTTTATGTATCAATAAATATTATTAGTAATTCAATTAAATTTATTTTTTGGCCCTGCTTACTCCATTAAAAACAAAAGGTACGTGGTGTACGTTATGAAGGGTGCAATTACGGAAATGAAACGGTTCGTTAGGTTTTTAATTAAATTAATGGATGGAATGTTTCTCTGTCCATGATTAATATAGTTGTTGGCACGCCAAAGGTCGCAGCTGCACCGGACATTTGTATCACTTTGCAGCTCTTCGTAAATAAACTAATAGTATTCGTTGTTCGAAAAGCAATTCTGGATGTAGGGAATTGCGGTTTGATTTAATAATGTTGGTGCTCTAGTTTGTAGGCCTAACTGTCATTTTGTTATATACGCTACCATTTTTAATTACTACAAAACATATGTAAGTTTAATACTGAGTCATTTTCCTATAATTTATGTTGAAAACTTACTTTAGTTTACTTACTTGTTAGGTTATATCCCAGATATTCAAGATAAATGTATGTATTACAATACATTTAATTTGAGTATCTTTTTACCAGAACTCTTTTTCATCTGCATGTGCGTGCTACATGACATTGATCATTTTCAGATGGAAAAATTGAATTGTGGAACAGTGAATTTTATTTTATTTTTGATTATATATTTTCCTGCATGCCTTGGAGGTTTCTCTCGATGGTGTGTGAAATCTGCCAACCCGCACTAGACTAACGTGGTGGACTATAGCGTAATCCCTTTCAATCAGATCCGTGCCCATCAGTGGGACAGTATATAGGTTAATGATAATAATATTTTTTTTTTATCTTTTCCAAAGGTAAAAAATGTAAGAAAACAGGCTGATTGACCACTACATATGCTAAACGGCTATCCAATTGTTTTAATTGGGACTGTAAATTAATAACCGAGAACTGCACATTTTGTGGTAAGTTATTTATTTATTCTGGTACATTAGACTGGAGTTTTCGATGCAATAAGATCGATTGAAATTAAGCTCCTATAAATTAGGATTCGATCGGTCGAAAATTTTTTCCAATAAAGTTTCTAAATTCTTGATAATGAGGTGAACGATATTGTGTAGTTAAACATATTTGTAATTTTCTAAGTTTAAGTTAAACATTTATGTTAAACACAACAAGTTTTTTTTAAGTTAAACATATTTTAAATTGTCATATGGGCCACCTGATGGTTAGCAGCCACCTCAGCCTATAGATGCTAGCAACACCAATGGTATTACTCACGCATTGTCACCGTGAGACTTCAATTGTTTAGAGACCTCATATGCCCAGTAATTTTACTGGCTACATTGCCCTACAAACTAGAACACAATAATTTTAGAACAGTATTGCTTAGCTCTACCGGTATTTGTCAATATAATGGTACCATTCCAGATGAACTCGGCAGTATGAGCAGAACCTACCAACTTAAAATGTCTATGAAGTTAAACAATGTTTCCATAATTTTAACGTTTAAACTTGTCAAACAGAATACACTGAGGTCAGCCATAGTAGAAGTAATTCCACTCAAATTGCAGCAGCCCGACTGGAGAAGTACAGTCAACAAAAGAGTTAAGTATACAGACGTATAGCAAACGAAATATGTATTTTTATACAGATTTCGACATAAATAATTACGCGCCAAAGGGTTAGGTATGTAGCTGCTTACAATACTTACGTTTTGACACATATTGCTTGATACATGAATACACTATCTTTATCATAACACAGATTATTAATTAACTGCCTGTATACCTAACTCTTTTGTTGACCGTACCTCCGGTTTGCAGAAAATCGAAGAGAAATAACACTGCTTTGAGCTGTGTTATGTTCCTTGCGGTGAGCAAGGTTGCCAGTGCTCCGCGAGGAAACGAAGGAACGTTGTGTTGGCAGTGGGGGGACTTTGACCCTTATACTGCCAACCCAACTATTCCTCTTTTGTTTTACAGGGTCGGCAACGCGCAAGTGATGCTCCTGGTGTTACAAGTGTCTATAGGCTACGGTACCTAACCACTTACCATCAGGTGGGCCGTATGCTTGTTTGCCACATTAGTGGTATAAAAAAAGAAACTGATCGAAGCTTTCAACCTTGACAGATAAAAGTCTAGAATACGAACATTTGAGGTTAAGGTGAAGAGTAAGTCTTGCGAGCGCGCTTGGACGGAAGTGACGTAGATGTGAATAAATAACAAGCTACCGTCTAACACACCAGGTAGGTTACCCATTCCAAGACTCTGTCGGTCAAGGCACACAGAATTGATTAAGGTTTCCGATGTTAAATGTTTTGGGTTCACCTACAATCACATAGCGAGGGTTGGATATAAATCCGTCGAAGAGGTAAAAGTAAGGTCAGTTTAAAATACTCTAATGTATTAAATATTTTTTCGGAAGGTTCATACAACATGCCATCACGCCTGTATTACCCGAAGGGTTAGGCAGAGGTGTTCACTAATGTGTACTCACAGTTCGTCGGTATGCTATGTGTAATAGGGGGCGAGCAATAAGCTAACTAGTAGCTTGTAATTTATCCATGGAGGCTTGTCATCAGCAATTTGAATATCTCGGTCAAGTTATATAATTATTATTTATTAATAGTCTGTAAGCCATTCTAATAGTAATACTTTACGGAACTTTCGATATTATTTGAGCTTTTTAATGATTGTTAAAACTTCAGTTATTTATTCTGTCACTATCCGTGAGAACCTTTGTTCTGGCTAATACTACACATACTACACAAGCACCCCGGAAGTAAATTCAACTAAGATGATTCGATATTTTACTATCTGACTACATTTAACGTACGGTCACCAACGAAAGACAAATTTTGAAAACATCACTACACCAAAACTTTTGGTTAAATTCTAGTTAAGGTAAAGCTTGTAATTATCTTATAGACAAAGAATCATGCTACCTTCTCGGGTCAGTAACTTCTAGATAAGTAAAAAACTAAAGCGTTTTAAAAATTGCATCGTGTTCTGTGACTTTCGTTGCTGACTGTACACTAACGTTTAAAGTTATATATACATAAGCCAACCTTTTAACTCTAAAATAATATTAAGAATGAGCAAAGTCTACATAATTATTTAATCTAGTTTACTTAACACACTCCGAGGTCATTCCTGCAACGGTTAAGTTATTTATATTATTTGTTTGTCGATAAATGAGATCACAATGAAACTCACTTAACAGAGGATTAAATAAAGCTTTCATAGCATTTATTTACCCTTATCCGTTTATAAAACTAACTAGGAAATTCAATCTCTAAACAGATATACCATCACGCCTGTATTTCCCGAAGGGTTAGGCAGAGGTGTACCAATGTACACCCACAGTTCGCCAGTCCAATGTAATAGGGGGCGAGCCCAGAACTAACAGAACATATATCCAAACTCCGAGCTGCTACTGAGTATTTCATAGAAAAAACCCTAGAACACTTTTCTAGACCTGAGAATTGAACCCAAGACCTCTAGCGTAGCAGTCGCGCTTAGGACCACTAGACTAACGAGACAATTCTCTAAACAGTTAAAAACCCATGTCGTTTAGCCGGGAATTAAAAAAAAAAAATATAACAAAACAATCCTTACGTTACCGTACATAAAATCCAATATTTTCCATAAAACTGAGCATCCAATTTATCTACAGCAAGCATCTTACTTAATATGACTCTTTAGGCCTCTTTATAGTCCTCAGAATGGTGTATAACATCACCTAACTTGACAAAAAGATCCGATTGCGCTATAGTACATCACTAGCCTATGACAATACCTTATTAGCATGACATAAGCGGCAGAAAAATACTACGCAAAATGGTCGTTTAAAAAAATGTAAGACTCAAAAAGGTCGCATACCTATTTCGATTTAATTTCACAATAGCATTGTTCTTGCTCTTTAAACGAATAGAAAAAATAAAATGAAGATACATTGTTTAGATTATCGTAATGCGGTATTGCATGCACAACGCCATAAAATATTTGTGCAGAATAATTTCTCTACATAATGAAATATTCCATGAATGTCTACAATACCCATTTGACAATTCGAGGCTTGCGCAGACATCTTCGATGTATAATTTAGTTTCAGTTCAAAGATTTCAATGTTTGCTTTCCAATTCTGTCTTTTGTTGTTCTAAGATAATATTTGAAATGTTTGCGCAGGTACTTGTATAAACATTGTATTAATAAGTCGTCTTATTATATTAGCGGCACTGTTGTATAAGATTTCTGTGTTTCTTTGTTAATACTATCTACATTAAATTTAATATTAAATTTTAAAATTATAAGATACCTACCTCTCATCTTTGAAGAATATTAGCGAGCTTTATATATTATATATGTTGTATCATATTTGTATATATGTTTTGTGTATTTTTTTTAATTTAGAATAATTTATAACGATTTTGAGTTAATTTGCCAAATTGAAACGATCATTAAAAGTAACTTTTCCACGCGGACGAAGTCGCGGGCAGAAGCTAGTTAGTATATAAATA
This sequence comes from Acronicta alni, assembly GCA_964056405.1. Classification (NCBI taxonomy): domain Eukaryota; kingdom Metazoa; phylum Arthropoda; class Insecta; order Lepidoptera; family Noctuidae; genus Acronicta; species Acronicta alni. The sequence continues at coordinate 11,265,798 of OZ043918.1, forward strand.
AAAGGAGTTAAAAAGTTACAAAAGGAACAGACTACACAGAAGTAGTGTCGCGTACGAAATTATTAATAAAGTAGTAAAAAAATATTATATTAACATTATTAATGAAAGAAGCCTTGCAACAAATAAACATAGAAAAATCGAAAGCTGAAATAAAAATTTTCAAGGTAGACGTAGGTACGAATCCTGGTCGTAGTCGAATTTTTTCTTCGCTAAAATAACTACTACTTACGGATTGTATCACGTTACATTTATATTATTTCAAATTCATTTCAGATCCTTTACAGCATCATGGCTAGACTAGTCTACTCAAGAACATAGATGCTTTAAGGATATGAACCTCAAGTCAGAGTCAAGTCAATCTCAGAAATAGAAAGCTACGCAGTATACCAAAGAGTCTTTAGTCTTTAAATATTAAGCCTTAAAGTGTTTCAAACATTGACAATACTTAACTAAACTATAAACTTGAAGTTTAATTTAATATTGAATAATTCATATGACACCTTTAACTGAGTCCGTCAAATGGTGGAAAACTGAAACTCGAAGAAGTTACTTACAAATTTAATGAGTTGGCAAAACGTGATATTTTTTTCTATTATATTTAGCATTAACGCATGCTAAATATTTTTAAAGATATAAATTGTAGAGAACTAGTTTTTGTAAATCCCTCCTTATTATATACAAGAAACACAAACATTTGTGTTCATTGCATAAATATTTGTATCCTGTGGGAATCGAACTCATGGACTCGTGATCAGCAGTTCGACACTTAAACCACTAGACCACAGACGTCGTCTGTAGATTAATTAATCGTTATTATACCACCTATTTACAGATGAATTAAAGTTATTTAAATGTAGATTTATAAATATGGTTTGTCACAAACGCATCGTAAGACAATATCCAAAAATATACGTAATCAAAGATCCCAACAGATAACATATTAATATTGGAAACTATCTTTATAACTTGTTGACATGAAAAAAGTAAAAATGAAGAACAAAAGTTGTAATAAAAAGTTAAATTATATACATAAATGACAATATAACTTGTTTTTTTTTTTGTTATTAGTTTTCTTCAATGTTTCTATGAATTAATTACCGCTGAGTGATATCCGAGTAGACTACTTTTACAAGAAGTTGCTTTCTCTAAGAGCTACATTTTAAATACTTATAAAAAAGTTTGACGTTTACTTGTCGTCCCCTAAGTGGAGAATAAACAAAGGCTGCTACTTATTGAACGGAACCTTACAATCTTCCCACAGGCATAAATAAAGCGGGCAATATGACACTAATTGCTACACGCTACTACGAAGTTGCTACGCCGTAGAGCCTTGCTACGCCACACTACACCGTAGACGGTCATTGTACTACTGCACAAGATTCAGTTTTGCTTAACAATATCAAACATTCGTTTGTATTAAAATAAAATATTTATTAATATTCCTACTTAACATTACGTGTGTTAATTTAAAAGCTTATATACGATTATTGTTTTCTAGTCGTAAAAAATAAAGGCTTTTTAACGGTTATCGTAACCTCTTATCAAAGATCATAATGTTACATGTTTACTATTTGCACGACTTCACATGCTATACTCATATACACAATAGTCCACGAGCGCTGACCTTCGATAAAAGTTAACTATCATTATTCAAATAAAACTAATATCTTACCGTTTAGACAGCTGCCTGAAGATTTGCAAGCAATTGCAGCACTCTCACATGACACAACGTATTGTTAGGTCCAATCACATACGCGTAAACGTCTGTAGCGCGGTCAGGTTTAATCAAATACTGATATAAGTTGTGACAGTTTATTAGTGTTTGTAACACAGCGAATTGTTGTGTGGGTTATCGTCGGCAGCTGTCATGTAGGTGTAGGAGACGAGCGGGTTGGAGCGCGCGGCGATGGCGACTGAGCCGGGCGGCGCGCGCCCGCGGGACCGCCCGCCGGTCGATATACGCGGCAGAATAAACACGCCGTACTAGGATGGGAGTACCGCCGGTGTTGCCAGCCTCGCGGAGCCGCAGGGTTGCCACCTTGAGTGTTTGCCGCCGTTTGTATCTCTCTTCCGCGAATTCTTATGCCAGTCTCGTGAGCGCGCGTCCTAATGAAATATGACGCCGATGTGCTCCATTCGAATGTAACGTGTAATGTCTCTCTCCTTGTTTTACACGTCCACGTTCGGCTGATTGGATCGCCGAAATCCTGTCGATATGCAATAGTTATTCAGCGGCCGTCGCTGTATAATTTAAATGTAACCTTCACTTATCTCTACGTTGAGACAGAAGAATTACCATAATAGAACCATCTGTAGTCAGACTGGATCGCCATGCAGTTTTGTCATAGAACTATCTCGGTACCAGTTATCTTTATGAGATATTGTAACCGACTATAGTGGGGAACTGCAAATCGATATGAATGCATTAAGTGTATTGTAAATTAGTTTCACTATATCAAGTGCTAGCTTGTAGTATATTATAATATTTTTCGACGTCTGCGGGCTATTAAATGGAGTGTCGGAGTGCTGATCACGAGGTTGTGGTTTCGATTCTGTGATGAATATAAAATTGTTTGTATTGGTTTGAGTGTTTCTTATGTATTATAACGCTTTATTTCCAAAAAAAATAGTAAAAAAAGTATTACATCCACTGTCTAGTACCCAGAGTACAAGCTCTGCTTAGTTTATGACTAGATGATGTTGTGTAAAATTGTCCCAAATTATTTATTTATATTAATTTTCGTATTTTGTTAAAAGCTCATTTCAAACAGTTGATAAATATGTAGGTATCTAAGCTTACGTTCAACATCTATAGTCATATCTATATATAGGTAGCAGTTGGTTCATATTCATGAATTCAGATTCGGTTTGATAAGTAAACAGCGCTGCGAGAGGAGCCGAATAACTATCAGACATTACCTACATTATTTAACTCGTAACATGTATTTTATACTCTTTATATCATTTATTCTGTTAATGTGAGAGGAGACCCGAGGCGTGTTTTATATTTGTAAAATATCTATGAATAGAAATTCTCATTATAAAGGTATTTTAAAGAGGTTGTAAACGAAATAAAAATAATACAACAATTTTTCGCAAAAATTAAATTGATTAGCTGACGAATGGAATGGAATGGAATTAGTTTGAATAGTTGTATTTTTTTTGTTGTACCTTTTTTTTATATAACATACATAAAATACCATCACGCCTTTACTCCCTCAAGGGTTAGGCAGAGATGTACCAATGTACACACACAGTTCGCTGGTGTGGGCAGTGTTTAGGTCCTATGTAATAAATAGTGTAGCCTATGGTCAACAGCAGGGAAAAACTCCAAACTGCTAATGAGAATTTCATAGACAAACCCAATTGCACTTCGCTCGACCTAGAAATCTAAGCCTTAGGCTTTGCTAGGTTTTGCCTCTAGCATAGCAGTCGCGCTTAAGAATTTTTTATATATTATACCTACGCGATTAAATCGGAATTAAAGAGGTTTTATTTCAATGTTCGCGAAGTGTCAGAAATCAATAAATATTTGTAGTTTAAGGAGTACATTGACATCTTGATATAAAATTAAGTCTCGCTGTCATGTGGGACGTTAAGTTAAAGCTGTTAAGATTATACATGTCCCATTTGCAGTCGCCGTGAGCGACATAAACAGACGAATTAGAAAAAGTAAATTGCATTATTTTCCACGCTGCTACTGGCACACACTTATCTCTAAAGTGATGCAATTTATTTCAACTGTCTCGTACACTTTTCACTTCTTAAATTTCTCGTCTCACATATCCAGTCTTTTAACTATTTTGGGGTCGCCTGCCAGTCTAATCGGATTCTATTAATCCTTCTATTAATTCATCTGTATTTTACATGAGTTCATATTCGTATTAGGCAGAGAAATACTAATGTATGTATAAAAGCCAGCACATCAAGCTACCCCAATCTGTCAAATTTCTTTGATAGATTAACAACTTTATTATTATGTAATAATATTATAATATTAAGGTTCATATTTTCATCTGCATGTCTATTATTTTCTCAGTTCCTTGATATTTTTTTCGTCTTCAATGCATATTGCGTAATATGTACAGATGCCATGTCAAAACTGTCAAACTTTCTCAATTGAACATGAACCTTATTACTTTGTATTGAAGCTGAAAATCTATCAAAGAGATTTGACACATTGGGCCTGGCTATTTGATATACAGGCCTCTGTAAATGTTAATGATTGTGTCCTATAAGTCCTTCAGCATTGTCAAAGGATTCGTATCATAGTAAAATGTAAAGTAATTATGATATTAACTGTTAACATTATGATTATAAACTGGACAGCCACAGCAGTCGAAATTCGTTGCTAAATGCTGTCATTTAGCAACGAATTTGAAAAACGAATGCCTTTCTACGTAAACAAAAGGTGAGCTGTGAATTCCTTAATGAATATTAATTTGTCCTAATTTTAATCGGATAAAGCTTCGAATCTAGGAAGTAATGTTTACAATTGACCTATTTTCTGGTAACAGGGTCAACATACTGCTTTCGCAGGTTTCGGGAGCGTGGCAGTAGTTAAAATCCCTTTTCAAATTCCCCGTAAGCACGCTTTCACAAGCCATTCCTTTATGCTTAGCATTTATTACGACGCGACGGTTGTTCATAAACTGCTTTTATATTGTTTATTTTTTAAGTATTAAGCTAATACGTGTGTATATTTATTGCTTTCCTTAGTTAACTAAAACATAAAATAAATAAATCAACTTTATAGATACTGCTATTTAGGTATTTGGCAGTGGGGGGATATGACACTTATGCTGCCAACCCAACTATTCCTCTTTCGTTTTACAGGGTTGGCAACGCGCAAGTGATATTTATTACCTGGTGCTGCAATCGTCTATAGGCTACGGTAATCGCTTACAAATATAGGTAGGCCAATATCTATAGCTTCTGTTTAGAAAAAAAAGACTAAACAAAATATTTTTCTTAAAAAGAATGTTGACTCTCTTTAAATAAAATACAAAACTGCATCACGGTACCGTGTATAGTAGTGGGGCGGTCACAAGTTCATTCGAGGTAATAGTTGATTGAATCAACAAAAAGGTTACTGTATAAAATAGCACACTACCACTGGCCTCTATGTTTTGAATTTTCGTTTCAAATTATAAAAACTTTGTACTGTCAATTACACTTTTTTATTTACATAAATAACCGTTCTAAATTCGATTCAAAAATATCAAGTAAATGCAAAATCTGTCAAAGTTTGTGTTATTACGGAATACAACCTACGTGGTGGTTTTCTTTGTTCATTCAAACGGTTCACTTGAGTTTACCTCACCACTCGAGATATTATTTCATCTGCAAGGAAAAAGAAACGAAGTCGATCTTGACAGCCAAGTGGATAGGGAAAATTCTTTGTATTTGCTTTCAAGCATAAATAAGTAACAAGTACACCTGGTTTATTCAACTTCAAAAGAAGATTTTTAGTTGAAAAGTGATGATTTTTAATTAAATCTATGTACAGAAGCTGTAATGATTAGAAATTACTTATTCATGAAAATTATTACTTACCGACTGTTGCCCACTCGCGAACCAAACGTACTATTTTTACTATTTATTCCTTTAGACATAAGACAGCTGTTCTTCCCCAGAGGGCAACGTATCTCCTTGCCAAAATTTTATTGAAATCCTCAACACATTTAGATGAAATTATATTTAGTTGTGAAAAGGTGACATTTATAATATTAAGTATGGAAATACTCAAATCGACTATAAAATCAAGTATATATTATATGGTTAATGGTCTAACCACTAACCAACCGAATTTCATACCAACTGAACTATTCAGTTCATTCCCCGTTCGCGTACAGCGCCAGCAGATGTCCCAATTTCAAAAATCGGGACATTCACTAAGTTAGTTAAGACGGCGACATACATCCGAAGGGTAAGCGACTGTTTCACAATTCATTGCGTCGCAGATTTTAGGTTATATTTAGCTACTTGTTTCTACGTTCGGATAAAAATAAACAAATATTGGAAATACTTTTAGGACTCGCTCATACGACAATAATTATGAACTTTTAATATTATTCACAAATCATGAATGACCCATGTTAAACAAGTGACAACGTATACCATGTGTATTCTTCGAGGTTTTAGGAATCTACAACTATACATCCAGATCACTGGTAGCTTAAGATTCCATATAATAAGGGGCAAGAGGGCGACGTAACGCAAACCGGGTAGAAATCCGCTACTGAGAAAACTGCTACTGAGAATTTTATCACAAACTGGGAATCGAACCCACTACACTAAGGGGTGAGGTAATTTCAGTGTGACGTTCTTTTTACTCTAGTAAAATACAGCATTATATTTCATTGACAAAGTTATAAACGGAACAAAACAATAAATTAGTTCATGTAAATACACAAAATTGTTCACAGCGCTGGTCAACTAACACTACGCTGGTTTAATTTTGTTTCGTACCTTGCAATGTGTTTAAATATTCGACGCCAAATCGTTTGTACAAAGCAATGGCCCAAAAATGACTACCAAAATAGCTCTAATGTGGGTTACCGTGGAGTTGGTAAAACTTTGCGGGAAATTGGGAAAATTGCGAACGGATAGTTAGTGACATTGTTTCAGGGTTCGTGAGTCAACCGTGTTTATAATGAAAACGTTGGGGGAAAACTACCGTCGCCGTACACAAAGACATCAATTTTACCCAACATTTAACACGATGAAGTAATTAAAACAATTCAATTGTGAATTATTTTGTAATTTTTACGTGAATTGTTTATGAAAAAAAAAATGTTATTTACAATTTAAAAGCAACACTCGAAAACGTTTAATTTAGAATTGAATTACCGACATTTGCCGTACAGAAAACAGTTTTTTAAACGTTGTACTACTCTAGAAAACTGTCATGTAACAGTTTGCGTTTAATTTTCCGTTTAATAATCCAGCAACCTCGTACGAATATTGAAATATTGAAGTCGCGGAAGAATGACCTGTGACTGTGATGATATAAACTTCCATAATATGCGAAGCAGGATATTCATGAGGATCTATCACACATGGAAGAAAATACTAATAACTAATTAGACGATACCTCTAACGAGACCTGCGTATTTTTTTTATCATATTAGGAAAAACCAACAGCATATAAGAATATCCATATAGTTCTTATAACTAAACTTAGAGAATATACAACCTACTACATTTCCCACACATTACTATACAAATTCTACATCTGTTATGAAACGTTAGCTATAATAATCACTAAATTTATATACAATAGATGAAATGAAAGATACAATTCCAGGTCCAACTAAAACAAAAGTATTGAAATACTAGTTTCTGTCCGCGACTTCGTACGTGTGGAAAAGTTACTTTTAATTATCGTTGTAATTTGGCTAATTAACTCAAAATCGTTATAAATTATAGCCTACACACATCAAAAAAAGTTTGCGATAACTTTGAAAAATCTAAATCTTTTTTGTTACGGTATATTATAATATGATTTCTTCTTCTTTTCAGATTCTTTCAAACATGATATTTCTATTTAAAGAAAACACATAACAAAGATTTTTTCTTGATAAAGTTCAATTTAGAAAATTATATCAGCTTATGCTAGTATAGCTAACTTTTTTTCATGTGTGTATATGTTATTTTAATGTATTAATAATAATACTGTAACGTTTCATCATAACCGTTCAGTAGTTTTAGCGTCAAAGAGTAACAAACATCCATCCATCCATCCTCACAAATATACACATTTATAATATTATTAGTAGGATATAAAAAGCAGTGATAGCCTAGTGGTATGACCATTGAACTGCCAAGTCGAAGGTCTCGAGTTCGAACCCAAGGCACGCACCTCTGACTTTTCGAATTCATGTGCGTATTAATAATTAATTATCACTCGCTTAAACGGTGAAGGAAAAACATCGTGAGGAAACCTGCATACCTTAGAGATTTTGCTCGACGGTTTGTGAAGTCTGCCAACCCGCACTAGGCCAGCGTGGTGGACTGTAGCCTAATCCCTCTCAATATGAGAGGAGACCCGTGCCGACAGTATTTGGGTTGATGATGATATAAAACAACAACATAAACACAATTATCATCATCATCTTAAACCTCACGTTCACGAGATTTGAGTTCGTTTACTGTCTTATCCATCTTCATATCGGCACTTGAATGATTTAGCAAGACGATTGTTTACACTTTGCCACACTGGTAAGTGGGGCCAATGTTGGTAAGTGGGGCCAATGTTGGTAGAAGTTCGTCCAGCTAATTGACGGTGTTGACGTGTTAAGCGGATAATAAGGGGGAATGTTTACACGACGCTTTTTGTAAGATAAACAGTGCGTAAGCTTGCGGTCAGTGTTTGAGTACCAACGTCTGTGATTTGTTTTAAACTTAGTTACTGTAAGTAAAGATTGGTCACCAATTCAGTGATCGTTTAACAATATTTAAATGAAAAAAATGTTTTAGTTATATATATATAACTCGATCTCACTACTGACCCCCTATTTAAAATAAAACAACATTCCATATTTAAATATTAATTTCTGACACTATCTCTGAATCAAAACGACTTTTTACGAATTTTATCGCGTAAAGGGTCCGAAACGTCGGGATAAATAATATCAATAAAAAAGTGGTTTTGTTTCAACATTCCATATATTTAACCAGCACTCAGATAAAAACCAAACCATAATAATGTAACTACTCACTAATTAATTTTGTATAAGTACATTGTTTCGTCTCTTTATGTTTCAAATAATGTATGTACCAAATTATAACAACAAACAATTCAGGAACCGCGTAATCTTTCCCCATTAATATTATAAATGCGAAAGTAACTGTCTGTTACGCTTTCACGCCTAAACAACTGAACCGATTTTGTTGAAATTTGGTATAGAGATAGATTAGACCTTAGAGAAAGACATTGGCTACCTCTGGTTTCAAAAAGCCCTTTGGGTGCGGAGGAACAGCTAGTAAAAAATATAGCAATAATTAATATTGAAAAAATCTGGTATAATGACATAACAAACTTTTAATTTTCAAAACGTAACCGTAAAAATGATGGACGGCGCCAACAGGATGTAATAAGAGACGGTTTTATCGATTGACGGTAAATTGTTTTCCGTTCTCCAAGATCAAAGGTATCTGTAGATATTTGGTATTTTAATTAAAACTTTACTTCTTATGGTTTCATACTTTCATTATGAGATACAGCCGTACAACCCTCGTGTTTGTTCAGAAAGTTTTGGAATTAAACGTTGTTGTGTAAAGTTATATTTCTTGGTCGTCTAGTGCGTACGCATCCGGCCTTGCTATCAACCAACTGACCATTAACTATTATTTTGTAATGACTTTCAAACATGTAATACTGTTACTTATTGCATTAACCATATAATTAGGAAGAAGAAACTGAATTCTGAAACATATGTACTAACCTAGCTCTGAAGTCAGGGCCTTACAAATCTGTGAACCAAATAATGTCAATAAAGAATTATTATTATTATTAAACTGACCATTAACTGCCTCATTAGCCTAGTCGCCGTAAGCGCGGCTGCTACGCTTGAGGTCTTGAGTTCAATTCCTATGTCGAGCAAAGTGTTATTGGGTTTTTCTATAAAATTCTCAGTAGCAGCTCGAAGTCTGGATTTGTGCCCGGTTAATGACAATAGGCTCGCCCCCTATTACATGGGACCTAAAACATACCGGCGAAATGTGGGTGTACATTAATTCGTACACCTCTGCCTAACCCTTCGGGGAATACGTGCAGCCTTTGGATCAAGTATACCCAGCGGGCATACAGCGACCTGCGCGTACAGTACAATAACGCATTCAGGGTGCTTTTGGGGTTGCCGTGGCGATGTAGCGCGTCAGGTATGTTCGCGGAAGCTCGCGTCGACGGTTTCGCCGCGGTCATGCGGAAGCGATGGGCGTCCATGATGGCGCGCTTGCGCTCCTCCTCCAATGGCATCCTGAATGTGTTTTCAGACCGGTGGGACTCTCCCTTAATACGTTGGTGGGTAACACTTCAGACCCACTATGATAAATAGACTGGTGAACCATTGAACGTACAATTCATGGTTCATTAGTTTTTTATTATTATTCATTTAATTTAATACTAACATTAGGCTAAGTTATACTACTACTAACATTATATGGATCTGTATCCGAAATAAATCATTTGAATTTGAATACAGGTGAGATGGTATGTTATGGCGACATGTATACAAAAATAAACTGTAATTGCCGCTACCGCTTCCTCTTTTTAAGTCGGTTGAAAATCAGCAATTCAATAGAATTTTATGTTTTCCCTTAGTATATCGTAATAATGTATAATAATATTCTCTGGAATATTGTAGAGTAAAACAATAATATATTGAAATAAAGGAAAACAGTTTACTTCCCGGTACAGTACTCCAATAACACCATGTTAACATTGAATCAAGGTTTCGTGGAAATTTATCGAAGCTTCGTTTTACGGAAATATATAAACAAATATACTACTTGTTCGTGTACTTGTAATGGACCAATTTAGTTAACGTTCTCAGTTAAATTGTATTCTTTACTTTCCATTTGCTGTCGATACGGTAACAAGAAGAAGGAAATAGTAATTGTGAATTAAATAGAATAACCGATCCTTGTGGAAGTCTATTGGGAAGGCCCCTGTTCTGCAATGGACCTCATATGGCTGATATTCTGATGATGATGAGCTGACATTAAAGTACAATGCTTAAATACGTAAATGGTTGAAGGGATATTGTACCTATATATATACTTCCATGCCACACGCGAGTAATTCCACTCAAATTGGAGCTGCCCGACTGGGGAAGTATGTACCTCCGCCTTGCATAAATTCGAAGTGAAATAACACTGCTTAGACCTATGTTGTGTTCTTTACGGTGAGCAAGGTTACCAGTACATGGTCAAGGGTAGACAATGGACGCTGTAAAGAGTCCGAAACGTCGGGATTAATAATATCAATATAACGCTATAAAATCCGTAAAAGTATTTCAATGTAATTAAAGTTAAATTAAGGTGACAGGTTCGTTAGTGGTGGTACCACCGCACTATAAGAAACCGCCAAATATTCTACTGCTAAGCAATAATGTGTCTATAATATTATGTTCCGGTTTAAAGGATAATTTCATCGATCCATGGTGGACATCCCAAAAGCCGAACGAAACGCTTTAAATCAAGTTTCATCATGCTTACCGGTAAAATGTAGAATGAGCTTCCTGAGTGGGTCTTCCCCTATAACTATAATCTGTGTGTCTTTAAATCTTGAGTGAATCGGTTTCTTCTAGTCAAGCGCGGTCCACCGTAGATCGCAGTGTCGCTTAACATCAGACGAACTAGTGGTCAAGCGTAGGCCTATCTTGAATAAAAATAAAAAATTTGAACAGTGAAATTACTGGCCATAATGAGACAACGACTTAGGTCTCAAGATGACAACGTGCGAGTGATACCACTGGTGTGACGACCAAAGGCTTCCGTTGGCGCTTATCATCAGATGGCCCGTATACTTGACTGTCATATTATTACAATAAAATATTTACAATAATTTACGCGAGATGCAGGTGAAGCAATCTTTTATTTGGTGTTTCTATGAAATTCTCGGTAGCAGCTCGGAGTTTTGAATGTTCCCCGATTAATGGCAATAGGGTTTCCCCCTATTGCATGGGACCCAAATACATATATCGACGACCTGTGGATGTACTTTAGTATTCTGTCTAACCTTCCGGGGAATACAAGCGTGATGGTATTAATGTTTTTTTTATTAAGTCACAGTTCAGTTGAATTTATTTCAGAGGAATTTCTCAATCTGGCATTTTAGGCCCCCCAGGTCTTAGCAAAACAATTTAATCAGAAACAATTCCACAGAAAGCCCGCCATCTGGCCACATTGGGCACACTTAAAATAGTTGTTTGGCAAATGTGCGTGCCTGCGTGACATCTCGCATTAGCCGTACATAACTTAGCCGCTATGAAAGCCTAGCCGCGAAGATAACGTGACGAATGCCTATAGCCTGAGCCGGGCAAGGCCACCATACCATTCCTGAAGCTATTAGCGAGGGACACGCATTTAATTTATATGTTACTTCATGAAATTTTGATTGATATGCTAATATTAATCCACGTTTACAAACCTCGTTCCGTGTATTTTCGGAACTGAAATGTTAAGCGAATTAATTCGTACTAAGTACTCGCGACAATCTTGATTTATTACTAATTGGCTGCCGGTGAAGGAATGACGTAATATTTCGTACTTAAGGCAAGTAATTAAATATTAATTACTTCATACCTACTTATGGCTGGTCATGAGGCAGGCTCCGAATGTTATAATGTGGTGCAAACTTAAACAAAAAGTAATTAAAAAACAGAAGAGATAGAGCGTACTAAAGGATATTCCGAAATTGATGTATCGATTAGAATCGAGTGTACCTACTCGATACATTGTAGTTTGTACTACTAACCTTGCTGTCGAATGAGAACTCATCACCGATGCATAAGTTCTGTGAATCCAATCGGTTCTCGCGACCCATCGGTAGTTCTAGTTTCGTCGAACAACCTTGACACAGTCGACTGTTTTCTTTGCTACATAATTTATCATTACGCAAAGGTATGTATTAATAAAACCTATTGTTTCAGGCTGAGCATGAAATATCAATCACGTGGGAATGACAAATAAATTATGAGATAGCCTCGTCACGTTCTTCAAAGTCACAGTACGCAGTTCTTGATTATTTCGAGCTCACGAAATCAATTAACTTTGTATTTTGTATAGGTTAGGGTCGATGGATATTGAACAACAACAACCTTTTGTCCCGAATATGTAATTACCTATACCAATAATATAGGTGTTGTAAATGATAAATGTTTTTTTTTATACTGCTAAGTTGGCAAACAAGCATACGGCCCACCTGATGGTAAACGGTTACCGTAGCCTATAGACGCTTGTATCACTTGCGCGTTGGAACCTGTATTGAAAGAGGAATTGTTGGGTTGGCGGTATAAGGGACAAAGTCCCCCCACTGCCAACACAACGTTTGCTCGTGGAGCACTGGCCACCTTGCTCACCGTAAGAAACACAACACAGTTCAAAGCAGTGTTATTTTACTTCGATTTTCTGCAAGGCGGAGGTACTTCTCCAGTCGTGCAGCTCCAATTTGAGTGGAATTACTCCCACTATGCCCTACCTCTCTTGAAATCATCATCCGCCAGGTCTTTTCGAAGTTTAAGTCGGCTTCCAGTTTAACTAGGTATAGCTGAATATAAGTATATCATACGAAGGGACTGCCATCAGACCTACACAACCCAATGTTTGGGCAATACCGATATCCTGAGAATAGACTGGTTGTTAGGCTTTTTGGGCTTCTGACTACCACTAACGATTGTCATAGGTGTTCAAATGACAACCAGGACCGAAGGCTTTACGTTCTATCCGAAGGTACGGACGGGTCTCGATGTGTTAAGAATTGTCACTCGTCCACAGACTGACCGCGACTACCGCAGCTTAATCTTGAAGATCGGTTGATCAAGGTAAGTTATAACTATCCACGAGCCTCTCTTTGATACATTGATGAATTATATTTATCGCTATACCTAAATAAATCTTTTAAAGACACTTTTACAAATCAATATATGATTTGAATTCTAGCTGACGATTTGTGAGAAGAAACGTTGAAACTCAGATAATCATGGCCTCTTAAAATGTCCAGACGGTATTCATGCATAACAGATATGTGTTTTACAATGTAGGGCAAAAATTGAATTGGTTTTTGAAAAAAATACTGACATTTACGCGAATAATATGCATTTAAATAAAACTATAACAACTTTCTGTTGACCAGTGCTAACTGATGGCACGCAATCACGCATACATCAGTTAATGTGTAGCTCAACCCTTATTTAGGGAGTTCAATATATGTCATAAGTATTTGTTACATCTGGCATTTCCATACATTTCATTACCGTTCACAGACACTCACCACACACCACACATGCACCGCACACACATCACACACATACTCGTACACCTGACACAATATTCACACACGCAACACTCCCATATCTATCATGTCACTATTATGAATGTTTTCTTTTCTTTTACGAAATCGATTGTTTATGTCTACTACCTAGAAACTTGAAATTTTATTTTAGTTAATTACTTAAATAGATTTTTTGTTTTTGTTTTTCATTATTTATAATGATGTGGGTGGGTACTTTGAAAATTGCTGCTATCAAAAGCTGATGTCTATAATTATTATCCCTGAATGTCTTCTCAGATAAGTACTGTAACGTTAGCTCAAAACTAGTTGATCACTTACTTATGTAATATATAAGCATGTATAATAAATTAATAACTACTAAGCTTGGTGGGGACCTGGTGTCCTAAAATACAGGCTTCGGCTTAGTTTAGGCACCAGTCTCCCACAAATAAAATTAGTTTTGTTTTTAAGTTTCTGGTAATTGTACCTAACTATTAACAGTTTTACTTGTGGAAGATAATAAAGAATTTATTATTTATAATAGTTCATCAATATGTATAGTGTCATCAATAGTTGTTGATGACGTCACTTGATTGATAATGTGGAAGAAATATTCAGAAGCTAAAGCGTTCAGTGCTTCAAACAGGAGGACAACCGTTCATGTTGTCAATGTGAGTGCCTAGTGAAAACGCAATTAAATATTCATTTTTCAACAAATTTGAATTAACCAACATATACCAAACTGAAAAGCTAATTACTAAATTACTTGTAAATCTTTACCTATTCTAAAATATTGGCTGTAGTACAAGAATAATATTAGGCAAATATTAATAATACCGTTCATTAAATTTTAACATTAGGAAATCTTAATGGATACCGTTGATACAATAGTCAAAGGACCTCTGACTTTTTTAAATTATGTGCGTATTAATAATTAATTGTCACTCGCTTAAACGGTGAAGGAAAACATCGTGAGGAAACCTGCATGCCTGAGAGATTTTCTCGAAGGCGTGTGAAGTCTGCCAACCCGCATTAGGCCAGCGTGGTGGACTATAGCCTAATCCCTCTCATCCTGAGAGGCCCAGCAGCCGCACCCGTGCCCAGCAGTGGGACAGTATATGGGTTGATGCTGTTGCTGCTGCTGACCGCTGATACCGATCATACCGCCTAAGGGAAGTGGGGGGTTGTACCGTATCTGCATAACCCTTCATACAGGTATGCTATGTTGAGATGTTAAATCGACAATCTTGAAGGGTAACCCTTTCTTACCAATAATATAAGCCGTAAAAGCCTAAAAGTGAAATAAAACTACTTTTTACGGATTTTATCTTTACAGCGTCCATGGTCACGGGTAGACTCTACCCGTGACCATGGACGCTGTAAAGGGTCCGAAACGTCGGGATTAATAATATCAATATACGCGATAAAATCCGTAAAAAGTAGTTTTATTTCAATGTATAATATTCGCGTAAATGTCAGAAATCAATAAGCCTAAAAGTGGTCAAGTGCTAAGAATATTGATTGTAGATTTTACCAAAATGCTGTCATGTAAGAGTTAGTAACAATAAATATTAATGTTCTTTATAAAGGCACTCTTTTAAGAAAGAGTTTGTTGACTTTACTTATGCACCTACATACTTAGTAGATTTTCAAAGTTCAATCTTTATTTTTTCAGAATCAATTTATCAAACTAAAGTGATTTCAATTATTTACTTGCGATTTAAGATAAAATTTGGTAAAGCTGAATGTGCATTTTAAATGTGCGCATTAAACGTGTTTTGGTCAGATAAAATCGTTAATCCACAAGATTTAAGCGTAAATAAGAAACGTAAAATGGTTTCAGTAACTGACCAATAAGGCGTGCTACACACTTGTTTGGATCGCATGCATGAATCGGTAAAATCGAATATAAAAGTCAAACTATCTTTTTGTATTTTTTTGGCATTTTCCATGCTAAGATTTTAAAGGTCGAATTTTTCCTTTGCTTAATAACTATAAAAGTCAAAGTCAAAATTATTTATTTTTTAAATAGACTACTAGATTACGTTGTACTTTTGAACGTCCTTTTTTCAATTATACAGTGACCCTTCACCACCTGTTAGTGTTTTAGCTGGAAAGAAAAAGCGGTAAAACAAACTTCCCAGCAACACATTTCTGTCTGTTATTTTATAATGGCGGTAAAAAATATTTAAAACAACATTTTATTATTGCTGATTATGACTATATTTAGAATTACATGTATGAATAAAAGCCCGCTCGGCTAAGCCGTATGTACTCACAGTTATCTGCCGACCACCACGAGCCGATACATTTGTAATTATTGCTTCTGGTCGTTTTGTTATTCAACAAATACTGCCAAACCAAATGTGACAACCCGCACAAATCAGGCATATATTGTAAAAATAATTAATGCAGAAAGCGGTACTCCTGAACAGGGCACGTATCGTCAAGAGGCATCTCGCTAGAGCCCTGACCACGGGTAGCTTGGATACTGTTGCCGATACCGGGCTGGGTTTTTTTATATTTTTGTTTTTTTTTTTACTGTCTTTTTATATTATTTGTTAAAATATTTAAAAATATCCAAAATATGTAAAGAAATACATTACATATATAAATATATGCCTTCATTCGGACACAGAATTGTATATTAATTTAAATCTTTTATTGTCGTGTCAATGCCACCGAAAACTTGGTTTCTATACCCAACGTTGGCAAAGGCCTCTTCTATTTAGCAGGCTTAAGAAGCTATTAATCTTTTTACTATGACATCTAGAAACACGTTCAGAAATTACGAGAGCTTTCAGTAAACTTTTATTTCTCTGTCGAAACCCTTCACGCAGTCGTGAATAATTCATAGTGAAGCTCCGCACTTAAAATGGCAATCTGTCCACGAAGCTCATAAAATGGTTGCGGTTTTGTGTACGGTACAAAAACGTTGGAAACTATATACGGAATATTGAGGTATTAAGTTAAATCGTATCAAAGTAGCCTCGTCAAATATTTCGTTTACTTGCCAGTGGTAAGTTACATTTACTTAAGTTTGGTTTATGCTATTATTTTTGTTTATCATAATAATATTCAAGATTCGGAAAAAAATAACAAATTGTGAGCAGACACTTTTAAAATTATTCTTTGGCTTGAAAATAATAATTCAACGCATTATAGTCCCACTGCTGGGCATGGGCCTCCTTTGAGTGAAAGAAGTGTGAGAAAAGAATCGAAAGAGTTAGAGAAAGCCTGGTTACTCTGATCACGGAATAGTAATAAATTGTAACCTAATATCGTGTATCGTATTTTGTTTTTCTGTTTTTTTTATAGCACTAAGGTGGCAAACTAGCTTACGGTCCACCTTAGTAGTAACCGCTTACCATCAGACGCTTTTAACACTAGGGGTATCACTTATGTTACCGACCCTGTAAAACGAAAGAGGAATAGTTGGGTTGGCAGTGTTAGGGTCAAAGTCCCCCATTGCCAACACAACGTTTTCTTGTGGAGCACTGGCAACCTTGCTCACCGTAAGAAACACAACACAGCTCAAAGCAGTTAGTGCAAGTTATTTCACTTCCATTTTCTGCAAGGCGGGGGTACCTACTTCCCCAGTCGGGCAGCTCCAATTTGAGTGGAATTACTCCCACTATAGTACATACTTCTCTTAAAATGCACTTTACATAATAACTCAATGGTACAAAATAAATACAGATACGTCGCAATGTTATCGGCTGCCCGGCCTTGTATTGACAGAGCGTTTTCACCGTTTATTTGCCCGCCCACTGTTCATGCGCCTGCCGGAGGGATATCCATTAGACAAATAGATTAGCTTTAGTACACCACCGTAACTAGCTACGGTTGCACAACTTGATGGTAAAAATTTAATGTTGGCATGACTATTGTGGTATTCTGGAACACGGTAGGAACCGCGTAGGTACCTATCATCGCAATATATACACGATGATTTTGTAGTCGTTTTGGAACCGAAAATTTTAGACTCTATATCAGTAATAGAACCTATTAAAATATAATTTAAATTAAATAAAAATATATTATTTTATTGATTATTAAAAGTAATATCATATTCGAACAAAAAATGAGAACTCATGATAATTCCACTCAATGTTACGTACTACGATCACTACGATCGATGTCATTCAATGTTACACACACAACACTAAGCGGTAAAACATGCCTAGACACGTTATCCGCCCATTGGATGCGGCGCGGCGCCCGCTGCCCACAATCCACGCACACAGCTGTAATGTATTATGTACCTACCCCTAGTAACAGGCTGCGCGGCGCCGGCGCGGCGAGCGCTCTCGCGTCGTCGCGTCGCCCGCGCCGCTCCCCGTTAACCACCCCGCACGGCCGCACCCGCCACTCCAGTTCTGTTGCAACTCGCGCGCGATAAAGGTTGCATTTTTTACGTTTTACGTAGCCACGCGAAAATGAGTCTTCAGTATGAATATTCGAACGCGGAGTAGGTACTTGACAATGGTTCAGCTGTACACTGTTACTAGTTACAATTTGGAAGGCCAAAGCTGAGGCCAAGCGGTTGTATTCCCGGCCAGAACATTTAAAGGCGCTGCGGCTACGAGGGATTGAAAGTCCTCAAGTACCTTCAACCCCTACCAACTTGGCTGCAACCCAGCGCCTTCTCAATCATGGACAATTCCGTGTGCCGGCTCACGCGCAAGGTCGAGGGCGCCTAAATGACTCGCAGGAGAACGAAGACGCTATTCTGGAGTAGGTACTTCGAGCGGGCTCCGCGGCGAAGCACGAGAATGGCGGCACAAGAATTTAATGTTAGCTAATGCTTTGTATGGAAAACATTAAATAATAATGGCTTAACATTCCTATAAGTTCCGTCGAGCTCACGTCATCAACAACAATGATGCACCGGCAAGAACTGCCCTATGTCAGCTGCCCGGCTCGTTATGCAAGTGTTGTGCGTGCTTACCCAAACAATCAGTTCCGTGATCGATGGATAGGCCACGTCGCGCGGCGGTCCCGTGGCTTGCCCACCACGGAGCCCAGACTTAACGCCCCTGGATTTTTCTTGTGGTCGGAAATAAAAAGACTCCTTTATACCCGTGAACATGAAAGTCTTAACGAGTTACGCAGTGCGATAGTGGACGCCTTTGATAAAGTGAAAAGTGATAGGCTAAAAGACAATAGCATAAAACGGGCACGTTTGTGTATTGAACGCGGCAGACTCCATTTCGTGTACTTGCTTCGGTACAGGGAAGTGTAAACAATTTATAAATAAACTTTTAATAGGTAAGTACTTAGCTATGTACATAAGTTAATTATTTTGTAAATAGCTCAAATTCCAAAAATCCAAACGCCTGCAGTACCTACTCAGTTCATTGTCTCTCTGTTTCTAATTATTGATACCTACAGTAAAATAAAGATAAGTTCAATTCAAATAAAGTATTTCTGCCGGTCCTAAGCCCGTGTAAAGTATGAACGAGAAATTGGAGTAGGTACAATTTACGTAGTTGGCGTGAAAATGTTGATGCGCAGCGGCTGTGCGAGCGACTGCTGCGCCTGTCGCGGGTTCGATCCTCGCTCGGAACAAATTTGTATGATCTGTGGGTGAATGTTCTGGGCTTGCGTGTTTGTGTATGTGAAAATTTATGTTTGTAAATGCACCCATGACACAGGAGAAAATCCTAGTGTTGGCAACGTTTTTTTTCTTAAATAAGAACTACGATAAAACCTACCTACACACAGTCTTATTCTAATTTTTTTAGTAAGAATGTAGGTATTACGTTCGTGTCCCGTATCAGCTGATTCGCTGGGCGCCATACTTGTCCTATTTGAACTGTGATCCTAGGTACCTACCTAACATCAAATTACGTCGCTATCTGCATCGTAATGCAATTTATTTTAATAATAAAATGTACTTGTCCAGCTACTAGCTATTAAATCACGCGTAGTAGGTACTCAGACGGATCATCCGACCGTCCGTCGCTCCCGTTGCTGTAGGTAGGTGACCAGCTGATGAGCTGACTCGTACCGCGCCGCGCCGCCGCGCCGCGCCGCCGCGCCCGCGCCGCCCGCCTCGCATCATTGATAAATGGCAAGCTTGAGACTGAGGCGGTTTAAGAATGAAATATTCGTGCACTACTACGAACAAACTCGAACAAGTGAAATTTTTTTTTGAAATGCCAACTTTTTTATTATTAGCTGTACAGTTAACTTAATATTTTTTATTTGTACTACTAATTATCCTAAGTTACCACGTTGCGGTTCCAAAACGACTATAATTTCACGCTGTATAATCCCGATTATCTAGATCAAATAAAACCAGAGGCATTCCTTTAAATTAAAAACCGGATAATAATAAATAAATTCTAATTAAAATCAAATAATAATTAAATTTTAAATTTCCACCGCAAAACGTGAAGAATCGGTCAGTTGAACGCTCATAAAGAAAATGAAATAATAATATTACATTACAATCGCGGGAATATACTTGTCATAATACGAGTATATCTTGTTGCGCGGTCAAAACCTTTTTAAATCGGTACCATGCCGAATCATTCCGGATAATCGGATATTCGGATAATCGATGTTCTGATAATCGGGATTCCACTGTATATATATACCTAGTGGCTTGTATGTCAGTGGTATTTTCACAGTTTTTTACGCGTTGACACCAAACATATCTGCATAACTTACTGATTGTAATTTTGGTTTGTTTTGCTATTATTGCACATTTGGAATAGGTCACTCCGCGTCGTGGTAATGTTGTAAAGGGTATTGTGGGTTTAATTACCACATGAGACAAATCTTTGTGTCATCCTTAGATATTTATTTTGAGTCTGGATGTACTTTGTGTTCGTTAATTATATGTTTTTAAAGTAGCCCGCGACACGGCTTAGTCATAAAAAAAAATGTCGTGCACTAATACATACTCCGACTGTTACTGCGAATTTAATGGAAAAATTTAATAGTGTTATTGGACTTTGCTTGACTTGAGAATCAAATTCAAAGTTTCATGCTTGCAGCCAAGCATGCATGCAATAAGGTAATATCTGAAAATACTCTTTAAAACTATGAAGTTTCTTATAAAAGGAAGTTCATATCTGTTTACAAGATAGATTCCTCGTCCATGTTATGCATGCTCTAGATGCCAGCACTCGCTGCTTTAATTTGCATGAATAGATTCTCACGAATTTGAAAATTTAATTCAAATCTAATGTTTCGCCTTCTAGCTATGTGTTTGATATGGAGATAGTATTTTCTTGAGTATATTATACAACAATTTCTGTATGTCCCTACCGCCCTGGAGGAAAGTCTTTTATTACCAACTCATTTATTATTCCACTGCTGAGCACTGGCCTCCTCTCAGTGAGAGGGATTAAGGTGTAGTCCAGATGCTGGCCTAGTGCGGGTTATCTTATCTTACTTTGGGGGCTGGCTTAGCCAGCAACACTTCGACCAAATGTGATCCGTTGCGTTGTCCCCAGCATGGTACTCCCTTACTCTTGAAATATGTGGTGTATGAAGGTGGCTAGCCTACTAAGAGGAATGAATCTGTCGTCTTCTGGCTTGGGGTATCCGTTGCTAATTTTCTCATCGGGAATCCAATTTAATTCAAAAACTACTACACTATTTGCCCGGTGCAACCTGGGTAGTCAGCCACGATACCAACCTCCTGACAGACTTGACGATGATATTACCTACATATCTAGACCGTGAAATAAAGTTCACTGTTTACCTGTTGGGAGGTAAAATTACTGAAACAATTTTCACTATGAAATCAACACTTTCTTTTTTGGTATTTCAGGGTTGATTTCAAGTAAAAATTGTTCATAATCATGATCATGTAGGTACTTTAAGCCCATGAAAGGTGAATTGTGTGTTTTTTCTATTCTGTACAATAGATAATGTAATTTCAATACTGTATACTGTGAACACTAAAAAAAACACAGTGAATCTATTTTTGTGTAGGTTTCTCATGCCGACAGGGAGGGAAAAACTGCATGAATGAGGTATCAGAGAGCAAGTTTAAATCTCAAAAATAATGAAATTATAGTTAAAATAAAAGAAACATTAATTGTTAAAATATTGCATATGCATAATATTCAAATACAAAACCTTTGTACAAAATACAAACGGCTTCAGCCATCAGTGAAATTTGTAAATATTCCACAGTGCAACCATAATTCATTTGTGATTTAATTAACTTTTCCCAGATGGGTTTTAATTAAAGTATTAATTATACTTTGAAATTTTTGATACAACGTTTACGTTCTTACGTAGGTAGGTATTTATTTACGGGTTCTGCTATGCTCGTTTATTTGGAGCATCAACGAAGAATTTTTATTATTTATGGGTAATAATAAATGTAAAAATTATGATTGCTATAAATGGACGTTATGATTTCTTCATACTTGTATCTTGGTTTAATGGGAAAGGGCATACGGAATATCTCTGTGATCTCATTCTCAAATGTGAATGTTTTAAAAAGTTACCTTGAGCTTTATGTTCACGACCCGTACTCATTTTGCAAATACGAACCTTATATTATATGTATATTTCTCTGGGTGATTACATAAAGCGACAGGCGTAATAAAAAAAACGATTTAGCCGGTATCAGTAAGGAATTTGAATGTGATGAATTTTTAGGTAGGTTCATCATCATCATCATCAACCCATATACTGTCCCACTGCTGGGCACGGGTTTCCTCTCATATTGAGAGGGATTAGGCTATAGTCCACCACGCTGGCCTAGTGCGGGTTGGCAGACTTCACAAACCGTCGAGAAAAATCTCTAAGGTATGCAGGTTTCCTCACGATGTTTTCCTTCACCGTTTAAGCTAGTGATAATTAATTATTAATACGCACATAAATTCGAAAAGTCAGAGGTGCGTGCCTTGGGTTCGAACTCGAGACCTTCGACTTGGCAGTCCAATAAAACTAAGGTATTAGGTAGGTTCGAATTTTCATAATTATATTGGTTTCATATAGGATGTTTACATTGCATAAAGACATACCTAATTGCGTGTATGTAATATATAATCACTTTATAGTTTTTAAAAATTTGCGATGTATCAATGAGAGAATAAGTTGTATTTCATTTTTATAATAATAGCCCCGGCAAGCGTTGTTTCAATAAAAAACAAACAAAATTTCTGTAAAAAAACACTCAATTTTTTATTTTATATTATTGTTTCCTTAAAAAAAGTATTCAAATCAGTCCGTTGTGAAGGGATGCCCACGAACACCACATTTTTTTATATAGATAGATACTGAAAAGCAAAAACTTGCATTTCAATAGGTGTTACTGACGTCACCATAAAGACGTAAATTCAATATGTGAAGGAAAAATTCGACATGACGGGTAGGTATCGCGGTGGCTTAGTGGTCATAGCGTCTGGTGTACCGAACCAGAAGACGCAGGTTCGAATCCTGCCCGCGGTCGTATTTTTCCTTTTCTAAATAACTTTAAAATCTTAGCATGGAAAATGCCAAAAATATACAAAAAGATATAGATAGATACTTAGATAAAAGCTGTCATAAGTTAAACAGACCTTTAGTTCTTTGTGCCCGTGGCTATCTCGTTGAAGTGGAGGCTCTCAACCGCGACCCCGATACGTAACACTTTCTTTTATCCTCCGCCTGACGGGTAACTTTGCCCAACAAGGATATCCTGTATCTACTTTTAAATCGATCTGTTTGAAACAAAATAACGATTACGGATTTTTGGTGAATATTTTTTTCACAGTTGTTTTGATACCGGTGACATTCACTTCCAGATTATTCTCGCTTTGAAATTAAAAATAATCATTTTTTTACTGCAAATGTCTATGAAGTGATAGCCTAGTGATAATTTTTTTTTAATTAGGACGTGATTAGTACCAGCTCTTGAGATATTGCGTGTTTGGTGTTCTCTAAAATTTCTAGCATCTTTATTTCGTCCTTCGAACGCATCTTCAGAAAGCTGGCCAATCGGCAAGGGAAAAGACGTTTTAATTCGGTCGAATGAACTAATATTTAATGTACGGATGTTCGTATATTGTATAGAGGTCAGCATTTCAAGCTACCACAATCTGTCAATTTTCTTTGATTGATTTTCAACTTTAATACAAAACAATAATGTTGATATTCAATTGAGAAAATTTGACAGTTTTGGATAGCTTTACCAGCGTCTGTACCATGGATATAACCTTATATTATAAGCTCGGAAATGTGTTAGAATGCAATTAATTGATAACCTCTCTTAACCTATTATATTTCCGATACGATAAATCTGTCTATATACAAGGCTAATGCATCAAATGGTGATAAGGTAGACAAGCTATCTTTATTAAATGATTCATGTGATGACCGTTTAGCCGCAAATTGTAGTTAATTACAGTCTCGGGCCTGAATAAAGTCCAAAACCCAACGGTTTTTCGAATTTTTCGGTTTCGTTTTTTATTTGACGTGTTCTCAAACCTAAAACAAAATATCTCAATTTCAGCATGTTCTAGAAGACTGAGAGTAGCGTAAAGTATACTAATTAAGCTAGCATATCTTAAACAATAATTAGAGAAGTAAAGTAGGAATATACTGATTTTTTTTACTGTTATAAAAATGCACAAAACTTACCAACGTCACACATCTTGAATTATTAAAACTGTAAATTCGATAGACTTATCTCTCTAATTTGCCCAGCAGTGGTGCCCCACTACTGGGCAAATAATGCTGTATATATGGGTTGATAATGATGATAATGACTGCAAATGTATATACGTAGGTACCAAACAGACGGGGTTAATATTTAGTAAATTATTCTTAATGATACGCCTAAATATTAAAATGGTAATTTATGAAGGGCATACATAGTACATCAATAGATGTTGCTGACGTCACCTTAATTAAGATGAATCGTTATAGAAGAACAATTCAAAATCACAAGCAGAGATCTCGGTACTTAGTTTAGTTGGCTTAAGAGTCTGAAACTGGAGGACGCAGGTTCGAATCCAGTTTGAGTTCGATTTTTATTTTCACAACAACGTTGAATTTGTTTAGGAACTCCAATTACGATTACAAATTTAACTAGATTCACGCGACATAATCTTAGATGTTTACGCGAACAGAAATCAATGATTTGTCCGCGGAGAATACGAAAAAATGTATAAAACATATTGGCAGGGGCCATGGGAGATCGCGGAACGACGACATTTGCTGCGGGTCCATTTAGCGAGATGGTTTTATTATGAAAATCGGCCCGCGAGGGACCGTCGCCGTAGACCGACGCCCAGTCTCCGCCCATCAACAACTGCGTCTTTATAAAACGCGATTGGAAATCAAAAATTTTAATTGTTCAATTAATATAAAAACATTGTCTTAGCAGTGTCTTTAAAATATCATTTATAATTAACTTAAGTAAATGTTTTTTAAAGCTTAAAAAGAGTTGCTTGTGGGTTGTTGTAATTTGTAAT
This sequence comes from Acronicta alni, assembly GCA_964056405.1. Lineage (NCBI taxonomy): Eukaryota > Metazoa > Arthropoda > Insecta > Lepidoptera > Noctuidae > Acronicta > Acronicta alni. Next base: position 11,291,229 of record OZ043918.1, read on the forward strand.
AAGCTATATTGATTGTCTTAAACAATTCAATTAGTTTAATAAGACCTGCTCAGAAGAGTTTGATCTCTCTGTTGTGTGCAGACCCATAGAGAGAAGAGAACATCTATCGATTCCAATCAAACGTGACCGAAGCGCATTACGTAAAACTTTGTAAATGACGTTATCAAAGTTAGTTCATTTAAAGAACTATGCTTATAATTGCCATAGATAATTGCCTACTTAAAAGTGCGCAACGAATCATAAAAACAATTTCTTTATCTTTATTAAAAAATACTTTAAAATATCACTATGTCTGCGCGATTGCCATTTAGATTTTATCAAGAAATTAACTCTACAGCCATTGTAAACATTGTTATCTGTATTCGTAATTTATTTTGAGTCACACAGAAAATTAATAAATTGAACTGAAGCTGACTTGCAGTTTTAAGCGTTGTATATTTAATCAACGATGTCAAGCGAGTTTTTTTAATTAATTCCATAAAGCAATCTAACGAAACATGTCGTGCAAATGTCAGCAAAGAGGTTAATGAAGTGAAAAAGTATTTTATTTTGTTTAATAGTGGGCAGGTGAAGCTTGTATATTTAAATGCTAAGGAAATTAATTACACACATAATTATGTGGTTATTTAAGTTTTAGCTTTGCTTTTTTTATGGTTTAAAATAACTCGATAGTTGACCTATTGTAGACGCAACATATAAATAAACAATTAATTTCAGGTGCCGCGAAACAATTGTTGCTAGTGTCTCAATTGATTAAAGAAACCACTGCCGGAGTCCATAACATCAATAGGACAATAGGGGTCAATATACTGTAGTATAGAAATTGATGAGTATGACTGTAGATGGATATAAGGGAAGAGGGAGACCAAAGAAAAGATGGATGGACCGTGTGAGAGACGATACGGCTACAGAGGAAGTAAGTGAATGATGAGATGACAGCTAAAAGAGATGTAGGTATAGAAGGTAATGACATACTGCGCCGACCACAAGTAATTTGGGATAAGGGTAGGAGGATGATCGTAATGATACTGTAGTATATCTTTAAAGACATAGTAACGAACAAGCCCTGTATCGCAATGGATTTAACAAATTTATAATTAACGGACACAAAATACAACCAGACTCAAAACAATATCTATGGATCTCACAAAGATTTGTCTCTGGCGGGAATCATCCCATAACACTCGGCGCAACGGTAGTGGCGAGGTGATCACCGTAACCGCTATACCAAACGTAAAATTTATTCAGCCTTTATTTTACTTCATTTTAGTTAGCATTGAATTGACTGCCTCATTAGTCTAGTGGTCCTAAGCGCGACTGCTACGCTAGAGGTCCTGGGTTCGATCCCCAGGTCCAGCAAAGTGTTATTGGGTTTTTCTATGAAATTCTCAGTAGCAGCTCGGAGTCTGGATTAATTGTGCCCGGTTAATGGTAATAGGCTCGCCCCCTATTACATGGGACCTAAACATACCGGCGAAATGTGGGTGTACATTAGTACACCTCTGCCTAAACCTTCGGGGAATACAGGCGTGACGGTATGAGTTGATTTTGTATTTCTATGTTATCTAGCTTTTTAACTTAGATTTAAGCTATTTACCATATACCTATATGGCAAATAGCTTTACATTAATAATTAGCTAGCTACTAGGAAATATACAGAGCAAGGCAGGCCGAAGCGTGGTCTTCGTAAACCCTTGTAATATAAGAGCCATAAAAGATTCAAAACTTTCCGGCTGTGAATTTCACCTCTTGCCTAAACTTATAGCTTGACCTAGTTTTCAAAAATTCTAGGTTCAATTTTAATATTTCTCTTAACCTCTTTCCGTCCGCCTCTTCATCTTAAAAGCGCTTATAATTAAAAAGATGTTTGGAAATGAACAGCAAATGAAAAACTTACTACCATACTGATTAACGTTTTAGGTAGATAAAAGTTAGGACGACGCCTGTGGTCTAGTGGTTCGCGTGTCGCACTGCTGATCACGAAGTCTTGGGTTCGATTCCCTCAGAACACAAATATTTATGTGATGAACATAAGTGTTTGTGTTTGTCTGGGTGTTTCTTATGTATTTTAATTATGTATTCACAAAAAAAGTACCTATATAAGTATTATATCCATTGTCTAGTACCCATAGTACAAACTCTGCTTAGTTTGGGACAAGATAGGGCTGTGAAAAATTGTCCAAGAATATTATTTTTTTATTAATATTATTTATTTATAAGTACAGGTAAACATAATTATGGTAAGCTTTATTTTAAACTATTTATTGTTTAACATAATTTACCAGAGATAATAAGTAACCCAACCAGGCACAAATTCAAACTCACAGGCTGCAACTGAGAATTTCATAAAAATTCCTAACAACACTGCTCAACCAGCGAATTGAACCCGGGGCGTCACACTTGGCAGACGAGCCCGAGACCATCGGACCAACATTATTCAGTTAGTGAATCATGGAATACACGCGGCCAAAGGGACTTGATACTCACAATTAAAATTAATTAGTTATCGTTATTGTTGATTGAAGACGTAAACTTGTACACATACTCGTAAATTATACCTGAATTGAATTATGGTTATCACCACGGTAAATTGGATCATTATTCGGAATTGAGGTAATCCTTGAGGGCGATAATATCTAGTGATAATGTTTAGTTCGTTATCATGCTTCTGCCCATAGCCCAAATTCATCATCATCATCAACCCATATGTCTGTTCCACTGCTGGGCACAGGGGATAGAGGGATTAGGCTATAGTCCACCACGCTAGCCTAGTGCGGAATGGCAGACTTCACAAACCGTCGACAAAAATCTCTAAGGTATGCAGGTTTCCTCACGATGTTTTCCTTCAACGTATAAGCGAATGATAATTAATTATTAATACGCACATGAAATCGAAAAGTCAGAGGTGTGTGCCCTGGAGTCGAACTCGAGTACTTCGACTTGGTAGTGCAATGGTCATACCACTAGGCTATCACTGTTTTTTTGGCCCAATTTACTTTAATAATAATTTATTTAAAAAAAACAGTTATTTGTTGTGCAGCATAATAAATAAAAATCTTACATGTTACATTGTACTACATGTTGCATGGTACAGACGCCAGCAGGTCAAGCTATCCAAAACTGTCAAATTTTCCCAATTGAATATGAGCCTTATTATAATGTATTAAAGTTGAAAATCGAAAGCATAGAACTCTCTTGTTTCGTATAGATCCGTATGAGAACTACAACATAGAACCTGATTTGATTCCAAAACTCACAGCAGAGTCATAAGGAGTACATAAGGAGTACATAAGGAGTACATAAGGAGTACATAAGGAGTACATAAGGAGTACATAAGGAGTACATAAGGAGTACATAAGGAGTACATAAGGAGTACATAAGGAGTACATAAGGAGTACATAAGGAGTACATAAGGAGTACATAAGGAGTACATAAGGAGTACATAAGGAGTACATAAGGAGTACATAAGGAGTACATAAGGAGTACATAAGGAGTACATAAGGAGTACATAAGGAGTACATAAGGAGTACATGAGGAGTACATGAGGAGTACATAAGGAGTACATAAGGAGTACATAAGGAGTACATAAGGAGTACATAAGGAGTATATAAGGAGTACATAAGGAGCACATAAGGAGCACATAAGGAGTACATAAGGAGTACATAAGGAGTACATAAGGAGTACATAAGGAGTATATAAGGAGTACATAAGGAGCACATAAGGAGCACATAAGGAGTACATAAGGAGAAATATATTTTTTCAAATTTTCACCTATATAACCATGATTTGCTGGGAATCTGCCGTGAGTTCTGGAATAAAATCAGGTGATTTGATTCCAGACCTCACAGAAGAGTCCCAGCAGATCATGGTTATATGGGTGAAAACTCTAACCTGGAACCTTCCAGGTTTTAGTTCTAATACGGATCTATGAGAAACAAGAGAGTTCTATGTTTTTGAATGCTATGAAACGGATAAAATATATTTTTAATTTTTCACCCATATAACCATGATCTGCTAGGATGGACCTTGAGTTCTGGAATCAAATCAGATTTCATGTCGTAGTTCTCATACGGATCTATGAGAAACAAGAGAGTCCTGTGCTTTAGTGGTATGAAACGATTAAAATATATTTTTTAGAGTTTTCACCTATATAACCATAATCTGCTGGAACTCTGCTGTGAGTTCTGTAACAACATCTGTTTCTTGGAAAATATTGTGTAATCATGAATCATGTAATATGTGTCAAAACGCATGTATTATAGCTGTCTACAGACCCGTCCTTTTTATTGGTACAATCTATACTACTAATATAAAGAGGAAAGATTTGTATGTATGTTTTTAATGAATAAACTCAAAAACTACAGTGCCGATTTCAAAAATTCTTTCACCATTGGAAAGCTACATTCACCCTGAGTAACATAGGCTATATTTATTGCTAGAAAAGATTATCATATGTCCACCCGTGCGAAACCGGGACGGGCCGCTAGTTATGTATATAATGCAATGCATGCAGATATCATTCGCTGTCTGTACCTATTTTTTTTTGTCAACTGCACACACCATGCCGAACGGCTAATGAATAAAATGTTTAGTTGATACAGTACGCAAATGTTCCTCTGATCTGGTATCGTCGTGTGACGGGTTGTTGAGCTCCCTAAATTATGGTTGAGCTACACAATGACTGATGCATGCGAGCCGTCGGTTGGGACTGGTCTACTCAAACCGCTATGGCTCTTTCTTCAAAAGGCCATTTCAGACTTTGCCCTACATTGTAAGACACATATTTGTTATTATACCTACTATGTCTGGATTTTAAAAGAGACTATGATTCTCTGAGTTTGTTTCGGCGTTTCTTCTCAGAGGTCGTCAGTTAGGAAATGCCGGAGCCATCTAGCTTAAAAAAATGTTAAATATTGACTTGTAAAAGTGTCTTTAAAAGATCTATTTACAGAAATAAATATCTTTATCTTTATCTAGTATTAACAAACTGGTTCCACTAGATAGAATTGGTTCAGCTGTAATTGTAGTGAGAGCGAATGTAAACTGTGTGTGGTAGCGCGGCTAAACTCTTTGCATAAATCACAATACCGCATTCGAACTGCTAACTTTGTTCATTAATTGCCCAGTAGCTAGGAATATTGCCAAGATTATACCACAGCTACCTCACATGGACAGAACTTAATTACCTCACTTAGAACAGTTTGTTCATCGACAATGCTTAAATAGTTTTTTATTTGCGTGATAATGTTCTTGACATTATGACGTTCGAGAATTGTATTCGGTTGTATTGTTAGTTTTTTGCTAGAAGAGCTAAAAGAAATTCTGTTCGTAGCGTGAAAGGCATCCCAGCGGTGTCGTTAGTCACGTTACGCATCGGTGTGATACATGGCCGTTCAATCGTCTTAAAAGGTCATGACTTTTTTTATTTTTGCCCTAATTCATATATTCATTATTGTTTCCAACGAATTTTACTATAGAATACAATAGATTGATTACAGTTTTTCGAGATACAGCCCTACTATCCTCCTAATTGAACTCACATTTGCCGCAATAACACTAATAACAATGTTATCTAAATTATTCATGAAGCGAACTCGAACATCGATCGATATAATATTCCTCTCAATATTTTTGTTTGTTTACAATATTGAAATTCGATAGGAGCTCAAGGGTACGTCATTATTTACCAACGTGTAATCTTTCAATTGGTACTCGACCGACAAAGAAGCCTTCTTACTGAGATGGGAAAATGATAGGCTAGATTTAAATGGATGAGGGTAGCACACGATCAAAGAAAGTGAAACTTTATTGACGTCCGGAAACGCTCGGACGGGCAAATATGTCGCATAGGACCCTAATAGGGATTTGAGATAGATATAATCTGTGATATACGTCCTTAATATTCTATTCATAAGGTGAGGTATTAGATATTTTGTGTGTACTTTCACACTTAAATTATTTGTTTAGGAACCGATTTAGATTTTTCTGTAATAGCCTCCTAATAGAGTCCTCGTTAGCCTAGTTTTTTGGGAGACAACGTTTAAAAAAATCCCTAATATAAACCTTTTTTCATGGTGGTAGGCTCTGTTCATGAGAGTTCGCTTGGAGTGGTAACCACCGCATTGCCAAAAATATTCTGGCACTAAGCAATAATTTGCTAATGTTCCGGTTTGAGGGGCAATGCAGCCAGTAAAATTACAAGGCATCAACTGAGGTATAAAACTCGTTGGCTGCGTTAGGAATATAGGCATCCGTTTCTAGAAGAAATAACAGACGTCACGTCGGAAAGCTGCCACGCTGGAACTGGGCTGGACATATCTTTCACATGTCAGACGATTAATGGACCAAACTGACAACATAATGGGCCCCATTGAATGGTAGACGCCAAGACGCCCAGACGGAAATGGCGGGATGAGCTGGATTCATTCGAGAAAAACTTGGCCTTGGTAGCAACGCACTGAGAGAAGTGGAAGAAGAGTGGGGAGGCCATTGCCCTGTGGGACACCAGAGGCTTGTAATAATAAGTAGTTGTTACAGCTAATGGTTTAATAGCCAAGAGCCTCAATGGACATCTGAAGAGGCTCTCGTTAGACGGCTGGATCAAGGGCTTGATACAGAAAGGTACTCCTCGACACGGCACGCATTGTAAGGAGGAGCTTGAGCTTGAGCTCTCTGGAGCCTTAAACACCGGTAGCTTGGACCCCGTTCCCGATATCAGTGGTCTAACTATTTATTTTGTATTCTTAAATGTTTTTGCTTGTTAATAATATTTAAAAATATAATGTTAATAAGAAAATAAATAAGTAAGATAATAATAACTGAGGTCATAGTATGATACCAAGTGATAATTATCAATGTGTCAATAGGCTGCGGTTGTCGTTTACCATCAGGTGGCCTTATGATAGTTTTTTTTTTTTTTAATAATAATGTTTTGGGACATTTTTACACAGCACCATCTAGTCCAAAATTAAGCAGAGGTAGTTATCATGATTATGGGTACTAGACAATGGATATAATACTTATATACTTTTTTTTTGTAAATACATACTTATAATATATGTATAAGAAACACCCAGTTAAACACAAATACTCATGTTTTACCCACACAAATATTTGTGTCCTGTGGGAATCGAACCCACGACCCCATCATCAGCAGTCCGGGACTCGAACCACTAGACCACAGACGTCGTCGTCGTCGTCGTGTTTGTTTTCTTATCGCAATAAAAACAAAACTTGTTATAAAGAACGTGTCTGTAATAACATTGTATAATTTCCAACATCTTGAAATAAAAAGCTCTATCTTAATGAGTTCCTACAAATAGGCTGCTAATTAATTAATTAGGGTGGCAGACTTAGGTATAAAATGCGCACATTACTTAAGACAATTATGCTTATGTTTTTCGGAATGAAGGATGTTGTGGTGTTTCTGTTTAATTAGCTTGTTTAGAACAGAGTATCTTGTGGCTAAATAGCTACGTCGATCAATCTTTAGACAAGTTTAATATGTGCTTACTGCGGTCAAGGATAGATGACTATTATCACATCAAGAGCGGAGCGGTCGTTTTTTTATAGTATGGAAAATCTTTATAGATCGACCACCATTTTTTTTTCGGGTGGGGAAATGCGCCTTATGTATGGACGTGGGACGGTTGTCGGGCTCTCCGGCCAGGCGACCAGCATACAGACTAAAACCACAACCACAACCACTACCACCTTCCGCTTAGTGATTCCCATCACTCCGCACATCACGAGAATCGCTCTCGCACGATCCGCGATCCCAGCACGGAGTCCAGTGTCGGACCCTCCTCGAGGGCCAAGTGCAATGGGCCACCTAGGGAGGTCGTTCTCGTACCGACTAAAAACCGCACTTACCTACACTTGCCCTATAGTCATGGCCATGGGATCCGTGAAATTCGCCACGACCAAAAGGTAGGACCACTCCGGTCCAACCTATCACAATAATTGTCAGTTTATCTATTACAACCTTACAAATTAATTAGTATATTCAATTTACGTAATGGCATTAGTCAAATACCTACCGGCAAACTGTTATTGAAAATAACTTTAAGTTTTAGAGAATAATATTTATTTGTAAATGGTAAATAGATTATATACCTTTGTAAAGAGTCTAGAACATTAAGCTACCCCAATCTGTCAAATTTCAACTTTAATGCAAAATGATAAGATACATTTTCAATTGGGAAAATTAGACAGTTATGGATAGCTTGACCTACTGGCGTCTGTACCTACCTTTTATTCATAATTCAATAACGAGCTTAGTAGACTATTTCATCGAAATAACAATAACGTTATAACGTTATTTGTCTATCGATATAATGGATACAGTATAGTTTATTACCCTTTATTGATTTCTGATAGCAGGTTCTTTAAAACATAATATATATGGAGCTGAACTCCATCTGATTAGACTAAAAGCAAACCGAAACCTCTGGGAAAAAGATGACGTCGCCTTAGCCGAACGAGTAATTAAATAATTTTAACAGTTGCGATAAAAATGATAAGATATTATGATTTGGCTTCATCTATGACTTTTGAAATTAAAAAAAAACACTATTATATTAATATTATAAATGCGTAAAGTAACTCTGTCGTCTGTCTTCTACACTTTCATGCCTAAACCATTAAACCGATTTAGATGAAATTTGGTGCAGAGATAGATTAAATCTTGGAGAAGGACAAAAGTTACGTTTTGTCTCAAAAAGCTCTTTAGGATGCCGGTGAAACCACGGACAAGAATTAGTGAAAAATAAACCGTTCGAATTGTGTATTTAAAATACATAATATAAATAATGTTGCTCCAAGCCTGCACCGATGGTCGTTTTTTTAAAAATCTCCAAAGTGTTTTTAACAACGAAGACTTTTATTTTTCTTCCGGTGTGAAGGAGGCACCGTTAAAAGTTGGCGTCGAGATTCATAAAAAAGTTTATAATATAAAACTCAACTCGATGAATATAAAATAGTAAAAAATATCTCTTGAGAACACCAACAGAAACCCGTTTGCTGAATTTAAATAATTTTATTCCTTGGTTTATTAAGTGAATAAAGTTATTTTCTTCGTTTGCAGGTTAAGAAATACTGAGATTACGCTAGCAGCATAAGAAGTGGCAAAATAACCGACTAGTCGAGTACATAGGTACTACTTAGATATTTTACTAGCACCCCAGTCATCTAGTACAGAGGCCAGCACATCAAGCATGGGGATGCTTGATGTGCTGGCCTCTGTTTAAAGCGGGCTTAAAGCGGGGAAATATTTAACAAAATATGATATATATGACATGTCCTATGACATAAATACAACACAAAGTATGAGAGATACAATGGTAAATAAAGGAAGTCTGACAGTAGAAAAAAGTTATGATTGGTTAATAACCGTTAATCGTTTAACATCAGGCGAACTAGTGGTCAAGCGTAGGCCTATCGTGAATAAAATAATAAAAAAAAACCAAGAGAGGACAGGAATTAAATAAGCGCCGTCAAATTCTTTCGGTACTCCAAAGATAAGTTTAAATATGTTGGACTGATTGCAAACGTGTGAAGGTTAGTTGGAGAAACACCCCAAGAAGAACAGGATGAACTAAATTACTTTGTTCATTTATGGTATTCATCATATCAGCCAAAACTCGGTCCTCTGTTAAACAAAGGCCTCCCCAATAGACTTCTACAAGGGCTGATTATATGCTGTCTGCATCCAATGACTCCGAATTTTAGCAGGTCCTCTGTTCATCTCGTTGGAGACCATGCTAGGCTTTCCAGTGGGTGATCTCCACTCGCGAACTTTTTTGCCCCAGCGGCCATCAGTTCTACTATATGTTTTAACACAGCTTAGCTTTGACCATCAATTATTTGTAAGACATAGCACTTTACAACTCTTCCTGCCACAACTTACGTTGCTCACTCTGCGCTGACGGACCACGAAACTGTCCTGCTTTTCCTAGCTAAGAAAACTCCAAAAATAACTATAAAAAAAACCACTACCCGGATTAATTACAACCAGTTAGATGCAGACCTAGCTGAACTTGACTTTGACCAAGTATATAGCACCAGTAATGTACATGTGGCCGCAGAGCTAATGGTTAACCTTATCACACAGGTCATAGGGACAAGCACAAAAACTATTAAAATTTCAAATCGAAAAAAAATTATTAAACCATGGCTTACTCCGGGTCTTCTTCGATGTGTCCGACATAGAGACAATCTACACAAAAAACTTAAAAAATCACCTGAAAATGACATTTTAAAAACGACGTTTACGAGATACAGAAACTATTGTAATAAATTACTGAAAAAGATAAAACGAGACTTCGAGAATAAAGCGTTAAAAGATGCTGGTAATAATTCTAAGCAACTCTGGGCAGCAATAAACACTATATCTAACAGAATTAAACAAAAAAAGAATGCGTCAGACCTATTAAACATATCAGCAACTCCACTACAATCGGCTAATCTAGCCAATAAATACTTCGTGGAAATCGGGAAAGATCTCGCGGAGAACATTTTAAGTAAATCCACGTACATCGCACCTCATAATACTGTCAACGAATTATCGCTGCAATCCATGGGTCTTTTACCCACTGATGAAAAAGAAGTGGCTAATCTGATAATGTCCCTACGGAATAACTGTGCTGCGGGTTGGGACGGAATACCCGGTGATCTTCTTAAAAAACACATAGATATTATCGTGCCGCCTCTTACATATATCTGCAATCTCGCTCTCGCCTCAGGTCAGTTCCCTAAAGTGTTCAAAAAATCAATAATCCATCCTGTCTTTAAGAATGGGGACGGAAATCGTGTCAACAACTATAGACCTATCGCTGTGCTTCCTGCTTTGTCCAAGGTACTGGAGCGAATCATGAATAGCCGGCTTGTGGACTACCTGGAAAAAACTTGCAGTTTGTCCCCCTCACAATATGGCTTCAGGACTGGAAAATCTACGGCCGATGCTGTTCATGATCTGACAAACTATGTTGTCACAAACCTGGATAGCGGACAAAAGGTCTTGGGCATTTTTCTAGATCTTGCCAAAGCTTTTGACACGGTTTCTGTACCCATTCTAATCCGGAAAATGGAACGTATGGGAATTAGGGGGGCGCAACTCAAACTCTTTGAGGATTATCTGAGTGAGCGTACCCAGCGTGTTAAGATTGACAACATTGTTAGTGAAGAGAGCACTGTCACCTACGGCATACCACAGGGCAGCGTCCTTGGCCCGACTCTCTTCTTAATTTATATTAACGACCTGGGTACGCTCCCTCTTGTCAATGGAAAAATAATAACTTTTGCAGATGATACTGCCCTTCTCTTTGGAGCAAATTCCTGGGACGAGGTGTATGAACATGCTCAGTCAGGCTTAAACAATGTGACCGAGTGGCTGCATAACAATGTTCTTACACTAAATACGGATAAGACACATTACTTGGCTTTTTCATTAAAGTGTAATGCACAAAAGACAGGACATACCCTAGTAGCCCACTCCTGCAACAAACTGATTGACAGTGTGTGCACTTGTACCCACATCCAAAGGGTGGATAGTATAAAATATTTAGGCATAATAATTGATGACACCTTAAGATTCCAGGAGCACATTTCTTCCCTTAGTAGTAGGTTGCGTAAATTAATATACGTGTTTAAGACGCTTAGACACGTGGCTGATGAAAAACTGAGGAAATCAGTTTACTTCGCGCTTGCCCAATCTTTACTAACCTATTGCGTGACATCTTGGGGAGGTGCTGCAAAATTCACAATCTTGGAACTGGAACGAGCGCAGAGGGCCATTTTGAAGGTCTCTTCTTCCCTGCCCTTCCGATATCCCACAGCACTCCTCTACAAGGAGTCCAAAGTATTAACCGTACGTCAACTGTTCATACTACAAACGATCGTAAAACAACATGGACTTCTTACCTATAACACTTCTCTACCCTGTAGTAGAAGACGATACAATCCTGTGGACCGCCATCAAAATCGGCTTTCTACTATGTTCTCTAAGCGTTTTTTCGGTCACCTAGGCGGATTCCTTTATAATAAAATAAATAGGACTCTATCTATTTACAAGTTGTCGAAGATCAAGTGCAAAATGAAGGTAAGCAATTGGCTTCAGGAATTAAATTACGACGACACAGAAAATCTGATTGTTATACCGGTCTGACATCCTACTAAAAGTACACCACACACAAACACACACACACAAATGCGTGTAGCTCTCACACACATACATTCACCTCACGCTCACACACATGCATACACACACACACGCACACACCAAACAAACACATTCATCTATTATATACTATATTATTTACACTATCCCTAAAATATAATATATAAATCCCGAAATCATATAAACAGCAGTAATAATAATAACCATACTAAAACAAATAACTTACGCTCCACTAATGAAAATGTGCGAGTACCTACATCAATCCAAATAAAATGTAACAATTTCCTAAGGGGTGGAGACCTGGTGACCCGAAATACAGACTTACGTCTAGTTTAGGCACCAGTCTCCCACAGTATAACATGAATGTATTTTGATACCGTTCTTAAAAAAAAAAACTATGTATATGTATTGTGGTGAGAAATAAATCATTATTATTATTATTATTATTAAATAGGTACTCATCATAATATCCTAGTATAGCTCATTTTTTTTAGTTGACTTCAGCAGAATAAGTTCTGCCCAGCAGCTGAAACTCTCAAGAATAATTCAACAAACTATCTTAGTTCTTAGAAAAGTTATTTCTGCAGACTAGGTGCACTTAGTCCGGGAGGCTTCTAGGGAAGTTTATTACGTCACATTTTGCTAATTATATTCTTGTATACCCGAAGTAAATGGCACTAGACCATCGTGCTGGATTATAGCCTAACCTTTCTCATATGGAGAGGATACACGTAGGGTTGCAGTTCACTGGCGATGAATATTTTAGTACAATGGAGTCATCCATGTAAGGACCGTGGGCTGTTGCCCCTCAAATTGAAAGGAAGATCCTCCAACCAGGCAGATAGCGAAATATCGATGGATAAATTATGCAATTTGCGCAGAATTATTTCTTGCGTGATGCGGGATTCGCTTCGGGATTGGTAGATTAATTGTCAGATGCAGTATCTAGCATCATCAAAATTAAATGTCTTAGTAACGAGCCTATTGTCATTAACGGAGACAAATGTTTTGTCCAGCTTGTTGCTAAACTTTTCCTAATATAGTTTTATTTAACCTGAAAATCGAACCCAAGGCCTCAACCAATGAGTCAGCAGTACATTATCCTTGTCTATCCCTCTGGGGAACAAAATTAACTAAACTATTTTATAATACTTGAATCCTCACGTACTTCGATGGCTTGAAGCGGAAACTATTTAGCAAAGTCGCATGTATTGTGTAATAGCAAAGTTCCCAGGTGTCACGTCTACGTCCGACCCAAGTTACCGAAACTAGTCGAAGTTTCCCGAAGTTTGGCGAGGTTGCAAACTCTTCCAATCATTCGGTGTATCGCCTGATTGATACCTAATAAAATATGATTGCTTTATATTGTTTCTTTGTTTTTGTTGTTGGTACTAATATTGGTAATATGTGACATGCAGACAGAATGGAATATTTTTATGACACTTGTTTTAGGGCCCGGCAGTTCTCATTTTCATAACGGCCCGATGTTTGGATTTGAGCTGTGTTAGTCCTAAACAACAAAATCACTGCTTTATAACAACTGTATAGATTACAGGGGCCTTACCACGAAGTGATAACGCGGTCATCTTTAGTTTGTGTGAAAGGGATGGCGCTATTCAATGTGTAGAGCCGCATCCCTCCCTCTCAATCGCAAAACGATCGCAATAACACTTCGTGGTACGGCCTAAGGCTTGAAGCTGTAATGTATTTTTGGTCTCGTTTATCCCTGATTTCAGCCACGTCAGATAAATGTTAATTTTGTAGTCGAGATTTAAGAGCATTGCACTCCCAGTGAGCCTTGCTTTAGTACCTACAAAGCATTTATCTTCATTCGATTTATCGTACGCCAGATGCATATTATTCCAACTAATAAATCTTTATTAATTTATATTGCAAACCAACCTGTAAATCTTCTATCTTAGAAATAAATTTTCATGTTAACTTGAAAGGTTTATATTTAAGCAGACGAGTAACATTAGAACTATTTTTTCTAAATTACTTAGGAGTCTACCCAGAATTGCGTAGAGATAGGAGAAGATACCAGCTAGAGGAATGGTCTTTGATAATTAACCTTCCAAAGCGCGAGTGCGGGCTAAGTAACATCGGCAGTTAGAGAGACCCTGATTTCAACATCTTTGAAAATAAGTGTTGGTAATTTACTCAAGCAGTGATAGCCTAGTTGTATAACCATTGGACTGCCAAGTCGAAGGTCTCGAGTTCAAACCCAAGGCACGCACCACTGACTTTTCGAATTAATGTGCGTATTAATAATTAATTATCACTCGCTTAAACGGTGAACGAAAACATCGTGAGGAAACCTGCATACCTTAGAGATTTTTCTCGACAGTTTGTGAAGTCTGCCAACCCGTAGTAGGCTAGCGTGGTGAACTTTATTACCTAATCCCTCATCTCTTTATAGCCTAATCCCTCTCAATATGAGAGGAGACCCGTGCCCAGCAGTGGGATAGTATATGGGTTGATGATGAAGAATTTACTCAACGTCTGCTTTTCTCAGACTCAATTGATTGGTACCTACAACTAATGTGAAACTTAGAAGTGATATTATAAACAGGGTGGGGTGTTGGATAACCGGACAAATTTATGTTTATGATCGTGATAATACGGTAATAGGTTAACTGGGTCAAGTCACGAATGAGGTCATATGCGAACTTCAAAAGTGAGGTTTTTGATTCGTGTTTTTTATATTATCATAACATACCATCACGCCTGTATTCCTCGAAAGGTTAGGCAGAGGTGTACTAATGTACACCCACAGTTCTCCAGTGGGTTTAGGCGAGCCTGCCATTCATCATCAACCCATATACTGCCCCACTGCTCGGCACGAGTCTACTCTCACGAGAAGGATTAGGCTATAGTCCACCACGCTCGCCTAGTGCGGGTTGGCGGACTTCACGCCGTCGAGAAAATCTCTAAGGCATGCAGATTTCCTCACGATGTTTTCCTTCACTGTTTAAGCGAGTGATAATTAATTATAAACACGCACATGAATTCCAAAATTCAAAGGTACGTGCCCTGGATTCGAACTCGAGAACTTCGACTTGGCATTCCAATGGTTTTACCACTAGGCTATCACTGCACATTTATAGCCATTAACCGGGCACAAATCCAAACTCTTCAACAACTCTTTCTCGATCTGGGAACTGAACTAAGGACCTCAAATGTAGCAGTCGCGTAAACGACCACTAGGCTAATACGGCAGTTTTATATGTTAGAAATAGTTTTCACTTAAGAACATCAGTTAATTCTAGTTGTAACAAGGGCATCTAGTGAAAACTAGTTTATACTAGAGATAACGCGTTGTGCCCGGTTAATGGCAATAGGCTCGCCCCCTATTACATGGGACCTAAATCATACCGGCGAAATATGGGTGTACATTAGTACACCTCTGCCTAACCCTTCGGGGAATACAGACGTGATGGTATGATATATGATATGATAACGCGTTGTAACTAATAACGGGTTTTAACAGTAACATATACATACTACTTATACATAGAAACATATACAAAGAAAAGCAGTGATAGCTGAGTGGTATATAACGATTGGACTGCCAAGTCGAAGGTCTCGAGTTCCAGTTCAAGGCACGCACCTCTGACTTTTCAAAGTAATGTGCGTATCAATAATTAATTATCACTAGCTTAAACGGTGAAGGAAAACATCGTGAGGAAACCTGCATGCTATAGAAATTTTCTCGATAGCGTGTGAAGTTTGCCAACTCGCACTAAGTAGGCCAGCGTGATGGACTATAGCCTAATCCCTCTTAATCTGTGAGAGGAGACCCGTGCCCAGCAGTGGGACAGTATATGGGTTAATGCTGATATACATAGTATAAAACAAACTCACTTCCCGCTATCTGTCCCTCTGTACGCTGAGATCTTAAAACTACGCAACAAACAATGTGGTTTACTTACAATACCATTTAGAAAATTTCTTCCGGAAGGTGTATGTGCATTTATAAGGTTTTTTTTTAATACTACTAACGCAAACAAGCATACGGCCCTGATGGTAAGCGGTTACCGTAGCCTATATAATAGACGCTTGTAATATACCAATGTAACTTGCGCGTTTGCGAAACTGTAAAAGGAAATGTGAATATAGGTAAGTAATGTATTTGTATAACGTGTATTTATTATTATTTATGTGTATACAACGTGTTACAAAATACCCCGTTAAAGATATAATTAATTATCAAAGCCAAAAATTTTGTCAGTTGTCATGTCAGGGAACCAGATTATTTAACAGAAAGGCCTACGTACCTTTTTTACCTAATAATTGTCTACTTTAATAGTTTTTTTATTTTTCATTCATAAATGTTGTTGTTTTCCTTTTTTTGGGGTATGTTATACAGCGTTACTACGGTTCTTAAATATTGTGAATGGACTCGTTATAAGGCTCCATTTAACCTCCTTTCGGCTTTACGGGTAGTTTTGTAACACCCTGTATTAATAAACAGGGTGTTAGTATACATACTTAATTCTACATATCAAGAATTAAGTATGTCAATATAGCTGGGTAGTCTTTTTACGAATAGGTATACCTAAATAAAATAATCTTCTGAGGCTCCCGGAGCAGTCAGCCTCTTTGCCTTATATTTGCCTTGCCTAACCACAACATAAGCTGTTTTGTGTAGCTCAAGCCGATGTTATCGGGGTAGAAAGAAGTACCTAGATAGTGAAACTCCTAATCCACCTTATTTGAAGTCGGATTTTTCTTTTCCTTTGTTACTTTCAGTGTTGGTAGTTTCTTAGCGCACTCAAGTTGAAAATGTAATACTGTAATATGATCTAAACTGCAGATTATAGCTCGGTTTATAGTCTTTTAACATTGTGCGAAGTCCTTTATATCTTTTGTGTTTCTACGATCATGGATTAACCGATATCGGTTTCTCATAGACTTGAAATCGATGAATTCGAAGATCGATTGATTGGAATCGGTATATATTGTTGTGGTTGACAACGTCTGTGGTCTAGTGGTTCGAGTATCGGGCTGCTGATCACGAGATTGTGGGTTCGATTTCGACAGGACACAAATATTTATTTATTTGTTTGTGTTTGTCTGAGTTTTCTTATGTAAGTATTTACATAAAAGAATATATAAGTATAATATTGATTGTCTAGTAGGTACCGTTAGTACAAGCTCTGCTTAGTTTGGGAATAGACGGTACTGTGTAAAAACAACCCATAAATATTTATTTTTCTTAATTATTGTATATAAAAGAATCTATTCCTGTCAATAGATTTTTAAATCTAATACAGGCGTGGTCGTCTATGTTATGTTTTATGTTAGATTTTTAAAGACACGAATAAACGCCGATACAAACTTATAGAATCACGGCCTCTGTGAGAACAGTGAGTAGTATCAAATACAAATTATGTGAGTATCACAATATAGGCAATGTTTGAAGAAGTCCCAGACCTAAAGTACTTCTTAGTTTTCCAAGAATACTTATCGTAGAATAAATACCATTTCATTTTCATTTACTATAATCGGATCGCTATAAATTCTACCCAATGTGCCCAAAACTGAAGACAAACAAAGACTATACAAACTTAGCTATCCCATAGAGAATAATAAACCATTGATGGAAAACCATGAGGCGCTCTTACATGCACGATATATTATCATACAGTTAACTTTACAGTTCCACAGAACTGACGTAAGTTTCCGCTAAACCCTTACAATTTAAACTACTAAACTAGTTCGTGGTGATCCGCACTGCACGATAGTGATGTGCTTGTTGCCGCTGATGAAAATTGTTTATTAATTATAACGAACATTCGAATTTCGTTCCTTATTTATAGAATAAGAGCCGTACTATCCTTTTTTTATCGTAAGATAAATGCTGATGGATCATCCATCACCTGGGGAGGTGACAGGGCATGTCGGACTCCTTTTTTTTCGTGTTAAAATCCTCATGAATTTCTCCTAGAAGGATAGGTGGAGGGTTATGTCAGACTACTACCGACTAAAAATACACAGCCATCTCTAGCACACTGAGGAGGGGGCTCCGAGATCTCTGAACGCACCGTTGGCCCTCCTGCGCTTCGCCTTAGGCACGTAAAATTATTTTCAACTTTGCTGACATTTTCCCGGGATACGGACTTCTGACTAAATACCGCACTTGCCTTCTCTACGCCTATATATCACGATCATGGGATTTTCGACTTTCGCCAGTGCCATGACAGGCTCCAGAGCTCGCTAGACCCCTTCAAAGGCCGAGACCTCTCCTCGCTTCCTATTAGAAGGCGCAAGTGCATCAAACACGTGCGCCGCTTGCTCGGACAGCGGACTCCCCAAATCAGCCCCCAGGATGCCACAGCTCATAGAGGCCGGAGATCTGTCTGCGCGGTCCGGAGCCCGGTGCGTCTACTTCGGATCGAAAGAGAGGTGGACAATTCTCTCTCCCTTTCCGCCGCCTCTTTTGCAAGAATAACTTGCTCTGCCGTACTATCCTAACATTACACCATTAAGCATCGTAATTTTCTGAAAGGGGGTATATGTAATTGTGGATCTTACCGGTCAATTGTAATAAAAATCTGTTACATATTTATTCAAATTCGGATTTTTATCTGCTAAAAGTGAAGCTAATCATATTTTGTATCCGCGGTTTCACCATCAAATGATCAACCTGAGCACATCACTACTTTGAAATGCTAAATTTATTACGTAAACTATCCTTTTTCATTTTGAACTTTTCCTCTTTAATATTGCATTCGCCTGACCACCCAGTGTTATATTTTAATACACTTTTCCCTTGTGCATTTTGCAAATTATCGTTACACTGTAAAGTGGTAAATTGCAGCTACGATTAAGTTCTGTGAAATCGTTGGTTTATTTCATAATGGTGTTTTGCCTGAAATAACTTCAGTTATACAATCGCTTGGTATATAGCCATACTATTATGTGAAAGTGTGGTATTTAAGTTACAAGAATACTTAAGTCATAATTTAAAAAATGTTCTATATAATTACGTACCTACCTATATACATATATATGCCTACTTCTACAGATATTGACTCTTATTTACACTTAGCAGACTAGTAACAATATGTAGCATAAGAACGTCATGTAATAAGAAAATGTGCAGGATTAACACGAGATCAAATAGAGCATAATTATGCAAAAGTCAACCAATACTTTTTAATATGTAGTTACATGGGAATGCATGAATTAAATTATTTATCCACTTATGAATAGGGTATTATTTATTCTATGCTAAAAACAGTATACATATAAATAATTTAATATATATAATGTAATTAGAAACCAGATCCAGACTTCAAAGACAGAACTGGTACATACCTGCATAATACAAAAAGGATTTTCATCTTATAACTTTTAGCTACGTCACAATTACTTACATAATCGGGTTTGTATTTTTTTCAAACTTTTTATTTACCACTAGCTGACCATAGACGTTGTCCTGTCCAAATTTCAATAAATCATACAACAATCTCATAGAAAAAAGAACTTTAAGTTTTTATTAATTTTCCGGGCAACTTTTCCAATGTTTCTTTACCCAAAAACCTTAACAGCTGTTTTCAAGTAATGCGCTAACCAACGAACAGCATTCAAATTTTATTTCTATAGATTGGTCAAGTTCATGAATCCTAAAACGTCATTAACCCGAAATAAAATATAGTATTTCGAAATATCAAAATTTCATTCCCATTATTGTGATTTTCATTGTATCGAATAAAAGCATTATTTTACGATCATTGTCGTCAAGTGTATTGTAATTGGTAGCATCTATTCGATACAATGGGACCCAATAAAGCAGAATACAATATAAAATTCCCGCTTCACAATTGCATTTTATATTTAGAGAAATACTTAAATCTTCGCGATAAAAAGTGATTGTTGATAAAATTGCTGGAAGCGTCAGATTTTTATTTCATGTCGCCAACCTTTATAAAATGTCAACACAAATTATTTGACACTCCGAGTGTTGAATTTATTAAGCCGGCTTACAACACGGTGTGTCCTTTCGCCTGCCTAACCAAACACTCTATTTTATGCAGAAAGGGTATTTTCATTACACTGGATTTAATTACTTTGCTACACAACAATGCTTTGAAGTTAACCATTTTTTAGACCGCGTCTGACAACAAAGCGACGTCAAAAAGAGAGTAAAACAACGCCTCCATTCCTCTCTGATTACTTCAAAACGAATAATGAACGCTCCAAGAAAAAAATTTTTCTTGCCTCTGAATAATAACATAATACATAACATACCATCACGCCTGTATTTCACGAAGGGTTAGGCAAAGGTGTACTAATGTACCACCAGTTCGCCTGTACGTTTTAGGTCCCATGTAATAGAAGGCGAGGCTATTGCCATTAACGGTTTAACATATCTTTATTTCGCAAAGATTACATGTAATTACTTACGAGAAATATATAATTAAAAATGCAAATAATTATGTTCTTGTAGGACAAATATTTCAACATAGTTGTAGTGCGGGTAAGCTGAATTTTTTTTTTTTGCTTTACTGCATTACTAGCCGAGTGGCTTAGTTCGTCACGAACATCGTGCATTTATTAACATGACAAAAATCTAAATTCCGAGCTGCTTCTCAAAATTTCATGGAAAAACTCAATAACATTTTGCTTTACCTAGGAATCGAAGCAAGGACATCTAGCATAGCAGTCGCGATAAGGAATACTAAACTACCGAGACAGTTAAGTTTAAGTCTTTGAATAATTTAAGTAGAATACCGGCGCAGAGTTTGTATGAACGAAGTAGGCGACGAAATTGCTATTACGCTCTTTTAAATGATGATTTACTCAATATTGCTGGTGTAAATTTTTATGTATATCTCCCCTCATTTCCTCGGATGGTATGTAAAAGGTTCGTAAGGCAGTTTAAAGGTATAACGGTCGATGTAAGTGCTGGGTAGGCAGTGAATTTAACATTAATAAGTTCGCATTGCGCCTCCGTGCACTGGCGAGCGCATGTAATTTCCTTTAAAAATACAAAAAGCCGATATATATCGAGAATTAAAGTAGGCAGTAGGCACGTATTACGTATCTGAATGTAAGATGCTATAGAGCTGGAAAACGGTAGCCAATAAATGACGGGAAGGATTTAAAATAAATGAAATAGTGTCATACGATTTTCATACTTATGTACCATGTCGGTCGATAAAACACAAAATCATAAAATTACATTTTATTTGCAATGTTAATTCAGAAAATCCAAAGTGCAAATAAATAGGTAGGCTTGACGGGATAAATGTCCAAAACGTTTTTAATAACTCTTCAATAATAAAGTTTTTGGACAACTGATCAAAGAAGACGGCAGGTACTAGGTTCGCCCCCTATTACATGGGTTCTAAAAACATACCGACCCACTATATACCAATAGTACCCCGCCCATACACACTGCGGCTTTAAGAACAATAAGAATGATAGTTTTAATATTATTATTGACTAAACTGGTGAGAATTTAAAATAGGGTAGGCTGTTCTTCATTGTTGGTTAAGAAGTAATTTTAATAGTCAACAACCGCAAATTACAAAGCGCTCAATGCAGGCGGCACGCTGCACCGCCTCCATGCAAATATTTACTTGTTTTTATTTAAAGCCTCGTTTACAATGGTTAGAAACAGTGTTTACTTTCAATTATCTCACAGTAAGAAGTTTATATACCACTATGTACCAAACGAATCTGGAATTCATCGTTGCCCAACAGTGGGACATAGTCTTGGGAGGACTAACAAAATTCAGGTATTTGTTCAAAGGCTAGAATACTGCCATATTTCTAAACATGTATAGAAATACTTTGACCTCAATATTTTCTTCAATATCTAGGGAAACTGTGTGCCATACTAAGAATGCATGCAATATCGCCAACTGTCACAGCAGACGTGAACAAATTGAAGGAATGCATTCCCCACAAATCCTACAATGAGTGGCACTTGATTTATTCTGCGTATCCTGACAAATATATGATCGTGAATGCAAAATAAAAAAAATCGTTTTGCTTGAAATATAACTACTTTTTACGGATTTTGTCGCGTTATATTGATATTATTAATCCCGACGTTTCGGACCCTTTACAGCGAACAAGGTCACGGGTAGACTGTGGTGGTCTTGATGTTATAATTACTGACAGCTACGCTACATTAGTGGTTTTATTTCAATGTCTTTATTTGAATTGCTCACTTACGCGATTTATACGTGTGTGTCAGAAATCCCACACACAATTTACGCCTGTCTAATTAGTTTAGTGATCCTCAGCGCGGCTGCTACGCTGGATGTGGGTTTGATTCCTAGGTCGAGCAAAGTGTTATTGAATTTTCCTACGGAATTTTCAGTAGCAGTCCGTTAATGACATTAGGCTAACCCCCTATTACATAGGACCTAACATACCGGCGAACTGTGGGCGTACAATAGTACACCTCCCAAAATCGCCACAAAATCACACACAACAGACCATATCTTCCAGTGTAAAGAGACAGATCTTACAGGCATTATTGTGATTCATAAAAAAATATTTTTTACCCCCTAGTCAGGTTAGACTTTTTGAATTAAATGGGTTAGTTTAAACTGCGCACAGCCTAATGCGAGTTGACAGAAAAATCACCCGCATATTATGCACTAAAATTTTTAGTGGAACTGTAAATGATATTTATTTCTGTAAATAGATCTTATAAAGACACTTTACAATTTGCGACTTGACTTGTAAAAGGTTCTTTAAAAGATCTATTTACAGTGGAACTGTAAGACGTATAGATGTGATGTCCTGTAGATTCTCAAGTTGCTCTCAAGTACAACGGAACTCTTGAGAGTAATATTCGTGAACTCTAGATCGGCGCAGTCTCCGCAAACATTACCTAAGCGATCCGTAGTTTGATTAAGGTCAGGTGTAAGGCCGTAACATCCACGGTTCAAGCAATTTGACTTGCAATTTTAAATCAATGTTGAGAATTCTAGGCATAGGTTCACACTGACGCAGTGTAACTAAGAGAAATATATTTGTTTTTCTCTCCAAGATGTATAATAGAAAAGTAGTAAAGAAAAGAGTTAAAATATGTAAAGTATGTACAACATTTGGTTACCAAGAAAAATAGTAAGTGACTTTATGTCTCCTAAGAAGACTGCATTATCAACGTCAAATTCCATCTCAGGTACGATTTTTTCATCATTACTTGCATAATGTGCACATGACATGTATGAACACACATAAAGAAACAATTCATACAGTCCTATTTTTATTATAATTCTATTTACTTAATTAACAGTATAACCTAACGTTTACAGAGTTCATTAAGCAAGTTGCTAGCACTCTGACGACTTCAGCTCGCCGTTTTTACGTAAATGTGCATTACAAGGCTCGCTCATTGCGAGCGCCAGGCATCTTGAAGCTTTGAAATATGACTTTAATTTCGTCTCTTGTGACCTAAACTTCACGTGTATTGCGCTCTGACAAGAAAATCTGATATGAGAAATTGAAAAAAGTTTGTGAGAGACATTTTTGGTAAAAGCTGAGATTAAATAGAATTCTAAATTCAAACGAAATTTTAAAATTTATTCCTTTAGAAAGCAAGGACTTTTTCGGTTCTCTCAATTTAGTTTAGGAACGTTTATGAAAATTAAACAATAAAGATTACCATTGAGGCTTAAACTAAATTCGATTTTATAATAATGTCACGACATTCAAGCTGTTCTTTTTATATTGTAAGGAAAATTTAAGCTTTTAAATCTTATCCTACTAATATTATAAATGTGAAATTTTGTGAGAATGGATGAATGGATGTTTGTTACTCTTTCACGCTAAAACTACTGAACGGATTTTGATGAAACTTTAAAGTATTATTATTTATACATCAAAATAACATATAGGTTATTATTTATAACGATTTTGAATTAATTAGCCAAATTACAGTGATAATTAAAAGTAACTTTTCCACGCGGACGAAGTCGCGGGCAGAAGCTAGTCATAAATATTTGTCTCATTGGTGAAAAAGTATTTATGTTTTAATGCAATAACTCATTTCCGTAAGTACCTCGTACCACGTATAGACGCCAGCAGGTCAAGCTATCCCAAACTGTCAAATTTTCTCAGTTGAAAATGAACCTTATACTGTTGCATTAAAGTTGAAAATCTATCAAAGAAATTTGACAGATTGTGGTAGCTTGATGTGTTGGCCTCTGTGCAGTAAGAAAAGTGTTTTCAATCGACAAAAGTCAATATAACCACCTACGTCCTGTTGCCCATCCGACTTACCAAACTACTCGTATGATAAAGTAAGAGAGAGATAGAAGAAAAACAGTGAATTGAGCCGACTCAATTCACTGTTTTTCTTCTATCTCTCTTCTATCTATCTCCATAAAAGAACAAATAACCGATTATTTGTTCTTTTATGGCTGGTAAAGTTAGCCATACAATTAGCAAAACTACTCACTTTTTTTTCTATGTAGGTAACCTACATAAGTTATCTAGTACTATCATTACGTTACCTAGTATATCGTCTATCAAGTAAATAAAGTTTAGATACCTACATTGTAGCACCACCTCGTTAATTTCATCTGCAGTTGACGTCCATTAATTAGTCTGTCAATGATTAGGTTGAAATCCAATTAAATAACTACATTGCATTATCCATTGATCACTTATTTTGAATAGCGGGAAACTTAATGGTTCAACTGGCTTGTAATTAGCATGCACGATATAAAATAAGTATTAAAAACATTCTAACCATAATTAACTGAAGGCACCCTATTCCTGTATATGTTACCGTAAAAGTTCGAACTACAGTAAATTCGAAGATCTTCCAGTTAACAATATATTACTTACTTATATATATTAACATAACTCTTAATGAAAAAGTCTCTAGTCGGAAATGTTCTGTAATCATCGATAATTTCGATTTTATACCAGTATTCCCACATTCAACTGAGGTTTACTTCAGACACGGTAAATATTGAAAAAATAATCATGCGAACTGACCAAAATACCCATAAAATAAATAAATAGCCTTCTTGCTTACTATCCGAGTCGGTATTATTATATTATTGAGAAGAAAATAGTATTTAAAATTGAAATAATACAACTTTTAACGGATTTTATCGCGTTATATTGATATTATTAATCCCGACGTTTCGGACCCTTTACAGCGTCCATGGTCACGGATAGACTCTACGGAAGGAGTCTACCCGTGACCATGGACGCTGTAAAGGGTCCAAAGCGTCGGGATTAATAATATTAATAGGAATATAATAAACCGCGCATCAAAAATACTGATTGAGCGACAAAATTACTGATTAAGCAGCAAAATACAGATATCGGTTAGGTTAGGTTAGAACTGTGACCACTCATCGCCAGAACCAAATCAGAATGATACCGAATCTGAAAACCAAGAAAGTGTATATAATAACACTTTGATGAGCAAATTTAGGGTGCAATTCAGTATTTTTGGTGCTCCTTTTTTCAATCAAAATATTCGAAATTAGCTGTTAAAGTATTAAATACCACCCATATTAATATAACGCGATACCTTTGACTTGGGAGTCCAATGGTCATATCACTGCTACCTGCTGTCGCTGAGCAATAATATTTATATTCCACAATGGTCGCTATACATTGGAGTGTCGTGCCTGGCGTAGAGGATAGCAGGTGGTGTACCAACATCGATGCAATATTGAAACCGCTCAGCCACGCTACGTGACTACCGCGCTGTCTTTATTCTCATTGCATATTACCACCTGAACTGGTTAGCTTATTTTAATACAATTGCTTCGGAAATACAATGACAAGTAATTGTCAGTCTGTTTCAAAGACAATTCTATACTATCTAACTATGTATTAAGAGTGATAAATGATAAATTATGGTACTTTTTTATACCACTAAGGTGGCAAACAAGCATACGGCACACCTAGTGGTAAACAGTTACCGTAGCCTATAGACACTTGCAACACCAAGGGTATCACTTGCGCGTTGCGAACCCTGTAAAATGAAAGAGGAATAGTTGGGTTGGCAGTAGGTATAGGGGTCAAAGTCCACCCAATGCCAACACAACGTTTCTTCGCGGAGCACTGGCAACCTTGTGAGAGAAGAGCTGTTTTGTGTTCCTTACGGTGAGCAAAGTTGCACGTGCAATGCAGTGTTATTTCACTTCGGTTTTCTGCAAGGCGGAGGTAGATACTTCCCCAGTCGGGCATCTCCAATTTCAGTGGAATTACCCCCACTATGCCCTACCTCTCTTAAAATGATAAATGATAATGAATTATGATAAATGTTATTTATTTCGGCAAATAGATCTAAAGATACTCTTACAAGTCAATTTTTTACGTTTTATTTTAAGCTGGATAAATCCGGCGTTTCCAACTGAGAAGAAACGTCTGGAAGAAGTGTCTGTTGTCATTGGGGTGGCTCAAATCCAACTGCCAGAGTCGAAGCGAAGCGTTATGACATTTTTACAATAGTAGGTATATTGATTAACTATTTCCATTAACTAACGTACAAATTTGTATAAAGAAAATATAACTGACCGGAGTTAATTTTCTTTATTCAATTTTCGAAGCTTCGTTTTTTGTATGTATACACATTGTGATGTTTCTCCTTAAGTGTACACATTTGCTCTGGATGATAAAGAATCTTGTATGCATGAAGTTTGTCTGTGAGGTCGTAACTCCAAAATGGATTAACCAATGGACTCTACGCACAATAGGCGCGCTTGCGAGTTTGCGGCTACTCGATCAATGAGCCATTCTGAATATGACACTTCAAGTTTGACATTTTCTTTGTCTTTTCGATAAATTGACTTCTCTGCCTTCCACACAAATAAAACTGCTTATAAACACCATTTATATGACGTAATATTATCTGATGTCGTTTAAGGTACCGCGTTTGTGGAGTATATTCAGGTGGCGTTTGTCCAAGGTGGCGTCGACATCAATGCAATATTAAGCGCTTTGCAGAGAAACGCGACGTGACTGCAGTAGCATTCTTGTCGTATTATATTTTAGTTACTGTCAAAACTCATAACTCATAAGCTATCCAAAACTGTCAAATTTTTCCAATTGAATATGAACCTTATGGTTTTTTATTAAAGTTGAAAATCAATCAAAGAGATTTGACAGATTGTGGTAGCTTGATGTGCCGGCCACTGTACCTACACTAATAGTAAGTTCACCAATAAATAATCATACTAATATTATAAATGTGAATGTTTGGATGTTTGTTTGTTTGTTTGTTTGTTACTCAATCACGCAAAAACGGCTGAACCGATTTGCATGAAATTTGGTATACTAATAGTATGTGACCGAGAATAAAATATAGGCTACTTTTTATCCCGGACAAATATCGGAATATCCCGGAAATCCCGAAAAACGAATAGCTTACGGGATTTGAATGAAATTTCATACACACATAGTATGTAACCGGGAATAACAAATAGGATATATTTCACCCCAGAAAAATGTGACAATATCCCGAAAATCCCGAAAAACTAATATCTTACGGGATTCGAATGAAATTTCATACACACATAGTATGTGACCGGGAATAACAAACAGAATATATTTTACCCCAGAAAAATGCGAAAATCCCGGAAATCCCGAAAAACTAATATCTTACGGGATTCGAATGAAACTTCATACACACATAGTAAGTGACCGGGAATAACAAATAGAATATATTTTACCCCAAAATTATGTGAGAATTCCCAGAAAACTTATGCAGGAGACCTACTTACGGGATTTAAATGAAATGTTGGTACTAATAGTTTGTGATTGGCGCTGGCATATTGAATACTTCTTTTTTCGGAGCAACGCGGGAATTTCTCTAACATTGAGTACTTCTTATCCCATGAATAAAATCCGACAACAATTGTGTTACTAAGTCTAAGCGTACGAAGTCGCGGGTAAAAACTAGTTATTTGTATGGGTAAGTACTAATACATCTAAGGACTTTAACATAATCTCTCTCATTCTGTGAGAGGAGACCCATGCTCAGCAGTGGGACAGTATAATATGGGTTGAAGATGACGATGACGAACATATCTAGGTAAATAAAGTGCGCCTAAACTAAGTGTTACAACCGAAGGTGTTCCTCGGTTGTAACAATTTTTAACCGAAGTGAGGAAGCTTCCTGTGAAGCGTGCCTTCCCCTATCAGGCCTTCGATCCAGCATTTCATAGACTGAAGTAGAAACACTATGGAATAGATAGATAGTAACTAAACATCGAACTCTTCACAAATAAATTCTAATTCTACTTACTGGCTAATTTCTATCTAGATTTTTACGCAAACGTTTTGAAGTAACTACATTTTACAACTATGTACTTGGTAGTTACATCTCTAAACTTAGGAAAATACTTTATTTTTCTTCAGCAAATTGAAAAATGTCAAGAAAGTTACTAACGTTGAGAAAGGGCTTGAAATCGACTCGTGAAATAATATCGCCGACCACTCTGAGTGGCGCATTGATTTGTACACCAACGCTACATCACCGATATTAACGTACAGTTAGCAGCAAAAATCATAGCAGGTATTTCAGAAAATATTATTAAACTACCAACTTTTGCTCGTGGTTTAACTTTTTGAGATAAAAATTAAAACGTACCAAACAGACATTCAAAGTTACTTTAGGATTTATATTAGTCAGTAAGTAAACATATTTCATCATACTTAATTAATTAGTTTGTTATTCATTCGTAAAAAATACATATTTTTTCCAGAAAATAAAGTGAACAAAGCAATATTTCCAAATTTTCAAGATTGAAGACACCTTGGTCAATGTCATACATCTCAGTAACAAAAGCAAGAATTAATGTGTACTTTTTATGCTGACTGTATTATCAGTACCTACAACAATAAAAAAGTCAAAGCTTTGATTGTTTTTTTATATCTAAATTTTCAAAAGAAATTCTATCTGTAATTTATTTTCATTATTTAGACGGTTCACCTAGTTCTTTGTGTCTTTGAATTTATAATCTGTTTGTCTAGCCTGGCACTGACAGATAAAAGTGTGAAAAATATATATCTGCGTAAAACGAATTGCTTTTACAATAAAATGTGGATTTTAAAAGCAGTATAAGGACAGTGATGGGTCATTGAATAAAAGGAGAGAAACGTTTTTATGTGTTTTCATATGAAAAATGTATGTTTTTTAAGTATTTACTTTCGTGCTTCGTCTTTCGATCAAACTAACTTGGTCGCCAGTCTGAAACTTGGCTTAGGGTTCATTAGCATCATCATCATCAGCCTATAATTTAGTCCACTGGGTGCAGTAGCATAGACGTTTAAATATAACACCTCATATAAATTGATTGAAGAATCTTACATTAAGATTAAGGATATTTTAAACAAAACTATGCACGTGATTTGTGATGACTGATTTATGAGTAAATTTATATTCTAAATAATTTTTTTATTTTAAGACTTAGGTACTCATGACGTGGGAAATTATGAAAGTGTGACCGTTATAATATGATTGATTAAGTACCTATATAAGGATATAATTATCTGTGCTTCTGTGTAGTAGTCTCTAAAATGATGCACTGCAAACAATGGCTGCTAAGATTACCTACATAGTGAATTATTCTGTAATACTTTTCGAATCGGAATTTTATAAATTTTAAATATAATATTTCGACTTTTATTTGTATTTAAATAAAAAATATGTTAATTTACTGATATCTCAATAAGTTCCCCCATCAATTTGTTGTTCAACCGATTTTGACTCTTATTTTTTGTGTGACAGAGTAAACTTCTGAGATGAACCCATATACTTGGATAATCTCTATACATAAACAGTTTCGAAGCCTAATAACGTGACACCTAATTATGTTTACTTACGTGACTTGCAACAAAGTGTGTGCACCTATGTAAGTTTTTTCTTGTTAACTGGGACTAGTTTTCTTGTTAATCCAACTTAGTTGTGCTAACTTTGATTATATTATGTCGTTTATTTACGTTATAGTCAGCACTTTATGGATAGGAATCAAAACGCTCGCTCGTTTTATTAGAAGAAAGAGAAAGAAAAGTATTAATTTTCGCCCAATACGACGCATGACAAATTATTAGTGGGCCAAAGGCCAACATGTCAGTTTAGACGCTAACTTGGCAACCAAGTGCCAACATAATAAAAAAGTAAACTATAAACAATAATAAAAACAAATAGTAAATACGATAAGTTTAAATAAAAGAGAGTGATGTGCATCGTGTGAGCGAAAAAAGGTCAAAGCTCAGCATGTTGCTGCGGAGATGCAACAACGACAGCGCTGGTTTTCAGCAATGATCTTTTTACGTTAATTTAAATACCATAAGGTTTTGAAACTTTCTTAGCCCAATAGCACTATTCTTTAGGTATTATAAAGGCTGTTTCCCGCGGCTTCGCGATTTTATGAAGAACTTCTTGAGACAAAAGATGGTAGTTTTCTTCTTCAAGGTCTAATCTATCCATCTTTGTACCAAATTTCATCAAAATCGGTTCAGCGGTTTAGACTTGAAAGCTTAACAGACAGAGTAATTTTCGCATTTATAATACTAGTAAGGTTTATTAAAGATTTTGCCACTGTGCAACTATTTCTTCCTCTGAACTGTACGAGGCTTTACACTGACGTTGTAGCCCTGTGGATTTCTCGTACACGTTCTACAGACTCATCGGTGTGCAATAGTTTACATTATAACTGTTGCTGTTCCGAATCGGCCCCGTATGCGTTGTGTCCTCGCCTTATGTGTCTGTAAGTAGTGACAGCCTAATGATATGACCATTGGATTGCCAAGTTAAAGATCTAGAATCCAAGGCAAGACCCCTCTGAATTTTCGAAATCATATCACTGGCGTAAACGGTGAATGTAAACATCGTAAAGAAACCTGCATGCTTTAGAGTTTTTCTCGACGGCGCGGCGTGTGAAGTCTGCCAACCCGCATAAGGCCAGCATGGTGGACTATAGCCTAATCCCTCTCATACTGAGAGGAGACCCGTGCCCAGCAGTGGGACGGTAAGTATATGAGTTGATGATGATTCTGTGTCCCAGCCTTTAAATAACAAATGCATCAGTCAGTAAATACAAGGTTGTTATGTAGGTACCTGAATTTGTAATACATTAAGCATCAGTGGTTACAGAACACACAAGTTCCATTACTATAGGTATGTGTTGTATAAGCATCTAATTAGCACATCCACTACATAAATAATACATTGAATGTATTGGTATATGTACCTACTGTTGTCACTGAAAATACATTCTTATATTTAACAATAATAGCGTGGAGTTTGCTGTATAGTTAGTTTGTTCCTTTAGGTACAGGTTGAAATTGAATTCGTTGAAATTATTTTAGCATGTATTAACATGGGAGTATACATATACTCACACTTTTCTTAGGGGTAGGCAGAAATGAGAACCGAATATTTTTTCATATGAACATAGGTAAGTTCAATTATTTGTTTAAAGATTCAATTTATTATTATCTTTTTGCGATCAATGTAAATAGTTGTATGACAGATAGATTCTAACAAATCAAAATCCAGGCATATAACTGCCACTGGTACTTATGGTTATTATTAACGGTTATTCTCAATAACAAAACATGCTTACCATGATGGACCAACCATACCAATAATGTCAAGATCCTATCTCTGCAAATATAAGTAAGTTACATCGCCGGATTCATAAATATAGAAAATACGTCTTTACTTCTATCAGTTCAATCCACGAAAGAAATCTTTAGTAAAGAAAAACAAAATGAATTTAACTCTTTTAAATTTGGATCTTTGTTGCATAACATTAAACGGTACACAGCCACCGCCATGTACCACTTCTAAATAGAAGGGAAGTCTAGAAATTTCCATCCCGAACGCTGCATCTAAGTATTTCTGTCGTAGCGAAAACCACTAACTACGAGGAAATTCTCGCCCCTTAGTATATTGAATGAACCCCTACCACGGAAGTTAGTTTTAGTTCAAACAATTTTCTAACCATATTGAAACTCACAATGACGTATAATTATGTAGATTTTTTTCAACAACGAATAGTAATGGAAACAGAATCACGTACTTATGCACAAAATGTAAATTAAGATTCCGAGTGAGACTCGTCACGTTTTCGTCAATTATTCAAAAGGAAAAGTTATGTAGCGAGGCTTTTCATAATACGCATTTGCCGAAATAGATGTAAAACATTACGTGAAGGGATTTTTTGTAGAAACTGCCAATGTGAGGACGCGAATCTTCCTAGCCTTGACCTAGATTTTATTTCTTTGTATTGATATTATGAATCCTGGCGATAAGGACCCTTAAAAGCGTCCATGGTCACTGGTGCATTGTCACATCAACCCAGGATGAGAGAGATTAGGCTATAGTCCACCACGCTGGCCTAGTGCGGGTTGGCAGACTTCACACGCCTTCGACAAAAGCTGTCAGGCTACAGGTTTCCTCACGATGTTTTCCTTCACCGTTTAAGCGAGTGATTATTATTTATTAATATGCACATGTTTTCAAAAAGTCAGAGGTGTGTGCCTTGGATCCGAACTCGAGAATTTTGACTTGCCAGTCTATTGGTAATAACACTAGGCTGTTTGTGCACTAAACAACACGATAAAATCCGTAAATACAAAATATAATATTCGCGTAAGTATCAGAAATCAATATACTCCTAACTCTGTTGGAGTCGGCTGCCGATGTAACTAGATGTGGCTGAATATCAGTATTTTAGACGAAACGACTGCTACCAGAACTCCCCAACCCAATTTCTGGGATATACAAATAATAATAATAAATAATATTTTAGGGACATTTTACACAACACCATAGATGGTGTTGTGTGTTGGGCTAGAGCCCCAAACTAAGCAGAGCTTGTACTATGGGTACTAGACAATGGATATAATACTTATATACTTTTTTTTTGTAAATACATACTTATAATAGGTACATAAGAAACACCCAGACAAACACAAATACTCATGTTATAACCACACAAATATTTGTGTCCTGTGGGAATCGAACCCACGATCCCATGATCAGCAGTCCGGCACTCGAACCGCTAGACCACAGAGGTTGCAAAAATATCGTAAGGATAAACTGTTTGTCATATATTATGGGTTTTTTCATCAAAGATTGTCATAGGAGCCGTATAACAGCCGGGATCAACGACTTTCTTTACTATCCAAGGCACAAATGGGTCGGTCATCCATACTCTGACCGCGGCAAGCAGAACAATTGATGAACGTAGCTATTATTTAGCTACGAGTTGTTCCCCTCGACGCTTGTGAACTCGACGATTTTTAACGTGCCATAATGTGGGTAATTAGTCTTTCTCCAGCTGGCTACGACGCAAGGATCTAAGGCATGTAATTACTTTAATTGCTTGCCGACTATTGTGTGAATTGCTGTAGGTACATTATGTCAATTACTCATTTCATTCGGGAGAACAAGGCCTGAGCTACTCGTTTGTTAAGATATTGGCATTCATTAATGCTTTTGTTACGGCAACACAATTACAAGTCTTTCTTCGTTAGAAATTTAACTGAATTAGATTATTGAAATAAAACTACTTTTCAAGGATTTTATCGCGTATATTGATATTATTAATCCCGACGTTTCAGACCCTTTACAGCGTCCATGGTCACGGGTAGACTCAGTCTACCGTAAAATCCGTAAAAAGTAGTTTTATTTCAATGTATAATATTCGCGTAAATGTCAGAAATCATTATGAATTAGATTTAAATTCTAGATTTTTAATCAAATAAATAAAGGATTAATATCAATATAACGCGATCAAATCCGTAAAAAGTAGTTTTATTTCAATGTATTTTATTTCACAGCGCTATTCACGCTATCATTAGTCGCCTAGCTTGAAATGAAAATGTAAAACATTGACTTTTAAAAGTGTCTTTAAAAGATCTATTTGCAGAAATAAATATCATTTATCGTTTAAATGATCATCCAGCGCTCCCTGGACAGTCAGGCTTGCTATCAAACTGCTGACGAGAAAAATTTTTTACCTCAGATTTTTTTGCAACTAACTGTTGCCCGCGGCTTCAACCACATCCCAAACGGGTTTTTGAGACAAATGGTAGACTATATCCTTTCCCAAGGTCTAATCTATCTCTTTACCAAATTTCATCAAAATCGGTTCAGCTGTTTAGGCGTGAAAATGTAACAGACAGATAGAGTTACTTTCGCATTTACAATAATAAGTTGGGTTTAAAGTAGTTCTACGACAAGTTCACAATTAATTCGGCATTTTACTAAGATATAGGATAGTTTACCTACAGTGAACCGGTCACAAAGATTTTTAATTAATTGTTAATTTTATATGACTGTAGATTGATTCCTGACATTTATGCGAATATTATACATTTAAATAAAACTAATTTTTACGGATTTTATCGCTTTATATTGATATTATTAATCCCGACCTTTCTAGGTAGACTGCCTGTCTACCCGTGACCATGGATGCTGTAAAGGGTCCGAAACATCGGGATTAATAATATCAATATAACGCGATAAAATCCGTAAAAAGTATCTAGTTTTATTTCAATGACTGTAGTAGTATTTAATATGTATGAACTAAGTATTTTGTATAACATAACTCATGCCTAATGAAGAAGAGTTAATAAATAATACTAAGATAACTTTTCAAGATAGTTTGTACGATTATAATAATCTTTATGATCTACTAGCTGGTAACCGCTGCTTCGCTTACATCGCAAGTTATATAGCCTAATGTACCTTTATAATTTTAGGTATAGTCGTTCCGGAGATATACCCTCCGTATACACACAAATTCGCACTCTCTCTTTATAATTATTATTATTAGATTTACATATAAATACTAGAATTTAAAATCTTATTTTTGAAATGATACCCTCGGACTCGTTGTTATCAACTATATCTTGGAAGTTTATGGTATCGCTCGGGGAGGGTCTTGTCCGTTTAACCCTCATGAATAATTCACGATGACCCAGACCAAGATCTCGTCTCAATATCCTTCGTGGAACATGATCGTTCTTGTAAAAATCGTAAACGTATGAAACAATATTGTGGGACATTAAATTAATACAGAAAATAATATAAGTACCTACATAAACTTATTTACATATGTTCCATCATTAGACATGGTTTCCTCTCAAAATAATAGGGGTTAATCGCGCGGGTGACAGTTCAGTAAAATTTCGTTTCACTCTTGAAAGTTGCCGCGATTTACAAATTATGACTTAGTATTTCAGCTGTACCACATTCGTTATATATTAAATCATTAAGTATTAACCGTTGTTAATTAAACATAATACATACAATACGTCATACAGGCAACTGTCACCCGCACCATGCTACAGGCCTACAGCGCAAAAAATGTATCTAATGCGGATTGTGCAGATTCTCACGCCGCTGCGCCGCTTAGAAAATTTCTCGACTGATATGCAGTAGAAACGAAAGTAGTTTGCAAGAAGCTTTTACATAGAGATCACGAACCTCAGCAGTGAGGAGAACGACTCGAGGAGGGAGGAAACAATGATAGCCTAGTGATATGACCATTGTATTGCCAAATCAAAGGTCTCGAGTTCGAGTCAAAGACAAGCCTCTGAGTTTTCGAAACTATGCGCGTATTTATAATTAATTATAAATATTCAAAATACTCAGTATTTAAGGGAGTAATAATGAAATTCAAAACTACATTTGAATAAAGTACAGACGCCAGCAGGTCAAGCTATCCATATCTGTCAAATTTTTTCAATTGAACATGAACCTTATAACTTTGTGTTAAAGTTGAAAATCGATCAAAGAATTTTGACAGATTGGGGTAGCTTGATGTACTGGCCTCTGTACCTAAATAATTATTTTAATAAATTGACAATTAAGTCATTACAGATTAGGATTATTTAATTTTGCATTTTTTTAATCTAAGTTTGGATTTTTACCCGGTTAATGGCAATAGGCTCGCCCTATTACGCGAACTGTCGGTGTACAGTCATGGTACACCTCTGCCTAACCCTTCGGGTGATGCGGCGTGATGGTATCTAATGTTATATAGCCTTTTTGCGTCGAGTAAGTAATTAAACAAAGTTATGAGAAATTATGATTACTAAGGAAAATAGTTCTTATTATAATTATTAGTCTATCATAGTAGGTACACATTTCTAGGTAGAACGAACAGTTACATAATATCATGTATGTATTCAGTGATATTTATTTATTGTTTCGTATATAGTATCAGCAGTAATTTCAATGTGTATAATTAGAGAGCAAAGATCATCGTATGTTTAATAAATCCATTGCAAAACAAGTTCATGGAAATATGGGAAAATTCCAAGCTAGTCTTACGAGTACTTAATTAATCTGTAGGACTGTAATCAATTTTATCTTGTAATTTTATACCTTCTTTTTCTTTCCTTGAAAATACATCTAAATAGGTATATTTATATATAAATAAAAAAAAAATCGTTACCTCGTATTTTTTTTTAAACTGGTACCTACCTATCTCCGAAGTGGTTCTTATTTAAGTTTTTTTCAAAATGATGTACCTAGGTACTGTAGCACCTACTCCTCCTTCTGTGAAACCATTATGGTTCAGAAGGAGGCTGCTGAGCGGGATCGTGAGAGGGCCGATCCTTCTCGAAGAAGAAGGCGCCAGATAGGCAAGGCACCTTTGGGCTCGCGGGCGCTCAGATAGAGGACTCTGTTCGCCCATCATACGACCGCAAAGAAGACGTTGGCACAGTGGTCACGTGCTGCCGTGCACATAGAGATTCTGGGGAGGCCCTTTACAGCTTCCCCAGGGATGTACCCTAACAGGCGTTGCACAGAGGACCACCGGGGTGGTTTTAGTGGGCTAGGATCCCATACTCACCGGTCTAATCCCCGTAGACCCGTAGCCTTTTAAAGATTTCCCTCCGTAAACAAAAAAGGTACCTATCTACTACACTAGGATTTGGCTCATTCTACCTTAGATTTAGCTAACCAAATGTGTAAACTACAATAATGTCTGTTCCTGTAACATGTATCTAATTCGAAGTAACTTGTTTGGAGGAATCAAAAGTGTTTTATGTAATTAGTCGTAAGTCAACTTACGATAAATTCTCGCACAATTATTTATTATAAAAAGGCATTTCAGTTTATTACATAGCAAAGCCACACTTTTCTTTTTCACAACACCTTTATGTAGGTACCTACACTACCTCTTTACTAAATGCCGCCAATGCGATGGCAGTGATAAATTTTAACATACTTTTTTTTTAATGCGAAATCATAAGCGAATTCTTATTTTTTCCACGGTCTGGGTGTGAAATAATATGTTTGCTGGCATCGATATCTTTGCCAATAATCCTGGTTACACCTATTACTCCAACACGATCTCTGCCGACATTGTTGGCCTCTTAGCAAATCCTCCCTGGAATACCATTGGCAGGAGGGATAGCATCGGCAGCAGTACCATCCGCAGCAGCACGGTGATGATACATGGCACTGTAAACAGGACTAAAGTTATGATAGTAGGTACTCTCAATATTATTATATTGCAAAATACCTATGTGAATAACGTTGTGAGCAACACATTTTTTTTTCATTGTTATCATTTTAATAATTTTTGTTTACCCAAATATCCATATCCTCATCAACCCATATACTGTCCCATTGCTCTGGGCACGGGTCTCCTCTCAGATTGAGAGGGATTAGGCCACTACGCTGGCCTAGTGCAGGCTGACAGACTTCACACACCGTTGAGAAAAATCTCTAAGTCATACAAGTTTCCTCACGATGTTTTCCTTCGCCGTTTAAGCGAGTAATAATTAATTATTAATACGCACATGAATTCGAAGGTGCATGACTTGGATTCGAACTCGAGACCATTGACTTGGCAATTCAATGGTCTTAAACCTAGGCTATCACTACTGTGTTACCCTAATATAATAAGTAATAAATAAATATTTAGACCCAACATCATTAAATCTATCAGATTGTTTATCGAACAACAAGCAATGCATTATCACTTTGTTTTGCTAATTAACTATAGTTAATAGGTAGTAGAAAACAAATTAATTTTATGCAAAGTTGCTCAACTGAAAAAAATATATTAAAATAACCTTATGGCCTAGTCGATCAACACTTCTGAAGAGGTGCGCAACTGCCTCTCTGCTGTTGAAATGTTCTTCGCTTGAGGAATCATAATAATTTGGAATACTTCTGGAGTGCCGCGAAAGAGTTTCTTGACTGTCTAACTGCTGCTGACTTCCGGCATCTAGTTGCTTGGCACTGTCTAACTTCATCAACTGGATAATATCGCTGCTGGTTGACTGTTGACTTTCTACTCCCCTTGAACTTCTGGGTGCCACTTTTGTATCAAGATCTTGTTTATCATCATTAATATGCGGCAGCAAATAAGGATGATCCCCGGTTGCCGGTTCCAGTTGTATGTTATCGTTATCACCTAACGTTGGATGACAAATGGATTTTGCGATGAAGAACACCAACACAACGGACAAGATAGTTAAAAATTTAAACATTGCAACTAATCGCCGATTCTTATACTAGGTTTAATTGAAATGAATACTTAGTTATGTGACGTTGAGTATTTATACAGTGCCTCTCGGAAATCGATAAACCTGACAAGACTTCCTTGATGACCTGGACTTAACCTATATGTAGTTCATCTAACACCGATAAGACGATAAGACCAATGTGTCTAAAGAAATAATATACTTATACCTACTGTTTCTAAGTCTGTGCGGTAAGTTTTCGTTTAAAGGCCATGTAGTTCCTTTTTGTCTGTACTTACCGCCCATCTAATCAGCTACACACATAATAATTAGGTATCGTACCTGAATAATAAGATGCTACCAATAAAAGTAAACTAAATTTTATTGTTTTTGTTTTACCTATGTTTGTTTTTATTAAATAGGTACATCATTATAATTTCATTGTTAATTAGTATTATGCAACAATACCTAACCACATTTTTTCATTGAAGCAGCGGCACATAACTGAATATACTTACTTATTATAGGCAATCAAACGTACTAGAAAGGCTGATTTACATTTATTGGAATAGAGTAGATACATACCCCACCTATTATTTATATCAGTTCTCCTGTGCGCTTAGAATAAAAGTCCCCATTTTGTAAAAAACCTATTTGGTTTGAACTAATCGATATACCTATCCTTTTCATTAGAGTGGATTTTTAGTGACTTCGGCACGACCATGACAGACTGGTTGGACGATGTTTTGTCACACTTCCTACGGCAATTGTGAGGCAAACACGCGCGCCGCCTACATAATCTTAACCGATATATCTACTTATCTAGCTACGAAATTAATAATTAACAGAATTTGGTGACATTGTGTTCTTCTCTGGTCTTTTGCAACGATTCATTTCGTATCTATCGGGATAGTGTCTACCTACGTCTAAAACTACTTATATCTAGATCCCATAGACTCACTATTAAAAAATTATAATGTCAGACTGTCAATTGTCAACTGTCAAAAAAATTGATTTGTTGTGTTGATTTGATTGCAGCAGTTTTATATATAGACGCTGAAAATAAATAATAATGTGCAGGGACTAAATGAAACTGCAAAAAAGTCTACTTTAAATAATTGTGTACATTTAATTATAATCATGGGTGACGGACAAAACTCTTTAGGTAGCTGTTCTACCTTCATGTATTTATTTTAAATTTAGGGTGTGGAATGGTGTAAATAAATGCTCGCTTTAATTATTTACAGATGATTATGAAATGCTCAAAGCACTCTACGACTTCGAGGCAACGTTGGCCAAAACTCTCAGTTTTACAGAAGGTGATTTTTTCTTTCTTCAACAAAGTAACGCAAAACAGAGAAACTGGTGGCATGTTGTTAATAGAAAAGGTCAAGTTGGATTTGTGCCCTCGAATTACGTCGCAGCAGTCAAGGTAATGGCCCATACTCATTGGCTTAATTAACACTCGACATAATTCAGCTAATAACATCAGTATGTTGTTCAAACCCGAAACAGGTTGACCAAGAATTCTATCTGGCATTCTTAAATGATTGCATTAAAAGTATTTGTGAAAGCAATGCAATGGCGCAGAAGCAAGATTTACTAGTCAAGTTAAATGAGAAGAAAAAACAAATTCAGATAAGTTTAAGGCCCCATGGGAAGAAGGCTCAAGCTCCGAAGCCTCCGCCACGACTGGACGACAGCACTCCACCTAATGGTGTGTCACCATCTTTTGATTTGCGACCTGTAGTTTCTCAGCAGCACATCAGTGAAGAAAGGGAGTCTTCCCAGTCACCAACTAAGCCTAATAATAATGTGCCTAAAGGTAAACATTTGAAAAAAACATGTGCATGAAACATAATTATATTAGGCATGTTGTTGCTAGCCTAAGGTGAGGTACAGTACTGGTACATAATGCCTTCACAACCACTTCACTCTTCTTCCTGCCAAGCACCTATTTATATTGTGCTTCTGCTGTTTTTTTTATCATAATAACTACTTACTTGTTTACCAAAAGTATTTACCTAATAAGAAAAAAGAAATTCAATATAAAGCCTTTATTGAAGTTACTTTATTACAGTAGCTACTTACATTTACTCTTTGAATGGTAATCTAACTGGATTTAGTACCCATTTCTGGCTGTCAACATCCTAAAAAATAAATATATATTATATATATATAATGTACAAAGGTGGTTTAAATAAGTTGATATTCATTAAGATATAAGTTTCTTATTTCTTATGAATCATAAAGAGCTAGGTTTGCCTGCATATTTCTCTTCTTGGTTTTTGTCAGTGGAACCGCCGAGAGGGGACGCCCTAGAAAAACTTATACTGACCTTATTGGTGAGGTTCTTCAAAAAGGTCAGGTGCGTAGTACTCGCAACCGGCGTGTATGTATGACAAGATGTATGAATGTGGTCGAAGCGAAAGAAGTATGCAAGAATCGTAGCAAGTGGCGTTTTTTAGTTTCTGCCTACCCCTATGGGAAAAAGGCGTGAGTGTATGTAGATTTAATTTAGATTTTTTTTCAATCAGTATCATTTATCTGTACAGAAATAAAATGTAAAATTACATTTTTTACAATAACATGAATAAACAGAGAACTGTATTTGATTTTAAATGAGACATCATAATCCTGCTTGCTTGGGGTAACACAGGCTGCCTCCATTCTAGAAAAATAAGGTTTTTAACTAAAAGTAGGTATCTTTGTTTTTTATTCCCAGAAAATGAAGAATTTAGAAAGAAACCTGCAATGGGCAAAGCATCATCCAACCAGGTGTCGTCAGACACTGACAACCAGGATGACAGCCAAGACAGTAGCGAGAGTATCAAGCCAAATGCTATCTATGAAATTGTGCAGACTGTCAGAAAAGAAACACAGCTCAGCCATGAGATGTCTATTGTAGCTGTTGAAACTGTGCTGATTTCTTTGAGAGTAAGTTGGTATGCAATTTATTTTTATAATTAATTATCACTTGCTTAAAATGGTGAAGGAAAACATTGTGAGGATACCTTACTAGCATGCCTTACGAGATTTTCTCAGTGGCGTGTGAAGTCTGCCAACCCGCACTAGGCCAGCGTGGTGGACTATAGCCTAATCCCTCTCAATCTTTGAGAGAAGATCTGTGCCCAGCAGTGGGACAATAATGGGTTGATAATGGAATGCTTTTCAACTTTTTACCCGACTGCGCGACGCAAAGGAGGGTTATGTGTTCATAAGTCTATGTATGTACATATGTAGGTAAGTATGTTTGTTCCTTTGTGGCACACTAGAGACCAAACTCGTGGTCTGTTTTTGATGATTCTTACGTCAAACGTGAAAAATAAATTTCAAAAAGAGTAAAATAAAAAAAAATATGTAAAAATGTATATTTTATTTCTACTTAGCTTGACAGCTGTAAAGATTAAAGAAATCTTGGTAATTATCTTTACAATTTTATTACTAATGATAATTCAAGATAATTAATGCTTTAGTTTATTATCTATCATGATAAAATATCGGCATGTAGCGATAAAATAATATTATCAAAAGGATAACATCGATAACTCATATCGTCATGGATGTGAGCATTCCCCTGATTTGACATTAGTTTTTAGGGTTCCAGACCAAAAAGCCCTTATAGTGAGACCTCAATCTGTCTGTATGTAAGTCAGTTAATTTTATTAGACTTCTTATTAATTTTATTAGGGCATTGCCCTCTATGTGACTTGTATTTTTTATAAATATTTGCATAAAAAAAAATGAAATAATAATGGGCTTGGGCTAAAATTGAAGTACTTCCGGGATGTTTTTTATTTATTTCACCCCATTTTGATTTGTGCTTAAAATACCCAAAAAAAGAGTCCTTTTCAGGACTAGTTTAAGTATTCCAGGAATAATAAAAATTAAGATTAATAGCACAGTAAAGCTAAGGTGGCTTTGTTAGTTTATTAGCGATAGGCAGGTAAGTTATCATAAAGTTAAATTTGTAATAAATACGGAACTTTACACCATGCATGGTCTGACAGTCTTGACAAAATTACAGTATAATCAAACTTGCACTAAACTGGTTTTATTTATTTATCACTATTGTGCGAGTAATCAAGGTAGTGACACGGCTCTTTAGTGCTCTATTAACAAGTGTTCAACATTTTGTCATGTCCGATAATGAATTTCTGTGTACTTCATGCTATAGCGTCTCGAATAGCTCTGAGTGCTCCAAATGTAACAATAAATATAAATGCACGGGAACAACTGAAAGTGTTTCTTCAATACTGGGACCAGAGAAAGCATCTTGGATCTGTGCAAAATGCAAAGATGGAGAAGGTACTAAGCTCGAAATAAATAGATCGGACGTAGAAAAGTGTCCTGGTGCGCGTTCAAGATTATCATTGAATCTTGAATCTACTAAAACTCCCATCGTAATGAGGGTATCATCCACAGATCAATCACCACCTATATTAACTGAACTGTCCCAAAAAGTGGCCAGCATGCAAGCGCAGTTGTCGTCAATTAGTTTAATACAAGAAGACCTGCAGCAATTGAAAGCTGATGTAGCGGAACTCAAGAGTACTCTCTCTATTGTCATAAAAGAGGTCCCTAACCAGTTGAACTCTATGGTTACCTTTCTTGAAAGTACTAAAGAGGAATTTAAGGATCTTTTCAAACAAGCGGAAGAACTGCGACAGCAAGATCGCAAGAATGAGCAATGGGTATGTTAAAATACTATGTTGCTGTGTCCGACGGGGTCCACAATGAACTTTAAATGTAAACCTACCATCTAAATAACTGTGGAATGCAAGGCAGGCGGTAGTTTATGTCGGACTCGTACCGACTAAAAACCGCAGTTTCCTTAACTAAAGGCAAGTTATAGCATAATCATGGCCATGGGATCCGTGAAATTCGCCACGACCAAGACAGGCTGCGGTGCAGCCATTTCT
The DNA here is from genome assembly GCA_964056405.1 of Acronicta alni. NCBI lineage: Eukaryota > Metazoa > Arthropoda > Insecta > Lepidoptera > Noctuidae > Acronicta > Acronicta alni. Next base: position 11,334,771 of record OZ043918.1, read on the forward strand.
GAAACCCTTCGATCGACAAGGCTCCGCCTCGTTATCTAATCGAAGGCAAGCGTGCCGCTTACTGGGGCCATTATCTGATCGGTCGGTGGAATCCCCAATTCAGCCGCATGGAGGCCGGAGGTCTGTTTGCGCCCTCCGGCGGCCGGTGCGTCTACTACGGGTTAGGAGAGAGGTGGACAATTCTCTCCCTATCCGCCGCCTCCTTTGCAAGCATAACTTGCTCGCAGGAAGAGGCGGCGGCTTCCCACGCGCTCTCGCTCTTGTCCATAGACCGAATTACGGCCGGAAGCGAGATATCACCACCCACTGCCGTGACTAGATCACGGCACTGCTCTGCCCAAGGCGGTCATACCTCTAGCGTGTGCTACTCCTTGTCCTCCGGGTAGTCCAACCAACGCAGTGGTGACAACCGGGCGCTGGTTCCCGGCGTATGCGACACAAACTTCCTTGAGGGCGCCGTGACGTCTATCCAGCCACTCCTCCATGACAGGCCTTACCGCCACTATCGTGCCGTGCCCTGCACTGGGTTGCGCAAGTCGCGCCTTCCACTCTGCCACTAGGATGTGGCGCGGTACAGGGCATACCCCTAACTTTACAACATGACTTGATGTTACAAGTTTTACATTTTCAGGAGTTCCTACCGGGTGGCGCAGCAAGATCTATCATAGATGCACTACTTCGCGAGGTGAATAGTAACATCACATGTCCTAAGAATGCCATCGACGGAGCACCGGATTCGTTGCGAATGATGACGGCGCTCAATGCGCTGTCGAAGGCAGCTAACGACGCACAGCAAAGGGGATGGGCGCTGCACGATGACGCACACGATATTCAGACGCAGCTACTTGAACTGATATCAGTTATGGTGAGTTACAGTAGTTTTAACCTTTTGACCGCCACGCAGTAACAAAAATCCGTCTTCTCTACGCCAAGCGACAAATTCTAGTATTTAATAATAGGTAAAAAAACAACAAATTTTTGTGTAGGTAGGTATGTATTTTGAACTAAAAAAAAAGTGGTCTTTTTGACGTGCCATGCCGTCGTTGGCGTCGTGAGAAAGTTTTCATTTGACGTCTATACATGTCCGTGGCGGTCAAAAGGTTAAAGGCCCTCTCTCATTATAGCTACTTCACATGGACTCAATCGTATTTAAGCATTATATACTTGTAATTATATTATAATTATATACTTGTAATTGCATTGAAATGCATCTTTAAAACATACTTAGGTGCACTACTTTGTAAATTAAAACGTTCAAAATTGTAATTGTTACAAAATAAAAATGTTAACAAGATATATCTTTATGGAAAAACAACTTCATTTAATATTATTTCTTCATTTAAAATTGCAGTCAAATGCTGATGTAAACATATCTCAGCATGTGATAAGCAGCCACAAGTATGCTTATGTAACGACTCTAGTGCAGTACTACCAGATGGAAACCAGGTGGCCCCTGCGACAACTACTATTGCAGGTACCTAATTTTTTATTTTTAATATTTCTTATACAACACGTTAATATGTTGTGGTGCATTATGTATTTATTTCTCTCTCTCTTCCTCTTAAAACATGGCGGCGGCTGAGTCATAATAATAATATGCGTAGCTCCTTTGAGTCAAATTTTTTAAACTGTTTTATTGTGGTAAAATAAACAACGTGGTGTATGAGCAGTCCTATTTCAATGTGTCCATCTCATCCCAATTTTTTTTTAAATTAATGTATGAACAACTTCCTTCGACCGACCGCCCACCGACACATCGACATACGTCTAGTGCCAAATCAAAGTGACCAATAACAAAATTTGACCATAGCAATATGGATAATTTTATGAATCTATAGTTTACCCTGCATTTGCAAGATTCGTCAACTACGCAAGTATGGTCAAGAAAAGAGTTAACTATACATGCAGCTAATTAAACACCAGTGTTTTGATAATTATTGTGTAATAATGTATCCCTTGCAATGCTATTCGTGGACGAGGTCGGCCGAGGAGACGTTGGCGAGTTGATTTTTGATCACTTTTTGCCAACGTGGTGTGAAGAAGCTCAGGATAGAGAGTCCTGGACTAAGATAGGGGAGGCCTTTGCCCTGTAGTGGGAAACAAAAGAGGCTATATAAAAAAATGTATCACGCAATATGTATCAAAACGTAAGTATTGAAAGCTGCTATGCTACATACCAAAAAGACGCATATATAACCTTTTTTTTCATATAGGTAGTACGGAAAATCCTCATGGACTATCTGCTACCTGGGGAGGCGGCAGTGTGTCGGACTCGTACCGACTAAAAACCGTACTTGCCTTCACTTGCCCTATTGTTATGGCCATGGGATCCGTGAAATTCGCCACGAACATGACAGACCTACATATAACTTAACTCTTTTGTCGAAACTTATGCTTAGTATTGAAATAAAACTACTTTTTACGGATTTTACCGCGATAAATTGATATTATTAATCCCGACGTTTCGGACCCTTTACAGCGTCCATGGTCACGATTAAACTACCCGTACGGGGAATGAAATCCATAAAAAGTAGTTTTTTTTTCAGTGTATAATATTCGTGTAAATGTCAGAAATCAATATCTTATAGTTAGTATTTTTAATTTAATTTGAATCGCAGGCATTTGGCGTTATGTGTGGGTTAGAGCGGACGGCACTAGCGACCCTAGCTCTTTCGGCCCTGCCGGCGGAGATAGCGCGGGACATGCGTGACAACCCTCGTGCTGTCAGCCGCCTGTCCCACTCTGCCTTGCTGTTGTCTATGGTGCTCTCTATGGGGGATAAGCTTCCCATCACGCATTTTGGTTAGTAAACCTCAAGTAGTATATATACACGACCACTGAACAAAGATATTTCGAGATTAATTTTGGGTTATATTGTTTATTATGTTTAGTAGGTGGGTATAAATATTTGCAATGCTTTATAAAAATGTGAACTAATATACATCGTTATTATTAGTATATGCGAAACCTGAATATAGTTTGTTCAGAATCAGTAACTGAATCGATTCCAATAATTTTTACATCATGTTATATTTTGTCCCAAAAACATTTAAAAAATGTTACGAGTAGGACACCGAGCGACACTAAGTACCTATCCACAATCATATGCGCGCAACACAGGTCACTGACACTGAGCGGTCAGCGCGGGCGCAGTTGGGCGGGCGGGGCCCGGGGGTGAACCAACCAGGCAACCACTTCAGTCGCCCGGCAGCTATAGGGAAGTGTGCACGTATGTCGCTCCCGTTCAGATAAGTAGGTACAAAACGAGAGCACGACCGCGAGCGCAAGCATTTCGGTTGATCTGTACCTATCGTATGTAAAAAGCATAGGTAGTGTTCGTTTAAGAAATGGTACGTACAGTAGCGGTTTGTGGTGATAACGCGAGCGCGCGGCAGTTGTGTTTCGGTTGACGTGTACCTATCGTATGTAAAAAGCATAGTGTTCGTGTAAGAAATGGTACGGATACTAGCGGTTTGTGGTGATAAGTGATAACGTATTCCTGGCAGTGCGGCACGAGGAGCTATCTGACATTAAAGTATCGTCACACACATGAACACACGTTTTTATTTGTACCTACAGCCTGTTGTGGTTAAGTAGTGTTAACACTTTTCATCCATTTTGAACTTACAATGTTTGGTATAAGGTGCAACATATCGCATTGACTACATTTAATCACTTACGGCTGCATTTACAAATAAAGTACTTATTAATGTCTACCTACACTTGACCATTACGACAGTTCAAAGACTGCAAGTGTGATGGAAAATGTGGAAAGTGTGATGTATCATCAGTTAAATAGAATGCAATCGGAAATCGCCGTACGGTTAGGTACCTACTGCCACATTATTATCAATGAGCGCCGCGACAACGCGGGCGCGGGCCGGCGCCTGCGCGTGATGAGCATGTTTTTGTACGGACAACCAGGTAACTTAACAAGCTTATAACTTTGTGATTTTTCATGATACAAGTTTTGAAATTTTGTACATAGATTATTTACATAAAAATACTAGACACGTGTTTCAGGTTTCGCATATACTAATAATAATGTTGTATATGCATTTTACATTGGCGAGTCACCTTTAATACAATACATATGCATTATAAAATACTTGGTATGGTGATACCGTCATAGTCATAGTTTCTAAGTCCGTTCACTACGAATATGAACACTCGACGTTTATGCTACTTTAACGCCGTGGCGTTGATTCAAGCAGTCATAAAAGTGGCATAATTGACGAAATTTATCAATACAATTTTGACATAAATAAACAATATAGGTCGCCCATGGGACGTGAACATACCGGTATGATGGTATGCAGCCTATCGACACAATACATTTTTGAAGAATTTTACACGTCACAGTCTGGTCCCAATCTAGGCAAAGCTTGTGTTATGGGTACTAGACAATGAATATAATAATTATATACTTTTTCAATATAATTATAAACGCTTATGTTCATCACATAAAATAATATTTATGTCTTGCGGGAATCAAACTGACGAGCTCGTGTTTAGCAGTCGACACTCGAACACACAGACTTTGTAATCTAATATCCTAATATAACCTAATTAATTTCTAGAACAACTCGGCGTTGACTTCGCGGATTTTTTATTGGAGTTGATCGAAAACCCACCAGAGACGGATGTGGATGAACAAATTCCTGATCTGTTCCTGACTTTGCTACTCGCGTACAACTTGCAATTTGAAGAGCCACAAGACAACCTCCTCTTGAACGCTTTAGAGATGAGGGACTTAGCGAAGACCTTCTGTGAGAAAGTTCTTCTACTTCTTAATCGTGAAGGTAATTTTGATAGATAATAATGTGTTATGGATCAAATATTCATTTTTATATCTATAAAAATGAAATGCTGTATGTTGGTAATCGCATCACTGGAGAACAGCTGGATCTACTTGACTATTTATAAAGAATCTTAATAGTCCGAATAAGGCTTTTTCGAAATTAAAAATTGGCGAAGATACGCAGAAAATTTGGGAAGAACTGAGTGCTCTTTTCTTTAGGTTTTTTTTTTGTTATTTTTTTTTGAATCCTCTATTGAGACAGTACTATATAAAAATGAATATTTGTTCGTCCTCTTAGCATTCCTTTTTACCATTCATCCGATTACGATGAAACTTTGAGGAGTAGTGAGAGTGCTCGCCAAAATTAATACTAACTTTAAAATATCAAAATAATAAATGAAAAAGGGTTAGCTATTAAATAATTGAACTTGCATTCTGTTTTTAAGAATTTGATGTAATAATGCTTTGTCACATAAAGTTTATTCCAATGAAATTCCAATAACGGGAGTTTTTTAAATTACTTAATTCAGTTTCGATAGTTCATTTCAAATACTATTTCTTCTAAATCTAAATTCTATAGGGTCATTTACTTACTGGATTGTGTAGTCCGGTACAAAAATAATCATCATATTAGTTTAAAGAGGTCCACTTCTGGATGTGGGGCATAGATTTACTGCACGAGGACTGATTATATGCCGCCAGCATATTTATACAACGTGTTACAAAATACCACGTAAAAAATATAATTAATTATCAAAGCCAAAAATGTTGTCAGCTATCATGTCAGGGAACCAGGTTATTTAACAGAAAGGCCTACCTATTTTACCTAATAATGGTCTACTTTAATAGTTTTTCTATTTTTCATTCATAAATGTTGTTGTGTTCCTTTTTTTTTGGGTATGTTACTACGGTTCTTAAATATTGTGAATGGACTCGTTATAAGGCCCCATTTAACCTCCTTTCAGCTTTACGGGTAATTTTGTAACACCTGTATACATTTATAAAATAGTTCGTTTTTACAGCGGCATTTCCTATATTTCAGAGGACCCAGTGCATATTTTCGATCATGAGCCGGCGCCTTCTCATTCGGAGCTGAAACTGGTGATCGACGTGTTCAGTCGCAGGAAAACCGCGGACCACTTCTACACCAACGACGTGAAAGCCACCATTGACATCATCGTGAGGCAACTGGCCGATCTCTCACCTGGAGACCTGGTAACACACCTTATTAAGTTCTTTGACAGGTTCATTCTTTTTTTCGTCATTCATATTCGAAAAGCGGAGGGTTATGTTTCGTCAAAAGGTCAAAAAAATAGTTTTTCTACACCTACTCGGGAAGGGACCCAGGGGGGGGAAGTTGTACAACCCTTTAGTCAATTGTTTGGAAATCCATTAACTGAGTTATGTTTTTTTAAATGCAGCTATAATATCTGTTACTCGCTCCTCTTGTTGAACAATGTAGGTACTATTACGCAATACTATCGAATCTTAGAAAACCAACTTATTAAAACTTTGAAATAAAACTACTTTTACGGATTTTATCGCGTTATATTGATATTAGTCTACCCGTGACCATGGACGCTGTCTTTACAGCCAATATGGTCACTATTGTCATTATGGTCCGAAACGTCGGAATTAATAATATCAATATAACGCAATAAAATTCGTAAATAGTAGTTTTATTTCAATGTATAATATTTGCGTAAATGTCAGAAATCAATTATTAAAACTTTTTAAAATTAATTGTCCTCTCCTCAGCGACGCCAACAATACCTGCGGATCTTGCAAGGCATAATCCGCAACACAGATTACGGCGCCCACGTGCACCGTCGCGACGACCTGCTGCGTTGCTTCGCGCGGATCTTCTGCGAGGAGGGCGACTGTAGCCGCCGGGACCAGGCCCTCGTCCGCGCCATCACCAACGAGTTCCCTCAGTACTTCAAGCCTTAAGTAAACCTTAAGACCTAAAGGTACACCGTGGCTTTGATGGATACAGGTTGTCAGATCTCTAGGACTGATTTCATAGTCACGCGGTTGAACAACGACGCCCAGCTGCGTGCGCGCAGGTGAATGTACACGTTCTTTTGTTTCATTGTCGTACTATTGAAACTGTTCGGCAGTGCGTCAACGTGACTATAAAACCATCCTTAAACTATTCAGCTTTGTGGTCAAGATGTCTAGTCAACTAGTGTCATGAAGTTTAACCTTTTTAAGTCTTAATGTGGTTATCAATTTACCTTTAAATCTGAAACCAATGATCTGGCAACTTAGGTAAGAAAAGAATCTTGAATAATATTGGAATACAAATGTGTTCAGATGTGAATATCACTTTGAAGGCACTTGGATTGGCTGTGCTACTTAGTAAAGAGGATTCCTCAGTATAGGACTTAATGCTTACTTCAGCGCTTGTGTATAAAAAACTAAATATCGTTGTCGTTATCATTGTAGGGTTTTACATGCTAGAGCAGTAAGTCAAGGCTCGAAAAAATGTTGTCATTATGCTTCTGTAATATACCAGCCTTAAAAAACACATCCCATGGCAGCCGCTTTGAAATGTGTTAGATCCTCTTTATTAAACTTTTGCATGTTTATGTATGTGTTGAAATACTTTGGAGAAAAAATAGAGAGAGGTATAACAATGGCATGTGGTATTGTAAGTTATTAAGATCAATATTATATACGTAAAAATGATTCACTGAATGTTAATTAGAAATATCACTAATTGAATTTTGAATTGCTTTGCAAAGCAAATGTTTTATTCTTCAATATAAATTTATCTTGTAGATTTTTAAATGTTGCACAAATAGTATTATAATTTGCAATACTTACAATCATATTTGCACACAATAAATTCAATAGGTGATAGAATAAGTATATTCAACAAATATAATATATATGAAAAGATATTCATATTTATCTACTCATTGCATATTCGTCAATGTCATTTTCCTAAGATTATTGTCTTAGAACAAAATTTAATGAAAATATTATCTACTAATTCACCTCAAATAAAAATTATACAGTATTTACACTGCATTTATTTTATCTACTTTGGTGTAAGCATTTTTATACTTACAACAATCATTTCAGTCAAATTTTAGACTTGCAATTGCGTTAGGTATGATAATAAAATTGTCACTAAACAAATCATCGGAATGTTTATAAAGAGTACTGTTTAAATTTCTTGTAACAAACAATATCGATAAAAAAAAAACAAACAAAAACGCAAACAAGAGAAACGCAAGAATTTTATTTTATCTTAGTAGTTCTACCGTTTACCACCAAAGATATTTGAATTCCTCTTAAAATATGCTCATTTACCAGTCAATTAATAAAATGCTTTAAAGTAGTCTGATAAAAAAGCGTGTTTATTTTTACATTTGTAATTATGCCACCATGAGCAATTTTATCGGCCTAATATATATATATGGACATTTAAATGATTTCTTGTGGTCATCACCCATCTTAATGACATAGCTACAGCGCAGTAAGACATTGTTGTCGCATTGCGAGACATCTTCAATACCGGTTTCGGAGGGTTTTCTTAAATGTTCTACGTGAGATGGCAGCACTAGCATTAGGTCCAACCATCTGTCAAAATATACACTATTTGTATTTTTCGACCTTTATTTTGGTTTATTTATTCTTAAAAACGTTACCAAAGGAATATAGTTTTCTAAAATGCCACAGTTTTGTGCAGGGCTCTATGTGTAAATAAAATCAATTAATAACAGTAACCAATTAGTACCAGTGTCTTTTGCGCTCAGCTTTTTAGCTCAATTTTCTGACAACCTTTCTCTTGCCGTAATCCATAATAAAGTCAATAACACTTCCAAATACGTAGAATTTTACTAAAAAATACACGTTTGATAGGAATCTGTGCTATCTGACAGCTGTTTGGACCTGACGCATACGAAGCGCCGTCTGGTGGCAGAAAAAGTATCGAATACCCTCATTGGTCGCCATATTAGCTATCTTACAAACTTTGACTGCCTCATTAGCCTAGTGGGTCTAAACAAGACTGCTACGCTAAAGGCCCTGCGTTCAATTCCCAGATCAAGCAGTGTTATTGGGTTTTTCTATGTAATTCTCAGTACCAGCTAGGAGGTTTGGATTTGTGCCCGGTTAACAGCAATAGGCCCTATTACATGAGACTTAAATATACAGGCTAAATGTGGAAGTACTCTAGTACATCTCTGCCTAACCCCACGGAGAATAAAGGCGTGGTGGTATTTTATTTCACAAACCACATTTGCAGCTGCGATTGTAGCGAATCAGAACAGTGTAGTTATAATGGGTGATGACCTTTCCTCGGCTAGCAACAGATAGCTTTGTACAGACGCCAGCAGGTCAAGCTATCCAAAACTGTCAAACTTTCCCAATTGAATATGAACCTTATTGTTTTGCATTAAAGTTGAAAATCTATCAAAGAAATTTTACAGATTGGGGTAGCTTGATGTGCTGGCCTCTGTACCTACCATATTTTTGTGCTTTACAGTAATTTGATTTTATAAATACTTGTATAGTTAAAATTAAATTTTATATTTTACTTCCCTGAATAAGATATATTTCTCAGTATTATTAATAGGTGTGTTGTATTTGTCGCCGTAATTAATTTTATTTATTATATAAGGGGTTGTGCCAAGTTCGCTATTATGCTGTTCTAATATTATTTCTGTCCATTATGAGTGTTTATTTAAGTATATCAAGTGTGTATCAAAAGTAATTATTGGAGCAACTCTTGTCTTTTGTTTCCTTCCATGACAATTTTTAACAATGATATCAATATTTTACCAGTACATTTTAGTTGAAAAGAATATCTTATTTTTTTGTTAAAAGTCTTAATTATTTTACTGTCATAGACCTTTATTAAAAGTACTTTTGCAATGTTAAAAACTATTTGTATTCTTGCAACTTATGATCATGAACAAGAACCGGCAAAGCACCTTTCATCATTATCATCATCATCATCATCATCATCATCATCATCATCATCTTCAGCCTATATTAGTCCACTGCTGGACGTAGGCCTCCCCTGATGTGCGCCATTTCACCCTTAAAACACTTTTAAGTAATTAATTTTTTTTTAATCATCGGAAGCCAAGAAGTCTTTATTTTAGTAAAAATATTCCAATCGCCATTATCACAATGATTCCATCAGACCTAATTTTTTAAGAATAAAACTACCTAATATTATATTTATTACATGCGTTCGTACTTATAAAACAGAGTAATATTTTTCTAGTCTATAATCATTGACAAAATATAAAATTGGATAATAACATAAATTTACTAGTATATTAGAATATGTAATTAAAATAATATTAATGTTACAGAATATTCCCATTGTAATCACTGTAATAAATATAATTGTGTTATCAATATCATATTAGTTCTGATAACTGTGGAGTAACTGTTTCTGTACATTGTGTAGACGACTCAATAAATAATAAACTGGATGCATTTCCGATAGATTTTTATAGGTCTTACACAATCTCAGGATAAGTAAGCGAGACTGTAATGTGTAACTGTTTTAACCAGCTACCAACTAAGTATCGCAATTATTAAAGAAAATGATCATAGTTTAAATTCTGTCTAAATTTTTGATTCGGCTAGGGCGCCACGAGTTGAGGTTTCGATTCTCGCATGAAACAAATATGTCCTATAGAAAGTGGTTCCGCCTTTTGGGGTCTGGAACTTATTTTGTATACACAAAAAAATTTGTACTGTCAGTACAAAGCAACTCACCGTCTACACAACACGTACGTCACATAATATTTATTAAAATTATTATTGCCTGTATTTTATCCTATGTAATTCATCGTCGACCAACATTTCAGGGTGTCCGTAGAAAAAACTGTTATAAATATATTCTGTAGAGGGTAATTGTAAGTGCATGATAAGATCACAGTGTATTCCTATTCACAAAACATATTGTAATTTTTTTAAATTAGATTCCGTTATCATAAAAAACTTGGAAATGTATAAAAAAGTTAGGTAAATAAAATTTACTGAATTGTCTATTTCTATGTAAAAGTTAATAAATAAATATTCTCTTTATATCGACGTTGGCCTAAATGAAATTTAGAAGCAGAAATGTGAGCGTACAAATATGTTTATCGGTTTCGTTCAAAGGTGCTCAAAATCGTAGCCAAATTTTATTAGATTATCTATATCATTGTGCGAAAGTTGAGTTAACTTAATGTCAGTTGTGTAGGTAAAATGCAATATTGTCATTCAAGAATTGAAAATATGAATTTGTTTGTAGACGAGTAAATTCTTATTGTCACTACGCCTCTGAAAAGCATAAAAGATATTTCATTCAATCATAGGTATTTTCCTGTAATGTCAGTTCTTAATGTACCTGTATCTACAAAATTGACAAAATAACTTAACTTAAAATAATTACACTTGGCAATTTTGGTGGTCTGTGTTACACGATCAAAAAAATTGGTAGCTTTTTATTATATCTTAAAATAAAATGCTGTCTAGTCTGAAGATGATTCTTTTAACTATTGTAAAAACTATATTGTCTCATTTCAGCTTTATTGTGCAAGTTAATAATTCTCCATGATAAGTATTTATTCATATTGGCCGCTCTTTAATATTTAGAATGAAGGTTGTTAATAATTAATAAAAGATGTTCGATCGTCTATTTTGTTTTTTATTTTTTTATATTGTGTAACTCCAAACTCTCCTTATTGAAAAGTATTAAGTACCTAGGCTACTTACTTCAATGTTATAGATGGCGGTGGTGTGGAAAGATCCATCGAACCAGACTTCAGCCATATTGGATTCAGAAACGAGCATTGGAAAAAAACCATAAATATTACTTTTTACCCGACTGCCGAAGGAGGAGGGTTATGTGTTTGACGTGTATGTATGTATGTATGTATGTCCGTTCCTATGTCCGCTCGTAACTATTCAACGGTGCAACCGATTTAGATAAATGATACCTCATTAGATTTGTCTTGATAGCACGAGTGTCACTGGGCAAAATAATAAATTATAACGTAGAATAAAGTCAATCTTGCAGTTGGGACCCATTACTGGGAATTTTAGAGACGGTCACGATTTTGAATGGGTCCCGACGGCAAGATTGACTTTATTCTACGTTATAATTTATTATTTTAAAATTTTTCCGAAAATAAAATAAATAAATAAATAAATAAATTTATGTATTTATCGATCATGAAAACATTTAAATGGTGTAGTTATTGAATATTACTTTACATAGGTCTGGACTACTAGACTTGTTTTTGTCTTTTTAGTTTTTTTTAAAGTGTTTTTATGCAGTCGGGTTTTTTAGTTATTTTAATTACGTAACTTGTTTATTGAAATTATCGACCTAAGTATGTATTTCCTTTGCATCTTGAAGAAGTTTAAGACCTTTTCAGTTATCGATATTCTGAATATCAGAATGACTTAGTTATACTTGATACCTATACCTAGTTCACGGATTTTTATGTGTGGTTATACAATCAATATGGTGATAGACTTATGAGATCTCGAAGTAAGCTAATCTCACAGATTTAATAATCTATTTCTTCAATAGATGTCGCTGATGTCACCTAACAGTAGGTATAATGTTAAAGAGAAATTCTACATCACAGACATTGGTGTCGGTAGCTTAGTTGTGTTAACTTACTGGAGATCGAATTGTTTCGCTAAAATCGTTCAAAATACCAATATTGTCAATACCAAATTGACGCTTGCTAAACATTTTAAATAACTATTTTATAAGCATTTTGTTGTATTCGTTCGATTATTCTTCAGCATTTGAATGAAACAGGACCAAACACCTGAATTCCAGCTTATACAAGGTCCTACACCTGCCCACTACCTTAGGTATATAAAAGATGGGAGAGTTATGGTAGGGATAGGGTCGCAAAATGAAACAACTCATAATTATTACAAGTATTTAATGTACCTTATGAATGCCGTATAAATATTTCAAAATGTAAAACAGTGATAAAATTCATATGTCAACCAATATAACTGCAATCAACGTAACTAAGTATACGAAATTATATTTCAATATTTAAAATAATTACACAGGAAAATAGTACATGAGACTTATGTACCATTTGCAACGTATGGAAAATTATTTATTGTTACAATATCCTTAACTATAACATTAATAAGCAGGTACCATAATATTTAAATCTCTTAGTGCATTTAAAAATCAAAAATAGCTCCGGACTTCATAGTGTTCAATGTAAAGTAGATAATAAACTTGACACTAAAAACTGTAACGAAACCTGCCTCAACTGTATAATTGGGGATTATATATTATAATAATATAAAAAACTTGGCCCCAGCATTTGAAAGGGATCCACAAAAACTAGAATTACTTTAAATTTGTAAATATCTTTTGCAAAAATCATAGCAAATCCTGTTATTGAATACAAAAGGACCTACTTATGAATGCAGTCTTAGTACTGATTGTATATTCATCAAAGAATTTTAAAAGACATCATACGCTTACATGGAATGCAATTTTATAAAATTGAATTCTTATATATTTAATTTATAATTAAAATGAATGATCGCGTCGGTACCCCTCGTATAAAATTAACACGTTGAGCATTATCCTACAATTATTAATAAACATGCTACTTTTATGTAATACGCTGTAATAATTGATTATAACAAATATATGTGACCACTTGACTTTACATCGAATTTGGCAACTTGGATGAACACTTGTCTTATGTAATTATCTATCATTAAACATGATAATATTAACACATTTTCCAGCATTAAATTTGAACATTTCTCGAGTTTTTATTAGAAATTATATACCTATGTAATATATCTTTAATTATTACTTAATAAATAGGTAGAAACCTATTCGCACAGTGCAGTAAAATTCCTTGTTGATTGCAATCCTACAATGACATTAATAATTAATTTTTTGCATTTTACATAATATCATTTTATTATTGCCAATAGGTGTTTTGTTGTTGTTTGTGTTAACGAGCCAGATGTTTACAAAATCAAATAAAAACTCGAGAAATGGAAATGTCCAATCATGTTAATACTGTTTTCATTAAATTAATCTGATAAATAGGTATATTACTGATCGTTATAAATATTTAAATGGTATTTTTGCTACTACTCCATCACATTCTACAACTATCGAACACTCGCACATTACATTAAATTAGATTAAAATTTATATACAAGTTACGTCTAATATATCTTAACTAATCAACCCTACGTAGGTTAAATTGATACCAACAAAAGTATCGTGTGTATGGCCTCTGACATTATATTTGAAAATAATAGATGAAGATGGGTATTTTGTGTTTCGGTACTGATTATGTTTAGACAATCCGTTACGCATCATTTCGTTCCACACTTAGCTTAGACGGCAACATCCTAAAGCTAGTCGCTAATAATATTATTTTACCACAGAACAGCGAGTACAAAGTTGAAATGGAAACGACCGCACCATCAACATCACCAACTAATTCGATACATTTCGTCATAGCAGAATATAAAATCCTTCACATTAATTGCATTTATTACTAACGTTCATTAACTGGGTAATAGCTAGGTACTTATATAATGCTGTTCATAATAAATAATATATTTGCAAAGAAATGAAAAAAAAAACACTACAGTTCCATTATCAGTCGAATAAATTTTGACTAAGACGGAATCAACTCACCACAATGTTATCTAAAGATTTAAAAAATGGAACAACGCACAACCGCAAGAACAATCATAAATTATTACACCACAATAGAATTTGTTTAACTTAAGTTAACAAATTGAGCTAAATAATTATACTCTTTAATTGAATTAGTGGAATATAAATTTTACAAAACACAATGCGTGTTTGTCAATAAATAGATATTAATTTGTCTTTTATTGCGTATGGAAATTATTTATACTTAATGAAAACTGGAAGAATTATTTTATTATTCGATTTTATGCTTATGATATAACAACTAGTTCTTAGTCATGGTGTTCTTTCGCCTCGAGCATAAAAACAAACTTACAAACTGTTTAAAAATGGTAGAAAACTGTTTGGTGACAAATTGTTGTATCAAATCGATAATCCACGTATCATATTATTACATCATAACCTTTCCTTAAAATGTTGAGTTTCCTTTTTATTTTTTCCGGAAACCGTCACCGATTCTGAATTTCATTGACGTAAAGTGCTCATGACACTAAACGCGGCAAACTAAATTGATGTGTCGAATCTTCACAGAAAAAAACCCTGAAAATCTTTCTGTCCGTGAAATATTGACGAGTGTGATGAATTTTAATCATTTTTAGATATTCTTATGCATACCTTGCGTCATTCAAAACGCTTGCCCGACGACATAATGTAGAAAAAAATATTTTCTAGCGTACATACATGAATTCGAAAATTAATAAACGCGTGCCTTGAATTGAAATGATTGGATTTAACTCTAGGCCGGTTAATTTTATTATTGCGTCACATTTATATTCGATTAACAGTAGCCTCGAACAAACACTCATCAATACTTCACAGAGAATTTGTCACCAAACTAGTGGATTATTGCTAGCGTTGTTGTTGCGCTTGCGCCGGGTGCTTAGCTGGGATGCTGCGCGGCGACCTTGCGCAGGCGGTATCCGCCAGTGCCGCGCACCGTGTACAGCACCACGATGGCTACGGCCACCACCGACATGCCGATAGCGTTGATCACGATCGCCTCGTTGTTCAGCGTCGCGTATACCTCGCTCCTGTATACCCCATGCCCCAATTAGTTAGTTATCACTTAGTAACATACACATTATACAAGGATCCAGAATTGTTAGAGGATTGTAGATCATTCAACAATAGAAATGCTGATTAGCGACTTGGTAATCATATCTAAATAATTTGTTTAGTTCCAATATACAGGTTAGTAGGTTGTACCTGTATGTGGACAGCTAGTGCTTTTCCCGCGTCTTTGTCTGCATTATTTGTATGTATTTGTATGTATAATATTATACTAAAATCAATGTATTTATTAATAATCAAAGTTATAAGAAAAAAGTTAAAAGACAAATGTCTAATAAATTGATAATATGATTTGTCTTGTTTTGACATGTAGAGAAAAGAAGACAAAACACACAAACATGAGACCGATATACTTCGCATATCTACTCTTACCTGTCAAAGGGAAGAAGAAATAACAGCACCAAGTGTTAAGTTGGCTGGTTAACATACTTTCGTATGTAGCTAAGTTGGTTATAAGATGTGTTCAGTCAACTCTACTTTTTTGTACGATAACTAATTATTTACCAAGTCTGGGTCCGTGTTAATGTAAATTTTAGATAATATTATTAAATAAAAGAAAAAGCATATAATATTTTTGTTGTTATTTAAATAGATACTTAATTAAAGCGGCATCAAATCAATCCACAATCCATTCATTACAATAAATGCGTAATTAGTAGTAGAGACCTATTTAACCTTATTATATAACGTATACCACATTAATATTAAAATAGTGTTAAGTAATATTGTATATTGTGTATAATAGTGCATAACCGCAAGCATGAACATGCACACATTAATCTTTACAAGCACATGAAGCGAAAGCATACATAACATGAAACCAGTGTTTTATTTAGTATTGAAGCTACCCTGTCAAAACCTTAATGTTTGTATACCATAAACCCAGAAATGGTGATCCTTTTCTTTATACAAATTTTTCCTTATTTACTCAACAATATGAAGTTACAAAAGGCTCAATTCCGGGCGTTTATAGATACATATTTTCTTTATACAAATTTGTACGTTATTTAATGAAGAAAGTCAATATACTATTAAAATGTAAGTATATGACGCGACGCTTTTATTCAACTCTGCGTCAGTGAAAATTGAGCCTTACCGTAACACCAACTTGTATGCAAAAACTAAGGTTGTTACTTGACGATTAAAACGTAGAAACATTACTAATTATACTGCTTAAGTGTAGTTTAATTGGTTCACGACTTAAGATCTTTCAAAAAAGTTATTTTAGGCGTTTATTTATACGGGCTGTTTTTAGGCACCCTTTCAATCCTTTGCACGTCACTGACCCTGCTAATCGTTGTGAAAACAGGCATTACGAGAGTGCGTTAGTGAATAATAAATTATGAAGTATAAATTCATGTTGATAGAGAAGGATGAAACTACTCATGTTGTATAGCGACATCCCACTTACAATGAAAAACAGTGATAACTCTAATAGTGTCCGTCAACTATACCGTAACTTACGTTGACCATAGTAGCAGCGGAGGCCGCCTTTTATTCGGAAAAAAAACGGCGAGTTTAAAACTCATTTCAACAAAACTAATTATAATTATTTATTCTGCGTAGTATAGAGTACGGTTTACTGGTCAGAGAGCCTAAAACTCCAAATAATATTCAATTAAAATAAAATTAAACGTCATGAAGTAACTTAAATTTATTTTAATGCAACAAAAATACAGTGTAATCCTTAAATTATGGAGTCATTTAAATTTCTATAATATTATCGTAATTCTACATTTATTAAAATTACCTAATGCCTAAGTTATTTTGATCTGATACAGATCAAAGCTGATACAATAAAGCCTCCTTCATGTCTTTTTTTTGTTAAATGATTCAAAAAATATATCTTTTCTTTATTATTAAGTAATTTATTATACCTACCTCTTTCATGATACTTAAGCAGGTAGATACATAATAATATAATCTTTAATGATAGCAAGGAAACGCAAAGTAAATGTGCACTCAGCAGCCAATTACACATAAGTACATATTTATATTTAAAAAAAAACTATAAAAATGCGTTGCAAATTAAATTAAAAAAATTAAGTCTAATCTGTATCAATACGTTGTTGTGTACATTGTATGTAAAGGTTCTAATAATTAAAAGATGTCAGAAAAGAGCCATTGATTAACATAAATAACTTTTTACCTTTAGATCGCATCTATCTCTACACATAAAAAAAGTCAAATCATTGGCTCTGACACCTAATTATGTAATAAATAGAGATTTAAGTCTAGAGGTCTACTGAGGCCCTTATATGCTGTCCACGGGACTCCGGCGTGCGAAACTTGTCCCTGGACAAGATATACATGACGACCGCCAAAATGGCGATGCAGGCGACTCCGATGGCGTTGATGATAATCCCCTCGTCGACCATGCCGCTGTACCTCTCCCCGCTGTGGATACGGACACTTACAAGCAACTCTCACAAGACAAGACAGGACAAATAAACATACTAACATAGCTAGGACGATACAGGTGTACAGATAACATGCACTAGTAACAACGAGCATACGTGCTGCATACATATGTAAAGTGGGGCCTATTTAAAACCACGGCTAATTGGAATGGGTAAGTACCTTTTTAATTACAATATTATTATATTTAGCCTAGGGCTAGAACACTCACGAAAATTTTTCGGCAGCAGCACCACAAGCATCTCGCAATTCATACTGAATAACAGAAGGGACAAAGCCCGAGCTGTCGTCGGAGCCCTTACAGGGCATTTTGCAACTAACGACATGCTCCTTAAAATGAAACTGGCTTTGAATAACGATTGCAGAGTCTGTGGTGAATTGAAGGAAACAATGCAGCACATTTTGTGTGATTGTGACGTTCTAGCGGCGAAGCGGATGAGTCATCTCGGCAACGGATACCCGAAGCCGGAAGACTACAGGTTCCTTCCTCTTAGTGGGTTAGCCGCCTTCATTAACCACGTCTTTGAAGAGTAAGGAATGTATCGTGCAGGGGTTAACACAACAGATCACACTTGGTCGAAGTGTTGCTGGCTATCCCCACAGTTAAGATTAAGATTAATTACAATATTAACAAAATACCAAGCTAGGTGTCAAGGGAGTAATTTGATTGTCTTGAAACCCACCAAGGATTTTTTTCGAAAAGGAATAGTAAAATACTTGGTATCATTTTCCGAGCCTTTTCCCATCTGTGGTCGGCTTCTAGTCTTACCCAATGTGGCTGAATATCAGTATTTTACACGAATCGACTGCCATCAGACCTCCGCAACCAAATTTCTGGGCAATACCGATATCCTGATGATAGACTGGTTGTCAAGCTTCTTACTATCACTAAGGATTGTCATAGGTGTTAGTATGACAACCGGAACCTACAGCTTTACGTGCTCTCCAAAGCAACGGAGTGCTCTCGTTATGTTAAGGAGGATGGTCACCCATCCACAGACTGACCGCGAGTAGTGCAGCTAAACCTTGCAGATCGGTTGATCAGCGTAGTTATCGCTGAGGCACGAGCCCCTCGTGGGATACCAGGTAGTTTTCACTAAATACACAATAGAAGGTACTTCAGTTTTTCTAATAAACATTAAAAATCTACTAGGTACAGTCAGCAACGAAAGTCGCTGAACACAGCAAATTTTTTTTATTGTCACAGCTCCAGAACTTGGCAACAGGTCTTTTCTACTAAGGTAACCTAAATATTTAATGGTCATCTATGCAATTATTTCGCATAACCTTCGTAGGTCAGTAACTTCATACTTGTTAAAAATCATATTGAAGATTGCAACATGTTCAGCGACTTTCGTTGCTGACTGTACTTGTAATTTTATCTATCACAATATGGCTGAATTTCCAATAGTCCTGCTGGTTCTCAAATAGCCCCACTTCACTGTGGTCCACATAGACAGTGCATTGCTCAAAATGATAATATTGAAATGGTGTAAATACTTTCGTGTCACATGCTATCTCAACTACTTTGACGTCATAAAAGTCAATTTAAAAAGAAATAAATTATATATCTTTGTCTAAGTACATTACCTACTAAAATAAATATAGTCATAATGAAAAAAAATTGCAGTGTTCCTGATTTATATGAAAACTTTCTACATACCCGAGGCTGAAGATTGCCTTCTCAGTAAGTCCAGTGAGACAGGCGCAGACTCCAAGTACGAAGGTGAGGATTCCAAAAGCTGCGTGGACTGGCACCAGAGAGGCGCGGAAGCCAGCAGTTCCCTTATTGCAGATCAACAACAGCAGAAAGCTGAAGAAGCCGACGGCGTACTGTGGAAAATATGAAAAAAAAAACGATTAGGATAATTCATGGATTGATGTAAAAATTGGCGCAAAAAGCTCCAACGTGATAAATTCTCGCGTGTAAGAGAGAGTTTTTCTCAACTGTGAAACAAAAGTAGAAATAATTTATGATGTAACATAACACAGGAAATAATAACAATGGAGCCGCTTTGAACTAACCTATAACTTTAATTTCACCTGTAAATTTATTGAATGTAACGCGACTGAGGAAAATTTGACATCGAATGTAAAATGAGTCTATGAAACTTGTAATTAATGATTGATTATTATTATTTTAACATAATTAACGGAACGGTTAGGCAGAAATGTACTAATATTCAGTCACACTTTCCTGGTATGTTTAGGTCCCAAAATAATAGGGGCTAGACTATTGCCATTAACCAGGCACAATATAATATCCAAACGCTGAGCTGCTACTGAGGTTTTCATAGAAAACCATATATATACCTTTAACACTGCTTCACCTGGTAATTGAACACAAGACCTCTAGCGTAGCAGTCGCGCTACACTAATAAAGCAGTTTAGGTATAGTTTAGGATATGTATAGTATTTATTAATTTATCTAATATTTCTCTTGCGACGCGAGACTACGTTTGTATTCTGTGAAAGCGTTCTTCTCACTCAGGACTTATATAAACGGTACCTGGGCATCTGGTATTCAACTACTTTTTTAATTGAACTTGTTGAAACGCATTTACGCATACTAAGCATTTTGATAAATAAAAAATCTGTGAAAGTAAATTAGCCCCCGCCTTTTGCTAATGCGAACTTAAAATTCGGATTTCAGAATTCGATCATATTTATAGCTATGTATTCTATATCAAAAAAATCACGTATCTACCATTATCGTGCAACTAGTTCTTTTATAATTAAATAAATACAATCACGGCTTTCTCCCATAGTGCATTTTTTGCATACCTACATCTTTAGAATCGTCCACTTTAATACATCTTCTCATACACACGTGCCGGTTGTGAGTACACAACTGAACTTTTTTAATTACCTACTGTTAGAAGAAATATCTAAAACTCAGTAGTTGTGTAGGAGGTTTTAGATATTTATAATTATAACAACACTGACACAGTTTTCAGTGTTGTTATAATTATTTACATTGGCAGGTCTCTCGGAATATTAATTAAGACAGCCTTTGATTGCGGCTCAAGTTGCCCCGTGTCTGGGAAACGTGATCCCGGGTAGGTAGGGCAAGGCGGAACGTGCCTCTTTTGTTATAACAATAAAGAAAAGTATAAAAATCTCATTTTAAAACTTGGAATACCTAAAGCGCCTTTACTCTCGAAGGGTTGACTTTGGTAAGGTGTAAGTAGGTACATACTGCCGTAGCATGTAGGGGCGTATAGCGAGTGAGCCTATAATTGCCATTAACCGTTCACAAATCCAAATTCCAAGCTGCTACTGAGAATTTTATAGAAAAACCTGATAATACTTCGCTTTATTAGACCTGAGAATCGAATTCAGAATGTAATACGCAATGATCTAGTGGTCGCAAGGTCGAGTCAATTTAAGTACTGAACAGAAAATATTTGCGATAGGTATTGATATACCTTTCATATCAAATACTTAACTATTATAAATTTTCGGACGTCATCGTTCAGAAATACCAGTGTGCGTAATTGGAGGGCTCTCCACAAGCTTTTGAAGCAGATCATTCGTAACAGAACAAATTAATTTCGTGCAGCATTTGATCCGCGATTAGCTTATCTCATCCTGTCGTAACCGACACTAACGAGCCGTCTGCTTATCTGCCGTTGTGCTTCACTTAAGCATTATCTTCACGCTGGTTTTGCGCGCAAAACTTGGTATTTTACGAAGCAAAGCTAAGGAAATTTATGTGTGTATTTATATCGTTTGTTTTTTCGACGTCTTCCCTAAGATACATAATAATTCTTATATTATATTCATAATCATATCAGCCTCAGGAAGTACACTGCTGAACAAAAGCCTCCCCCATAAACCACAAGGACCGGACACTACTTATTTATTATATGTATTTATTTACAAAAATATATATATAAGTAATATATCCATTGTCTAGTACCCACAGTACAAGCTCTGCTTAATTAAGTACTAGATGGTGCTGTGTAAAAAAAATCCCAAAATATTTATTATTATTATTAATTATTTATTTATTTTACTATAGGTACAAATCGCACGTCCGCGGTGTTCAAATCAAATGCGCAACAACAGTTTTTTACTTGCGTTTTCTTCATAATTAATTCATAGGCAGCCTCTTGAATATTATAAGCAACGACCAAGGCTGCTCTCGAGTTATATAATTGTATTTTTAAAAGGTCGGTATAACGTTTTTATCGGACGAGCAATGGAAGAGGTTTTCCTTTTGGCATATGACATGGGGTTTTTGAAATGGCGCATTTAATACAGAGCTCTTAAGGTCTGGCAATGTTCAGTGCTGTAGATGTCCATGAGCTGTGATAACCACTCACCATAAGGTCGTTTGCCGTCGTCAAAATATTTAAAAATATGAATCCAAATTTTAATAATAATGAATTACCTGTATTCCAAACAGTCCCATTGCAACAAAACCGATCCAGCTGTGTAGCGAGTAGAAGTTGTTGATGCCCTTCTTGTTGTGGTAGTCGAGCACTGCTAGGAAGCCGATGACGATGCAGGGGAACGCCAGCGCGTGGAAGATGGCGTGTAGCAGCTTGACGTAGATGCGCCTGAAGCACCGGCAGATGCGGTACAGAAGCACAGCTGCCGGGAAAAGATGGTGACAATGGGCATACATACTGCATGGCGTTGTTTACGACAAGGCGAATCATTAGATTATACTGTATCCTACCTTGGAGTTAATTCATAGGCGCTAGCATCTCTGGCAATTTTTTGTGTGGCTATTTCAATTCCTCAGGTGACAGCTGGAGGAATTTCCGTACATAGCAAATACCTTTTGAGCGTTTATCGCCAGTTAGGCTACTAGACTATCAAAGGGGACGGTATTACGAGAAACAAAGGTCAGCTGACGCAATTTTAAAATAGGAATCGCCTGACTAAGCGATGAAGGGACGGTAGCGAAAATAGGGGGCCGAGTTTATGGTCTTGTAGAACTTGTTATGTAGACCAACTTCTTATGAATGACACAGTATTTAGTATTGATTTTAATTATTGTGACGTGGTTTCAATATTTACTTTGATCTACTCTCCCTTCCTGTGATTTGATAGTGGCGACTAAAGGATATAAAGATAGGAAACAGCTTTCTCTTCCTGATTTTGTGGCAATAAAATTATTAAGAACGCTCAATACACTTAGAATCCTTGGTATAAGTACCTATAGATATGTGCTGATAAACTTGTTCTTCACTCATAAACAATTTATACATAGCTTAACTCTCTCGTAACATTACACAAACGTAATTGACATTGTTATTTTCTCTAAAGAAAACATATTGAATGGCTTACACACCAGGTGGCTTGCATCATTCCCGTTATCCTGTCTGGTATTTTATTTATATTGTAAGAGTACTCGCTGGCGCCTTGCTAACTTTACCTTTGTAAGAGTACTTTATCTGCCGGAAAGTGCAAAAGCAATATCTGTTCTGCTACACGTCTCGAAAAATGAAATTGTTGTATTTGTTTCTAGGGTGTACTCGAATGTTTTTTTTTATAATCGGATACTTACTAAACATAGCGTACGCTAAATAACTTATTTTTCTGTACAGCCGCCAGCCGAGCAAGCTATCTAAAACTGTCAAATTTTCCTAATTGATTATGAACTTTATGGTTTTGTATTAAAGTTACAAATCAATCAAAGAAATTTGACAGATTGTGTGGCCTCTGTACATTAAAGTAGTTAGAAGTATTTAAAATTGTTCCTATGCTTTGTACCTGCATTACATAAACGCCAATTATTATTATGACACAGTATATCCGACAGAAACATAGGACTCGTATCATCGTATGATAAAAACAATATTTTGAATAAAATACAACAACGGTGGATTCTATTCACATAACAAAATTATTTCGTCTCGAGTTCATCGTTACGGTTCACGTTCTCTTCGGTGAAGGCACTGAATAAGTAATAGTTATTAGCGTAGGAGAAGTGGGAGGACGATGTATTTTGGAAGTACCTACCCAACAAGATATTGAGGATTTAAAAAATATATCACTATCACTTCATCCCTAACAATAAATTATAAATGCGAAAATGCCTATGTCTGTCTGTTACGCTTTCACGCATAAACCACTGAACCGATTTAGGCGTTATTTGGCACAGAGATAGTTCAGATCTTGGAGAAGGACATAGACTACCTTTTGGCTTATAAAGGCCTTTGGGATGCAGGTGAAACCGCGGGCAACAGTTAGTAATAAAACGAAGTCGCTATGTGTGTCTGTCTGTTTGTACGCTAAGTTTTTTTAAACCATACAACGGATCTTAATTTGAAATTATTTTCGAAGGTTTATACATAACCCAATAAGTATATTTGGTATTAAACTAGGTACATTGTATCCGTGAGAACCCAGGGCGAGTCTAGTCTTATACTACTTACAGAAACCGCTGAAAGTGATGAACCCAGCCACCATAAGCGTGGGGTGCAGGTTGAACTGCTTGTCGGGCAGTTCGTCGGCCCAGGCATAGCCCTCGCGGTAGTAAAACACCCAGAACACGGTGAGTGCTGAGACGCCGATCAGCAGGATGGTGGCGAGCGTAATTACCAGTGCGTACTCGCACCACTCGCAGGCCCCCCTCTCATGGTCGTCCGACTCGTACGAACGACTGCGTTGGCTGGAAAAGAAAAATGAATTGTAGCAACCTTAAAAAAGTAACATAAAAAGCTGTACTTGATATAAGAGGACTCTGTAGAAATTTCTTACAGAGAAACATTTACACTTCGGTCGTTATTGATCCATAGTTACCAAACTGGATAGATAATAGACTCCAGCAGGTCAAGCTATCCAAACCTGTCAAATTTTCCCAATTGAAAATGAACCTTATATTTTTGTATTAAAGTAGAAAATCTATCAAAGAAATTTGACAGATTGGGGTAGCTTGATGTACTGACCTCTGTACCACTATATCGTAATCATCATCTCCTATCTTTCTGCCCTGGGGACGCTGATGTATTTTTTTTTTATTCCTCTATCAGCCGTGATCTCATCTTAGTTCCTCCTCCATATTTTATTTAGTTTGTTTTTATGTCTTTATTATGTATTTATTGTATTTTGTCCACATTTATGCTTATCAACCTTTCTGGCGATATATTTTGTAATAATATCTCTGTGCATCACGTTCCCATACCACGAAAATGGTTACTAGGTACCCAACTTTGAAAAATATAATACAAAATTCGCCATATCCTAATGACGCGTACCTACCTACCTATTGTTTTAATAGATAATGAATTATTGTTTACGCTGGATACGTCACACTTTTTCCCAATCAGGTTCAAGCTTATCTATTTCAAGTTCAATAATTGCTTCGAATATCGAATCGGAACTTTACTAAATTCATACATACGTTTTACAAGATAAACATTGATTTCAGTAATTCTCTAGTCTACTTTAGGAAAACAAAGCCGCCCAAGATATAACGGCGGACTTGAATGGACTATCTATACATCTGGCGCTTGTGTTATCAATAACATAAGCGCCAATAGAAACATATACTAGATCAAGTTATTCTGAGTACACACGAACTATGAAAGCCTCATTGAATACTCGGCTCAGCTAAGCAGGTTACTGGACAGGAAACCGTAGCTCCATTGATACTGAGATTGATACTGAGATACCTACTGTGCTACCTACCTACATGTATGATGTAGATAGAAACAGTGCAGGGATGCCTATACTGTCAGAAATTTTATAGTGTAAGAAGTTGTGGGGCTTCCATTGACCTTCGAAATATTTTAAGAGCAATTAATTAAAATTTCATTGATAGCCTAGTGCTACGACCATTGGACTGCCAAGTCGAAGGTGTCGAGTTCGAATTCAAAGCACGCACCTTTGACTTTTCAAAATCATGTGCACATTAATAATGGATTATCACTCGCATAACGGAAAACATCGTGAGAAAACCTGCATGCCATAGTTTTTTTTGACGGCGTGTTAAGTTTGCCAACCCGCATTAGACCAGCGCGGTGGTGGACTATAGCCTAATCCCTCTCTCTCTCTCTGAGAGGAGAATCGTGTCCAGCAGTGGGACAGTATATGGGTTGATGATGATGAGGTAAATTTTAAAATGTAACGTCAAATAAACTCAATACGTACGTGCGAGAGACAGTTTTGCCTGAAGATTCTTTTTTCATACACTCATAAAGGGTCAATAGTCATATGGATAGTATGCTATGCTGATAAATCAGCATGCCATACCACCATATTACTCTAAAAAACGACGTAATATCTGTAAGGGTTTGCCATCCCTGTTATTGTATTTCTGCAGACCACACAGAGGTGTCGAATGGCGTGAGATCACACGCGCGACAACGCCGGATGCCCCGCGTCATGCGACGATGGACAAGCTTTTTCTTATTCCGTTCTCGCACCCTTTTCAATAAACAAACTAAACAAAACATACGATATATTTCCTTGAATCCTTCTTCGTAAACAAGTAATAGCTGTCTGTAGCAAACGTGCTGCCGCTGAGAAAATGTTACAATTTTACATATCGTCGCGTAAACCGAGCATCGTCGAGTTATTTGAATAGTATGCATGCTTCGCTATTTTTCTTTTCACTATTTCAAATAGTAGAGGAGTTCTAGAAATAAATTTGTTGTGAGGAGAAAGGTCGCAGTGGCAGGTGTACGAGACCCTAAGTTGAATTTATAAATACCTTTGAGTAAGGTACTGTTGCGTAAGTGACCTTAACGACCTAATTCTCACTGACCTTTAAAAATGAAAAATTGAAGATAGAATGAACAAATAGTAAACACGCTCCACGCCAATTATTTTAAACAAACAGGTAATGATTATGATAATTGTATTCATCTAAAAGACATAAGCTTGTTGAAGTCATATTGATTTCTGACATTTACGCGAATATTATACATGAAATAAAACTACTTTTTACGGATTTTATCGCGTATATTGATATTATTAATCCCGACGTTACGGGGTCGGGACGTTATATACGGTCACGGGTAGACTCTACCCGTAACCGTGGACGCTGTAAAGGGTCCGAAACGTCGGGATTAATAATATCAATATACGCGATAAAATCCGTAAAAAGTTTTGTTGAAGTCAGTTGAGCTTTAGACAAGAATTCATTAAACCTTATCTTTGAACTTTGATGCAACTAACTATCAATTATTAACGGAAGCGTGACCATTTCGTCCGTGAACTGTATTTTATAAACCTGGCCTAATATAAAAATAAATGTCCGGACAAAGGCATTACCTGCGGAAAGGTCAGAAGGATTAGGTAATAATTATATAAATGTAGGTACATGAAATGCGGCAACTGGCGATAAATGATAAGCTTTTCACACAAGCGACAGGGTCAATTTCTTTATTTCTCGTTATTTAAATTAAGAACATTTATATTAAAACATGACAGATGGGTCTGTCTTGTAATTTATAAAAATTATAATAGTTTTTTTTTATATAATTGAAGGTCATCTATTAATAATTTCTCTCTCAGCGTGGAACCGGACACATTCCGTCTACAAATGAGGGTCAACTTCTATTAGTACCTTTATTTAGCTACCCTTGTAGGCAGTGCAGGTAGCTACGTATACCGAAATGAGGTTGATTAAAAATGCTTGACGGAGGCCCCTGGAGGTAGTAAATTCCGTAACAGTCCCCTTTCCCACATTCTTTTCACGAAATAAGCCATCTAAATTCCATTTTGCATGAAATTGAGAGCTTTAGCCACCAACTTAAGAGTACCTACATGTTTCTAATAACGTTTGAGACTGTATTGCTTTGATTTTAGGAGTCATTTTTCGGTTGAATAGCATTCTTATTCGTCGTGTGTACATCTACAACAAAATGATGATTGTGTGCCATTTGGTACTCGCTGTGAGGTGAAAGTCGCGTAAGGCAGAAGCGACTACCATCCCAGCTTACTGTAGGTACTTGCAATGGGTACATATTTATGTTTGCGCACTGTACTTGCGGTTAGCCTTTGTCCGAGCACACATTGGCTTACTGCCCAACCTCCACAATTCTGTGTCTAGGACACGACCAGCTGGAATCTTGACTTGGCAGATATTGTTGCAAATAGAACCTAGGTATTAGTACCTAGGTTCTATTTGCAACAATATATACCCAACACACTATATTTTATAGATAGATATTTAGATATCTATCTAGAAAATATAGTGTGTTGGGTCAAATAGCCACATTGCGCGCTACGTCTTTGCTAGTTAGTATTAAAAAATTAGCCGAATAAGCCGGAAATTTATATTTTATATATTTTTGGGACATTTTTACACAACACCATCTAGTCCCAAACTAAGCAGAGCTTGTACTATGGGTACTAGACAATGGATATAATACTTATATACTTTTTTTTTGTAAATACATACTTATAATACATAAGAAACACCCAGACAAACACAAATACTCGTGTTTTATCCACACAAATATTTGTGTCCTGTGGGAATCGAACCCACTACCCCATGATCAGCAGTCCGGCACTCGAACCGCTAGACCACAGAGGTCGTCAATTTGCTTTATACGTTCTTCCCAACACACTCTCCTGTAAGTGCTCTCTAAAGGTTTAAACAAAGTGTAGGTACTAATGTACACCCATAGTGGCTAGCATAAATTTATAAAATACTAGCTTTCGCTCGCAACTTTATTTGCATGGATACTAAAACAATAAAACACAGCCTATTTTTGATGACGTCTATAGTTCTCTTGGTTGTCTTGTTCGTGCTGAACACGAAATGGTAGGTTTGATTCCCATAGGACACAAAAATTTATGTGAGATACCTACATAAATGTTTACGTCTGGCTGGGTGTTCCTTATGTATTGTAAGTAGGTATGTACTATTTACATATAAAGTAGATATATAATTATGTATTATATTCAATTACCAAGTACGCATAATACAAGCTCTTAGTTTAGCTGCTTAGTTTGAGACTAGATGGAGTTGATTAAAACGTCCAAAATACTTATTAAGATTCATTCATGTCATTGGGGGTATCGTATTTTTTAAGAATACGTTCTCTGGAACTACTTCCCCTACATACAAACACAAAACATTAACTTTATTATAAAATATTATAGTATAGAAGTGTAGATAACACCCATATCAAATTTTTTTGTTTGACGTTATTCAACATAAGCACTATTCGATATACAAACGTATGATATAGGTACAGAAAATAATATTTTGAATAAATATTATGAAATGAACGCGTATTTTCGAATTAAAATTTAAAATTATACGGAGTTCTTGTGTATCATGTCCATTGAACTCCCATTTATGTATACATATAAACAAATGAAAAGAGCATTTGAATTTGCGAATTCATCATACGAACAGCGACATCTGTACCTACATGATTACATATATTTACGTAAGTATGCAACGCCCATGTGCTTTGAAACACAATATGAGCTTTCTCTCGAAACGCTTGCATTCATAAGTTCTTATATAATTTGATGTAAAAGTGGATGACATCTACATTTTATTAGTCTTTCGCATCAGTTTTAGGTTCTACTAGTAATGTAAACATTTTAACAGAACAGGATTGTAATATATCTCACTGCTTTGTTATTCTAGGGGTCATTAGGGGTTTTTTTTTTAAATTATCAGTAGCAGCTCGGAGTTTGGATTTGTGCCCGGTTAATGGCAATCGGCTAGCCTCCTATTACTAACCTAAACATACCGGCGAAGTGTATGTATACACATGTGTTAGTGTGCACTACTGCCTAACCCTTCAGGGAATACAGTCATGATGGTAAAATAAAATAATAAATTGTATTTCACTTCGCTATCCGTAACTTGGTGCAAATGGATTGTATGCAAAAATGATTGGTTGATTTATTGCCGACGAAAAGTGACCAAAGCCGTGATAGGTCAGTCGAGAAAGTGGCAGAAATGCAGGTAGTCATGCTAGCTGGCCTCAGGCTTTTTACGTGCCAAGCTTTATACAGCTACGTCGTATTTTGTTGCAAGTACACTGTGTACACACGAGAGACGTGACTTGAATTTCTGAGGCGAATGTGTTATGTTTACGCCGTTTCGTTCGTCGTTTGTGGCGGAAAATGAGGTTCGTCGTTTGCAGTTTAGTTATAACTTTATCATTCTGCGGCGGTGGAAAATTCGTGTTGTTTCCCCTAATCATTTTGTTATTATTGACTTCGATGCTAGTTTTATCTGTTGGTTAGTGCATATAGGGTCTAAGAGCACGCAATTCAAATACATACCCAAGTAGGCTCTGACTCTCAAAACCCAGAACTCCGAAACCAGTAATACTGTTTGGCGGAGGTATAATATGTGAGGATAGAAGCAGTCAGCCTCATCAAGATCCTATAACCACTCTTGCTAAAGTACCCTGTTTAAAATTGCAACCAATAAATTCAATTAGAGAGGAAATTACCAATCGTTTGGTCACGTTGGTGCAGCCCGTGCCGAGCAATCTTTGAGATGACTCGATTAACCTCGATTATAATCTGTAACCGAGTAACTTCGGCTCCACTCAGCCATAACCGACATCTCATGAAACCACAAGTTAAACTGTAAATTACCATAATTACAATGGAAACCAAAAACGAAAACTCACTAAAAATCAAGTACTGTGCTATTAACCTTACAATAGTATTTACGGTCAGATATTTTTTTAAACTGCGTTACGTGACGGCAAAAGTATGTTTTGAAACTCCGCATATACTACATCTCTCAGCAATAATGGACACACGAGCTGTGAAGCCTTACTTTCTCCGACTATTCAACCAGAGTTCACACATTAATATAACAATTAAACAATTTGAGACGAGATCAGATAACTGTTTGGTCGATAAAGATTTCTAATTTATAAAAAAGTCAATTTAAACTAGTTCTTCGATCCGGGGATAACTCGTGCAGTGCGTCCGAGTGGAGAAATGTAGTAGTGCAGGGTCTAGAGTTGATGCGGTCGGGGAGGGGGGAGGTCGTCGACCCCGCCGTCCATGGTACTCCTGGCCCACATGAGACTCGAAGAGCACGAACGCAGTTGCTCTTAACATAACTGGTATTATGATTGACATCAAAGACGAACATTCAACTTTCAAGGGAAAGAACAGGAAGCTAATTAGGTTTTGCTTACATTAGGATAAAATTACAGATAGAACATTTCACAACTTTGTTTCATAATCCTTCTTTTGACAAATGTTTGCAAGATTTGGGTAACTGTTAAGAAGAACCGTTAAATTAACCACATCCATTCGGAAAGTTCTGAGAAGTTCGCCTCACCGTCTCTAGTATGTACCTATCCTTATCCAGTAATTAATTTGCCAGACAAATGGAGCCTTTAGTTCGTTCATTGAACTCTATTGAACCGTTCATAAGAGCCACTTTTCGTTGTACGCCCCATAAGTCAAATTTACATTAATAAGAGAACGGAGAAATGGGGAATTGCAGAAACTGTACGTTTAATTGTCGAATAGTAACTTTTGAACAGAACTTCAATAAAATATAAGTGCACAGCTATCAAGAAAGTATAAAATTTCAATGTTACTCGTTTCTGTTTTAATATAGTTATAATTGCACAATCATGCTTGAGACAGCAGTTGATGGTTGAACAATGAGCCTCATTGGTATACCGGTAAGCAGGTTTGGACCTTGAGCCTACAGAAAAATATAAAACTTTTGAAAGTCCAGTTACTAAACGAAAAATATGTTTGCGCAAGACCCACGGTGATTGAACTTCTGTCTATATATCTTATTTACACTTGAATAGCTAGAGCTGTTTTATATAAGACGGTACCAGGTAAGTAATTTTCAGTGCTTTAATTACTTTGCTAACTAAATGACCTAGCTGTAAAGTTTATAACAGTACTAAATTGCGGTTTACCTGCATCCCAAAAGGCTTTTTGAGACAAAAGTCTATGTCTATCTCCACAGTCTAATCTATCTCTGTACTAAATTTCATCAAAATTGGTTCAGCGGTTTATGCGTGAAAGCGTAACAGACAGACAGAATTACTTTTGCATTTATGGTTGTAAGGGCGGCTGCTATGCCAGAGATTCTGGGTTCGATTCCCAGATCAGCAGTGTTCATCATCAACCCATATACTGTCCCACTGCTGGGCACGGGTCTCCTCTCATATTGAGAGGGATTAGGCTGTAGTCCACCACGCTGGCCTAGTGCGGGTTGGCAGACTTCACAAACCGTCGAGAAAAATCTCTAAGGTATGCAGGTTTCCTCACGATGTTTTCCTTCACCGTTTAAGCGAGTGATAATTAATTATTAATACGCACATTAATTCTAAAAGTCAGAGGTGCGTGCCTTGGGTTCGAACTCGAAACCTTCGACTTGGCAGTCCAATGGTCATACCGCTAGGCTATCATTGCTTTTTCTAGGCTATCACTGCTTTTTCTAGATCAGCACTGTTATTGCTATGAAATTCTCAGCAGCATCTCGGAGGATTTGTGCCCGGTCAAATGTCAATAGGCTCGACCACTATTAATATCGGCGAACTGTGGATATAGGTACCTACATTAGTAAACCTAAATGTATGTGTTGATATTTGCAATTTTATCACTGACCGAAATCTGAATTACATAAGTGTATTACATTGACAATGAAAAGCATTACAGTGTTACAAACAGTTGATTCATTGAACGTGCCCCTTACAAAATCGTACATTCACTAAAGCCATGAACAAGACGTTTTCAATAGAGATGTACCAACGGTTACGACTATAACCAATGGTCTACATGGAATTAACTGAATTGATTTACTTGAAGCCAGTTTAGAAGAAGATAGCAGATAGAATATTCTTTGATGAAACAATTATACTTAAATTTGTACAATTGACGGTCAGACAACCATTGGGTCGACATGGATCATGGGAGAAAATATGAATGGGTAGTTGGCAGTATGTAGTTACATGGTACATCATCATCAACCCATATACTGTCACACTGCTGGGCACGGGTCTCCTCTCAGATTGAGAGGGATTAAGCCACAGTCCACCACGCTGGCCTAGTGCGGGTTGGCAGACATCACAAACCGTCGAGAAAAATCTTTAGAGATTTTTGAGAAACCTGCATACCTTAGAGTATGCAGGTTTCCTCACGATGTTTTCCTTTACCGTTTAAGCTAGCGGGAAGTGACTTTGTTTTATACTATGTATATCATCATCAACTCATATACTGTCCCACTGCTGGGCACGGGTCTCCTCTCACAGATTAAGAGGGATTAGGCTATAGTCCATCACGCTGGCCTAGTGCGAGTTAGCAAACTTCACACGCTATCGAGAAAATCTCTATAACATGCAGGTTTCCTCACGATGTTTTCCTTCACCGTTTAAGCGAGTGATAATTAATTTATTAATACGCACATGACTTCGAAAAGTCAGAGGTGTGCCTTGGATTCGAACCCGAGACCTTCGACTTGGCACTCCAATGGTCATACCGCTAGAATAAAACTGCTATACATGGTACATGCATGATTATATTTATAAACATAGTACTGTAGATTTCCTGTATCTGCTTTCTGCTCCATGAAAAGTGCACCTATGTTTGACGACATGTTTGGCGCAGTAGCTGAGCAATCGGTTTCTGTATCACGGGTTGTGGGTTCGATCTCCGCAGGGAACAAATATTTGTAAGATCTACAGGTAGTTGTTCCAGGTCTGGGTGTTTATGTATGTCAAAGTTTGTGTTTGTAAACGCATCCACAATACAGGAGACAATCCTAGTATGGGGCAACGTTACTATCAAGTGGCCTATATACGTGTTTTTCGACTTTACACAAAAATAAGACACGATTTTTTTCATCTTGGTTTTATTCTAAAGACTGGCCGCTTGTTTCAAAATGACCTACCAATATTTATGTAACATTCCCTTATTTCTTAAAACAGCAATCAACAAAAAACTGAAACAGGATTCGTCCGATGTGTGCTGCTAGCTACAAATCGGAGGCCATCGCGAGGCCTTTCAGCAGTGACACGATTTGTCAACAGCGACGGTTTACAAATGGTTAAGTCGTTTACGAATCGCAAAGCTGTCGACATGTACCGTCAGCCGGACCACGTCAGTGTGTAAAGCTCACTACCCTGCACGTGATGTTACGACATATTCTTAGTACTAAGCGTAGGTACCACAAAATCCAATATAATAATGTGTTCAGGGCTCTGTTTCGGCTCCCTCGATATTGCAGCGCATCCGGCATGTTTGCCGACGCAAGCGTAGATGACTTTTATGCAATTATGCGTAAGAAAGTGGCGTCAGTGGTGCGACGAGTACGGGGGAGCCCAAATAGCGTCCTGAGGATGTTTGGCGACAGACTGGACACTGCTCTGCTCAGTAGATTTACTGAACTGCATGTGTTGCGGTGAGCCAACTGAAGGGGTACGGTCTGTTCAATTTGTTGTGCCTACTGGTAATTACTAACATTAGCTATAAGTAAAATTTTCCTGTTACTAACATACATATGGACTTGATGGTCTGAATTAAATTATTTTTATTTTATTTAATTGGTTTCTTTTGGAGAGGCCATTTGTGTATTTTATTTAATATCTAATAGGTATTTCTTTGTTTATTCAACACCACTTTTAATTATATATATGTTATTTGATATGCTAAAAGTGACTGTGTCGTACCATGGTCCACCTTTAATTTGATTTTTGAATAGGTATGAATAAGCTAGCATTAGTAACGTTATCCCAGGGCATATTATCCATACATACATATATTTTTTACACTTGTATGTTAATCTTACCATAAGAAAATGTAACAAAAACACATATTAGATGTTTCGTTACAATCTCATTAAACATTCTGACCTGACTTTAGAAACAAGGCTTTAGAAATCTTGAAGTAATTCTTAACAGTTTTAAAAGGTTAGGTAGGTATATCTGTGGTATTTGGCTATCGAACGATATTAAGAAAATTACCAATATTAGGACAGAACTTTATGAAATTTAATCTGATCTATAAAAACAACGTCCCTTATGACGTAGAAAAATAAAAAGAACACAAAATATAATCGCGGCTTTTATAGTTTACGTCCGTGTTATATCTGACGAATCAAATTGTACTTAATTATAACTTGTTTTCTCTTGGCATTGAAGTAGATACAAATCTTGACACTCACATTACTGTCGCGGTATTTAAACTAGAACAAGTTCTTGTTAAGTTAAACGTATGTCTAAGTAGCTAGTGCTTTATTTTACTTACACACTTGTTTGAATAACTTGAATGTAACTTATTTGACATTTTGCCTAATTGATGATTATATAAAGCTAATTGATATGTGCTATGTTTTTTTGTCATTAGTTATTCCTTTGCTTGAAAAGAACTTAAATTTAATGGATATATTCCAATATTCCGTCATAGGAACTTCTATGCAAAATTTCATATCTGTAAGAATACGCTGTATTTCTCAGTCAGTGTTACTAAGTAGGTAAAAAAATAATAAATAAGTATTCTTGGACAATTTTACACAGTACCATCTAGTCCCAAACTAAGAGCTATGGGTACTAAACAATGGATATAATACTTATATACTTTTTTTGTAAATACGTACTTATAATTCATAAGAAACACCCAGACAAACACAAACATTTATGTTCACGACATTGTGGAGAGGCGAGGTGTATTGCCCCTCCATCCAAAGGGAGGATCCTCCAACCAGGCGGGTGTTGTGCCTGGCGGGCCACGGCCCGACGGTTGATGTCGGGCGGTTGTATATATGCAACTTTCGTTGCGAATGTTGCTTGCGCGATTCAGGACTTCGTAGTTCTATGTAGCGCGGTAGATGTCGCTACAACATAAATATTTGTGTTCTGTGGGAATCGAACCCACGTAATTAGCAGTCCGATACGCGAACAACTACACCACAGACGTCGTCGAAATGTCATATGTAAGCCTATTAGTGTCAAAACTTTCCACATTTATCAATATAGGAAAGCTACCAATGTATCGTATTGAAAAGTTGATTTCCCACAAGAGGTGGTCAAAGGCTAGGTAGTAAGTATAACCCACTGACACTAATGTTCTTATGAAAATATGTGCGTGAGCTTCGAACATGCACTACCTAGAACATACCACCACGCCTGCTTTCGCCGAAGGATTATGTAGGTATACTAATGAACAGATACCAGTAGGTCAAGCTATCCAAAACTGTCAAATTTTCCCAATTGAATATGAACCTTATTACTTTGTGTTAAAGTTGAAAATCTATCAAAGAAATTTGACAGATTACCCACAGTTCGCTGGTATATTTGGGTCCCATATAATAAAATGTTCAACTATGATTCGATTCATTTTTTGTGTTGTAGAATAGAATAGAATATTCTTTAATGTACACAATAAACAAATGCCAAGTTCATGTTTATATATGATAGAATGGTACAACGGGCGGTCTTATCGCTATAAGCGATCCCTTACAGACAACCTTTGGATGGATTCAAGAGAAACGGAGAGGCGACAATTAGGAAATCTGGCGTACATAAAAATATTTATAATAATAGATACTGTCTATAATAGATACAACTATATGTTGTCAGGCTATCGGCCTTCTAACTACCACTCCGATTGATACAGGTGTTACACACAACTGTAACTCGCAGTAGCTTGGTTCTGTCAAGAATGATCACATTTACTTATAGACCGATGCAAGCGTAGCCTAATCTCGCAGATCGATTAATCATAGCTCTTCTTTATTTGAATCAATTTCTAATAATAAATCCAGTTTTACATGCATGAATATCAATGAAAATAGGAATTCAATATCTCCCCATAGTGGCGGATGAAAGCTGTCGCGAGAAGCAAGCACAACTAGATTTCCATTGATGCTGCGTTAGAAAGTAGCTAGCTAGCGCTTAATATAGGAACCCCAACTATGGAAAACTGAGATTCTTGTAGAAAATGCAACAAAAATGTTATGGCGACAAGTTGACGTTACGGTAACCGATTATGCAAAGGCGTATGATAAGAATAATTTCTCAAAATATGCAAGTCTCAAGTTTTGTATAATTAATGTCGGTCGTTAATTAATAAATAAAACGTGTGCTCTACTGCAATAATATGTGAAGGTTTCTGATTTTTTTATTATTTCAAAAATAGAAACGCAATTAAGTAAACATGGAAAGTAATTACTAAGTAGCATTGAGTAATATGCATAATTTGTGAAATAGTATAATATGAAATTATGGCTTGGCTTGGCAACCAGTGTGAATACCTGAAGAAAACCGGGATTACTATTGAAGCATGGTTCACCAAAGCTAAAATAAACAGTGTTTTGTTTGTTTAATAAGTATTTGTTCGCTGGGTTTTGCATTGTTTTTACTATTACATACATGTATAAGTACTGTAAAAATGTTTAACTTTAACTACGCTTAATGGCAAAAATGTAACTAGATAGTAATATTTTCTCTGTAAGTGAATTTATAATTCTTTTGAGAAATAAAGATCTTTAACCGTAAAATATCTCTTTTCATCATAACAGTAATTAGAAAATTACAAAGGATCTGCTAGGATATGTATTTGACCCCGAGATGTGCCCTAAAAGGAGTGGCAACAGGACACGGTGTTTCTTCCCTATTGCCCACCAGGCTAGTTTCAATGGGAAAGAATTCGCACTCCTCGGACTAAATCCCGAAAGCCGGTCATCAATCATTGATTTCCACCGTAAACAAAAAAAGATTACGTAGGTATTCCAAATATGATTTTTTACCTGTGAATTGCTCAATAATTATGGTTTTTAGCGTTGGTTATTAGCCTTCCTGCAAAGTCTAAATATAAGTAGTAATTATTTATGAAAACAATACTCGACTCCGAACTCAACTTATTTAATAACCTTTGTTTGTTGAAGTGTCCGTCTGCACCAGGGCTTTTGTTTCTATGCAAGAGAGCGCCTCACAAAAGCGTTCATTCATTCGCTCGCTCTGCGGTTCGTTCCATTTAATGAGGAAGTGCTCTAGAAAAACTACGGCACAATTATTGTTACGAAATGCTACCGTTCCGCCGTATGTAATTTGTACCGCTTACATAGTCGCGTAAGCAATCTCCCCCATGCGAGATTTATGTTACAATCGAAGCTATTACGAATTTACTATTATAAGTACGCGTCCCAATATGAACGTGATTTACTTGACGAAATTTCGGTCTCATGATTCATTTTATGTACCTGTTTAGCTATATTTCAATAAAAGTTAAATACATATCTGCTACTATACTGCACTATAGATAGTACCTTTAAAATAGGAAGATAACCTTAAAATCCTGTAGCATACATAAGGAGGAAACATCTCAAATAAACGAAGCCTCAGTTCTTTGCTTTCTTATTCCCTTCCCATGAATAAGGGAATAGGAACGTGAAAACACGGATGTAAGGGACGTCGCATTTGCGTCATGACAGCATAGTCGCGGAGTATTAGCAAATGGACTGATAGCGTATACACTATACGTGAAATACGCGTTCCAGCACAAATTTTATGTTCGCCTTAGTACGGATACGTTTATGACAGTTTTTCTTCTTTTTTCTTAAAAAAAGCATTGCCTCACTAAGATTTTCTCATGTATCACGGGTGCATTTCCAAACACAAATTACATAATAAATTCATAAACGACCAGACCCGGATAAATTACCTGTAACTATGCCCTGTAAGTATTTTGTTCTTTACGTCAAGATTGAATAGATAACTTCAAGCGTACTCAATTGTCGACCGCATCGTCACGTAACATTTGGTGAGGCAGTGGTCATACGTAAGCCTATCAATTATAAAAAGAATAGTTCTGCCTTAGAGATATGGGGATACTGGGGTTGAGTCACCAGCGATAAGAGACGTGGAGTGTTGGCATCCAACTAAAGGGAGGAGCCTTCGACCAGGCGGGTGCTTTGACTCCTTAGTCAAACACAACAATACCTAACTTGCGCGATTCAGGATTTTGCTCGTCATAGTTCACATGCAGTGCGCTAGATGTCGCTACTGGGACAACGAACAGTACAACGAAGTGCGGGGAGTAATGTGGTATCTAAGAAAGGAAGAGCGGCCGTACTGTATCTATTGCTATTATTCATTGTCTTATCGTTATTTTCTTTCTCAATTTTCACAAATTGTTTGAATTTGATTGTTGGGGCAACTCGCACGGCATTTTCTCCATGATCATTATCAACCGTCGACTCGGTCTGTTGTTGTGGCTCCGCATTGCATGCGTATAGTCATTTGAGAGCCATTATATGCAATACACTGACCCACTTCTCACCTAGACACATCACGTACATCTAGTAAATTTTTTAATCATTTATTGCGAATGGAAATTTGAAAATTTGTGACTAATCATTAATGAAAAAATCTATATTCTTGATTGATAACAATACGAATAGCCGCGACCTATTACTTTCTCGCCCAAGGGTTTAATTGTTTAAATTCCAATTTCGGTATCGTGACGCTTCAAGTGCTGTAAACAGATCGATAACATGCTGCGAGATGATAAATAACTAATGTTTAAACTTCATCCGCTTTTCTCAAATTATGTCATCTCTGCAATCGAATTTTACTTATATTATCAGCAACTATGACTTCAGTCTTACATAACATACTATATTATAGTAGTATATCACATTAGCCAATCGTAATTCTTTTCTTCATTTACAAAGGCCACGCATTCACTAACAGTCATGAGATTGCGTCATAAGATGCGCTCTTAATTACAAATATCTTAATTACAAAATTAAACTATATTACGTTGTGGAGGTTGTGCAAGTAGCTGCGCAGGCGGTGACTGTTTCAAACGACGCATGCGCCGGCAATCGCCGATAAACAATATTAATTGAGTGCGGTGTGACTTGCGCGCGGCCGAGTGTTAAATTGAGCTAGGTTCAACATCGATATCCCACGCTCTGGTGATCTTACACCTTACAAGCTAAAACTAGAAGTCCCAGCTTGAAATTCAACTTGTTACTATAGCCTAATAGTACAAACATGCCTATATCACGGTAAAAACAAGGTTACATCTATAGCATTAATATTTACTACTAGTTCCAGGACAAAACTGAACTTGCTTATAGGGAAACTAGTAGCTCTACGGAGTTTAGTGAGCAATATTAGAGTATCTCTCATTTTTTTATACGGAAAGCCTAATTCGTCATACAACCTCTAGAGGATTATTTTCACACAAATTCAATCACAAATAACGTATACCTATTGCTCCCTAATAACAATGTGCTTCCACACCTACAATATTAGTACTTACTAGTTCTCATATGCAAATATACTTCCTTGCAATAGTCTTTATTAGAATACACGTGTTTCCAGAACTATACAATTTTAATCTAGCATGAAAGCAACTGAGTCCACGTAGGGACGTCAAACTTTGTTCCATCGCGAACTTCAAGCACAGAACTCCACAAGTTTCGTTAAAAAAATGTTTGCAGATTCACGACGAAGTTGACTAGGATGCACCAACAATCACATTAACAGACAGACATAAAAATTCACAATGTTTTGACATACAAGAAACGAAAGCTCTTAAAATATTTACATACCGAAGTGGCGCGGACCGTATGATAAAATCGTGCTTCATTGTAGCGAACACTGGTGATAGTGTAAGCGATACCATTTATTTTCCTATATCTAGATTATCTTTGATTGACTGCATAACTGATATTGTTTTAGTAGCTTATCTCCGTGTCGAATGCCCCACGCTGTAGGCCGGGAAAATCAGAAATGAGGTCAGCGTATGCAGTCTGGAATTATAAATTTCTTAAAAAAAGAGGCAACTACTTTTGGTGACTAATGATTTCTGACACTTACGCAAATATTAAACATTGAAATAAAACTTTTTACTTGTCCAAAAACATCGACGTATTGAGAATCTCCTCTTAAATTTGCTTATAAACAAATTACAAATTTGTGTAACTTCTTGCAATTTATGTAACTTGCTTGAGTAACGTTTTATTTCAATATATTCTGGCTATAAAACTGTCATGTTCGGTGGGCTAGTGCAACCAAACATTACTAATTCCGTTATATAATTTAGTTTAAAATTGAATGTTTTTGTTGACATAGCTTCCGAAATACCATCTTCCGATCCAAAACGCGATTAGCAGACGACATCCAAACGGCGACTTAGAAGATAAGGCTGGCTACGTCACCCAGAAATTTTGTCAGTCAGTTTTTGAGTGGAACGAAAAACGTGGAATGAAGAAGATAGAAAATCCTGAGCCCAGTTAGAGTAGGCCGCGGCAAGTAAAAGATATGTCTTTAACCTTCTGTCTTTTATTTGTACCACGCAACACTTAAGAACAGTATGCTGCATTAGACACATGGGCTTGCAAATGACATTGAAATTGCGAATGCAAGAAACGGGCTTGCGTGCACCTGCCACTTTTTTATACAATATAATTATTTCTAACGTGGAAGTACGGATAATGGTTTCCTCTTATTGATTCGCAATTTAAATAAAAACGTGTATTGAGAAAATAATGTATGGATAGCCTTTTAGTGTGTCAAGGTTTTACATATATTCATATAACTTCCATTATTTATGGGTAGAGACGGATTAAACAAAATCACTCCAGTATCCCCAAAGGTGTATTTGGAGGCTAGAGAACCCATAGTAGTAAATCCTTAGCAACTTCCATAAAAAGCAGTCTTTTTAGTCCCACGTAACGGGTTCCGATTAATCTCTTCTCAGTAGTGGCGTGTTTGGGGATTGGTGTCCGCACCAATTCGCCACTACTAAGAAGAATACATTTGGAAAAGTTTTTTTACAAAAGCAATACTACTTAAGGTATCATATGTATCTTAAAGAATATTGCCTTAATATCAGGCATTCCTAAGGCATTTCATAGAATCCGTGAAGAGTTTTTTTAAACAATGTCATCATCATCAACCCATATACTGTCCCACTGCTGGGCACTGGTCTCCTCTCATATTGAGAGGGATTAGGCTATAGTCTACCACGCTGGCCTAGTGCGGGTTGGCAGACTTCACAAACCGTCGAGAAAAATCTCTAAGGTATGCAGGTTTCCTCACGATGTTTTCCTTCACCGTTTAAGCGAGTGATAATTAATTATTAAACAATGTGCCTAAGAGAAAATATAATCTTACGTACCTACAGTGAAATACCGAATTGCACGCATATCTTACGGATGAAGAGAAGATAAGGCTATTATATAATATTTTTATACAGATAGCAAAATCATTGTTTTATCTTTAAGATAGTGATATAGGGAAATAAAAAAAGAGCAAAATTGAATGACAGATGTTATCAATTTATTTATCACTTCCAGCTTTAGTTTGTGGCGTTGAAGTACCTAAGTAATTAGTAGATCTAATGGTTTGATCGTTGCTAATTTCTCGATCACTGTAATTTCAGTTACTACCTAATAATTAATTGCATTCGTTTTTGAACACTATGCTAATAGAATAGTTATTGAAAGATTATTGTACCTATCTACTTACTAAAGAAAAAACACACTATTACGCTTGTATTCCCCGAAAGGTTAGGCAGAGGTGTACTAATGTACACCCACAGTTCGCCGGTACATTAAGGTCCCATGTAATAGGCGCGAGCTTATTGCCATCTAACTCAGCAGTGTTAGATGGCAATAAGCTCGCGCCTAAGTCGAGCACGACTTGGGAATCGAACACAGGACTTCCAGAGTAGCAGACGTGCTTACGACCACACGACTAATGAGGCCTAGTAAAGAATAAATTCTTAAATATTGATTGCACTGTAATAAATAATTCCTACGTTCCTTTATTTTCCTTTGTTGCTAAACGGATTTTTTTGAATTTAAATTTAGAATTCCTTGTCTACGTTTTCCGATTATTGTAAGCTTTTATGACAAAACCATATTCGACCTTAACTTTTTTACCAGTGTTCCGCTCTCACGAGCTCTTGATAGCAACACATCAGTAAGTATTGACGGATTTATAATCTGTGGGAGAACGGAAATTAAACGCACTATAGCCACGCAGCTTGATGAGCGTGGGAAATGCTCGCGGTTAATAAACGTAGAATTTACCGAGGTCAAGGTGCTGTAAACGTAATCAGTGAAATGGCATTATTATTATATTCTGGCCGTAATAGTGTTGGAAAGATCAGCTAGGTACCTTACTTTTGTTTAATATAAACATTACTAGCTTCTTCATCTTCTTCATTACTAACTGGTGTTTAGGTTGCGATTTCACTCGCAAAAGACACCTTCATTATTTTTTAATACATTGTAAAAAATATAGGTACAGTTAAACTACATAATTATAAACTTTTAATTTTCACTGCAGCAAGAAAAAGTTAACATAATGCTAATTTAGAAAAGAATTAAATTAATGGCGCAGAGCGTCAACCTTGACTTTAAACAAGGTGTACTTGTATTTGCAATGAAAAAAGAAAGTTAAAAACATTTTTCATGTTGACACGCGAAATTAAATTACTAGGTAGGTATGTTACAAGTAAATATAAAATGCTTTACACTTTGTACAATGCAAATTGATACACTGTCGCCTTTTCTTATGCATATATGTATTGTAGAATGGATTATAGCCTAATCCCTCTCAATCTAAGAGGAGACCCGTGCCCAGCAGTGGGACAGTATATGGGTTGATGATGATGATGATGATGATATTGCAGAACGCCATTTGCTTCGAGTTTTACGTATCTACCCTAACAACATCGCTCGCTGCGGGCTTCACGGCGGAGGAACTGCACTAACTTCACTACGCACGACACGGAGCTTGGACGCACCGCCATTTTGTCTCGACACAAAATTGTAATCTGAACAATAAACTTTATCTATGAAACATCGAGGTGTGATCTTAATTGTATCGCCCCCACTTATACCGAAGAGTGTGTTCGCTGAATATCTTTTGAAGGCTTTTTTTACTACTAAGGTGGCAAAGAAACACCAGCCGGCAGCCCACCTGATGGTAAGCGGTTACCGTAGCCTACAGACGCTTGTAACACCAGGGGTATCACTTGCACGTTGTCGACCCTGTAAAACGAAAGAGGAATAGTTGGGTTGGCAGTATAAGGGTCAAAGTCCTCCCGCTGGCAAACACAAGTGAAGACAAGTGCGGTTTTTAGTCGGTATCAAATATTTTGCGGCCTCCCCAAGTGGCGGACACTCCTTGAGGATTTTCCGTACTATAAAACGAAGGTCTAGCAAAGTGTCATTAGGTTATTTTTTTAAATTCTCAGTAGAAGCTCAAAGTTTTTATTTGTAGCCGGTTAATGTCAATAGGGTCGCCCCCTATTACATGGGACCTAAACACACCAGCGGAATGGAGTAGCGCAGCTTCAGTCGTCTTTGCTGACAGAATTATTAGCTATAATTTTAGCAATCTTATCTTATCTTAGCAGTGGGGGCCGGCATAGCCAGCAACACTTCGACCAAATGTGATCTGTTGTGTTGTCCCCAGCATGGTACATAATTTTAGCAAGACATTGTTATTGTCTATTTCAAGCCAACCGATCCGAATTCGATATAACCTTTTTACACTGGAAATAGTTATATAACAATAATTCGACTGCACAGCAATTAACAAAAAACTAGCACTAGTTTTTACTGAAAAACAAGTCTTCAAATAAACACGTTTTCCTGGTCCACATAACATTAATTCTGTAACCCAAGTGAAGTATAACAGACGGTTTAGCGATGCGCTTGCGCCCAATAATTGGTAAAAAAGTGGCCCACTGACCGTACGCTAACGGTAAAAGAAACTACGCCTGTTTTCACTATCAGTTTTGTGGTCAATCTTGCT
Source organism: Acronicta alni (assembly GCA_964056405.1). Classification (NCBI taxonomy): domain Eukaryota; kingdom Metazoa; phylum Arthropoda; class Insecta; order Lepidoptera; family Noctuidae; genus Acronicta; species Acronicta alni. The sequence goes on from OZ043918.1 coordinate 11,379,466, forward strand.
ACTCAATGCGGGAACCTGTTCGTTCAGCCAAAACATCGTTGCATACTTACTGTAATGAAAATTAATTAGATTGATCTAGTTGGCACAAGCAGTGATAGCCTAGTGGTATGATCATTGGACTGCCAAGTCAAAGGTCTCGTGTTCAAATCTAAGGCACGCACCTCTGACTTTTCGAACTCATGTGCGTATTAATAATTAATTATAACTCGCTTAAACGGTGAAGGAAAACATCGTGAGGAAACCTGCATGCCTTAGAGACTTTCTCAACGGTGTGTGAAGTCTGCCAACCCGCACTAGGCCAGCGTGGTGGACTATAGCCTAATCCCTCTCAATCTGTGAGATGAGACCCATGCCCAGCAGTGGGACAGTATATGGGTTGATGATGAGTTGTCACAAACGTGGTTATTGAGTTCGCGGAGGAATAACAACTGGTTCCCGCGTTCCCGACCATTGTTGGTGATGCGAACACCTCCTGTGGTTTTAGTCGGTAGGTCGCCCACTGGGGCGGAGTCCAACACACCCCGTCGTCTCCCCGGACAGCGGCAGTCCATGAGAACTTGCACAGAAGAAAAAAAAGCGTGGTTATTGAGCGTAAGGTCTTGGGTTCGATTCTCCGGTCCGGTCCATTTTCATTGTATTAGCAAGTTCTTATTTCTCGAAGTTGGACATATTTTTTATTTTTTCTCTAAACCCTTATCCCAAATTACTTGGGGTCAGCGTTCAGTATGGTTTTTAAACAGCTGACATTCAAATTGGCAAAATGAACTAAAATCACTGAATACTGTCATTCTCATTAATAAACACGCTAAACAAAGTGTTCATTACAAGCTTTTGTTTAGCTAAATAATCCTGGTGGATGAAAAGTCAGTCGGCCGTCTACTTAACTATTCAGAGACACGTGCGCGGCTCAAAGGACTGTAATAGGTACTGCACGTGTACTGCGTATTACCAGTTCCTACGTCGTAAATGTGGAGCTAACGAAAATACGAACTAACTTCGTGTGGGTTGCCAAGTTAATAAAGTTGTTTGTGTTCTGTGTCGGTTTGTTGTCTATATAGAAAAACTTTAGTTCTAACATTTTAGGAAATACCTAAACAAAATTTTAATCGTGTATAATAATTTCACGATTTAATCTATTCAACAATCAATTTGATCGTGTTTTAGTGGAATAGGTACATGTAGTATGAGAAAATGAATATTTCTTTTATACAATTAAATTGTTTTTTTACGGAAAAATGAATATTTATTTTATACGATTAAATTGTTTTTTACGGAAAAAATAATATTTATTTTATACGATTAAATTGTTTTTACGGAAAAAAATAATATTAATTTTAGGTATTTAACAAAATTGTATTTGTATGATCTCTTTTTCGATTAGCTGTTTAGATTTTTAAATCTTATGTTTTAATTCTAAAAACATCTTTGTGAAAAAATTTACGCCAGTGGGACATTTAGTACTTACTTAGTAGAGTGGCACGGCTGTCGGGGGCACGTAACGATTGATTTTCTTTAATTGCAATGCATAGTTAGTTTCTTGCGTGCTCCAGAACTTCCAAAGATTTTATCAGTCATTAATGTATCATATATTCTTACAATAACACGTGTAAAGTGTAAGTACCTACTACGTAAGAGTAGAGAATTACTACACTACCTAAGAATTCAACATGACTATCATTAAGGAAAAAAAAAAGTATAAACAACGTCAATTGAATATCATGTTATTAGATGCCTGTGGAATGCCTGAGGAATTGATACGTAAAAACATGACCTTTTAAAATAATGTTTAGCATTTCGGTCTAGACAACATTAGCATTTAATTTGTAATGTCAGTATTTATATTATTCTAGTCTATTTTATCCTCTGTGCAAGATGAGACACCAAAATAAACAGCTGAATAGACGATGTGTAAGCGAATTGGCGATACTTGTCATCTAAGATGAGAACGAATGTGGAGTATTCGTTTGGAGAACAAGGGCATAAAGTATTAGTAGATAATACTAACACTATTGGCATTATATCTCAATAACTCAAGCAAAAATTAAATACTTAAGTACGAGTAGGTAGGAATTATTTTATTCAACGCCATGCAGTGTGTATTTTATTTTCTGTCTTGCGAACTATTTCGTCTCCTGTCTAGTAATGTTCCGTGCCCAGGAACATTCTCGAACGGTGGAAAAAATGGTTAAGATTTTTCATCTAAAGTTAGCTAGGTATATCGAAAAACTCTTTATATGCCATGACGAGATAAATCCTCCCAATCTCTATGTTTGTGTACAACTTAAATGAAGTAGAAATAAAAATATGAAGAATTTAAACTTGGATCATACATTTATGCACTAAAGCAGAATTTTAAGCGCCCAAAAAAGTGCTAAATTTTACAAAACCCGGCTAAAAATCGCTTAATCCTAATGATGTAATATAACTCAATATCGTTAAAAATGAATGAGAAATAACATTGCCGGGGACTTGGAAATATTTCAGTGGAAATATTCCCGGGAGCGGACATTTTTCAAGCGTATGGCGCATCTACTGCAGTCAGCTTCGGCAGATAAGCAACGACAAAATGATTTCGTCGCTGCCGAAAGACAAGCATTCTACAACAATGTATGAAAATTATGAATGAATATGAACAGCACACAATGCGATGCTTTTCTGTTTAAAATAATGCCTGACGACGTCTGTGATCTTCTTAGGGGTTCGCGTGTCGGATCACGATATCGTGAGTTCGATACCCATGAGATACAAATATGTATGTGATGAACTTTAAAATGATTACGTGTTTGTGTTTGTCTGGGTGTACAAAATAATGTCTAGTACCCATGGTATAAGCTCTGCTTAGTTTTCGACTAGATGGTGATGACAATTTACACAGGTAAATTGTCCAAAAATATTAATTTATATTATTTGCACTTCCGTCGGATAGTTACAAATTAATATTGATATTATTGTGGTACAGAGGTCATCTCATCAAGCTACCCCAAACTGTCAAATTTCTGTGATAGATTTTCAACTTTAAGTTAAAGTCGTAAGGTTCATTTTCAATTGGGAAAGTTTTACAGTTTTGGATAGCTTGACGTGATGGCGTCTGTAGGATCAACTCCGTTGTGTATAATTCACATTTTGCATAATTACTGGTACTGGTACACCAACAATGGTGGTGATTAGTTGCGTACATATTGCGATCAATGAGCATTCTGTGCAAAGCGCCACTTTTTGTGAGCACAGTCTGTGCGAAAGTTGCACACAATACGCCTTCAACTTCCTATGTTACTTGGAATCGAGTGCTAATTATGCTTTCTAATGAAAAACTTGGTGAGTATATTAAAAAAAAAAACTAATCACTTTGGACTCGCGAAATAGAAATGCGAAATGGCCACGACCATGGCATGGTAACGAAATTAGTACATCACTACCTAACCCTTCGGGGAATACAGGCGTTATGGTATGTGAGTAGTGTTGCTGCTGAAAAATATTATTTAACAGACTTTCTTTGATAAAAGCTTAAACAATTAAGTACTTACATACCTAATAACAATATGACATTATTTGTATACACATTAAATATAAACTTACGTAAATGGCTCTTTATCAAACTATCTTAAGGATTATTTTCGAATGTCAATGCCAATTTATATCATACATAAATCAGACTAATAGCTATATGTATATACATAGGTGATTGTTTTCTGCGTTATTTGAACAGATGCGTGACCAATAACAAGTTGTGACGTGTTTATTAATATAACAAATATTCATTCACTGTTCATAAACTGAAAATAAATTTTTCCACATAATATCACCATTAACGTAAAAAAAATCGACGATATTAATTTACGGATGATTAATTAACAGTAACTTATAATATGTATCTAAATCTGAAATACGTTTCGCAATGTGATCTCTATCGGTACGTTGTTTTATTACAAGAAGAAAAACTATGATTATATTTACGATTTACGCTTAGACTTAGTAAAGCCACTGTGCCAGATTCAGCTCTGAAGAAAAATATAAGTGTGGCGTGTCTGCTAATTATTCATTGACAGGTCAAATTTGCATATTATTTGCCATAGACTACTCCATACTTAACTTCACCAAAACTCGTTTAGCTATTTGTACGTACCTACAACAACCAGGCGACCTTTTAGGTACAGACTAACTTCGTGTGTAGCACTGTGTATTGAATTATGTGCAAAGTAATATACAAAGGAGCCGTAATAGGCCGCTAATCAACGTCTAACCTATTGCCCTCGAAGAAACTACTCTCATGCATGACTTCCGTAACATGATAAGCAGGCAGGGTTTTCTCCTATTGACCGTAGGTAGGTACTATTTTAACACTTGTAAGTTATAGATGATACCTGCGTCAATAACAAAAACAACGACAGCTTTTTTTTTAAAAGGAGAATACATTCCTCATATTTAAATCGGATAAATTCGGAGATTATGCTACAAATATACGAACATTGGTACGAAAATTGTCACCTCATTAGTCTTGTGGTCGTAAAAGCGGCTGCTACGCTAGAGGTATTAAGTTCGATTCCAGGTTGACGGTTGTCCCCGGTTAGTAACTCGCGCTACTTATTAATAATAGATACGAGAATAATAATGTATTTATTTCCACAAAAATATCATATTGGAGGTCCAAATTACATAATGTAGATAAAGAGAATTAATAATTGATGATCTGCTGGTACTTATTATACCTGTGCTTTAAGTACCAGATTCTTCCTATTAGGTACATGGAACCTCAACATACCGGCGACTGTGGGTACACATAATTATGCCAAACTCTTCGGTACATACAGGCGTGATGTTATAAGAGTATCCGACGTACACATTATTTTATAAACTTTTGTTAGCAACAAATTGAAATGACACACTTGTTTTACAAATTGAAACATATGAAGAACGCGCTAACGGTGTCTGTTAGCAAGTGCACGATAATTCCAAATGCAAATGAACGAGTACGTGTACCTGACAAATTAGAGTGTCCTCGTAATGGTGAATGAGAGAATTAAAACCGTCAATAATAATAGTTTGACGGAAAAAAAATCGAAAATCCAAATTGGATGCGAAAACCAATGGTACGCGTCGTTTGAGATTTTTTAAAGAGATCCACATCTCGTGTGTCGCAATGGCGGGGAAAATTAATCAGTATTAATTTTTCCCGCCATTGCGAAAAATGTCAATGGCGCCTCAGCGGTAATCACCAACATTACACACTTGTACCATAATGTACTATTATATGATGAACTTTGATGTGTGTTTGTCTGGGTGTCTTGGTGTATGGAAATCATTGATCTGTACAATTGTTACTTAGCCACGAGCCCCTCCTCTCGATCACGATCACAAGTCTTATCATTTGTGATGTCTTAATTAATGTACAAACAATGGGCGATAATTACGATGAAAGCAGAAGAAACCATTGTTCATTGGGAACAAGAACTTTATTATTGGTTGTCCGTTTATTTTCCATTCCTGCACAAAATTATTTAATATCGGTTAGTGTATTTCTTCCTGTTTTGCTAACATCACAAAAACAAGCAAATGATCCTGCTAATGTCAGAATCCGTCGGAATAAGGATGCCTGCAAAGAAATCTCTAGTTCAAAATTTTACTTAATTGTACATATTTTCTTCCATTAATTTCCGGTGAAAGGTAGGTGTTGGCAGCAGAATCCATCTAAGCAAAACAAACAAAACTCTTAATTGAAATAAAACTACTTTTTACGGATTTTATCGCGTATATTGATATTATTAATCCCGACGTTTCGGACCCTTTACAGCGTAGAGGCGTTAGAGGAGTCACCGACAAAATTGGCTACATCTTGAAGCGTGCTTCAATTAAAACATACTTCAAGCCGCTGAAGAAGATCAGTCAGTTCTTACCATCTGTCAAGTGCCACATACCTCTACAAGATGCGGGCGTATACAAGCTTGATTGTGATTGCGGTCTCTCATATATAGGCCAAACTAAAAGAAGCATAGGGACCCGCGTAAAAGAACACATCGCCGATGTCAAACACCGCCGTTCCAAGAAGTCAGCAGTTTGTGAACATACTCTTGACAAGGCCCAGCATTACATCAGATTTGATAAACCACAAATACTTGCGAAGGAAAGTCGATACCTACCCAGGATGATTCGTGAGGCTATTGAAATTAAAAAACATCCAAATTTCAATAGAGAAGATGGCTGGGTCTTACCACCTGCTTGGAATCCCGTTATAGATTCTATTAAACCAAAATCCAGGCCTACAACTGCAAGACCAAAGGATACTGTGAGCTCGTTCTGCGTGAATCGGATTGCCAATAATTAACAACTAAAACATGATCATTGAATATTGTTACTTTAAAAGAGACCATGATTCTCTGAGTTTGTTTCGGCGTTTCTTCTCAGAGGTCGTCAGCTAGGAAATGCCGGCTCCATCTAGTTTTAATTAATAATTAGTAATAAATGTCATTGATCATGTAACAATTAAAAATGTAGGGTAGCTGTCAGTAATTATATCATCAAGACGCCCTCCACCTCAGTCTACCCGTGACCATGGACGCTGTAAAGGGTCCGAAACGTCGGGATTAATAATATCAATATACGCGATAAAATCCGTAAAAAGTAGTTTTATTTCAATGTATAATATTCGCGTAAATGTCAGAAATCAATATAAAACTCTTAATGATAATAAGTATAATATAATCTTCATCCTCGTCCATACATCTTGTCACACACACGCGCCGGTTGCGATTACAACCTTATTTATGAAAATATATAGAACCATTTTTCACCAACTCTGAGAAATTTCCATTTATTCCCATTACATTATTCGGCAGTTATTTTTATCCAATATCTGTTCCATTTTTGAATTTATTCTGGGAATAGCGGCTACTCAAAATATGCCCTTAATGTGATAAATAAGTATCTATTTATTGTGTTCCACTGATCGCGCGCCACATTCCCGAGTGCGTATAAGTTCAATACGCGCAGTAGGACATCTGTTTAATATTCTAAGCAGCACAACACGCAGACATCTTTCACTTACATACCTACATGGACGTTAAAGGGAATACGGTACTTATGGTGATTACCATTTGAGTACTGTGCTCTAAATTGGGTTATAAACCTTCTTTAACGCACAAGGACGCTCAACCGCCGCCCTTGCGATACAGTCAAGAGCATTTAAATATGTATACTTACTAGTTAAAAGCGTTTTTTTGCGAAATGACGATTGCAACTTTGAGATCAGACTAATATTATTATAGTTTTAAAAATAATAATTATGTTCGTAACACCATACAATTTCAGTCAATACCTTCAGGGAAAATTGCTTTAGAATTTCGCTAACTAAGTGTATACATAATATTGATACTTGTCACTGTACATCACTAGAGCAGAATTACTTCACAAATCACGCCTATATTGCCCGAAGGTTATATAGAGGGGTACTCGCGAATTCCATGGCTGTGCCTAAAGGGGAAGGGAACGCAAGTGCGGTTTTTGGTCGGTAAGTCCAACAAACCCTGCCACCTCCCCGGGTGGCACGCGATCCATTAAAATTTTCGCACCACAAAAAAGGCAAACTGCTATATTTTACTTGTAACTTATCCGGTACAAGTAACAAGTAAGTTTCGAGGAATACAAGCATGAATAATTAATTAAATATTTTTTTTTAATTTACGGTCCTATTTAAATGAGGTTTTATCTCGTGTCTTGGCCATAAATCTACCTGATAACTTACTCATAAACAAACTACACAACTAATGCTGCAAGGAATTTACTATCATTTTGTTTTAATCATAAATCATTAGACACAATTCGTTATCAGGACATACTTATTGTAATTTATGTGGAATTCACGCTTTGGAGTTCGATTCCAGATCGAGTAGTTTTATTGAGTTTTCTATTATATTTTCAGAAGCCACTTGCAGTTGTGTTTTTTTCTTAAAAAGATATCTTGCGTACTTGTGAACAAGCCCTCTGTCCCAGTGGACTTTTACAAACATACCTGTCATTACCGGACAGAAATTACACCCAGACCCAAAACAGGAATCACACAAATATTTGTCTCGAGTGGGAATCGAATCAACAACACTCAGTGCAACAGTAGTGGCGAGGTAATTACCACATCAAACATACAGTCGAAGTTATGCCCATTTAAATCGCGCTATAATCGCATTGCAAAATCTACTCACTATCATCTACTACTACCAGGACATTTACGTAAGTATGGTAATCAATCAAAACCTTTTTAAACAGTTTGCAAACAACAAAAACTTCCGAGATGAATAATGATAACGCAAGGTCATATACTGAACATAAAAGATGGCAGATAACGACACGGCGTGACGCTGATAATGAACGGCCTTCAAGATAACGGATGCTGTGGCCAAAAAGGCTTTAGTTATGCTCATTACCGTTACACCTAATTGGGTTGGGGTCGCTGTAATTTTAGAATGAATGCTCGATAACATGTGACATTAACATTCTAGAATGGCTTAGTAAAGAATTCTTAGTCACTGAAAATCTCATGTTACAAACGTCATGTTAAGTATCTGCACTTGTTGTTATAACGGAGTTCTTTATTGCTGGAATATAACTTGCAGATATATAATATACTAGCTGTCCCGGCAGACGTTGTCTTGCAAATTTAGGATTGTATGTATTTTTAATGCCACATCATAAAAAATAGAAAAAAAATGTCCAAAAATTCAATTCCTAGGTCGAGCAAACATTTTTAGTTTTTTTCAATGAATTTCTCAGTAGCAGTTCGGAGTTTAAAACTATGCCCGGTTTATGGCAAAAGGCTCGCCCCTTATTACATGAGATTTTTTATTATGAGCATCGCTGGCATATATGAGTACCATTTTTACCGTTGGCAATGAACTTGGCACGGTTAGCTTTGAGCACCTGTGTCTGACAGCTCAGCTGACGGGTTACAGTTCAAATTTAAATAATTTTTGTGCCGTTACAGTGCTCCATACTGAATAAATGATTCTCTTTCTATCTAAAATCATAGAGAATACTGTGAAAATTACAAACGTGCCTTTATGAATGGACCTATTTTGCAATAAAATAGGCTCGCATCGTTGGCCCAGATGTGTCGCGATAACGGACCATCATTGGCTACTACGTAAACATGATTGTGCATGCGCATATATCAGCGATTCGTGACAGATGTTCGAATTACGAAACTGCGAACAACGTGGGAGGGAATCGCTGCTATTGTTTGCAACCTGTCGGTGTGGGGTTGGTGACCTAGAACTTAGCAAGTGCAGTACTTTCTACAACACTATTATTTAACTGCATGGGTGTTACTCTTGTCTCTCAATCCTTTCTTAGCTACAACCTGGATAGGAGGCAGAGTGTAGGATTAGACTACTAGGTAGTGCTTTTTGAATGATACTTTTACATTTTAGACAAACCCAAAGCGCCCATCCCTCCTCACCTCCTACTGTGTTTGCTGATAAGAAGAAGCGACGCAAAAAAGCTCCTCAGCAATACCTGCCTTCAACACACTTGCCTCCCCTATAGCTTGCCCATAGGATTACAAAGCTCAGTGAAGTACCTACATTCTACACCTTTACGAAACCTACTCGCCAAATTCCAAGTACTATATAGCCTTTATAGAGTCTGAGATACTAGAGATATCGATGCCCATCAATTATGTTAAGCTTGCTATATTGTAAAGTATAAACGTATGATGATGAAGTTTCATAATTGAAATCCAATGACAGCTTCACAAAAAGTCATTCTTAGATGGTCTTTTATAAGATTATATTGAGACACTCAAGCATGGATTACCTTTCTCCGAACGACGCAATTTCCGGCAACGATTGTATGATATCTGAGTTACAAAGCAATAAAGTTTTACGATAACAGTGACGCAACACAGTCACTGACCTCTCCAATTTGTCAATATTCACTACGGTTAATAAGGGAGGCAGTAGTCGTAAGATTATCTGTACATAGTATGAAACAAAGTCACTTTCCACTGTCTGTCCCTCTATACGTTGAGATCCTTTAAACGACACAACAGATTTTAATGCGGTTTTCACCACCATTTAGATGATTACTTCCAGAAGGTTTATATGTATAATGAGAAGCATGTTATTAGTACAGAGGCCCGCACATCAAGCTACCCCAATCTGTCAAATTTCTTTGAGGATTTTCAACTTTAGTACAAAGTAATAATGTTCATGTTCAATTGGGAAAATTTGACTGTTTTGGATAGCTGGACCTGCTGGCGTCTGTACATTTCGTGCGAAGCCGGGGTGGGTCGCTAGTTTTTAATAAGGTTAAGTTAAATTCGCAATACAGAGTTAGCAAAGTATGATTATGGCATGTGAAGGGAAAAGAAGTCTGATCCGAAATACAATTAATTCCGTACGAACAAAGAAAATTGTTATTTACGAATATTTTAAGGTGCCATAACAATCAACAACAAGTGCCTATGAATTTTTATATTCAGTCAAGCTTCATCGAACACGGCCATGATGACATGCACCTTAACAAATGACATCAACAAAATCTATGAGATTTTAAAACTACTTATGTGTTTAAACGAAATCACGTTTTTGCAATCTGTATACTTCTTCATTGAACGCCTCGTGATTGTCGCCTACGCATGATGGTCATACGCTAACCATAATTACATGAACAAAATCTATGATATTTGTCTCTAAACGAAATTACGTTTTTGCAATCTGCACCAGTTCTTCGTAGTACATTCGCCTGCACACTATGGTCGTACGCTATGATAATGCTTAAGCCCCAGATGCTATTGGCAAACATGCACGCACGAGCTCTGTGTGTTGTTTTAAGTTACGAGTACCTATGTTTACAATTTATGCGGGCTGTTAGGAAGGAGCGTGCCAACACATTCATTCGGGCAACAAGATAGATAAATATTTAGAAACTTTACATATTATAAGTATTTATTTACAAAAATAAGCATATAAGTATTATATCCATTGTCTAGTACCCATAGTACAAGCTCTGCTTAGTTTGGGACTAGATGGTGCTGTGCAAAATTGTCCAAAAAATATTTATTATTATTATATTGTATTAACTGGAGATATGAGGTACAGTCAGCAACGAAAGTCATTGAACACGTTACAATCTTCAATACGATTTTTAATGTAAAGTTACTGACCTGTGGAGGTTGTATAAAGTCATTGCATAAATGACCATTCATTATTTACCTTACCTTCATAGTAAAAAAATCTCTTGAAAAGTTTTGGAGCTGTCATGTTTTCAAAATTTAGCTGTGTTCAACGACTTTCGTTGCTGACCGTACCTGGCTCATTAACCATCTACTAACCTCATTTTGCGGAATGCGGAATAAATTATGGGAATATATCTTATGACCTAGTGCTATAAGATAGATTCCCAGGTCGAGTAAAAAGTCCATATAGATTTTTAGAATCGAATCAAAAACAAAGGTTCGCTTAATGGAACGCCTTGTCTTTCCATGTCTTAGTTATTCTTCTGTCCTTCCAAATCTTTCCCAATCTTTCCACTGTAATACTTATATTGTGGGAAAATAAATGTGTACCACCTTGTAATTGAATGTCACACAATGATATGGTTCATTTAATTAATTATACTCATATTTACGGACTGTGGTTTAGCCATCCATATGTGGCTGGTCCATCTTTTATATTTTTACTAGCTGTTGAACACCCGCACCCTAAACAGCTCTTTGAGATAAAAGGTAGCTAATATCCTTCTCCAAGATCTAATCTATCTGTCTACCAAATTTCTTCAAAATTAGTTCAGCGGTTTAGGCGTGAAAGCGTAACAAACAGACAGAGTTACTTTCTCATTTATAATATTAGGAGGGATAACATCATCGTTATTTTTTTAAGGAACTTCAAGAAGATATAGAAGCTAATATGAGCATAAAATATAATTAAATTAAATTATTCTATTTTATGTCAAGTTTGAACAAAACTTTGGAATATAGAAGCATACGTTTACGATTAATCTCGGTTCTCCGAATCTCAGCCTCAGCTTACAAAACCAATTTCTCATTCAAGACATCAAGATTTATCTGAAGTTTATCTTGAAACCAATTATCTACGTAAAGTAAGCGGCAAACTCGATAACAATTAAGGACACTTCTTTGGGAATTAGTGAAGGTTAACTAAGGTAAGTCTTATCTGACCTGAGTTAGCTCATTAGTCGTGTAGAGGTGAGTTGCAGAAGTTACTTTAAGAGTCACTAACTACTTACCTACATAATATATTTACGGATTTATTGAGGAGTACTAAAATTAAGTAGCACCTCGGAGTTTGGATTTGTGTTCGGTTAATGGCAATAGGCTCGCCCCCTATTACATAGGACTTTAAGTGCTCCACGCGGAAACGTTATGTTGGCATTGGACGGACTTTGACCCTTATACTGCCAACCCAACTATTCCTCTTTTGTTTTACAAGGTTTGGCAACGCGCAAGTGACACCCCTGGTGTTGCAAGCGTCTATAGGCTACGGTAACCGCTTACCATCAGGTGGGCCGTATGTTTGCCACCGGGGAACTGTGGCTAACCCTTACGTAGTAAAATTAAGTTATTATTTTGTTTTAAACCTAACATTTATTTATTTATTTCCAACAATATCCTTACAGAAAATCCAATTCGATATTGAGGTGAGGAATATAGGTCATTAGATGTGTTATGTAATATAATTAATAGGTGGGGGGGTGACCTTTTTGCTATTAACTGAGCGGGCACAAAAGATCCAAACTACAAACCTGGGAATTGAAACCAGCAGGATCTTCACGCTCAACAGTCACGCTAGCGACTACTAGACCTACTTTATTGTATTCCAAAAAACTATTTTGTGTGGAGACAAACGTTATAAGTACTTGAATAAAAAAAAAATTACAGTTTAAATTATTTGCGAACGTAATCGCGGTACTAACAGTGCTTATTTCTTGGAAAGTGAAACCGGGACTACTCTCCATGGCATTTACGTAATTACGGAACGCACGGGCCGTGCTATGGCGGCGTCACCATGGCAACGCTCTGATACCCTATGAAAGTGAAACTAAGGACGACGACCCACACCATAAGATGCTCATAACCAAGATTGTTTGTAGAAATTATGACAGCTTGAAAGATGCAGTGATTAAGCGCTGAGAGAGTTGTAAGTGTTGGCTTGTAGTACACAAGAGATGACGTTCAACTTCCACATGATATACCTAAAATAAGCTGAGCTGAGTTAGAATCTAAGGCAGACGCAATTTATTTAGAAAATATATAGGTGTGTATTCATTAACAAAATATTACGGGCTAAAAAACAGTGAAGGAAAACAACGTAAGAAAAATTGCACCTGTCTGGAAGATTTTGTCGAAGTAGTATAAAGTCTGTCATATCACCCGCGACAGTTTTTCGGAGCCTAGCCGTGTGATTATCATGATCATCCCATATACTGTCCCAGTGCTGGGCACGGGTCTCCTCTCAGATTGAAAGGGATTACACTATAGTCCACCACGCTGGGTTAGTGCGGGTTTGCAGATTTCACAAAATCGTCGAGAAAAATTCCTAAGACATGCAAGTTTCCTCACGATGTTTTCCTTCTCCGATTAAACAAGATAATTAATTAATGAATTCGAAAAGTCAGAGGTGTCTTGGATTCGAACTCAAGACCTTTGACTTGGCAGCCTATGGTCATATCACAAAGCTGTCACTGATTTTGCGTGTACTATATTCATATACAATCTGAACAAGTACGGGGGTAAATGTAAAATATATCCTAAATGTGAAGGCACCCGTAGTTCTCATTTCCAATATTCCCCAGCCCTGCATTTTATTTTCAAGTATAAAAATATAATAAATATCGTAAAATACTTTTGTCAGGTGACCTTTACGTTTTCGGGAGTAATAAAAATCTATATAAAATCCTTTGAAAAATCTACCACTCTTTTGTTGTGGAACTCCCTCATGGTTTACGAGCTGTCTTATCACTATATTACTTACACAGCTAACCCTAATGTTACATGAAAATCTCGTAACCATAAATTATGAAAATTGTTGATATCTCGATGCTTTCCCTGTGCCCGCTATTATTCATGAAAACCTGATGTCATGCAATTTAGATAAGCCGCCTCGGCCTTTGATGCTCTGGAGAAATTTAATTTACACTTTTAAGCTCCACCGCCAACAAAGCCACGAGCAATTTTCTCGTCGACAAACCACTATTCAAAAGTCTAAGATCTACGCCTTAAATGAATAGTAAAACTGAAAGAGTGCTTTTGTGTTTTGAAGATTTCACTAACTTGTAGAAAATAAGAACGTCATCGCAAAGATACGCAGAAGTTTCTCTCCCTATAAGTAAATATTATAGCATATATTGGGTTGACTCGCTTGCGCCGAGATCAGGGGTTAATCATAATTGAGTTTGGCGAGTGAAGTCCCTCCCTCATGAGTCAATTTATATACCTTAGTACGTGCAATATAGGATTTGAAATACAATCTAGGTATTGTAGAGACCGCTACAAGAGTCGGCTGCAATCTACGGATGACTACTTTAAATTAAGAATAAAAAATATATTAATATTGTATGTTTAGAAAACAATGCCTCATTAGTCTTGTGATTTGATTCCCAGGTCAAGCAGTGTAATTGAGTTTTTCTATAAAATTTTCAGTAGCAGCTCGCAGTTTGGAGGCTCGCCCCCTATTACATGGGATCTAAACATATCGGCGAACTCTGAGTATACATTAGTACACCTTTGCCTAACTCTTCAGGGAATACAGACGCGATGGTGTTTGTTTTTTTTAGAAAAAGTGTTAAAGTTCAGCATCCACCCAAAATACTGATCTCGTTACAGTACTTAGTGCAAAAACTGAGAGTACCTCAGTGTGTGTACTTCAGAGCTGTGTGGGCGGCAGACTTGACACAATGTTAGGCAACAACTAGTTGCTTGTGTTAGCACATCAAAGTTCGTGGAACTAGCCACAAACCGCCCCTAAACTGTTCGTACGGGACTTGTAACAATACATTTTGGATTCTCTACAGCGATGAGCCTAATTGCGGTGTTGTAAGTAATTATTGTGCACTCCACTTTGGTTTAACTCTTCGCCGCCATTACATGCGCATCACGAAGCTCCGAACACATGCTGCAGCACTTGCCCGTAGCTACATATTTCATTCGACATGCTCACATTATGTACGCTCTACAAAAACGCTTAACAATAGATATATAATACCGTTTGCATGCCGCAGATCACCCCTGCAAACGTCAGCGATTTAGCCACTTATGGACTCTTGTAATTTTCCAACATTCCTCACTTTATAGCCAATTAAAGTCGACACGTTTAGTAGATTCAAGACACGGGATGGTTGTGCAACAGTCCGCGCACTCTGCCGCAAATCATCGTACACGATTGCGTCTGTGATTATAGACTGACCTTTATCGCTGTCCAGGAATTAGCCAACAGACGTGCAACTTGCCTGAGGCACACCGCGCATGCTGTGCTAATATGAAGGCACATATGGAAACAATAGGTAAATTGAAATAAAACTACTTTTTACGGATTTTATCGCGTATATTGAAACGTAAACGTACGAAACGAAACGTAACGTAACGTACGAAAGTAAATGTCAGAAATCAACAATAGGTAAAATTTTAAATGAATCTGACAAACAAGTAGATGAGAGTATCCACTGGTTCTAACTTACCATCATAATGGACCATTTGATTACAGATTAGGTACTTCCTAGTTGTAAACTTAGCTCCGTTTTATAGCACAGTAATGAATTTTAATGAATTTATTAGTTATGCGTAGGTTTACTATACTGAGATAGTGCTAAATCATTTTGTTGTATGATTAAAGACCTAAGTTTCACAAAGTCATAAGACTTGCGCAGGATTGATCATGACAGTTACAATATTTATGTTAATATTCAAGTAAGGAACATTTCAAGCAAGCGTACCTATGAACTAAAAGTAATGAATCATTGTTGAAATTATACGCTCCGCAGGCTTGATGACTTGAATTTGCGTCATTTCTACAAACAATGATGATTAAATTCTGCCTTTTCAGATAATTCCTTAGAATTTGTTTTTCATAAATTTGTTTAAATTCGTCACAGCGAAGAGGGAAAAATAAGCTAACATAATCATTCGCTAAGTACTGCGGCATTTCATGTTTCGCATCGTATTTATGCGTAGCATTAGCGCATTTAATATCATACCTAAGGAAGTAGGTAGTTACCGACATCTAGGCTGCGAAAAATATTTTAACCTAATTTCCCCGTTTCAATTCCGACTATGAATTGTTTACCTAATCAGAAGACACAGGTTCGAATCCTGCCCGCGGTCGAATTTTTCCTTTGCATGGAACATGGCTTAACATGGAAAATGCTAAAAAATACAAAAAGATATGAATTATTTGTTGTATGTCGCTTTGAACGACAAAGTAACCTAGTTCATTCCAATAGAGGTTATAAAATAGCCTAAATAAGGTTATTACTGACCATACTATGATTCGATTCACTTGCCTATTCGACATGCAATAAAGAAAAAAAATTGAAATCGATGTTTACAAGGCAAAACAACGATATAATTCATTGAGTGCCGACTGCATTCTTCCTGCCTTCACCGGACCACCTTGAATGTACTCGATTGTTAAAACAACCAGTCAACTTGCATACCTGACTCGATTAGCAATAACACAATAAAAATATTCAGATATTATCTACCTGTTTAGTAGTATTTAGTTTCGAGGACTAAGGAGAAATATTATATTTCTAACATGATTTATATTCATTCCACTGTCCCTTCAGAAATACAGGCGTGATGGTAGGTATGTTATGTACAACATAGTAAATAAAATTATCTTTAAGGCTACCACTACTATAAGGACTACTAGAAATCATATGAGTGATTAGTAAGTGATATTAGTGAACAAACGTGGGAAGTATTGCAGTTGTTCACACTGCAAGCACCGCGCTCCACTAGGTAACTTCTTGTAAACAAGTATTACTTCTAGCAAAGATAATAAAACTGGCTTTAGCTCCTACTAAAGCTTTCATTTACTTATTTCGTCCGTCTTTATTTCTACTCTTCTCTCTTTCTTTCTTCTTCTCTCAGCTTGACAAGACGTATAATGTGGTCTAAGTAATTAAACTGACGACCGGATTCAAGTACCTATCTATCAGTTGTTTCCCGTACTGGTGATAAAAAATAGACATAAGCTCCATAGAAGTAATGTTAGTAATGTAGCCGTAAGAGAACTTTCGGTAAACTGAGGCTCCACAATAAAGTTTCAATATAATTAGTACTCTGGTACAGGAAAGAAACCCAAATTAGATTTACAGCGGGAACAAACTTTCTGTCCATAAACTCCATGAATCTCTCTACTCTTAGCTTCTGAATTGTTTAATATTCCCCTAGTAAATTTATCAGCACTGTAATAAGTATTTATACTATTTTATATAACAATGGAATATAATAAACCGCGTATCAAAAATACTGATTGAGTAACTAAATTACTGATTGAGCACCAAATACAGATATCGGTTAGGTTAGGCTAGAACTGTGACCACACAACGCACGAGCCGAGCGAGCGAAGCGAGCGGTGCCGCGGCAGCGGCCGGTGAGTGCCAGAACCAAATCTGAATGTTTTGAGTGTATATAACAATATTTTGAGGTGACTTTTATATAGATGATTTATTTGATGAGCAAATTTAGTGTGCAATTCAGTATTTTTGGAGCTAATTTCGAATATTTTGATTGAAAAAAGGGATTTACAGTTAAAGTATTAAATACCACCCTATAACAATTAACATTTTCCTCTCAAATTAAATTCGAAAATATTTCGCAATATTATTTTAAAAAGAAAAGAGCGATACCGAGATTTTTATTATATTTTGGATATGCTTGCGTATATACACTATCTAATCTGATGACTGATATTTAGTGACGATGCGGCAATGATGGAACAAACTGCGGCAAGAAGTTCCAGTCAAAAGTCAAAATAATCCAAAGAGGCATAATTTGATCAAGTCCATAGGATCAGCTTTTTGGAACCGTGCACCTAAATTCATTAATGATTCAAGCGCTTGTAAAGGCTTAGTTGTAATAAATAAAACTACGAACTTTAACTTATCATCCGATAATGGTCACTCCTGGTACTAATACTTCTCTTCATTCGCCTTTTGTGCAAAAATTTAGTCCATAAAGGAGTATTTAGTCAATGATGGAATTCAGTAATTAGAAATCAGCCATTATACGTTTAGCTGTTGCACAATTGCCAAACGTTCGGATTTCCACAATGATACTCGGTTTCCGTACCACAGTGACATTGAATGCGTGTGCGCAGTTAGTTCACGTTGCATGGAAATCATGAATCGAATCAGGCGTGATTATCATTAATAACACTCATCATGATTACGGACACTCATTACAGGAATGGTATGCTAACGCAATACCTATGTAAATAACCAAGTAAAGAATAATAATATTATGGAAATGTTTTTAATAATAATAAGATGTTTTTTTTTGGATCGCTGCATATTCAGGAATAAACGAGAAAGCGTAAAGAGAAAAGGAAAATGGTGATGGCAACACTAACTTAGAAAAACAATAAGTGGCTCAGAAAACTAACATTTTCTCCGTGTCTGTGACGGTGTATCTTTTGATGGCAAGTTTTTTTTAAAGATTAAGGCGTCTTGTGTTCATTAACAAGATTAGGATGAAGACTACAGGACCAGAAAACCAGAAAAGACCTAGAAGGACAACTGACACCTGAATTCAAATTAAGTACTGAAAACAAGAAAATTGAGCCTACGTCGACCAAATTCTCGGTATATTTAATAATAATGCATTAGTCATGCTAATGCGCCTACTCGCGCATATTAAAAAGCATTGACTTAAACTCTTATTTCACTGAAACGAATACCTTAACACAAAAGTATGCAACAAAATGTGTGGTATCGTATAACATAGTACACAGCAGGACAGCGAAATTTGTCATTGTGTAACGTTATTGGATAACAGACAAATTGTTACAAACACCTGTTCTCACGTCGCTACACGCATTCAAGTAGTTTAACACTCGACATACAAGAAAATTGGTTATCTTTCTAAGCACTTACATGTTTTTCGACTGTTGGCTAAATAAATTGTAGATACTTAGGTGTCTTTTTGCGGCCGCTATTGTTTCAAAATTCACATGGTAGCAAAAAGTGTAATAATAAAAATAATTCTTTCATGGAAAAACAAAACAAAAACACGACGTTATTGCAGTTTTAGTCTTCAGTAATTTTAGAGGATGATTTTATGAACTGTCAGGAAATATTTTTCTGTTTTCACGAATTATGAAGCCAATAAACACCGAAAAAATCGTTGTGGCACGGAGATTTACGAAACACCGTCACCAGTCTTCCACTCGTTGAAGTACAAGTAAATATCTGTGGCCTGGTTCTAAAACGGCCAAAGTCTAAAAATTGTATTTCCCGTAAATATCATTATAGCAATGAACAAATTTTCAAGTGTAGCTTAAAACGAATTGCAAGAAGGTTGCAGGTAGTCAAAAAATAATATCTTTGTTAAAATCTGTTGTATTTAGGGTTATTGTAATACAAAATGGGCTTAAGTTAACTTTGATCGTTCTAGTTTTCACTCCATTATACAAAAAGTGATTCTTACAAAAATGGACTTTGGCGCTTTTTGCACCAGGTCACTTAAATAATTATTCAGTTAATTTATTATTATGCTCACAGGGTTAATCTAAGACCATAATACTACCTAATTGATTATGTAAAACATGAGGAAAAAAACAAATAATGGTCTCAAGGCAAGCAATAAACTGTGACTTGCTTTCTTTTATTAGAAAAAAAAATATCTTCATTTCATTTCTCTTTCGATCAACTCGCCTCAGAAACGAAGCAATTTGATTCTATATTAAAATTAGTTCAAGTGTCCCTGAGATTCCTATTGAAATGACTTCTATTAGTAACATCACGATGAATCTCTCATTCGGTTTGTATGTCCCCAATTGTCACCAATCTCACGAAATCAATTGATACAACTAGGTCAGTTTTTGTATCTCTGAATTGCAGAGAATGCCTGAAAAGATTCGACTAAATATAGGTAGACAGAATACGAGATTCTTCTCCTTCTTCGCTTGGAAGAAGCGGAGAATCTGGTATTCTGCATCTGCTTGAGAATTTTCCCGCAGGATAAAATGGGAGAGGGAGAAATAGTCTGAGTTGAGTCTGTTACTTGTTCTTTTATGGATGGTAAAGTATGTTAGTGGTAGAATAAGCCTAACGATCATCTAGGTCAACCAGACACCACATACCATCAAAAATCTTGGCAGTTGACACTTTCACCCTAAAACCAACAAGTTCACCCAGTGAACTTCCTCTCTTCTCATGCGGTTGTTGGAACATTGTCACACATTAAAAAGGTATAATTAATAGGGTTGCCGAAATAACCGCCTGGTCGCGCCGGTGTTCACGGTTAGTTTCACGTGTCAGTTTGTACGAAACCAGTTAGCATTAATTGCCCACGTTTGACCAAACTTTGTTGTGGGAGTTTTTATGAAAAAAGTGAAGTATTTGTACTAGAACCGAATCCGGTCGAGTATCGTAATTTTGAGCCGCATTTTTGTGTAATGTTCCGTTGTTCGATGAAAAAATCTTTCAATGCAACTAAACCTGTTGTGGTATTTAAAGAGTCATTATTAAGTTCGATATTCCCAATCAGTGCAGCTCCTATAAGCCACAAAGGCGGTAAAAAATGCTGAAATGAGCCATAAAACACATGAGCATACCATCAAGCCTGTATTCCCAGACGGATAAGACAGAGGTATACCTATTAAAGTACATCCTTAGTTCGCCGGTATATTTAGGTCCCATGTGATAGGGGGCGGAATTATTGTCATTAACAAATCTGGCAACAAAATCTGAGTTACGTTAACTTTCACAAAAAAAAGCTACTTGGAAATATCTTCCAGGCGCGTCCGAATGAATAGCCACTGCTATGTCAGAGCAAGTTAGTTGAGCTCGATTTACATATCAATTAAAACAACATCTCACTCACAGGCAGAACAGGCCCTAACAGCCTAACAACGAGCCTTTTACCCGATGATTGGCGAACCATTCCGCATTCTTGACTCCACCGCCCGGCGCACGCGCAGGCCCACGCTTCCCTTTAGCAATCGTTCCACGTTTAAATATTACGAAACTATTGCCCTTTATAAAAAACATAAAGCTAGGTATTTTTTTGGAATTGAAGAAATAATGGCAAGTGACGTCATTGATCAACGCTGCGTATTAAGTTTCATAACAATCGTTGCGCGGTCCATTGCGTGTTTTATTTGAAACGATCATTATCAATTTATGTAATTGTTGCGTTGAGAATGAACTATACTAAAACGGACATATAATGGAACAATTTATCTCGTGATTCCATACTTATTTTTATATCTTTACCTCATGTTTATCTTGTCTATTCGATAGTGAATTTACATAAATTTCTATTACTTTGATAACATATTTTGTTCTCAAAATATCTCAGACACTAAGGTAGACTTTATTTACGGCTTCCCTTGCTTTTCACCTTCTTGTTATCGTATCTACAAACACCTTAAACTAATTAAATGCAATGCTATGTTCGCTCCGTAAGTATTACGTGGGTCTTAGAACTTAGTGTAGATCAGGACACATCTTGCCTTTAGATATCAAACATGATGGCATGTTACTTGTAATGTAAATTCCACGATATATTGAAAATCAAATGTCCAAAAATAGGCTACCCACTGCAAAAACTTCATTAAAACATTAGAATAATTTCATGAACAACGGAAGTGACGCTAACCTTGTTGCTGGTGTCGGTTCCAGATAGGAAGGTCATCAGTTCAAATCGAGCATAGTTGTGGGGCCCAATGACATAATGATTTCACACAAACACACACTTTTTCGAGTTTCCGATGTTTTTATTGCTTACGCCCGTATCGAATGCGTTTACGGTTAGTTTTAGTACAATTAATCGGTCTGATTCGATTAGTAGAATTGTCTGTTGTTCTGTCAAATCTGCTGGTACCGGTCGTGCAATCACAGTGACGCAATGACTCAGTATTTGTAGACAACACTGTCAAAACACAGCAATCGGAATACGACTGGCGACTTTGACATAATATAATAGAAGACCTACTTGAAGTCCTGAGAAGCAACCCTAACGATACTAGCATAGCACTGCTTGTTTTCCTAATTCCAAATTCAAATCGGTCCAGTTGAATCACCCCATAAACAAAAGACAGCCTCGTGTTTGGATTACTAAACATCCTGCAATCAAGGAAACAACTAAACTCTGGCAACTCGAGGAGGGTTGGGAGCAGGGTACTCAATTACATAATTACCATCGCCTCGGATACACACAGGATAAGTTCAATCAAAGCGGATGGCCCTCGAGTGGTAAGTTTTTTTGGTCCCTTCTTCGTTGTAAACATCTATTAAACTCGTAAAAACAACAATTTCCGTAATTCCAAGATGAGAATAGACTTTTATTGGTAAAGTTTTCTATTTTATGTTATAATTGAAATTAGAAAATAAAAAGATGTCATGATACCAGCTTGTATTTGTCGGTGTAGTCTTTATACAACACAAATTGAAGCAATTGCTGAACACTGTAAAATTCTAAGTAATTTATTTCCACCCCTTTTTCATCGTTTAAATACGGATATAAAAATGAAATACTTTTCATTAATTACTTGTTTGGTCTGACGTAACTACCATAAATTCTGATAACCTGTTAAGAATTTTTCAATTAAACAAAAACTAGTTTGTGTAATTGTTTAACTCAACCCTGCGTTATCCCATAATTAAAATTCCAAACCCATGTCGCAATAATGATATATTTATTCTAATTTATGTGTAGGTAACACTTCAGTCGCGTCCATTATAGCTGTCCGACCAAATTCAAGCACAGAACAATTAAGGTCACTTTATGCGAATAATAATCTATTTTTGTTCTCATCTGATGGCAACATTTAACACAATTGCATGCGCAACTATTGTAAATCTACATCAAACCATTTACAGTCCCACTGGACACGAATCTTCTCCCAGAATAGAGAGAATAGAGGGGTCAGGCGATAGTCCACCAGGCTGACCTAGTGCGGGTTGGTGACTTCACACGCTATCGAGTAAATCTCTTAAGTAGGTATGCAGTTTTCCTCACGATGTTTTCCTTCACCGTTTAATCGAGTGGTAATTATTCCATTAATTACTGTCTGTATATTTACACGAACATAAAGACACAATAATAAATGTATTGTTGGGAGAACAATTATATTAAATACTATAGGGTTTTAAACAACTGCATAATAGGAAAACCGTGTTCTTTTATATAGCTTGTTCCTATAGACACCAAAAGAAAGAGTTCTCATTGAATTTATAAATAAAGATAATGTTTCATAAATCTTTGTTTGAATAGACATCGATATTTCTTCAGAACAATAACAGTGTATTTGTATAAATGTAGGTAACCCAAAAATAAAGCTTTTCGTTTCTTATATTCTGCCGGAATGTCGTAATTATTGACTAAAGGATTTCCGGGTGCGCAACGTACCTTTTTGAGAACATTTCTATAAACTAAAGGTTTATTATTTCATTTAAGAAAATAACTTGGTTGGTACCTAAATTTTAAATTCGCTCTACATTTTTCACTACATATGTCACCGGTACATGGAAGTGTTATCTTATATATACGATGATAAAGGCATATTTATGTAAACAAAAAGTTTACTCATCAATCTTACTCAAGGATGCTGAAGGACGACTTACCTGAAACAGAAAGATACATCTAATCAATAAAAAAACTAATGAAGCCTTCACTAATGATATAGATGTTTGCATGTAAATAGCTAAGGCTGCATATGTTCACGTTCGAACGCAGCATACTGGGCAGTTTAGCTTTGAAACAAGCAAGACAATTATTGTTTACACACCCTGCAAAGTTTTCCGTCAAACAACGTATCATATTACAAAACATTCAACAAACTGTGCAACTATTGGTAGGTTTGTTACATTACTGTAACATCTATATAGCTACAAAATGAGTCAACATCTCGGTATTTTCGTATAACAATGTGTTGCCAGATTAAATCATTGTACCGAACCATAACATAATTACATCTCGATTAAAATTACAAGCGGCCTTAGACTTGTCAGTACTATTATCAAAACTAACATCGATGCGCTTAAGGAATGCTATTGTTCACCAGTATTTGTGTTACTTTCTAGCTATTGTATTCAATCGGGAGGCATTTTGTGATCACTTGCACGTATAAAATTTAAATGTCACAAATAACAACATGTTTGGTCACGTCTAACAAGCGGTCAGCGGGTCAAGCGTATGCAGCGAGCTTTTGTCTTATCTATGCACGTAGTAAAACAATACGTACGGTCTCTGCTTCAGTTGGTATCTCTGACGCATTGTGACGATGTTTGACTAGAGGAAAGTAACGCTTATAACACAGTGTTGAAGGCGAGATCACTATAACATGGGTTATTCACTAGATAACCGCACAGGACGCCGTGTAGCCACAAGCGGTGCCATCAATCGGTACGGGCGTGCACGAGACCGCGACCGAGCAGACACTGGACAGTTCGTTTTAGAAAATTTGTAATTGGCTTGAAAAAGTGCTAAATCGTCCGACAATTACGACAGGCGAGGATGTAATTAAGCATTACGGGTGAACGTGTATCAGTCGGTGGGTTGGGCGCGCGACTGCGGCGCGGGCATGCGCGGGCGCACACCTCGCGCCCGTGTCCGCGACGCCAGCCCGTAGCGAGCAATCAATTTATGCAAATTACCGACGGGACGGGCTGCTCGCACGTCCAATTGACTATTAGCTATACCGGGAACGTTCCGAGATACAGGCAACATTGGTGCCTGTTATGAAGATAATTTTACACGTTTAGAAATTTTGCTAGGTATTAATATTAATTATGTTGGGTTCGCTTGAGTGTGCCAACTCGGTGAAATAAATTTTATTGTGGTAACTGTTAGAGGTGTCACAACAGTGTCCGCAATTCGGCAACGGTTCCGCTACAGTGAATATTTATGATTACCGGTAAAGGTTTTTTTACAGATTTATACCTAACTTATTCACAGCTGATAACAGTTCCTTGATTATAAGCATAAAGATTAAAAATCTCTCTATAATTATCACGAGGTTTTATGGGACTTTAAGCTGTATTTCGGTGCTTTGTAATTTAAATCTTTGTATGAAATATCCATAATCTACTAAGATTTTAACAAAAATATTTACAGAAGTGTTAAAATTAATGCAGTATTTTCTTCAGATCGAAACAGTTTTCACTTTTACAGTCTAACAAGAGTTCAA
Source organism: Acronicta alni (assembly GCA_964056405.1). NCBI lineage: Eukaryota > Metazoa > Arthropoda > Insecta > Lepidoptera > Noctuidae > Acronicta > Acronicta alni. The sequence continues at coordinate 11,404,824 of OZ043918.1, forward strand.
CGAATGATAAATAAGTAATTTGCATCTCAAAAGACCGTGAAGGCACTTAGCGTTAAAAAAACAAGAAGTAAGTATTGCATTTACATGATTGATCAACTTACAAAGTCTGAATTTTAAACCTGCATTAAATTTATAAGATACGACGGTGTCAAGTGGAGTAAGATTCAACATTAATCACGAAGATTATATCAATTAATTAATCAGCACGTTGTCATTATTGTACAGTTAAGAAATATTACATATTTTAGCAGATATGTAAGATTTTCTTTTCTTGCCCACTTCGAAAAGGAGGCGAATTAAGGCCTCGCCATTTGAAGGGGTCCTACGACCACTGGACCACAGCCTGCCACGGTCGTGACAATTGTCGGATTACCCATGGTGACTATAGGGCAAGTTTAAGTTAGTAAATGTTTTCAGACGGTATTGTTACAGTCCCACATACAGTTTCACACGTGAAGGGTTGTCATGGGCACCCAAGTGTTTGTAAAAAGCACGTATGGATTTAATCTGTGTCCGAAATTACCTTTAAGCTTCCCCTCAAATTCCACAGAATAAAAAAAAACATTAGTTAAATTAATAATACTGTAAGGTGTTTAATATTACACCTTCGTACTAATTACTCGTAACTATTAGCTGCGTCGTGCTGACAACACAATGGTTTCTTGTAATCATTACTTTTACATGCACCTCGCATATTAATCAGTAAAACTTTGTAAATAAACTTAATAGATAGAGCCCAAATAAACGTTGTGCCGGAGAACAGAAGCATTGTCATAAGTAGGCCAGAACATTATCAATTGATGTCTCAAATAATGCGCATACCACAATAATTATATGATTATATATTGGACTATAGTAATATGAATATGACGTACCTACCAAGTCTCGGTTTTTATGGAATATATTGAGCTCTTTACCAACTACAAACAGCATATATTATTGGAGTACCATCTTCAGATATTCAAATATGGGACCATCTCAGTGTAATTATTCTGTTTGTTGTAAATCAGTTCACAAAGACTTCGCGTAACATACATGTATACAAAAAAATAGGCCAATTGTGAACTTTCTTTTTTTAAGTCCGTTAAAAACGATTTAGACAATTTCGAAATTCAAAATTCGTACTTTAACCAAAACAATCGTTATAATTTTTAACACTAGGTGGCGTCAGAAAGTTTTATCATTTTATATATGTTAATGAAAGATTTGTTAGTAATAACAAGTAAGTACTTTACGTTAATTCCATATTCTAAAAAAATAAGATAATTTAAAAAACGAGCAACACCACAAAACTTGAAGTTAAACGAGATTGTAATAAGAAAAGTCGCGAAAACCGACGGTTGGTTTTAAAATGAAGAGAAAGGTGACAATGAAAGTGTTTACTGTTCATCTCCGCAGCTAAGGTAAATAGAAAACTGTCCGTGACATGATTAAGTGCTTTTATTAGCTGCAAATAGCAGCAACATAATATATACATATTGTATATGATGTCATTGATGCCAATGGGAATATTTAATATGTATATACCATTATAAAATCACAAATTAGTAAGTGCCCCGTTAGTCTAGTGGTCCTAAGCGCCAGAGGTCCTGGGATCGATTCCAAGGGCGAGAAAAATGTTATTAAGTTTTTCTATGAAATTCTCAGTAGCAGCACGGATTGGTAAAAGCGAGGTGAAAGGGGTAGGGGTTACAACAAATTTACTTACATAATATTAGATACGTAAGACAAGTTTCAAACAAAAGCCCATTCAATAAATTTACAACCGAATCAGTAATATGGGTATTGATTTCTGACATTTACGCGAATATTATACATTGAAATAAAACTACTTTTTACGGATTTTATCGCGTATATTGATATTATTAATCCCGACGTTTCGGACCCTTTACAGCGTCCATGGTCACGGGTAGACAGGTTAATAATATCAATATACGCGATAAAATCCGTAAAAAGTAGTTTTATTTCAAAATGGGTATGTTTTTTAAATTACAAAAATTCTCATGTAAATTTATGTTATCTTGTTAATATATGAACCATAGAAATAAACTTTTATAAACACGAAACGAGAACAAAACAAAATAAGTTAATCGATAACATTGCATTACGTTGTTTGCTGCTTACATATGAAAGGTCAGTGACACTGCAATGTGGTGGCATTCGGATGCATAAGTTTATAGCAACTGGTTAGCCAGACACACAGACAGACGGACGAGTAAAATGGAGGGCTGCACTAATGAACCGCAGCACTTGCCAATTAGCCCGGCGTCGCATGCAACATGAGCGCAGTACCTACAGCTCAGAAGCGACAGGCATTAAGCGCCATTGAAGCATTTAGAACTTTAGAATACACTATCCTGCATGCTTTTTAACCTTTTAAATTAAATTTTGCTTAACTTCGTAACTGTCTCAATGGTCTATCATTGAGGTAGTTCTGGAATTGTCGCAATTCTGGTCGCAAGTACGGATACTGAATGTGAGGCATATTCGATTACCTGGTCGAGTAGTATTATTGGATTTTTCTATTCATCTCTTGGGTGCAGCTCTGAGTTTAAATTTGTGATTTTTAATTATTAGTTTTTTTGTTGTATAATCCCTACTTGGACAGATAAAAGGTTAATTAATATACCTCTGCCTAATCCTTCAGGAAAACCAGACGTGATGGTATATCATAACTGTAAGGATCAATAATGGAACAAATTATTTATCTATCGACAATGTCTGTGGTCTAGTCGTTCGCGTATCAGACTGCTGATCACGAGGTCGTGGGTTCGATTCCCACAAATCACAAATATTTATGTGATGAACATAAGTGTTTGTGTTTATCTGGGTGTTTCTTTTGTATTGTATATAATTAAAAAAAAAGTACAGAGGCCAGCACATCAAGCTACCACAACCTGTCAAATTTCTTTGATTGATTTTCAACTTTAATACAAAAACATAAGGTTCATATTGAATTGAGAAAATTTGACAGTTTTGGATAGATTGACCTGCTGGCGTCTGTACAAGTCAATATAAGTATTTATATCCACTGTCTAGTACCCATTGTAAGCTCTGCTTAGTTTGGGAGTAGATGGTGCTGTGTAAAATTGTCCAAGAATATGTATTTATTTTATATTATTATATTTGGCATCAATGCATGCTAAATAATTTATATAAATTTGAGCGAAAGAAAAATTCGAGGGTTTCAACCTGCGTCCTTCGAACGAGACGCTTTAGCCACTAAGCTACAGATACCTGTAATGTCGAATTTATCTTCCATATTCTACGTCTTACAGATGACGTCGGCGACATCTACTTATCGAAGACATATTAATATATTATTCAACCAACATAATTAACTTACTTTACAGTTAGTTCAATTCCGAACGATGATGCGTTACCTTTTCACTGATTGTTTTTTTGTTTATTCTTTTTAAATTTGAAGACCAAACAGAAAGAGAGATAAACAGAAGAATCGCAATCGCATGGAATAAATACTGGAGTTTAAAGGAAATAATGAAAAACAAATCTTTAAATATAGGTACAAAAAGTAAACTCTACGAGGTAGCTATTCTCCCTTGCTTAACATACGGGTGTCAAACTTGGGCTCTACGTAAACAAGACGAAACCAAACTAAAAATACACCAAAGAAAAATGGAAAGGAGTATGCTAGGCATTAAAATGTCCCAAAGAATTACCTGTGAAGAAATAAGAAGGAGAACAAAAGTAACCGATATCCTCGAAAGAATTAGAATCTTGAAGTGGAAGTGGGCTGGACATGTTTGTAGAATGAGCAATGATCGGTGGACAAAGAGAGCAACGGAGTGGATACCCCGGGATGGAAAAAGAAGAAAAGGCAGACCACGAAGACGTTGGAATGACATTTTCATGCAAAGATGCGGACCTGACTGGATGAGACTAGCGAGGGATAGGGAAAAATGGAGGAAATTGGGGGAGTCCTACGCCAAAGAGGCGACTTCCATATAGCTAGTATGTAAGTTTTTATATTACTTAAATGTTATTATTATATGGTAGAATAAAGGCTTTTTTATTTTATTTTTATTTTATTTATTTATTTATTCTTTTTAAATTGAAATTTACACATAATTATTTAATTGCCAACAAAGTTTTTCTAATTCTCACAGCCAACATATTTAAATTAAGTAATTGTATAATTTTAACTGATAATCGACAATGCTGAGAAGCAAAATTAAATCTGGACTTTTACAAGAACTTTTCATAATTAGCTAAGTACAAAAAGAAATGCCATTTCGTTGTCAGCTAAAGAAAAGATAAATAATAATTAAAGACAGATAAATAATTAAAGAATGACTGCCTCATTAGTCTAGTGGTCCTAAGCGCGACTGCTACGCTAGAGATTCGCATAAAATTTGGTACACAAATAGTATGTGTCCGGAAATAATGCGGGAATTCCCGGAAATTGCGGAAAACTGATAGGATAGGATAGTTAACTGATAGGAAAACTCCTTACGGGATTTGATCGAAATTTGGTGCGCACCTATAGTTTGTGACCAGCACTATCATATTGAGTAGGTATTTCCAATTCCGAAAAATTGCGGGCGTTTCTTGAAAATTCTGGTAAACATAATTGGCTATAATCTAAGTTTTGTGGCTAACATTTTAATTGTATTCAATACTTCCAATCCTGGGAAAGCAATCTGACAAACGTAGACTTAGACGTAACTGTGTTATAAGTCTAAGCGTGCGAAGTCGCGGGTAAAAGCTGGTATCCAATAAATTCCAGGTAACAACATAAACAAAATTGCTTTAATTTTTCCAAGTGACAACAATATGGACAAAACGTCACATTCCACTTTTGAAATAATTCAAACCCCTTTCTGTCTCATTTCACATAAAAGAAAACTGAACTTGGCATCGCAGACGCTATTGTCATCGTAAAGAAAGATTTTTAGTACTTAAGAAATGTTGTAATATTCCTTCGTAGACTCCCGACTTTTATTTCTACTTGACAGACTTTTGAAGGCGCGCTTAAATTGCATGGCTACAGTACTACACTACTTACATAAGTAAAACAAAAGCACAACTAGTCGGATTTATCTTTTACAGGATTAAAGCATTTGAGAGCTTCGCCAAACTGTAAATAAATTATTACGCTCCAAATTCCTTCGCTTTCTGTACCGTTTTGAATAAATATTTAAAACTAAAGATCTGAGGACAAACAAAGTTCTTATTAAAAGGTATCTACAATTTATTCAGTGCTCCGCGAGGAAATGTTTTGTTGGCAGTGGGGGAACTTTGACCCTTATGCCTTACTGCCAACCCAACTTTCGTTTTACAGGTTCGGCAACGCGCAATGATACCCCTGGTATTGCAAGCGTCTATAGGCTGTGGTAACCGTTTACAACCAGGTGGGACGTTTTGGGTTGCTACCTTAGTAGATTAAAAAAAATATCAGATGAGCTGCCTTATACCTCACTTTAGCTATCTGAGTGTGAGTTTCTAGGTTCGATTTCCAGGTTCTCCTCAGGTCATTGTAGGCCCGGAGTTGGCAGCGCAATGTGCTGACTATCCAGCTCATAGAAGCTAAAATAATTGTACATTCACTGGTGAACTATCTCGAGTGTACAATTTTATTATACACTTCTGCTTAGTCTTTGGAGGAAATATTATCTTTTACCATCTGTATATACATTATGGAAAGCAAATAAATTACTATGATTATCACTATGGACAATACAGGGGTGCTGAACGGGAATAAGGCAGTCGACAATTTCTGCATAGATAACAGAGTTCTTTTGATCAAAATCATACTCATTAAAAGTGCATACCTACCTACTTTGTTTGTTTGTTACGAATTCCTTAGAAATGACATGCTCAATGCCGATTGATATGAATTCATGAAACAATCATTTAATATAGAGTAGTAACCCTTCAGAGACTACAGGTGTTATGGCAAGTTACGTAGATAGGTTATGTTATCTTGTGGGTTAAATTAGTAAATTAATTTTAAGCAATAATAATCTTCTGGACTCAATTCATATTGAATATTGTTATAGGTACCACAGTAATTTCTAAGATTTATACTATATTTCATTAATTTAATGGTTTTTTGGAATAAATTTTATTATTGTTAGGTAAATATTATTATATTTAATTTATGATTCTTCGAAACCGGTCTCGAGACCATAATCCCTACTTATAGTATTAACAGGAAAGTAACTCTTTCTGTTACACTTTCACGCCTAAACCGCTGAACTGATTTTCATAAAATTTTGTACAAAGATAGATTAAACCTTGGAAAAGGACATAGGCTACCTTTTGTCTCAAAAATTCGTTTAGGAGGGCAATTCAATTCAATCTTTAATGCATTCCATAATGTACATATATATTAAAACAAATGGTAAGCTTAAAACTAAGGATCAATTATGGACCCTTTTGGGCATAGCACAGCTCAGCACAAGGTCAGTAAAACGGCGGTGAACAGCTAGTATTGTCTAAATAATATCTGTGCTCAAGCATTCCATAAATCAGTTGTAGAGGAACACAGTCTCAAGAAATACATCACTAGTAATGTGTAATTTCACCAATCAGTTACGTCTGGAAGTAATCACATAGAGTGGGTGTCCCGATTTATGAGAGGATACAATAGATTGCGCCAAGGTCTGGTGCAATGACAGATGTCCGTCTCAATCGACTAGAGTGGTTGACATCATTGTGCACTGTCGGACGAGGGCTTAATCGTTGTGTATTTTGAATAAAAGAGGCCATGATTCTCTGAGTTTGTTTCGACGTTTTCTTCTTAGGCTATAGTCCACCACGCTGGCCTACTGCGGGTTGGCAGACTTCACACGCCGCCGTCAAAATCTCTAAGGCATTCTGGTAGGTTTCCTCGCGATGTTTTCCTTCACCGTTTTAAGCGAGTGCTAATTAGTGAATTAATAGGAATAAAATTAGATTTAAGTAAACGTTATATATCTAATAATTACCACATAGAAAATGTATCATAATTGAATAATTATTAAATTTGTGTAGATATTTAACAATAATAGACGATGAAAGTTGAAAGTTAAACGAGTAAATAGTAAGAGAAAGTAAGTAATCAAATAAATACGATGCTAGATAATCGTTTGCTAAATCATTTCAAATTATTTATTAAAAAGTTTATAAACTTGGCAATGACTATGGATTCATTTTTCTTTATCCCAGATTCTAACTAAATAAATATTCTTGCACAATTTTACAAAGCACCATCTAGTCCCAAACTAAGCAGAGCTTGTACTATGGGTACTAGACAATGGATATAATACTTAAATACTTTTTTTGTAAATAATAATATAGCCTTTTTAATTCTAATAAATCAATTTACATTTTCATTCTAATTACTTAAATCATTAATATTAGATTACTTTTTCTTATTACATTACATTTACATATTTATGAATACATTACAATACGGATAGATTTATATTACATTAATAATTATTATATTATATTTATTTAATTATTAGGGACCCCTCTACTAGTATAGGCCTCCTCCAATATTCTCCACTTAGATTTGTCCTGGGCCACCGTTACCAAGTTGGCTCCAGCAATCTTTTCAATTTCATCTGACCATCTCTCCAGTGGTCTACCTATTTTCCTTTTACCAGGGGGGCCTGTCCAAGTTGTAACTTTCTTTGTCCATTTTGTATTGCTCATTCGCGCGATATCGCCCGCCCATTAAAATTTTTGTTTCTGGCAATGTAATAGTGCCTCAATAACGTTGGTTTTTGTTCTTATTTCAGTATTCCTTTTTCTGTCTTTAAGTTTCAGATTTAGTCAGATTCAGTAAATACATACTTATAATACATAAGAAACACCCAGACAAACACAAACACTAACGTTTATCAAATAAATATTTGTGTTCTGGGGGAATCGAACCTACGACCTCGTGATCAGCTGTCCGACACGCGAACCATTAGCCCACAGACGTTGTCGAAATGACTGAACTCAGGTGCCATTGTCTTTATTTAATAGACAAAATTTACTTACATAAATAAAATAACATACAACCACGCCTGTATTCCCCGAAGGTTTAGCCAGTGTACCTACCAATGTACACACATAGTTCTTCGGTATGTTTGGTCTCATGTAACAGGAGGCGAGCCTAGCTTTAGAAAGAACTTATTCATCAATTATTTAGAATAGGTATTTTTTTAAATAGAGATTCGACTAAATATAGTGCGTGGATTAGCAAAGCTCTTCGCGGGATTTTTACGCTCATGGTCGACTTAATTAATTTATATTTATTTACAATTAGTTATTCAAAGTGTAAGTAAATATATTTCTTAATCACTATGTTAGTATTCCTATTCTAGTTGGAACTGTACCTTGCAATTTCTCAAAATCTAGTAGATATATATCCTACCATAGCCAAACTAGTTACCTATCTGCATAGCGATAGCAGGCGACCACATACTTCTATTACTTTATGGTATAGTAGAAATATGCAAAAATATAAAAACTAATATTTTACTGACATGTTACGACTTAGTAGTGATGTTCCAACACAATTATATTACACTTACATTGAAGTTATTACTTAAAAATATGAAAATTGTACAAGGAAAACCTTTCAAAATCCTATCGCCCGTGATATAATCTGTGCGATAAGTTGTCGCTCACAGCGGGTACGTAATTGTGCAACTACCCTCCCTCACGTGACGACGCATCATTACCGTCCCCCTATCACTGGTGTCACTGAAAACGTGACAAGTGCTCATTTAATGTCATGTTTACAAATCAGCAAATACCACACAATACTAGCTAGTAAGATATTAGAAATAAAGCCTATTATAGGATGTGTGATTTTAGGCGAACAATGTGTGCTTTTCTTGCTTGTAAAAACGCTTCCTACGAATTTGAATCTTATGACTTAGTTACAAGATTTAAATTTGTTCAATGAAGTGTTCGCGTAGATGGCACTTGAATTAATGTTGGACATTAAAAAGAAAGTGATGGTCTGATGCGCTCAATTCGATGTCATAAACACACCACATATGTAATCAATCTTAGACCCATGGACTGTAATTACAATATTAATCTATCCTGTGTCAGGAACTCAGGACTATTGTACAAGCAATTGGTAAATTCATTTCCCTGGTAGCGACATCTTTACATTATCGTCATTATAGATAGTGATAACAATGCCTACGTTTGGCAGTATCATTAAATCTGCCTTGTGTACCGACATACACAACATACCATAATCCCTGTATTCCCAGAATGGTACAGAAAAGTACCTACTGATGTACAGTTAACAAAAGAGTGGTATACAGGTAGCGAAAGAAATCTGCATCTTTACACAGATTGTGATTTAAATAATTACCCGTCAAAGGGTTTGATGTGTAGCAGCTTACAATACCTGCGTTTTGACAAATATTGCGTGATACATAACTACACAATCTTTAAAAAAACACAATGTTTAATTAGCTGCATGTATACTTAACTCTTTTGTCGACCGTACCTATGTATCTTTATTTAAACTTTCACAATAACTTATATTTAAACAAAGCCCAATAAAACCGTTTTCATGGTTTGTCTGTGGGAAAAGAAATACTTTGTACACCCAATGTTCGACGGTATGTTTAAAACCCATGTTACAAGCGAAGCCTATTACCATTAACCGGTCACAATTCCAAACTTCGAGCTGCTACTGACAGTTGGTCAAAGTCAAATGTTTTATTTAAATTAGACCAATAAAATAGCACTTTTGAAAAGTCAAAACTAGTTGCACGGTTCCAAAAAGTGGGTCTTATGGAGAAGAACCGGCAAGAAACTCTATAGACACTCTTTCTTAAAAACAACATGATTACAATGTTAATCTTGGTTTACAATGTTTGTTATGAATAGTTAATGAGAACAATGCAGTTTGATGTGTACCTACTAATAAATTAATCCAGAATAGAAAATAAAATAAAAAAAGATTGCCATTGACAGTAAGAGCTGACCAGTGACCAGCCCCGTCAGACGGCACCCGTTCACGAGTATGACGTGTGTATCGGCGTCGTATATGAGAATATATTATTATATAGAAAAGTCCAATAACATTGCTCGACCTGGGTATCGCAGCAAAGTCGCACTTGCATCAATTAGACTAATGAGGCAATGCACCAATATGTATACAAAGTCAAAGTTAAAATAATTTATTCAAGACAGCCCCTAAAACGCCCGTCCTTCATAAGAATATAATAAAAAAAATTACAGGGTCGGCAACGCGCAAGTGATACCCTTTGTTATTATTTAAAAAAAATATTAAAAAAATAATTATTTATTACTGAAGCGTTTTTTTTTGTTGTTTGAACGCGCTAATCTACCAGACGGATTTTAAAGAAAGAGAAAATATTGTTGCATTTAATAGGGTATTTTAACATCACGCTATGACCCATATGAGACGAGCAAAAAGAAAACAGTCAGGTTGGGTAAAACCTGAGTGTTTCAATAATAATTTAATATTCTTGTTGTTTCTGTACCCAGTCAAGATTAACCTTATATTTAAAAGTCTTTTTCTAAGTTAAATTGGGGTCGGCTTCCAGTCTAAAAAAATGCGGCTGAATATCAGTATTTTACACGAAGCGACTGCCATCAATTTCTGGGCGATACCAATATCCTATGGATAGACTGGTTGTCAGGCTTTTTGGGCATCTGACTACCACTAACGATTGATATAAGCGTTCGCATGACAACCGGAACCGACGGCTATACGTCCTCTCCAAGGCACGGAGGGGTCTCGATGTGTTAAGAATGGTTACCCATCCATAGGCCGGCCGCGACTAGTGCAGCTTAACCTTGCAGATCGGTTGATCAGCTTAGTTATTACTTAGCCACGCCACGAGCCCCTCAGTCCAGATTAACCTGATATTTACAATTTCTTTGATTAACAGCATAAAATTGTAGTTAATTCCATTTCAATTGAAACTCAACTACCGGACATACGGTTGGTTACACACACACAGGTGTTGAGTCCATTTAGCAATACAATTGAATCCTAATTAGCTGCATTTATTATTAATTTGCATGTCATCCTTAAGGATTAGAGTAACCATGAATATAGAAATCGATGGACATGCCCGAATTAATTTGTCAGTATAAATTCTTGAAAACAATACTCTGCCTTTAATTATAGAAAATGTAAGCTTGTCCAATTATTATAAATTTGAACATATCAACAGAATTATTTCTAAGAATGTAAATGTAAATCCCCAAGCGTACAATCATGAACCGCACCGTTAAATGGTGTTACAGATACTTTAGAATTCTAAGAAAACATACCAATAAGCACAAATAATTCCTAAAATACATCTGAGATCAGGTGGGTTTTTATATTATAAAATAACTTAATGTTTTATCTACAAAAGAGTGTGGTTGAGCATAAAAGTGAAGACTTAGGTAATAAGTGAATAATTAATTAAAACTTATCAGAAATACAAATTCGATTGGGACTTATGTTTATATTAGCAAACATGGTTTTTGTATAAGTTTCACTTGAAATGCAAAAAAATAATTCTAAGAATGAAATCGGAAATAAGCACGACAGTGCGAAACAGTGTTGCAATAAATCATATTAAGTGTTCATAAAGAGATAGGTTCACGTCTGGTAACACCGTGGTTGGCTTCCGCAATAAATCAGAGTAAATGTGTTGTCAGACTAGATCTCGTGGCCGCTACGGATACCGCCTCCCCGTCTCCCCAACTGGGTGTTATACAACAACTTTTAAGCCAACTAACTCTAGTTTATGCCTGTATTGTTGTGGGCTTTTCCTGGATTTAAGACTTGTCCTAGTTATAGGCTCTTCAAAACGAAAATGTATGTGTCGTTGACATTGCTTCAAGTAAAATTAGTATTGGTAAGTTGGAGATGTTAACACGATTAGTTTTACTTGCTGATTATAACAGTATCACTTATTAGAGTTAATTAAATATCTATTAATTGTTAAATACGAAAAATATATTTTTAATACCACTTAGTAACTAGATATTTCCAAAAGATAAAAAGGGTAACTTTAGATGAAAAGTATCGTCGATAGGTAGTTTAGAACTTAAAATATCTAATTTATGCTTAGTTCGTATTTAGCTTACTATTATTATGAAAATGGCTACATTTATACAATCATTGTGGTACATGCAATTAATTTTAACCTTTTTTATTTCAATTACGTCCAAGGTCAGTTCGCATTCCGATGCAATGAGGTGTTATAATTTTCTTGAAACGTTGGTTAGAAAGTTGAGACTTAGTTAGTCTATAGCAGAGGAAGTTTTATATTAGATTATATACCTGTTTGAAATGATTGGATTCGATTTATTGGATCTTGCTTTATATGTATGTTAATTCAAACATGCATTTTTAAATACTTAAAAGAACACAACACTTTTATTATTAATTAACTGTTGTCGTCCTACTTCACGGCAAAGGCCTCCCTGTCCTCCTTCCATTCCTCACGGTCTCTAGGCCTGCCGCGATGTCGTCCGCCATTTTCTGGACCCATTCGGTATACAAAATTAATACTTTTTTCCGATTGGAAACAAATCGCTCTGACTAAGTCTCTCTATCTCTGTCATATATCAGCCTGAGAGAAAGAGAGAAAAAAATCAAATCGGGATCAGATTTCTGTATGAAAATTTTCTCAATGTCCGCTCTGTAACCATTATAAGTATCTTTAATGTTAGAGATTTTAGGATTAGTAAGTGACTCATAGTTTATTTTATATAGTACCTAGGTATAAATTGTACTAGACAAAAATAATATCTTACTATTCAAAAAGTCTTCTAAACTAGAATCCTTTTGTATTCAAATTTAGAGAACGAGTATGCGTTAAAATATAATTATCAACCTCAACTAATTCTAGACAACGTAACCAAATATTTGACGGCACTGACAATATTTACATTAAAGTCATGTTTAATGTGTGAAAACATGTCACAGCGTCATTGTATCTGGTGCTTTAGGAAGATTTTCGTGAAGGTTACCATACAATAGAAATACACACTGAAAGACATGTATTGAAATAATAATATGTTACTGAAATGGCTGCAAAAATTCTCTTGAATAAGGACCTGACCTTTGGAATATTATTTGTCTTATATGTAAATATAATATTCTCTCTGCCTAACCCTTCGGGGAGTACATTCGTGATGGTATGTCATGTTACTTAAAGTTTATGAGACTTTGGGTAGAGTTATAATATTCTTTTTTTTTTCATTTCGTACGGCTATTTCTAACTACAAATGATATTCAAGTCACGTGAAATAACAAAACTTGTGAACTGTGTGAAACTTCCACATAGTCGAAACCAATGCACTATTCCGCAGAACTAATACTAATACATTTTAAAGCGTTACACATTACTGTGCCATCTCACGGTCTTGTGTGCTTGTCTCCCGGCTGTAATAAATGGCGTCAATTTCGTTCCATTTCCTGAGCTCGCCGGCCCCAGCTCCCTAGCCTGCGACCCACTCGTCGAATTATTGAATTTAATAAGATAACATGAATACACCCGTATGACGGTCATGGTAGACGGTTGTTGTGAGGGCAATTTGAGGCCACCAAGCCATTTTGGCCCAAAAAAAACGATTGAGCTGTAATTATCATTCATCTCGTAATAACAGTGATTTAGAAACTATTTATTGAATGATACTTGAAATGATAGCCTAGTCTTTGTACTAATTGCTTGTCCAGCACAATCTCGGAACTTTGAGGCCACGAACCTTTAGAATTTATTTGGTAATTTGTCAAACCGCACTAAGCCATTCAAAAAGTGGCCATACCATTGTTACTGAGAAAACTTTGGCATCTGTAGTTTCAATATTTGAATCTTACAACAAAGATGGCCGTCCTAAAAGATATGTGAAGTCCCGTAAGCAACATTTACCGGCGATAAAAATCAACGGAAGACTTGAACTGACTTAGATACCGTTATCGCCTAGAATCCATGAATACTTCGTGTCATCCTCGTATCGATAAAAAACATGGTCACATTAACCGCAGCCTTAGTTGCTGGACGAGCTAGTAAATAAAGTGGCGTAATTACAGACTTCCCGTTTTATTACCGTTCTCACAAAACGTATGGTTACACTACCGACTATCCTGTACCATAGAGCTTTATTTTCATAATTATTATGACTTTCACTTTGTTATATTATTTGTATAAATTATACATACCTAACAGAGACATTCTATTATGTATAGTTTACATAATTGAGTAATTTATAATAATTTATTTTATATTAGAAACCTTTTTACACATATACATAATTATGTTTTCGAGAATCTATCTGCGACGATACAAATTGTTTGAAGCGGTTAATAGGTGTGTCTATGGGTCATTTTAATAACTAAGGAGTTCGGTTAGACATTTTTCATAAAAAAAATCAGACATATTATTTGAGTCGGAGCAGGGTAAATTAACATAGGTAAGTACCTAATTCAGAAATGACTGATATTTAGCTATGGCAACTATTAAAAACTGATAAAGGTATACCTACTTAGGTTAATACCAAAAAAATAATTAATTTAACAGACATATTTTATGTAAATTACACGCAGTAGACATATCTCGTAAACAACTTAATTACCTAGGTATCTACTTAAAATTATAGTATAAACATTACTTAACTTTGTTTGTGAATTGAGAACGTAATTAACTAATTAGTCAGTTTCGTATAAGTAGTCCATGTTATCTAAAGGTAGGTAAGAAACAGGACCTGCTTATCACTCCGAAGCATGCGCTCATTTAAATAATTGCAGTGAATAAGGACCATAAAAATAATCACAAAATAAGCAATTAACAAACGTTCCCTTAAATACGTTTCTAATTTTTTTATTAATTTCATAATCTATTTTATCTATTGGGTGGGTACCTAAGACAAAAATTTAATATCCTAGAACGAGTCTCTCGATTAAATAAAAAAATTACATACTTTGTACTCTTTGCTCGCGCCATTTCTTCTAAATTAAACTCACAAATCAGGAAACCACAGTCGAATAATGATAAAATTCTTCCAAAATCACCAATCACCAAACACAGTTATAAAAAAAAACTAAATTGTTCGAATATTAAAAATAAAAAGTTCGAAAGTTAAAATTAATTTTGGCGGCAATCTGTCACATGAGCATGTTTCCCGCGAGGTGCGTGTCGCCACTCTCCGAGATCTCGACTCGGTCCGGACGCGACAAGCGCCCTACTTCAACGTAACCAGTCTTTCGCGTCAGACAGAGATCCCAAATTACTTGCGAACAAGTTAGAAAGAGACAACCATTTCTAACGATTTTTATTCATTGTAATTATTTTTTATTACAACCTTAAATATCATGGTGCATTGTTTACTCACAGCAAAATGCACGTGTATACTGTTTCTTGAAGTTTCAGTTATCTATACCTAACATACAAGTTACGCCATCTAGCAGCGCAGAGTCGTACTACGTATAAAATCAGCTACCTACCGTACTGATGCTCACGCGCCGCAGAGGGGTGTAGATGACACAGATGGCTGACAAAAAGTTTAGTAAACTCAATAGATGGAGATAAAGCTAGTCTTGCACATAACTAGAAATCTAACTAAATCACTGAATTGTACCAGAAAAATAAAACATAATAACGTAGTAATTTACACCGTCTATGCCTTTAAAAATAACACATAAGTATGTAGATAATGTAGGCGTAGGCCTTATACCTCTTGACATGAGAGGTGAACCGTGCCCAGCAGTGGGACAGTAAATGGGTTGATGATGAGGCTAATTTAGAACATTAATTTGACTTAATAACCTTGAAATTTTAAGTTTTATTTTATATCTGAGAATAGTTCACTCTATTTCTTATCCCGGAAGTCCTAATATTCCTTTGTAGGTACTTAGTATAAGGGAGAATAAAGATGAGTTAACCAATATAATATCTCTTTAAACTCTGTGTAAAGTTATGAAATGTACCGATAGCTGGTCCTAAAAGTATTGCCGGAATGGAAACTGCCAAACTTAAGCAGGCTCAGAATATCCAGAAAGAAATATCTTTGAATAAATCACGTCGTACTTATATCGCTCTTCTTAGCACACCCAATGCATCGCCCGGATGTTTTTCGGTTAAACATACTGCTCTGAGAACATTTGTTTGGTCAACAATAAAGATCTCATTGACTTTTCAATTCATGTCATGAAATACTCACAATTATTTGCCGGGATTTATTTCACATCATATTTTCCAATCAAGTATCAAAGTAAACCATAAATGGTGTTTCCACACAGCGAGACAGCTCTACTAGATACAGCAATAAGGTACGATAGTACTCCTTGATCCTTGCCCCTAATCCTAAAATCCAATAATCTCATAATACACCCAAAGATACCCTTAAAGGTTAGCTTTACCCAGAAAGTATCTACGTAAGTATTTAACCGAAGGGATTGGAGTACGAGGAAAATCAATATCCGGCTTTATTGAAGCTCTTTAGTTATTTACCATTTCCCGGTACTTCCGCTACGCAAGGATAAAATTGTTGCTGAAACAACATGTAACAACACCTAAAGGAGAAAGTATGCGTTCGAAAACCCGAACAACCTTTTTGCGTTTGAACTCAAAGGTAAACAAACATTCGGAATTACATAATATTGGATCAGCCGTAAGAGTACGTTTTTACTTTTATTTACAAGGATAGAGATCAATCTCGATTTTCAGTACTTAGACTTGTAATCTAATTGAATGGATAATCATAACGAAAAATGCATGAATGTAAATGATTGTCTATAAGACGTCTATCTCATTATCAATCCATACTGTCCCATTGCTGGGCACGGGTCTCAGAATGAGATGGATTAGGCTATAATCCACCAGGCTGGCCTAATGCCGGTTGGCAGACATCACACGCCCGCCGTCGTGATATCACTAAGGCATTCGGGTTTCTTCACGATGTTTTCCTCCGCTTCCTTCACTGTTTAATCGAGTGATAAGTAATTATACACACATGATTTAGACAAGTCAGTGGTGCGTGCCTTGTATTATTACTACTCGAGATCTTTGACTTGGCACTGCCACTTGCTTGGCAGTCCAATGGCCATATCACTATGCTAACACATAGTGTTTGGGTTTTTGTTGGTTTTTATATCCAGCAAATTCAAATAAATACGGTGTTTATACAGCGAATACCGTGTGGGTATATCACTAGCGGGTTTTTGCTTTTTTCAATTGAATAGGGGTTTGGGTTAATCTTAAAACCTTTAACAGAGTAGTCATATGTATCCTCTGTTGTTAAATATGGTGAATATCCCATTATTTTAAATATGGATAGTAAAATGCGCAAATTTATTATTCCTATTATTTCTACGAGTTTTAGAGATCAGAGTGACTTCGTCTACAAACTTCGCCTTAAAGATTAGCAATATATTGTTGTCTACTAGCCAAATTCTGTTTGATGTATTTCACAGACACTCCTGCGCAAACAATTAGGATCGCTGAAAGAAATTCCTGCAGTTGCTCACTTCAACATGAATGTTTTCACAATTGTTTCAAAGTTATAAAACAAACATGAATGAACTCGATTAAAATTCATGATTCATTTTTGCAATTATCCATTATAGGTAATATTTTGTAAATGGAAGTTGGGGTCCATTTTTCTCCACAGTAAAAAGTTTTTGTCGGGATAAAGGTACGTCCCAATCCTAGTTCACTGATGTAGTTCCTTGGTAAAGCAGAATGGGTTGTCCTTCGAAAATACGAAGATTACTGACATATATGTATAAATAATTTCGGTCATCTATACATACATACATAAAAGGGGAAATACATCGATAAAACAAACGGTTGATTCGTCATCATCATCATCAACCCATATACTGTCCCACTGCTGGGCTAGGCTATAGTCCACCACGCTGGCCTAGTGCGGGTTGGCAGACTTCACAAACCGTCGATAAAAATCTCTAAGGTTTCCTCACGATGTTTTCCTTCACCGTTTAAGCGAGTGATAATTAATTATTAAAACGCACATGAATTCCAAAAGTCAGAAAACGGTTGAATACTTACACTTTAATTTTCTTTCCCTCCGCTTGCGATATAGTGGCGGGAGGTGGCGGCAGGTCGTCCATGGGTACCTCCTCGTTGGGCGGCGACGGCGGAGACTTGTCGAACTCCGCAATCGGCGCCAGCTCTGGCATGGGAGACACCGAGTTACTGTCCATAGCCGACAACTTTATGGGAGACACTTTGGCTATTTTGACGGACTTTTCAAACCTCCGGGAAACCGGAGGAAGTTCACACAAAAGTTTCAAACCCGCAGGATTGATCTGAGATCACTCGAAAACCGATTTCACGATAGTTCACAGTTTCGTATTTAATCAAGGCTTCGACACTTGTACTTATACAGGCGATACAGCGCACAACTTTCCCGGTGGAATGTCAGCAACTTTCGGGATTAGTTTCAGTCGAACTTCGGGACCTGGAAGCGATTAAAGTTATTTATTATTGCTGTTTTGCGTTTGTTCTACGCAGTATTAGTGTATGGAATAGGGGGCTGTATTTAATTGGACGGACGTCGTTGACCGGAAAATTGGCTGATATAACGGAGAAATATTGTTAAGAATATTTAAGGTTAAGATAACCTGGGGGTATTTTTTGTAGGTGTAAATTAATTATAAAGTGACGTAGGAAGCGCGGAAGGCCAACGTCCCTCGCCCTATTATTCAACATTCACCTAACGTGACGCGGAAGGGACTGACGGGCCCCACAAATATGACGGTTCTGTTGTTTATACGACAACCGGCTCGTTGACCACTACACGAAAGGGAACCGAAATAGATTCACATTAATATTATCGTAAGTACGAACTTTGTGATTCTACTTCTGACGAGATGAACCATATTTTCCTGGCTATATTTTAAAAAACGTGTCAAAATAATAAAGATCTTGAAATACTATATTTATTTTGAGGTGGTCTGAGAACTGCTACAGTTCGTGTGGTTGATACTAAACGCAAGCTGTGCTAACATATTGTGTTCCGGTTTGAAGGGTAATGAAGCCAGTAAAATTACTAGACAAATAAAACTGACGATGAAGCGAGTGATACTAGTGGTGTTGTTGGCGTTTATAGACTATTGTTGCTGCTTAATCAGGCTGCTGGTAGGCTGGTTTGTCATGTTATTATACTTAATATCTTAAAGGAGTGGCTCAGCGTGGTCTTCTTATGCCTCCACTTGGTCGCACATGTGTGGCGCGCGACAATTACATGCCCCTGCGACTGCAACCGCCATGTAATCACCATCACCATTGTGCAATTGTTTGTCCACTTAGGAAATACTAGTGTTTATTACTGTACATCTATCTACACTATGCTTGATTTTCGCTTTTAACTTGGGAACAATATTAGCTGATATTTTTGCTGATTTTGTGTCAGTTTGAAGTTCTGTTAGCTCGAAGAAGCAATAAAAATAAAGCAGTATTTTTATCATAATCCTAAAACTTAATTAGAAAAATGTATATAGGCTAGTCCCATATTACAATGCCTATAGTGCCTATAGGTGCACAAATTCAAATCCGAGCTGAGGAAATTGTAATGGAAAAAACCAACACATGCTCGACGTGGGAGTCGAACCAAGACCAGTGGCGCAGAAACGAGTCATTTAGCTACTGCGATAAAAGACCGTAGCGTAGAAAATACCAGATTTTTCCTTTAACGCGAACTTTCCAATATAACAAGCTCTATATAAAATTGGCCTACAAATAACTTATTGTTGTCATGATAAATTAGTTACTTGCCCCATTTTACGTCTAGACTTCATTACTATTATGACAATAGCACTAGTATCTTCTTTTTATTATATACATTACATACTAAGCTAAGCTACGCCGTTAGTCTTATATGTGGGCACAGATGTATTACGAAATATATATCAAAAGGAACGTTTTTCTTAGATTTCTTATCTAACATCAAGTCGGTCGTCGATCGGAAATAAAGCTTCAATATACGAGTATGTTCAAGAAATTCTTTAATTTCTTTTAATAAAACTACAGCCAATCGATACGGTCATTAACCTGAAACTTCGATATTGAAAACATACAATATTCGAGAAAGAGGAGAATTACATCGGGAGGAATTATAGATTTATGATTTAAAAAATTCTGTATAATAACACTCTTTTGAAGAGGTCTGATACTTAGTAGTCGCTTCGTGTAAAATATTGATATTTAGTCGTAAATTCATCGGTTAGTATGTAATTTGGGACTTAAACTTAACATAGTTGGAGAAAGACTATGATGCTGATGATTTAAGGACGAAACGATCGTACGTGAAATTCTATAGTTTATCTCTAGGTTAGAAAAATAGGGAATTAATAATACCCCTCAACGACAATAATATCTCAACATCTATACTAATATAATTAAGTTATAAGAAGAGTGTTGTTGTTTGAACACGCTAAACACTGAAACTACCAGTCGTAAAACTCTTTTACATTCGATAGCCCAATTATTCAGGAAGGTTATAGAGTATCACGCTACGACCTTTGGGAGCCGAGCAAAATGCAAACACTCAGGGCGACTGAAAGTTATTATAATTTAGACGAGACAACATATGTCGGATCCGCCATTACTTTAGTATAAGTAAGTGATTATTTGTTATTACCTACATAATTAATACGCCAATAATGTCTGTAAGAGTTCTACAATATTGTAAAAACATCTCACAGTTATTTTTTGAAGTTGTAGCTGTTTACTGTCCCATAATAACATATAAAATAGCTGACCCGGCAAACGTTGGTAAGCCATACAAAAAACATCTGGAGAGGGCCACCGTTATCACCTATTCTCAAACCCATCAAATATTCACAAAAAAATATATAAAAATCGGTCAAGCCGTTTCGGAGGAGTTCGACAACAAACATGAGATTTTTATATTATATATGACACTGTTTTACGTCTTCGTAGCGGGTCAGAAGTCTCCATCAATCATTTAGTGGGTGACAGAGTCCAGTCGTATAACATAGATACACTTACCCAAAAAATTTCGTAAAACTACTACCCACACTCATTATTTCGAAAGAAGAGTAGATTTTCGTTGAAACTATTGACACACATGAATAAATAATAAGTAGGTATGTAGTTTATTTCCTATTTCAGTACGTACTCTTTTTTTTTTTAAACGCATATTTTGTACCTCAATTGAGTGAGTGAGTTTCTCTCCAGATATCAAATCCTCGGTCTTGGGCCCGTAGAAATTGTAGAAGGCATACATTCCATAATATTTATCCACATTTTCCTCCATAAATCGATAGACGACACCGACTTTACTCTCACTTTACCCTAAATCCATATTCGCTTGCAAAATATAACATCAGAGGTTACACATTATTTACCCTTCCTTGCTCCTTCGGGATAGGAGGGGTTGCTTTGAGAGTACCAACAACCCAATTTATTATAAAACAAAGTAGAGGTTGTAATAAATTAACCATGTTGAATTACAGGAATCTTATTTTTTATTAGGTTACAACATTATAACAATTTGTTTTAGTTAATAATAATACTTTTCAATGTTATCAACTTGACATTTTGACATATTCTGCGTTCATTAATAAATTAATATTCAACTTTACACAATAATATAAGATTATGTAACCATTTCCAAGCTCTCAGACTTGAGATGAGTCTCAGATTATAATGCGCTGCTAAATCTGTATTAAAGTAAATCTGTATTAATGCTCAGTAAAACGACACATAATTCATATAGAGTGCGAAATAAATAAGCAGAAACAGCGTCACATAAAATGTTTCCTTGTGAAATACTTGAGCAATTCCTTTCTGTACGCCTCGGAACATGAATTCCTCGACATTTCCTAGGATTCCAGAAATATATAGGTACGTCAGCCACGTCCGCTTGTAAGTGCTCCACAAGTCCTTGACGTTCTAAGTTTTTAAAGTATCTAACCACAATTTCTCTCAAGGGTATTTGCAGCTGAGTACTATAATTTTTTGCTATTATTCTGTTCCAACTTATAGAATTGAGATGAATCGGAGCGTAAGCATCTATTGTTTCAGCTACAGCAATTTATTTGTGAAATGCTTTAAATTTCTTTTTAGTTTAGAGTTGTTCTCTGTGAGTTTTATTTCACGTCAGACATGTCATTAGGCATTGTAACTGCGACATTATTATACCAAAACGTCGGATATTAAGGCAAAAATCTAAGACATTTCAATAAAAGCTATGAGTTTTTGTATTCAGTTTATTCTACTTTAACTTATTTATAATTATAACGATTCAACAAATTTTATTTTTATTTTTAAAATGTCTTTATTTAGTGTCATAGTTGGTAGATATCATGTAGTATTTGTTGAAGCTGTTGCTATGACTTTATTATTTATGTACCTAACACAGAACAGAAAAAACAGTTTTTTCTATTTCGTGGTACCCAAGCACAATAGTACATTAGTATCCTTTAACTAATTTAACTACGAGAATTTAATTAAAATAATTAATAACTTTCAGGCATTGCTGTAGGGAAAAAATAGTACTCGCTTTAAAATGGTCTTAAGAAATAAGAAATGGCTTCGCCTAGCTAGAATGACAAGTACGCCAAGTGTGTTGGATGGAGGAGTGCAGAGGAGCGAGGGCCCACGAGAGGCGAGCCTCAAATGAGGCTACGACCCTCGAGCACGTCGATGGTAGCTACCGACTCCTTGCCACCATTTTATTACGGAAAAGGATGTAGGAAATTGCCTGGTTTTAATTCAAAAGTGTCACAGCATTACAATCGGTGTCATGTAATGCTTTATTTTGTTTCGGTTATAGATTTCCTTTAGTAAAATGTGTTTATGAATGTATAGTAACACCGATTTTACAAATTATAAATATTGTCTAGTACCAATATATAGATAGATAGCCCACACAGATAAGTACCTACGCAAGAAATTGTCTTGTTTTAACGCTTAAGTGTGACCATTAAGATTTTGTATAATGGTCCACATGTTTTATTTGTGATACCCATGATCGTGTTTTCCTTAGAGTACTCTTAATCCTATTACTATCTGTATACTTTGCAATAAATAAAATAGTTGTTTGGAAGTTATAATTTCATAGTACAGAGTCCAGCACATCAAGCTACCCCAATCTGTCATATTCCTTTGATAGATTTTCAACTTTAATATTAAAGTAATAAGGTTCATGTTCAAATGGTAAAATTTGACAGTTTTGGATAGCTTGCTCTGCTGGCGTCTGTAGGTACATCAGTGTCATCAGTATACATCTGTATACTACCTCATTGTACCTATTTCAGTTGCCTACTACTATTGTGACCTTTCATGTACCAAAAAAATCAAAGTGCAGGTAGTGCATTGTGCAGACATCATTGATAAACCACTATCGCTTTATATCGGACATGCATGGTTAGACAATATTCATTCAAATTTAAATAAACTACGTCTCGTATTTTTAAATACCTTATGCAACATCGGGATTTTCATTTATTCTGTTTTGGTTACGTTTACAAACAGAAGTCGAGATGCATAATTAATCTTCGAGATAATTAATGATCATCTGGCGCTCTGAGGAGGCAGCCTCGCTATCGATCTGCTGACTGGCTATTTCTTTTTCCCACAACACAAGCTGATTATTCTGTAACTTATACTGACACCATAAAAAACTGCACTAGAGCGTCTGATATATACTAGTGGTGCCACAGCAGTCGTAATTCGACCTTATTTTAATGTTATAGAGGTTCTTTTGTCAGTCTATTTAAAAAGCAAATGTATTTAACATTGACAGCGTGAACGTAAACAATGAATGTTTAATATAATGTGATGATATTATATATAAATTTTAGCTTTCTGCGCTCCTTTTTCGTATAAACTTTAAATATACCTTATTATATTATAATTACCTTTTAATATCCTATAAAAAGAGGTACAAAAATTTCCCTTCACGTATTAATATATAGATCCATAAAAGCGGAATAACACTGAGTCAACTCGGAATAAGACTGATTAATCACGAAATCTCAGTATTTGATATCCTCACTTTAGGGAATCTAAGTTTGTGGACTATAAATGTTTATGTATATATACAATATTGCTTATTTATACATCAGCAACGGGGTTGGGAAATACATAATCAACAAGTAACACCGCAGAGCACAGCTAATTTAGTTTACTTATACTGTCTGTATGTGTCATGGCAATCTTCATGGTAGAAATCTCATTGTAAGTACATAATAGTAGACTTAATATGCCAATCGAGCCGTTAAGAAGAATTAAGGAAACTACGAGCAGTTATCCAATCGTAGATCCGTGAAATAATCAACGACGAAATGACGACACTCTTGACGAAGCCAAAATGGGTGCTCCATTGCAATTCATTACAATACGCCTACTGAAGACAGGCTCGACTGTCAGTAGAAATAACTTACGATATGAGGTGCTTCCTTGTGTTCGCAAGGCACGTCAGAAATTTATTTGTCGTTATTAAAATAAAGTGTATAAAATTCTGCACAGATTTGGTAATTAAAATTTTTAACCGTTTCAAAACAACTGTACAGACGCCATCCAGCAGGTCAAGCTATCAAACTGTCAAATTTTCCCAATTGATTATGAACCTTATTTTATGGTATTAAAGTTGAAAATCAATCAAAGAAATTTGACAGATTGTGGTAGCTTGATGTGCTGGCTGTACTTATACAATTTGTGTAAAGAATCTATACGTATCATCAATCTCGACTTCGACTTCCAGTCTATCCAGATGCGAATGAATCAGTATTTTACACGAAGCGACTGCCATCAGACATCCGCAAACCAATTTCTGGAAAATACTGATATCCTGAGGATAGGCTGGTTTTCAGGCTTTATGGACAAACAGGACCGACGGCTTTACAACTGTGCTCTCCGAGGCTCGGAGGGTGTCGAAGTTTTAAGAATCCGACTCCATCTGATTCGTCATCCGACTCATCTTTCTATTCCTTGTAATGGAATCATGAAAAATATCATTTTAATGTATAAAATATCACTTCAAATCCAATCAACTCAAAAATCTATCATTCTGATATCAAGAGTCAATAACTAATGAATAAAACCTTTAAATGCCAAGTGTGAGCATAAATAATTGCTACAAATATACTGTGTTACTAGATCAAGGTCTGCAAAGCTAATAAAATTATTCACATCAAATATCACCGGAACAATGAACTACTAACCCCAACCAACACCTGCAAAGAACGCTTTACAAACGGAACTATAATAACGACGAATACTTTCCACGAAAACCTACTTTTAGTTAACCTTACTCAGCAAAACAGAAAATGTATAGCAATTCATCCCAAAACTATTCATCACATCCTATAATTCATCGATTAAGAGCGAATGTGTGTTACCAACACAGTGCAATTCGTCATCCCGGTGGCTGCAGCTCTCCCGTTCCCGGGCTCATGTGTCAGATAAAACTATGACTTATATGCTAGCGTATAAAAATAATAATTGAATGGCAGTCGACCGAGGAAGAGGACAATTTGTAGTGGCCTCAAATCAGTACGCTGGGGAAGGTTCTCTAACACAACTAGATCCGTCCTCACTCGGGTAACTTCGTAATTTATTGATGCAACACATCGGTATTTGTCGTGATATAATATGCGCTGTATCTGATTGGAGTATCACGTATTTTAATTTAGCTCGATGATCTCAGAAGTTGTACGTTTTATGGGATACCGGTGGGCCTAATTAGGTTTATATATGTGCTCTTAGCATACAGAGTAATATTTGCTTCGTTTATAAAAAACTAGACAGGCATAAATGAATAAATTAAACAACTGGAGATTTAAGCCTGTTCCTTGTTCGATACGTAGGTCAAGCAAGGTGTTAAATTCTCAGTAGCAGCTTGGAGCTTGGATTAATGTCAAAATGCCAGTTAATGGCAAAAGAACCGAACTCTGCTTAACTCTTCACGGAATCAGGTGATGGTTGTATATAATGTTACTAACTCGAGATCAGAAATAATGAAGTAAAACAAATTTATCAAGGTGTAAAACAATTAACTTCCGTCCTATTAACTAGGGGAAGGGACAAAGGAAGTCACTAACAAGTGTAAACAACGTTTTGTAAAGTAATTCCCTCCCTAGCCGTCATAAAAATGTGCCCACGGAAGTGACAGGGCGACGTTAAAGCGAATGACATAAAATTGTGACGCTCCCGCGTGTCATACTGTGACACGAGGGTGCACTGGGGACCGATGACAGTGAAAGTGTGACAGGTCATTTCACTAATTAACTGGGGACCGCATCCTTACCCACTAATTAAAGTAATACAATTGTAAATTGTGTAAATAAGGCAGTCTTTGCTCTCCTTTATCATAAAGTGCGTCTCGGTGAAGATGCTCATAATATTTCATCTTAAGACAAAATATCGCGCGCCATTCAATGGCCCATCACACACGACGAAGATAATATATATTGTCATCTTACATCTTAAGATAGCTATATATTTCTTATCATAATATAAAATTTTATGATACTATTAGATACGAAGATGCTTATACAGGTTGTAACTTTGACGTATCAAATTCAAAATAAGAATCATGATCCGATAAGTTGTCTAATAAATCGAATAGTAAAGTCGTCATTACTCATACCTATTTAATCACTCTGTAAGTATATAAAAAATACAGAAAGGATTTCATATACCTATTGACGTATTTTCTACGTCTGTCATACTTTGAGAAATTTTTATATTTTAAGTTAAGATATCTTAAGATAAACTATGTATTATAGCATCTCGTGTGACGCGCTTTATATTGAACTGACTTTTGCAGCCCCTCACTAAGATTGTCTCCTGTATCGAGGGTGCGCTTACAAACACAAATTTTATACACAAACTCATAACACACGTACACAACATATACACCCAGACTGAACAACTCATTATTTAAGCCTGACAAATATTTGTTTGGTGCGGAGATCGAAATTGTGTTAAAGCTGCGTTGGTTAAAGAGCGTAAATGTCAGAAATGAATATGTTAAAGCTGATACCGGACATGTGGTAACATTTTAAAAAAGGAGAGCTTTGTATGATGGGGTATACTTCTGAAATAGTCCCATACAATGTATATGATTGATGTATGACCATCGGTTGTGAAAAGAAAGCCCAGATTGTTTTATGAACAGTAAATTACCTACATACCTAATACTATCTAATATATAAAATTCTCGTGTCACAGTTTTCGTTGCCATACTCCTCCGAAACGGCTTGACCGATTTTGATGAAATTTTTTGTGCTTATCGGGGAGGTCTGAGAATAGGCCAACATCTATTTTTCATACCACTAAATTTTTTTTTTTATTTTTTTTTTATGGCAAAACAACGTTTGCTGGGGCAGCTAGTATTCTTATAAAATAGATAATGATCACTTATTAAGTAATAATATATTAGATGGTCTTAAATCTTTTTAGTGACTTTTTAAAGAATCGACATGGCTATATTTTCTGAATACAGGCATAAAATAACGAATTTACAGTATAGATTTTTCAAAAAAAAAAATAAGGAGCATATATTACTCCGGAAAGATTCTTTTATTTTAGCTCGTATCAGTATAATTAAGACATGAATATTCAGCAGTTAAATCCCCATAATAATTCAACAAGTTCCAACGTTCAAAGTGCGGCGGAAAATGGCCATCAGAGTAAAAGGGCTCACTCGTGCTCCCACTTGATTATATTCCACCGTAAGTACTCGGCGCAGGGGTCCCACATTAGAAGCCAGACGAAAATAAAGCATATCATAAAGTTGCAAAATACGCTTTACTTTGGCAAACCTTATTAGGATACTTCAATTGACTCGAAAGACGCTTACGAAGTTATGTGGTAACCAACATAATAGAAAAAATTGAGAAAGAAGGAGATCATTATGTTAAACATTTGCCGTTAGAAGAAAATTACTGCAATTGTTATTGGAATTAGGTATTTATATTAAGTATATTACTTGATAATCTATTTGCGTATGCATGCCACCATGTTATTCAAAGTGGTACGGTAACAACAATCGGTTTCAGAACTGCGTGTCACTGATCCGATCCCCGTACGTAAAATACAGGTAGATCTATAGATAGTAGTTCCAGGTCTGGTTGTTTGTGCATGTTACATTTGTGCATGTAATTACTTAAAAAATATATCTAGGATATATTACTAGTACAACAATGATTTCGAAAATAGCGTATTATTTCCTATAAGACCACGTTAAGCTTTTACATACTTAATCCACATTGCAAATGACAGAAGATATTTACCTGACGATAAATTATTATTAGTTTTAATTAATCAAACTATACAACCAGTATAAGTACCGTTCTGTTCCCACTATCCCTAGAATTAAACTTGTGCAAGCATTTCATCTATTTTCAGCTTCATCATTTAAAACCCGCACTCTTCCTAGACGACGCACCTTCCGTCACAAAACACACTTACAGCTTATCAGCAGCTTATGTCTTATAACAAAGGTATAGAGTTGCAAATTGAAAAGCTAAGTTTCTTTACAATAACAGTTAGCCAGTACAAACCACGGGTGTTAACATATAATCATTTCAACGTAAATATTTACAAGAGGGAGTAAGTCTTTGGCACGGCTGTGTGGTCCTTTTATGACTAATTGTTTGTTTATTCATTGACTATTTTAGATTTGAAAGTATTTATATATAGGTGTTAAGGATTCGTTTCTCCAAAGGAGTTTAGTGGTGACCGAATACAGTTGCAACACTTCCAACAAAAAATAAAATTAAGTAAATAAGTGTATAGGTATACATATAATAAATCGCAATATAACAATTTCAGTATATGGTATGAAATTGAAATTTCTAGCATATACATTATTTAGAGTATTACTATAATTTTAGACGCAGTGCACCAAAATTTCTTGCTAACGAAGCTATTTGTTCACCAAGTAAGGAGAAAATTAATAAAACATTTTACACGTCCCTAAACCGCGGCAGCTTAATTTACAGTAACCCACTTTCGCACAAAGCGTGCGAAATCAACAAAAGACTGTATGAGGGAAGAATAAAGCCTATAATAACATAGACTCATTCGCCGACCTTGTAGCGGCGTAGCGAAGGCTTCCCTTGCTACGAACTACGAAAGTCGTAGCAATTGCTCTACGGAGACCCAAAAATCTATTTTTACAGAATTTCATATATTTTGCTTGGTATAAATACTTGAAATCTTGCTATATTGTCCGATAAACCTTAGAATAGTTTCAAATAAAAAGATTAACAAAAAAAATATAATTATATACACATATAATTACAATAGCAAACGTCTATTAATGTTGTGTTTTGTAAAATTATACTTTCTTACTGAAAAAAATTAGGCATATTATGTATTTTGTATTATTTATGATGGTTGAGGTATTTTTATATATCAATAAAAAATATCAGTCATTATTTAAAAAATATCGCTCAGTATAGCGAGAGTACAAAAGAATTACTTCAGCGTAAACAACACGCGCTTGACATCAACAGGAAATGCCCGGTGAGTGTCGTGGTTCCAACATTCTTTGCATCTTACTATACTATTCCAATTTAGTTTAGATCTATTTCTAAGTATAACAGATGTCATATAAAATTATAGTATTTTAGTTTTTTAGTACAGTATTCTGTATTTTTTCCATAATTTGTACGAAATTGTTGAACTATTTATTTTCGACGCGGTATACTACCGTATTTTTTTCAGTCAGCGTGGTTAGCTGTAACCTAAACCAATGTAGATTTCATGATGATAAGGTAACAATTAATGAAACAAAAGAAACGTTTTTAATTATAAAAATACATACGTATTAAACGATTATAATCAAAAATTAATAGTTCTTTTCAAATCAAAATAATATGAGTATAATCAATTTGAACTATTTTAAGTTTTAAGTACCTATCTGAAAGAGGGCTCCGTAGCCCCCTTTTTATTTAATAATATTAAGCAACTACACTGATAACTTGCCTAAGATCAACTCATAGATTAAGAATTTCTCTTTCATTTCTTGTTCAAAATACATTAAGCGAGTGCATCGCATGCAAATTACTTTTAAATCTCAATGCTAGTTGTGAAGTAATTTCAAAGAGCCGCTGGATTCTCTCCAAAACTTATCGACTAACGTTTTGAATGCAAACGACACAACAATGCATTTCAACATAAGTTGCATCTCACCACAGGACGGAATACAAATACGAGGGTAACAAAATGTTATCAATAAACATTTAGGTGCTACTTGTGATTGCCGAAGTGTGGCCGGATCGAGAAAGTAATACGCGACCAGCATTATTTTATTTTACGATAGAAACTGAGACAAACGTTGTGATGTGGTCTTAAATATTTCTAAAATGTAGGCAATAGATAACGTTAGTATGCTGTCGCTTGTAACGTTTGTGATAACATTCAACAAACAAAACAATTATTCATAATTAATCATCATATCCCAGTCCACGGTACAAGAAAACATCGTAAGAAAACCTACATGCTAAAAATTGTCTCAACAGCGTAAGGAGTCCGCCAAGCTGCAGTAGCTAGCCTAACCCCTCTCATAATAAGAGAAGACCTATACCCAGTAGTGGGTATGACAGTAAATGGGTTGATGATAATGATAATGCTTAAAACCTATACCTCCTTATAACCTCCTTATAAGAGATAGATTGGATTTTGTAAGTTTGTTTTGTTAATATGTGGAAGGTAATCTGCGGGACCATTGCACCTGTTTTAAAAATTCTTTCACCATTTGAAGGATACATTATTCCACAAGGACATAGGCTACGTCTACGTATTATCTTACAACGCAACTGAAGCTGCGGGTGACAGCTTGTACATGATGAAATCATGCATCATTATCTCTTTTACATGTTTATCAATTTATATTTAAGCGCCATCTTAATTCTGCAATGTATTTTTGAATTGCCCTTTATGTTATGAAGAGAAAAATCAGTTTTCGAAGATCCGAGAATTAGTCAAACGCAATTACGATACCATTTAACATCATATCCTCATTTATTATTCAATTATATGTTATAATTATGTCGCATTAAGCTATAAAATGTATAAAAGTAATATCTGTTAACGATCATTCTATGATCAATAAATGCATAGGTAATTGAAAGTAAAGTAATACAAAGTAATCTAGCAAGTCTGTAACCATGTATTTAGCGTACTGCTTATTGCCGGTAGAATTTATAACCATTTCATAGCTTACGTAATATTTACGATCAGGAACAGTACAAATTAGTGAAAGTCTGCAATGATCGTCGAGGTTTATGACCGTCGCGGGCGCATGGTCTATGGTCCAGCAACTGTAAACCGCACATGCATCATGCACTTTCATAAGACATGAAGGATAATTTGAGGATGGAGAGAAACACCCATCTCTATCACTGGGGATGTTACACCTCTGCCTTCCGGTTGATGTCACGTTCGCGTAATATCATTAGACCTCTAGGAACTCTACGCTAGGAACCGATGTTAAAAATGATATGGACTCAACAAAAGCAAAGAGGTCAGACTATTAATGTCTTATAAAATTTGAAAAAACAATACCCCTTATTTGGCGTATTACTTTTTTTATTTGGCGTATTACAAGTATACGACAAAAAGGCACAGAGGTCACCTGGTGGTATTATTTGTGCGTAATTATTTTAAGACCTCAGTTGTTCAAATCGCAGTAATTTCTCTGGTTAAAATTCCCTGCAAACCGGAACACAATAATGTTAATCTTACTTATACTATAAGTAATGTAGGTACTCGAACTATGCAGTACCAAGTATAGTTAGTATTCTAAAAGAACTCGTTAAATCAGTGATACAATGTGCAGTAATAAATCAACTGAATGTTATGGATAATTTCACCCGCACTTATGTTTCATACTTCGGACTGTAGTAGGTAACAGACTAACACTCACACCGTCATGTAATGATGGGAAGCGATAAAGTTATCGAATACTTCGCATGTATTTTCAAATAGTTATAATCATCAACCCATATACTGTCCCACTGCTAGGCACTAGTCTCCTCTCAGATTGAGAGAGATTACAGTCCTCCACGCTGTCCTAATGCGGGTTGGCAGACTTACACACCGTCGAGAAAATTCTCTAAGGCATGCAGGTTTCCTTACGATGTTTTCCTTCGTCGTTTAAGTGAGTGATAATTAATTATTAATACGCACATAAATTCGAAAAGTCAGAGGTGCCTTGGATTCCAACTCTAGGTCTTTGACTTGGCAGTCCAATGTTCATATCACTAGGCTATCACTGCTTGTGGCTATAAAATAATAATATATTGATGATCGAACATAGGTGAGTACGTTATATTCCATACACATAAAATATTAATAACGTATACAGTAATTGACTGTCATTAGTCGTAGCGGTCGTAAGCGCGACTGCTACACTAGAGGTTCGATTCCCATGTCGAGCAATGTTATCAATGAAACTCTCAGTACTAGCACGGAGTTTGGATTTGTGCCCGATGTTTTTTTTTAACTCACTGCTTTTGGAATCTGTTTTAAATACACATAAAAAATACTTAATTTAAATTACTATTTATGTATTTTTAATATACTAGTCAATTGCGGTCTGACAGTGTGCCGGGAAATCAGTTAACTTTGTAACATTAACGCGAGTTGAACCAGTTATTACGAACTATTGTTTAATGTTATGTCACTTTGGCAATATCAGGTCTTGGCCACAAAAGTCTATATCTACTCAATTGAATGATAGTATTTTAAAGTTACTATTTTAACTAATAACTATAATAACAATTAACATCGTATGAATAACTAGCTATAGGTATAAACTGCCGCTGAAGTTACGCGATTGTTAAAGGTAAATAAGTATCATCATAACAGTTATTTCATAAGAATAGCCGGTTGTATCTTATAAAAGCAAATGGTTAATTGAGTTTTCCGCTAGTCGATTTACAAGCACAAATCGTAAATGAGATCGGTAGGTTTCGATTGCAGCGCACCCGGTAGGTAGAGATAGCAACATGGCGAGCGGGCGGATGCTGCGCGCTACAGCCTCCGCCGCGGGCGTAGTACGCCGCGAACAAAGCCGCGTCCCACCCTACTCGCTTCCTGCCTCCGTTTCAGCCTCTTCCGGTCAAGTCGCCCGTAGCACATTTTTATGTATGAAACTAGCACTCAAATGTATATTTTGGATGGAAACATTCACTATACAATAAGATGATAATACCGATATTGACGTACAGTGATATATAGATGCGGATGAGAAGCAGGAGCGTATATGCGCGTGTGTCGTCGAGAGCGCGGTCCGCGGGCTACTGGCGGCAGCCTCCGAGAGGGGGCGGCGGGGGCGGCGGGGGCGCGGGGCTGCGCGGGCCACGGTTTTCATTAAGGAACTGAGCTACGCCGCCGTAGCAACGGTCGCCGCCCCGGCCACGGGAAAGCTCCCGCCCTTGAGATTTATCCCTATAACGTCCAAATAACATCGGTATTTTACCACCTGCCTATGCAAAATTGTCAGTTACGCTTACATGTTTCAAGTAGGCTCATTAGTATTCTATTGAACCAAGGCAAAGGTAAATACGTACGCGTAGGTATAGAACACCTGAATTAACCTATAACCTTACGCTCGACGTTGCAACAGACAACTACTGAGCACTGACATTACTTCATTCAGTACTACTTGCATAATTATATTTAGTTATACAAACATCGAAAAAAATTAAGCATAGCTTAGTTTTGGAGACAATCAATTATCGATCCATATACTGGCCCACTGCTGGGCACGGATCTTCTCTCAGTATGAGAGGGATTAGGCTATAGTCCACCACGCTGGCCTAATGCGGGTTGGCAGACTTCACATGCCATCTCTAAGGCATGCAGTTTTCCTTAACCGTTTTAAGTGAGTGATAATTAATTATTAATACACAAATGAATTTGAAAAGTTAGAGGTCTTGAATCCAAGCCTTGGATTCGAACTCGAGACCATTGACTTGGCAGTCCAATGGTTATATCACTAGGCTATCACTGCTTATATTATCTACATTTCCTGATTATACACATAGGTTACCTAGAACATCTTTAAATAAATAAGTATTGGACGTACAACAAAATGTAAGATTTGGGCATATTGAGAGAATGAATTAAAGAAGACCAACAAAGGGACTTTGTAAGGCGAATGTCAGCGGCAACGTCCAGAGAGGTCGCCCTAGAGGACATATACGCTGATCTTGTTGGTGAGATCCTTCAAAAATATAAGGTGCGTAGTAATCGCAACCGACGCTTGTGTATGACAAGATGTATGAATATAGAAGAAGCAAAAGAAGTATTGTTTATGTAATCATTTGTAAGCACTCGGCGATTAACAAAGTTTAAGTGTCGGTTTCAGTTCATCAATACATGATTATACCAGGGCGCACGTCTTTCATTTATACCAAGAAGGTTGCTAGAATCGTAGCAAGTGGTGGTCTCTAGCGTCTGCTTACCCCTGTAGGAAAAAAGCATATGCATGTATGTACAACAAAACTTCAGTAACAGGCAATATAAAACCATTTTTTATTGCGCCTAAAATCCTCAGGGAGAGTCCACGGTAGAGTCCGAGTAGAGCAACATTTAATTATTTAAGTAGTAGGTACTTGGACATTTAAAAGTTAAGATGAATATTGTTATTAATGAGTTAATTGATCAAATAATTAAGTAGGTAATGTGTTTAAATGTAAAGTCACTTTGGATTTTTGGCCAGTTAAATTGAAATGGGCTCGCCCCTTACGCCCCTCGCCCACCGATTTATGCCCAAACGCAGAGTTCATTGTTCTAACATATTTCTCTTTGAATGAGTTTCAGCAGTTTATTCTGCAGATTTTACCTGTCAATCCCATAATTATTTGTCACTTATTTCTATTTTTTATTAAAAACTAAAACTACCTATTTACCCCATAGGTCAGTGTCGTAGTTTAAAAAGAGGGTTTCCCACACTGATCTCTATAATACAAGGAGGTAAGTTGTTCCCATAAAAGTTCTCACAATATTCTGTCACAATATTACTTTACACTTATAAACATTTTTTGACACAAGAAATCAATGTCATATTTTCTTAGCGATATATTTTTATATTATCTTATAATTACAATATCATACATAAAATGAACAAACGAGAAGCGGTGATATTTTTATTTACCATCGCTCAAGAAATTCAACATTCCTTCGTAAGTCCTGTTATACTGTTTACTCTAAAAGATTATGCCAAAGGCATTTTCCAGTCCCTCGTCGATATTCGTCAAGCTTTACTAGAAAATGCTACACCCAAAAAGGTTTCAGAAATTGTATGCTCCTTCCATATTAAATGGTTGGAAGCTATTCAAGATGTAGAAAAGTTTAAAAAACGGATTAAAGAAACTCCGCGTGATGTTATCCTTAAAGCCATAGATTACACCATTGAATGTACCCGAGAAAGATTTAGCCACCTGCGGAAGTATATTGACACAATGCATACTACTATGACGCATGAAGAACATAAATTAATGCAAGCAGACCTTGAAGTAATAAAAGAAATGCAAGACATTCTTAATAGTACTCTGATCGATAAGCAACAATATATCCGTTCTCAAGCAGACCAAACGGAATACCATAACAAGATTCACGATGAAATAGAAGAACTTATGAACTGGTTAGACAGACTAAACAATAGTCTGGCATTACAGTTCTGTAAAGTACTAAATTTTAAAGTCCCCCTTTCCCCTAGTGATCTTACAAAAACTTTAAAACAGATCATAGATGAAGTTGCTGCTGATCCTACTCCAGAAGCTCAAAGGATAGCCGAACTAATCCACCTCAAGGGTAGAGAATTGGGTTCCAAAGTTCGTTCAAGCTCAGTTAATGAACTAGAAATTGTAAAAGTAGTTGAAAAAATTAAAGCATTGGAAGATCGTATAAGCCGACTACAGACACAAAATTCTTCTGCTTTATTGGCTTTGAAACATAAAACATTGTATTTAGAAGAACGATTGCAATCCCTTGAAAATATAAAAATGGCAATGAAATCTCTTAAAAGAGATAGTGCCGTTGGCGAACAAGCCGATAGTCCTGAAAACACATATGATCATAAAGATACTCGTATTTTCAATCATTTACTACCACATCACGATCGTTGCCGTCTTGTTGAACAACTAATACAACTCTGGAATAGTGCGATTATTGAACATGACCATGAATCCATTATATCTATATTAAGCGTTGCAGACCTTAAAGAGATATTCTCTGACGAAAAGGGAAACTTTACTGTAGATAAATATGGAAGAAAGATTTACTCAAATGCAAATGATAACATATTATACCAATTAAATGAAAATAATGAACTGGTACCTCTAAGAGATGACGACAAACATGTATATTTCTATGACTCGTGCGGTCGATATTATATAAATGATACAAGGGAACGAATCTATAAAGATCATGATGGGGCTAGTGAATATATGCTAAGCAAATGCGGTTACCTTCTAAAAGTTCTGGAAGAAATAGACGGAGTTGAATATTACTTTGATTGGTTAGGTCGATATTACATTAACGAAGAAGGGCGCCATATTTACTGCGAGGAAAACTCATCAGAGGAATATGAACATGACGGTTTAGGTAATCTAGTAAAAATTCATACTGAACCATTTTACTATGGACCGTGCCCAACTGAGCCGATGACATTGGAAGAAAACAATTATTTGAAAGAGGTGGTTGGGGACGCTCTAAAAAAATGCATAGCTGAAGTAGTAGTACACCAACCAACTGATCCTGTAGCTTACTTAGCGGACCGATTAAGTAAATATAGTGACAATATTAAAGAACGTCAAAAACGTCTTATGGATGAACAAGAAAGATTAGAACAGAGTCAATTACTCCATACCACCAGAGAAAATTCTTATAACCTATGTTACGTAGAAGATGAAGCTGATGATGATTTTAACTTTATCAACTATGAACATGACATAGACGAGTTTCTGAATCATTGATTGTGTACCTACGCCATATTTATAGTGTTGTCATGGCTGATATTTTATGTACTTAGATACTTTCAAAACGTTTAAGTTGACGAAACGTTACCTGTACCTATAAATTACTTCTCCAGTAGTGTGAAGTTAAGATCAAAGCTAATGAGGCCAATAGAGGTTAATGTTGATGAACCTGCTTGCCGTAGTTGCCGAGTCCAAGAGCTCACCTTCTATGGGTAGAAAGAATGCTCAACACACCTATCGATTGATAAAATATTACCTGAAATCTTATTATGAAGTAGGTACCACCTACTATCCACTTAATAGTACTACCTACTCGTAAACTCGTGTAGGTGCCTACCTACTTACTGATGAATTTAAAAAAAGTACTGTTCCCATTTCCGTTATTATAAAGCATGATATTATAGAATACGAAGAAGATACAAGAAAAAATTAGACTGTGTCAACCAGCCGGTGGACTACTGGTACTGTATGGTGTGTATTCCCACATCCTGCGGCGCCCGCGCCGTACAGAATATTTTATTTTTTAGATATTATTAACATTTATTGATAATGGTATGTAACATTTTCAGATATTATTTTAGATAAATTAATCATTTAAAAATCTTGAATAAAAAAATATAGAAATGTTAAATGTATTTGTTATAAGTTTATTATCAGCGAAACTTCCTACTAGGACCCCTGTTACTTGCACATGCTTATGTAATTATTACGATTAATTTCTTTTTGCCGAGCGTAGTTAACAATTCCACAGATTACTACTATGTTAGTCTACTACCAGCTACCTAATCTTCAGTCAATATAGGTAACCATTTAGACGGCAACTTACCTTTTTTATGGTAAGGAGAATCCTCATGGATCTTCTGCCACCTAAGGAGGTTCAAGGGTATGTTGGACTCCTACCGAGTACCACCGACTAAAAACCGCAGGCCTTCCTTGCGATATATGTATGTCACGGCCATAGGAATCATGATATTCGCCAAGACCGTGTCAGGCTGTGGTCCTGCGCTCGTTGAACCCCTTCAAAGGGCGCGGCATCTCGTCGGTCCTCGCTGCCTCCTAGACGGTGCGCGTGGATCAAACACGCGCTGCCTACTTGTGCGATTGTCATCAGTTAGCCGCCTGCAGACCACAGCGTATGGAGACCGTTGCGGTTAGGTTTGTACGGAAACCATTACAAAAAGAAGCACAGGAATATACCAGTGGAGTGAATCCAGCTATGAGCTGCGAAATCTGCGCGTTCAATCGTCACATATCCAACAGGGATCTTACTTATTGTTATTCTTTAATGTACACACACAGAAAATATATTAACAAAATACAATAAAAACAAACAATGTAGGAACAAAGGAGAGCTTAACTCAAATTTGAGCCAGCAAATCTTTCAAGTGATCGTTGCATAATTATTAATATAGTAGTACTTAATACAGTAGGTACGGTAAGTAAGGTACCACCAACAAAAATAAATAATACTACTTTTTTAATCATACTAATATGTATTATAAATGTGAAAGTTTGGATGTTTGTTTGTTATTCAATCACGGAAAAACAGCAGAACCGATTTGCATGAAATTTGGTACACCAATAGTAGGTATGTGACCGGGAAAAACTATCTCTACGCTGTCGAATTGGCAACCACTTCAATTCTACCCGGAACTCCGACACAGTCATGTTCTTTGACATAATTAGAACGGGTACCTACTAATTATAGTAGCTGATTCTTGCATTTTCGCTCGGATAAAATATGTCGGAATATTGCCACTCTCAGTAGGCATTATTGCAACGTATTATATTCAGTTTATATTGGGAATTTTAATAAATAGGTAATTAATTATGTAATTACAGTAGCTTGATTTTTGCATTTTCGCTCGGATAGAATATGTCGGAATATTGTCACTGTCAGTAGGCATTATTCCAACGTATTCTATTCAGTTCCAATTAGGAATTTTAATAAATAGGTAATTTAGATAATGCCAAATTGTAAATAAATTCGTCAAAATTGCGTAAGACAAACGGAAACACTATTAAATTTATAAAAAAAAAACCTGGAAGATTAGGTATGATAAAAGGTTTATTATTACGAAAATAATATTATTTAATAATATTTATTTATATTATTTCACTTATTTTTCTTAAATTGTTTACCACCTGATTGGGCTTTGAAAGATTTCTTATCTTTGTTCGGATTTATTTTACCGATTTCTTTCTTCTTTTTGTTGAATTTTTCTTTTAATTTTTTTGAAGCTGCCACTGCTACTTTTTCATTTATTTTGTCCTCATTTTTGCTGACTTGACTCTGCAGGTTTGGACTTTGTTGTTTACCTTTGTTCTTTTTATTCTTCTTTTTCTTTTTATTTGGACTTTGTTGTGTTTGTACGGCATCAACTTTTTTCTGAGGGAATTTTGCGCTCTCGTCTTTCTGTACTTTTTCAGGAACATTTACTGTGTTAGCATTATTTTTCTTTTGCTTGTTGCCTTTGTTTTGTGGAATATTAGGACTACCTGTGTCTGTGTTACTGCTACTTTGAACATTAGTTTGTTTTACGTTGCTAGAACTTTCTACATTTGGTTTATTCTTCTTATTTTTGCGATTTTTCTTTTTGTTTTTCGGTTGACTGCTATTTTCGGTGGGCTGACCCTTAGTTGCAATTTGTTGATTACTTCCTGATCTAGAAACGAAAATAATAGTAGCTGTAGTAACTGTGTACTAACTCTACGTTAGTAGAGTACCGCATCCCACTATCACTATCTTTATTCCTATATTTATAATTTTGTTTATACATTTTATCAACACTAATAACAAAATTAAGATTGTTAATTTAACATTACAAGAACCTTCCAAAATCATAAAGCCTGTTTTGATTTCAAGTGTCAAAGTACACCATGTTATATCCAATTACAGAAATGTTGAATAAATCCTAACAACTTTACTACTTTATACTAAAGTAGCAGTAAAAATTAAAAATGTTATTGTTTATTATCTTTTTTTTATTCTACTAAGGTGGCAAACAAGCATACGGCCCACTTGATGGTAAGCTGTTACCGTAGCCTATAGACGCTTGGAACACCAGGAGTATCACTTGCTCATTGCCGACCCTGTATTGAAAGAGGAATAGTTGGGCAGCCAGAATAAAGGTCAAAATCCCCCCACTGCCAAAGTGCCAACATTACCTCGTGGAGCACTGGCAACCTTGCTCACCGTAAGAAACACAACACAGCTCAAAGCAGTGTTATTTTATTTAGATTTTCGGCAAGGCGGAGGTACTTCCCCAGTCGGGCAGCTCAAATTTGAGTGGAATTACTCCCACTATGCCCTACCTCTCTTAAAACTATTATATAACATTCCTGTTATGTTGAATTATGTATGCTTTAAATAAATACTGCAGTAAACTTACGCTTTTGGCGCATTGGGCTTGGTCTTCTTCTTCTGTGGCTGAACACTATCGGCAGGAGCTGGTCTCTTCACATGAGATAGTTTCTTGTTTTCGATTTCTGGTTTTCCTTCATCTGACTCAACATCTCCATTTTGATTCCGTTCTTCTGCTAATTTAGGGTCAATTTCTTCGTCGTCCTCATCTTTGAATGGCTCCGGCTAAAATATAGAGAAAATATTTTTAAATATACTTAGGCCACATTTGGTAATTGACATTCATAATTTATAATATGTATAACTACAAACTTACAATAACATTAGAAAACTTCTTGAACTTAGCTACATAAAAACCGTCCATATTATGTGTGTGAGGGTAGAACCTTCTAGTTAACTTCAGTGAGGGGTGGAACCTATGGTGCCTGTATTTAACAAAACCTTCAGTGCCAAAGTCAAGTCCTGTGGGCACTAACTTTACGTTTCTACGTTTAAGTGCATAGTTTACTACCCATTCATTTTCTTCAGGCAGAATAGAACAAGTTGAGTACACAATGTAGCCACCCGTGCTGGACTTTGCACTGCAACAGTCAATCGCCGCAAGAAGAAGTTGCCTCTGTATGTTGAAACATCTCTGGATATCTTTCTGATCTTTAGTTGTCTTCACACTTGGGTCTTTGGCAATAACTCCCGTACCAGTACAAGGAGCATCCAGTAATACTCTATCAAAACCTTTCATTACTTCGGGGAACTCTCTGCCATCATGGTTGCAAATTATAGCATTGACAACACCCAACCTATGGAAATTGCCAACTATTGCCTTTGTCCTTTCTTTATTAGCATCATTAGCAAACAATGTTCCAGTATTCTTCATGATGGCAGCAATATGTGATGCCTTGCCGCCTGGTGCTGCACACATATCTAATATTCTTTCGTTCTCTTGTGGTGCTAAAGCCATTACTGGCAAAAAACTGGAAGCACCTTGTAAGATATAATGTCCTGCCAAATATTCAGGTGTAGCACCAACTGGTACAGTTGAACTGTACACAACAAGACCCACTTTGCTCCATTTGCCAACAGGATCTAGATTTACTCCTCTGTTGATGAGAGCTT
This sequence comes from Acronicta alni, assembly GCA_964056405.1. NCBI lineage: Eukaryota > Metazoa > Arthropoda > Insecta > Lepidoptera > Noctuidae > Acronicta > Acronicta alni. The sequence goes on from OZ043918.1 coordinate 11,446,229, forward strand.
GAGCTAAATCTCGCCTTCTAGTTTTAAGACTGTTGGTCCTTATAGTAACAGGTCGCGCAACTTCGCTGGCTTCCAGAAATTCAACTAACTCTTGCACTGGAAATATTTGCATAAGCACTTCCATAAGGAATTCATTATAACTGTAATACAAGCAAAGGTCCTTGAGAAGTAAATCGGTATATTCACATCGAGATCTACTTTCTTCCTTTAAACGATTGAAATCTCCCAGTACTGTTACAACATCTTTGATTCTTTGATGCACATCTTGAAGGCTGGTTGGATTTTGTAGTTCTTCTTCAGAAGGAAATGCAAATACATCTTGTTTGGCTATATTCAGTTGCATTTCTTCATCAGCAAGCTTTTTATCAATTTTCTGTTTTTTCTTTAATTTCAAATTCGCCTTTTCTATGGGTAACATGTCATCATCGTCATCATCATTATCTTCACTGTCTTTATCTTCATCACTGGAATCAGAATCATATTCCAGTTTTCCACCACTTGCTGCACCTTCATCTTCTGAAGTTACATCCCCATTTTCATTGTCTGAATCTTTGAATAAATCGTCTAGAGTTCCAACCTGAAAGTTGTTTTTAAATCAATAAGTGTGTGTGACATAAACAACTATCCTACCTTTGGTTAAATAATGATGAAGTCTGTACAAATTGAAATAAATGTTTGTTTAGAAACTTCTTCATCAACTGCTTTAAAATTTTGACCTAACATCACATTTGAATATGCACATGTTTTTATATAATTTCTGGGACAAAGCTACATGTAGCTGGATATAGCTAGTTTGATAAATTCTAAAAAAAACGTTTTTACGTAATCAGTTTGGTGTTTTTTTTTAGTCAGAAATTACCATATTAAGCCAACAAATTTAAGTATGATACCCAAGGTAAGTACATGTTTGACAGTTTATTATTTTGTTTATATAAAAATTAATTTCTTCCCTAGGATAAAGTTAAAACCATGAAAATTTCATGGAACAACCCATTAGGTGCATGTACATGGCTACCAGCAAAAGTATAGTTAGTTTTCTGTAGTTTAGAGTTTCTTCATGAAGTGGCAACATCCTTACCTTATACTTTTCTCCCTGACCCTTCTTCTTCTTTCCTGCATTATCGTCATCTGAATCTTCTTCCAATTCTTCTGATTCTTGACTGTCATCCTCATTGCCACTGTCATCATTCTCTGAATCAGAGTCTGGTTTTTGTTTTCCTTTTTGTTTGCCTTTCTGTTTAGGTTTAAGCCATTCCTTGTTGTCATCAGTGTAACCTGATATTGAAATGGTAAATGGAAATGTTACAGTCTAACATGTGTTGACTTATCTATAAAAAAACTTTACTTATCTACAGCAAAAATGTTAACCCTTCTACTATTATATTTATTATTTTTGCATCAGAGTTTTGTATAAACTTGTTCAATCTTCTCCCGGCATATTTCAGTGCCTCGCAACTAGTAACTTTATATGAAGAAATAAAGCTATACAAATAAACAGAAACAATAAATGTGTTTCAAATGTTATGGGTCAATTTGCATCAAATGCTCAAACTTGAAGCTGTGGATTCTCCTTCATTTAATTATTTACCTTGTGTAGTCTCTTCTTCTGAACTGTTTTCAGCATCATCTTCAACCTCTGTTTGTTTAGCAACATTTTTCTTAGATTGTTTTAATGCTTTCCTTTTTTCTGCAATTTCAGCCCTTTTCTTTGCTCTTTTGGCTGCCCGTTGCTTCTGTCTATGAGTGAGCTTTTTTTCTGCAGTATCATCTTCCACTGTAATAAAGAGTAATATATACTTCCAAACTATTTCATAAATTGTTTTTGTTTAAATACCATTATTTTTATAAGACAGGTAATATTAACCCTAAAAATATTGTGTTATCTTTAGAACTGGAACATTTCGTCCGAATAAAATAAAAGTATAATTGTAACGACCACCGGGAAGACACTAATACAAGGGGCCTCCCTAAAATTAATTGTGTCGGTACTTAGTGTACTTACGCAGTTCTTTTTTAAACACTGGGTCAGGCTGCTTGCGAGCTTTTCTGCCGGGTCCCTTCTTCACCTTTTTGGTTTCATCAAACTTTGCTTTACGGCCCATGATACGTAACTTATTCTTATATTCTTCGCAAAATCTATAGCCACAAAAACTTTGAATCGTTCTGCTAAACTACAGACTTAACATTTCCTTTCAGTAAAACTGAACACATGTATAGTATTTTTAAAGTAACCACACGTGTTCGACATTCGTGTTCTTCGAAGGAAAAGGTTGACACTGTTGAGAGACAGTTGACACTGACTTCATAGATCAGACAGAATTGACAGCTGTCAGTTTTTTTTTTAATTTATTTGGGCCTTGGCACAAAGCCATCAGCCTAAATCGATACAAAGACATTATTAATTATAGTAAATTAGAGTACAATTTTTAGAAACTGTCAGTTTAACTCATTGGCATAGTTATCTTTTTGAATTTTATGATGCTGAGAATAGAAGATTATATGAAAAACTTATACTAAGTTTTACAAAAATAAATAGAAATTCACAACTATAGATCCTTCTCACAAAAACGCATACACTCTGACGGTATAAACGGCCATCCATCCGCAAATAAGTCACAATCAAGATTGGCGCACAGGAGAGCGTTGAGAGCAGACAGCGAACGCGATATTTGCGACTTAGCACCCGCCACGGTGCTACACCACGGCACGGCAAACAAAGGGTGTCTAGGTTGCGACAGTAGTGTTAGGAACAAAAAATCGACACAACTCATCATGCAGATCAGATGCATCAATATTGCCCCGGAGTATTTTGCACATGACTATAAGTTGGTGCTTTTCCCGCCTGACTTCCAATGATATACATAACAATTTTTTTTTATTCTCCTGCCTTTATCTTCATTCATTCACCTTATACTTATTATATATACTTGGGGTCAGCGCACTACGTCTTTTTTTCCATGCATCTGCCATCTTCTCAGGTCTTACTTCGTTCCGTACCGTATCATCTTTCACACAATCCATCCATCATTTCTTTGGTATTCTTTTCTCATAATCCCTCCACATTTCTGCTTAAAATTTAATAAAACCTTTGGTAATATGTCCTTTCTCTCTTCGCATCCCATGTCCACAGTCCATACCGCAACATTTATGGTTAATCTTTAATACGCAATTTTGTAGTCCACGGAATAGTTTCTGTTCTGTGTTGTATAGTCACTGGCGTGGCGCTACTTTCAAACTGCCTGTGTATACTCATTACTTATCCTGTCTATTCTTGTGACACGACATATTATTCCCCATAATTTAATATACTCATCTCAACTGCATATTTAATTGAATCCTTCGGCGAATACATATAGGCGTGATGGTATATTTATGTTTTTGATATAATTATATACTCACGTCAATAATACAAGATGCTTCAATTGCCTAATTATTTATTCATGTATCAGATATACAAATATTTACAATGCTTATATAATAATATATAATGCATTATACAAGGTCATTATTAGTATATGCGAAACCTGAATATAGTTTGTTCAGAATAAGTGACTGAATCGATTCCAATAATTTTTACATCATGTTATATTTTGTCCCAAAAACATTTCAAAAATTTTACGAGTAGGACACCGAGCGACACTAAGTACCTATCCGCAATCATATGCGCGCAACATAGGTCACGGCAGGTCAAAGTCACGGTGCATTGACACACTGAGCGCTCAGCGCGGGCGCAGTGGGGCGGGCGGGGGTGAACCAACCACTTCAGTCGGCCGGCTGCTATAGGGTAGTGTGCACGTATGTCGCTGCCGTTCAGATAAGTAGGTACATAACGCGAGCGCGGCCGCGAGCGCACGGCATTTCGTTTTCGTTGATCTGTACCTATCGTATATAAAAAGCATCGTCTAAGAAATGGTACGTCTAAGAAATGTTCGTCTAAGAAATGGTACGTACACTAGCGGTTTGTGGTGATAACGCGAGCGCGCGGCAGTTGTGTTTCGGTTGACGTGTACCTATCGTATGTAAAAAGCATAGTGTTCGTGTAAGAAATGGTATGGATACTAGCGGTTTGTGGTGATAAGTGATAACGTATTCCTAGCAGTGGGGCAATCTGACATTAAAGTATTGTCACACACATGAACTAACGTTTTTATTTGTACCTACAGCCTGTTGTGGTTAAGTAATGCGATGTTTAACACTTTTCATCCATTTTGAACTTACAGTGTTTGGTATAAGGTGCAACATATCGCATTGACTACATTTAATCACTTACGGCTGCATTTACAAATCAAGTACTTATTAATGTCTACCTACACTTGACCATTACGACAGTCCAAAGACTGCAAGTGTGATGGAAAATGTGGAAAGTGTGATGTATCATCAGTTAAATAGAATGCAATCGGAAATCGCCGTACGGTTAGGTACCTACTGCCACATTATTATCAATGAGCGCCGCGACGATGCGGGCGCGGGGCGGCGCGGTGGCGCACGAACCACGCGTGATGAGCATGTTTTTGTACGGACAACCAGGTAACTTAACAAGCTTATAACTTTGTGATTTTTCATGATACAGTTTTGAAATTTTGTACATAGATTCTTTACATAAAAATAGACACGTGTTTCAGGTTTCGCATATACTAATAATAATGCTGTATAATGCATAATAGTTTGAATTACTATCTATTATTGGCTGAAATCACTGACCTATAAAATACAATAGAGGTCATTGGCTCAAATATAATATTAATCTGCTTATTTTTTTCTGTTATTCTGTGTGGTTGATAAGTTTAGTAGGACAATGAATGAGAGAAATTAAATTATTCTCTCAGAGAATCCAGAATTTATGTAAACTCTACATTATTGCTCTGTGGTTAAGACATAAATTCATCGAGTCGTGTCAACTCGGGAACCGTCTCACCGACGCTAGCTCACTCGATCTTAGTGATGCAACTTGAGCCTGATTTTACCACTCTAGTCATGCATTTCATTTCGAGTATGTACCACTGAAATGGTCGAGCCACTCAAGTGGTTTTCAAGTCAATCGAGGACTCGAATCACTCGAGTAATCTGTCACAATTCTTGATAAAAACATTTATTCATTTAAACGGAAGCTTAATAAGTTATTAAGCCTTCGTTTCATTGAATTTAACGATAATTCAACAACAAGCTTACTTAATCATTCAGTCTTAATTAAGTTTTATTGGAAACAAAATATATCAGTATCTTTTTGTATTTTTTGGCATTTTCCATGCTAAGATTTGAAGTTATTAAGCAAAACTAACTTTCCTTAATAACTTTAAATTTCAGTATTTCAAAATCATTTGAAATACTGAATCATTAAATTTGACAGATTGGGGAATCTTGATGTGCTGGCCTCTATATTCAATACTTTGGGGTATGAATTACAAATAGTATCGACTCGCCCAATAGGTAGGTTAGGTTTGTTTCAGTGAAATTATTTTCTGCTCTGCGCTATAGTTAACCTTGGAGAAACTTCTGACAAAAAATCGGGAATTTCCCCTAATTAGTAATACGTTTTGCCGACATTTAAATAGTTTTTTCTTTGTTTTTATTTTATTTGACGCATCCCTTCGAACAGCATGTCTAGCTTCCAGCAAAGTTATTTGGCGAAGTGGAATTTTGTTCAACAACAAGTCCCAACTTAATAAGAGTCAGCTTCTTCACTAAAGGAACAGTTTTCTCCTGATAATGAACACCCACAACAAATCTGATAAGGGCATGTAAAATCGATCGCAAGATGATATTAAATAAAAAAAACTGTTTTAAAAATAAAGCAAGGTGTTATAGAGGTAGGAGTTTGTATAATTTTTTTACTTACTGGAAAATAATATTAAAATGTAACTCTAACATTTATAGCGATGATTATTAAACTAAACAAAATCAGTATTTTTATTGGTATATTTGTAAGTCAGTATTTTTTGGAGGCTCCTCGGTATTTTCGTAAAAAATAATCTGGTCACACTGTTTACCGTTTAGTGTTTACCTATTGCCAATTTGGCAATGCCAAATTACTGTCAGTGTCTGTTTTTGACGGACGGAAATAAAATTCGCGAAAAGTCGAGCGGAAACATTTATTTTGCTGAAAAACAGCAATGGATTTTGTAAAAATGTTTTAAGTCTATTGAGTTCTTGGAAGCAGTTGAAATTTAATATAAATTAGTCTATACAATGGTTTTATCAAAAAGCTGTTGTATTGGTCGTAGTATTCTCTTTTCGAAACATATTTTTCCAAAGTACGTACATATCTACCTTTACAAATTTATTTTTAGGTATCATTAATCATTGAGTTATTGTAGTGGTTTGTAAATTTGTTGTTGTTTTTTATATGTTATTTTTATAATACACTGGTATAAAATAATATTCAAGCTCTTACTAACTCTTCCTGTAGTTTTCAGGGTCATTACGTAAATAGACATTTAGTCGACGTTGAATGTCATTGTCATGGCAATGAGCAACAGAAAAGAACTTTTCTAAGTTTTCCACAACATGCAAGAACACGGGAATACTGTGGAAGACAGCTTGTTGGGTAAGTCTAAATTAACTAAATATTAACAATAATATTTCTAATTCTGTAGCAATTTACCATTATACTAATTAAATAATGGAATGTACCAATTGATAACTTTATAATACTAGATACAAATGTGTACCCATAAGTATCCCCACTAAACCATGTAGGCTGCTACCAGTAAAAAAGTAACCTGGTCTAGGTAACATCCTAGACTTTTATAACTGGATGCATGAGTATATTTCTTAAACCTAGATTGTATGCTGAGATAGCCTTTTTTACATTTTCTCTTTGGTTGGCTTTCAACAAAGACAAATCCAGATAAACTCAAATTTATGGCACACTTACTTTTATTATAATTACTGCACAGCTGAAGAGTATTTGCATAATTTATCTTTCACAATTTGTTCATGATTCAATGACTTGGAAAGTGATTTGCATAATGTGAGGATTTACATCAAAGCATATCAATCTCATAATTCATATGAAAGGTTGCTGTGTGTGTATGAAGTGTATGTATCGTACTTAAACTAATATTTTCATACCTTTTCAGACATACAATGGAACAAATGTTTGAAGTTGTATCAGATGTTGGTAACTACTGCAATTTTCTCCCATGGTGTAAAAAATCTATAGTATTAAACAGAAATCCCAATAACCTTAAAGCAGATTTAATAATTGGATTTCCACCAATCAATGAAAGCTATACTTCAAATGTCACCCTAGTCAAACCACATTTGGTGAAAGCAGAATGTACAGATGGCAAGCTCTTCCATCATATGTTAACTCTTTGGAGATTTAGTCCAGGGCTCAAAAGGGAGCAGCAGTCTTGTGTAATAGATTTCCGAATAACATTTGAATTCCGCTCTGCGTTCCATTCACATTTATCAAATATTTTCTTTGATCAAGTTGCTCGACAGATGGAAGGAGCATTCATCAAAGAAGTTGGTAGACGCTATGGACCAGCTTCCATGCAGCCAAGAAATTTACTACTCAATAATGCCATAAAAAGTTGACAAAACCCATAACTAGACAAAATAAAAACTTATAGACCATTATTCAATTTGAATTTACAAAAGTGTAAATGTATTTATTGTGATGATTATTTGTGTTTTTAATTATTGTGATTGTGATTGAATAAAACATTAATTTTATGAATGTTTTTATCAAGAAGCTAAGCTTCCAATGTTATCGAAAGAAAATAAATAAGCATGAAGCATTGCAAACAAACTTTTATTTACATTTGTCCACACTGTGATATTGTAACTGGTATTTTTGGTTTGTTGTTGGGTCCAGTGGGAACATTCTCAATCTTTCTCATTACAAGTAATCCATCAATAACTCTTCCAAACACTACATGCTTATTATCTAAAAAGTTGCACTTTGCACATGTTATAAAAAACTGACAGCCGTTTGTGTCTTTACCACTGTTGGCCATTGATAGCAATCCTGGAGAATCATGTTTCAATACAAAATTTTCATCTGCAAATGTGCTACCACCATATATACTCATGACGCCAGTACCATCACCCTGAAAACAAGTAGATTAGTCACTTACTGTAACATAAGGTATTCTAATAATTTCAGTCATACTATGAAAAAAAAATGTCAGAGTGAGCCCGCACCTCAACCTAACAATAGATTATAATTTCTCCTGTCTTGGTCATCGTGCTGGGCTTACAGAGATACTTCTCACAAGTGAAGTTTTTATTTCAGCAATATAGCTCAAATGGGCACATGTGACTAATCACTGTGTAAGTACAATGTGGACACTTACATTGACAAAGTCTCCACCCTGGATCATGAAGTCTTTAATCACCCTGTGAAAAGTAGCACCTTTGTATCCAAGAGGTACACCATCTCTTCTATATTCTCCAGTGCAGAACTCTCTGAAATTCTCGCTTGTTTTGGGTACGACATCAGCAAACAACTCAAAAATCATTCGACCTATTTCCTAAAAGGTATAAGAGGATAAAAAGAGGAAGTCACATAATAGAATTCCAAAGTATCTTATAATGTAAATGTTAAGCTTACTGTTGTCCCCACAGTTATGTCAAAAAATACAACAGGATTGTTTGGATTACGAAGTTGAGACTGAATTTGATTCCAAGTTGGCATTTTAGATAACTTTGATCTATTTTCTCTATTGCATGAAATAAAATAAATAGCAAACTCGATATAATATAATTCACTATAAGGGAGAACAATTAATATTCTCGGTTTTATTATTGTTTGCTTTGTAAACACCAGACATAACCTAACTTGAGTCAGAGTTCAGACATTGACAAATTGAATGTCATCAGTCATGTCAAATTTTTTCAATTTTTTTTTTCATTTTATTACCTGGTCAGATCTCCTTTAGTACCGCTCATTTTTACGATAATGTTGAGACGAAATCTGATCTGTCGCTTTCCAGAAGGCAGAAGACGAATAACCGTCTTCTGCCTTCTAGCAAGCACCAGATCGGAGTGTATTATCAATACGTAATAAAACTGCGAATTTTGCTCACAACTAGGGATGGGACGTATTTACTTTACTAGGTTTTAAAACCAGGGTTTTGCGAAACTTTGAATTTTTGAGTATTTTTTCCGCATATACAATTGTGCTCACTATTCGTAGATCGATTTCCTATGAAAGTATTTTCAACAAAATAGGGCGAGAAATACTTGCAAGTCTTGTATGAAAGTATTTTGTAAATAAAAATACTTACGTGGAAAATTTAAACAAGGAAGACAGTGGTATTTGCAAAAAAAAAATTACACGTATTTTTTCGCAAATACAAATACGCTCCGTATTCACAACTCAATACGGATCGATATCCTATGCAAGTATTTTCAACTTTAGCTAAAGAAGCTCGGAACTGTAGATTATGAACTAGACTGAATACCGTCAAATACTTTCAAGTATTTTAATACCTGGTTTTCAACCGTGGTATTTTTAAATGCTCGGACTTGGAAACTGGTATTGAATTATAATAATAATAATAATATCATTTATTTTCGGACAACAATGATCCATAGTGTTAGTAAACAATATTAAAGCTTATTACTAGTGTTAGTAGCTATTAAAATAATTACAATACAATATACATATATGTTGTCCTTAACTTATTTTCCTTGAATTGTCACTACATTAAGCATGCAACAATGGTTAATGTAGTGACAGTCGAACCTCTCAGCCATCATCCTCAGGATGGTGTTGGAGCTGGCGCGGACCCTACGCACCAAAGATGTGCACCGTTTTCGCATCGTCGCATAAAAGCAGTCAATGCGCGCCTCAGCGAACATCCCCGACGCACTGCAGTACCGAGGCAGCCCCAACAACATTCTGTAGGCATTGTTGAATTGGACTCGTAGGGCGCTGTACTGTTTTTGAGTATAGTAAGCCCACAGGGCGCTCGAGTAAAAACAAGTGCAATACGCTCTGAAAAGAGTGTTTTTTACTTCTTTCGAGCATCGAGCAAACCTGCGAGCTATCATGTTCGCTCGAACAGACAACGCCCTACGTTCCCGTTCTATGTCTGAATCGTCTTTCAGGTCAGAGGCCACCAGATGCCCAAGGTATTTGAAGGTGTCAACCCTATTTAGCGGTACATTATTTAATATAATGCTAGGGATACTATCTGGACATTTACCCCTGGCCCGAAAAACCATAAATTCACTTTTTTTGCTGTTATAGAGCAGGCCATGGCTGAGAGCATATTCCTCACAAATGCCTAGCAGCTTAGACAGGCCACAAACCGAGGCGCTCAGCAGCACCATGTCGTCCGCATAGCTAATGTTGTTTACACAAACTCCACCAACATGACATCCGACATGTGTGCTACTCAGCCTCTCGATAAGTGCGTTTACATACAGGTTGAAGAGCGTTGGCGAGGTCAACCCCCCTTGCCTCACCCCGCACTCCAACCTGTATGGTTCAGACAGCGCCCCCGACCACCGAACTACGTTGACCTGGTTCCCGTACCAATATTTAAAAATACGAATGCATTCACTTGGCAGGGATGTGTCATTCAGTTTATCCCAGAGGATATCATAGGACACCAGGTCAAACGCTTTCGAAAGGTCGAGGAAGCAAGCATAGACTGGTGTTTTGCGATCAGTATAGTACTTGACAGTCTGCTTCAAACACAGAATAGCTGTTTCAGTGGAGAGTCCCGATTTGAAACCGAATTGATTGTCATGTAACTCGAGACAATCACTCATCAGTGTGTTAAGAAGACTGTCAAGCACCTTAGACAGAATTGTAGCCAGAGATATGGGTCTATAGTTGTTGGCGTCGCTTATATCCCCAGTTTTACTTTTCACGATCGGTACCACCACGGTCTGAATCATAGCTGGCGGTAGGTATGAATGCCCCAGACATATGGAGTAAAACATAGCCAGAACCCTTGGGAGATGGATGCCAGCATATTTAAGATGCTCGATACTCAAGTCATCGTGGCCAGGAGACTTGCCTCGGGTCATGGTCGTGATAACCTTTCTAACATCTTTGGCCGTAAATCTTACACTGAGCTCCTGCCCACGAGTCATACCCTCAAGTCCCGACCGTGATGATTCCAATGGTGAAGTTACCATGAAATGGCTTTTGAACATATCAGCTATGTTTTTCGGATCAGTAAGGCCAGCAACGCTCACAGGCAAGCCCGGCCTTCTGTTTACCTTATTAGTAGACTTCCAAAAACTACGAAAAATGATCAATCATGATCAATCATGATCAACTTTTCGCCAGTGGTCAGTGTAGTCACATTTCTGTTCCTCAAGAACAGATTTTATTCTGTACCTGTACATCGAGAAAAAAATAAAATTGAAAAGCTAAAATCATGCTCGCTCACAAAAATGACCTGAACTGAAACGGCAAAAAGAACCCGGTCAGCATTGCCGTTTTCTTAAAGAACAGAATAGAGTTCGTAGGTCTGTTGCCGGCGTGGCCGCTTAGTGTTGCGAGTCTAATTAACAACTGTACTACTACTCAATGAAAAATATATAAATGCATTATTATTTCATTATAAACGCTACCTAATTTACGGATTCATACTGGCCAAATTACATTCGCTCTAACGCGAACGTTACGTTGGGGCCAACATGTGGAGCCGGCTTGTATAGGCCGCTCTTAAGCCTGTACCACACGATACAATTTGATTGGCACAACAGTACTGCTTATTTAACCTGGCAATAATTATCGTTTTGACATTTCAGTAATAACTATTCTATATTTCTATCTCTCTCTCTAGTCTATTGTCATACATTTCAAAATTTTGAAATTTTCTCAGTGAAAATTCTAAAAATCTCAGTTCCATTGTTTTTAAAGCTCGTTTCGTGCTATTTCCGATAAACGAACTTTATCGGAAATAGTTAAAACAAAAACATGTTCAATTCTTAACGTCTTAAACTAAATATTTATTACTAGTGCTCTTCAATGATGATGAATTTATCGGTGTGACACTGATTATACTGAACATCAACGAGATAACCACCCACTAGAAGGTATTTTTTTCGACTACCTACTAATATTGTAGTTAGAGCAACAAATTTAACAGCCACCTACTTTAAAATGGAAGAACAACAAACTTTCGTTGATTACTACAAAGTTCTTGAGTGTGACAGAACTGCAACAAATGATGAACTAAAGCAAAATTACAAACGTCTCATATTATGTTCACATCCTGACAAGGTTGAGAAACAAAATGATGAGACATTCCTTCTCATACAAAAGGCATGGTCTGTTCTAAAGGATCCTCTGACTAGGAAACAGTATGATGCAGAAGTTTCGTGTCATGAACACAGTGAGTGCTTACTTTATGATACAATTTCTTTAACAAATATGGAGTTCCACAGTGATGATGGTCTGTATACATACCCTTGTAGGTGTGGTGGTACCTATGTATTGGACAGCAATACTATTCCATCGCAAATAGTAATTGGCTGTGATGAATGCTCTTTTTCTATTCAGGTTAATAAACTATTATGATATTTGGTTACTTTTTGTATTAAGGTAGTTTTATAGAAGGTATAATATATTTTATGGACTTATGTAGAAAAGTTTGTAGCTTTGTCATTTAACCACTATGCATTATCTTCACAAAGGTAGATCATGCTGTATACTAATTTACTTACATTGATGTGAATGACATGCAAAGTATGGCCATTGATTCAAGTTGAAGAATACTTTTTATTCTGGAATCTAAATATTTTGTGTTTTTCATAACAGCTGATTAACTCACAAGTATAAAGATAATAGTGGCAATTATAAATTAAATAATGGCAATTCTATAGATGTTTCTGGGCATGTAAGTAGTTAATATTTCTATGATATTATAATTATGTATTATCAGTCAGGGTAAGTGTGTCTATAAAACTGATCCCCTTATCAATTTTGCCATAAACAATTTGTATTTTTTACAAGAATTTAGTTCTAATTTTTATGTTAGCTGGGTAAGTCTAAATAACTATTTGTCTAGTTTTAGAAATATTGATAGTAGACACACTCGCCCCAATTGACCGTATATCTAATAAATTGTGAATTGAACATGATGTAGAGTATGTAGTTTATTATGGTTTATCAAATGAATTGTACTATTTAAGATAAAATCTATCCTATAGTCAAATTGTGTAGTAATTGTTAAAATATTACTCTCTAGAAATCTCTTCCCAAGTACTTACCTATACCTTGTAAATAAATATAATATGTTTATATAAATAATTATAATGCCTGTCTTTGTAAATAAATTATTTATTTAACACTATGATGTGTTGTAAAACAGAAAATGTATTGAAGGTTGAAACCTTTTTAAAATGTGTCACTATTCTCAGAAAAAATCCCTTTTTATTTCTTTTGTTATTCATTTGAGTGTGTTTGGCACCTCCCTTAATGGTAAGTGACAATGCTGCAAACTATGGCCAGAGTGAATAGGCATTATTAGTTAATAATGCCTATTCACTCTCGCCTAATTTATTAAGCAGAATTCTGATATTGTAATCTGAATAGGATTCCAGGACTCACAACCAGTAATTTTCTTGTATGTCCAATATTAAATGTATTCTATGATTTTGTGTAAATTAAATTTACATTAATATTTTAATATATTATTAGGGTGTATGTAATATCATTATTATTTATTATATATTGTAAAATATATTATTTAATTATGTACATAATGCATGTTTTATTTAAATACCTTATGCCACCTTCTTTATTGATGACTTAGTTATTATACTATAGTAGAATGATAGTTTAATATGTAGGTACCTACCAAGTATGTACAGAGGCCAGCACATCACCTACCACAATCTGTCAAATTTCTGTGATTGATTTTCAACTTTGCTACAACGTAATAATGTTCATTTTCAATTGGGAAAATTTGACAGTTTTGGATAGCTTGACCTGCTGGCGTCTGTACTGTGTTAAAATCTACCTTTTTGCGCTATAAGAAAAAGCCTCCTTGTCAACTTTTTGTGCTATGAGATATCATATTTGATTTTGTTATAATTAAGTAAGTAATTCATTTTATCCCCTAAAATTATTATATTTTTATTCATTATTTTGCTTGTCAAGGTTCATTGTAAACTAGCTGACCTTACAGGCATTTTTAATAATTCATGAAATAATCCCATAGACAACTATAAAATTATTTTTCCCTTATAACCTTATTTGGACTTTTAGGATCCCTTAAAAGAAATTGTTTGTTACCAACAACACCACTAAACGACACCCCAGTGGTGCCAAATATCTCCAGCTCAAGTGATGTAATTACGTTAAATTTTTTGACTCGATAAATTCGGTACTGCCTCGTTGGTCTAGTGATCCTAAGCGCGACTGCTACGCTAGAGGTTCTGGGTTCGATTCCCAGGTCGAGCAAGCGAGATCTCAGTACCGCTAGGTACTCATAGTTAGCATTTGTGGCCAGGTAATGGCAATAGACTTGTCCCGTATTATAAGCGATGTAAACATACCGGCGTACTGTGGGTGTACATCGGTGCGCCTTTGTCTAACCCTTCGGGGAATATATTTTTGCGATGGGAAACAACATTGATTAATGTTTCAATTGAATAAAATTAAACCTACTTTTCCAATCCATAAACGTTTGTTATATTAGCAATGAAGGAAGTCAGAATTTTAATTATGCCATTTATTTCGTGGTTAGAGCTAGGCTAGTACATAAATACAAGGTTTTGATAGAGTACAATGATTTATAATAAGGTTAACTCATAAGAATGACTAAATTAAAATCTACATCTACAGTAAAATTTTGTACAGGTTCGAGTAATAATAATATTACTCTGCTTGGAAAATATTTTTAATGTGGAAATGAATTAGTGTACAGAGGCCAGCACATCAAGTTACCACAATCTGTCAAATTTCTTTGATTGATTTTCAACTTTAAGACAAAGGAATAAGGTTCATATTATATTGGGAAAATTTGACAGTTTTGGATAGCTTGACCTGCTGGCGTCTGTACATACTAGCAACATTTCGCTATTTTCGAGAAATTTCATTAAATATTTTATACATTACAGAAGATCTAAGCTATCACATAATGTGAATTAAAATTTCTTTTTATTTTGCTTTATACAAATACTTCATTGGCAAGACTAATTATAAAATAAAATAGGACATAAATTCATTGTAATATAGAATAGAGAGTGGAAGAATAGAGAGATAACAACATCATTACCAAAGTCAGAGACATAATAAGCAATTTGCCATACTCCTACAATAGCAAACTGTCCTATTTAACTACCTAAATATCACCACCTCATGCGATGCTCTTGAAGCATTGCAGGGTGATGATAACTTCTCGTAACAGCAGTAAAAAATAATTCACAAGCACTCATTGAGATTACGATCTTATTAGATTACCAATAGTAATGTGTTTACGCACATTGAAAGTTTAAATAATAGCCATACACAAAATATATACACATTGTGCACATGTTTGTACTTTAAAATTAGATTCACATAAATATGTAATTTAAGTCCAATAAGGCAGTCACTTATCATACACACTCTGCAGCATGTTGGCTTGTCTATTCGTTCATAAACAAACATTACACCATTAACAATCAGCACAGTCTCACTTTGTTCACGCATCTGTCCATGAAGTTTCTCTTTCTCTTCGTCTGTGTGGCAGCTTCTAAAGGCGTGGGCAAAGATAATTGCGTGTGCATTTGTTCCTCGGCTTCTAAAATGCCTTCGCAGCTACGGCATCTACGTGAAGGCTTCTCTATTTCGTGACAGTCTATGTTATCACTACTTTCAGACAGCATTTCAGGTAGGCTATAAAGTGATTTTTCAGGAGATGTGTTCTTAGAAGTATTACTACTAGTAGGTAATTGTTCGCAGCTTTGTGAGGAGGCTAATAAAGATTTATCCAAGGAGGATTGGCGATTTCTTCGTGGTCTGTAAAGAGATATTTTTTATCATTTTAAAAAATCTGGGTCACTCTAATGCTTTAACATCATAATCATTACAGTTATGAAAGTATACAGATGTTTTAATAATAAACAAGGCATCCATTTTTTGCATACATTTCTATAGAAGAGAATACGGAATAGCATAAATAAAGATGCTATTACGTATTCTCTTCTATCCGAATTTAATAAAGATTAATCATATCAACCATCGAAATTTAGAATACTCAATTAAATGTATGGAATGGATACAACCCCATTCTGAAATGAAAATGGTACTTAATACCTACTAGCATCGCAATAACGTCAGAGGCAGAATCAAATGTTGATTCTGTGTATTGCAATTATTTGCAATAGCACTAAATGCATGACATTATGTTCGTATGGCTTGAGGAGCCAGTATAGATGTAGGTAAATAATAATAAATAGAGGTACTACCTACCTCTATTTGGTAACAGATTTTGGTTCGCGGGACGCGGTACCGTTCAAATATCAAATTATGGCTCCGCAATCCATACGGATACTCAACATTCAATAATGTATAATAACTTAATTAAACTGGGTTAAAATTATAACTCGGGATGAACATTTAATTGAAGACATCATACCTAACAGGCGGCAGTGTGTGTATGGGTGCCTCTAGTCAATCTGCTTTATCGCTTCCCCTGCTTTCGCAAGAAGCCATGCGTTGGTAGTTCGGTGGTCCTCGTCCAATGGTGGCAGTTCCAGGTGTCTGCGCATCCCCACGACCTCTCAATTGTCCGTCCAGGCGATTAGCGAGATTTGATTTTCCTCGGAGGAAGCTGTAATTTATTGTTTTGAAAAGTTAACATGAGACATGAGAATGTTATTTAGTATTTAAACAAATAAAATAATCTGTAACCATGTTTGTTTTTATAGGTAAGGCGGCGGTAATTATAAATGTATCATATTCACCTTTCTAGCTTATCAACACAAGCGTCTTGATAATCGTGTATCCATCTCACTCCGTTAAAGTGACATACTGCTCGCATATCCTCGGGAAGCTCTTCAGCTTTCGGCCATTCAAAGTTGTCGATAATTGGTACAATATTGCACTGTGATTGCAACGCTGCCACTATCTCCTAAAACCATAAAATAACGTTAGTATTTTGTTTGTATGAATATTCTCAAATTTGATTTTGATAGGACTCAAATAATTATTTTGAACAGCTTGCTGATTGAAAACTAATTCATTTGAAGACTGGTACTTACTCTGTGAACCCAGTCTTTTCGCTCCGTATCTTTTTTACACCTGTCTAGTGCATTTGGCGTGAGGACAAGTAAAAAGTGTTTTGCCTGTCGTATACTTTGCAGTAAATTGTTGTCAAACTTTCCAGCTTCCAACCGTTCAACATCTATGAACACTGTGAATCCTCGTAACTGAAGATGAACTTTGAGTAAACTAGCCAGTTGCGATCCATTAGACCTCCGGTAACTAACGAATACATCCAAATTCTTCTCCATATTTTCTTCGCCCTTACTTAGCAAACTGCACTCGTATGCTAGAAAAAATGCATAGATTTCAATATAACATTTATCAATACCGTATTTTTTGTAATCAATACAATCCTAATATTTGTATCCTATTGTAATTGACAGTATTACAATGACAAGCAATCTGTCAGTAATACTTGCCAATCACCACTACGACCACAGCATTTTCCGAATATGGAACTTAAAAACTTTAGCTGTATAACTTTATATTTTTTTTATTTGTTAAATTTTAAGTAAGTAATTATTCAGTAACTCACCTCTAATAGCATTTAAAATTCTTAACCTATGTATACTATTCACAATCCGACACTCATTCTCTAGTTGCTCATCACTCAGTCCTCGAATAGATTCTTTGTCAACGCCAGCGTTTAGCATTGAATATGTATAAATAGTGTATTCCGGTCCAATGCCTTGCAGAAAGTCGTTTAGGCTACTCGTGTCTCTAGAAGTGTAGTCTGCCATTTTCTTTAGTTGCTGGAGTTCTCTAGTGAATCTGTAAAAATACAATTATAAATAACTCATACACACTTTCTGGAATATACTTGAACAGATGGGCTTAGAATAAAATAAAATACCTTTTGCGTCTGATTCCATTTTGCAAACCAATATCTTCCTTGAGGTTTTCTTCACTTATTTGTAGTAACAAATCTCCATCAACTCGACTCTCGTAAAAGTTTGTTGCATATTCTGAGAAACCAATTTGTTTTACCCATTCGCGAACATCTTCTATGGACCAAAGAGGAACTTGCTGCGATAATTTATGTGGCACTTCCTCACCTATCAGCCGTAAGGCCTGTGCAGCATATTTAGATGCAACAGCATTTGGACAGCTAGCCACCTTTTTTAACGATTCTATAGCTCCAATCTCTCTAAATATTTCTGTGTTACCCTGTTGTTTCTTGATTCCAGCCTCCATGCAAAAATGGAATGCTGCAAGATTTCTGGCTTCTTCTCTCTTCGAACTCAATACTGGCACCAACCTTTTTAACCAATTTTTGCTTTGACCGTGAGCATGCGCAAGATTTGATCGAGCAAATTCGGAGGGATTGTGTGAAGTTACAAAGGGTTCCACTAAATCTAATGTGCCCGATTTAAGGACGGCGGCTTCTATTTCTTTGTTCGCAACTAATACGGCGATAGCTAAGCAAGCGTAGTATTTGATGTTATCATCGTTGTGGAAAGCTAAGGGGAATAACCACATAGGAACTTTTCTCTTAATCATCGCTTCTTGATTTTCAGCTCCACCATACAAAGACAAATTAGCAAGTGCCGTTGCGCAGTGCCTAAGTGTTTCGACATCATTCTTCCGACATTCAAATAAAACTGCGTCTAAACCTCCCAATTTAATAACATCACCACACGTGCTTTCACTATGCTTGAATAGGTGTTCCAAAATGCCTGTACCTATTCTTGAATGATCTACTGAATTTGCGTGTTTTGTACACGAACAAGCAACGTTTACTACTTTTTCCAGGCCATTCTCTACGACATGAGCTCTATTTTCAGTCGTAAGACATTGTTCAAGCAGTTTTGCAGAAGAGAATTGCAATTCAGGATTATTGTACTCTAAACAATTCCCCATTAGTATGTCAAGCCCTCCAGATTCTCTTAAAGTGTTACATAGGGAATATCCAAGTTCATGACCATACGTTGGCACAGCCCAAGCTCTTCGTAACATTTCATTCAGTTTGTTGAAATGTGTTGATGCATTTTTCATATCTATTTGGTTATTTTTAATCGATGCAATGAACGCATTCATTCTTGAAGAATATTTTTGAATTGCCATTTCCACATCTTTCTGGTTTGAGTTTGTATTTAATTTATCTAGATCTTCAAAAGTTAAATTTGTAAGATCTTCATCACCTGGTTTAATCGCTCCGTTTAATAATTGACTCAACTGAAAAACAAAACACAATTTTAGCGTTTTATAGAGCTAGTCATGCGTGTTTTATACTTTTGAAGGTATTTATTAATATTGTTATTCTGCCACTAGCACTATGGACAATATACCCAATGAAATATCTCCAGTAAAGAGAGAGAAAGAAAGTAACATAATCAAATGTGTCACAAGAAAGTAACTTATAATCTAATTAATGTTTTTGGGCATTGCGTCCTTATGCGATTTAAGCATTTAATACACTTATTTAAAAACATCTTAAACTTTATTTTTTTATGAAATCATCGCTCTCCAAATAAAATAATATTTACTTTCTTGGTTAATTCTGATAAGGTGCACAAGGATGCGCCTTATTTAGATCAGAATTTAAGAACAAAATTACTCACCTGGGAGGAGTGGAGAGTGGATTTGGTTGACATGTTTTTGCTGGAGATCGTCATGTTAGAATGAGCTACACTGGAGTGCTCCTTATGACTGAACATCCCGCTCGACGTAACTGTTTGACGGGCCTGTGCAGAAGCCATGGCCATTTTTTCTGCGCTAAAGGCTTCAGTTTGCAGTCTTGAACTCGTAGCTGACATGTTGTTTGCTTCCTGTGCTGTTACTTCACCCGCTTTCAACGATCGTTGCTCCTAGAATACACATTTTCAGTTATTTTATAATTAACAAAGGATTAAATTTGAGTAGGGCTATGCTAAATTAAAATCTATTGTTGCTATTTCATTTCTAAAAAGAGGCACCCGTGCTATCACTAATAAACGTAAACAACACATGATTCACAAAGTAAATATTTGATAGTTACGGCAATAGCGATACGTAATTTCGGTCTTGAACGTCGTTTTGAAGACATGGTTATTATGTTTGAATTAAAACGTATCACACGTTCGTCCCGAAATGAAAACTACTTTTATATTGGATAGCAGTTCACGTCACGGCTCGTATTGTACGCTCTTATAGTTCCTATTGGATATAGGCCAAACGTGTGAAATTCGTGCGTTTTCTTAAGATTTGAAGTTTGTATAAACACGTCACGTTTTTTGAAGGTCGTATGAGAAATTTTCCGAGGAAATGTAGCCTCACCGAAGGATTTTGCGGCTGCGGATGAAAGCGTGATAGGACGCCGCGACGTACCGGCCACGGGGCGGACCCCCCTCCCGCAGACATTCTGATTCTATATTTAAAACCGACTATTTGAGTACTCGTGCGCGCACGCGCAATAATTGACTTCCGCGTGTGCTTGCGCGCACGACGTTCAGGCACTGACTGAGAAAAGCGTGGTTCAGTTACTGCTGCGATAAGCGCCGGCAGATAAATGAGCTCACCGCTCCAGGCGATCCTCCGCGTCGCAGCATCCTGCCAGTCCATGCGATAATTCGTGCTGCCATAGTGCGCGACAGAACTATCGCGTGATTTTAAAAACGTTCACATGTTTGGATGTTATCGTTACAAGAAATCCCACTACACTGCGCGCTCCGCCGTAGTGGAGGCGGTTCTCCGTGATATCGATCGGCCGCATTCACGCGAGGTCACGTCCTTCGACGCGCCTTTTTGGCTCCACAGACAATATTGCCAGACGTCCAAATGAGGTAGTCGTCTGACCTACTAGTATATTTTTCATAAACCTAAATTGTTGTATATATATAGCAGTATATAGCTTTTGTACTTAATATTTTTTTTTTATCTAAGAAATTAATGCACTCATTTTTATAATAATAAAGGAATGACTTACTTGAAGAGATGCTGCATTTTGTTCTGCAGTTAGGCCTTCGGCCTGTAGCAACCGGTGCGATGCACTAGCTGCACTGCGTTCTGCATATTGCATATCACCATGTTGAACCCGACGCATTTTTGTACTGTTTGAGGCAGATCTCGACGCACTATATCCATCAGCTACAACTCGAGTCGAACTTGCAGAAGTCATACGCGCTGCACTGTACTTTAGTTCATTAGCTGCACTGGATCCAACAACAGCACTATTTCCAGAAAGTAGAGATGGTTTTTCAGTTATAGGAGGGGGCGTGTCAGATTCCGGAAAAGTTACTAGAGGGCCTTCACCGGAGAGTTCCCCCATGTCCCCCATATCACCCATGTCATCCATTTCACTGAGGTCTCGAATGACGGGTAAATTTCGGTCACCCAAGTCATCCTGATCTACTATGTTTTCCATCGAGCTTCTTAATCTGAAAATTTATTAATTTTTTTTATTTATGTGACACTTCAACTAACGTAATATTTTCTGGGATAATAATTGTATCTAGCGCGCGAAGGGGTTGCACGGAAACTGTAGTGTTGCTATTGTTTGTCGGCGTGGTACTGCAAACATAGCGTAGAGAAACAGCGGGTGGGAATTGGCCGAGAGCCAAGGTCGCTCAGGTGAGCTCGCTCATACAGGTTCGTGGGTAATGGCAAAAGTATCTTTAATGTTCTTAGGAAACCGTCTGCGTTAACACCTATTGACCGAACATGAAACAAATATTGGCACGTAATGGATTATCTTATGTAAGTTGTGTAAAAATAATTCCATGTATCATTTTGATCTAAACTAACCTTTGGCCAAAATTTTTCGCTGCTGTGTTGCTTAGGGTCTTCATCTCAGAAATAGAGCTTTTGAGTTCAGTAAGGTCAGACTTCATGGAGCTCGCTTTTCTTTCAGTGTTGGCCATGTGAGCGAGTCGTTGCGATGAACTTTGCAATCTTTGACTCGATGATGCGCTACTGGAAGTTGTGCTCGACACCATCTGTAAAAAACATAACATTATTCAAAAAATGTTACACGGGCACAAGTTGTAGTGATTTAGTGAACATAATGCAATAAGTAGGTAAAGATTAACCTTTACAAGTAATCCTGATAAGACACAAATTGTATGTATTATTCCTAACAACACATTATCAAGACTAGTAGTGTAGAGGAGTTCAGTGCCAATGCTAGAGAAGATTGTAGGTTTGGGCGTCACACGTCTTGGCGC
Source organism: Acronicta alni (assembly GCA_964056405.1). Lineage (NCBI taxonomy): Eukaryota > Metazoa > Arthropoda > Insecta > Lepidoptera > Noctuidae > Acronicta > Acronicta alni. The sequence continues at coordinate 11,468,543 of OZ043918.1, forward strand.
ACCTACACGAACGAAGTAAATAAAAGCCAGGGCTAAACAAAATAGAAATACCGAAATAACAGTGGCATTTTAAAATTAGAACACGTATGAAAAATCCACCTATTATTACATTGACGGCTCATTGTTGAGTTTCTAATACTATGTTATATTGCTCTTGTGTCAATTTTCATCAAACACTTTCGAGGTCTCAATTGAGTATGGCATTTAAAAATAATTATTTGCTTCATAAGCATTTTACATCTGTATTTGTACCTATATAAAAAGTATATAATTCGATGTCTATAAACTATAAAGACTGCTTATAATAGTACCATATTTTGGCAATGAACATTGTGATTGAGAAGCGAAAAAATGATTCAGCGTGTGTGGGCGGGCGGGATGCAACAAATCATGCCCTTGAACCTCGTGCGTACTTATACTCCGAACGTTGTAGACCCGTTAGCGACGACGCGGACGGTTCTTTCATTGCGTGGGATATGAAGTTAATGAATGCTGTGGAGACTACAGAATAATAATATTCGTATTAAATAAAATATTAGCGAGATACAATATTATTTAAAATTAAACCTATGATAATTATGTCGCTCGAAAGTTAAACGTTTTCAATCGTAAAACTATAGTTCTTTCAATTAGTTGTTATTACTGGGTATAGTTCAATGATAATCTATTAAAATACACAGTCGCATTACTGTTTCCATTTTATTCGTATTTTCCAAATATAATCGAAATCTCCGTCAAATTTTATTAATAAAAGTTGAAATTTCATTTGAAGTATAGGAAAATTGTTCTGTATGAGCTATGAAAACAATTTGAGTAAGTGACACTTATTTTAAAAAATCCGGCCATGACTTGATCCACGTTGTAATTCATTATCACTTCTTGTATGAGGTTACTTACTATAGACAGGCCAAGCTCTATCTAGAATTCAATCAATGAATTTAGACGAAGACAAAATGTATATTAACAGTGTTCAAGTAAAACCAAAGGGTTTTAAACAGTGATATCAAAGTCTATTCAGTGAGTACAAAGATTCAGCGAACAACAACAGAGAAACAAAAAAAAAGTTGCTTCATTATCCTGAAAACATCGCAATTTATTCAAACTAAGGATTATTTGTTTTGTTTTCAACATCTCCTACCACTCTACAAATATCATGTTTCTAGGAGCTATAAAGTTCTCGGTAAGGCAAGACATTTCTTTTAAAAATTATATATATATATGCATTATGTTTATGAATATTTTAAAAGGTTAAGGGACTGTGTATAAGGTTGCACTAGTAAGGAGTTGCGTTAAAAGTGCGCCGAACCAATCTCCAAAGGTCATTAATGAATAAGTTTATCTTAGTCCTAGCACATAACTTGTTAATTATTAAATTAATTGTGTAACAAGGTATGTTTGTGGCAACTCTGACAAGCATATTAGGCAGACAAGTGATAACGTGAAATAGGAGGCCCTTAGGGCGGTGAAAATACGTAGTGTCGTCCTACGTTACAACATCTCGATATTCTCTTTGGCAATGCGCCAGATACAGTCCACCATGTCGGTTCATGACGTTCATGTTCACTTGCAGCTGATATCCGGACAGACACATAACATTAGGCATAGCTTTATGCAGCTTTTTTCAATTATAATTATATAAACGCTCTGTCAAGAGATGTCATTGTCCACAGATTACGTCTATGTTTTGAGAAAATAACAACCATTTTCAGGTGCAATGTAAGATAATCTTGCCATTTATTTAATACGTGCTAATTGCTAAACAAAGGTGTGCTAATTTTGTACAGCTTCGAAATAATTAAGCGTTCTGACGACCTCGTTGTCATTAGTTAGTACCAACAATAGATATGTAGGTACCTCTAGCAGGCGGAGCGGCGCGAAGTCGCATTTGCGCAATTTTAATTTTCCCGTAACTCGCGTTGGGCGAGTTCAAAATAAACATACACTGCTTTATAAACCGAGGCCGAGGCTAATAATATATCTCACTCGCTATATTTAAACCCAAAATTATGTTATAATTTATTCCTTAAAATGTGATGTGTAACGACTACACAATTTCAATTACTCGGAATAATTAAATCCACTGTTTTTTTCTGCTGTCAAAACCGCCATGTCCAGGCATCTGTCAAAAGTTACCTTAGTTCTTAGTGTATTCTCTTAAAATATTAGAAGTCTATGTTGCGGTAGTGAATCATCTTTCTTGGATAACTAACATGTCCGGGATATCACACTCTACTTTCTCTGCCAAGTCTTTTACTGTTTTAACAATGATTAATATATGTAATTGAAAACACAAAATAAATTTAGTAAAAAATTTCACACCTTTGTCACTTCCACAAAAGACTATACTAATGCGTGTTCGTGTACGCTTGAAATACATATGAGGTCTATCCTTTTTGTTATATATACCTATAAAAGTTAAAAATTATTATAATTTTGTCTTGGTATGTAAGGAAATAGGTGTCGCGTGATCTTTAAGTACTGAATACCATTACCGTATACCGTAGGTCATAAGGTCATGACTGTTACCACTATAGAAATAGCGTAAGCAATTCTGAATTCAAGTGATAAATGCGGAAATCATGTGATCTCGAATGCTTAGAACAATAATTATTTATTGTTTGATTTTTTTAAATAAGTAAATAATTTATTTAGACAATTTGTGTTCCATAACAGGGCTGCATATTTTAGAACCTGCAAATTTATTTATTTTATAGGTATACTGATTATATTTCTGTGTTTTAGATTTATGGCATTTCTTTAAAATGTACATCATGTACATAAATAAAAATTACTTATACCTAAATAGAGTAAATTTTGCTGTAAATACCCCTATGCTAATCAGCTGACATCCGTTTCTAGAACTAAGAAAAATGTGTATAGATTTTTTTCAGCTTGTTAATAACTTGCAATTAACGACCTTACGTGACTTTCACATTTCGATCGGCCATTCAGCGAACATACGGCGTACGTAAATTAATTTTAAAAGAAAGATAAGGTAGGTATGTATTTTTAGGAAATTATACATACGATCTCTTATCCGGCACTTATTTATGTGACCTGATTGTGCCGAAAATAAAAAATAAATGTATCTAAGATACTCACTTGTTGTGTCGACGAACTAGTAACTTGTGTATTCAGTGTCTGATTTTGTCGAGACATGAGATTGCCTTTCTTTAAGTTTTCCATGACGGAAGCGAGGTCCTTGGCGCTGCCGTTCTGTTTTATACTGTTGTTCCCATCGAGCGAAAACTCTGGTATCTGCAACAAAATCAAACACAGAATTAAAACCAGTTTTTTTTAAATAATAACACAACCTCTATAATTAAAACAAAACTCAAGACATGAATCTTTTAGCATTGGTTTTCAGTCCTAACTCAGCCATTTACTAAAGTTTAAGGCCTAAAATAGTATAAAAAATTATAAAATATAGTATAGTATTTAAATTTACTACCTAGTCCAACCCATTGTAGTTTGCTTTATTACCATAGTAGGCCAATTTTATTGTTGTTCTTGGAACACAGTAACTATAGAGAATTTAGCACAAGGACAATCTACTGCACTTATTGAACCCGTTGATTGAGGTCAAAGGACCCATTGGCGGTGTAATGTAATATCAATGCGTGAGTCATCGGATAGTCCGGTAAGAGGGCATCGCTATTAATCAGAAACTCAGCTCACGCGTCCGATTGTCGAACGCAAAGACATGCTCGACGCATATTGATGGGGCCGCCTACGATACATCCGTGCCTTAGATTGTTTGGTTATGCCTACGATATGTCAAAATATTTAGTCAACAATTCATGCTCCACAATGGATGTTTGATCAAAAGATTTTCAATAGATTCATTAAATATTTCTCGACATGTCATCTCTAATTGAGAAAACTCTAACGTTGAATTCCTAAAAATGGTATATAGGTACCGTAGATCTATTTATGGTTGTTTGTCGATGATTAACGAAGGTAATTTCAGATTGCGTAACCTAAGAATTGCTTGAATCATAACGTCATGTGCCATTTATACAGACCATTCTAATTTATCATTCGCATAAACACAAGATTTAAATAATGATAACGTTGTTCATTGGCTGTGTGACACCGCGATGATTAACCTATCATGTGGGGAAACGGTTCGAGATTCGCATCGGATGACGCGCACTGACGCGGTGGGTGCTGATGTCATGGCCACGCCGGCCGTCGCGGCGTCATCAACATATAACGTATGAACTACTACCTACTTATAATTTACAAAATGACATAACATTCTATCAAAGCAAGGACCATACTTGTAAGGGCAACAAATATTTGATCTTAAAATTCTATGTCAGTAGCTTCTCAAGTTAATAGGTACTTAAATGCTTTAGACTTTGATACTGTCACAGTCGTTACGTATCTCCGTTGATTATGTGCGTCAGGGCTCCCAGCTCCGCGTGCCACGATGAGTAATGTTGATGCAAAAAAGAAGCTATTCAACTCTCAAGTTATATACAACAGGTCAATCGTAGTCCGCGAATGACTCATAAATTCTCAGAAATGTCATCACAGTTCCAGAAATATATCATATATAACGTTTCTCTATGTAGGTATCTGTTACGCAATTAGATCACTGATTTCAAGTGTCAATTTAGCATCACAGGATATGATACAACACATTGTTATTAAACTGTTACAAACGAATGATAAAAGAATTTTCACGCGTGTTGATAACGATAGCGATTGTGATTACTAAAACTCGTAGGGAGAGCTTTTTCAAATCGTAAGTGAAGATTTAGGTACTATAAGAATTGATCAACATACTATCTATTGCATCAATACTAGCTAACTAAATCTGTGATTTTGAGATGAATGATTTTTTAGTTTGGACAATTCTGTGTAGCTGACCAAGTTTCTTCCAAGGGACTTTCATTAGGACATAGTAAGCACTACTAGTACTTTAGCCACGCACAAAATATGGGTTATTTCACCTCTTCGTGGAATATCTGTGCGTGGCATGCATACAAAGCTAATTTCTCCTAAGGTACCTGCAAATGTATGCCATTCAAGAAAAGGATGTATAAACGTAGGTAAGTAACCTATGTTTATACAACATCAAATTTATGTTCAACTCGCAGATTAAGTTTCTACTTCCTATCTTGTCATAAAAATTGTATCGTTAAAAAAACGAGATTGATAAATATGCTTTAAGCCACTAGTAATAAAAATATTACAGTAATAATAATATTTAGAATTCATTGATGAAAGTTGACATTAATAAAGGAAATTTATGGAACAAACGCTACCTCATCATGAGACTAACGTAAAATTGAGTGAGATTATAACCCCTTTTCAGAAAACTGTGATGATGAAAAAAAAACTACCTAAAATAGGTACCATTGGGTCAAACGAAAAGAGAAATAACCGCAGGCGACACTGCCTCTTGCTAGGGTTGTATCTAATGCAATCAGGAGTCCTTCCTTTCCTGCTTTCCTTAGGAAAATACGGATTTTAGTCGGTACGAGTCCGACAAACCCTGCCCTGCAAGTCCCACCTCCCGCTTTGGTTGCAATACATGAGGATATTCCGCACAACAATAAAACAAATCCCAATCCCTGCCCTCTTATTACCACAAAGTCGGCCAGGGCCTCGTCTTCAGTTTGCCTATATCGGGCAGCTGGGAGTGGACCCCCAAGAGTTGGTTAGAATAGGGCCGCAGTTACCAGAGCTACAATTCAGGGGTGTAACCATTTAACGGCATAATAGCGGAAACACCACTCCAGGATTCTTTAAATCGTGCAACCAGGGCCGCACCCAACTACCTGTATTGGGACTTTTCAAGAGACTCGCTTAGTGGATTGACGAGTCATTGTCTTCCAACGAACCTAGACTTTTCAATGCAGGCAATAAGCAGACATAGTTTTCTTCTGGCAAAAGAAGTCCATAAAAAAATCACATCCATTTTGCAAACAATACGCTAGCTCTTACCTGAGATACTCTATCTAAAACAGTTGTGGATTAGCTCAAGTCAGGCCTCTACACATTGGATCAAAGCTCTACAAGGACTTCTTCACGGAAGACATCCAAAATGTAGATGATGATAATAAAGAGCGAATTAGTACCTTGTGTTGCTCAGATCAGAGTTGTGTTTGCAGTCATAGATTAGTGCAACTTAAGATTTAGACTAGGTAGGTATACAATCTAAAGGAAACTACCTGTAAACCTAAAACCTATCTCTCCAATTGTTATGAGTACCGATTAAATAACATATGTCAAAACGCTACATAGCAAATGATAATTGGAAAACATGATGTTTATTATATTGACATTGCAGGTCTTGAGGTCGACAAAATATTGCGATTACATATTTTTATATCTGTATTCTCATAGTCACTGTTAGTCTGAGTCAGAATTAGATAATAAATTTTGGACTTTATACATATTTTATCCAATTAGTGACGGCATACATTATGGAAATAAAGAGATTTTTACTAAGTAGATGATGTTATTGCTCTTTGAAAGATATTTCAAAAAACATTATTATTAACTGTTACGGTGATTAACCAGCTCTCATAAATAAATATTTATAAGAACGGACAGTTAACTGATTGATTAAACCATATCTTCATAAAACTAACATCGGAGTTGTGTTTAGTAGGTACCTATTCTCGCTGTATTTACGTTGTTATGCTTCAAATGTCACTACCTAGAGAGCATATTTTTTCCTCAAATTATTAACATATTATTCGTCACGTAATAATAATTGTAGAATAAAACAAGTACTAATTCTGCTAAATTGATTGATGAATTAGTCAATATTCAATATTACGTCAGTAGGTTATGTGGATCTCAGATGCGTTTTTGCTTGAATTTGCATTCAGTAAGAATAATTGCTAATTATTATTTATTTCTTTTGATAGTTTTTATTTATTTAAATCATGAGTTGTTTTATTGTTTTGTAAGTTAGCATTATCGTTTTCTCGACAGGTATCTGTGCATTTATTAACAAAAAGAAATCATTACAAATTATTGTCTTACATCTCAGCAAAACTTTTTATATTAGGTACTTGTATGCTTAATTCAGCAAATCGCGGAAGGACCCCGGCGCCCAAGAAACATAGATTTTGAATAGTGTCTGTAGCTTGTTAGGAACTTGACAGGTTAAAATTATTGAATAGATTTAAATAAATTACCTGCTGCCAAATCATTCAATATGTAACTAGGTATAAAAATGTCACACTAAGTATATAAAAAAAAAGTCGAGTACTTATTAACGACATATTTATATTACAGGTAAGTATGCTGTTTATTTTAACCATTCTAAAAAATTAATAAAAAATGTGGAACCGTTATTGGTGAAAATTTAACTAGGATAGTTTGTATAATTAACATTTGGTCTGGCGTTTGATTACTTATAAAACTAAATAAGTACTTATAAGTGCTTTTTAAGTGAGAAAATCATAAAAACAGATCCGCAGATGTCTAAAACAAATATACTGCACTGTCCTCGTAAACATTAAAGATAAGCAAAGCGCAGGGCAGTCGCGAATCGAACTAAAGTCAAAAGATACATGACATAAATCGAAATTAATGAGCAGGAAAATAATAGTGCAATGCCTATGCCCATCACGTCAGTGAACAGTGCTCACTTCGGAGAACAGCTTTCACAGCTAACTATTCTGCATTTTGAAATTGATTTTATTTTCTCGCCACTCCTGTTGCTTACTACTTCGAAATTGCATCTTATGCCTTGTGGTATTGACGTCAAGTTCCTATGAACGGTTGACCGGACATTTATAATGCACCTTAATGTTCTGGCTAATGCCAGATGCAGCACATTGCAGTGACCGTTGCATGCCGATCAAGGAGCATTATTACCGAAGGTCAGTTTGGCATGCACAATTATTTTATATGTGGCTTGATAGAGAAAACAAGAGAGCTTTATTACATAATAACGATTATGGATTTACATGCAATTTGTATGCATACCTGAACTAAATGCAGGCACATTTTAATCAGTCATCTAATTCCGATAGTGCGTATAAATTCCTACGGTTAACAGTGACTTACGCTATTTACAGAATTTGTGCTTGTATTCTGACTTGAGTTTCTACTAAATACGTTATAATTGTACTTTTGCGATGTAGTTTCGTCTATTATATCCGTTATTTGATTAACGTTTTGACGATAAAATTAAATTTGACATTATGTAACAGCTTGATTGCAGTGATTTAAATAGATGGCAAACTTAAATAGTAAAGCATCAATCATAAAAAAATGTCAATTAACGGTAGAAAATTTGTTATTATTAGTAATAAATATAGTACGTATGAGCCTCGAGCTACAAATATTTGATTTTACATCTGAGCGCAATGCAATTAAGTGCATGTTCTTAGTCAATTAGTCTAAAGAACTACTAAAATTCGACCGGTTTTGTTAGCATATTAAGTATCTACGTATAGGTACATAATGACCAAGTATATTATATTTCATACATATGGTTATGCATAATCAATTAACTTCTCTTAACAACCAATCAAGAATTTAATGTAGGTATTCTTATTAATTAGAAGCGATTTATTTGCATTTTTCTTTTAGCACAAGGAATGTTAATTCCTACAGTCGTTTATTAAAAAAACACAATCAATACCAGAGTGCAAGCTAAGTGCATACCTACATTGGACATGGATTTGTTGTATCCGCTGATAGTCGTACAATGGTCCCAGTTTTAACAGAATACGAGTAGATCATAATGGCTTTACCTTGTACTGCGCCAACAACTAACACTTTAATAACGTTGACTTAAATGTCTGTCTGACGATTTGATTCACATAATGGTAAAACCAAAACGAGATAAAGTTGGTCGTTATCAACGGAGAGCACTGTCGATCACTTATCGTCATCACAGTCGCGTGTCGAGTATATGGACTTATTACGACGGTACGTGTCACTGTAGCGGCGGCCCCGGCGTGACTGCCGGCCGGCCGGCAGCCGCAAACTTTAACCGGCCGACCACAATGGGCTAATTAGAATGGGCGAGTCGAGCGAGGCGCGGGGTAGAGGGGCTCCACCCACGGACCTTTGCATCCGCTTTACGGACAACTTTGATGAAAAACTGATCTTGGATCCATACTGGAGAACAAATTTGTCAAAATCAGTAATACGATAAAAAGATGGTAACATATTTAACACTCAAAATTAAATTTGCAGATATATTCACACTAGAAGGAAAATACTACACTTAACAGTGTACGAAAATCGGTAACAAAACTTTCATTATAATACATTTTTCGAGGCTAATGAAACATTTTTATAAGCAATATATTTTAAAATATTGGTTAAATGTAATTGACACGCTTCTGAAATATAACATACGTACAATAGATTATGTTATAAAAAAGCTCAGCAAGGGAAGGGAGACCCAGCCACTTCTGTCGTCCGTCGTAATAAGTCAACGACCTTTCAATGTCAGCGAGATACTCGCACAGCGAATCATCAGCACAGATCATTAAACGAATATTATAATATCTGATTTCCTTTCAAATACCGATTTCTACTATTTATGATGACAGAGAATTATTTATTATGGCACTCTATTTAAATGGAATCATTAAGCTGTATCGCTATTGCCTTAAATGGGATTTAATGTCTTTCATTAGCGATAATTTCGGTCTATTGAAATAACATCAATTTATTCTTTGAGTTCATTTTGCTCCCACACACTTGCTTGTACACTTACTCACCTATGCATAGGCATACTCTACTATAGGTCAAAGATGAGTATGTAATGTGCCTATATATTTATACATATATGTATATTCGCTGTACTCGCGTTTTACTTCATTTTACTTTTGGGCAGTTCTGCTATCATTATCAGTACCCTGATTGTTTTATTATAATAATATGCTCATTAAAACTAATATTGTATAAGGCGCTACTCTAATCATTTACTTACGAAAAGAGTACTTATATTAATATCTTTCATAATTCACCAAAAAGGCCATCCTCTTACAGAAAACTATATTCAGAATAATTTTAAAAACGCCTGGCTGAAAATCACTTTTTGTGTGAACGAATTCCCCACACAGTCAATATAATTTCTTGAAAGCAATAAATGTATGAATCATAATACGAGCAAATCGTTAAGCCTATAGGTAGGTACACAATAACACGATTCGTCTCAAGCTATTGTAACTAATTAAATGTTTACTAAATTTGTGAGTAACCGTCTTATTCATACGGTTTCATTGGACTACCGCAGTTTTTAACATTTAAGGAGAATTGCTTAGTTTGGGAACTTTCCGTTTAGTTATTAATTAGTATGATAAATAGCTTGTAACAAAATATCAATTCATACAGTGCCAATGTTCCTCTGTCTACATAATATCCTTATCCCAATTTACTTGTGATCGGCGCATTATGTCTTTTTTTCTTCCATACATCTCTATCACCCATTATTACATCGTTCACTTTCTAGAAGAAAGTGAACGATGAACGAGTCATATCATATCTCACATAGTCCATCCATCTTTTCTTTGGTCTCCCTCTTCCCTTATATCCATCCACATTCACGTTCAAAACCTTCATATAGATACATACATATTATGTTGCATTAAAAGTTTCGTATCAAAAGCAAATTATAAATCCTATGTTAAAAAATAAACATTCTTGCAAATTAAGCTATTCATGCAAATGAAACAATTTTAAAACTTTTGCTAATATTTATTAAAACCTATTATTTCGGTTTACTGCATATGTCTCCAGAGTGGAAACAAAACATCCATTGATATCAAACAAACTAACTACACTCGATTCTACGCAACGAATGACTATTAGTAATATTTATTACTTATAACAAACGATAACGTTAAATAAACACGAGAAAACAACACCTACGTTATGATTACTTGAGTCATATCAAGCATTATGCAGTTCTATGTACCGCGTAACCGTTTCACAGATATATGACTAAACCCACTATGAGTGGTTCCATTCATGTTTTAAGTTTAGTGGTCACGAGCTAAGGTAGTATTTACGACAGCTTTATTGTCAATGGAGCGTAAAAATTGTGTCGTGTTTGATAAGATGCATTAAGTTTTCTTACTCACGAACGACCAAGTTACAATTGATCCTTGCTTTTCAGGTTACGATATTAGCGAACTCCAAAGCATTTATTTTAGGATATTGGATTCTATGGTAATTATTTTAATCCGAGGCCTGCTACGAGAATCGAACATCGAAGATTTGTATCGAAACGACACACAATAATATTGTATAGAAACGATTTTAATGCAAATGCAAACAAACAAACAATTATCTATTAATTTATTGCCAAATAATGAATTAATTAATTCGTGAGGTAGTGTTTTTTTGGCCTTTTAATAACTTGTAGATCTTCACTACTACATATACTTAAAAATTAAATTAATAACATGTAACGTTCATTTCCAATGTCACAGTTTAAAATATAAAAACAATTAAAACCAGACTACAGAAGAAAAGTAACTGAAAACCATGAAATAAGAAAATAATATTTCTATGATAAAATGAAATTGTTTCTTTAACTATGCGCTATTGAAAATTTCTTCCGCATTAATTATACGATTGACATAATTAAGTTCGAACTCGCTGAGTCATCATGAGTTCACGTGGCCGCTTATCACACTACATACATATTGTTATTACGGCACTTATATGTGATGTTACCTGCGCGTGCGCCGATTACAACTAGCTATGACTCACAGTATATCCTGTTCGCCTTTGTGGGACTTTCACAAATATTAGCGCGTTTGGAAAGCTTTTTATAAAGATTTCAAATCGGATGTAGGTATGTAATTTGATCAATCACGGTATTAGATGGAGGTATCTCATCAAAATTAGGTAATGCACTCAGTAATATTGACAATGTTATCTTATCTGATTATAGTATAAATAATTGTTAAAGTACCCGGAATCAAATGTTTGTTTATTTGCGTACGTATTATTTCAAATTCCAACGGTTATTATACAAATTCCATTGGTGATAAAATACCTATCTTCATTTAAAAGCACTCATGACTCATACGTAGTTTGGTCGGTCGATGATGATAAAGGATAAATATTTCTACTGAGTATTTCACAAAAAATTTTTAGATGAAGTCATGCAATCATTGATAATAATGTAACGCAATGGCATCATCGCATGATATCTATTATGATAAGCAATAAGACAGGAAAAGTAATATTGATTCGAGTAGGCGTGTCGGATAAAAGAATTCCGGTAAAATCGAGTACCTGTACGTATTATGTTGTGTTTCGGACAAAGGGATATCTAATCGGCCAGTTTAAAAACTACCCCAAACTCTTTAAGGACCCAGCTATACATTATCAGAACAATTAATATAGGCTTTTGAACTACCTGAACGTGTAACATGATCAACGTAGATAAAGGTCAATCACCACAAAACAGTCAAAACAAACGATCAAAAATTACATTCAATTCAATTCAGAAGAAGCGATTCTTCTTCTTTGTACTGGAAAAAACAATACTAGACATGGAAACGTCGACTTAACATTTGTACTGTTTGACATTTGTATTTAGTCCTGCTCCTGAATCAGTTGCTTCAAACATTAAGATAGCTTCGTGACATGTTCCGCCGCAAACAGTACCCAATTTATGCTGTTAGAGTTGAGGTACTTATTTATAAGCTAAGCTAATTATCTAGGATAAGGAAGAATGGTATTTATGCGTTACGATTATTATTCTAAGGAAAAATTATGAGGTTTTATAATTATTTTCCGTATGTTTTCCATTGTCTTGACTAATCTAAGACTTGTTTACTTAATAGACTCTAACCAATTGCAAGTTTCGTTTTAAGTTTGCGTAATATCTAGCGTTAAAGTTATAGCATCCCCAATTCAGTAGTTGCATATAGTCCTAAGAGTATGCGAAAACTAGTGCGAAACCAAGGGAAAAAAATAATCAAAAAAGGGAAAAGGATAAAGTAAAAGTAATTGCTTGCTTGTTGATTTGATTTTATGGCATGGTTGCTTGCTTGCGAGCTTACAGGCTAAAGCTGACATGCTTAGATGCGTATAGTATGCCTACACGCTGACATGCTTAAATGATTACATGGTTACATGCTTACGTGCTTATCTGCTTTAGCTCACATGTCCACGTGCTTACGTGCTTACATGCTTTCATGCTGACATAATTACTTATGTCCTTGCTCATATCTAGTTCTTACTAGATTTTCTCCCCTTCCTTTTATCATAATAATATCATATTGCATAAAAATTGGAATCAACAATAATGTTTCCTAAAGTTTAAAAAGTTTGAAATTTTACTACTGTCAAATCCTTAATGATATCAGTAGCACCGCTCTATAAATGCATCCAACATGTGCAAATTCAGTGTATACTTACCTAATTATCTAGCAGAATTAATAAAATAAAGAAAACAGAAATAATAAACTTAGGTATTTCTTAATTAAATTTCCAAATAAGACGACCGTCGAAAGTAAATACATTCTTAATTATAGAGCTCGTAAATATTATTTCGGATATTCATATAAATAAATAATTTTGCTAATTTTCCCTGAAAAATATCTACTTGTAATTATTCAATGTTTAAATGTAGGTATGTACTACTCTCCGATTCCAAAATGCTCATGCGCCAATGCATGCAAAAATCTGTTTATATCCAAGTAGGTAAGTATGTTTAAAATGTGTTAAATTTATGGTCTTTGTTGCGTGGCGAGCGCGAACTCCACATGTGTTTGCTTAGTGACGCAGTGGCTACAATACGTTACAGAGGTATGTTTCGTGAATAATATGTTACCGATCCCCCCGAATAAAGACTTGTTTAGTTGTTATACTTAGTGAATTAGAATGATTCGCTAAGGTAAGACGATTTACAACGATAATAAATAATTTATAAGTATAAGTACGTACAAAATTAACCTCAATTTGCCATTCATTCAAGGTCCCTAGTTTTAAGTAGTTCGTAACCGTACCTATTAATATGTATGCAAGTTACTTATACATGTCCCATGTTTGTTAAATAAGATATATTTTTAGCAATAATTGTTATAATATAATTAACTCAAGTATGCAACGTAGATTCTGTTACAACATTATAATTGTTATTTTTGTATGACAGGCATAAATATAGAGCCAGACGCTTTATAAGCAAGTAGCTACCGAGTACTTGAAATAAAGAAAATAAAAAAATGAAAATAATATTTGGTACATGAAACAAACTAAGCTGATAGTGTATAAAACCCCCCACCTAATAATAACAAGCTTAACATACCCATCGTGCATTCTTTGAAGTCTTTTCCGAGGCAAGAAGGGACTCCTCCGAACGTACCTGAAATAATATGAAAAATACAATTTATCATATCTTTAATATATTGATTCTTAGTTACATTCTAAAGAGTAGATTAATAAAGATACATTTTATAACATCTCCTTTCTGCGAGGTATTTATTTACTTTGTATATGTATATTACCTACATTAATATATCGCGTTTAGTTATAAGTATAACATACCAAAATTTTATTAAATCTAAAAGCTACATTTACTTGTCTAACTTCATCAAAGCATGCATTATTCATGCCTGGCTTATATTGGCTTAGGATGGCACCCCTGCAATACTGCGTAGTTTTGAAGGGGTGGTAAGGGTCCCGAAGTATAGCCGCTTTCTCATTTTTATTTCTGTCGCCCTGTGGATTGTTTTTAGTCTTCTGTTTGCATGTCCAATATCATTCTTTATAGAAGCCGTAATAAGCTAATATAACCGCATATACATAAAACATTGTAAACCTATAGGACGACTGATTTCACCGACCGCACCTCCCTGCGCACTTAAAGCAATACTTAAGTATCAGCAATTTCTTTGAATATGATATTTAAATATTTTGCATTTATGCATTTAAAAAATAAGGAATTCTCAAAATACTCCTGATAAGCTACAGCTTAACATAATAGTAATTCTATTGTCTGATGGATTAGTTAAACAGATATCAGGGGTGAGTGCATTTGCTCATCTGAAGTCATCTGTCGTGACTTGTGAAGTTGTGACTCAACAAAATATTTCTGAATCGGTGACGCATAGTTCGTTTACCTGCTAATGTTTACAACTTACTTGTGTTGTATATATCAGATTTTCAACCACAATATTGGTCATAATTTCAAAATACAGTCAAACTTTACCGTATAGTTAAGTACCGTTATTAATATTTCAAGGAGTTCCAATATCATGACCGTCAAAGTTGGAAAGTACATACATTATTCAGGAATAAACCATAGATGAATAAAGGATGAAAAAGAAATCCTTTCTGAGAATTTCCACTAACAGAAACACTAATTAATTAGTCAATTAACTCCCGTTTTATAAATCTTTTACGAGTAAAATCTTATTAACACTGAGACACAAGTCGTAAAAATGCTAATCTAAAATGAATAATTATTACGTAGTTTGTGATATTAGATAAATCCTTATAAAGAAATATTTTAATTCAGGGATTTAAAAAATCGTAAAAGTACGACTTCCGTCATAACAAAATCAAATTAACTGACTTTTTTTTTATCTTTATTTAATTTGGGATTTTTATCCTTGTGGATACATCAACCCCATCGTGCCTTATACAATAATCAAATAAGTACTTAATCTAGGAAAACATATTAATTAATATAGTTGATTAACTGACATAACCTTTTTGCAACATCGGATTTTGGTTGTGCTAATATAGATTGAACTAGCCCCACTTCGAATACATTCAATTGGAATTCTCTAATAAAAGTTTGCCTTTCATCCCGGTTACTAACACAATCCATCAGCAAATGATGTACGTCCTCAACCTTATTGCAAATAATACAGTTAGGTGAATTATTTTTTTTTCATTAGAAATGCAAACTTTGCCGATGGATAGTGTCCGGACCGCAATCGAAAGGCCAACTTGACATAACTTCTACTCAACTTACTATCAAACCAGGGTCCAGGAGTAGGTTCGCCTTGAATTGTCTTATACCAAATTCCTTTTTCTTTAGATTGAATATTAAAATATTCTTTCCAATTGTTAAGGCTCTTCATTTTAAAGGAGAATGGCAGGCTTGTATGGGGCTTTCGTACCGGTAATAAAATTTCGTATTTTGTGATATTTTTTGTTTTAATTGGTAGTTAATATGATAGACGAGCCCTTTTTAAATTCTTAGATTTTTAGAACTTGGGACGTAAAAGTTTTATTTTTTAAGGTTATGTACTAGTGTCCCAATATATGTAGATTGTTAATAGGTACATAAACATTGCTTTTGTGATACAAGTAAATGTTCTAAATTGCTTGTTGCTATCTTTGTAGTGTTTTACTTACCATTAAGTAGGTAGATTGAGATGGAGGATCGTACCTACTCAGTGGGGTGCATTAGGAGATACCTATTTCCAGCAGTGGACTTTGTAGTCCACTGCTGTAGTGGACTTTGTAGTGCACAGGTTGATAATGAAGAAGTCTGGAACATCGTCGCAAAGGGTTGTTAGCTTATCGGTTTTTATCGGATACATTTCGGAGAATGTCCATCAAATCTCCACGATCTTATTCCCGATCATATTGAATGTTATTTCTATTTCTAAATAATTAATTCGATATTTGTGTTATTTTACATACAGCAACTTCTAAAAACATAACTGCGTTTAGTTTACGATTTTATTACGTTTATTTATTAAAATATTTCTATTGATATTATTAATTAATCCGAAGTTCAAAAAATAATATACTTACATGAAAATAAATGGCTTAGTTGCCCTAATAAGTGGTACAAATTCTATAACAGAACAACAAAAAAAGTATGCGGTACGAAATCTACCGTTCGCCTTTAGAAATATATTCTACATAGTCTGGTAAAACAATTAATTCGGAACTGACTTCTAAAAAGCCCGCCTGCTTATAGACAATTTCTGATTATTCGTTGTTCATTAAAAGGTCTTAGCTAAACTACATAGTATCAGAAAATATTATGTAAAGACACCGCCAAATGTATTATAATCCGCACCATTTAAAGACTATCCATATAACGATGTTGAATGTATCGTATCTAAATACTGCAGTGATTAATAAAAATAAAAAACTGCACACGACTTCACGTCAACTTATAGAGCTGCATTACAAAAATCAATATCAACTTATACAGTTGTATTACAAAAATCACCGTCAACTTATACAGTTGTATTACAAAAATCACCGTTATTTCGATGGAATACTAGCGGTCCAAAGGACAAACTGTATAGCTTAATGTGGTACCGATACCATGTGAAACTGAACACACACATAAAAAAGGAAGTTAATAGAGTTAACATTAGTTACATATACTTCCAAATTAGTGCCAGATTTTGATTAAGTATAGATTTTTGCAGACTTCGTTTTATCGAATTTTCACGCCTGTATTAGATAGAGACATACTAATGTATATACACAGTTCGTCATTATGTTTAGATTACCTGTAAAAGAGGGCGAGCCTATTGCCGTTAACCGGGCACAAATCCAGCTGTTAGTGAGAATTTTATAGAAAACCCAATAACACTGGTCGACCTGGGAATGGAATCTAGAAGAACCTCGAGCATAGCAGTCGGGCTTACGACCTCTAGTCTAATGAGCAGATATATATTTTAGACAAATATGTAATGTAATTATATAACTAATAAATAAAGCATTTATGTGCTTTAAGACGACGACAACACGACTATTCGATCGGTGCTTGAATTTTAATGATTTTTTTGTTATACATATTTTTTGTAAAAAACATTTTCATAATTAACACTGCATTGTATTTTTGTTTGTTTACTTTCGAAACACGTTTCTTAAATAACTTCCAAACTCTTAAATTTGTTATATCCGGTGATTTCGTCAAGGTTTTGGTTACAAAAATGGTGTTATGTGTACCCGGTTAATGCGTAGGTTCGCCTTAGGTGCACACTTCTGCGTAATCCTTCGGGGTACAGGCGTGATAGTATGTTAAGGTAAATTTCCTTTAAACTTTTTTAAACCTTTAAATTTATTTTATCATGTCTTTTGAATTGAATTTTTGCTTCAAACATATATAAAATACAAAAAAAAAATGCTGCTATTAATTTAACATCGTAGCAGTCCTTCGAAAATACGAATTGATGTTAAATATAAAATTATAATAAGTTATTTGAATAGTCTGTATGATGTATTTCAAGAATAAAATATGATGCAGCTCACAGTCACAAATTCACAATGGTATGCAGTATTTGCCAAAACTACCAGTAATAAAAAAATAAAACAACGTATATCTCAGTTCTTTGAAAAATTATGCATCGCCGCCGCGCCCGCCGTCGTTGAGTTCCTAATTTGGTTTTGTACATATCTTCGACCTACGCAAATGCAGTTTGCGATTTAATCTTACGATAAATAATCTACCTATATGCTCTAAAGCGTATTCGTTTTGGTTTTTAATATCTGTAAAGCAAAAGTAACTAAGTGGCGCTGTCCAATAACTCCAGGTTTGAAGCTTCAATTATTCATTAAAATCTTTTCTATTGAGTCATTATGTTTCGTGATGTGACGGTCATCATTATATCAAAATCACATTTCTTTGGAACTGGTCTGATGGATCTCTTAATGGACAATGATTTCAAAGTATGAGCAATTTAATTCAGCTTAAGAGACAATGCGTAGGCACATTGCAGCTCATAAGTGCGTTGTAAACTCAATAAGCGTCGAGACAGCTGTAGGCGGCCGGAAAAGTGGACCGTCGAGTGTTAGTCGACTTCCTACTTAAGAGTGCTCAGTGTTCGGCGGAAACGCTATTTTTGGCGCCCACTGTCGCTTCCTCCGAGGAAAGTTCACTAGTTGAATGCAATCACTTTAGATCAGATCGGAATCATCATCTTTCTTTTATAAGATAGGTACCTACTTCAATTAGTAAACGGTTAGAATTGAACATTGAAACACTAAATGTCCATACAAAGACAAGAATTACTGTCTGCCGGACAATTACGTTTGTCGCAAACGACACTGATTACATTTTCTTACACAGGAAGTAATATATGAGTTGTTAATAGACATGCCTGCTATTATCATTTATATAGCGATTATTCTGCCCACACAGCAGTGACAAATCGATGTGATAAAACAAAATCCGGAACTCGCCGTGTTCACCTAAGATATTTTGCGACACTAATTCATAAAAAAAAAACTTCCTACCTGCTTACTAAAACAAACAATGCATAATAATGCCAAGAAGATATTTAGTGCATTCCTGACCACATATTTGTTCCCTTACGGATCTCGGTCTGCGTTCCCTTCATTGTGTCCACGCCTGTAAGTGTGTGTGGAATGCATAGGGACTCTTCGTTCACCGGAACACCCATTTTGGTAAAAAAATAAAAATTAGCCTTGTATTTTACACACGTTCGGTACTATTCCAGCCGAGTTAAGCATAATTAAAGATATTGTTTTAACACTGCCGTTTCTTTATCAAAATCCAATTTCGGAAAGGATTCTAATGACTTGACCAATTTTTTTAATAATTCACAGATTATCATTGTTTCAGACACCTACCTATCTTTATTATGGAAGAATCACTTTAAAATAAGCTTTTTAAGAAACTGGTCTTCTCAGAACAATAACTTGTGATATAAGAATTCTTAATTACTGTTATTAAGAGCCTTTGTTTTGGAAACAATCCTTATCATTCTAGAGATTAGCATGGCGATCTTGTAATAGACTAAGGCACGTAACAAAACACCTAAGTAAAAATATTTATTACACATGATCCTATTTACTTTCCGTCCTTTGATTCCTATCTCCAGTTGGCAATGACAACCATGGCCTATATAGAAGACAATCAATTATAATTTGTGCCATACACGGCGAGACTGCAGTTAATGTATAACCATAAAGTCGGAGGTCTGATGTGAATGCGCAGTTGACTCTTATCACAGAGCGCGGTAATATAAAAGAGAACTACATTTATAACGATTCAATTTCTTGCCATTACAACAACAAGGTTTACATTCATTTGTTCTACCATTTTGTCCAGATGTGGGAACTGTTTTACCCTTTGACCTGCTTGCACGATGGAAGAATTTAGTCCTTAACAACGCTGACTGTGAGTTCAATCTGACGATTCAGTGACTTTGTAGGTCACCGATATTGCACAGGGACCTTGTGTAATAACCAGTATCTCGAACGAACGCGGATGCAATGTGTGAACAAGAGCGCAGAGAAAATTAAGAAACTTAATTTAGAACAGGAAATATACAAAGATCACTTTAGGCTCTTAATTTTTTTTTCAGTTTCTGTAGTGCTAGTATTCTCATTGTGTATGTGATAAATAGTGATACTTCTGGTTAACTATCAACTAAACCAACAATGGGCTGCTGCCATTACTGAGAATCCCGCCAAGGCTAAAATATGAATATTTCTGAAGTAGGTCGACTAAGTGGAACAGCTTACACTTTAACTGAATCATAGGTTACGTGAAACATTATTATTCATATGATGATAACTATCGGAATACACAGTTAATTTTTGGTATTGCTATGGAGATACAAATTTTGTAACTGTACCTACAATTTATTTTCTACGAGCGACTATAGGTAGAGAACAGTTCACGTACGTTGTCGACATTTTAATAATACATATTTTAATAATTCCAGTAATAAATCCAGCATCTTAAACAGTTTTGTCTCTTACAAATTTCATAATTTAAATACATGTGACCATTTCTTTGTTTTTCCTTTACTTACTTTATCTACATCCGTTGTATGTTCGGCTAGCAATTAGTCTGACATACGATTTTTTGTTATATTATAGTTTTTGTAGTAAAATCATCAAACAAGGTAGTTATTGTAAACATTGCTGTAAGTATTTTGTTACATAGAAATATGACCACTGGTATTTGTAAACCTTTTTGCCTATTTAGTTTGATTTTATTACCTGAGGGACCAACTCAACAACGGAAATTGTTCTATAGCAGAAAGAGGTACTCGTTGACTGCCTACCTCACTAAATCCATAAAATAATGACAGAATTATGTACTTCATTATGTTTAATTACATACTTTGCAGAATAATTATTATAAAGTCAATAAGGTTTTTGTTTGCATCGCATTTTCTTATCAGTATAACATGTTCTTGAATGTTAACTTAGAGTCGCATGATAAGTAGAGGAGTGTCTTACCTTCTTAGGAAAAAATATTTTCGGTTTTCCCGTGTATGTGGAATATGAGGCCATGTTATCGACTTTGGTCACAACCATAATTTGGGCGAAAACACAAAATCCGGGACGAGCAAACACTACCCAAAAAGAGTAATAAATGAGGAAAACGTATTTTTTCTTGTATTTTCTAGAGTTTTCGGTGATCACGTGTTTCGCCGCGGGATTTAATCTATAGTTTAACACTTTATGATTACTACTCTACGGCACGTATTCACAACGCCACGAAAGTTTTTGTTAGAGTTGGTTTTCGTCGCAATAAACTTTTAATCCTTGGACGCGACGCGTCCACGTCACCGTCGTCGTCGCGACGGTCTGTCTCTTAGGCTCCTGCTCGCTCCAAAATTCAATCGTACGCACTATAAAACAACATTAAAATGTTATTCGAAGCACTCATACAATATCGCTGTCACATCTTAACATCGTCGCGACTGTTTACGAGCCACGTTGTACGGGTCGCCGCGCGCTGTTTCTTTTCAAACTGAATTTTCGTCGCATTCAACAGTTGCTTTTATCAATTCATACGTAGGTTCTCCCCCCGCCCGACTCTTTGTTTCACTCGCACCTTCACGTTTAACGCTTGAGTAGAAAGTGATAGCATAACACACCTCACACATACACATATTACATAACAACGGCAATACTAGGTATGTACAGAACATAATGCATGGCATACGTTACTTTTAGTACGTATGTATATACAGATGCTACGTATGGTAATACCGGTATTTGTGGATTTAAATGTAGAGCTATAATAATAGAGAAACATTTTAGAATAACAATATTATGAACCTATGCCAATGGTCAAACCGGTTCGAAGACTAATATAAAATCACCATGCTTTAATACGTATATGACCTGAATTATTAACTAATAAAAAACGCTAACTTCTTTTGTTCTTTAATAGGCGACAAGAGGAAATCGCGGAATATTAAAAATTATGTTTAGGGAATTCAGTACTTGGATAGATTGCACATAAAGTTAATAGTCACCGAACGACAAGGAAAGCATTGTTTTAATTAATATATTAAAATACGTTTCGTTCGAGTTAATTTTCATAAAAATCACATTATTTTTCACAAAGATAGATAGTACCTACTATAATTGTCATGATGTGTAGACATGTCGTTATACCTAAAAAGGTTATTTAAACTGTGTATAGACTCAGCAGTAAAAGGGATAATTTAGTTGATGGGTTAAAAATAGGATCGATACAAAACTTCCTACAAAGATGTTTTTTTTTAAGGGGTAAAGTATAATGAATAGTTCAGTTAAGAGAAAGATGTGTACTAAGTTATTTTAATGTTGGTCCTCCCTTTTCATGAAGGATGAGGTATCATAGGTGGTACTCATTGGCGCCTGTTTGGAAATAGAAAGCAGTGACACATCAGAGGGGCGACGGCTGGCGAGACAACTGCCGCCGACTGGCGCCGCCCATGCAAGGGGACATGATACATTAGGATTTATTTTGCAGATAGACTGGTATATCCATTATTGGTGGAAATAATTGTGAGGCTCTACTTACTTGTCTCTTTAAAAATACTTGTCTCTTTTATAATATGCTCGCTTTAACCCGTTGCTTTGCTCTGGTAGATCACCATCAATTAATTTTGGTAAGTTTTCAGTAATAGCTGTTTTCTTAACTTTTGAGATGCATTACTAAATGGACCATGGACGCTGTAAAGGGTCCGAAACGTAGGGATTAATAATATCAATATAACGCGATAAAATCCGTAAAAAGTAGTTTTATTTCAATGTATAATATTCGCCTAAATGTCAGAAATTAGTATGCATTACTAAATTGATTTTATAGTAGTTGCTTTTAAGTGACAATATTTAGAACCTTCATTATTAGGTAGTTCTCCAAACATTAAAGCTATAGATGTCACTTATCAAGTTCAATCCAAATCTGTTTTTATAATGCGTAAGGAACATACCTCAGCACAGCGTCACAAGTTTTTTATAATTATTTTTTCCTGAATAAGTAGACTATTTTTATTTTGTTGATTTAAATATTAAAAAAGGTATTAAGAGATAAAAAGTTTTTTAATATTATTATTAGCGTCATCAATGTTATTATAATGATGTGATGATTTGGCGCTATAAATTAAATACATTACGCACGTGCTGCCGCGACCTACTGACACAACCTTGTGCAAAATGACTAGGTACTAGAATTGTGGATATTGTCACAGCACACCATGAGGCAGCCTCTCTTCCTATGCCTACATAGGAAGAGAGGCTGCCTCATGCCTCATGTCAGTTTTATATGACGTTAGGACATTATTTGATAATTATTTTTTACTTTGAAAATACAGTATGCCTCAAGAGATGTGCTTAACTTCAAACATTTGATTGAGTTTACTTGCATATTTATGACTGTGACATACAAACAAGGAGCAACCTAGAAATAAAACTATTTTTTACTTTTTACCCTGTAAAGGGTCGGAAACGTCGGGATTAATAATATCAATATAACGCGATAAAGAAAAGTAAAAAGTAGTTTTATTTCAATCTATAATATTCGCGTAAATGTCAGAAATCAATAAGGAGCAACCTATTTAAATAACTGTATTGAATGATTAGCAGATTTAATAAGCAGATAATGGTACCTAAATACTATAAATACACCTACTTATAAGATTATTGCCGATCCATTCATGAATAAGATACGATAAGATGTAGAAACGGATGACGCAAATGAATTTTTAAATAGGCTAATATTTTGTGTTTAATTAGCTGTTGTTATTATAACACAAACTACTTCGCACATCTGCGCTTATTGATGTCAAATGATTAAAGAAATACAACCTTACATTTGAATATGTTTACCGAATTAGTAGGTACACTAATTCAATACTACCTACTGAAAAAATAGCATAATGTAAAACTAAAGTAATAATACTGATACAAGAAACAAACAACATTACCAGAGGCACAACTTTGGAGCTGAACTTGCAAAACGAATTCCCTCTTATATAACATGTCACTGTTTTCTTCAATTTCATGTCACACAAAATTAAAACTTCTTTGAAATAGACCTCTGTAATCACGTAGTAATACACACGACACATTTGCGTACGACTGTAACAAATAATGCTACGGTCAATTCTGTCGCCAAGTGAAACAAAGAAAATAATCCTGACGGCGTATTTCATAAAAATCAGCGCGAATCATTACTCGACCGACTTATTTTTGCCGTTTTGCAACTTTACTCCTATGTCTTATGCAAGAAAATGTAGTACATGGCACGAAACATGTTTTCCCTTTGAGAATAAAAGTACCATCGTGTTATATTGCCCAATATCATGGCTGTGATAAATGTTATAACGATTTAAAAAAAAAAAAATTCGTAGAAAAAATCAAGCAGATCTGCTATAGGTTTTATATTCATTGTTAACAGAGTAAACAATAGATTATGTGTACCTACATTATAAACGTTCTCCTAATTGTTGAACAAATCGGAACGATGAACTTTGCTTAAAAAGATCGCTGAGATGAATGTTTTGATTCATTGTCTACTTCCAAATTTGTTTGGATTTTAATCACGCATGTTTTCAATTTATTGAAACGTTAGTCATGGCAGGTACACTTCCGAGCAAGGTCAATGTACTGGCGGCCATAACATCAAATACCCTTTGTACATGCTTTTTGATACCAATCAGAATAATGCAATTTAATCATAATAATATAATATGCGTACGGAAAGTGCACGTAGTTCGTTGACCAGCTTGGTAAGACAACAGTAGTAAAAAGTTATAGAAAAGCTAGGCGTTATGTTAATAACCTGTCAAGAAGCAATTAGCAGACACAACATAAATAATTTGTTGCGACCCTCTGGAGGGTCACGGTTCTTTAAAGAATAAGTGGCGTAAGTACACCCAAACGCCAATAGTATTAATACATTTTGATCAAATGTCTTTTGTGTTAAGTTAATTGTTTTTAAATGAAACCAAAAACCAAAATCAACGCTTGGAGAATAGGTATAAATTCATATTTTAAATAAAATATTATTAAACTTTTCGTGAAAATACTAATAACTGCAGTAAAATTTGATTTGTGACTTAAATGTCTCGGCAGTTGATTGCAAATATAGACATTATTTTAATATACTAAGGTATAAAATTAAACAGCAATTAGGTAGAGCCGAACTCAACACGCGCGTCGCCATTTGCCGTGCCATGATGTTTACATTTGAAGTCACGTTGCTGAGAGATGCAGTACAAAGGCAGTTGTCCACCCGGAACAACCAAAGTTATTTGCTCAGACTAGCATAATTGATTATCAGATTATAACTCGTCAAAGTGACTTATGTACGCAACTCTTTTTGGAATATACTACATTAAGTGTACAAAAAACAGGGGCTCAAGTAATAACGCGTTTGTCATGGTCTGTGAATGGCTTAGCACATCGAAAGCTTTCCGTCCTCAGGGGAGGAATATAATCGTTAGAGGTAGTCAGAAGCTCAAAAGCCAACCAACCATTAATTAACAACAGTATTGCTTTGAAATTGGTTTTCGGAGCTTGATGAAGCAGTTGCTTCATGTAAAAAATACCAATTCAGATACATCTGGTCAACCGATGGCAAAAATAATCTGAAAAAAGGCTAGGATGATGTTAACACCTCCTTGTATGTTTACTCATAAATATTCCGAAATTGTATGTACGTAATAAAGGAAATTGTGCGTCCTGGCCAACTACATAAACCTAGTGTTACGTACTTATGACCTAAGAGTAAAAGGGACATCCATTTTTCCTTAATTTTATGGCTAACGGTTGACTAACATGTGCATACATGCAAAGTGTCACGTATAAGTGTCCTTTGATTTTAACAGAAGATAGTAAATTTTGTTTATCATTAGTCTATACTAAGCTTTAATTGGTTTACTAATTTGATACATAATAAGGTCTGCGTAATTTGTTAATAAGTAATTTTACGCAAAAATGTAAACTATATGATCGCTTACACAAGGGAAATCAGATATTGTGCGGAGTGCATTAATTAAGTCTTGAAGGCGCGTGGGAAAGAACAGAAAATGATCATCTTAAGGTAAAATATATCACGTTAAAATAATAACTACCAAGTGCAGTCTACATATAACTGAGGTAGCAACAAAATCTAACAAAAATTTGGATCAGGTAAATCTCCCGAAATACCTAAATATTTGTCTAAAAATAACACTAATTAAAAATCGAAGCAAATTTACCTAATAATGTAAATTTTCATACACATCCGTAAATTAAGAACAGAGACTGTATTTAGCGGGAAATTATGAAATCACCACAACCTGAACTCTAATACAATCTATAATATTATTTTTTTAATATCAGATGGTTCTAGATTTAGCATGCCACCCTCTGAAACACAATTCTTACTAAATTCATACTTTTAATGAGCCACATAAACGAACCAGGTGCCATTTAAAGTAAACTTAAAAAAAAAGGTGTGCATTAGATAATGTTATTTCGGTTTAGACGTACTTTGCTGCCGAAAAAGAAATTTATGGATGTGAATGGTTAAAAGCACGTGAGTTAAGATTTTGTACGACTTACTGCTGACAGACAGTTATAGTGTTATCTGTAAAGCACGTGCCCCTAGTGTCAACACAGATGGTGTTCAGTTCTGTCACGGGAAGTGCCGAGTAATCATTTCATCGTACTAATCATGTACGGTCAGCAACGAAAGTCGCTGAACACAGCTAAATTTTGCAAACATGACAGCTCCAAAACTTGTCAAGAGATTTTTTATTATGAAGGCAAGGTAAATATTTAATGGTCATCTATGCAATGTTTTCGCACAAGTAACTTATATTAAAAATCGTATTGAAGATTGCATGTTCAGCGACTTTCGTTGTTGACTGTACATAAAAGAGTAAATTTCTTTATGACAACTGCCTCAACGTGTTAAAAAATGTTGTAAGTATGCACATGCGCATGTTGTTACTACAAATAATTAAAGCATCTATTTCAGTATTCAGCTATAAACTTTGGATCTTAGCTATTGCAGTTTTGGCTGGTTATCTTTAAACCGAGTCAAAACTTTTACTTCATCGGATAGTTAAATTTTAGGACAAGGCAAACAAGTCAACGTTAAGTGCATTTTCATATTTCAATGAACGAGTGTGTTATAAATAAACAGAGTTGAATTTAAACCACGTCTATCTACGCGCTGTAACCCAATGTAAGTACACACTTATTTACCCATTAATTTCGATGCATTTCAAATCTTAGTTCGAAGATATATTTCACAAAAATACAATCATATAAATAGATTCTTCAATAAAATGCCAATATAGCGTCATTGTTTTCTTGTACATTATTCCAGAAAAAATATAAACATTAATAAAACTTCGCCCCTACTTAGTCGACATGTTCGCAGGTGTATCTAGGTATAAAATATTAAATAACTTGTACGATTCAGCTTTACTACGAAAACATTAGATGCTGACAGTACATAACATAACTCGTAAAACTAATTTGATACAGAACGATTCAAGATATACACATAGCGAAAGAAAAATTAGATCTCAGGCAGGGTTCAAACCTGCGTCCTTCCGTTATACTGGAATTTTATATGTTTAAAATTGTTTAGCATGTGTTAATGCCAAATAAAAAACAACTAACGTAAGTTCATTTGTAACTATATTTCACATACAACTAGGTGCTGAATTTGAAACCCCATTTCAGTATAATGGAGTTGTTTCTTTGCAGATGCATCTACATTTCGCCATAATCGCAAATCCCAGAATTATTACTTTTTGTGCAACATTACAAATGTTAGAACAATGTTATAACATTATCTCCTCCTGTCCCCCACCTTGGTTTATGTAAAGTTCGTCACAGCATAGGTGAATGCGTTCACAGTTCACACGGATGCAGAATGGAACCGGATCAATTATTGTGAAAACTTGATGACTAAATCTCCCGTGGAATCTCCCCAGGGCCATATGTTGTAACAAAGTTCACTTCGCTTAACTGTTGTCAAAATATTTTTATACTATGAAAGATGTATCAAATCAAAATAATTCTACACAATAACACTAGGCTAGCTTTATTAGTAAATATAGGTAGATTGAACCAAAACAACAAACGGTTCCACGCCGCTATCTCATTGACACAAACACACCTGTGTTTGAGAACGGATAATTGTATATTGATAGTTATGAATAGTAGAGGTGACTACGTATATTCTTGTAGGAACTGAAATGATTTATTGATTAATAAAGTTATGGGTACAAGTAAATTTGATATTTTTGTGTGTTATATTGGCTCGAATTGTTAAATTTTCTTTCAATGCCAAAGGAATCTAATAGGTAGCGTATCGATAAAGAGATGCTGAATGAAAAATATGCGTAGTTTCAATAAAGCCTGTCTGAGATTCATGATTGACACCAGATGTTACTATAAATTCTACATTGAATCATTTTGTTTGACATTGCCTTAGCGTCCTTAGCAAATTTGTAGGCGTTGACTTAAAGCCTAAATTGTACTCATAAACATAATAACAGCCGTTTTCCAATTGGGAACACAAGTAATACAGTGTCGCTATTACAGTATGATATCAGGATTGTAATCCGACACACTTGTGCACAGCGTGTTTAAACCACGTTGTACAATAAGCGCTAGTGCAAATAAACTTGTCGACCGTATCGTTGGACAGGACATCCCAATAGAGTCGACGTAAAGTTATTTGTTTAAGTTTAGTGTCGTCCCACGTTATACCTACTCGGGGATAAATTACAATATTATGGTTTTATTATGCCTCATTTATCTGCTTCGAGTTTTTTCCTTCACCTCTGTTTTGGAACATAGTGGTTTTATAATAGAGGGAATAATTAAACGTTTTATTTAGTTGAGAGAAGATTTAATATATTAATATTTTTTTATCGGGCAATAGATATATTTTTGTTCTCTATTTTACACCAAATTATAATCTATGTGTAATACATAGCAATTGCACAAGTGGATTCCAAGTCGGCGACTATACATATAACAAATATCGTAGTTCTTTCATTAAAGTGCTTGGTCAGTAGTCAGACACCGATCTACTTGTTCTTAAGGTGCGCTGAGTTCTACAGTTTAAATTCAACCTCAATTCAATTGTTACTCCGAATTTATTCGTTCAAATAGTGTCGTCCAAATTCAAATATTTCTTTATTAACTACTGTTCTACTTTTACAAAAAAAAAATTGATATCTTAGGTAGACTATACATACTTATACCTAAGGGTTATCAATAAAACATGCGTTTTCCTACTTCCTTCTTTTTCATATCAGAAAATACTAAGACAATGAATGAATGTGCAGGCAAGTCGTCAAACAATGAATGAACATTATCGCGATTTAGTGAATCATTAACAATACAATACTTAAAGTATTTCCCTGATTGTAAAATTTGTTATAGCAAAGTTCTTTTAACTAAATATTATAAAAGAACTTTGGCATACAAAATGTCTTTGAACGTTATCTTCTGTCGGTGTACCGATAAAGACAATATCATATCGGTCAATAGACTTAAGCGGATTTTTAGTTAACTTTTCCATGTATTTGTAATATTTCTAGACAAGTTCTTGATAAAACATTTTTTTTCTGTAGATAACAGTACTTACCTATCAACATTACAAGACTTCCTGGAATGTCTAAGCAAATAAATTGTTGAAATCGTTTCCGAGAGGTGCATTACCAACAAATTTAAACAAGAACTCTATACTTACAATACTGTCATTTTGAAGTAGCGCAGTTTATATTAGTGTTTTAATTACAATTATTGCTTAGCGACGGAAAATTTGGCAATGCAGTGGTATTTACCTCCCCAAATCAACTCTGCAGCCTTAGTAGAGCCAACCGCCTTTATACCCGTATCGATAGAATTAAATGTGCACCTAAATATCTGTTTATTTACGTTCATACCACAGGCAGGTAAAGCCAACTAGATAAAATTCTTGCGATACGAAAGATCAAAAATATCCTTTTGTCTTTAGCACAAATATTTATGATATCATCATATTAATATTCCGAATGCAAATTTTAGAATGTCACTCAAAATTATATTACATATGTGTATAATTACTAAATTCCTTTGGAGCTATTTAAATGAATCACTAGCTTGAAACGATGATTTCATTAGGTCTTACTACGTAAGTTGATGTCAAGCGATCGAGTTCATTCATAAACGCAATGAAATTATGTCATTGAGTGTAAAATATGTGTATGTCATTGTAACCTTTCTATTAAACGGTCGTAAAAGACTTGTGAATGAATTATTACGTTATTATAGGTATTATGTAAAGAAAAAAGTGTTAATTCGACTGCACGGTTAGATTATTAGATTATCAGATAGTTATCAATTCACCACTAAACAAATGCCAAGGCTTTATTATAGAAGATCCAACTCTGGTATTCAATATCTGGTTAAGTTTTTCCAAATTTTTATCTAAGGACGAATGGGTTCCGCTGCAGCTTTGCAGTACAATTTTTTAAAATAAAGTAATCTAAATAGCCGAGTCGGTAAGTTCATTGATCTGAAATAATAATAATAATAATAATAATAATAAGCCCCCTAAATTCCAACCTTACGTCCGGGCTGAACATCTAGTCTACGTGGGGGGCGGACGTGTAATGTACTATTAGTATATAGGATTACCATGTATAGTAGGTAATATATATGGTATTGCTATATAGTATTAATACATGAAAACTTGCACGGCAAACAAGGCTATGGAAACCCATTAAATATGGAGACTCGCTCAAAGAGAAAACGTTTAGGACCGCTGCCCGGGGGCGATCGCCGGGGCACACCTGGAGCTGGCGCTGGGTGTCTCAGCATGCGAACCGTCAGCGGTGAGGAGTTGAGCAGGCGGGCTCCCACCGAACAAGATGTTACAGCCGAAATCGACAGACTGACAGACAGAACCAATAGCCCAATAGAGCCATATAGCCCTAGCACCATATCATACGCACCTTCTATCCAATCACTGTCATCTATACCCACATTATCACCTACAAATAGTATAATCTCAAATCCACCCATACCAACCTCGGATGTTGCGCGGGGGGTAAATCCCTTTTTACCCGCGTCCACCAAGGCTGGTAAACCACGAGTGCGCATGAGATGGAGCAAAGAAGTAAATACTTTTATCATGCGCACTTATTTCTACATTACAAAATTAGAGACAGATTTAACAACATACAGACAACAATTGCATGAACTTTTCTCACTTCAGTATCCTGAAATTACTGTAACCGAACAAAGAATCTCCGACCAGAGAAGAACAATAGTAAGAAATAAATTATTGTCCTCAGAAGAAATAGACCAAATAAAAAACGAAATACGAACACAACTACAAAGTGAAGTAGAGAATGTTCAAGGCGCAAACATCACCTCACTACATACACAACATCAATTGGAAATCCATCCACAAATACAATCACAACCTTGCACTCTAACACAAACTAATACACAATCTCAACCTTATACTCAAACGCACCCAAGCACCCAAAATACACAAACATCAAATTCAGCCACACAAACTGAGTCTACAACCTTAATGCTAGAGAACGATATTGTAACACTTGTAGAACATAACACTTTTAGCGAACCTCGTATCCAAGAAATGCATGACAAACTTAGAACAGCACTCGCACAATATGCTGGAATGAATCCAGCAGCACGACCAAAATTGCCTAAACTTAAGTATAGCCCTCATCTCTCTAAACTTATTAAATTATTTAATCAAGATATACTACATCAATTTATCTCACAAGACACAAAACTCATAGACATACACACTCTCATTTATTGCACAGCTTTAGTAATATCTGAAGAACTAAATTATAAAATTACAGACTACACAATAAATGCATCAACAAAATACAATAATAAGCCCCCATGGCAAATTCGATTAGAAAAAGATATAGAGAAACTTAGAGCAGATTGTGGTAGACTCACCCAATATATAAACAATAATAGATCAAATAAGGTAGTTAAGAGGGTAGAAGCAATTTTTAGGAGTAGTATCACACACACTAGACACGAAAAGAATAATATAACACCTGAAGAGTTCTTAGATACTTTAAAACAAAAACTAGCACTTAAGGTTCATAGACTAAGAAGATACAAAAAAGCGCAACAGCGAAAAAACGATAATGTAATATTTGCTACTAACGAAAAACTTTTTTATAGAAACTTACAGAAATCACAAACTGACACAGCAACTAACACAAACATACAAATACCAACACAAGAACAACTAGAAATATTTTGGTCTGGCATATGGGAAGAACAGGTACATCACAACGATAAAGCAGAATGGATAGCAAAGGAAGAAATCAGATATCATACATTAGATGAAATGGAATTTGGTGAAATTACCGAGACTGATATAATAAATATAACGGCTAGACTACATAATTGGAAAGCACCGGGCATTGATAAAATTCATAATTACTGGTATAAAAAACTAATATCACTTCACAAAACAATAGCTATTAACCTAACAGACGTCATCTTAGGAAAACAGAATATACCAGAATTTATCGCCACAGGCATAACTTATATGCTCCCAAAAACGACATACTCACAAGAACCTTCCCAATACAGACCAATTACATGCTTACCGACAATATACAAGATACTAACATCAGCAATAGCAACCAAAATCAATTCGCACATAGAACAACACAATATAATAGCCGAAGAACAGAAGGGCTGCAGACGGGGCCACATGGGATGTAAGGAACAATTAGTTATAGACTCCACAATACACAAACATGCTACGTCTAAAAATAGAAATTTACATTGTACCTATATAGATTATAAAAAAGCATTTGATAGTATCCCACATTCCTGGTTATTACAAGTTTTACAAATATATAAAATAAATCCGAAAATAATAGATTTCTTACGTACTATAATGACGCGTTGGAAAACAACACTACAACTACATACCCGCCAAAATACTGTTATAACTAGGCAAATATCCATTAAGAAGGGTATTTATCAAGGTGATTCCTTAAGTCCCTTGTGGTTCTGTCTCGCCTTGAATCCCCTATCTCACTTACTGCATAGTTGTAAAATTGGATATTCACTTAAACACTCTACAGCAGAAACAATTATATCACATCTCATATACATGGACGATATTAAATTATATTCAAAAACAGAAAAAGAAATGAAAACACTTATAGACACTACGACAGAATTTAGCAAAGATATCAACATGCAATTTGGCTTAGACAAGTGCAAAACCTTACATATTATAAGAGGAAAGATTAAACCAGGCGACTATGCAGTAAACATCTCCGATACAATTACAGCTATGGAACCAACTGATCTATACAAATACTTAGGGTACAAACAGCTTAAAGGACTCGATCACACAGCAATTAAACAAACACTATCAACAGAATACAAGAGAAGAGTGAACGCAGTATGCAAAGCTCAACTTTCTGGAAAGCATTTAATTAAAGCCCTGAACACTTTTGCCATCCCAATTCTCACCTATTCATTTGGAGTTATAAAATGGACAAAAACGGATATAGACCAAATAGAACGATCCACACGCACTACACTTACTAAGCACAATAATCTTCACCCTAAATCTGCAATAGAAAGATTAACCATCAAAAGACAAAACGGTGGTAGGGGCTTAATAGACATCCATCACCTATGGCAGAAGCAAATAAACAAACTAAAGACATTCTTTCATCTAAAGACCAACACTAGCAACATACACAGAGCCATAACCCAGAACGACTACAATTACACCCCACTAAACTTAAACGAATATACAGATACAGAAAACATTAGTGACAATGATCCGCAAAAACAAAAACTAGAAAACTGGAAAAAGAAAGTTCTACATGGACGACACCCCCACGATCTTGAACAATCCCACATTGATTCAATAGCTTCAAATAAATGGCTCAAAATAGGCAATCTATTTCCAGAAACGGAGGGTTTTATAATAGCTATACAAGATCAGATCATTAACACAAAGAATTACAGAAAATACATAATAAAAGACCCCACCTTAACGAACGACAAATGCCGTAAATGTCACACGCAACCTGAGACCATACAACACATAACAGGAGCTTGCACAACCCTTACACAGACAGACTACACTCACAGGCATAACCAGGTAGCTAACATCATTCACCAAAACTTGGCTCTCAAACATAAACTCATCCAAAACACAAACACACCATACTACAAATACACACCACAAACTGTCCTAGAAAATACATCACACAAACTATACTATGACCGAGCCATACTCACCGATAGAACTATACACTATAACAGACCTGATATAACTCTGACAGATAAAATAAACAAAACTACATACCTAATAGACATTGCAATCCCCAATACACATAACTTACAAAAAACAATAACGGAAAAAATAAATAAATACGCAGAACTAAAAGACGAAGTCACACAAATCTGGAAACAAGAAAAAGTATATGTCGTACCCATAGTTATTTCCACCACCGGTGTTATCCCCAAACACCTAAAACACAGCCTTAAACTTTTAGACCTGAAAGAATCCACTTATATAACCCTACAAAAAGCCGCCATCCTAAATACCTGCAGAATAGTAAGAAAGTTCATGCAAATAGAGGAAAACGAAATAGCCCCACAACACAGCACACCCCAATAACACACCACAAGCTTCATTTACTTGGTTTCGGCCCGTAAATGTAGCTAAAACCAGCAATGAGCTGAGAAAAAGAAGCAGTTACCCAAAAATAATAATAATAATCTGTGGTCTGACTTGTCAAGGTTGACATGAAAAAATTTTTCACCAATAATTTAAAGAAATTAAATGAATACAAACCATTTTAAATAACATATAAAATCAAAATAAAAGCAAATTCATATATATATATTCACAAATAATGTTCTGTCCATCGTTGCATAAAAGAAAAAAAAAGAAACCAAATTTTTAGGGAATGATCACACCATGTTGACAAGAAGCCAGGCCAGAAGACAAAATGCACGCCTACCATCTCCGGCCTCGTCGCCCAGCTCCGCCTCGCCGCCGTCGGAACCCAGCCCCATCGTGAGTGCTGTGACACCGGCCGTGGCAGTTGCGTCGAGCTCGAGCGACGAGTACTTCTCGCCGCCGACGACACCACCACCTGCGCGTCGACGGGGAGGGCGCCGGCCGCCGGACCGCTTAGGACCTCGAGGCCCACCGGTCTCTGATAGGGTCCCAGCACCCGGCGGAAGTGTGCAGCGCATGAGATGGACACAATCCATCAATGAAAATGTCATGCGCGCATACTTTGGGGCTACAGAGGGAGGAAACAACCTGACCGCGTACCGTGTCCGGATGCTCTCTTTGTTTCAGGTGCTTGAGCCAGCCGTCAACGTTTCGGCCCAACGACTTTCGGATCAGGTGCGGGTCATTCAGCGTAATCGTATGTTGGATGATACTGCGCTTGATCGCCTCCGAACAGAAATGTGTAACCCTGTCACTGCCCCATCGTCGCAGGCTGTGGCCCAACCACAGCCCAACCATACCTCTAGCCACGCTGACGAGGAGAGTAGTGACAGGGTTACAAACGTAAGTACCCAGTGCAGTGAGGAATTAAGCAGTGCTTTGGAGTGTGCTATTCGGGAATATCGCTACATGCCGCCCGAACTTAGGCCACGATTACCTCGTTTGCCCATGCATAACAAAAATAGGGCGCTGGTGGCTGTTTTGGATTCGCAGTTGTCAAACTATTTTGATGACTGCGAAGACCTCACTGATACACATTCGATCATGTACTGCGCGGCTGTAGCGGCATGTCGTGTAGCCCACGTCAAATTTGCAGATGACAGAGCTACACGACCGAAACCAGCCGTACCGGCTTGGCAGTGCAGGATCGAGCGTCGTATTGGTGGGGCCAGAGCACTCATCGGCAAACTAATTTGTTTCAGGGAGGGAAATACTCGTCCAAGAGTGATGCGCTTTGTGAGACGGGCATTTTCGGGGACTGATGTCAGCCCCCGAGACTATATATCCCGTGTCACAGAGCGCATCGACTTCCTGAAGCAAAAAGTGTTTGCATGGGCAAATCGTATTCGTAGGTACAGGCGGAGAGTGGAGCGATACACCCAGAATCGTACATTCCAAAGCAATGAAAGGTGGGTTTATCGGGCTTGGGAGCGACCCCACCAAGGTGTGACTGATACGTGCCTGCCGGATGATGACGCTATGTATTCATTCTGGCGCAGCATCTGGTCGGTGCCTGTTAGTCACACCGAAGGTGAATGGACTCGGGAGGTCGAACGAGCGTGCGATCCAATACAAGAAATGGGGGCTATCACGATCAGCCCCCAAGATGTAGCCCGTGCAGTCCGTCCGTTGCCAAACTGGAAATCTCCAGGGCCGGACGGGCTGCACAACTTCTGGATTAAGTGGCTACAAAGGTCGCACGCTCGTTTGGCATCTCAGTACCAGGCAGCTTTGGAGTCTGGTTTGCTACCCAAGTTCCTTACAACAGGAATAACCCACCTGCTCCACAAGTCTGGTAGCACCGCGGATCCCAAAAATTATAGACCTATTACATGTTTACCAACGGTCTATAAGGTTCTTACATCCATCTTGAGAGTTAAAATTAATAAACACATCGACAATAACTCCATCATGTCGGTCTCTCAGAATGGATGTAGGAACGGGTCCCGCGGTACTAAGGAGCTACTCCTTATAGATATGGCCATTAGCCAACAGGTTCGGCGTTCCCGAAAGGATCTGTCGACATGTTGGATAGATTATAAGAAGGCCTATGACTCGGTGCCACATACATGGCTCATGAGGGTGCTAGAATTGTATAAAATAGATATATTTCAGGGCGATAGTTTGAGTCCGCTTTGGTTTTGCCTAGCCCTGAATCCTCTAAGCATGCTGCTGGAGAATTCAGGGCTGGGCTATCGGTTGAAGAGAGGGGGTCAGGTTATATCTCACCTCCTTTACATGGATGACCTGAAGCTCTTTGCCCCCAGCAGTCTTCGGCTGATGGAGCTATTGAAGGTTACTGAAACTTTTAGTAGCGCCATCAGAATGGAGTTTGGTGTGGACAAATGTGCGGTCATGCATGTAAAGCGAGGGGAGATTGTGGAATCCGTAGGAGTTCAACTCGCGGATTCCATAAACCTGAGATCTCTCTCTTCAAACGAAACCTACAAGTACTTGGGTATGTCAGAAGCGTTAGGTATCAGCACAACTGACATGAAGCAATCGTTGAGGGAACGTTTCTTTGGCCGCCTGAAGAAGGTATTAAATAGCCTTCTTTCGGGCGGAAACAAGGTGCGCGCCTTCAACGGTTGGGTCATGCCGGTATTGATGTACTCTTTTGGCATACTCAAATGGACTCAAACGGAACTTGACGCCCTGGATAGGCGGGTCCGTACACTGCTGACTGCATATCGAATGCATCACCCACGATCGTCTGTCATGAGATTGTATATCCCGCGGAAGTGTGGAGGCCGAGGCTTTTTAAATGCCAAAAACCTTCACAACCGCGAGATATGCAATCTCAGGGAATATTTTCTACACGCCGACGTGGGAATGCATCGAGATGTAGTAGCAGTGGACAAGGGACTCACCCCGCTCTCCTTGGCGAATGAGAACTGGCGCAAGCCTGTAGTGCTTGATACGAACGACCGCAGGAAGGTATGGCAGAGTAAGGAGCTCCACGGACGCTTTTTCCGGGCCCTTCATGGGCCCGATGTAGACCAAGCAGCGTCCGTAGCCTGGCTACGTTTCGGTGACCTCTTTGGAGAAACCGAAGGTTTTGTCTGTGCAATTATGGACGAAGTTATCATGACGAATAACTACCGGAGATTTATTGTGAAGGATGGCACGGTTGACATCTGTCGGGCATGTCACCGCCCGGGTGAATCGATCCGCCACATTATCTCTGGTTGTTCTCGTCTAGCTAACGAAGAGTACTTGCATAGGCACAACCTTGTAGCCAGAATTATCCATCAGCAACTTGCTCTAAAATACACTCTTGTGGCATCGGAGGTACCGTACTACAGGTATGTGCCCGACCCAGTTCTCGAAAATGGCAGTATCACATTGTACTGGGATCGGTCCATCATCACTGACAGGACTATTGTAGCCAATAAGCCTGATATTGTGGTGGTGGACCGAATCGAGAGGCGTGCAATGATTGTTGACATTACCGTCCCGCATGACGGGAACCTCGTGAAAGCCGAGAAAGATAAGCAAATCAAGTATCTTGACTTGGCTCGCGAGGTTGTCGACATGTGGGATGTGGACACAGCGATCATTGTACCGATAGTCGTGTCAGCCAATGGCTTAATAGCCACGAGCCTCGATCTACATCTTAGGAGGCTCTCGTTAGGCGGCTGGGTCAAGGGCTTGATCCAGAAAGCAGTACTGCTGGACACGGCTCGTATTGTTAGGAGGTTCCTCTCTCTGGAGCCCTGACCGCCGGTAGCTTGGACCCTGTTCCCGATACCGGTGGGCCTCTATTTTTATATTTTTAAATGTTTTTGTTTTATAATTTATTTTATAAAAATATTTAAAAATGTAAATAATAAGAAAACTGATAAATAAAGGAAATAATAATAAATTTATTCAGTCCTTCGTTACATTGGTTATCTTAACTTAATAATAATGCTGACATTATGATTTGTTTATTGCAAATAACCAAGTTTAAAAATATGTGGACAGTGACCCCCAAACTAGACATTATCTGTATCTTGGGGACCAGAGTTGCATATTATGTATATACTCATTATATAAATCAAGCCGTGTGGATGTATACTTATCGAGCTGTTTGGATAGATAACAAAGGATGAAGATTTTTTAAACATAATAAAATAAAATAAGAATTTGAAAAATTATGTGCCGTACAATGTGTGTGTGTGTGTGTGTGTGTTTGTGTGTGTGTGTGTGTTTGTGTGTGTGTGTGTGTGTGTGTGTGTGTGTGTATGTGTGTGTGTGTGTGTGTGTGTGTGTGTGTGTGTGTGTATGAGTGTGAGTGTAAGTGTCTGTGTGTTTTGAGTGTATGTTAATTAAATACTTCCTCAGTCTCGTCGTATGACAGTGATAGAAGCCATTTTTTGACAATTTTTTTGCACTTGAAGATCTTGACATCTTTTATATCGCATTGTTTGTAGACTTTATTATAAATATATGGATGCAAATAGTTAGGACAACGTCTTGCAAGTAGAGAGTTTACTGTAGGCAGGGGAATTTTGAAATTGCGCTTTGTAGTTATTATGCTGTAATCCGGTCTAAGTTTTAAGTTTTTGTGAGTGATCAGAGTTGCAGTGAGTATGAAGAGTTGTCGTACCCGTAGAACAGGGAAGTCATTGAAGAGTGAGTCAGTTGGGTACCGAAATGGCTTCCTAAGCATTACTTTGATGACCGCCCTTTGTGCTCTTTCAATTTCAATAAATATGGTTTTCCCAGCTCCACCCCAGACAGAGATTGCGTATTGGAGAACGGATTGGCAGAGGCTCAAATAAACAGTGCGGAGAATTTGAATAGGAGTGCAATCACGAAGTTTTTTCATTACATTAATAAGCTTTCTTACTCGGCCAGACAGAGAGTGTATATGGGGTTTAAAAGAAAAGTTTTCATCCACGGTAATGCCTAAATATTTTATGGAGTGTACGCGGTCAATTGGAATACAAGTGATACAGTTTGTGTTGTATTCGTTGGTGCACGTATGGAATTTGAGAATAAGTTGTGGTGGCGGACCCGAGGAAACGGTTTTGAAGAATGTGATGATCTTTGTTTTCTTTACATTTAAAGTGAGCAAGTTTCGGTCAAGAGCTTTAGCAACAATCGACAAACCGTTCTCTGCCAGATTGTACACGCGTTCCCAAGTTTTTGCATGGAAGATAATGGCTGTGTCGTCTGCATAAGCAATCGTATCAGAATTGGGGATTGAAAGATTTACTATGTCGTTCATGTAAATAGAGAATAGTGTAGGGCCGAGTGTGCTTCCTTGAGGTATTCCAAACTTAATGGGAAGAGGGTCACTGGTATGATTTCCTATTTTGACAAATTGACTACGGCTAGAAAGATAGCTTGTAAACCAAGCAAGCGGGGTGCCTCTTATACCAATAGCCTCCAGCTTCTTCAACAGAAGATTGATGGAAATGGTATCGAAGGCCTTAGCCAGATCAAGGAAAACTGCCAAAGTTTGTTCCCCATTCTCAATAGAGGACGACACGCTGTTTGCAAGGGAGGTTGCTGCGTCTTCTGTTGACCTACCTCTTCTAAAACCAAACTGTCTATTCGAAATTAAGTCATATTTATCGAGGAAATTGACGAGACGATTATTTACGACTTTTTCAAGAAGTTTTGATAATATGCACAATAGCGCAATGGGCCGGTAGTTATCGGGGGTGTCCGTAGCTCCACTTTTATGTATTGGGCTTACAGCTGCTATCTTCCATCGGTCAGGGAAGATTCCAGTTTCTATGCTTAAGTTATAAATATGGGTAAGCGGTTCTATCAGTGAGTTTACGAGTTTTTTAATTAATCGTGTGTTTATTCCGTCCGGTCCAGGGGAGCTGTCGATCTTAAGCTGTGTTATGGCTCTAGCTACTTCGTCTTTGTCAATGGCATATAAGACAAATGAGTGTTGGCAGGTTTTGCTAGGGCTATATTTTTCGACAAGAGAAGCTTGAGTTTCAGAGATCCTAGATAGGATTTGATCGGAGAGGTTCTTACCAAGTGACGTAAAGAAAGCATTGCATTTGTTGAGTGATTCTGTTGGGTTGTGTGTATTGGTGACTAATTTATGTGTGGTTTTATTTGTGGTGTTGTTATTGTAAATTGATTTTAAAGTTTTCCAAAGTCGTTGTGGGTCATGTTTATTTTCTTCTATTACGTGACTGTTGTATATAGATTTTGTTTTTTTAAGCAGAGTATTGCAGAAGTTTCTGTATCTAGTGTATATGAGGTGTTTCATCTTATCATCGGGATATGTGCGTGAAATAAGGTGAAGTTTATCGCGATGCCTCATGCATCTTATTAGTCCCGGAGTAATCCAGGGTTTGATGTTAAATTTACTTCGACTTATTTTAGTTTCGTATGTGTGAGTTTTTATTATTTTAGAAATGTTGTCAGAGAGGGTGTTCACAGCGGAGTTTGTACAATCAGTGGTTAGGACATCAGCCCAAGTTAGATTATTTATGTCTGTAAGTACGGCATCTTCGTCAGTTTTATCTTTCCATCTAGATCTTGGAGAATCGGTAAATTTAGTTTTATATGACGTAGCTGCCATTACTAGGTCGTGATCCGTGATAGAGCATTTACATATTGCACCCATAGATTCGTAATTGGACTTGATAAAGATGTGGTCTAAACAAGCCTGCGCTCTTGTCGGCTTAGTTATTGCAGACAGAAGACCGTGTGATGCAAGCATACACAGGTATTCTGTAGTTTTGTTCCTGGAAAGATTACATATATCGATGTTTATGTCACCAATTGTAAGTACTGTAGCGTATTTATTGAGCTGAGTTAGGGTGGTGTCCAAGGAGTTGGTAAATGAGTCTGGGTTGATAACAGACGGGGTTCGGTATATCCCTAATACGGCAGTCTCATTGTTAATAATAACTAGAAGGCTGTCTGCGTCTACGATATTAGGTTCAGTAACAGAGATTTTAAACTTAGTTTTTGTATAGATAACGATTCCTCCATTTTTATTTGTTTGGCGTAGTGTTCTTGACCCTGAGTAACCTGGTAATGTTTCAAGTAGTGTTCCTTCGTTTAGCCAGCATTCCGTCAAGACGACTATATCAAAATCAATGTTGAGACGTTTAAAAGCAGTGCAAAAATCATCAAAATTACGGTGGTAACTCCTGATGTTAAGGGAGAGTACTTTAAAGTTGTAAGTATCTAGTATTTGTTCCTTGCATAGTTCTAGTTGATCATACGTGTGACAGTCTATTTTTATATTTTCATCAATATCTTGGATCGTGTTAAATAAAGCCATCGATATAATCAATAAATAATATATAGATTGTGGTCATTATCTGATCTGTCATAACACAGACAGGAACACTTGTCTGGATAGTATGAGTGCAAAATGTCATATTTTTGTGTAAATATGAAGTGATATGTGTGCGAATATAATATGAGAAGGATGAATTTTTGTTAACTAAGCTTGTGGAATACCTATTCTTGTGTGTATGTTTTGGTGGTGTGATAGTGTGGGAGTGTGCATGTTGGTAGGTGTAAGAGTGAGTAATTTTTGTGTACCTAGCGATTGGCTGAGTGTGTGTGTGTAAGTTACAAAAATCAATCAAGTTACAATCTAGTATTACAAATATAAGTGATAAAAGAAAAATAGTATAGAATTTTTGAAAGTGAAAAACAATATAAAGTTTAAATACTTCCTACATTGACCAATTTTACTTAGCATTCGTTTATGATTGATATGTGTTAAAACCATGAACTGCCCACTTCTCGGTCTATTTCTAGACAATGCGCCCCGCTTTTAAATTGGCACCCATTGTCGTGGGAAAAGCTACATTTATATCAATCAAATAGTACCAGTGGTATATGGTCTATGCCACCTACGCGCAGTATAACTTATGATCTAATATGGAAATGACAGTAACTTGTTTACTTACAAATCGCATCTTTTACCTGTTATGACGATTTTGCATGATTCCCAGTAACTGAGTCACAATACTGATGATTACTATCGAAATGAGTACTCACACTTACAATTTATTTTCTACTGTATTTTGGGCTTACCTGAAAAAGAAGAAGTATTTTAACCCCGAATACAGCATTGTTGTATCACTATCGCATGATTCATGGTGTTACTCAAGTTTGAGGTTAAAACCAACAATGTTTGTATAGTTAGTAATACTAAAACGTACGACATTGTTCACAAGATTAAACTGAATTACGACAGTTTAGTCAAATAACTTCGTGGTAGTGTCTAAATCCTTATCGAATGACATTGAATAGATCTGTGTCATGTTCTGTGTAGCGAGATATGTAATCTACAGTGGCATCATGATCCAATAATACTTAGGCCAATCTTGGTTATGAAAAATCTTAGAATATTTGAAATAGTTAACAACAACCTTAGAATGTACATCTGTATGTACAAACGATCTTTGATATCTTGTAGGATAAATAAGTTCTATACATAAATAGGAATTCCCTATGAACTGGTAAAGACTGCATGATTCTTATCTATAGATTGACCATAAACTGTCCCAATGCTGCGCACGGGTTTCCTTTTCGGTTGATATTTTGGATTTTCTACCTTTATCCTCTAAAATTCGACTCAATACGATATTTTTAGGTATCGTTTAATATCTTATCGATCATCGACGAAAAAAGCAGAAGTTAATATCTTCTTTGAAATGTATTTAGATCCCATTTAATAGGGGACGAGCCTATTACCATTGACCGGGCAAAGCCCAGACATCGAGGTATTACTGAGAACTATCATAATAGGAAAACCCAATAACATGGTCCGTCTGGGAATCAAACACACGACTGCAGCTCAGTAGCCAACGCTTGCATTATTTTTAAGCATCTACGAATATCGGATATCGATACTTCATCAAATATTTCTGGGGTCATCTACAATTCATGAGTCTTGAAAAACTGTAAGCAGAAAGTGGTTTTAACCGGAGTGTGCAAATTTATGAGTATTTCCACACTTTCAAGAGTTACATAATAAGCCAAGTTCGAAATACCGCCATTTGTTGAATTATAGTGGTTATAGTGGACATGTTATTTCCTTCATCATCGTCCATCATATCAGCCATAGGAGGTCCACTGCTGAACAAAGCCCTCATAGACTTCCACATGGACCGGTTATATGCCGCCTGCATCCAACGACTTCCAAAGACCTTAACCAGGTTGTCCGTCCATCTTGTTGGAGGTTCTCCTTCTGGGGCGCGGTTTCCACTCGAGAACCTTTTTGCCTCAGCGGCCATCAGTTCTACGACCTTGGTGGGCAGGAGCCCACTGCCACTTCAGCTTGGAAATCCTTTAGCTATCATGTCATTTCCATGTGTAACTAAAATAAATATTTTATGGACTGTATATAACATTTTTGTCACAAAACACCGTAGTCCTATGGCGATATTATGCGGTCAACTTCAGCCCGGATAATAATAAACTCGCCACCGGTAAAATTATCACGACCAGGTAGCAACGCACATAAGTACCAACAGTCTAGTCTTGTAATGTTATGAAGCTAATACCCAAGAATAAAAGGCAATATCAACCTACATTCATTCATATCTTGGGTAAGAAGCTACTAGTTATAAAAATAAGATGGTATTAAAAATCTATTTCGACATCGGTATTTAGGGCACATAAACAAGCAGATTGTCTTGATCCCAAGGAAATTCGTATAGGGAACTTTTAGCTAGAGATTTGCTTTGTAGATCAAAGAACATTGGTAATAATAAATGTAACAAAATATCAAATAAAATTAAGTAGATTTTTTCATAAAGATGATTCAAAGATTTAAATCGTTAGATATGCCCCTCACCGTACTAATACCGCTCGAAAACGTGTCCATATAGAGATGAGTGCATGCACACATTTTCACGTAGAGACAGAGAACGACAGTGTGCAATATTCAGTATGAGTGAATGAGACAATAACAGATTCGATACTTCCGATTTCA
The DNA here is from genome assembly GCA_964056405.1 of Acronicta alni. Classification (NCBI taxonomy): domain Eukaryota; kingdom Metazoa; phylum Arthropoda; class Insecta; order Lepidoptera; family Noctuidae; genus Acronicta; species Acronicta alni. The sequence continues at coordinate 11,513,383 of OZ043918.1, forward strand.
ACCAGTTTATTTACGGAAACGTGACCATTATTTGACGCGGTAGGGCGCATCTAACGATTTAATCTTTGACGATGATTACAATAAACAGTCAGTCTATAAAGAAATTAAGAAACATCGAACTACTACCTAATCATACATAAATAAAAGTACATAAGTACGGAAGTTTTCATAAAGATTCACTTATCGTTTTCAAAAGATTTAATATAACCTTCTATAAAAATATCTAGTTATTTTATGATAAAATGAATATCAAACTAGGTAAAGGAAGAAATTGTGTTCCGTGGCGTCTATTTGTTCCGTTCCTTATGTGGCAGTAGCTAGGTCATACGACAATGCGGCGCCAGCGCACAAAGGAACCCTGTTTTCTATCTTAGTCTTAAGTTTTCAAGGAACATTGTTGCTGATTTATTAACCTGTAAACCGAGAATTAATATCAAATCTTTGTTCAGTATTGTGGTATTGTCCCTACACTGAATGTAGCCTTTGTAAATAATAGGTACCTACCTACATGATGCATGTGATTAACACATTGACGTGTAGTTTGTTTTCCTTAGACGATGGAGTAGAACTTCATGTGACTATTTACAAATTAGTCTCCTTTTATGTAGGCCAAGATCCGAGTTCAGTAATATTACTAATGTAATGTACCTATCTATGATTCTATAGATGTGACGTGGACATGTAAAAAAGTATTTTTCTGTACTTAAACCTCATTAGATAATGTAAAATATAAAGCCAAACTAACGCGCAAGTAGACGTTCCAATGGCAATTTTCGTCTAAGGACTGATACATTTATTTAATGCTAATAAACAGAAAATAGATATGTCATTAAAAATACCTCAACATAGAAATATGATAGATGACCAGTTTATATTTGAGTTTCGAATTCTGCTTTACTATCAACTAACACAGAAACACGCAACGTGTTCGAATATAATGGTAGATAAGTGCGCTGTGGAGTTACCTATTCAACAAAATGTCTGAAGCTAATCAATACTGGATGCAATCACCAACTTGAAAATTTTATTACAATTGCATATTTGAACGAGTACCTAATACATTCATTTTCAGTAGAGAAGAAAAATATAACACTTACCTACAGGCACCTTTTTCGTAACGCCTGGCAAATAATGTAAGGCAAAATGTGGTTCGCTTGTGCTTAGTTGACGTAAGCATTGCGGCGCTATGACAATAAAACCAGTACCTAACAAATTAATGCAGCTGTACGGGGTAAATAAGATGTTCATCGACACTTTATTGGTACTATTGACTTAAATGTTAATGCTTCGATCAATATATTTTATAGAAACGTTCAAGGCCGCAGATTAATCGTGATTTTCATATCATAGTCTGTTGTTTTTTTTGTAGTATTTAAGTATTTTGTTGCAGAACGTTTGAATACCTAATTAGCCTAGTAGACCTAAGCGCGACTGCTACGCTAGAGCTCCTGGGTTCTATTCCCATTGGGAGAGCTGTGGTTTTTTTCATGAAATCTCAGCAGCTCGGAGTTTGGATTTGTGCCTGGTTATTGGCAATAGGCTCGCCCGCTATTGCATGGGACTTAAACAATACCGGGGAATTGTGGGTGTACATTATTACACCTCTGCCTAACCCTTCGGGGGAATACAAGTGATGGTATGCGCAGCTCACACGTATCACACTTTTCGTAAACGTACTAAATAAATAATAACCAATAGTAAATTGGCTAAGTATCTATCTACCTTTACTTCAATATTTTGGCTGCTAATGCTGACTTGTAAAAATATTTTTACCAATCGGCAACCGGTGGGTGTCGAGACCGGGATGTTACAGTTCATTCATTTTGTTATTAAAAAATTGCAATCTTCCTCTTAAAAGATTTCTGTATATGTAATGAATTAAAACATTCCGACATATTTAGGTCGGCACGTGCTCTGGCCAAACGAATTCGTAAGTCGGTTAATGCCCACGCTTTCCAGCAAACCGGACATGTCAGTCTTGTGCGGACGCAGGGAAATTGAATAAAGAAGAAATATGACACCGGCTACTTATGCCAGAATTCATGTACTTACCTAGGTTTATAGTGTGCTGCGCCGGCGTCGGCGACGCCGCCAACGATCGCCAAGGGCAACGCACTTTGTTGAGATGAAGTTTAAACTAAGTTTACTTTGCGGAATTTTGTTAAATTAGACTCAACTTTACATGTATTCATTACAAGATTCGTGTGTTATTAATTGATTAATTAATTAATGATTCGGATCTACACACATTGCATACAAAAATATAGATCTTTTTTATTAGACCTGAAGATAGATAATTAAAGTTGCTTTTGAGAATTACCTACTTAGAAAAGATAGCAATACAGCGGCAAAAGGTAGTAACATTGAATAATTTATGTCTTAAAAATTAGGTAACCCTAGAGGCCCCTGGAGACAGGAGGCACGTGCTTATCAGTTAATCCGCCGCTGCTCAAGTGGAAACGTCGGTCTACTCTTGTCTTCCGTTTCACAACCATAATTGACAAATTACAAAGCGGACGAAACCTCTGTTTCGGTGTACTAAATGTGGCCGCAAACAATTGAGGCAACATTTTAAAGCATGTTGGCAGAATTTACCAATTTTTATACAAAAAATATTTTTTTACTGTTATTCCCGCGGGCTTCATTATAAGACATGTCAAAATACCCCGATAAATACTGATACTACATGTACAGTCAGCGTCAAATAGTTAGTGACACTCAGGGTATTCAAATAAATAGACGCAACCAAAAAGTCAATAATATCGGTACAAACAAAGTTTCCATATTGTTGTCAACATTATAGTCGCTCAAAAAGGTCGAGACGTTTAAAACGTCATAAAGATAGGTTCAGTCAAACCGTCATAAATATGGTAACAGTCATCCCGCCAATGGTATCCAAGCATTCTGTGTTCAAAAATATGGAACACATTAGAAAAATAAACCAGCATGTTATAGAAATAAACGGTTTCCCAAAGATGAAAACCTCTTTAGGCAATCTAGTGTTCTTTGCATGTCATTCTATTTATCTATCGATCAGTAATATCAATGTAAGTGCAAAACTAAAGCAAGCTAGAAATATGGCTACGCATTAGTGACACCACAAAACATCGAATTATATATTTGAGGGAGGAAGATGTCTCCGTAACAGATATTTCAAATGAACTGGGAATATCCTTATGTACCTACCTATCGTTTTAGATGTTACGTGTAGTTACCTATCGAATTATTCTCATCTCTCTAGATTCTCATTTCTGCATATTCGCACATATATGTATAAACAAGCACACAGCCCGCCTGATGGTAAGCAGTCGAAAACTAAAGAAAATTGAAAAGATGCAAGCGATTATCGACCTTATTGACATTATTTTATTGCTTATTTTTAGTTATTCATCCACTCTATTAACTTGTTTATGTTTAAAATAGCAGTTTTTGAATAATAGTCAATAAGGTTGAAAACTTTGCACCTCTTTTTTGCAAGCACTATCGAGTCTAGTTTTGTCGACGTTCATTGTTAATTAAAATAAAATAAAATGATCATGATATTGAATCATATATTTTAATTATGCTCTCTTGCTCTATGAGATATATGTATAGTCATACTCATTATCAATGAGGTTTAGGTACATCTATTTTCAGTCAGCTGTATATTGCTAAGTATCGTAAACGGCTATGCACGAAATTCTTTACAAAACAAAAGACATGTCTATGACGTCATGCTTAAAATGAAAAGGACAACAGTAGTTTCTATTCCTTTCATTTTTGTGTATAAATGTTTTCACATTAATTGATGTGAGAAATAATATTTAAAATGTATAGCAGTAAAGTTTATTTTTCTAATGTGTTCCATATTTTTGAACACTTAGAATGCTTGGATATCATTGGCGGGATGACTGTTACCATATTTATGACGGTTTGACTGAACCTATCTATATGACGTTTTAAACGTCTCGACCTTTTGAGCGACTATAATGTTGACAACAATATGGAAACTTTGTTTGTACCGATATTATTGACTTTTTGATTGCGTCTATTTATTTGAATACTCTGAGTGTCACTAACTATTTGACGCTGACTGTACATACCTTATAAAAAGATATTTGCCCAATGCAATGTAATCATGACCACTCAAAACAAGAGCTAACATAAAATTTATTCGATGGTATGTAGATAGGTGTTGTTGAAGTAAGTTTTTCCTACACATTTCCCGTGTGATTTTCTCCATTTAATTTTTTACTTTTTGATATAGTAACTTGGAGTAGACATAAAGCTAACTGTCTAGATTTGCGAATGTAACGTCTAATTGTACGTAATACCAAAAGACTACAAAAAATACATAAAATATTTTGTATTGAATCTGAGCACGATTATTTAGTTTTACGTAAGCAATGCCAGTTTGACGTGTAAATTGTATGTACATATCGTTATTACCTACTTATTTTCATTTGCATAGGGTTGTCAAATCTTAAAATCTCAAATATCAGTAATAACCATTGTATATTACCTACCACAAATTATTTTACGTTATAGTAAATCCTGTTTAATTAAACTAGTGTGTATGTAATTACTTAATTTATTTGCATTGTAATATGATTGACATCGTCTTACATCAATTATCACAATCACATCGCCATTCATTAATCATATAAACAAAACTGTGAAGTAAGAGTAACAATTAAGCGGGAGTCATGAATGACCGGCGGTCGAGCTAATTCCAAACATAGCTTTAAATAAGATTGACATGGTTTATTAAGAGCATCAATGAAACGACCTCGACTCATTGTTATGTGTCGGAGGCAGCCCTATTAATTGTAACCACTCGATCGTCGGGACCACACGCGGCACAGCGATGAAAAGTCAACGTGGTAATTGACTGTCAAATGTGTTTGCTGCAAATGAAGACCCGTCACGTTATTACTTTTGACAACTATTGAGACACATGCAACTTTTATAGTACCACTTAACCTTTAATTATGTACAGTACTCTTTACAACAGCATTATATTAAAAAATATCTTATTTAGGCATTTTTCATTAACTATATTTTTTTTTATCTATAATGGGCTTGCTCTTGACCTCAACCTTAGCTTCGGAGCAAAGATGAGGTCGACGATGGAGCGAACATACCCAGAAGATGCCTGTTCTCCCTACTTTGAAAACATTCGGGTTGTATGTTCTCGGAAATACAGACGCAGTAAGGGTGCTCCACTTCCAATTTGGTGGTGAATACATATAGTTGCTACATGTAGGAATAAAGTTAAAAATCTAAATATACTACCTACTGCAAAAACAATATCTTTATCAGTATCCTTCAACCAAATTGTTATGGTTGCAATTGCAATACATTTGTATTACAATACACGTGTATTATATCATTCACACCATTAAATTAGGCATAGATACCACCAACTTAATCGCTGCCTAGTTGAATTTTCATTTTACTAAACAATACTAGCTGTTAGTAGTTCCACTCGCATCCCAGATAAATTTATGAGACAAAGGTAGCGTACTTCCTTCCTCAGGATGCTCTATCTCCTTGCCAAATTTGATCAAAATCTGTTCAAAGGTTTAGGCGTGAAAAGGTACCAGACAAACAGGCAGACATTCGCATTTATAATAATATCGATATGAAGATTTCTGGGGAACGTGAACGTGCCGGTGATAGGTCGATCTTAATACCAGCTTGTAGAGCCATGGTCTTCGAGTCTTTAGCCATAATTTCTGTCATGTTTAGTCCTTTCTGTACCTCTTTAATACCCTTAGGATATGATGGCTGATCTGCGCCGTCTAACTCATTTAAATTACCAAACAACAAATGCCAAATTGGCAGCAATTATAGTATTGAAGTTTGCCATTTTTCAATGCATCAGATTTTAGAAATCTGGTGCGTAGAAAAATCACATGTTGATCACGTGCCAAATGAAAAGACGATGATTACAATATGAGACAAATGTTTTGCCGCCAAACGCGTATTAAATTTCACGTAGTGTTGTGTAAGATTCTAGTTATATACTATTATTAGCCTACGTAATTACTAGGGAGGTAATTAATTTACAAAACAATTATGTAACTTAATATTTTTATGATACCTAATACCAACTGATACTGACCTTTCCGTATGTGAAGTTTTGCTAAATGAATATTACCTAATTAACCAGTTTATAAGTTTTAAGAGAGGTAAGACATAGTGGGAGAAATTCCACCCAAATAGGAGCTGCTCGATTGAGGAAGTACCTCAGCCTTGCAGAAAATAGAAGTGAAATAACACAGCTGTGTTGTGTTCCTAAAGGTGAGCAAAGTTGCCAGTGCTCAGCGAGGAAACGTTGTGTTAGCAGTGAGTGGATTTTGACCCTTATACTGCCAACCCAACTATTCCTCTTTCGTTTTACAGGGTCAGCAAGGTGCAAATGGTACCCCTGGTTGTTACAAGCATCTATATATAGGCTACGGTAACTGCTAACCATCAGGTGGGTCGTGTGCTTGATTGGCACCTTAGTGGTATAAAAAAAAAAATCATATTCCGAAAATAAAAGTTTTAATGGTACCCTTATGTAACTACTAAGCCATCAAGATCTTCTCTGTTTTCTCTGCTTTTTCAGCGTAACTGTTCGGTTAGCGAACATTCTAGACCATTGTTAATATTTTTTATATGACTATCTGAAGCGCAAGTGTAATTTAATACGCTCCTTATCCGGGTCTTCCTTTGTATTTTTGTTGGCAAATAACTAGATACTTTGCGCCAGGTATTTTTTACATAATCATTATCGCCCTACGACCTGCGGTTTTTTTCCATAAAAATCAGCGTAATTCCACAAAAACAAATACAAATTTAAGCCTATTTTAGTATATTGCTACATTTATATAAAACATATCGTTTACATTGAAGTAAACCGTATTGCGCAAAGAGAAATACAAATAATTAAATGGTCCAATAAACACTTCAATATACTAATGATAATGAACTACAATGTGTTCAACCTTTACGTCTACGTCCGTATATTGTCTTCGAAATATAAACATTATTTGCATTCGATTCCAACACATGGGCCTCATTTATAATATGGAAACTCGTGCGTGACTGTAGACTCCATGTGTACGTATATAACAGCGTGACATTTCCATATTTAAAAGTTTCTTTAAAATTAAATCAATGATATGATATGACCATGAACTGCCAAATCATAAGGTCTCGAGTTCAAATTGAAGGCACCACCTTTGACATAGAATAGGTTTGTACTGTCTGTGAGTCTAGAACTGTGTATGTGTAGGTAAGTGTGTATGCCTACGCGCAACTGTGATATAGTAGGTTTGTATAGATTTGACGACGTCTGTGGTCTAGTGGTTCGAGTGGACTGCTGATAATGGGGTCGTGGGTTCGATTCTCACAGGACACAAATATTTGTGTGGGAAAACTGAGTATTTGTGTTTGTCTGGGTGTTTCTTATGTATTATAAGTATGTATTTACAAAAAAATATATATATTGTGTGTATATATGTAAGTATCCATTATCTAGTAGGTACCCATAGGACATAAGTATTATATCCATTATCTAGTACCCATACTACAAGCTCTGCTTAGTTTGGGACTAGATGGTGCTGTGTAAAAAGTCCCAAAATATTTTATTTATTTGTTAATAATACTTATATTCTGCCATTTATTGTTTTATTCATCTGCATCTACTTTAAAAAAAAGCTGCAGAAGTTATACTTCTCAGATCTAACTGAATCCATCCCAAAATATAGGTAATCAAGTAAATTCTAATAACAATGTTATGGAAATCAACAATCGGATATTGTCGAATCAAGCATCTTAATTGAACGTAATTGATACACAAATGACAAGACCACACAAGGTTAATCGTAAATTTTAATTATTCATTTTGTTGATAAAATGGTGCCGGGATCCGTCGTGGGCGATATTTATGTATTTCTAACTATTTCCATTGCTCATGTATAAATATAGTACTAGATATGTACAGTCAGCAACAAAAGTCGCTGAACATGTTGCAATCTTCAATACGATTTTTAACATGAAGTTACTGACCCGTGAAGGTTGTACGACATCATTGCATAGATGACCATTAAATATTTACCTTACCTTCATAATAAAAAAATCTCGTGACAAGATTTGGGGGAGCTGTCATGTTTTCAAAATTTAACTGCGTTCAGTGACTTTCGTTGCTGACCGTACATATGTACTTATATTTAGATGATTCATAATCGTAACGGTATGAAAAGCTTTGCTCTACATTGTCTTGCAACGTCATTCTATGTATGTATAACTGATATTTATCATTAAATATTAAAATCAGACTGCCCAATTGATTTAGTGCTTGCGAACTTAGCTGCGGCGTAGGTTTCGGGGTTCAGTTCTCAAGCAGAGAGAGAGAGTCGAGCAGTGTTAATGGGTTTTTCTTTGAAAATTTCAGTAACTGCTTGAGTATGTACTCGTGCTTGGTTAATGGCAACTTACTTATTCGTTTTATTATGCCCTAAAAACAGCGGCGAACTGTGGGCGTACATTAGTACAACGCTATGGAACTCTTCGGGTAAATACGTATATAATTAATTTATTTAAGGATTATAATGAACAAATAACTAACCTATAACTTTTTATAGTTGCTATTTAGTTCACTCCACTGAGGTTAAAAACGGAAGTCATGGTTACTCAGCAAAATAAGCGTACCTAAAACTTACTACTAGTGGAAAAGCCGTCGGCCGGAAAGCGACCGCTGTTACGGAATATCTTAAATTACTACGTATTTGTTAACTGTACACTTCAGCTATCAGAGGGACGAGAGGTGCTTGTGGCTAAGTAATAACTAAGCTGATCATCTGATCTGTAAAGGTTAAGCAGCGCTAGTCGCGGTCAGTCCGTAGATGGGTGACCATTAACACATCGAGACCTCTCCGTGATTGTGAGAGTAAAGCTGTCGGTCCCGGTTGTGATACGAACACCTATGTATAATCGTTAGTGGTAATCAGAAGCCCAAAAAGCCTAACAACCAGTCTATCCTTAAGTATTACCCAGAAATTTGGATGCGGAAGTCTGGTGGCAGTCCCTGCATGTAAAATACTGATATTCAGCCGAATTAGACTGGAAGCCGACCCCAACATAGTTATGAAAAGGCTCGGAGGAATAGGAAGACTTCAGCCATCATAATTAACCCCTATTCTGTCCTACTGCTGGGCACGGGTCTCCTCTCAGAAAAAGAGGGGTTAACGATAGTCCACCACGACGGTCTACTGCGGGTTGGTAGATTTCACATGCCGTCGAGAAAATCTCTAAGGCATGCAGGTTTCCTTACGATGTTTTCCTTCACCGTTTAAGCGAGTGCTAATTAATTATTAATACGCATATGAAAAGTCAGAAGTGCGTGCCTTGGATTCGAACTCGAGACCTTCGACTTGGTAGTCCAAGTAGACCACTAGGCTATAACTGCTTTAGCAAGTGCAATTTTCATATAAGCAGGTATTTATTAATGTTTACTATTGGTTACACTAAGATTGTTTACATGGTACCGTTTATGATAACATTTTAAGTATGAGTCATATCTTATACAAATATCATTATCATATTAAGGGTGCCGCAAACCGTTTGACGGGTGACGGAATGTTTACGTAGGTAGGTATGCACATTTTATTGTCAACTTAATGATATGTGGTATAAAAATAGAAAAAATGACTTATTATCATCTCATTTTTGTGAATAAATTATGTAGATATTAAAAGTACTTACACTTTTAATGAAACTATGCGATACCTAAACCTCAACTTCACTTCTGTATCTGTATAGTCCAGAAATTGTTTTATGATTCAAATCTAGATAAAGTTAGAAAATAAATCTAAATAGAATATCCGCATAATTATGATTCTATTTCCTCAAAATAGTCTAAGTGGTCTTAAACGGGACTACTACGCTAAAGATCCCGGGGTACGATTCCCGTGTTTCCTGGGTTTCTCCATGAATTTCTCATAAGCAGCACGGAGTTTAGGTTTATTGTGCCCGTTTGATGGTAATAGACTCGCCACCTATTACATGGGAGCTAAACATACCGACTTATACAGTTTTCAGTTTAAGCGAAAATTAATCTGGTACTTACAATGTGAAGCTGTCTCTATTAACTTACATCAATTGATGGTCAGATAGATAGACCAGTGTCGTTGGGTTTTTGTTTAAAATTCTCAGTGACACCTTGGAGTTTGGATTTATAGCCCAACCCATATTACGTGGAGACTAAACATACTAGCAAACTGTGGGTGTGCATTAGTACACCTCTGCCTAACTTTTCGGAGAATACAGGCGCGTTGGTGTGGTATGTTATTGTTACTAGGATGATTTATATAAACGTAGGTAATGAATACTATAAGTTACATACGATTATAGCAAAAACGAATACAAACTTCTACCTATTGTTGGCAAGACCAATAGGACAGTCTTGGTGCAATTTTCATCTGAAAATGAATTTTAAAGAATACTTATACCTACTGCACTAAATTGGAACAAGGAGAACAAATGGAGAATGATTAATCTAATATATAGAATTCTCGTGTCACAGTTTTCGTTGCCATACTCCTCCGAAACGGCTTGACCGATTTTGATGAAATTTTTTGTGCTTATCGGGGAGGTCTGAGAATAGGCCAACATCTATTTTTCATACCCCTAATTTTTTTTTTTTATGGCAAAACAACGTTTGCGGGGTCAGCTAGTGATAAATAATTTTCTTGACTAAAAAATAATGACACATTTCGACTATCACACCAGCCAGTGTACATCATTCTACAACTCTGCCTGACATATTTTCAACAACCTAGTATAGGTACCTACTTCTATGTTTGTTCGAAGTTTTGTGATTTACGGATGTATTTGTTCAAACGACGACAATGTTTCACCTTGCGTCCCTTCGCTCCGTACAAAATTATCACAATTACGTAATGCGACAATTATTGCGATGATGATCACGTCGCTATCCGTGTGCTTCTGCCCAATGACACGTCGACACGTCACGCTGGGTGATCCCCAGTTGGTACAGTGTATGTCTGGGTTCTGACACTGATTACTGATAATTAGCAATTCAAAATGGTAATCAGACGTTGACGATTTTTAATGCATGTTCAAAGCAATTTTGTTCATTATATTCATTGTAAGTAAACAAACAATAGAAATACCCAATAAGTATATATTTCGTCGGCATTTTAAGAAGGTTTTTAGGAAAAATTTACTTGGCAATTAATTCTTAGATGAAAAAAATGAAAAGGTGGTTGCTGTTTTATCGCCAAAACAATTAAGCACCTATAAATTGTTTGGATTACTTGTCACTAAGGTGTATTTTTCCCCAACAAGGAAACATTTAGTTTGCTTATCATAATATTATGTAGACACAAAGTTGCATGTTATACCTAAATACAAGACACAAGCGCATATTTGAACGTCCTATATCAGAGCTTTTTATAGCCACATTTGGGTAATATCTTCACTGACATACATCAGGAACCGGTTCCAGCCAATTCGCAGGCGCACGAAGCCCAGACATCCACAGTAAGGCCTACGGACATAATATAATATTCCTAGTATTGTACATAATGAGTGTAAACCACATTGTCAATTGCATTAATAGCTGTTAATTATACATGTCATGTCGTTTATGACAAACGTGATGATTGTATGTATGTACATGGTTTTAGAATAATACAATTCACATACGTTATTAGTTTGTTTGAGGTCGAGAAGACAGAAGATATTTTAGCATTATCGTCAGACGAGAACGTGGTGCCATTGCGTATGAAAAGTTGAGAGGTTATTTTAAGGTGTCTGAGTAATACTGTATAATGTTCTGCCTAAAATACTAATATTGTATTCGCCCTTATTAGTATTACAGAAGATGATTTAAACTAAGTCTAAGCTGACCCTATGCTAGTGAAATGAGACGGACCAAAGAAAGTCATGGTGCTATTTTATTTTAAATCCTGAGTTTTACTAAACCCATCTCTTGTATAAGGGAGATTACGATTAATAATAATAATTCTCATTTGTTCAAGACAGAACTTGATGCGGACATGCTATGTAAACAAGCGGTGAACAATGGAATTAAATGGCAGTCCAGATAGAAAGTTGTTGGACTAGCGCTAACATTGTTATGATTTCATTGTTACATTCTCTTTATTATGAATATTGACTTAATAGTCTTCGATTCGTAACACAGTCTGTTCCAGTGGAGCAGCCCTAGCTGCTAATTATTACTAGCAGCTAATATATTATTTTACATACCTTATTTATCTAGAAACTAGTGTACTTACAATATAGGATCTAAAGCAGGAATTAATCGATTAAACCTATATGACTCACTTAGGTTTTGTATTTGATCCGCTAAAAGTATCTATGTACTTATATAGTTTTCAGTTTAAGCGAAAATTAAACTGGTACTTGCAACAGTGATAGCACGATATGCGAAATGTGAAGATGTCTCTATTAACTTACATCGATTGATGGTCAGATAGCTAGACCAGTGTCATTGGGTCTCAATAGCAGCTCCAAAGTTTGGATTTATGCCCGGTTAAATGGCAACAAGCCTATCCCATATTACATGGAGTCTACAGTAGTACAACTCTGCCTAACCCTTCGGGGAATATAAGCGTGATGAATATTTACACAGCTTCAAAGAAATAACTCTATATTTTACGTGTGTTCTATAAAAGTAAGGTTAGTAATCTTTCCCGCTCTCGCTATTGAATAAACAGTGACTATACTACTATATCTATTATGATTTCTGTTACTTACCGTGAGAAGAAAATATTCGAAACATATACTATCATCTATCATGGGGTCGATTGGAGGATTTTAGTCGACCTAGATGCGACGGCTGAATATATTCTGTCACTTTATAACTTAACCCCGAGCCTTATTAAAAAAAAGTACATTTGGAATGCTAGTCATTATTCGATTACTACACAAAATCTGAATTAAATGTTTGTCTGATTATTTTAGATTTACTGTCTTCTTTGTAAAATACATATCTAGCAAATGTTATATAGACAAAATCTTCCTTTCTAATTAAGACACCACTCTGCGCAGTATGTTGAAATTTTTTAATATTGTATTGGGTAACAACATAGCTATTCCAACTTAATCGCCACTATTTTAAATGTTATCTCGTTACGTAGTTTTTGAGATCATGTTTTGGGTGCGGCCATCTTCCAAGCTGCATACCAGTCTCATCAGCGTATCACATATGAATACTGATGTATTTACCGAAATTATGACGTCACGCGCCATTGACCCGCCGTGCCTGCGTCTACCTCGATAGGCAGACAAACGGTTGTCTTGACAGAGTCGCTGCAGCAAATAGATTTTAAGAAAGGCACAAAGATAGAGAAACAAACAGTACCTATAATCTACAATGATAATTATAAATACGGTTCTCTAACTATCTTTATTGTTACTGTGACTTTAACATGACAATAAATGTTCTATTTTCTTAAGATTCTTACGGTTCAAATTATAGAGACCATGATTTTTATAGCATTTTTTAAAATATTCATAATTGAATAGTATTCGAAACGTAAAAAGCAATGGTAGTTAGCACAACGATTTAGGTATTTATTACACATATACAACGTGTATCAATAAGAGACCCTAAATACCTACAGTATAGTCTAAGCTGTGTTTATTTAAATGTATCATAAATCTTCGGATTTTATGGAAAGCGAAAAATCATTAAAAATTGATAGACTATGACATCATCATCATCACAAGAATAAAACTATAAAAAAGAAAAATCATTATTTAACGCAAACCCCATGATTTGGTTGACTAGAAAACTTTCGCATTTTTACTTTTTTTTCTGTATGGATAGCAAATACAACCCCAAGCTTTAGCACATTATTTATTCAATACCAAATTTCGGCAACCCTCATTTTCTTATCGTATCGACAACATGTCTAGTTTGTAAGGCACCTACCAACAGTCCACAATAAAGTATTTCCGTAACCCAATTTTTGCGCAATACTGATCTGAAGGATAAACTGGTTGTCAAGTATTTTTGGGCGTCTGACTACCATTAGCATGCTTTTCGGGGTACAGAGTCTTGATATGCTATGAATAATCAGTTCATAGATTGATCAGCAACAGCGATACTTGATAACTAGGCCCCGAAAAACTTTTCTCTTCATAATAATTGTTGTATTGATAGAATGAAGAAAACCGCCGCAATCGAGGTATGGTTGTCATGCTATAATTGTCATACGCCTACAGTATAATCACTTTTTAACAGATGTAGGTAAATGTTAATACCGGATGCAACGAAATTAAGAGAAAGTCTAGATAAAATCTTTTATTTATTTTAAAAAAGCTGGGTAGCGGGTAAGCCTAATTCAAATTTTCTGGTTGTTCTGAATTTTTAACAGTTTAACAATGACTTATCTGGGGTAAATCTAATGTATAAAAGATTTAGAAAGTAATTGAATCAAAATAAGAAATCACAATTTCATGGGAACGTTGTAAAACACATTGAAATTATCTATTGTAGCATTTTTCTAGAGTTGGTCTTTTTTTATTAGTAAATCTTGTATTTGATCCGCTTCTGCGAATATAAGTGAGAAAATGTATTTATTAAAAAATATTTGATTCTTAAGAATCATAATGGATTGGTGTCATGCAAACATAGGTTGTCAGTATGAGATGTAGAATAATAGTTTAAGTTGTGGTAAAAAAATAAGCCAAAGCAGCTATCTCATTACAGTGGTATGAAAAAGGAGAATGGCAGGCTTGTATGGGGCTTTCGTACCGGTAATAAAATTTCGTGTTTTGTGATATTTTTTGTTTTAATTGGTAGTTAATATGATAGACGAGCCCTTTTTAAATTCTTAGATTTTCAGAACTTGGGACGTAAAAGTTGTAACCAGTTTTATTTTTTAAGGTTATGTAGGTACTAGTGTCCCAATATATGTAGATTGTTAATAGGTACATAAACATTGCTTTTGTGATACAAGTAAATGTTCTAAATTGCTTGTTGCTATCTTTGTAGTGTTTTACTTACCATTAAGCAGGTAGATTGAGATGAAGGATCGTACCTACTCAGTGGGGTGCATTAGGAGATACCTATTTCCAGCAGTGGACTTTGTAGTCCACTGCTGTAGTGCACAGGTTGATAATGAAGAAGTCTGGAACATCGCCGCAAAGGGTTGTTAGCTTATCGGTTTTTATCGGATACATTTCGGAGAATGTCCATCAAATCTCCATGATCTTATTCCCGATCATATTTAATGTTATTTCTAGTTCTAAATAATTAATTATCATTTCGATATTTGTGTTATTTTACATATAGCAACTTCTAAAAACATAACTGCGTTTAGTATACGATTTTATTACGTTTATTAATTAAAATATTTCTATTGATATTATTAATTAATCCGAAGTTCTAAAAATAATATACTTACATGAAAATAAATGGCTTAGTTACCCTAATAAGTGGTACAAATTCTATAACAGAACAACAAAAAAAGTATGCGGTACGAAATCTGCCGTTCGCCTTTCTTATAAATAAATTAAAAACTAAAATCTTTTACAGTATCGAGATAAGGTAGATTAAGCTAACTTATCTGAAGAGTCCAAAATTGTAAGAAATGTTTAGTTGGTACAAACCAAATCTTCATAATGATGAAAAATCTAATAGAACATCATATTATCATATTATTTTAATCTGGAGATACGCAATCCTAAGAAAAAGCCTGCCCCCGTTTGTCCGAAGTATCCCGATGTTGCTCCATCAAGGAAGACCCGCTTACCAAAAATCCAAAAGGGAGTAGGAGACAGTTGAAAAGGAAATGAAGCTAAGCACGTTATCTGAATTGTTACTAAGAAAATATACTAACATCAAAAGAGCAGATATTCACGTGCTTCCAAGATATTACTTGGCACGCTCTCAAATCCGAATTTATAATTGTTATTTAAAAAACCAAAGCGCCGTGTAACAATTTAATGTATTAGAATATCGCGTGGATGGCATAACACAATACTGTTTATTGATCACTTGCATGGCGTAGGTCATGAATAGATGCTTATGCATGTTGCAGTACCGAGGCTGACTTGTAGCTGGGTAAACGTAGAGAAACTCTCACTAATGCAAGTCAGTTCTTAGGCAAGTGTAATCACTTGCCTAAGCTCACTCACTGGTCGCGGTTGTTAATCGGAAAACTATTGAAGGATTGGAGAGAATGGACTCATAACGGTAGGTAGTCTTTAAAAAACTCATCAAATCAATGAAACCGTTAGAAAAAATAATAATAGGTACGGCTGCCACAAAAATACCTATTTTTAAATATTTCTATGGATCCTTCTGTTTTTTGTTATTGTCTTGTATAGTTTCTTGTTTAGCATATTAATATAGTTCCGAATGCGGGTACCTATAATAATTATACATATCTTGAATTTTCTTTTACTGCAACTGTCTGTTTTAATTATATCCGCATCTAAGCGATTTCGGGCATCATTTTTCATCATTCTAAGGTAATTTTAGGCCCTTTGTCTTACCTCTGTTTGTCTAAATAGACTCGTTTATTAATGGTTGTGTTGATTGAAACGAGGTAGTTCAACCAAGTTATCGCCCAAGGCTGTCTTTATTGTGCTAAATGATAAAGCAAATACCCTTGAGTGCCGCGAAGTGGTGTTTTTTATGTCGGAATAGTAAGTACCATCGCACTATCCGATTAAAGCGTGTCAAATTTGAACTCTATTGTAATTACTTTAAAAAACAAATCTAATTTTACTACCACATTATTAATTTCCTTATTATTGATGTACATTAAATTATGATTTTAGAAAACAAAGTACATGTACACTTTTATATCGATGTAATAACGAGTTTTCTGGTTTCAAAATAAATTGGGAAAATCGATAACGTGACTTGATACCTACGCTTAGACAATTCATGTTACCGACACAGGATATAAAATAAACATTTTACAACAGGTCAGTCGTGTAGGAATGGCGTATGCACTGCACTTAAGAGTAATGAAATCGACTTCGACGCACCCAGAACCATCAAAATGAATAATAAAATCAATGGGAAATCAATGAAAATGTTCACTTCCTTTATTTCCCTAACCAAAACACTGACGGAAAATATAGCCTATTAGTCACGAAACTAGTTGGGTAAATATAATATATTATGTTGGTATTCTACATCACTAGTTAGTAAGTATGCTAAACATCAATGATCAACTACTAACAATCTTTATATGGAGATGATTTCATTGACTTTAGCATGTTATTGGCTGTAGTAGTTTATATTCGAGTCCAGTTCTTTGAATAATACAACAAATATTCGCATTAGCTCTTAAATAATAATTCTTTTTTTTTAAACAAAACGTGATTAATACATTTAGGGACACAGATATTTTATATCGCCTTACTTTTCTTTACTGCACGATATTTTCAATTGTGTTCTATGATTATTAAGGAACTGCTTTTCTTCTGTGTGAACTAAAACTGGGGCGAATGCACACAAAGGTGTTTCGTAGTAAGCGGAACGAACTATTGCAACCACCAATGAAATCTTGCACTAACTCGGAACAGTCGAAGTTATTTCGGGAAATCGTCTGGACTCTCTCCAAAAAGTGGAGGGAATAGAATCAAAATCACTCGGTCACTTTCCTCGTTGAGTCAATGACATGGTGTGAGTAAGTTATCAAGTCCAGAAAACCAGAAATCTTAAAAGCTTACGGGAGCATTTCAGAGAACTTTATTTATAATATCTTCTTCATGCTGACGTATGCATGTTTAATTTGACGCGGGATAAGGCGTGGGCTTCACGAAAAATCACATAGGCGGAATCGGTGATTCAATTCAAATAAATAACCCAGACAGAGTAATAGAAAGCAGGCAGAACGTTTTGTGAATGTAAATAGAACATATGACTCAGATTTTTGTTTAGGAATACACAACACATACTTTAAGTTCTATGTCTTAAATGGCATATTGCAATGTTAAATATGTATTTTTATAGTAAATGGAAGCATACGGAATTGGAGACATGAGGACGATATGAAATATAACTAAGTCCCACGTAAGTGCAATGCTAATATAATTACTTTGTGTACACGAGTAATCCACGTGATATTGATAAAAAAGGTTTCCTACGAAAAAATTACATCCAAAATCGAACACGCAGATACCTAATCAGTATACAAAAAGTATGTTTTGTGTGAAAAATAACAAAGAAAGGGTAAAAACCCAGTGAATCTTAATTAATATGCTTGACAGGGTATTTTTGACTTTCAAAGTGATGCAAATTAAAGTTCTCGTCTCGGCGATGAAAGATTTACGTTGCATTTCGTGCTCATTTTGATAGATGATATTTTATAATTAAAATTGGAGAACATAATACTAAATATTTATTTCCACTGCGATTATCTATAGTCCTTGATAGTTGATAGCTATAATATATGCACATTAGATCATCACAGAACCTGTTCAGTAACCTTTAAGTACAGAAGACGATTGGTAATGAAATAAGAGGACGTTTTTAAAATTTATTATGTAAAGAACATCTTTAGTTAGTACTTACTATGTTATGTATGTACAAGAAATAACTGAAAATTTTGAAACTTAAATATCTCTTTCATATAATTATTGAAATACTATTTAATCCAATCCAATAAAACAGTTGCGTGCGTGCAAAACAATGTTTTAGATGAAAACGAGTTATTTTTCAACTCAATAGTTTTAGATAAGATACGCTAGTTGAGCTTTAAAATAAATATTGTGTTGTTGTAGTTTTCCACATCTCTATATTAATACTTTTGTCGTTGGTGGATAATTAATTCAAATAAAAAAGGACGCAAGAAATGTATAGAAATAGAGTGGTTTTAAGGTCTTAAAATGTCAAATATTTATCATTAAAAACCTTCTTTTACAAATCTTTAATAATTATTATACCTGATCATAGTCGTTGTATATTTATACATACGAAGCCTAATTGAAAGTACAAAATAACATATCGTAGGTACGCCTACAAAATTTGTAAAATTAAAAATGTTGAATCTTGCATAGAAGTTAAATGTATTAAAGGTGCATAAATGTATTAAACCTGCCTCAAGAAAGTATGTTAATTCCAGAGAATGTAACGTAGGTATACCGTGGGCTATTTATTATATTCTACCGACGCGTCTTCTGATAAAAACATACATCTGTTTTATTGCCGCCAGTCAATACTCTTAAGATAATGCACGTAAACAGATATCGCTCAAGAGTTATCATGAATACAACATTAGCTGATGTAAAGCAGAGCGACCTACGAGTCGGGCAGATTCGTTCCGCTACGATAAAGGGATTAGCTCGTCACGCCGCACGGCATTTTATATTATTCCTGTTGCTATATCTACGTAATAAGCATGGTAGTTCTACACTTAAAAACGTCGATAGGTACCTGACCGAAGAAACGTTCCCTCGCAGCCGCCATACTCTCACTACGCGGTGAATTCGATCCTGACCCACTGTCATTTGTAAGTTGTGATGCATTCTCTTCCTGCAGCTGTGGAGGTTCCCCGTCGGTGACGTCTCCGGATGGTGGTGCTGCTTGCACCAGTGCTTCGGCCGGTGTTGCTTTCTCCGAGCCGTCTTCTGCCATCGTCACCACTTTTTGCACGGCTCCGTTGCCTTTGCCACCACCCACACCGTTACTTTTCTTACCGATACTCTTAAGTCCTTTATCTTTCTTCTTATTCTTCAGCTTCTTAGGCGGCTTGCCTACAGGGAAGCGTCCGCTGGCGCAGCACTGCACGTTACCCATGACGGTGCGCGCGCATGTCGCGGTTTACTCGGTCGGCGGGAGTCGGCTCGGTCGGTCGGTCGTTCGAAGCGCGTCGGCGTCGGCGCCGACTCGCAGAATGAGAGCGGCGTGAGAGTCCCCGGCGTCGCGGCGCCGCCCACCCGCCCCGGAATTTTCGACGTACTTCAGAAACGCACTGACCGCTGATTACGCGGATGCCGTCCGCGAAGGATCGCACCCGAAAGCCGAACCGCGGACCGGCCGCGCTGGCGTCATCGCGCGCCCCTGCCTCCCGCGCACCGCAAGGTCAAGGCGCGCTCATTGTTCCCAATGGTGCTACCGGCTAGACGCGCACCGCTCCGCTCAGATGCCCGACAACTATGCCAAGCGCTACACCACCACCACCACCACCACAACACGCGACCCTCTTACAACTGCTATCGATCACGCGATGTTTATGTTTGGCTACCACGGGAACGGCACTGTACCTACTCGACAGCGTCACGCTATTTGCACACCCCAGCTTGCATATCAGTACACCGAATAGGTTCCGCAAAGGATTGTGTTGATTTTGCACTTGCTACGTGTAGTGTCAGCACGAATGCACGAATAGTTACTAGTGTTATTGTAGCCTGCAATGTTTTGTTATCGTGCGACCGCGGGAGGCTGATAGCGGCTGGCGCACGTGTCGTATCCGTCGCTTCGTACCCGTAGTAAATAAACCACTGCTCGTGAACGACATACGGCAAGGAAAACTGATGCTAGTAGCCCATGATGATACCCTATTTGTATACTATAATGCCTATTATTGTTATTTATTTAGCTAACAGGATGTTCAGCAGCGATTTATATTTTTAGAATACATGTTAAGAGTTACGATGCCGCGAAACACACTCACAGTAACTATATCATTTACTTATGTATTTTCCTCGTGTTTAAGATAAAATGTTGGCAGGCAATATACAAGTTGTATACTTACAACTAGCGAAAGACATATGTAAACCAATAGGAATTGAAGAACAATCCCAAACTAAAAACCCAATAACACTTGCTCGACCTGGAAATAGAACCCAGGACTTCGAGCGTAGCAGTCGCTTTTAAGACCACTAATTACTAGTGGTAGAGACAGTTAAAACGTATTAAAGAAAAAAAAATGTATAGTTATACATATAAAAATGTCTTGGTATTTGTAGTAATGTAAACAGAACAGTTTGGGATTCCGTGTGGTCGTTGTGTTGCAATATCGGCAGTCGAGAAGATGTGGAGCACAGCAAGCGAGCTTTTAGCGAGTTTTTAACTCAACTCGTTGACACCGTCTCGTTTTGAAGACATTAATAATTTATTATCTTCATCCGTATATTTTACTTGTTGCCAAATAATACCCGAGTCTGGTGCCAGCCCAAGTTTTTCATTAAAAATCGCAATGGTTCTAAGAAAACTCCTTAGTAAAAATTTTAAATCTGATGACTGAATCATTGAAACCGAGAAATGATATTATATTAATAGAATCAATTTCTCAAAAGTAATTACAATTTTAATTTTTAAAAACATACCTATATACCTAAATTAATGTTACAGTTGGGTGTAACAATGCACAGTTCCAGAGTTCCAGTTTCTGAACGTTCACCATAATAAAACGTGTTAAAATGGCGCCGCACGCGCACTACGAAACACTATTTACGATTGAGATATGGGACGCGATTTGACCGAGAGCGATAATGTTTTATTTATTGTGTATACTAAAAATATGCCAGACACCGTCGACGTACCTAGTTTTATGAGCAAGGTTGTAAGGAACAGAATGCTATGCTCTTCTATCTGGGTTTGAATAATTTCACTTCTTGTAGCTTTTCATATCATAGTAAATTTCAATATTTTTACAATGGCTGGATTGAGGGTTTCCACTAAAACTAAGTGCCTAAAATTTTTACCCCAAATCATACTGAGTTGAAAAAGAAATTAAGAAAAGAGTTCGTATGCTAAGATTAATCCTTCTCATTTTCTGGTAAAATATAATATTAATAAAACTGAGGTACTAATACAGAGATACAAAAGGAATCGACTGCTGTACATAATAAGTCCTCCATATTTTTGTATGGCGTTTGAACCTTGGCGGTAATGGTCGTTATGTCTTAACGATAGCAATGGACTGGAACGTCATAGTTTGCTTAGAAGAATAGGGTAAAGAACGTACACGCATGTTACAGAATTCGAAAGAACGCAATCATAATACATGAAATTTGTAGAAACTGCTCGTCAGTTCAGTAAGAGGTAAAATTCAATAGCGTTTGAAATAAGTGTATTTATAGCAACGAGCACAATTCTATCTTTGACAATCTATATTCATTGCTGCTATTTTAGGCATAGTTCAACTGGCTTAAATGGAGCACCGTTCAAACTTCAGTACTCAAGTTAAATACTATGCACCATTGTTATTATTAAATATAATGTTACAAATATATTATTTTTCAAATTCTTAACTTACCGTATCAGCGTCGCTCTCTTCAGTAGCCATAGCAACACCTTTATTCAAGTGATGTTCAGCATTATCCAACTCCCTGTCCAGTTCGGCAGCTTCCAGTTCCAAATGCGGAGAACACTGTAGTTCTTCAACTCCTGGTGATGGAGGTTCACGATCTGTATGCAGGATGTGGCGTGCTGGCATCTTGACTACCAGCGGCCTGAAGTTCAGGCGTGAAGCTCCTGTAAAAATATATGAAGTCTAAGTCTATAGGAAAAGGTTTACTCGGCAGATCAAAAATGTTATAAGTACTTATACTTTTTTAGTTATAAGTGACTGATATTCAAGCAAACTGCGATAAGTCTGCCTTTACCAATAAAACTTTCGTTGGTTTGAGTGTATGACAGCCACACTTAAATATTGGATAGGCATATTAGTATATAGAAACTTTTAGATAAGTCACTTTGGACGCACTTTACGCTTCCAAAGTGACTGTAAATATATAGTTTATGTAAATATATAGTTTTGTAGTGTAAAGTCATAATCGTACATTTTATAGTACTTTCATTTAGTCCCCTTTAGTCTAAGTAGATTAAAAAAATAACAATACAATTATAAGAGCGTTAACACAATTAGAAATACTCAGGGAACAAATATGATTGTAGGTAGGTAATATAAATGAATTTATTAAACCTTGTAACCACGCGCCATTATATTTGTCGCTCCTATCAGAAGAATAGACAATTAACGCTACCGTTACTCAATGCTTTTTATGACTAGTGCCCTGTGGTAGATATTGAAACGTAGATTATGATTATATTTAATTGTAGCTAATTTAACTAAGTAATCCTTTGTTAGTACCACATACGCGTAAACAATAAGCATTTGACATTTAATATCTAGGTACTACTTAATTTATAAACGGCATTAAATGATTGTCGATCTAAAGCTCTTTAGACAATTTTGTAAATCAAATAAGATAATATTAATTTAAGCAAAAGTTGCGGATTATATATTTTTAAGAAGTTTGAACTTTACTTGAACCATTTACTACGCTTGTCCATTGACTTAGTAAACAAGTTACACAATCAATCAGTAGCCTTGATGTGAATTAACAAAAGCGGTTTGAACATACATAATGTTTGGTTATCTTAAGTATTACTACATGGATTTAAGTACAACCTACCAAATGTACACATGACATAAATACCCAATTATGTATTATCGAATGTAAAAACGACCGGTTTACTGGACAAATGTGCAGTTACTCCAACTGTTCCCAAACTGCAATTCGCTGCTGGAATGCATTTCAATACACTCGTGGACCATATCAAAGAATTAACTTTAACTTTGTAATTAAATCTTTTCTATGTATGAGGTTCACGCAATATTTCATCAACAGGGTTACAAGATTTTTAAATTTGTTTTATAACAAAAAAACTTACCTTTGGATTCATCTTTTTGCAGCTTCAGCATAACGTCTCGTGCACTATGCAGCGTTTGGGTTGCGGGAGAGTGTATGGGTCTTATAGATACACGTTGCAGCCCACTACCGGGCAAAATTGATGTCACAACTTTTCTGGGTATATCTCTTTCAGGACTTCTGTACTGATTAATTAAACTTTCATCTTGATCTGCGTCAATGTCTATGAAGCACTCCTCGAACTGCTCAAAGTTTTCAAGATCAGAGTCCAGTTCACTTCTGGAGCCATGGATTTTTGGTCTATAAAATGAATCTGAATTTCTTCTGTAATCCATCTGTTTTTGTTCTGGCGAAGAATAGCTTCGTATGACATACCCTCTTTGTAAGTTCTGAGACGCCGCAACATCTGGATCGTTTTGTGCTGGCGACGAATAGCTTCTTGGCAGAAGGCTTCTGGAACTCTGTGTTTTGCGTTGCTGCTGCTGCATCGTTCTCGTTGATATCAAGCTCTTGCCGCGGCCCGCACTTTGTGCCTGCGGTGGGTCTCTACGCCGCATGGCGATGTCCGTATATTTGTCGCGTTTAGTTAGTTAACTCAACGTGTGAAACTGTATGGATCTCGGGATCAACTGACTTGGAGACATGCACAGCTCCAGCATGTAATTTTACTTTGTGAACTATGGATATCGAATGCCAGCTGATCGAATGACACTATCATGTAACAAGGCCGGGTGCAGCCAGATGATATATCATATGGTAAGCAACGGTGAACACGATCGACATACATATAGGTACTTCTACACTCATGACAATTTATTGTGATAAGTAGGATGCTGGTTCACCCACGTTCTGATTTTCGATAAGATTCATAATTTAATCTGTAGTTCACGTTTCACGACTAGTTATTACTAAGGTTAATTCAATATGTCTTAACCACGTGTCTGATATCACACATCCATAATGTATAAGTCTTTTGTTTGTCACTTATCTTCGGCACTTAATGCAATATAAATTTTCCTTTTGCGAGCACTGATTGTTTTCAATTCACACGCACTTATTAACAATTTAAGCGACATACCCAGCAGATTGCTGAATAAATACAGTTACTTAATTCTGTTTGCAATAAATATATTCAAGTGTATGACGTGAGATAAACAGAATACTACTAAGCTTGATGTATTAAAAGTATTACGAAGAGCCTTGCGTACGCTCATCGTGGGCGGACAACTTTCTCTTTTTAGGCCAAGCTCAATGGATATTATACATTATATCCATACATATTCAACCACATACTACATGCTGCAACTTATTTTTTATATGAGCTTATTATAAAAAACCTGTCAATTTAGAAGAAACTTCAGACTATCCGTTGTAATAATATCACATATTTAGTAGTCTAAGCGCATACCGCATTATGTGACACAGTTAAACATATAAAGTTCTCAACTCTATTGAAGAATGTTATGATTATGACCTACAATAAAGTTATGGTGTGCAACTATTTAGGTTGTTGTTAGATACCCCTTACGCGGTGGTTCCGTGTAAGGGGTATCTGGGGTATCTAACCGCGCAAAAATATTTAAGTATGATGAATGCGTCGGTACACTTCTAATAGCCTCACTGATTATTGCATTAAACTATTAAAATTAATCTTTTATGTTTTAGAGTACCTAAAATTTTTGTGTCGAATTAATTATTTTTTTCTTAAACATTTTAATCTGACCTAAAACTGCCCTTTGGTATGATTTGGTTATGATGTTGGTTGCTAAAAAAGCGCCATTCTTCTCAAAAGTAAAATAGTGACTGACTGTAATACCTATTATATTTTTTTAGAATATGCCGTTGCAAAAAGGTACAATTGAAGGAAAGCTACGAAGGAGAAGACCTAAAGAACAAGTGATGAAAAAACTGCGAATCGAGTCGTATCAAGAGGTTAAACTAGGCTCTAGAGGATAAAGATCGATGACGATTGCCCTACCGACAAAAGCTGAACTCTTAAATTAAAGAAGAAGAGTGTAATTTGTTCGATTCCTACCAGAGACAAATATTCGTATGCTCCACAGATAACTATTTGTTTCGAGTCTAGGTATACTTTGTGTTCCTTTAATATATGGTTTTAAGGGGCTAGTTCCTTATTCAGGGTTAGACCTATATCACTACAAGTTTCTTAAATAAGATTTTGACGTATATATGAAAATTGCATTAAAAACCGTTGCGTAGTTTAAAAGATCTGGGTACAGAGGGACCCACAACGAGAAGCAACTTTGTTTTATAATAACTATGTATAGATTCGAAATACTCCGCCAAAGTTCTACAATAAACTGATAAATTTTAATTTTAGAAGGAAAAGCTTATAGGAAATGGATTCGACTGCAAAGCGAAAGGGATGCAGAGCTTTATGTGCAGTCAATGTCAAACATTTATTTGATACCCTGATACTAATGCATCCTTCATCAATGTCGCTGATATAATTGAGTAACCATACCTACTGCTTTATGTGTATTTGAGTTTTGATCATGGCATTAGGTTTGCCAGTATAATTTTAGACACGGTGTAGTAGGGTACTACACCGTGTCTAAAATTATACTGGCGAACTGGGAGTGTTCTTTGGTAACCCTTTGCCGTTTCTGCTACACCTTCGGGCAATAATTTACTTACATAAGTAGGTAACTGACTTTTCGAATTCATGTGCGTATTATTAATGAATTATCATTAGCTTAAACGGTGTAGGAAAACATCGTGAGGAAACCTGCATACCTTAGAGATTTTTCTCGACGGTTTATGAAGTCTGCCAACCCGCACTAGGCCACCGTGGTGGACTATAGCAGTGGGACAGTATATGATGATGATGATGATAAGTAGGTAATACTTGTAAGAGGAGCTTGGAACGAATAATAACTGATCAACCGATCTGCAGGGTTACTCGTAAGCTGCGCTAGCAACGTGTTTTTGTGGATGCGTGACAATTCTTAACACATCAGACTCCTCCGTACCTCGGAGAGCCTGTAAAGCCATCGATCTCGGTTGTCATATGAACATCTATAACAATTATTAGTGGCAGTCAAAAGCCCAAAAATCCTGACAACCAATCTATCCTCAGAATATTGGTATTACCCAGAAATTGTGTTGCGGAAATCTGATGGCAGTCATACATACATACATACACTCACGCCTTTTTCCCATAGGGGTAGGCAGAAACTAAAGAACGCCACTTGCTACGATTCTTGCATACTTCTTTCGCTTCGACCACATTCATACATCTTGTCATACATACACGCCGGTTGCGAGTACTACGCACCTGACCTTTTTGAAGAACCTCACCAATAAGGTCGGTATAAGTTTTTCTAGGACGTCCCCTCTCGGCGGTTCCACTGACATTCGCCATATAATTCCTTTTTGTTAGTCGCCTTTCATCCATTCTCTCGACATGCCCAAACCATCTCAGCATATTCTTCTCAATTCTCGTCACTACTTCGTCTTTTAAGCCGCAAAGTTCTCTTATCACACTATTTCTCAATCTGTCATTCCGAGTTACACCGCACATACTTCGCAGGGAACGCATTTCTACAGCATTTATTCTACTTTCATGTCTCTTCTGCCATACCCAACTTTCACTTCCATACATAAGTGTAGGTACCAACACACCGTTGTGGATAGCCATCCGTGCCTTTTTTGACACCGACTGGTTAGCCACAACCGCATGTATAGCACCATTAACTTTATTTCCCGCATTTATTCTTCTTTCCACATCCGCATCAATCTTACCATCCCTTGTAAACATACTTCCCAAATAAACAAATTCATTCACTTGCTCTATACTCTTACTTTCAATCTTTATATCGCACACACATACATCTTCATCTCTTTCGAAAACCATAACTTTCGTCACTTCGCGATGGCAGTCACTTCGCGTAAAATAGGTACTTTGGTTAGATTGGAAGCCGACCCCAACATAGTTGGGGAAAAAGCTAGGAGGATGAATACTTATAACTACTTATAAAAATATATGTAAGTATATCAGTGGAGACAGCTCGTGGCGGCCCTATGCCCCAGTGGGATCACAGTAATTGTTTTATACTACTATAGTGGCAAACAAGCATACGGCCTCTACCTGTTAGTAAGCTATTGCCGTAGCCTCATCATCAACCCATATACTGTCCCACTGCTGGGCACGGGTCTCCTCTCATATTGAGAGGGATTAGGCTATAGTCCACCACGCTGGCCTAGTGCGGGTTGGCAGACTTCACAAACCGTCGAGAAAAATCCCTAAGGTATGCAGGATTCCTAACGATGTTTTCCTTGACCGTTTAAGCGAGTGATAATTAAATAATTATTTTTGCCGTAGCCTAAGACGTTTGCAATACCAATTCCTCTTTCAATTAACGGGTGTCACTTGCGCGTTGCCGACCCGTTAATTGAAAGAGGAATTATAGTTGATTTGGTAGTGTAAAGGTCAAACACAGTTTTCTCGTGGAGCACTGACACTAACAACTGTAACTACTTAAAATACAGTATATTACATGTATAGTTGTCAGTGCCAGTGCTCTGGTGGGGTTCCTTAGCACAACAGCAACAACGTCTGTCTTTTCTCTAGTAATCATGTAAACTGATAACATGAGTTATTTACTACATACTTTGGACCCTTATTCAAAACAGTTATCAGTTTAACTGACAAAAAAAAACAGCTTTTCATTCTTTTTATTATTTCAAGAATATTGTTGTCTAAATTTCTTAACAACGCCACCTATACAAATCAGCAACAACAACTAAACGCAAACAAACTCATGTTTACATTTTCGTTCCTATGTATTTCGCTAGATGGAAATACGGCGCAGAATCTCTCGTGATTCATGATAGGTACCTACGCATTGGTAGATAGCGCCACCTTTGCTCTTGAATTCGTTTAATTTATTCATGTCATATTAATTGTGTACAGTAATCGATGTTTTCTTTATAGTCTGCTATGTCAAGTGATTCTTCATGTTGTCTGTACATTCTGACTTATGTTACGTAATGTTATTGCATCTTTGTATGTTTTTCTCTAGACGATGACTATTTTTCTCCTTTATCATCATCTATATCCGTTCACTGCTGAATATAAGCCATATTTAAGATAGGTATCTAGGGCATTGTGGGAGTAATTCCACTCCACCCACATTGGAGCTACCCGACTGGGGAAGAAAATCGAAGTGAAATAACACTGCTTTGTGCTGTGTTGTGTTCATAGCGGTCAGCAAGGTTAGATACCAGTGTTCCGCGAGAAATAGTTGTTTTGGCAGTGATTTTGAACCTTATAGTTACTGCCAACCTAGCTATTCCCCTTTCCTTATACATTGTCGGCAACGCGCAAGTGATATCTGGTGTTGCAAGCGTCTATAGGCTACGGTAACCGCTTAGCATCAGGTGAGCCGTAAGTATCTTGTTTGCCACTTTTGTGGTATAAAAAAAGGCCTCACGTAATGAACGTTACAAAGCTCTTTGTCGTGATAATTTCTATTGCTCGCAGTTTCACTCGTACCTTAAAGCGGATATTAATAGGATTTTCTTTTTGAGACAAAAGATAACCTATGTCCCCCTCCTCAAGATCCAATCTATCTGCTTGCCCAATTCTGTTGAAAGCTTTTCAGCGGTTTATGCACGAAAATGTAACAGACAAACAGGGCTACTTTCGTAATATATGTATGGAATTAGATTACCTAGTAAGTAGCTATACGATAGTATTAGTGTGGAAATAATTTCTTGATAAACAAAAACAATAAATACTTACTCTAACTTACTTGTACCTAGACTAGACTTTAGACCTAAACAAACACACAGAAAGAAACCGGTCTTACTAGTACCTATATTGTAGGCAGTACCTACGAGAGATGTTGTTTAAGTACATAAGTAATAGACACTTTACCTACTTAAGCAATATTATTTTCCTAATCACCTTCATCCAAAGTCACTTGTACAAATCCGGTTCCTCTCCTGGTGCTTAACAATTTTCTTTTTCATGTCGACCTTCGGATAGAGAACAGTGGCGATTGCTCCAAAGAGAATAATGAAGCATAGGTTATATTTTTTAAACACCAAGATAATCTGGTGAATGTTATCTAGGAATACTTTTACTTCCTGGACAAGAAGAGTACCACTTAACGTTTTGGGATTGGCCTCCTTATCTATCCTAATATTTACTACTTAAGTACTGACTACTTACCTATGCAGAATTTCACTAAGTTACAGAATATGGCAGTGTTAAGTGATGACACCGATTCAAACCACCTTATTTACTTAAGTAGGTAAGCGATTGCTAAATATTGTATATGCCTATCGAAAAATAAAAAAAAACTCCTTCTTTACGGCATACCTTAGTTTGCGGTGTTATACAACTTCAGTTAGCATGCGCCCGCGCACGCTACGCCGCGTCTCGCACTGCTGGATCACCCGACATAACCGGTGTTCACGCGTTTTGAACAAATTTTCACTTTTCGTTGCGTTTATTGAACTATTTACTTAAATAATCAGTTGTTCGGCATTGCTGGTGGTTAAACATTTTGTGTGTGGTTTGATTTGGACACCTGGATCTTGGATACATTTTATTGTAAGTATTTAACGCGCTTGATCATTATAAATATTGTTTAATTATTTTTTTAACTTTAAGAATGTTTTTTACTTGATTTTACATGCAAAAAGTGTACTAATAATTTAATTGCGTAACGGGTAACTCCTTTAATCGACAATATAACGGTAGACAACGATTAATCGTCAGGAAGAAGATTCATTAAAGATAGGTATCACGGTATAAATAATAGATAGAATAAATAGATATTATCTTTACCAAATACACAAAAAGTTCCTTTACGTGTTTAGCTTCAAACATCCTTTCAGGATGAAATGTTACTTAACAAAGTAAAATCGTGAATATATATAGCCTTGTAAAATATCTAAAACAAACTAATATATTTATTATTATTAACATCAATACATTTAAGTATCATTTATAAAAATGTACTTGGCATTTGTTTATGGTGTATAATAAAGAATATTCTATTAGTCCCATTATCGGGCACGGCTCTGTTAGGATTTTTATCCACCACGCCATTAAGAAAAGGTTCTTAGGCATGCCTCGCACAAATTTCTGCTTCACCATAAGCGAGGTGATTATTAATTTTAAACGTGATTGTTAATGAAAACTCAAAGGTTTTTTTATAAAAACGTGATGGACAGTCCATGGTCATCTCACTAGGCTGTCAGTGCTTGCATTACTTGTTTGCGCGAACTTGTACCTTATGTACAATATCTTATGTACAAAAGATGTTTATCTAGTTCTAAGACTACTTGCTCCTATGTAATTAAGTACATTTACAATACGATTGTATTTAGTTTGTTGTGGGTACCTACAACTTCTTAGCAAATGATAGTAACTATTACTACGTAGAATAAAATGTTCATATATTTTTAGACTGTGATTGAAACAGCCGTACAAAGTTCCATGATCTTAGTTTTTACTACAGAAAACCCATTTTTTACCACACTCTTTGTATATAACTTCTGATTGTATAGAGGTTCAGTTTTATAACCTCTTCTTAATTATGATGTTGGATATTCAATGAAGTCACTCGTAAATGAGATATTAAGAATATAATATATTATTATATAATATAATATTTTAATGTATACTTTTTTAATGGGCAATCAATTTGCAAATGATGCTAAACCCTCTTCCGCTCTCCTAATTTTGCTGTGACCCGACAGGGTCTATAATGATCTAAGTTATCTATAGTCCACCTTTATAAAACATTATGGAATGCAATAAAGTATTGAGTATTGAAGCTACGGTATGCTCTTTAGGTACCCTGTAATTAGGGGTCGAGCTATTATTATTTATGGGCACAATATCAAACACCGCGTTGCTACAAAAGATATATTACATATAGGAAAATTTCTACTAAAGCTGTCTAGCTAAAGCGATCTAGGACACTTTGTAGAGCCTCTGCTCCGATATAATTCTTGGAACATTTTCACCATCTAGTCCCAAACTAAGCAGAGCTTCTACTATGGGTACTAGACAGTGGATATTATAAATTGGTAAACTTTAGTTATGTAAATAAATACTTTTAATACATTGGATGGAGTAGTTCGTTTCGGTGTGGGAATCGGACTTTACCCTTCAATCCTCCCAACAACATAATTATAATAAAAATGATGTCCACAAACTCGTTATACGTACTTGCTTGAAGTCATACCTGATTGTAATGACTTATACCTACCTAATAACTTCATAGGTATTCGGTTTTTTCTACAGATTCATCTGACTTAATTATAGTACTTTGAAGTGATACAAACAGTACGATATAGGTAGGTACACTTAGGAGGTATAATTATGTTACCTGATTTCTGGTTTTAAATTGACATTACTTGACTTATTTATATACTTGATCTCACTAACAGACTGACTGATTAATCAACGCAGACCCTAAATCGGTGGGACTACTGGAATTAATTTTTCCACTAAGGAAAAATTTAAGGAAATTTCAACCCTAAGGTAATATGATATAAAAATAAAAGAAAACTACTTTAAAATTGGCTACTAGGAATAGATTATCACCAAACCGAACTATTGTTGGTATACGCACACGCACACACATACACATTTTGAGTAGCACTTACAAATGTATACATTACTGCATTTATTTAGACTAATTTATATGTTATAGTATGTGAGAGGTCACATAATTTTGTTACTTTTATTATGTGGATAAAGACTCATTATTATATAATATAATAATAATTAGTACCTAGCTAATGCTAAAATTGTGATAATGACCTTCTCATTATCTACCTACATCATTTTAAAATTACTTAATATATCTAGTAGATACCTACTTATGTAAATTTCAACAATGTAATCTTAAACTTCTCATTACTAAATAAGTATACTTAGTTAAAATAAAAATGAATACATGTTATTTTTCATTCAAAATCAACTTCAAAGGCGGAAATAGCTTAGTATTTTTTTTAATATATTCGTTTTCGTACCTGGTGATAGGGAGCGATCATTGTCATTATTCAGGAACCAACCGGATTCCGAGCTGTTACTAAAAAAAAACCTGATAGAAAATCCCAATTACGTGTACCTATTAAAAATCTGTTATATAGGCTATGTATGGAAATTAGATCTTAGTAGGTACAAACAGTTTTACCCCATGGCCGTCACCATAGGGGAAAGAAGGAGTGTGGACTATAGTCGCTCTGTGGACTATATCATTTCATTTCACCTACATGAGTTGTTACAAGTTAATTACTGGTATCACCATAATCTGCTGTATAGCATGCAATACATATATAACATTAATATTACATAAACATTAGGTAGCACTTTAATGATAAATTAATTCCAAATAGAATGTCATTTCAAATAAATGTCTTTGATGTCAACCAGAGAATAATAAAAATAATGATCTAATTTTAATAATGTCAACTGCATACTAATATTACGTTTACGTTTTGCCTCATTTCTTTTGAAATTGTGTAATTGGTGTGTAATAAAGCGTATATAAATAAATAAATTAACTTATTAGATTAATATATTAGTATATTGTTTCCTGGAAATATTCCATTTTTGGAAATAGGTCTCCTATGTCACTTTTCCGGGAAATTTCCACGTCATTTTGGGATAAAATGTAGCCTATTTGTTATTCCCGGTCACATACTATTTGTGTACGAAATTTCATTCAAATTTCGTAAGTACTTAGGTCTTCAATAGCAGTTTTCCGGGAAATTCCCACATAATTTTGAGATACAATGTAGCCAAATCTTATAATAGTACCTAGTGCAGTTACATCTTAGCATGGAAAATGCAAAAAAAAATTACAATAAGATAAAATGTACTTGATTCCCGGTCACATAGGTACGGATTTTCCGCACTATAAACAAAAAACATCAGAAGACTGCACTCGGAGTTTGCCAGCGAGCCATGGAGCGTATGAGTGTATTCCGGTTATCAGACCGTATAAGGAACAGTATGCTGCGCTACGACGACGTTGGTCAGAAAACCGCAAGCTCAAAGTGGAACTGGGCTGGTCACATCTACCGACGAACTGTGGGCAAAACTCACCACCAAGTGAAACCCACAACGTTAGACGACGTCGCGGCAGGCCCAAAAGGAGATAGCGGAATGAGCGAGATTTCTAATGGAAGGATTGGTCGCAGAAGACTGAGTGGAAGGAAGGTAGTCATTTGCCCTGCAGTGGGTCGATCATGGCAGAATAATAAAAAAAAGTATGAACAGTTCGTATTATCTATTAGCACATTAATAACCGTAAGTCGTGTTAATAACATACAGGTTACCTACGCTCCTTTTTTAAGTGTTTACTAACACAGATTAAGTTTTTTTATTATACTAACACTTTTTGTAATATTATTATATATGTTAGTCTTTAAGGTATGTATTTATGGGCCATAGTAGCCTGAAAATAAAGGATTTATTATTATTAAGTCCCATTAAAATTCATTTGTTTGTTAACGAAGCAACCGATTTCTTATGCAATGTTGCACTAGTTGCGAACATAACAGTGTTGATGTAGGAACCTATTACTTATAGGTACCTACTTATTCATATTACGTCACTACTTATTTTTTCTTAGTAGGTAATTGCTTCATTAGTCTAGGAGGTCGTAAGAGCGACTGCTACACTAGAGGTTCCAGATTCGATTGGTAACTATAATGATATTGGGGTTTTAATGAAATTATCAGTAGCAACTCGAAGTGTTACGCGATTTGGGAGAGGCCTATGTCCAGCAATGGATTGCAATAGGCTGATGAAGAACTCGAAGTGTGTGGATTTTCTTTTTATTTCAATTTAGCACGCTATTACAAATGGGTACCCTACTCGCTCAAACTATTGTAGAATCTTAAACATTTTGAAGCAGTAATTCATTCATGGTTCACAAATGAATAAGCCATAAACATTACGACTTACGACAGTGCGGTCTAGCTGCTACATACAGCAATTAAAATGAATTGTTGTTTAACATAGTTGGTTTAACTTTAGTTTAACGTAGTACACAACAGTAGTCAAATGGGCATGCTAAATTAAATTGTTTTTTTATTTGATTGACTTTCTTTTGCCAAGACCTAAAAAGATTATTGATCTAAAAAGGACTTGTAACATTTTTTTTAACCGAATTGAAGTCAATTGATGCGTATAGGATCTGAGATGCCTCAAACTTACACGTCATTATTACCCACAACTTTTTGGGGTGCCTCAACCTACCCCTTTTTGAGCCAATTAAGAGGCAGAGAGCTTGTCAGTATTACTTACTTGTTGATGTTGGCTATCTATACTATCTTCTCAAACGAATTATGGTTGTGTTTATTACCGGAGATGGATTGGATAGTGTTCAGAAAACCGCTCAAATCAAAAACTCAATGCAAAGTGCCGGGACTAACACCTGCTGCCGATGCGCAAGATTGAATTTAGATAGAGTTATAGTACATTATTATTTTCAATCCAGCTAGTTCAAACATGGTATATGTTTGAACTAGCTCGAACACAACAAGTATACCCAATACTAAACGAGATTGTATAAAGCCTGTTCACAGTCCGATCTTGTTAAAAAATAAGATCCGATCACCGGATCACCGAAATAAATTGAGGGCAATGTACCCGCTTTGATTACCTTATAAGTTCGCAATAAATCATTGCTCAATAAATACGAAAACGGTACTCATATCAACTTCTTGAGAAGTTCAAATGACACTTTCAAAATGCTCTCATTACCCAACCGACAACTCGAACTAATAATTCACGCGTAATTTACTTACGCATCTAACCATGGTCTCCACTGGTGCTAGGTACAGACGCCAGCAGGTCAACCTATTCACAACTGTCAAATTTTCCCAATTGAATATGAACCTTATTATTTTATGTTAAAGTTGAAAATCAATCAAAGAAATTTGACATATTGTGGTAGCTTGATGTGCTGGCCCATGTCACAATTCCATTTTACGCAACCCGCCTCCATGCGAGGTAAGTAGAACTGGGTTGACAACGATTCCATTACGGTGTCAAAAAAAACTTCAAGCGTACAATAAAAAGTAAGTAAGTATTTAAACATTTTATTACATAATGGGAAGGCCTTCCATAAAGTGAAGTGAATGATCTATGGAGTTGAGCAATACACGATTGCTCAACTCCATAGATGATTCACTTCACTTGAAGCCCTTTTCGTAATCTTGGAAAATCTTGTATACTTATATAAACCCGTGTGACTAGAAAGAGGATGTATTTATATATTTTTAAATGTCACAAAAAATCCAGGAGTACTGAAACTGAAAATAAAACCATGCATTCTTTATCAGTACTTATATACCTGTCTATAAAAGACAATAGTTTGTTTTATGTAGGTGGTACTTGCACAGTATACCTGGGGCTACTTGTTTATTAAATAACACTTTTAAATTTTACTTCTTCACTATGATGTTAGAAAAAACATAAGAAAAAAATTCAGTCACTAGTTTTCAACGTGAATTTAGTTGTCATCATTAAGGCGATTGATGATTTTTGTTATTTGATCACGATTATAGTTTTTATTGGCTCTAAATATAATTTGTCCTATCACAATGATTTATTTAATCGTAAGACAGAGACGTGTGGTTAAAATTAGAGTGCTTTAAGTAAAAAATAAGGAACTGTTAACGTAAAGATAAGTTTATTGCTAATGCTAGCAACACTTATTCTTAGTTTGACTTATACTGGCAACTGGCTAGAAACACAAGAGCCTTCGATACAGTGTTCCGAGTGATAAGTGTAACGCTTCGCCACGAACCACAAAAGTCACACGGTTTTCTTGCATCATCAACCATTAACCAATTTCCAAATATGAATACGATAATATTATTATTCGTAGGCCCATAACTGCCTCGTTAGTCTATTGGTCTAAACTAATATGCTAGAGGTCTTTGGTTTGATTCCCAGTTCGAGCGAGAGATCAGAATTTCATAGAAAAATCCAGTAACACTTACTGGATTTTTCTATGAAATTCTCAGTAGCAGCTCGTAGTTTAGATTTGTGCCCGGTTAATGGCAATAGGCTCACCCCCTATTACATGGGACCTGAACATACCAGCGGCATCTGGGTGTGTACATTGATACATCTCTCCCTAACCCTTAGGGGGAATACAAGCGTGATGGTATGTTATGTAGGCCCATAAAAACACATGTGAAGATGAAGGAAAGGTCAAAGGCTTCTAAGTGACCTTAGACCTTTACTTAGCAGAAGCCTTACTAGACTATCAACAAAACCTCGAGTTCCTCCAGACTCATCTTATTAATTAACCCAGTCTGTGATACTAGGTACTTTATAATCCCCAGAGATGTTCCCTAACAGGCGTTGTACAGGGGGGTTCTGGCTTGGTCTATTAAGAGGGCACAATGTCTCCCACCATGTGCTGAAGGTACCCACCGGGGTGGTTTCAGTAGGTAGGAATCCCACATCCCCGGTCTAATCCCCGTAGACCGGTCTTTTGAAGGCTTTCCCAAAAAATAAACAGAAATCTATCATAAACTATGCTAACATTGCTGATGTGATTACTCAAATGCCAATACCCGGCACGGCTACCTATCTATAGTATACCTATCAATAGTTCCTATGCCTTTATTCCATGTAGGAATAGATCTTAGAAGCGAATTGCTCACCAATTTTACCAATCGAGCGATCAATTTTTTTTTTTGCTTACATAAAAAATAATTTTTTTAAGTATTCAGGTAGATTGTAAATACCTACCAGCCCATCCACAGTTATATTTTTTATATTTGAAATAATATACAAAGCGCAGCGTAGGATGGCCTCGAACAAGATGGACTGATCACTGAGGACCTGGTAAGGGTCGCTGGGAAACGTTGGATGTAGTCCGTATAGCCGGGAACGCCTTGAGTCAGCAGCGGAGCTCTTAAGGCTGATATGATAATGATACTGCATGTACAAAACCAGCGTATAGGTATCAAACGATAAAATCTGAATGTGAAACAAAAAAAAACGCAGTACCTGAATTTTGTGACACATCACCGGTCAATGTCCGATAAATGAAGGTGTTTAGTGTACCTACCTAATTTGAGGATTTGTTATTTTTACAAAACACGAGTTTAGGTGCATTGTGTAAACTCGCGTAAACTATAATAAGTACCTACTTACATATACTTTAGACACTAGTAGAGGGGTTCATGGCTAAATAATAACTACGCTGATCAACCGATCGGTAAAGTTAACCTGTGCTAGCCACGGTCAGTCTGTAGATGGGTGACCATTCGTAATATATCGAAACCCCTCCGTGCTTCCGAGAGCACGTAGAGGTCGTCGGTGCCGGTAGTAGATACTAACACCTATGACAGTCGTTAGTGGTAGTCAGAAGCTTAAAAAGCTTGACAGCAATCGGTTTTGCATAGATATTGGGTTACGAATCAAATCAAATCAAATCAAATCAAATAATTTATTTGCTTAACACAGGTTACAGAGATGTTAAAGAAATGGTAGTGCTCCGTGTTTTACCAGATAAGGTGTGCAAATCTTTACATTTCAACTTACATCATTTAACAAAGTTGTCATTAAAATAAAGAATAAAATTATGAAGGTCAGATGGAAGTCGCTTCGTGTAATATACTGATATTCAGCTGCATCTGGTTAGACTCTAAGTCGACCCCAACACAGTTGGGAAAAGGCTTGGAGGAGGAGGATGACTTTTGACTCTCAGTCACTGACCTCTATAGAGGTCCACTGACCTCTATAGAGGTCAGTGCACTCAGTAGTTGCATAACCTTTTTTTTCTAACAGAACTAGTTCATGATGCAATACTGATAAAAATAAAATACTTAGAAAACTAAAAATAAAAAAAACAAACTGACAGCTCATAAAAATTGGCGGGAATTATAATCGCAAAAGACGTGTTAGATAAGTCATGCAAAAACATTCGATTTTGGCTTTCAATTTCTTAATTTTAACTTTTCTATTTTCAGATTAAAAATGGCTTCAGAAGTAAAT
This sequence comes from Acronicta alni, assembly GCA_964056405.1. Lineage (NCBI taxonomy): Eukaryota > Metazoa > Arthropoda > Insecta > Lepidoptera > Noctuidae > Acronicta > Acronicta alni. Next base: position 11,552,048 of record OZ043918.1, read on the forward strand.
GAATGGTATAAAGGGCGAAAGGTTCTTGTGACGGGTGCACTAGGATTAATGGGGAAAGTCCTAATAGAGAAGCTTCTGTACAGCGTGCCTGACCTAGGCTGCATATATGCATTGGTGCGATCGAAACGCGGCAAGTCACCGGAGACACGCATTGAAGAAATGTGGAAACTACCTGTGAGTGGTGCAATGGTTGTATTTTAAATAATGATAGAATTATACGTCCTTCTTTTATCATATAAGTAATCGAGGTCTTGCAATTTTAATAAAGATCTATGATTGGTAAAAACTTGACACCACATTTTTTACATGCTTATAATATTTTCTTAGTTTATTTGTAAGTAGGTATGATAAATTATTATCTTAGAAATGGACTGGTCATTGCGATACTGAAAAGTCTTGCATTTAGCATGTAGGATAGGTATTTAGCGGTGAATGTCAGGAATCACATAGCTATGCAGTATGCCTATAGAGGAAGGAAAGATTTTGATTGATACCGGTTAAAACGGTACGGTCTCTGCCGCCTCCAAAGGTGGTATAGATCATCTATAAATCATTAAAACCATTTAGGTACCTATCCAACGAGATAGAAATGTGCTTTTGATAATATTTCAGCTCTTCAAAAGAATAAGAGAGGAGAAACCTCATGTAATGAAGAAACTCGTCCCAGTTACTGGCGACATCTTGTTAGAGGAACTGGGCATTGATGCTGTTCATCTCAATGAGATCTACAATGAGGTAAGCTAACTTATGATGACTCGCAATAAAATCTCAATACAAATAAATACCACACACACATCACACATTTGATTCCCATGACGAATTCAATATCAACTATTTATTGGAAGTTTTATGCAAAAATCGTAGTAAGGTTACCTTTTTCACAAGAGCTCGATTTTAGCCATGGGATGTTAATATCAAAGGTTTATCAGAAGGTCAGATTCTCAAAATTGTAATGCTTTTGATAATATGTAGAAAAAAAAAACAATATTTGTATTCGTCCTTTTAACGACGCACAATAACACAATAAAAGGAAAAAGTATGTAATAAAAATGCAATAAAAAGAATTATGGCAGTTGACGACTAAATTGGCACCTGGCAACACTGATAAGCGCCAACTTCCAACGAAAATGTCCTACCAGTACACCACTAGAACTTAATCTAACCACTCACCAGCAACACATACCTAATTAACATAACCATATCCTGAGAGTACAGTAGATGCCCATAAAACCAGATATGTGCAAACAGAGAAAGCGGTTTGCAATTTAAAGGAAAGTTCAACCACGTGGTTAAATCACTCTTGATTCTCAACGGTGAAACCTGCCCGCGTAATGGCGGCTATCATTACGTTGTCATACCATATGGCTAGCTTGAAACAGCAAAATAGAACAAAGCAAATAATCTTTTACCATACAAACCCTTACTACGACAACACTTGTCGTACCAAGATATTAAACGAGATTTAAAAAAATCACAATCTAGATTGTAATATTACGAAGTTGGCCCTGCATATACGAATGACTTGTATAACTGTGACACACTTATAAAGCCTCGTAGCCCATTCATTTTTTTATGATAGTGACTATTATATAATCAACCATTTAAATAGAGGTAGCTGTATTTGGTTACAACACTTTCAACTCAAAAGAGTATAAACTTATTACCTTTAGTAACACTTTGTTGTGGCTTTGGAATGACTGAACTTCACTAGTGTACCTATGTATAATCCTTTAGTTAATCCAGGTAGTCCATTGATGCTGGTCCTTCAGAAATCTGAAAATATACATCATTCTTCCTTGTCATTATTTATTTGGGATTGGCACAGAATGTTCTTTCATTCATCCCTCACTGTGACATCATCATTCACTCACTTTTCTATATTAATTATGCGCTTTTACACAATCCATCTATAATTTTTTTTGTAATAATATTTTTTTTTGCCAGTTTCATTAAATAAAGCCTCAAGTTGTGAAATGTAACATAACATAGTTTTACTAATCTAACTGCTTCCGTAGTCTAGTGGCGTAAACTCGACTGTTACGCTGAAGTCCTCGGTTTGATTCCTAGGTCAAGCTCGGGTGTTTTCTATGAAAGCTTCAGGATCTGTACCCGGTTAATGGCAATAGGCTCGCCCACAATTGCATGAGACTTAAATATACCAGCAAACTGTGGGTGTAGGCACATTAGTACACCTCTGCCTAGGCCTCTGGGAAATATAGGCGTGATAGTATGTTAATTATGTTTAGTAATCTAAATGCAGAGCTGAGTATACCTAATAATTTAATTTAATCCAGCAAATAGACAGCAGAATCAGTGATGAAAGAAAATCTAGTATGCATAAGTAATGACGACAGTAAAACCGAGAAAGGTGGCATAACTATTTCCGGTTGTAAACCTCTCAATCAAAAATAAAAAAGATGTTATATACATATTATGTAATGATAGCGTGATACTCACTCGTTATTCATAATTATGACCTCAAAACACCCAACATTTCTATGAAAACACTTAAACTCTTCTTAACTTTAAAATCTGCTGGGTTGCTGAAGAATTTATAAATTCATCATCAACCCATATACTGTCCCACTGCTGGGCACGGGTCTCCCCTCACAGAATGACAGGGATGAGGCTATAGTCCAACACGCTGGCCTAGTGCGTGTTGGCAGACTACACACGCCGTCGAGAAAAATCTCTAAGGCATGCAGGTTTCCTCACGATGTTTTCCTTCACCGTTTTAAGCGAGTGCTAATATAATTCAGTGAATTAATAGAAATAAAATTAGATATAAGTAAACGTTATTTATCTAATAATTACCACAATCATATAAAATGTATCATAATTGAATAATTATTGTATTTGTGTATTTAACAATCACGATGTTTTTCCTTCACCGTTTAAGCGAGTGATAAATAATTATTAATACGCACATGAATTAGAAAAGTCAGTGGGCCTTGGATTCGAACTCGAAACCTTTGACTTGGCAGTCCAATGGTTATATCACTAGGCTATCACTGGTCGTAATTTACAGATTATTACACATAATTACATACCATCACGCCTGTATTCCAAGAAGGGTTAGGCAGTGTACAAAAGAGTTTGGTATACAGGTAGCGAACGAAATTTGCATCTTTACACAGATTGTGATTTAAATAATTACCCGTCAAAAGGTTTGATGTGTAGCAGCTTACAATACCTGCGTTTTGACACAAATTGCGTGATACATAATTACACAATCTTTAAAAAAACACGATGTTTAATTAGCTGCCTGTATACTTAACTCTTTTTTCAACCGTACTAATCTACACCCACCGTTCACTGATACGGTCAACAACGAAAGTCGCTGAACACAGCTAAATTTTGAAAACATCACAACTCCCAAAACTTGTCAAGAGGTTATTAAAATTACCTAAATATTTAATGGTCATTTAAGCAATTATTTCGCATAGCCTTGACAGGTCAGTAACTTCATACTTATTAAAAACCATATTGAAAATTGCAACATGTTCAGCGACCTTCGTTGCTGACTGTATGTACAAGTCCTATGTAATAGAGGCGAGCGTCTTGCCATATAACCGGGCCCAAATCCAAATTTCGAATTGGTAGGCTGCAATTGAGAATTTCATAGAAAAACCCAATAACACTCGGCTCGACCCGGGACCTTTAGCGCAACAGTCACGTTCACCTCCACTAGACTAAGGCAGTTACATAAACACGATTTCAATTTGTAAAAAGAACTCTTGTTCTAGTTTCTTATTGTACGGCACATTTACTAGATTAAGAGCTTATTTAGACGGAGTGAGAAATATAATGCTACTTGCAGTACATTGCCGTCGACAATCGATAACATAAGATATCATAGCCGCGCTGGCCCGCAATGTACTGCAACTGGCACGATACTTCTCGCATCCTCTAAATAAAGGTTAATGCAGAGATAAAATCTTACCGTCTTATTCATAAAAATATAAAATGTCTTATTTTTATTATTTATTTATTTAATCAATAACAATTAATATTGTATTTGACTTTGACTTATAAATCTCCTATTGTTAAAATGTGTTTCGTCTTCTTTTCTCCGTAATAAAATATTCCTGGACAAAACAAGACAAAACATATTTTAGCAATAGGAGACTTATAAGACTGTAGCGACATCTACCGCGCTACATAGAACTACGAAGGCCTGAATCGCGCAAGCAACATTCGCAACGAAAAGTTGAATATATACAACCGCCCGACATCAACCGTCGGGCCGTGGCCCGCCAGGCACAACACCCGCCTGGTTGGAGGATCCTCCCTTTTCGTTGGAGGGGCAATACACCTCGCCTCTCCACAAGACGTTTTATATTTTTATGAATAAAAGACAGTTAGATTAAAACCAGAGAATGCAGGTTCGACTCCTATCATTTCATAACAGTTTCAACAAAAAATATAGCATAATCGTCAGAACGGAATTATGATTGGACAAATTCAATTACGTAACATGACTCGATTTTTTTATTCCAGGTATCAATAGTATTTCACTTTGCGGCTACCTTGCGACTGGAGGCACCTCTGAAGGAAGGTCTGGAGATGAACACTAGAGGTACCTTGCGAGTGCTTGACATGGCCAAGAAGATGAACAAGCTCGTCGCCTTTATACATTTGTCTACAGCTTTCTGCTACCCTGATTATGAGCGAATGGCTGAGAAGGTAAATTCCATCACATATTTAGCTATTAGAAAGCAATATTAATTTTTTATAACTTATACTTAACATCAATCCTGCAATCACTATTCCTTTAACGGGAATTCTCACAGATAATATGAACAGTAAGCAGAAAACCAAAATACTTAGAGTAACCCTTATTTGCTCAGGTATTTGACCCTCCAGCGGATCCACATGAAGTTCTCCGCGCAGCTGACTGGCTGACAGACCAACAACTCAACCTTCTCGCACCTTCCATCTACCAGAAGCATCCCAATTCTTACACTTACTCCAAGCGACTGGCTGAGGCGCTGGTTAGAGAGAGCTACCCGCAACTGCCCACTGTTGTTGTCAGACCTAGCATAGGTTAGATAAAGAAAAAAAGTACAGTAGTCAAAAGAGTTATTTGGATATCTGTGTTTTGACAAAGATTGAGTAGCATTTATTACGAAATATGTCTCAAAACGCAGGTGTTTTAGTTGCTTATAAAAAAAGTACAGTAGGCAAAAGAGTTATTTGATATCTGGGGTTTGAGAAAGATTTGTAGATACTTATTACGAAATATGTCTCAAAACTCAGGTGTTTTAGTTGCTTATAAACCAAACCATCTGGCGAATATTTTTTATAAGAATCTATGTTTAGACACTGATGTTGTTCACTGCCTGAACACCTAACTCTTTAGTTGATTACCTGCATATATATAATACCTACTAATATCTTACAGAATTGTTAAGAACAAAGTGGAAACACTCGCTAATAAATAAATTTTCATTTATGAAAAAAATACAGATAGTGTCATAACTTACGCCATAGTTTGGTTTAAATCATGACACTTAGTAATTCGTGATGTGTGGATAATTCTACTGAGTATCTATATGCTATTTTCCAGCTACCTGTCGCTTTTATTGAATGTTTTTTTAATCTAATAATATAAAATGTATGTTTCTTCGTCCTCTATGCGATTCCCATTCATCGTATTCACAAAGAAAAGATGGATTGACTGTGTGAGAGGTAATATGGCTACAAAGGATGTGAACGATGAGATGACGGCATAAATATTTATATATTAAACTTTTACAATAATATCTTACGACTAAACGAAGTCCCACAAAACTGTTTCACAGTATAGTATGGAAGGAAAAGACATACTACGCCGACCCCAAGTAATTTGGGATAAGGGTAGGAGAATTATGTTCTGTGCATGCCCGCGAAGGTTTAACTACAAAAAGGCGCATTGTAACGCATAACACAGGTAGTCTAGCATAAAATGTAAGATAGTTATGGCAGCTACGAAGCTATCCTGTAGTATTATACTACAAAAATGGTTGATAAAAATATTCCATTTCAATTCCAGTAACTCCCTCGTACAAGGAGCCAACTCCAGGCTGGGTGGACAACTTGAACGGACCCATCGGCCTCATGGTGGGCGCCGGCAAGGGCGTCATCCGCTCCATGCACTGCTATGGCCACTACCACGCCGAGGTCATCCCCGTCGACATTGCCATCAACAGTATCATCATCATCGCCTACAAGACTGGCAAGGATACTCAGAGGTTAAACTTACAATCCTTAAACTAACATTATGTAATAATAAATAAATAATAATAATATTTTGGGACATTTTACACAACACCATCTAGTCCCAAACTAAGCAGAGCTTGTACTATGGGTACCAGACAATGGATAAAATACTTATATACGTGTTTTTTTTTTTCTAAATACATATTTAAAATACATAAGAAACACCCAGACGAACACAAATACTCATGTTTCATCTACACAAATATTTGTGTCCTGTGGGAATCGAATCCACGACCCCATGATCAGCAGTCCGGCACTCGGACCGCTAGACCACAGAGGTCGTCAGAATGCAGAATGTAGAAGTAACTGTCTTTTTGTCCGTTGTATCTGTTCATGCCTAAATCATTGAATAAATTTCGATATTTGGCAAGGAGATTGTATCCTGAAGAAAGATTTAGACGACCTTTTGTCTCAGAAAGTTCTTTGGAATGCAGGTGACCCCGCGGGCAGTAGCTAATATTTGATATTATTGCATAGTTAGTACAGTGCGTACCTCTACCTCTGATAATATAACGGTGCCTATCTGAAGTTATGCTCATCTGGCTGCACAGTAGTCGATTGTACGATTAAATTAGGGATGCGACGTATTTACTTTACAAGGTTTTAAATTATTAAATTAATTCAGTTTTTATAGTATTTCCAGAAAAAATACTTCACGTATATTTTCGCAAATACAAAAACGCTCAAAATCAAAATCAAAATAGTTTTATTTTCATATAAACCATATACAGGCACTTATGAAATGTCGAGTCTAGGTGCACGGTTCCAAAGTAGTCGTTTCCTATGGAGAAGAACCGGCAAGAAACTCCATGGTTACTCTTTTAAAATATCGTTTTGTATTGTACAATGATGGATTATAAATTGGATTAGATACTTACATGAGAGAACAATTTAGGAATGTTTCGAAGATTACAATTATATAAAATACAGCTAGGCATAAAAGAATTCATTTAGCTCCATATTCACAACCCAATACGGATCGATTTCCTATGCAAGTATTTTCAACTTTCGCTAAAGAAGCTCGTACCGGCACGATAATAAACTAGACTGAATGCTGCCAAATACTTTCAAGTATTTTAATACCTGGTTTTCGACCCTGGTATTTTTACATACTCGTACTTGGAAACCCTGGTATTGAATTATGCAAGTATATCTCATGTCTAGATTAAATCGGTGAGGCGCCCGCGCCTGCGCGGTGTTGTGAGCGCGGTCGTCATACTTACTCTGTTACATTCCGTAAAATTAAATAACTTATGTCTTGCTCACTCGGTATTGCAGACAATCGGGGATCGTTTTTTATATTTCGCTTTCTTGATATTTTTTTCTAAATTAACAGTTTTAACGCGACTGTACGTGCGTGGCTGCTCGAAGTTTTATCAGTAGTGCGCGAGATCCCAGATCTAATCTTTTTACTACTTGCTTGCGTCGCTTGCGCATCTGAACCCATCAGCTATACTTACGAAAAACACGTAACTAAAACTATTGCCGTTTCCCATAATAGTTGCGGTACCTACGCGGGCGATTATATTTCGTGAAAACAACTATTTTGTACAGTATGCTTAACTTTAGTACTAAAGATATCCCTAATTCCCTACGTAATATTATAAATGTGAAAGTAACTCAGTCTGTCTTTTACGCTTTAACGCTGAACCGATTTTGGTGAAATTTGCAACTGAGATAGGTTGTACCTTGGTGAAGGACATATATTACCGTTTGTCTCAAAAATTGCTTTTGGATGCAAATGAAACAGCGGCTAACTATAATTAGCTCAAGCTTGTTTTCAATCGAAATGTTATCCATTTCATTTCAGACAAGCCGAGATCCCTGTGTACAACATAACAACAGGCGACGACCGCAACACGACGTGGAAGCAAGTCCTCGACATTGGCAAGGCGACTGTTCGTAAGTTCCCCTTCGAGGGCCCTCTGTGGTACCCTGACGGGAACATCAGACATAACAAGTTCATTCACGATCTATGCGTGTTCTTCTACCACATCATACCTGCCTACTTCATCGATTTCCTGCTGCTTTTGTTCAGGCAAAAGAGATTGTAAGTACCTAAATTTAATTGTTTTATTGAGAAAACGAGCAGTGTTGTTTTCCTGTGGATGTCTTTATGAATACTACACCCTTTTTCGAGTGTGAAAAGAGGCCATCTAGGGTAGTACACATAGTTAAGGACCTGTTAAATCTTTACATCACAATGAAGTCCAATATAATAATTAGGTTAGGTTAGGAGTATATATAAAAGTGCATTTGTCGATAAAATAGAGCATATATAAGCCCTTAAAGTATCGGTAACCGTTTCCCAAACACATTGTATAGGTAGGTACTCCTCAATAAAAAACTTTGGGTAAAAAAATATTTAGCGAAATTCCCAGTTCGGAGTTTGGATTTGTGCTCGGTTAATGGCAATGGGCTCGCCCTCAATTACATAGGATCTAAACACACAGGTGAATTGTGAATGTAAATTAGTATCTACACCCTTCGAGAATACAGGTGTGATACCTACGTATGTAATGTAATGTATGATATTTGTCTTATCTTCCCAGTATGGTGCGCATCCAGAACAGAATATCAGTTGGTTTGGAAGTCCTCCAGTACTTCACGACACGTGAATGGTGGTTCGATACGAACAACTTCAAGTCACTGGTGAACTTACTGAACCCAGTGGACAAGGAGACCTTCCCGATGGATCTGACCGTCATAGAAGATGAGCCGTATATAGAGAGCTGCATGATTGGAGGGAAGCTGTATTGTTTGAAGGAGAAGTTGGAGAACTTGCCTAAAGCTAGGCTACAGAATCATATGTAAGTTTAGACCGGATCGTATAACGACCGACAGTCTTATACTCAAAGATCTAATTAGATATTTTAATAAATAAATGCATAAATATAGCTATAAAAGTGTATTGGTTTGTAAATAAAAGATTTTATTTGCTATTTTAAGATTAAACTGATTATATTATTAATTTTATTTGTATGCTTACACAAATAAGATTATTAATATAATATTATTATTAATTAATCTTAACCTTCAATGATAAAACAATTCCCATGCTAGACTATGTTCGTACTACTATGGAAGCGTAGCGTTACAAAGAGATACATTTTAATTTTATCACTTAATAGAACCTAGCGCTATTGCCAAGTGATTTCAAGTAACTTTTAATTATACAACAACAAAGATGTGTACAGGATTTCAAGAATAATAAAATCAGACGGATCCCTTGTCTTTGTATGCAGAGAACGCGCTTGTATAAATTAATGCCACAAGGTAGTATGCTTGGACCCGTACTGTTTATTTAAATAAAAAAAAATCTGCAGTTTTATTATAATAGATGGATATATAGATAGAATAATTCTTTATTGTACAGAGGCCAGCACATCAAGCTACCACAATCTGTCAAATTTCTTTGAATGATTTTCACCTTTAATTCAAAACAATAAGGTTCATATTCAATTGGGTAACCACAGATTTGGATAGCTTGACCTGCTTAAAGTCAAAACAGTCCTTAAAGCGTAAACTATCAAGTTTTTGGGTAGTAACGCATTAATGGAAATTCATTAATTTGAACGAAAATGTACAAGCAGTTGTATCGATAAGAAAATACAATCCCATCAAAAATATTCTGTAAAAAACTAGCCAAGTCTCGATAGAGCTGCTTGTTTATCTTTAAAAAGTAATGAAATCTAGACAAAATCGTGTCAAGTCTAAGGTTCCTTACTGCGATTTCTTTATTATTTATAGTTAATGTTGTGTGACTTGGCCGTTGACTTGTACCCTTGTTGATATCTCTAATAGTTTGGGCTCTTGTGTTTTCTAATCAGGGTCACCAGGTACTCCAGATCTTCGAATATCCTAGTTTTTATAGTTTTTCCTTTATGTGGCCATTAAACCCTAACTCTGTACCAAATTTCAGCTCTCTGAGTTTATGGGAAGTATTAGTTCTATTTTGATAATCATGAGTGAGTGTCATAATTGCGAAACTTTGCTTCGGAACTAAATGACCTACAGACTTGAAATTTTGGATTTTAAGTATGTGATTATAGCTTACTGGATGACGAAAATTTCTGCGTTCTGGTTTTATCCAGAGGTTCTCAAATAGGGGCCTGAAAATGCGGCGAAATGGTTCCAGTAAAGGATGGTACGGCATTGTTTGCTTCGCGCTCGACTTGGCGGGGGCACTACCGTGCCCCCAGATATGAATAAGATAACGAGAGGTACATACATCGCTGCAGTTAGATGGCGTTCCATATAAGATATTGGATTAGAATAGGCCTTGTAGATTATAACATACACATCACAACTGTATGCCCCGAAAGGTTTGGCAGAGGTGTACCAATGGACAGAGGCCATCAAGCTACGCTAAGCTTTGCTTAATTTTCAACTTTAACACATTACTTATATGAGGTTTATATTCAATTGGAAAAATTAGTCAGTTTTGGATAGCTTGACCTGCTGGCGTCTGTACATCCGTAGTTCGCCAATATGTATTATAATATGACCTTTTTGTTCTAGTCTATACATACTGGATCGCCTAGTGTCACTGTTGTTCTACCTCGTGCTTCTGTATTGGATCGTGTCTTACTTCGAGCCAGTGAGGGAACTACTCTCATATGGCGGCCCTGCGGTACGATACCTTCCTCTTGTCGGTAAGGCAGTGTTTAAAGATGTATAAATTTATGTATTTAGATAATGACTTCAATAAATACAGTAAATTTGTAGTATGTATATGTATATTATAGTATGACTTGATTAGAGTATTTTTGAAATAAAACTACTTTTTATGGATTTTATCGCGTATATTGATATTATTAATCAGTCTACCTGTGACCATGGACGCTGTAAAGGGTCCGAAACGTCGGGATTAATAATATCAACATACGCGATAAAATCCGTAAAAAGTAGTTTTATTTCAATGTATAATATTCGCGTAAATGTCTTTTTATAAATGCTTTCTATTTTTTATATCTCAATAGCTTTTATAAGTATGTAAGTAATAATAATAAGAGACTGTTGAACTTACAATGATGTTCATTAATTTACTTTATCCGTCCATAGATTATTATAGTATTTTGTTAATGCCAGCTAGAATAGTTGTTTGGTAACAATTATGAACTTATTGAAGTAGTCTAAGCTATAGGTGGTAATATAATTGTATCATAAACATTGAATACACTTTTTTTATATTTTTGTATAAAAACTCGTACCAAATATAACTACGTTTTATTCACCAATTTATATTTCTACTGAATATTAATAATAATTTTATATATTAAAAATACCTAATAAATACTAATTTTATTAACATCCAGTTAAAAAGTTTTCAGCAACAAGTATGAGGATATTAAAAGATAAGATAAAAAGATAAAAAATATTTATTAACCAAAACATACATTTGCACACTTAGTTTTTCCATTGGCCCCAAACTAGGCAAGCCTGTATCTTGGGTACCAATTTAAATTTACAATAAACATAAACTTCGGTGTATGCTGACTAATTAATCCAAATAGGGGGAAAATCTATAATTAACAAAAAATAAGAATAATAAAAATATAATGTGTGGTATGTGTGTGTGTGTGTGTTTTAGTGTGTGTGTGCGTGCGCGCGCGTGCGTTCGTTGTTAAACAATTTTGCTTGCTTTGTGTGCGTGGTGTTATTTAATGATGTTTAATATATTTTCTGTGTCATAATACGATATTTTCAGTAACCAAGTTCGTAGCGTCTTTCTAATTTGATAGTGGGAGCAGTTATTGATGTTGCAGTGTTTAATGACAGCATTGTAAACATGAGAATGAAGAAAGTTTGGTAGCCTTTGTGCATATGTTGATTTTGCGGCGGGAATTGGAATTCTGAGTTTGCGTTTTGATTGTAGTTTGGCTAGGTCATTTCGTTTCGCGGTTCTTGTGTGGGTCTTGATTGCTACGTTCATAATGTATATTTTTCTTACTGACAATAGGGAGCACTCTGCATATAAGCTGTTTGTCGGATATCTATAGGGTTTGCATAACATGGTTTTAAGAACAGCGCGTTGTGCCCTTTCTAGGTCTAGTAAGTGGGTTTTTGCTGCCCCTCCCCAAACTACAATGCAATACTCTATCAGGGATTGACATAGTGCAGTATAAACGAGTTTTTTTATAGGTATCGAAGCACTGTCGCGAATCATTTTCATGACGTAGATTTGTTTACGAACGCGTTTTACTAGTTCCCTAATTTGTGGTTTGAATGATAAATGCTGGTCTATAATAACTCCAAGGTATCTTATTTCATCAACTCTGTCAATTTTGCTACATAGACATTGCTGGTTTGTTATGAATGAGTTGGTGCAACATGCATTGTGAATTTTAAGATTCCAGATTGGTATTTTAGTAGCTTTAGTTTTTCTAAATGTTATGTATTTTGTTTTTTTAACATTTAGAGTCAATAAATTCGAGTCCAGCCTGTTTGTGATCATCTTCATGCCCAATTCTGATAATCTAAAAAGATCTTCCCAATTTTTCCCGTGAAATAATACTACAGTATCATCAGCGTAGCATAACAATTCCGCGTTTGGAATCGTAATTTTTAATATGTCATCCATATAAACCGTGAATAACGTCGGGCCAAGAACACTGCCCTGCGGAACCCCATAGTGTATATCCAATTCGTCACTCAATATATTTTGAACTTTAATGCACTGCCTTCGCTTGTTCAAGTAACTCTGGAACCAATCCAATGCTTTACCCCTTATTCCCATATTATTTCAAGGTGAGAGTGAATATGCATTATTTGAGTTTGCATGCTACATCCTCGGCAGCATCGTCACTTATCATCAGGTAAGATGGTGCCCAACGTACTCAAATTAATAAAAAAAAACAAACAGGTGCATGTGCAGAAGTTTTAATTAAATAATGATTATACAATGATCCAATTGTAAAAAACATATCGAAAATATTTACTGGGTACATAATACCTACATACGATGAAACTTTTACTATTGGTATGTAAGTCAGACTTTATAGAACCCCACTTGTTATGACCGAAGTTGCATACTGCTTCAGCGCTGTTCATTTTCTTACATCTTATCTTATATCATTGCAAAATTTCTTTATTTAACTTATATCAAATAAAAAAAATCATAAATCTAGTAAACTGGTGTTGTTTCTCCAAATTGTGAGCCGAGGCTGGTCATGTCCACGTCATATTCACAAATGAATATGCTTTTGATTTCACAAGTAATGTCGTTCAGGCGTTCATTGTAGAACATTGAGCCGCATTGCTCCCCTGGCTCTCCATCGGGTTGGTTTTCATCCCAGTAGGTATAACCAGATTTATCTAGTGGTACAGCTACAAATATATTCAAAATGATAAATATATGTCAAAATTTCAGCCAATGTGACTAAATAAAATAAATACAATTGAATTGCTAAAATTTCTTCCAAATAAAGGCACAAACTTCAAATAATTAAAAAAAAGGTGGCCTTTGTATTTCTCCAAGCTCTATCTTTTTACCAAATTTCATCAAAAACAGTTCTTTGGGTGTCATTCAAACTAAAGCCGGGAGTGTCAAATAGCAAGCAACTAACTATACGCGCGAAACGTCTGTCTTGATCCTTAGTAGACCCATAGAGGAAGATCAAATGCAAAATGATTTTCGGATGTTATGAGCGCCTGGCTGTGACTATCCTCCGCCCAAACAGAGATTAAGTAAGAGGCGAGGAGAAGCTCAGCCCAGTATGGGTCCGGCGATTGTGCCGAACGGCTTCTATGGGTAGATGTAAATATGTTCACGAGACCAATGAATATATTTGGGAAAACTAGAATGGCTTTTAGAGTTGCCACTTTATAAAAAAATACGCTGTGCTACATACAGGTTTTTGTGAACAAGTACAGTCAATAATGTGATGTGCAGAGTTTTCCCCACTACCCGATAATTTAGCTCTATCCCATCCTGGTCCTTTCACCGTTATAGACTACCAATAACCCAGAAAATAAAGCAACGTATTACGAACCTTTAATAGTTTGCCAGCCATCATTGAATCTGTTATGGAAGCCCGAATGGATTGCCCCGCTCAGATAGTTTCCTGTGACCTTTTCTGTCGGTGCGGTTTTCGCTAACTCCACGAGATACTCAGCCTCTGAAGGACTGTTGACCACGCTTAGGTAGGCCTGTTCAGCAGCGCATATAGTATACGCCTCAACCCAGCTGACTGGAGTCGTGTGCAAGTTGTAACATTTGCCGAGCGTCTCGTTTAATCTGTAATCTGTAAAAAAGAACGATAATTTATTTATTTTTTCGATTGTATTGCACGCTTTTATTTTAGAACTTGGAACGGGGCAGATGTACATTTCTTTATTTATTTATGAAATTGTTGTCCAACTTTCCCAGTGATGTATCTAAGAGGTTTGTACCGACCTGTGTCTTCTTTGAAGCATGAATAAAAAATAGTGCCATCAAATGAATTGTTTGTTATTTATTCATTTGTAACTGGAAAACCAACAGCTATACAGATCAAACATGTTTTCACTACCTAAACATTATGTTACATAAAGCCAATTACACATTTTTACGAATAGTGATGCAATGAACTTCTAGAAATATCTACGAACGCTAGCACAAATACAAAGTGATTAATAGAATTTGCAGTCAAATTCTATTAATCAGACCGAACCTCCCCTAGACCGAACAACGCCCGTGTTAAGTCGTCGGCAACTTACGTTAGGTCCACCCAGGTTTGGGAGTAACCGGCTGAGTGCAGATGCAGTGTCGATCAATTTAGGCGCCAATTGGGGAAAGAGCTCCCCAAAATTCCATCTGCGAACTATGATTAGGCCCAGGTATTTATATATATAATTTGTGTCCGAACTGCTATTGTTGCACCGCTTATGGTGATGTAAGCACCAGCAGGTGGCCGACGCCGTGCCCCATAAAATATTACTTTATGGGGCACGTAAAATATTCTATTATCACAGCCTCTGTCTTTTCAAGTGCCACTCTGAGCCCAAGCGCCTCGCTACGGCTAATTATCAGAGACGTGCACTCTGTGGGCGCGCGTGCCGCCTCATCAAAGTTCTGTCCCCGAGCGGTAATAGGAGTGTCATCGGCGTAACATATTATACCATGTCCAGGGAAAAAAGAACTACGAAGGCCCAGTAGAATCCAATGTTCCATAGCAGTGGTCCTAAAACTGAACCCTGTGGAACACCTCATGGGGTAGGCTTCCGCACTACTCGGGCGTCAAATTCCTGGTAGCTTGACTTGAACAATAGATTTTAGTATTTATTGATTGGTGGTCCCAGTCGCCGGAAGAAAAATATTAAAATAAATGGATGAGGTGACTGAGGCCACAGTTCGAGTTAATTGCGGTCCCGGCCGCCGGAATCCTCCGAATAAAATCTATCTACTAATAATTTGCATGGAAATAATATCAACAATATTAATTATAGGTTACTTGAATGAACTTTATCCTGTTATTAATGTATGGAGAGTAGACATCAGCAAATCAAGTGTTATAAGGTCAAAAGGCCATATTATCTTTGTTCATAATAGCACCGGGTATCTAACTTCGTAATAATTATACATTAAATTAAAGATCATACCTACTTATATAAATTATAGCTTCTGCCCGCGACTTCGTCCGCGTGGAAAAGTTACTTTTAATTATCGTTGTAATTTGACAAATTAACTCAAAATCGTTATAAATTAGGTATAGACTAAGTTATTCTGATGTATAAATAATAATACATGTAAAGTTTCATCAAAATCCGTTCAGTAGATTTAGCGTGAAAGAGTAACAAACATCCATCCATTCATCCATCCTCACAAACTTTCACATTTATAATATAATGACCATCAAAGTAACCGTGATGAGGATCGAAAATTTCGAAGTTTATTTTGTTTGTTTTTGTGTCTTTTCTTTTATTACTTTGGTGGTAGTAGTCAAACCAAAATCATCAGTAAATTACTACCAAATAGAGGAAGGGCTATGTGAATTAGTTAGTGATGCAGTATTAGTAGGGGTGCAGGGGGTGCTGAACGTAAAATTTTCTTTAGACCAATAAAGCGGAGCGAGCGTAACGGCTACAAAGTCAAACTTAAATTAAAATGTGCTTAAAATGTTGGTGATCATTTACTATTTTTGGATATCAGCTTATTTATTAGCGTCGAGCCACTTCTCATTAAAAGTAATTGCATTTAAATCTACAATGTTCTTTAAGATTTAAAAACATAATATTACAGCGTATGTACGTTGTTTATGAAGATAATAAAGTTAATTAAGCGTTAATTTCATCATATTTTTTTGTACCGTAGTATGTTTTAGACGAAGCTTAAACGAAATTTGGGAATCGAATCCTAGATGAGGTTACATAGAAGGCAAAAGGTAGGTAGAGAAGTGGCGATTGCACCACGAATAATTAGAGCTGAGCCCTTAAACTAAAGAAGAATAGCTATCAAAATATAAATGTGTAAAAGCCAGCTCTGCAGAAGTCGTCTGGACGTATTCTTCTACTAAGGCATATCATAAGCACCAGTTATTTTCTCAATTATGTCAGACCTACCTAAATTTGGTAAATTGCAGTTCGAGTTCCACTGCAAAGACTTGAAGGTCTTCTTGCAAATGAATGGCTTTCTTTTATTGCAATTGTCATCATTATAGTGAGCGACTTTTTTCATCACGACGCAATCCTCTGCACCACCAAGATCGTTTGGCTCTCCTGGCGCCCAGTTATGGAACACGACGTTAGAAATAGGAATACCTGGAAAGATGAAACAGAAATAAAATTAGTGGTGGAGAGCATGTTCTGGACAATCGGTTCGGTGGGACAACGGTAATCGGTTGTGTTCAAGCTTCGGAACTTCATCCAATAAAGCTGCGCTAGCCGCGGTCAGTCTGTGGATTATGTGACCATTCACACCCTTCCGTTCCTCGGAGAGTACGTATATCCATCAGTCCCGGTTGTCATGCGATGTTGTCAAAAAGTTTGACAAAAGCTCAAAAACTGACAACCAGTCTATCCTCAAGATATCATAGTTATTGCCCAGAAATTGGGTCGCTTCGTGTAAATTGTGTAAAATATATATTCAGTCACGTCTGGTTGGACTGGAAGCCGACCACGATTTAGTTTGTTAAAGGCTCGGAGCAGCCATTAAGCTACCACAATCTGTCAAATTTCTTTGATTGATTTTCAACTTTAATACAACACTTTAAGGTTCATTTTCAATTGGGAAAATTTGACAGTTTTGGATAGCTTGACCTGCTGGCGTCTGTATCTACACAATTTTTAAACTGAAATAAAACCAAAGTGTCGCGCCCGATATGAACTTATTTTGAACGAATGACTTGGAAACAGCTTAACATATTTCACCAAAAAGAGCGGCATATTGTTCTAGAACCATCTCAATGCACTCAAACATTAGCCAAAAAGAACCCATTGAAGTCTCATACTTATAGGTTTAAAACTACCTACTTTGTAACGGCTCTTTCCTTTGAGCCTGCTTTGTAATAAACAAAGACATATCCTTTACGTCTTACCTACCCTTTTAAACCTCCTTGTCACTTATCTACTAAATAAAACTTCATATTCATTTATGTAATTATTGTGCATGTGAATAAATAATCAATTTTGGATGAAGAAGGTTATTTGGAAAAGGTATAAGGTAATAACCAACGTGATTATTATAGTGCCTACTTGGGTGATGACGAACAAATTATGGAAATATGAAAAATATCTTCCCATGCATCGTTCAGGTCTTATGGGAACATAGATATTTAAAAGAGCCACATTTTCATACAAAAATTTGGATCCAGATTTGAGTGGATATCCCTCTTTTTAGGAGTCCGACATACCCTGCAACCTCATCAGGTGGTAGAAGATTCATCAGTACAATAAAAAGAAGGCTGATACGTGATGTTCTTTATATATTGCTAGTAATAATTAAATTCCTTTGTATGGGAAGATGAAAATTATTATTGTTTGTGACGTTTTAAAGTTTAACTCAGCTCTCGGATTCGTATACCTACCCTTTGCGAATAAACCTGTATTGCTATAATGTTTATATTTATTATATTAACATTCTTAACCTATTTTGTAAACAAAGATCCTATACAAAGTGCTTACTGGTGCATATTAGTGGCATGAACACAATGTGTTACACTGTTACTATAAAATTATAACTAATCAGCATGAGACCTTAAAATAAATATTGGAATTTCTGTGTTACCCAAGCGCAACCATCTTAAATAAACAAGTGGGTATATTAATGGCTAAGTAAAATTATTAAATAACTACAAAAAATATTGACTTACCGTCTACGGTCACATAAACTCCTTTAGCCACTAAGTCCGATATTCCCACATACAGCCAATCGAAGGACTGAGAGCTGGTCCAAAAGGATATTACAGAGTGGGCCTCTCTCTCGTCTTCAGGATAAAACAAAACCGCCCCTTCGAGACTACACTGCTTTTTGGCGTCTAACCAAGTCTTTGGTAGTGTGTGTACCTTATAGAAAGCCTCAGTTGATTCTATATATGAGTAGTCCTTTCGGAAAAATCTTCTTTCCCTCTGCCCATCTACAAAAAGCGAAATCAATGTAAGTTTGAAAAGAAAATTTTTTTTCAAAAAGAACTAGCTTTTATTTAGGATAATTTACTGCCAGTTTTTTTTATTTACATTTAATTTGTCAACACATAATACCAGGAAAACGGAATTACTTACATGAATAACCTGATATACCAGACACTAAAATAAAAACAACCAATGATTTAAATAACATTTTGTGGAACGACATGATGACATGCGCCTTGAACTGCGCGTGGAAATCGTATGAAGAGGATGAATCGCAGACACACAGTAATTATTGCCATTAATACGTAAAACAGAGAAGAAATAAAATTCTCAATTCTCTCGTTCGCAATTGTGTCACAAGATCTACAGACATAAGTAGGTATTAAGATAAACGACCAGGGTCGTTTATCTTTATACAATTCTGAAAATACAAATAAACTCCACTGAGTTTATTTGTATTTTCAGAATTGTATAAGGCACAAATCACACAGAGACGGTGTGAAATATTTTTTTACCGTTGCCACTCGAAAAAGGGCATTTTATTCATCGATAACAGTGAATAAAACTTTCCTTTAGTCACTGAGTGAAAAAATAAAACATTTTGAATTTGGAACAACCACGAATATACGAATTATGTACAAAAATAAATAAAACGTGCTGAAAGTAGGTACGTACTGGCCGACTATATGGAGCTAATCCAAAGAGCTATAAAATTAGATTTTTACAAAATATCCCGCCATTTTGGTTCTTTTCTATCTGTTAACGTGGTTGTTTTAAGTCATTGAAAAATCTATTATCATAAATTATAATAAAATGAGTTCTTCCGGAATCATTTCGAAATAATGCAGCAATTATAGTAGATAATTTGTTTCCGCCAAAATCTCGGGAACTACTATTTATTTTCTCGCAGTCAATGGTAAAAAGTAGAGTACCTACACAACTCGTCAAAAAAAAAAACGGTTCTTGTAACCCTGGCTCCGCTCAGGATTATAATCTAGAATACCTACCTCGCTGCTCTCGGGATCCAACTTAGTCCCTGGAATTAAACTCCCTTTTTTTCACTTGTTGTATAATCTACTCTATCTTCATAATTAAAACACCACCTTTTCATGTTTCTCAAGCGATACTATGTATTAGTAAAGTTTAAAATTACATGACATCTCGGTGTGATTTGAGCCTAAGAGGTTGCTGGAGTGCTATGTTAGAGGTATTATTATAAATAAAAATCAATATATTTTGGGACATTTCACACAGTACCCATCTAGTCCCAAACTACTTATGCAGAGCTTGTACAGAAGTCAGCACATCAAGCTACGCCAATCTGTCAAATTTCTTTGATAGATTTTCAACTTTAAAACAAAACAATAAGGCTCAAATTCAATTGGGAAAATATGACAGTTTTGGATAGCATGACCTGCTGGCGTCTGTACTATGGGTACTCGACAATGGATATATGATACTTATATACTTTTTTTTTGTAAATAAATACTTAATATCTTAATATATAATAAACACCCAGACAAACACTAACACTTTATGTTCGTCACATAAGTATTTGTGTCCTGTGGGAATCGAACCCACGACCTTATGATCAGCAGTCCGGTACTCGAACCACTTGACCACAGAGGTCGCCAAATTATGTATTTTCTGACGATCTCTGAGAAAGCATGAACTTTTATACCATAAACGCAGTACGAAGGTATGTAGTAATAGAGCCCTCATAGGTAGGTATTACGTGGATTTCTTCACGTTTTTTTCGCCTTTATACATTTGTCTACAGCTTTCTGCTACCCTGATTATGAGCGAATGACTGAGAAGGTAAATTCCATCACATATTTTGCTATTAGCAAACTAAGTAAGTATATTAATTAACTTTTTATAACTTAGGTAGGTATAAAATATCGTCAAACCTACAATCATTATTCCCTTAATGGGAATTCACGGAGATAATACTTATGAACACAATGGGACTCAACGATTCTATCAAGACGTGTACGGTCTACGCACAGACGCCTGCAGGTTAAGCTATCCAAAATTGTCAAAGTTTTCCAATTGAATATGAACCTTATCATTATGCATTAAAATTAATCAAAAAAATATGACAGATTTGCTTTGCAAGCTTGTTTTCATTCGCAATTTTATCCATTCCAGACAAGCCGAGATCCCTGTGTACAACATAACAACTGGCGACGACCGCAACACGACGTGGAAGCAAGTCCTCGACATTGGCAAGGCGACTGTTCGCAAGTTCCTCTTCGAGGGTCCTCTTGACGGGAACATCAGACATAACAAGTTAATTTACGACCTATGCGTGTTCTTCTACCACATCATACCTGCCTACTTCATTGATTTCCTGCTGCTTTTGTTCAGGAAAAAGAGAATCTAAACCTACCTACGTTTAATTGTTTTATTGAGAAAACAGGCATACATGTTGTTTTCCTGTGTGTCTTCATTAAAAACTGCACCCTTTTTCTTAGAAGGTAAGGTTGTATTCAGTACGAGTTCGAGTGTGAAATGACACCACCTAAAGTAGTACACATAGTTAAGGACCTGTTAAATCTCTACATAAAAATAAATCGGTATAATATGTTATAATACATAACTACTTTCTACTTTTAAAGTGTAATTTAGTTTATGTAACTTGCAATTTTTACTAAAAAAGTGTAGTGCTATTGACCTGGATAAACGTGAGACAAATGTAAAAGTTAGAAAAGTAACTAACTTTTATTGAATTTAAGTAAAGCAAAAATCTCTTTCTTCATTTTGTTTGCCTACAGACGATGTAAAGGCGTTCGAACCTTTTTTTAAGGAAGTTGGCATATCGGCCGCCATTTTGTTTTCTTTTAAATCGCGGCGCACGATGAAATTGATATGTAGGTATGACTAGAGGATACATATATGAACAAAAAATATCAGTAACATGGTATCCCAAAATTTCACGTTACCGAGATATTTGGAGGTAAATATCGACATATGAGTACGACAATAATTAAAAATAGAATTATTAGGTACGTAACTATTTATAGTAGGCGTCAGACTCTCCAAATAATCGTTCTCAGGTTGATTATTATTGTTACTGTTTATTGGAAGTGAGTGGGTACAACAATTATTAGGTATTATTTATTTAGTATATAAATAATTATAGTAGTACGCGGTCGAATTTTTCCTTTGCTTAATAACTTTAAAATCTTAGCATGGAAAATGCCAAAAAAAAAGATAGTAGTACTCTCGTTCTTAGTTCCCAACGCACTCAAATTAATAAAAAAAAAAAAAGAAACAGGTGCCATGTACAAAAGTTTTAATTAAATAATGATCATACAATGATCCAATTGTAAAACATATTATTGAAAAGCTTTACTGGATACTTATTACCTACATACGCTGAATTTTTTCTATTGGTAAGTCAGCCTTTACAGAACCACACTTGCTATGATCGAAGTTGCATACTGCTTCAGCGTTGTTCATTTTCTGACATCTTATCATTTTATATCATTATCAAATTTTCTTTATTTAACTTATTTCAAATTAAAAAAATATAATTAAAACTAGTAAACTGGTGTTGATTCTCCAAATTGTGAGCCGAGGCTGTTCATGTCCACGTCATATTCACAAATGAATATGCTTTTGGTTTCACAAGTAATGTCGTTCAGGCGTTCATTGTAGAACATCGAGCCGCATTGCTCCCCTGCCTCTCCATCGGGTTGATTGTCGTCCCAGTAGGCATAGCCACATTCATCTAGTGGTACACCTAAAAATTATAAATATGTGTCAAAATTTTAGCCAATGCGACTAAATAAGTGAAATACAATGAAATCCCTAAACTTTCTTCCAAATAAAGGCAAAAGTTCCAAATGAGGCAAGAAAAGGTAGTCGATGTTTGGTCTCTCTCTCACTCTGCACCAAGTTTTATCAAAAACAGTTCCGTGGTTTAGGCCTGAAACCGTAATAGACAGACAGAAAGAGAAGATTCATTAGGGATTCAACTTATGGCCGGTAGTCTCATACAGCAAGCAACTAACTATACGCGTGAACGAGGCAGCGAAACGAGACCATCTGTCTTAATCCTTAGTAGACACATAGAGGAGGATAAAATGCAAAATGATTTTCGGATGTTATGAGCTGCTGTCTGCGAGCGCCTGGCTCTGATTATCCTACGCTGAAAAAGAGATTAAGTAAGATGCGAGGAGAGACTCAGCCCTGTATGGGTCCGGCAATTGTGCCGAACAGCCTTTATGTTGTCACGAGACCCAGGGATATGTTTGGCAAAACTAGAATGGCTTTTAAGAGTTACCACTTAATAAAAAAAATATGCTGTGCTACATACAGGGTTTTCTGAACAAGTACAGTCAATAATGTGTTGTGCAGAGTTTTCCCCACTACCCGATAATTTAGCTCTATCCCATCCTGGTCCTTTCACCGTTATGGGCTACCAATAACCCAGAAAATAAAGCAACGTATTACGAACCTTTAACAGTTTGCCAGCCATCATTGAATCTGTTATGGAAGCCCGAATGGATTGCCCCGCTCAGATAGTTTCCTGTGATCTTATCTGTCGGTGCGGTTTTCGCTAACTCCGCGAGATATTCAGCCTCTGCAGGACTGTTGACCACGCCTAGGTAGGCCTGTTCATTAGCGCATATAGTATACGCCTCAACCCAGCTGACTGGAGTCGTGTGCAAGTTGTAACATTTGCCGAGCGTCTCGTTTAATCTGTAATCTGTAAAAAAGAACGATAATTTATTTATTTTTTCGATTGTATTGCACGCTTGTATTTTGGAACTTGGAACGGGGCAGATATATACATTTGTTTATTACATTGCTCTCCAACAACAATTTACCAGTGATATATAATGTAGATACTTGTCAAGAGTTACGGTAAATAATTATGCTCATTTTATATTGGAGTTGTTGCTTATAACAGATGTTATTTCAGTCATTAATTCAAATTTTGCGTCTTCATGAAATTGATTAAACTCAGATGCCACAAATTTTCCGAAAGGATCGTCACTACTTGCGGTAACCTTATCCTTGTTTTCCAGTCCCGTGTTATCTCTGAATGCTATCTGTGAAAAAATCCAGTGTTTCTTGGATGAAATCGTAGTTTGGTTGAGTTGGTGTTTGTTTTTTATTTGAGTCTGTATTAATAATGAGTGTTTAGTCATTAATATCTGTTCATTACAAAATCACATAGAAAGGACAAAGCAATACATAGGTACACACCTACCTATAAGATATCATTAAAATCAATACTTAAGTATACAATACAGCATTTTATTTAACATTCAATAATAATAAGGTTATCAGTCCACCAAACCCCCACATCCATAATCCCAGTAATTTATAATTCCATATTCTACAATAGTCCTGCACCCGCCCGGGATACTCCATAACTGTACTTTAATAGTGCAGGTGTGGAGTGGCCCGGGTTGATGCCCCATCCCATATTTAGATAAAAGCTCTCCAAGGGGCCTCTACGCGTTGGACCTGTGTCCCCGCGCAAGCCTGCCAAAGGACCGGATGTCTTCCTCACGGGAGATATGCCGAGATATCCAAAAAAGATAATAATAATAATTTTATTGCCATAAAAATACACACTGGATAACACAAACAGAAGAATATAATCAATAAAATAGGTAATAGTAATTAGACGACCAAAATCAATCAGTAAGACCATTTTATCATTGCACTCTGCAATTCTGCCCGTCCTTATGACAAGGAAGTCAAAATATGTATTTATAACTAGATAACTCGACAGACGTTTATCTAAATTTCAATAAATCATACAAGATCACGTAGAATAAAGCACTTTTATTTTTCCCTAATTTCCCTAGCAACATTTTGCTTACCTTAAAAACATTATTCGAATGTTAACCGAAATTACACAAAAAAACAATAACAAATAAAGTTGTATTAGGAACGTCGGGATTAATAATATCAATATAAGTCGATGAAACCTGTGAAAAGTAGTTTTATTTCTGTCTAAGATTCACGTAAGTAAGTGTCAGAAATCAATAAAAAAAGATTGATCAAAGCTTACCACATTTTTATTTACATAGAAAACTAGCTGATCTGAGAGACGTTTTCCGTCAAAATTATAATATTAAATTTCCCTCGCCCTGAAATTTTCCTTTTTGCTCGACTCTTAAAGGTCATCTTATACCCTGTAACCTTCCTCAAGAACGCAAAAATTGCAAAAATATTTATTAAAATCCATCTGGTAGTTTCAGAATTTAGCGCGCTCAAACAAACAAAACACTTCAACTTTATTATATTAGTCTATATACTAATATAATAAAGTTGAAGTGTTTTGTTATATACTATAGATAAATATACCTACCTGTCTTATGTCTATATTTATTTATAACGTTGAAATGAAAGAAGTGTAGGTACGGTAAATAACAAGACTCAGGAGTCTCTGCGCAGTAAAATCATCATCTGCGCAGTATTTATCCACACTTATCGTCAGAGGCGCTTTACTCTGCGGTCCTAGGTGGCGCCGAGCACTACTCCACCGGCCGCGGAATTAAAATACAGTCAACAGCACATCATGGCATCCAAAACTATCAAATTTCTTCAGTCGATTTTCAATTTAATCTCCAAACAATAGACTTTATTATACATTGGCATTGGGAAAATTTGAGTTTTTGGTAATGTGCTGTGTTATTTGTACCCATCCCATTTTAACCGTGCGCTTACTAGAGGGTGCTAGGGTAATGATTGTACACGTGCGTTACATGGGCTAGAGACGCCTCTGCTTATCATGATGTTAGTACATTGTTATAAATTACTAGCTGTTGCCCGCGGTTTCACTCGCATCCCGAAAGACGCAAAAGGCTATGTCCTTCTCCAAGGTCTAATCTTTCTCTATACCAAATTTCATCAAAATTGGTTGAGCATCTCGGCATTTTCATGCTCGCCCCCGGTAGGTGGACAAGATTACCTAACCCTGTGAGCAATACAGGCGTGATACATGCGACAGTAAACAAGATAATGTTACTTACCTATTGACAAGTACCACAAACAAGGTACACTAATTACATATAGATAGGTTCGGATTCACAATACTTACATACCTCCATAGTATAATCACAGTCTAAAGAACTCTTCGCTAATATACATATGTCCATAAAAACATACGAATAAAATCTATCTACTAATAATTTGCATGGAAATAATATCAACAATTTATAAATAAAAATATTGGTATAGGTTACTTGAACGAACAGATTTATCCTGTTATTCATGTATGGAGAGAAGACATCAGCAAATAACAAGTGTTATAGGTCAAAAGGCCATATTATCTTTATTCATAATACCACCGGGTATCTAACTTCGTAATTATACATTAAATTAAAGACCATACCTACTTATACAAAATTTAATAACCACCAAAGTAACCGTGATGAGGATCGAAGATTTCGAAGTTTATTTTGGTTATATTTGTTTCCTTTCTTTTATTATTTTGGGGGTAGTAGTCAAACCAAAATAATCAGTAAATGACTACCAAATCAGAGGAAGGGCTATGAGAATTAGTTAGTGAGTAGGGGTGCAGGGAGTGCTGTACGTAAAATTTTCTTTAGACCAATAAAGCGGAGCGAACGTAGCGGCTACAGAGTACTAGAAGTCAAACCTAAATTATAATGTGGTTAAAATGTTGATCTGATGATCATTTACTATTTTTGGATATCAGCTTATTTATACGCCTCTAGACACTTCTCATTAAAAGTAATTGCATTTAAATCTACAATGTTCTTTATAATAAATATTTAAAAACAATATTACAGCGTATTTTTGTACGTTGTTTATGAAGATAATAGTTAATTAAGCGTTAATTTTATCATATTTTTTGGTACCGTGGTATGTTTTAGACGAAGCTCAAACGAAATGTGGAAATCGAATCCTAGATGAAGTCACATAGAAGGCAAAAGGTAGAGATGTTGTAATTGCTCCATCGACAAGAGCTGAGCCCTTAAACTGAAGAAGAATATCAAAATATAGATATGTAAAAGCCAGCTCTGCAGCAGTCGTCTGAACGTATTCTTCTACTAAGGCACGTCATAAGCACCAGTTATTTTCTCAATGATGTCAGACCTACCTAAATTTGGTAAATTGCAGTTCTGGTTCCACTGCAAGGACTTGAGGGTCTTCTTGCAAATGAATGGCACTTTTTTGTTGCAGTTGTCATCATTATAGTGAGCGACTTTTTTCATTACGACACAGTCTTCTACACCACCAGCATCGTTTGGCTCTCCTGGCGCCCAGTTATGGAACACGTTAGAAATAGGTTTACCTGGAAAAATGAAACAGAAATGATATCAGTGAGTGCCATTGGGATGTTCCAAATTGGCGCGGTAGGTATTCTAGTTGTCCTCTAGCCTCCGTACTAATAGTCCGAACTTCATCCAATTAAGTTGCGCTAGCCGCGGTCAGTCTGTGGATGGGTAGCCATTCTCAACACATCGAGACCCTTCCATTCCTTGGAGAGCAGAACTGACAGCTGTACGCGCAGTTGTCATGTGAAGTAGTCAGAAGCCCAAAAAGTCTGACAAACAGTCTCTCCTCAGGATATCATAGTTGTTGCCCAGCTGGGTCGCTTTGTGTAAAATACTGATATTCAGCCACATCTGGCTAGACTGGAAGCCGAGCCCAATGTAGTTGGAAAACGCTCGGAGGATGATGTACTTACACAATTTTTAAACTGAAATAAAACTAAAGTTTTGCGCCTGATATGAACTTAATTTGAACTAGACTAATGACTTGGAACAAGCTTAACATATTTCATCAAACAGAGCGGCGTATTGTTCTAGAACTATCTCAATGCACTCCAACATTAGCCAAAAAGAACCCAATGAAGTCGGTTCCGTTCAAGAGTTACAATATAACTGACAGTTAGGTACTTATACCTATAGGTTTAAAACTACCTACTTTGTAACGGCTCTTTCCGTTAGGCCGGCTTTGTAATAAACAAAGACATAATATCCTTTATGTCTTACGTTGTCACTTACCGTGACAAGTTTTAAAAGGGTAGTACTACATAAAACTTCATATCTATATAACGAAACATGTCAATATTAATCAATTTTCTAATGAAGAAGGTTATTTAGAAAAGGTTTAATAATAAAATATATGATGATATAATATACCTACTTCTTTCAAAATCACAAAAAAAAAATTGGAAATATAAAATAAAATGTTTTATTTCAAATGGACCAGAAAACTTGTTGCACGGTTAAAAAAAATGGGTCATAAGGAGTAAAGTACAGGCAGTAATCTCCAATTATAACATGATTATAGTATTATTCTTATTAAAAGTTCTTGAGAATAATGTAGTTTGATATGTTAAATACTTAATCCAGTACAATAAATAAACAGAAATTGCCATTGACGGTAAGAATCGACGAGCCTCGACAGACAGCACCCGTTCACGATTAGGTATGGCGTGTGTATCCGCGTCGTTCGACTAGACCACGTTGTAGGGAATAAAACGACCCGACACACAAATGGAATGGTTAGCAAGCCAGACAGGCCCGTTGTTCAGATCTTAAGCGAACAAAAAGTAACGAATTTTGTAAACAAAGATCCTATACAAAGTGCTTACTTGTGCATATTAGTGGCATGAACACACAGTGTGTTAATATAAAAATATAATAAGCATGAAACCATAAAAATCAATATTAAAATTTCCGTTTTACCCGAGCGCCTTAAATAAACAAGTAGGTATGTATATTAATGACTATGTAAAATTATAAAGTAACTGAAACAAATATTGACTTACCGTCTATGGTCACAAAAACTCCTTTAGCCACTAAGTCCGATATTCCCACATATATCCACTCGAAAGACTGAGAGTTGGTCCAAAAGGATATCACAGTGTGGGCCTCTCCCTCGTCTTCAGGATAAAACAAACTCGCCCCTTCGAGACTACACTGCTTTTTGGCCTCTATCCAAGTCTTTGGTAGTGTGTGTACCTTATAGAAAGCCTCAGTTGATTCTATATATGAGTAGTCGTTTCGGAAAAATCTTCTTTCCCTCTCTCCATCTACAAAAAGCGAAATCAATATAAGCTTGTGAAGAACTTTTTTTTTTCAAAAAGAGATAGCTCTTATTTGGTATAATTTACTTATGCTGCGTTTTTTTTATTTACATTTTATTTGTCAACACAACACCAGGAAAGCAGAATTACTTACGTGAATAAGCTGATATACCAGACACTAAAATAAAAACAAACAACGATTTAAATAACATTTTGTGGAGCGACATGACGACATGCGCCTTGAACCGCGCGTGGAAATCGTATGAAGAGGATGATTCGCAGACACACAGTCATTATTGACATTAATACGTAAAACGGAGAAGAATTAAAGAGGGCTTCTCGATCGCCTTTGTGTCGAAAAAATCTACAGACAGGTATTAAGATAAACGACTAGTGGAGCTTAAGTGGATTTTCAGACTTGTATTAGAAATTGCTGGAGTAACATGTTAGACGTCTTATTATGTATTCTTTATCTGACGATCTCTCAGAAGGGATGAACTTTTATATCATAACCACAGTACGAAAGTGTGCGAGCTGGTTTCAAGAACTTATAGAATAGAGCTCTCCTAGATATTAATTATGTAAATTTCATCATGTTGTTTTCCAATCAAGCGATGTTACTTCGGAGCGAAAACTGATAAAAGTTCCTTTGTTATTTGTGTTGTGTCACATGACTGAATCGGTGATGACTAATGCTCGCTTCCACTAAAATATGTATGTGCATTAATTTATAAATTATCTGTACTTACAATATTAAATTTTTATCCGTGGAAAGTCCTGCGAGTCAAGCAATCCCGCAACGAAGCGTTAGGCAGAGGCAGAGGTGTACTAATGTACACCCACGGTTCACCGGTATGTTTAGGTCCCACGTAATAGAG
The DNA here is from genome assembly GCA_964056405.1 of Acronicta alni. Taxonomy (NCBI): domain Eukaryota; kingdom Metazoa; phylum Arthropoda; class Insecta; order Lepidoptera; family Noctuidae; genus Acronicta; species Acronicta alni. The sequence continues at coordinate 11,581,769 of OZ043918.1, forward strand.
GGAGAGCCTATATAGCCAAAGCCATAACCGGACACAAAACAAAACTCTGAGCTGCTACTGTAATTTCATAAAAAAACCCAATATCATTTTTCTGGACCTGGGAATCGAACCCAGGACCTCTAGTGTAACAGTCGCACTTACGATAATTAGACTAATGAGGATGTTCATACTATTATAAATAAGAATGAAAGTAACTCTGTCTAGAAGACAGATTGCATCCTGAGGAAGGACATACGAGTAGATCCAGATGGATCTACTCGTAACAAAAGGTAGCGGAGATCCGCTACCTTTTGTTTCAAATGTTCCAAATGTTCTTTGGGAGCAAGTCAAACCATGGGCAATAGCTAGTAACTTATGAATTTGTTGCGCAGTAAGAAAGACAATAAATGAGTCTCACGCTTGTTTTCGTGAACAAACAACAGCCATGGTCAAATATAAATTAAAAGATAACAACGTACTGGGGTCAAGAAGAAAATGATTAAATTTTTATTTATTTGAATTAAGTTTTTTACCGTTATCACCATTAATTAACCTTATAGTTTAAGACAAACACACTTCGTAAAAGATTAGCGCCTGCATGATACAAAATGACTGCATTAAATGTGGATTTGTATGAATTAGGTACCTATGCCTTTTTTCGGAAGAAAACAGTCTTTCACTCTTTCAGGTACTTCTTTCTTTTCAGACTTGTAGGTGCACAGATACGTGTATGCCTCGTTATACCTGGAGAGATGTGCCCTAAATATATGGTCAATTACCTTTTAACCGAAAGACTCACCTCAGGTGTTACTGACGTCACCATAAAGACGTAAATTCAGTATGTGAAGGAAAAATTCGACATGACGGGTAGGAATCGCGGTGGCTTAGTGGTCATGGCGTCTGGTGTACCTAACCAGAAGACGCAGGTTCGAATCCCGCCCGCGGTCGAATTTTTCCTTTTCTAAATAACTTTAAATATCTAATTTATGTTTATGTTCAGATATTTAGATGTGTAATTTCAGCGTCACCAAGTAAAAAACATACAAATAATATGACGGAATCGGATAGGTTTAAAACGTTGACATTAAAACATGTAAGTATGTAGTTTCTCATGGACCCAGTAATAAAAGAATGTTCGAGATTCCGGCTTTCAAAAAGAATCGTAAATTGTGGTGGGTTTAACCACACGATGTTACCTACCTTGCGTCAACTTTAGCCCTGCCTATTCCAATCACTGGTCATTAGAAAGTACAAAGTACAAGTTAGATAAGACTACCGTGGAAAGTAGTTACTTATAAGTCCAACATGTGTATAAAAATACTGTTTAAATTCTATGTTTCGATCAGTTTTTATTTTCTTTAAACTCGTTCCTTTTATACATATAAATCTTGATTTTTTCAATCGCGTGGCCACGTGGCAGGCGGTGATTCAAATGAGTGATGAAAAAAAATAGTTATTTCACTTTTTGAAACACCAATGTTTCAAAAAGTGAAATAACTATTTTTTTTCGTTGTCGAACTAATTTGAATCGGTAATTCATTATTATTACACAGACATGGAAGTCTGTGTAGGTATCGTTACTTTACCCGTATTCTCTCCCACCAATGTCCTCGACATTTCAAATGTTCAATTACTTATGTTGTTTGTTTATAATTATTATATTCTATATTATATCTTCATATCAGCCTATTGCCGTCCACTGCTGAACGTTGGCCTATAAATAATAGGAAATAAAAGAAAATATGCATATTTTCCCACTTTATTAACCCAGAACAAAAAAAAAATTACACTTTTCTTATTGTGTACACGGTGTCCTGTATTTTATAGCTTTTATTTCTGTATATAAATGTATCAAAAGAAGAAACCATCGTCTGACTGACTGTTAGTAAAATTACAAAATATACGTGAGACTTTGTTAAGAAGGATTTATACATATATAACTGGTAGACACTATTTCGAAAACTATACAAATGCAATAATTCACAAATATTCACACAAAAGTGGTGTCACAAGGTAACATGCTTCGACCATTATTAATTATTTTGTGTGCAATAAATTACTGTATATTATAATTACCTAATAAACTTAATGGGAATACCGCCTGATCTTTCTTATATTATTACCTATAATCCTAATTAAAAAAAAATAGAAAAGCATTAGCTTCTCTATATAATTACATATACTTGTTAATACGTACTATTTACCAAATTCAATTTATCTACAAAACAAATAAACTTAGCACAACTAGTGATTGACTGCAGTGACTCCTAAACGATCATTAAAGTGCGAGGTAAGATCATCCACGTCATGCTCACAAACGAATACGCTTCTAACATCACAACTGACATCGTTCAGACGTCCATTGTAGAAGATTGAGCCGCATTGCTCCCCGTTCCCACCACCAGGGCTTTTGACGTCCCAGCACGTATAACCACTATCTTCTAATGCTGTACCTGAAAGAAATATGTCACCATAATAAGCCACTTCGTCCGAGTAATGGTTAAGTAAAACTTGTGTCATCAATTCTTGCTCGGGCGGAGTGTTTCTGCACATTGGCTAATATTAATGAAAAAATATTACGTTGATACTAACACTAGCTTTTAAGTCTCTTGTTTTGTACTAACACAATATGTATCTGTTGTTGTCCTAATAAACAAATTTATTATATTATTATTTTAATATAACAAACTCGTCCAAATGATGTAACGTAAATGTATTATTTTATAACAATCGCGAAACTGTAAGGCTGAACAAAAAATAGAAAATCTTGATAAAGTTTTTTTTGTCACCAGATCCGTTAATAATCTGTCGAAAGTTTATAATCAAATTGATTTATTAAAACAAAACTGAAAAAATTCAAATAACAATGCTAACTATTCAGGCCTCAGTGCATGTGAAAGTTTGGATGTTTGTTTGTTTGTTTGTTTATTTGTTTATTTGTTACTCAATCACGCAAAAACGGCTGAACCGATTTGCTTGAAATTTGGTACCCTAATAGTATGTGACCGGGAATAAAGTATAGGCTACTTTTTATCCCAGAAAAATGTGGGAATATCCCGAAAATCCCGTAAAACGAATAGCTTACGGGATTTGAATGAAATTTCATACAGACAGTATGTGACCGGGAATAACAAATAGGATACATTTTACCCCAAAATTATGTGGGAATTCCCAGAAAACTTATGTAGGAGACCTACTTACGGGATTTGAATGAAATGTTGATACACTAATAGTTTGTGATTGGCGCTGGCATATTGAATACTTATTTTCTTGGAACAAAGCGGGAATTCCCCTAACATTGAGTAGTTCTTATCCCATGAATACAATCTGACAACAAATTGTGTTACTAAGTCTAGGCTTACGAAGTCGCGGGTAAAAGCTAGTATTTATATAAGTATGTGCGCGTTTTGCCAATGGCATTACCTATATGGTATATCATAGGTTTTTTTTCCAAATAAAAGCTCAAACAACATGTCATTAAAATACGCATTTCCGTCCACCTTTTGTATAGCTATGACTTTTTTCATATAATTATGTATCTGACTAAAATCCCTATAAATACCTTATATGATAAATAAAGCCGAAAATAAACGTTACCATAACCCAGTAAAATACGAACCTTTAACCGTCTGCCAGCCATCATTGAGTCTGTTATGGAAACCCGAATGGATTGCTCCTCTCAGGTAGGGTGCTGCGGCCGGATCCACCGGGGTGCTTTCCACTAACCTCACTATGAACTCAGCCTCTGTGGCACTATTGATCACAGCTAGGTAGGACTGCTCAGCAGCACAGACGGCGTACGCATTAACCCAGCTCAATGGCGTCGTGTGCAAATTGTAGCAACTGCCGAGAGTTTCGTTCAATCTATAGGCTGTAAAAAAGAACGATAATGTGTTACTTACATTATAGTCATACATTAATCCTACGCTTGTTAATTCCGAATGGGGCCTATTCAGATACATTAGAACTGCGGCCTCCATGAGCTGTGGCTTGCGGGAAGCTGATTTGGGGAGTCCGCCGCCCCTACTGCCTCAGTAGCTGCTCGCGTGTTTGATTCAGGAGCGCCGGACGGAGGCCACGCCATTGATGCCCCTGCGCCCTTGACCCGTCAAACATTCATCACAACCATGACAGACTATAGTCTATCACCAAACCCATGGCCATAGAGCAAAATAAGGCAGTTTTAGTTTCAGTCGGTACGAGTCCAATATACCCTGCCACCTTCCCAGGTGGCAGATGATCCATGAGGATCTTCCGTATAATAAAAAAAAGTTCTGTTGATACATTGTTGTCCAATCACACAGTTTGCCAGTAATGCAAAGGAGTTTTGTCTTCTTCTATCGAGATACCCAATTAAATTTATGTCCTTGTAAGAAGCAAATCAGCTGCGGACTGTAACTGCAGAGGATGCGCTGGGCGTTATACCATTAAGGTTGCAAACAAGCGTACGGCCCACCTGATGGTAAGCGATTATCGTAGCCTATAGACAATTGTAACACCAGGGGTTTCACTTGCGCATTGCCGACCCTGTAAAACGAAAGAGGAATTTTGGTTCGGTTGGGTTGGCAGTATAAGGGTCAAATTCCCCCCACTGGCAACTCAACGTTTCCTCGCGGAGTATTGGTACCCTTGCTCACCCTTGGGAACACAACACAGCTCAAAGCAGTGTGTTATTTCATTTTGGTTTTCTGCAAAGCGGAGGTACTTCTCCTGTCGAAATGCTCCAATTTGAGTGGAATTACACTCACCATTACTAACTCTCTTAATAATATCATCATTTAGTATGTATCGTTACGATGAGGGGCTATCGTCGCTACACTTATCCAATATAAGCTGACCTGGCATTGTATAGCCTTTTCACTCAATTTATAATGGAGGTCAGTTTATAATGGAATATAGATGGCACGTTGTGTAGTTGTGTGTCCGTAAATCATATTGAGAATCATCAAAAAAGGCCTTTTGTTCCCCAGCTGTGAGTACTGAGGTACCTACTGTAGAATCACCGGTGATAGTCGGTAACCGACCGACCGAAGGCCGAAATGAAGGACTAAAAGCAGACAAAATAGGAGAAACTATTGTTTCGACCGTCTGGAGGTTCACGGTTTCTTTTATAAATTAAATATATCCAGAAAAAGACAGTTCGTAAATTCAGTAAAATATTCAACCTAAAAATAGCAGATTATCGTTGTATATGTGGCCTCCAACCTAAGATACGCCATTGTTTTTTGCGTGGCTTCAAAAACATGTTATTCTGTAGGAACTTATTTTGCATAGTACATACAGCCGCATCTGTAGAGCGGTTCGTGGTTCAGTAATAACTACGCTGATCAACCTTCTGCAAGGTTAAGCTGCTCTAGCCGCGGTCAATTTGTGGATAGGGTTATGGACCATTCTTAACAATTCGAGACCCCTCCGTGTCAATGCGGAGGTCTACTGGCAATCGCTTCGTGTAAAATACTGATACTCAGCCCCATCTGGTTAGATTGGAAACCGATCTCAACATGATTGGGGAAAAGGTTCGAAGGATGGTGATTCAACAGTATCTATAATATGCTACAATTCTTTAAAATAACAAATATCACTTCATTTCAGGAAAACCAGATAGGTAATATTCGTTGATTATTGTCAGTACTTGGCTAGGAAGCATTAATAAAAAAGAGTGTCATCAAAGAAATTGTTTATTATTTATAATTTGTGTCTGCCAAGTGTTACGGTAAAGATGCACATTTTTTAGTTGACTTGTTCTTTATAGTAGATACTATTTCAGTAATTAACTCGTATTTTGTGTCGTCATTGAATTTATTCAATTCAGATGCTACATATTTTCCGAAAAGGTCGCTACTATCGGTAGCTTTCTCTTTCATTTCCACTCGAGTACTATTTCCTCTGAATGCTGAGAAAAACCATTGTTTCTTGGGTGGTGTAGTGGTTTGGTTGAGTTGTGGTTGTTTTTTATTTGAATCTGTAAATAATGATTATTTATTAATGACATTACTAGTGTTCATTACTTATTAGACATATCAAAACATTACTGTTAGATACACACCTTTACTTATCATTATCATATTTATAAAATGTAATAATTTTATGACCAAAACCAATCAATAACACCAATGTACAGAACATTGCAAATTTCCACAATTTTGTCTTAATAACAAGCAAGTCAAAATACATATATTTACCCATCCCCCATTTAAAGTCGTAGTAGCTTTCTAAGTTAAAAAAAAATTTCAACCGAAGCTATACCTTTTGGGGATACAGCCGTCTCAGTGATGCGTAGACAGGTACGAGTTCACATTACATTACATACATACGAGTTTAAAGATGTATCTACTAAGAATTTGTTTGAAAATTTCAATACTATGTAGATATAGGTACCTTAAATATGTACGGTTTACAAAAGTTAAGTATACAGGCAGCTAATTAACATCTGTTTTGCTATAGATTGTGTAATAATGTATCACGCAATATGTGTCAAAACGCAGGTATTGTAAGCTGCTACACATCAAACCTTTGACGGGTAATTATTTAAATCACAATCTGTGTAAAGATGCAGATTTCGTTCGCTACCTGTATACCAATCTCTTTTGTTGACTGTACTTATTTATATCTTAGTCTAAAACTGCACATAAAAACGACATAACTTTCTCAATGAACCACAATTATCTCGATATTATTTCATCAACTTGTACTAGGAGATCAAAGCCAGTTCGAAGTTTACCCCAAGATTCAATAATGATTATCCTTTCACACATTATTAAAATTATTTGCATGCATTTTAAGACTGTAAAACCTTTGACCTATTAGAATTAAATTTATCCTACAGGTCAATTCTGGTATTAAAAATATGTTCAAAATATAATTCCGATCCAATCTAGATGTAGGTACCAATTGATTTTGATACAGTAAATTAAATTTTTCACGTTTTCACTTTGATTAGTAATTTAGGGATTGCGATTTCACATGTATGATACATTGAGACTTACATATATTTTATGAACTACATGTTGACCATTTTAAATTGGCAAAATTGACCTTATATTTTGATTTCTGACATTTACGCGAATATTTTACATTGAAATAAAACTACTTTTTACGGATTTTATCGCTTTTATGTTATTCAGTACGGTCAGTAGACATCAGCGAATAACAAGTCAAAAGGCCATAATAATTATCTATCTTTGTTTGTAATAAATACCGGCACCGGCACTGGGTTTCACCCATAATAAATAACATTAACGGCCATATCTACCTACAGATTAACAATTCCCAGACTGTTTTATTAAAAAATCATACTCGTAACTATTTTAGGAGCCAGGGTGGCTGGTCATCAGTCATCAGTATTCTACACGAAGTCACTCCCATCAGACGTCCACAACTAAATTTCTAACATATAACTTGTTACTGAACCACCCTCCTTCCTTCGTAAGAAAAATATTTGGGATTGCATCTAGAATGTTCTTTATGATATAAAGCATAGTAGGTACCTATTACAGCGTTTTTGTCGGTTGTTCATGAAGATAAAGTTAATTAGTTACTTGCTATAATTTTTTAATATTATTTGTGGTACCTAGGTATGTTTTTCTATCATCTGACCCTAATAACCAAAGTCAAAGTCAAATGTTTTAAATTAGACAGTTATAGAAACTTTTAAAATGTCAAAAATTTGTTGCAAATGTGGGTTTGGAGAAGAGCCGGAACTAGCTTTCATACTTACAATGCCTTTCGATCCGACACAAAACGCCACAATCAGAAAGAAATTCCAGTGATGCTCACTTGACAAGGTCAACTCAATGGTATTATCGACGGATATTCTATTCTCATAGTTTTCTCATTTCACACAGTACCTACCCGACTTAGTTTGACAGTCTATTTTTTAGAACAATGAAGTTATTATCCTGGATCGCAACACGAAAATGTATGTTAAGAAAATGATATGCGGCCTTGCATGTAACGAATACGACTACTAGAAAGAAATAAAGAAAGAGAAAATGTATATGTGTCATATTATGAGACTTTTATAAGTACCCAAAATGTCCCATTCGAGATCATACAATTTATGAGAAAGTGTTACTAAATTGTTAACGAGAAAAGACAGCTTCTGAGAACTATAAAGAACCCTAGGGCAAGAAACGCTAAATTTAAGGAAAGTGAGGAATGACTCAAACGTAGCTTTATAAAACAAGTGAAACAGAACATAGAGAAGTGGCTATTGCTCCACCGACAAGAGCTGAGCAGAAACTAAAGAAGAATATAATAGCCAGAGGCCTTACCACAACGTGATAACGCGATCATCTTTAGGTTGTGTGAAAGGGAAGGCGCTATTTTCATTTATAGAGCGACCTCCCTCTCTCTCAATTGGAAAACGATCACAATAATAGGTTGTGGTACGGCTACAGCTCTGTAACAGTCGTCTGGATGTAGGCCTCGATCAAGGCACTTCATAACTGCAAGTTCTCTTAATAATATCAAACCTACCTAAATTTGGTAAATTGCAGTTCGGGTTCCACTGCAAGGACTTGAGGGTCTTCTTGCATATAAAGGGTAGATTTTTATTGCAGACATCATCATTAATGTGAGCGACTTTTTTCATAACGATGCAATCTTCTACACCACCAGCATCGTTTGGCTCTCCTGGCGCCCATTTATGGAACACGTTAGAAATAGGAATACCTGGAAAGATGAAACACAATAATGAATATCAATAGTGTTATTAAATCTAAACTGAAAACTTTGCCCAAATTGTAAGAAAAACAAGTGTTGCGCCCGATACGATTTGAAACAGCTAAACCATTCTCCACAGACTGCCAGATATAGGTTTAAAACTACGTTCAAATCATCATATGCATATTTATACATCCAACAATAATTTTTGTCATCAGAGGGTGTTTCAAAGGAGTTTTAAATACCTACATGATGAAGAAAAACTTTTCGAAATACATATCTGTCCATAAAAACCTGACAAGTTAGTCATTCACGTTGTATGGAAAGATGAAAATTTAGGTTTGTGTGTCAGAAATTTAAAAAAAAACTTTTATCACGATAAATCCTTAAAAATAAATTATAAATATAATACATATTGAATCAATCAAGCAATCAGCTGAAGTAACCAAGTAATATTAATGGTTGACTTATGTAGTACCTATATAATAAAAATATTAACTTACCGTCTACAGTAACAAAAACTCCTTTAACCACTAAGTCCGATATTCCAAGATATATCCATTCGAAAGACTGGTAGCTGGTCCAATAGGAAATCACAGCTTGGGCCTCTCTTTCGTCTTCTGCATAAAACAAAAACGCCCCTTCGGAAATACACTGCTTTTTGGCCTCCACCCAGGTCTTTCCTTGCGTGTGTATCTTATAGAAAGCCTCTGTTGATGCTATATAGGCATAGTCCTTCCGGAAAAACTTTTCCTTCTCTGCATCTACAAAAATGGATATATATAATAAGTAAGATTGTGAAAAAGTAAATGTTTACAAAACGAGTTTTTAATTGGTATACTTAACTAATACTGCAATGTTAACAATTACTTTTTACATTACAATTTACAATAAGTTTTTATATTAAATATCAAAACAAACCAGGAAAACAAAATTACTTACTTGAATAATTTGATATAAAATACACTACAAAAAAAACAGCCAACGTTTTAGATAACATTTTGTGGCACGATATGTCGACATGCGCATTGAACTGCGCGTTGGAAACGTATGAAGAGGATGATTCGCAGATACCTACACAATTAAATTATATTAATACGTACGACGGAAAAGAACGACTGGGAGGTGCTCGAGCGCATTGTGTAAAAATTCTACAAACATAATGATCGATGACCGCTCGAGCATATTTTGAATTTCAAAATAGTTTAACTGGTTGCTGAAGCGAGGTACTAATGGTTTGGCCGGTGCATCAATTCTGCAGTAGGTATATCAAGCTCATCGTAAATATCGATGCACATGACTGTTTGTCAATTCCAAGTCAAGCCAAGAGTCAATTTCCACAAAAAACCACATCCTTCAACTTCTAAACGATTACGTCAACTTATAACAAGTAAAACACGTTGAAATCGAATGAGGAGTGTCGATACCAAAAATGACAAATACTCACTAAAATTGTAACTCAACTTTTGCAACCAAATTGGAAAAGGCGGGTGTTTACACACCCAGACACTATATCTGTAGGCCATACCAATAGTTGTTGTTGTTTGTTTTTTTTTGTTCCATATAAATACCCAATGAGTCCGCGTGAGTCATCAATTACGCCAAGCGAGCCGTCAAATATTTACCTACTAAGTAGGTACCTATAATATCTACTACCTACTGATTCATTATAAATCACTGCTATTGAATTCTGTAAATAGATCTTTGGAAGACTCATCAACAGCCCGCAGTCATCCACTGCTTGACGTAGGCCACTTCCATTGAAAGCCACAGAGTCTAACCTCCAGCTCTTCACATCCAATCGCTGCCAGTTGTCTTCCGCAACTTCCTTCCCTACTCCTCCCTCCCTCCCTTCCTTTCCTACCAAGAAAATGCATTTAAATTACAAAAAAATACAATACTTACTAGATTGAGCAGCCATTTTGCAAAGTCGTAAGAATGTCTAGGTTTACCTTTTTTTATGTAGTAGTTGTAGTAAGGTAGTAGGATATTATTGGGCATTCTACCCCACCTGCCGTTCCTGCGGCTCACTCCGTTCGCCTCCGTCACTTTCGGTGTGGTAGAAGGCCCAATAATATCCTACTGAGTAGGAGCCGTTCAACATTTCCGTTTTAAAACTTGATTTACTTACCGTTCTTACGTCTCACTTTGTTTGCCTCGAGCCTGACTGTACAGTGTATAATGGTACGTTTTGACGAGTTCTTTTAAGACACGTGAATTTGCGGTTCTGAAAAGAACCTTTTGTGAACACGGTACACTGTTTCACTACACTACTTTACTGTCATTCAGCACTTTAGAGACCCGAAATTATTACTTCTAGGTTTTAGCTGAAAACCAAATTGGGCAGTGGTTCTGAACCACTATTATATCAGCACTAGAGAGTAATAACTACGCCACCGTTACTTTCGGAGTACCGCAGATCCGCGAATTGAACACTAAACCACTATAACTTTAGTTGACAAGTTTTATAACCGCAAGTTTTACACATATTTCGTTTACTAATCGAACTGTACGACTATACGAGCATAATAAGCTAAAATTCAGGACAGATTGTCTCATGTCTCTTCACAGAGCAAGAAATAGCATGCACCTACAGGCACACGCACATTCTATTTCTATGACGCCAGATTGCGCACCAAGGACATCTGAACTTTAGGATACCGTAAACATTAAACTAAAATTTGGGACAGATTGTCTCATGTCTCTTCACAGAGCAAGAAATAGCATGCACCTACAGGCACACGCACATTCTATTTCTATGACCCCAGATTGGGCACCAAGGACATCCAAATTTTAATTTAATTAACTCATACAGTCAACACTAGCTTAGACGTTAACAATATACGAGCATAATAAGCTAAAATTCAGGACAGATTGTCTCATGTCTCTTCACAGAGCAAGAAATAGCATGCACCTACAGGCACACGCACATTCTATTTCTATGACGCCAGATTGCGCACCAAGGACATCTGAACTTTAGGATACCGTAAACATTAAACTAAAATTTGGGACAGATTGTCTCATGTCTCTTCACAGAGCAAGAAATAGCATGCACCTACAGGCACACGCACATTCTATTTCTATGACCCCAGATTGGGCACCAAGGACATCCAAATTTTAATTTAATTAACTCATACAGTCAACACTAGCTTAGACGTTAACAAACAACTACTGGTTGCTCTGCTGTTACTTGCTGCGTTGCGTTTGGTTAAGGTGCTATCACACTTATACCGTCGCCGTTGAAACGGTTTCCGTGCGCCGTCCCGTGGTCGTCTATTATACCCAACTCTTTGTAAACCGCCGGACGACGGCGCCGGATCGATGGTCGTACGTATGTATGAGTCATTTCCACGTATTCAACAATTACACTGCATGTAAGATGATCATCCACCTGCTGCCACCCACCTGCCGTTCCTGCGGCTCACTCCGTTCGCCTCCGTCACTTTCGGTGTGGTAGAAGGCCCAATAATATCCTACTGAGTAGGAGCCGTTCAACATTTCCGTTTTGAAATGGTTTCCGTGCGCCGTCCCGTGGTCGTCTATTGTACCCTACTCTTTGTGAACCGCCGGACGACGGCGCCGGATCGATGGTCGTGTTAAGCTTACACAGTACAGGTGTAAATGATTCTTTAGAATGTCAAAGATTGCAAAATTGCATTATCCGAACTTTGTTACACGAACACGTATGTATGAGTCATTTCCACGTATTCAACAATTACACTGCATGTAAGATGATCATCGTGCATGTTGCAGTCTCTGATTAAAATTGGTTTTTTAGAGGATTTCCTAACCAATACAATTAATTTAAATATTTAAATGTTCCTATATCAGTTTTATTTATTTATTATTATTAAGGCCTCCAACAAGAGATGTTTTGATAACTTTGCTTATTATTTTATAATGTTTCATAATAAATAATTGTTAGTTCTATCAATCTAGGAATTGACTGAAAGCTGAATCTTAATATCAGTACCTACTGAACCTTTACATGAAATGATTATGAAAAATTCGTTTTGATCGTTTGATGATATTACTACTCATACAAATGTCAAGTTTTACTGCAGCATATTAGTGAACTAGCTTTTTGACGCGAGTTTGTTTACGTAGATTAGTCTGCACAAAAAAATGTTTCCAGGATATTTTTCATTCAGCTCGTTTTTATTTTCGTCTTTGTAAAAATGATTTTTTTATTTTATTTCACATGTGTGATGTCATGCTGAGTTTTATATCAAGGTTTATTAAACAAACATACATACTTTATTACAATGTTATAATGTATTAATCATGAGTGTCATGTATCGTCTTCAGCTTTGTCGGCGAGCGTCAAAAGTTGGTTTTTTATGTCATTTCTCACGATAAAATTGCAATTTGACAGAAGCGATTTTCAATCAATACGATTTAATTAGACGTAAGTAACATAAATTAGTCATGCAACTGTGAGGTCATGTAATTAAGGTTTAATTTTATAATGGAATAAATATTGCTGAAATGGTATTTTTTATGTATAAAATCAATCAATTTTGATCACAATATTACATTTGCTCCAGTATCTTCCAGTGATAAACACCAATTACTTTCGTTATAAAATTCGTTTCGTAATTTCGTTGTAAAACCTTCAACTTATAAAATGTAAGTAAGTACTACTAAGTTTACTGAATTTGCTAATGCATTTAATCGCTACCCAGCTACGGACCTGGTTTCTGCCTGCCGGCTGGTGTATCGGTAGTCATAAAAGTCACAGTTATTAGTTCTAAAATTATTTTATATGTTCCATTTCAGGTCTGACTCCGATTCAGAATACCAGACACGACCCGCAGCTGTAGCCGAGGTTGTGAAGGTGCAACCTAAAAAGAAGGTGTCGAAGCGCAAAGCTTCCGAGAGCACCACGCCATCGCCATCAGTATCGAAATCAAGGTAATTTTGTGTTACTGCTTGTACCTTTAGGTGCTTGTTGTGTATGTTATTTCAATTAAAATAAAATGTTATACACAGTTATACGTTGGTTAATGGATTTAGAACTGTAACGCAGAGAGCGCTGAAATCAATTTTCCATTAAATATTCCTTGCAGGAATGTTGACAGTTAGTTCATGAGGTATTGTTATTGAAATTATTATAACATAACATCATGCTTTCTATCCTAGTAGGGTTCGACAGAGGCGTATATAATACACCCTAAATTAAAAACTAATGCAATGTAATGTGTTGTGTAAATTATTATAAAGAATATGTTAAATTGTTTACAGTAAAAGACGCAGTTCGAGCTCGGACCTCTTTGGCTTGGAGGACTACATTCCGCCGTCAACCTCGATAGGAGACTTCGGTTCGTCCCTCACCAGCCGTGTCGCCAACGGTAAAGTGCGGCGAACGGCAGACTTAACCGGGGACTTCTATGTGGAGGTAAAGGTATATAATAAGGCTGAAGTTGCCTCCACCCCTAAAGAGGTTCGGTGGAAGAAAGCCTCGGTTGCCCTAAAAGCCCAGCTGAACCGTAACACGCCGCAGTGGGACGGTCTACAAGTTTTTATGAGACGGTCTCATGAATTATTTGATGATTCTGAGCCCGTCTTTTATAGTGACAATATTAATATAAAATAAATATTTAAGTTGTTGGGGCACCAGGTACCTACCTATATTCTATTATTGTATTTTTGTGATCGTCGGTACAGAGGCCAGCACATCAAGCTACCACAATCTGTCAAATTTCTTTGATAGATTTTCAACTTTAAAGCAACATAATAAGGTTCATTTTTAATTGGGAATATTTGACAGTTTTGGATAGGTTGACCTGCTGGCGTCTGTACATCATAATCATAATTAATAATATATTGCAACATCTAATAGTAAGTTTAAAACTATTTTAATCTAAAATGCCTTTCTGTACTGCTTGTAACACATCTGTTGAGCGCAGTCACTGGACAGGTCACCTACGTAGTACTAATCATAAAAACAAAACTATTTCGCATTTTTGCGAAGGTGTTGAAATAATAGATTCTGCATTTCGTAATCGTATAGCTTCTTATAGAATTGTCGATCCGTCTGAGAATTGTTCTCTAGAACCATTTCTTAATAATAATTGGGACAAAATTAAAACGTTAATTGACATATCTCTTAAAGAACATGATTGCCTAAAAGTTAATTTCGAATATTTTGCTTTGTTTTTAATGTTTAAAAATGATTCTCAGGAGATGAAATCATTTGCCACAAAAAACGTTACTTTGCATCAGAATTATGAATTTGAGTCATTAATGTCTCAGGTAAAAAATACTTTAACAAAAAAGATAGAAGAATTTCAGGACCGAGACAGTGGATGGACGTTCTTGAGCAGTTCTCATTTGGAAGTCAATGTTAACAAATATCAACCGTTGCGCGGTTCAGGTTTTATCGAATTACCTCCTGCAATAAAATCGAGAAAAGCATGTGTTAATATCCACAATAATGACGAGTATTGTTTTTTATGGTCTGTTGTTGCTGCTTTATATCCAGCTAAGAGTCACCCTGAAAGAGTATCTTCTTACCCTGATTTTCGTAACGTTTTAAAGGTAAAGGACATGTCATTTCCAGTTAATTTCTCAGATATTGCGCGGTTCGAAATGAATAACCCTGAAATTTGCATTTACATTTATGGTTTAAAAAATAATACCGTCATAGGACCGCTTTACAAACCAAAAGCCTTGAACGGAAAGGTGATTCATTTACTATATTTAGAAAGAGATGATTTGTCACATTACTGTCTCATTAAAGACTTGCCGCGACTTGTTAAAAATCAAATAACAAAACACCACAGTAAACTGTACTTTTGTGACGTTTGTTTAATGTTTTTTAATTCAAGCGATGATCTTAGTTTGCATAGTTGTGGAGGTGTCGCCACTGAACTACCTCCAAAGGGTTCTTTCATTCAGTTTAAAAATTATAATAGGAAGCAAATTGTACCATTTGTTATATACGCAGATTTTGAAACAATGCTAGAACGGTATGAATCTTGTGACCCTGACCCCACTAAGGCGAGTACTGTAACGCGACAGCGACACGTGCCTGTAGCTTTCGCTTATCATATTACGTGTACGCTAGACGAAAGCCACAATCGTTACGTTTCTTATCGCGGTGCGGATTGTGTGTCAAATTTTGTTAAGTCTATCTATAAAGATGCACAAAAAATTTACGATATTTTAAAAAAGAATGCTCCTATGATTTACTCAAATGATAATGCTCGCGACTTTGAAAACGCGATGACATGTCATATTTGTGAGCACTTCTTGTTTGGCGATAGGGTTCGCGATCATTGTCACTTGACTGGTAAATATCGAGGTGCAGCACATAGTTACTGTAACATACAATACAAACTACCAACATTTTTGCCAGTATTTTTTCATAATTTATCCGGATACGATTGCCACCTTTTCATAAAAGAATTAGGTGAAGCTCCTGGATCTATTAAAGTGATACCTAAAACAAAAGAAAACTATATTTCATTCACTAAGTTTATTCCGATTTCTACCGGGGAAAGCATCCAGGTTCGGTTTGTAGATTCTTTCAAGTTTTTAGGAACTAGCTTAGAAAAGTTAGTTAGTACAATGAAAAAACAAGACTTTAAACAATTAAAATTTTATTTTCCTTATAAAAAACAATTTAACTTACTCACCCGTAAAGGAGTGTATCCATATGACTATATGTCTCAATGGGAACGTTATGAAGATACATGTTTACCCTCTAAAAAATATTTTTTTAACTCTTTAACTAATGAGGCAATTTCTGATGAAGACTATGAACACGCTCGGTCTGTTTGGTCAGTATTTAATATTCAAAACATGGGTATGTACACAGATTTATATCTCAAAACAGATGTTCTTTTGCTAACAGATGTATTTGAAAATTTTAGACAAACTTGTAAACTACATTACAAGCTCGATCCCGCGTTCTATCTTACAGCACCAAGCCTATCTTTTGATGCAATGCTTTTAAAAACAGGGGTTCAATTAGAATTGATTAGTGATGTTGAAATTTTTAGAATGATACAAAAAGGTATTCGAGGCGGTGTTTGTATGTGTTCCAAAAGACATGCCAAAGCCAATCATAAATATTTAGATACATACGATCCAACCCGTCCAAATTCATTTATCATTTATTTAGATTGTAATAATTTATACGGTTATAGCATGTGTCAATCCCTACCCTATTCCGGTTTTAGATTTATGAATAGACAAGAAATAGATTTTTTACAATTGAACTTAGCAGGCATCAGTGATACTGCGGAAAATGGTTACATTCTTGAAGTTGATTTAATATATCCGGAGAATTTGCACATGGAACACAATGACTTTCCTTTTTGTCCAGAAAAATGCTTGCCACCTGGTGGTAAGAATAAAAAGCTAATACCAAATTTATACGATAAATATCACTATGTTATTCATTACATACATTTAAAAAAGTGTTTACAGCACGGTTTAGTATTGAGAAGGGTCCATCGCGCTATTACATTTAAACAAAGTTGTTTTTTAAAGCAATATATTGATATTAACACCCAGTTACGCCAAAAAGCAGAGTCAGCGTTTGAACAAGACTTTTTCAAATTATTGAACAATAGTATTTTTGGAAAGACCCTAGAAAATAACGAAAATCGAATAGACGTTAAGTTAGTAAACAAGTGGTGTGACTCGAACAATAAAACAAAAAAGACTACTTGTGCTGAAAAATTGATAGCCAGCCCATATTTTCATAGCGCCTCTGTATTTTCTGATGATCTAGTGGCAATCCAAATGAAACCTGTGCGTATTATTCTTAATAAACCAATATACATAGGGTTTGCAGTATTAGAATTATCTAAGACTCACATGTATGACTTTCACTACTCTATCATAAAACCTTTTTATGGTAACCGAATTGAATTGTGTTATACTGACACAGATAGCCTAGTATATCATGTACAGAGTAATGACGTTTATAAAGACTTCAAGCTCCATTTTCTAAAATATTTTGATACCAGCAATTATGACTGTAACAACGACTATAACTTACCAATTATGAATAAGAAGGTTCCAGGACTGTTTAAGGATGAAATGGGTGGCAACATTATCAAAGAATTCGTAGGACTGCGCTCAAAGCTTTATTGTATTAAAACTTTAAACAAAACAATTAAAAAGGCAAAAGGTACAAAAAAATGTATTACCAAAAATTTAAATATGTTAGATTATAAAAATGTTTTATACAATTGTAATGTTATTCGCAAAAAAAATGTATTGTTTAGGTCAATAAAACATGAAATATTCACTCAGGACGTAAATAAAATAGCACTTTCAAGCAATGATGATAAACGATTGCTATCGTTTGATAAAGTTTCTACTTTAGCCTGGGGTAACGCAACTATATTTATGTAATGCATTACCACAATTTAAACGTAATTACAGTAGTTACATTTTTAACATGGAAGTTACTTTTAAACCTAGCTTTATTATGTAAACAATTCTAAAATGTGTGTATTCTTGGTGTTCCTTGTACTAGTTATTTTATAAGTTTGCTTTTATCTGTACTTTGTACCTACTAAATATATACTTAAATAAATAATATTTTATGTTCATAAATCTGTTTCATAGTATCGACAGAAGTTACTTTTGAACCTAGCTTTATTATGTAAACAATTCTAAAATGTGTGTATTCTTGGTGTCCCTTGTACTATTATCTGTACCTACTTTTGTACCTATTAAATATATAGTTAAATAAATAATATTTTATGTTCATAAATCTGTTTCATTTCCGTTCCTGATGACAAAGCGCATTACGCTGACTGGTTTGTGTAATAAAACACCGATCAGGTGCTCGCAAGTGACGGGCTACGTCACACATAGGAAACAAGTTCAAACTTGTAATAAAAAATATGCACAATGCTTTCTGGAGTACTGTTACACAAACATAATAATATTAGTCCTCCGTCTCATTTAGCTGATATTGGCCGAACTGGTCGGACTTTTCAGTTTCCCATCATTGAATCGAAAACAATTGTAAGTAAGTACTTAGTTCGTTTAAATGATATTTATTACTTAGGTTGATATTCATTAACATTATATTAATTGCTATTTTGTTTGTTTCAGAACATCAACAATGTGTGATTCCCCTGACCTTGTCTTTTCGCAATACGGTCAAGGTTTCCCGACTCCAAGTTTGAGTTGGCATGTACCCGAGCAACGACAATTATCTGAACAACAAAGGCTATCCAATAAGAAACCAAGAGCGAAAAGGGATTGTCAAAAGCGAAAGCTGCCTCCTTGCCAGTCATACGTCATAAATAATGAGAAGAGAAAAGGTCTGCGACTGATCCAAATACAAGTTTTGGATATAAGTGAGCAACAAGAATCTGCAAGTGATAATGAAGACGCGGTAATTTTGAGTGCGCAATACATAATGAGTGAACCAGTGGACTATATTATGGAAGAGACACAATCGTTGGTGAATAAAATTTCCAAAAAACTTTGTGGGGACAATTGTTATTAGTGGGTTATGAAATTGTTAGTTATAACTTTAAATTAAAATAAATAAAATATAAAAATGTGAATATAAATTGTAAAATAAATAAAAAAAAATAGGTTTATTATTAATGTAAAAAAGGTAAGATTATTTTTATGAGAAAGTTTGTAAATAAATAGAGTAAGTATTATTAAATGTTTTTTATAATAAATACAGAAAAATATGATACACTTTAAATTAAAATAAATAAAATATAAAAATGTGAATATAAATTGTAAAATAAATAAAAAAAAATTAGGTTTATTATGAATGTAAAAAAGGTAAGATTATTTTTATGAGAAAGATTGTAAATAAATAGAGTATTATTAAATGTTTTTTCTAATAAATAAGTACAGAAAAATATGATATAATATGTAACAAGTAATAATAATTGTTAGATTGGGTACTGTAATAATTGTAAAAAAAAAAATATAATAAAAAATATAAAGATAAATAAGTAAACGTTAGACCTATATTGTAAATTTTATAATGATCAAGTTAGATTATTTTGTAAGAAAAGTTCTTGTAATATTATTTTTTGTTTTTATTATTTTATACTTTCCACTACGCACATCATAAATCTAAATGACAGTTTTTTTATTATAACATTGTAAATGTAATAAATCAATTAAAATTACATTTATTGTAGTAGCTATAATTAGTTTGTAACTGTAATTATATGGAGTAATAAATACTATATTTTAATTTATAATTTTATGTTTTATTTTATATGACTTAATAAATTCAAATTTAAAATTATCTGTAAAATAAAACTAGATCTGCAAGTCATCCGTTTTTAGAATTCATTTACAATTAACCATGTTAGTACCTGTGTAGATTTTACTTACTAACTTCAAAAAATGCAAAAAGCGGCAGTGGTCCATGAGGGGATCGAACCCTCAACCTTCGCGTTATTAGCACGACGCTCTACCAATTGAACTAATGGACCGCTGTGAGCGCGAATGAAATACACAACTACATACATAATATTCGGAGAAAAAATACATGTTCGCATTGCTGATTAAGTTTTAGATGAATTCTTTGTATTTTTTACAGACTGCTATTTTATTTATCGTTTTTAGTATTCATTTACAATTATTGTAGGTTTACCTCAAATTAAACATAACTACAGCTAATTTATAATGTAATAGGTTCGAATAAAAACCAAAAGTAGTTAATCGGATATTTTTATTATATGTGACAACAACAAAATAATTTGAATACAGACATATTATTATCAAAATACCATTTTCTTATACACACAGCATTATTTAAAGCACAATTAAATTTATGATTCACACAATTAAATTCAGTTTTATTTTTACTATATTTATTTTTTAAGTCTGAAAGGTTAGGACATCCCTTCTCACCTATATCGATCACTTCACAGTTTCCACATAAGTCTTTAATCCACTTTATCTTTTCCAAACCCTTTGTAATAATCTTTTTATTTTCGAAATATGGCACTATGACACGTTTAAACTCGTTGTAGTCTATGTAGCCCTCACTCCAGTAAATTCCACTGTTTTTTTCGATCCATCTCACTTGCTTCTTTTCTTCTTTCGTTAAATAATGGAAAGAAAATGGTGGTTTTACCATGAATGTTTGTGTGTGTTCTTGACTTACAATGGCCACTTCCTTCACAATAAAATTGTTTTTAAAATTTTTAAATCCTTGGAGATCAACTATAATGGTATCCGGTTTCATGATAACTTTTTTACGATGTTACTTAAGGGTTTGTATTCAATTATACAATCGTTGAGAATCAGACAGTAGGCTGAAGTTTGCTCTGGTATTTCGGAATTACTCTCAATTTCTACTCGCACATCCACTACTGGACCTGTCTTTAAGTTATCCGCTTGTCTAGAGCAATCAATGACAAACAGCGGTGCCAAGTCTTTAAATTGTTTCTCGCTTAATATGGGCTCTGGGCGACGTCCGTAATACGACTGTTGAAATCTGGTGTACTGCTCGTATAATAAAGCAATTCTGTTGTCAGCAAAATTTACATTTAGGTTCTCATACGGGAAATACGTGGAATTGAGATAAACTCTAACGTCTCGAACATGACAGTGATCGAATTGAGACATGTCAGAACTTGCATTGTTTTTTCGATTTGTTTGTAGACCAAGAATTATGTATCGTGGTTTTTCTATTTGAGTTGAAGTTTTGATAGACCAAGTATGTTTTGTAGTTTTAGGTAAAGTGGGATATTCGTACAGATCCCAATTTCTGTATATTATTTGAAGTGGTCGATCTTTTTCTAGGAGTCTTAACAAACTAATTTTTTCTTTATCTGATACTTTAACATGTGGTACGCGCCATATAATTTTGTTAATCTGAACATCATCCACCATTTCACCAGTGCTCAGTTTTACAGCGTTCAAATTGGTGTTACTTCGTAACAATATCAGTTCATGTCTACTGTTTATCACGACTTTTTTAAAATCTTCAGCAAATCCGAGGATATGACACAGTGGTATGGAAGCTGAAAATCTTCCTCCATTGATATTTTTTATACCATCAATATTCCAACCCCAAGCATTAGATATTTTTGATTCACTTTCATTCATGGATATTAATGATTTTATGGTTGTAGTTATACCTGCATTTTTTATTTTATCAATCTCCACTCCATTAAGCTCATACCTAATATCTTGGAATAAGTACATTAGCGCATTGTTCGTGAAATTGACACTAGAAGCTTTGTCTTTCGTGTCTTTTTTACTAACGATAACAATTCCTTCCAAATACAGAGTGCTAGCTGATGGTAGTATGTATAAGTCTTGTTGGTTAATAGGTATACGGATTTCATCGTTTCTGTTGAAACTCGTCACATAAGGCTTGTAGGAATGAAATTCGATTCCTTCTATGGTGTTATCGTAAGTTGGAGCAGATAAAACATCTAAGATATTCATTTCAACAATTTGATCGCTCTGAGGAATGCTTTATTGTCTTTAGTTAATTTTATTTTATTTTTAGAGCAAGGTCTTCTTTGGTATGAAGCTCGAGTAGAACTGATATTCTTATGTTCTTGACGTACGTTTTTATTGTAGTCAATCATGGTTTTCTTTTGAGATGTAAATACAGCTGCACTTCTTCACCACGCAAATTAATTAAGTTATTGTTTATATCTAATAGCTTGATATTTATGCAGTTTATATTGTTTTGATTGATTGGAAAGTATATTGCGTTCTTTGGGATTTCTATGATCCTGTATCCAGGTGGTACGTTAAGTGCAAATTCGTGAATAATATGACTTGGTTTTCCGTTTATGTACGAACCGCTTACAATATCACATTCGATCCTGACCACGGTCGTTGGTAAAATGTTGACCGGAGACTGAGACACATGCCATTTATTTGCTTTTAAGATTTGTTTATTAAATCCTAACATTCTTCTAAAAGAATTCTCTTTGGTAAAATTAACATCTTTTGTACAGAAAATAGTTGTTTTTAAAGTGTTATTATTGCATTGCAGTTTGATAGACGCATCTTTAATTTCTGATTTTAAATAATCATTGATATCTTGCAATTCATATGTGCCTTCCGATATTTCTATAACTTCGTTAAGTCCATAATAGAACTTATTATTACTGTTATCAATGTTTGGAATAGAATTAAATGTTGAAAAGTGTAATAAAGCACATTCATACTCTCCATCAAGCTGTAAACTATTAGGGTAATATGTAGATAAAACTGACGAGTTTCCAGTTATCGACAAGGTGAGCGACATCTTGCAAATGATTGAAATGAAACATAAGCATTATATTTTATAGTACATTTTTATTCCAAAAACTCCACAAATATTCTAAACATAAATGACCGCAGTTTACAGAATTGAATTTTTGATATCTCGTGTAGTTATAAAAGACATTACAATTTTTTAAATATCGGACTAATTCCATCGGTGGTTTCAGATTTCCATAGCTATCAAAATATTCGCAATAATCAATTACCTTAACATATGCTACCCAATGCGTCCCTTCGTTCATAGAATCATCTAAGTTTACGATACCACACTCGATCCGTTTAGGGTTTCTAGGTAATCGATCCTTCATGTAGACTCCACGAAAATGAGGAATAACTTTTGAATATTTTAGGATGTCTACATTAGTTAGAGGTCGATTAGGTAGCATGTTTTTCAGTTTTTTGAAGAATGAACATACAATCCATTACCATTTTTATACGGTTTAATGTATAAACCCTTGCCCAACACTAACGCCTCCATAGCCCTATTGTGACGTTCTGACTCTCGCAAATTTTGCTGGCCTGCTTTGTAGTCATTAACAGTTTTTGCAATGCCAGCTGCACCACCAGCTAAAGTTCCCAAAGCCGATAAACCAGCGAAAATTGGAATCAAAGGCAGAACTCCTCCAGTCTTTGGTATGGGTATTACTCGTGGCACCCGAATTCGATGATGGCTGTTTGGAAATAACTTTTTTGCGACTAAGTAAGCTGCTTTTATTAAAGACTTATTGTCGCTGTGTTTGAGTTTCTTAATTTTTGATTTTATTTTAGAGACTAAACTTTTAAATGTTTTAATCCCGGAACCAGACTTCAATTTAGCTTTCATGACTTTGCTCACTAACCATGAGCTTAGTTTTTCTCCTGTCCCTGCATCTTTTGATTTCAATCTTTGTTTAGCCATATTAAGTAGTTGTAAATCAGCTTTGTGACGATTTGTTAAGTCTGTATGGTTCGCATATGCAATGTCGTGATGCATACAAGCTTCGTCTAGCTTATTTACACCTCGGTCACCTCGCGCCAACCGTTTGGAAAGTTTGGTTCCTGGTCCGCAATAATTATATCCTGGTAAATGAGCTTCGAATGGTAGATTATTAACTATGCTATTAACTAGTCCACCACCTCGCATTACTAAAAGTATAATGAGTGATTTCTTTTTCTAAAAAGGTTATATAACATCTTAGTCCATTATGGCGGCTTTTTCAATCCAACTGTTTTCACCATTATTAAGACCTAGCCATTTGACATATAATTTATTTCCTTTCTTTTTTAAAATTTTTTCTACCAAATAAATATCAGGATAGCTAGATTTTTGAAGTTCTTGCTCATAAAACGCTCCTAATATGTTTTGTTTTCGTTGATCTTCTAGTAGATAAGTCACTGGTGAGGTACTATTAATCTTTTTTATGTTAAATAATTCAGTTGACCAATTAGGAGTATAACCTTTCTCAAAATTATGTTTAAATTTGCTGATACGAACATAATCACCTACTTTGAATTTAGGCTTCCCCTTAGCAAAATCATTATTATATATTTTTTTTAAATTTTCTTTTATCGCTGGTTCATTTGATTTATTCACATCGATCGGTTTAAATTGGATAGAACGATGTTTCGTATTGTTGTATCCTATAAATATATCTTTCAACGGTGGACCTATCCACTTATAATTTCCATTGAGACTGAAATGTTTATATAATTTATTCTTTATAGTTCTAATCAGTCGCTCTACTATTGATGCTTTTTTAGTAGAGAATGATGAGTAATGGTTAATATTGTACTTTTTCATAAGAGATTGAAAAGTGCTGTTATAAAACTCTGTTCCTTTATCAGTTTGTAAGTTAACAGGATTTTCAAGACTACTACACAGTATTTGTTCGAATGCACGAGTAACATCAAATTTATTTTTCGATTTTAACGGTTCAGCCCAGGCGTACTTTGAGAAGCAGTCAATCACTACTAAAATAAAATTGTAGCCTTTGTTATACTTTCTCAGGTTTTGCATATCCATTAAATCTGCTTGCCACAAGTCGCGGACTCCTTTCAAAATAACATGACGTCGGAGAAAATTTCGTCGTGCTGCTTTATGTATTTCATTTACGATTTGCTGTTTTGCCATTATGGAGTTTTAGTTTTTAGAAATAACGTATCTACTTCTGCTTTGGTGTAAAACTGTTCTTGCAAATGAGTTAAAACTTCAGGTGTATTTGCTTTTAAAGAAGTTTGAACTGCGCTTCGAGCATCCTTTATGATTTGAGAACGCAATAAACCAATCATTTTATTAAATTCTTTTATCGTATTAGCATTCAAATGATCTACATAATCTTTGTTCACAGCATCATCTGCTTCTATAGGAGATCTAATTCCTCTCAATCTCAAGGTTTTAACGTCAAAATCTCCATTTTCTGATTTTAACAATGCCTTTTCATTAAAATCAAATAGTTCTGATAGTCGCATTCTTTTATGAACATGATGACCAAATTTATCTATATTCATGATGTGTAGACAGAAAGAAAGCTATAAGTAAAATGAAAAGAATAATTGTTTATCAAGATATTTATTAACTTATAAATTGACCTTCCCGTAGTTCCTCTATGATAGATATTATTTCGTTATCTACTCCTGTATTTCCAGCTTCCCGAGATGCCATAAGAAGTTTCAATCTTTCAACTAACTCGTTAGGATCATCCCAATATATGTAATCAACATCTTTGTTTAATTTTTTCAGCATTAGCAACCCTTTTCCTTTAGGTAAATTTTTTTTTTTTTCTTCAAAATCGTTTGGCAATTTAAATAGAGGCTTAATAACATCCATATACTTTTTTCCCTTGTTGCTTTTTATAGCTTTTTTCGGATCATAGTCACGTCTATGAGCATTTGTATGTAGCAACATCAATTTATAATTTTTCTTATCGTCTTCGGTAACCAAACTTAAATTAGGATCTTTTTTGAGCAGCAGTTGTTTTAAACCAACCGTATTTTTATATTTTTGACCAGCCACGATTATAAATTGATCGCTAATTGTTATGGGAGCAGAACCTAGCATCAATTTATCACGTTCTACTCTGACCCCAAATGGAATATCTGCCAACGCTTCTGAAGATACTGACCAGGATGATGTGTCACATTCTTGATTTTGATCAACTATTGATTCATATGAAGAGTCACTGTTAATTTCTGATTCATCTTCATCCCCATCAGGTCCTTCTTTCTGCAAGGTTTCGTCTATAAACGGAACTTCAGACTCCTCTTCTTCAATAGTATGTCGGCGAGGAGTTGGTTTGCTGCTATTAGCAATTAAGCTTAGAGATTCTGTTACAGGCTTAAAAACTGCATCCAGTGCTTGTTTACGATCAATCTCAAAATTTCGCATTTTTCGTACTTTGTTCTTTACAGCTTCTGCAGCATTTACAATTTGTCTTTTCAATGATTTATCCATATTGGTAAAAATTGATCGTAATCGGTGTAGCGCCGTGTGAAGAATGATGAAGTCATGTTGGTGCAGTCTTTTATATTTGTATATCCTTAATCAAAAACTACAAAAGTGTCAAATTTATTTCTGTAACAACCTTTATTTTTGAAGCAATCTTTATTAATTACAACATAATTGAATGGTTCACTCCATATTTTTGAACACATTTCACGAAATTCACTCCAGGTCATGTCAGTATTAACGTGTTCTTCATACACATGTCTCATATTAATTTCATCTTGTTTAAAAAGTACGATTAGGTTTGCGTTGTCTCTTACCAACTGTTTAGGAATTTTACTATATGTCTGATTTAGATAAAAACAATCGATAAACTTATGTCTTCCCATTGCAAAATAATCACGCATATTGCTTTGATTTTCACAAGCCACATCGTCGAATACAATTACAGAATTCGATTTTGCGTTGTGGACACTAAGTACTTGCTCATTTTCGTGATATTTCTGAAATGTAATGCCTGGTACGCGTTGTAAAACTTTTTCTAAAAAAATATACTTGGGTTGTTGCACGGTTTTCGAATATAAATAAACATTTTGATATCTTAAACCATTCTCATGCAAAAGAAGACCAATTAATAAATTGGTTTTTCCACAATTTGATGGTCCGCAAATTATGCATCGTATTGTATTAGGTAATAATTCACCGTGGCGAAAACCAGTCCTTCGAGGCTGAACGCAGAGTTCGTTTAAATGTAACGATTGCGGTTGTTTTACAAATTTCATGGCAACTGTTTAAAACGGTTTATTTAATAATGAGTGAATTTATCAATTACTTCATAATTTATAATGTGAGACAGACGATTTAATCGGTTCATCGCGTGTTCGCTTTGACAAATCGTATACCGTTGTAAGTCTCGATGGGAACGACGCCTACTCCTAATCAAGTTTTGAACGGCGCCCATTCCGTAGGATATTATTGGGCTTTCTACAACACCGAAAGTGACGGAGGCGAACGGAGTGAGCCGCAGGAACGGCAGGTGGGGTAGAATGCCCAATAATATCCTACTTAAGGTGTTTAAAGTATTTTCAAAGAAATACATTTTAGTGAAAGAAAGAATAAATCGATCTCAGGCAGGATTCACACCTGCGTTCCTCTGGTTAAGTACACCACTCGCTTAAGTCGACTAAGCTACCCAGACCAGTGCCTGTGATATTGAATTTCTCTTCCACATTCTTCGTCCTTTTAGTTTACTTTTTAGGTACGTCTTAAAATGAAAAAATACTACTATGTTCCTCAAAATGACCAGCGATAACCAGTACTTCTGTATTTTCATAACTATCTATGTATTGATACTTTGCACTTGTTTGTTCTCTCCTTCCCAACATTTTATTTACTCGGAATTTCAAATCATCAATGTTGAGGTAGGTATCCAAATGATAAATAGGAAATAAAAGAAAAAATATACAATTTACCTACTTGAGGTATAAGTTTATTAGCATTGAACAAAGTTTTATGCTTATCTCATTGTAACCTGTATTGTTTTTTGCTTCTGTATAATTGTCGTTGACTGACATACTGGTAGTAATATGAGAATACCTAAACCATACTATTCACATTTTTAATTTTCTTTGATATTGCGTTGACGAAGGGATTGTACTCATAATCTATGGTTGAATTAATAATTCTGAACATATATTTATCCCTATAATTCCATTGCATGCCATTTTTATCTTATCTAAATAAAGAGGCAACAATTGGTAGACACAATGTCACAATGAAAAATATAAAATTGCTATAATTCACCAATCTCTACTCGAATGTGGAGTACCACAAGGTAGGATGTTCGGACCATTATTCATCTTTTTGTATATAATTAGATGTAATAAACATAATGAGTAACGCTTGATCTTGTATATAGGACGAGGGACGTGTGTAAAATATAATAATGAGTATACTCGATTAAATTATGTATAATCCTAATATACAGAGAGGCAGTAGCTCCTGCACATGTTATTGTTCATACTATTTATTGTAGTAAAATAAGTACGACTAGTTATTGACTACAGTCTCTCCGAAACGATCATCAAATTGTGAGCTAAGGTAATCCACGTCATGCTCGCAAACGAATACACTCTTGATATCACAACGAATGGCATTCAGACGTCCATTGAAGAAGATTGAGCCGCAGTGCTCCCCGTCTCCGCTACCAGGTTGTTTCGTGTCCCAGCACTCGTAACCGGTCTCTGCTATTGTTGTACCTGCAAATTGATTTAAAATGTTTACATAGTTATATCATCATACAAGTTTACAATCTAACGCAAACGCTATTTTTATGTCAATATCGAATGTAAAACCAACCCTGAATAGAATACTTAATAGGGCTATCTCAATTTTGTATAAAATCCAATTGTACAGTCAGCAACGAAAGTCGCTGAACATGTTGCAATATTCAATATGATTTTTAACAAGTATGAAGTTACTGACCTACGAAGGTTATGCGAAATAATTGCATAGATGACCATTAAATATTTAGGTTACCTTAGTAGAAAAGACCTGTTGCCAAGTTCTGGAGCTGTGACAATAAAAAAATTTTGCTGTGTTCAGCGACTTTCGTTGCTGACTGTACTATCTTCTTTAAATATATATAAAATGCATCTCTATTTCCCTTGGTCATCACATCACGCGTGAACGGATGCAACAATTTCGCTATTTTTTTTTGTTGTGTTAATTATTGTCTGGAGAAGGTTCTTAAAACATTGTGCAGGAATTTAAAAAGCTTAAGAACTAGATACTTTTGGGTAAATTTCACGCAGACGAAGTCGCGGGCAGAACCTAATATTCATTAAAGAACATTTTTATTTTATAATTTTCAAACAAAACAAAAAAAATCTTGATTAAATGTTCTTCAATGGATCCATTCCCAATCTTTAAGTATTATATAAAATACATAAGAGAGATGTAGGTACTTCTGTACACCCATAGTTCCCCGGTATCTTTAGCTCCCATGTAATAGGGGGCGAGCTTATTGCCATCAACTCCGAGCTGCTACTGAGAATTTCAGAGAAAAACACAATAACACTTTGCTCGCCTTGGGAATCGAACCCAGAACGTATAGCATAGCAGTCACGCTTGCGACCACCAGACCAATGTACCAGTAAATGCACAATTATGGTTTTTTAAGTTCTTATCTCTGGTAGATATTATTAAATCACTGCAATAGCATTTGAATAATGGTCTACCTTGAAATAAAAATATGCAGTTTTTACAAGTTTATTTAATTATCCACGTTTTAGATCCTTTACGTGTAAAATTAAAGTATAAAAAGGTGTTATTATATACCGTCGTATACCCGTGACCATGGATGCTGTAAAGTATCCGAAACGTTGGTAATTACCAACGTTTCGGATACTTTATTTATTTAATTAAATAACATTAACAAAAAGCGATAAAATCATACGGATTTTATCGCGTTATGTTGATGTTATTAAAAGTAAAAAGTATTTGTATTTCAATTTCTAATAATATAATAGTATGTTTAAATTATTTATAGTAGTACCCAAATTCAAACATGTTGCAACACTAAGTTGAAACATTTGAATTTGACGGGTTATCTGTGTCCCTGCGGACGAACATATTCATTTGTTCGTATTCCTACGGTAGGTAGCTGATTGCAACATGATTGTTTAGTATAACATAAAAGTTTTTTAAATACATACGGGGCATCACTTTTTCGCGAATTGCATACATATTTTTCATAATCTAAGAAGTCCTGTCATGTCTTTGGGTTGGTTGCCGTAGTGTTGTGACTTTTACATAAACATTATAATTAAAAAAGAGATAAATGTATAATCACTTAGACGGTGCGAGAGATATCGTGCGAGTTGTGGTACATTGCGGGGCCGCGCGCTTATGGTATCATAAGTGATCTATCATCGAGGGCAATGTACTGCAGCTTGAATGATATTCCTCGCATCGTCTAAATGAGGCTTAGTAGCAACGATTTATCTCAACCATGAAAGATGTCATAAATTGTTTTTTTTTTTTTTTTTTTTTAATAAATATTCTTGCACAATTTTACAAAGCACCATCTAGTCCCAAACTAAGCAGAGCTTGTACTATGGGTACTAGACAATGGATATAATACTTAAATACTTTTTTTGTAAATACATACTTATAATACATAAGAAACACCCAGACAAACACAAACACTAACGTTTATCACATAAATATTTGTGTTCTGTGGGAATCGAACCCTCGATCTCGTGATCAGCAGTCCGACACGCGAACCATTAGCCCACAGACGTCGTCATTGTATGTCTTACTTAGCTTAACCTTAAAGCTTAACCATAACCTTGCATAAAGTTTACTCTCGAACCTTTAACCGTCTGCCAGCCATCATGGAGTCTGTTATGGAAGCCCGAATGGATTGCTCCTCTTAGGTAGTGTCCTGCGGCCGGATCTACCGGTATGCCTGCCGCTAACCTCACTACGAAGTCAGCCTCTGCTAAACTATTGATGATAGTTAGGTAGGACTGCTCAGCAGCGCACACGGCGTACGCATCAACCCAGCTCAATGGCGTCGTGTGCAACTTGTAGCATCTGCCAAGCGTCTCGTTGAACCTATAATCTGTAAATAAGAATAAATCAGAACGTAACAGTGTGGTTT
Source organism: Acronicta alni (assembly GCA_964056405.1). Lineage (NCBI taxonomy): Eukaryota > Metazoa > Arthropoda > Insecta > Lepidoptera > Noctuidae > Acronicta > Acronicta alni. Next base: position 11,612,746 of record OZ043918.1, read on the forward strand.
TTATCATCATGGTTGGATCACCTTGTCCTATGGTTGTGCATGATCACTGCCATTGAACATGAACATTGCCACGTCAAAGGACAAGTCGACCTATCCATAGAATAAGGTTATGTCACAGAATCGGATTTTGTGTAGTTGTAAAGCTAAGCTGGCCTTTTTTTTATTGGTATTCTTTACGTTATCTTTACGTTCTTTAGATTTTACTAATAAAATAAAATATAGGCCATAACCTTATTCTGTGACATACCTAATCATATATTATTATTATGGAATCTTATTCTACGGATAGGTCGAAGTTACCATAGTTTAGTATAGATGAGAAGGTTCTTATCCAACACTACAGAATCTATCAACTAGGGTTCACGCTAGACACCATTTCTACTAATATATATATAATTATAGTTAATGGACAAGTGTACAAAGGCTTTCTTAATGCCTTTGAGTGATAAAGAGACGATCAAGGTAGATGCACCAATAGCATATCTGTGAGTGACAGGAGAGGCGAAGACACTATAAACATATAAACTTATTTAGACATATTTTTTAGGGTTCCGTACCCAAAAGGTAAAAACAGGACCATATTACTAAGACTCAGCTGTCCGTCCGTCCTTCCGTCCGTCACCAGGCTGTATCTCATAAACTCTGATAGCTAGACAGTTGAAATTTTCACAAATAATGTATTTCTGTTGCCCCTATAACAACAAATACTAAAAACAGAATAAAAAAAATATTTAAGGGGGGCTCCCATACAACAAGCGTGATTTTTTGCCGTTTTTTGCTCGATATTAATAACAGAATGTTTTGCCAAATATTGGCACGGATCCCTTCGTGCGCGTGTCAGACTCGCACTTGGTCAGTTTTTTTTATATATATTTTTATATGATTTCAAATCAGGTATATTGCAGCATGGATTCCACTGTATGGACTGAAGGCTCTTCTTGCAAATGTAGGGGTACTTCGAAGAACAGCTAATATCATTATAGTCGCCGTCCTTTTTCAGTATGACGCAATCCTCATTATCATTTGCATTGTTTGGTTCTCCTGGTGCCCATTTATTGTACACACTAGACACTGGTTTACCTGAAAGAAAAATAATTGAATTATGGAATAATAGAGAATTTAAATGATTAAAGATTTAGCCTACCTACCTACTAAAATTGGAAAAAATTTCATACGAAAACTGATCCCGAATTGATATTATATAACGTAGATTTGATATTATATAACGTAGAATTGATATTACATAACGTAGAATTGATATTATACAACAAAATACCCCGTAAAAAATATAATTAATTATCAAAGCCAAAAATTTTGTTAGCTGTCATGTCAGGGAACCAGATTATTTAACAGAAAGGCCTACGTACCTATTTTACCTTTTCTATTTTTCATTCATAAATGTTTTTGTTTTCCTTTTTTTGGTGTATGTACAACATACAGCGTTACTAATGTTACTACGGTTCTTATATATTGTGAATGGACTCGTTATAGGGCCCCATTTAACCTCCTTTCGGCTTTACGGGTAGTTTTGTAAGACCTTGTATTGTATATGTGTGTATGTCTATATACGATGACACTAAACAGTTTGACCTATTAGTTACTTATGGGTAGCACGATATGGGATTATGATTTTATTCGTGTCCTCCCGTCTTCCGGTCTATTCATAATCCTTCGAGCATTTTCCCAAATATGTCAGGGTCGGCTTCCAGTCTTAACCAGATGCGGTTAAATACCCATCCGACCAGACCCAATCCCATCAGACCTCCGCAACTCAATTTCGCGGTAATATCGATATTGTCAGGCTTTTTGGGCTTTCTGACTAAGTACCTACCACTACCGATTGTTATAGGTATATGACAACCGGTGAGGCGCCATTGAAACCCGAGACGTTAGGTGAGAGTTTTAAGAGAGCCGAGGACGGTAATCATCAATACAAACGTGTATCACGACGTTTTTCAACACACTTGTGAAGAAAATAACTATAATTTAACAGTGAAAACGAGTTGTGAAAAATTTTTCGCAATGGCGGGAAAAATTAATCAGTTTTCATATGCGCGCGCATCTAACAATGGCGAATAGGTAATGGAGATCGGCCATAGACGAAAATAATGAGGTTTCTTTTACAGACAAGGGCACAAATTTTACATAAGTTTATTTAAATAGATTAATAACATGATGTACTGAGGTATCTAGCGGCATGCGGCCCAGCGAAATTAATTAATCAAGGCATTCAAGTTTTTTAACCAAGTGCAAAAAAGATGAGTTCTTCAATTCGTCTTACGGAACTATAACTAATAGGTTACCTATTCATTTATTATAGTTACGTTTTGATATTGTGTTAAGCTAGTTGCCTTAGTAGAAAAGTAACAAAAAATTAACGAATGTTTTTAGAATGATATTCAAAATAAAAAAAATTGTGGCACATAAGGAAAACGTCGACTCAAAATTATTTGGAAGCATGAAGGTAACAGGTTGGCGAACTTACGCCTGTAGACAAGTGGCAATCTGACAATCGAATCGACGAACGGATCGAAAACAAAAGTATGGAAATGATATTATAAGCTTTCGACAAATCGGGCGATCATAGATGTCATTCCCGTATATTTTGTTTCTATTCGTTCGATTGTCAGATTGCCACTTGTCTAAGCCCCTTAGTATTACTTACTTATTTGTTTTAAGTGTATATAATGTTTTAAACTGTGTTTGTGCAAGTTATATTATTAATTATCGCCGTAATCATAGGTAGGTAAGTAGTATAACCCCTTTACCTACGTATATCTCTTTCTGAATAGATAACATGATGTACTAAGAACCAAAGGGATAGGGAAATTAATTCATCAAGACATTCAAGACTTTTAACCGACTATAAAAAAGAAAACTCCTCAATTATTATTATTTAGCCGTAGTCGTCCCACTGCAGGACAATGGCCTCCCTACCCTCCTTCCATTCCTCACGGTTGAGCCGTGCTATTTTGGGCCAATCATTGCAGAAAAAGTCAAGCTCATCCCACCATCGCCGTCCATTCGGTAGGTACTTTGTTTAGCCCACTATTCATTACTTATGAATTATTAATTATGTTTGTTGGATATATGGTAGGTACCTTTATGGCATATATTTAAACCCGAAGTTCCGATAATAGTGTTAACTAATACCAAATGGTACATACATAGTCTCCTAAACTTAAATCCATGCAGTGCACCAGATTATTTGTATAAAATGATTTAAGAATACCATAATATGAGTACAAAATCAAGCAAGCTCGTCAAGCTATCCAAAACTGACAATTTTTTCTTAACCTTAATTCTGTATTAAAGTTGAAAATCTATCAAAGAAATTTGATAGATTGGGGTAGCCTCTGTACTTAAATATTGTTGAAGTAAGTAATGAAGTAAGAAAGATTAGCCAACTGTCAGGAAGCTTATAGATTCATAGTAGATAATAATGGCCGACTGCCCAGGTGTGTCTCTTGTTTAGGCTTTTTAATCCCATCTCATTTATGTAATCTAAATTATTGTCAGCTAAGACATTAACTTTGAAGTTTATCATAACGTGATTGTAATAGGTATTTTTAATGTTTAAAAAAAATATTAGTTGCTGTTCACTCGCATCCTAATTTGACACAAAATTGAGGACAATTTTAACACAAAAGGTAGTCCTTTGTTACGATGCAATCTCTCTCCTAACCAAATTTTATCGAAATCTTAGCAGCAGTTTAGGCATAACAATCAGTGGCGTAACTACCTATACCATCTGAGGCCCGTGGTAGGTAAATTAATTGGCTGGGGCCCCAGTAAAAATCATCACGTTGTTATTTAATTTTCATAAATCACTGAAGTATATACCCAACAGTATTACTACAATATTACTTACATAAATAAAGTTTATATTTTTACTAAATTTTCTTTAAAATGTTAGGTTACTTTGAGCTCGCGGCCCCTCGGCCGGGCCCGTCGTGTCGGGCCAAGGGCCCGTTGCATTTTGCCAGCACTGCCCCCTATAGTTACGCCACGGGTAAAAATGCAATAGGGAGACAGAGTTATTTTTGCATTTATAATACATACCTATGGATGACTGACAGATGTTTTTTTTTTAATATTTTGGAATTGTCGTAGGCTATTTTTAATTTTAAGGGTAGTAAGTAGTAGGTCCTCTCCAGAATTATTTATTTTTGACATTTTTTTAAATATTTTTTTATGATTTAGCATTGTAAAATACTTATAATTATAACCCTAAATTTTCGTCCGTCTACCACTAACCCCTATTTTTTAGTCTTTTTATAAATAATATTATTGACTTACCGTCTATGGTTTCGAATACTCCTTTGGCCACTAAATCCGATATACCAACATACACCCAGTCGAAAGGCTGAGAGCCTGTCCAAAAGGATATCACAGCGTGGGCTTCATGTTCATCTTCTGGGTAGAACAAACTAGCACCTTCGATGGCACATTGCTTCTTGGCCTCAAACCAATCTTTGTGTAGCGTGTGTACCTTATAAAAAGCCTCTGTTTTTTCTATATATTTGTAGTCCTTCCGAAAAAACTTTTTGTCTCTCTGTCCATCTATAAAAACATACGAAATGGAAAACTATAAACTGAAACATGTTTTTATTTAGTCCCGTTATGGAATGTTTGAATGTTTTTATAACATAATTTACTTATTTAAATCAAGATAATAATTTCGAATAACTAGAAATACTCACATGAATAATCTGATACACAATACACTACTAGAAATAATAACAAAGTTTTCGAGAACATTTTGTGGGACGATGTGACATGCGGCTTGGACCGCGCGTAGTAAACGTATGAGGACGATTCGCATATTCTCAGACACTAGTATTTACATAAAAGTATACAACAAGTATGTTTTTTAGACGTGCTAACAGGAAAATATACCTAACTGGATGCGTGGCTCCAAATTTCGTCATCGTTTTTTGTTTGCTTAGTATTTCTGCTGTATCCTATTTGAAAAAGTACCTTATCAAATAAAAATATAAAAACGTAAAAACTGTTGTGACTAAATCAGGGGTTTTACCTTTACATTCAAATAAAAATATGTTTCTGAAGTAGGTAATTTTTGTTAAACTGTGTATTTTGAATCATTTTCACACATACTACAAGCCGTGTTGTTTTAATGACAAAGGAATTTGTTATACAGGCCGAAGAAGGCAATATAACAGTAAGTAAATTAAGTTCCGGTGAATTTTCGATGTTGATACGAACGATCTTAATTTCAAAACGATTCCTTATAGCTAGAAGTGTATTTTTTTTTTCAGGTTTAGTTATGAATAGTCAAGGTTGTTTTTACATTAATGTGTACAAACCCGCCAGTACATTTTTTTTCACCGCTTTGTTCAGAATACATGCATAAGAAAAAAGTTTTAAAATAATTAAAATAATAAATCTTAATACCAAAATTAAAGTAAGAAGAGTCTTAACACTGATGGTAAATAATCTTCTTTTCTAGTTCAAGTATTTTCAAGCCAAATTTGAGAGTTCTGTGTTGAAAAGTCTCCTCACAATGTCATAAAATTCATAAAATTAAAGTATAAATGTAAAATTTCATATATTTTTTTAATGGTGATTAGTTCTATAGTACCGAGGATAACCCGATACCTGTTAATAAAAAATCTTTATTTTCAGGCTACATTGGCCCATAGATAAATATCTTACAAACTAGCATAATAGTACTATAATATATTACAATTAGAATATGTAATACGACACACACACATCAAAAAAAGTTTGCCATCATTTTGAAAAATCAAAATCTTTTTTGTTACGGTAGATTATATTATGATTTCTTCTACTTTTTAAATTCTTTCAAACAGGGTATTTCTATTTAAAGAAAACACAAAAAAAAAAAATCTTGTTTAAGTTCAATTTAAAAAATTATATCAGCTTATGCTAGTGACCGCAAACTTTTTTTGATGTGTGTACCTACTACCCCAGATTCTCCTTTAGAACACTCGGTCTGGGACACCTTTTCTAATAAATTATTATGGTTTAAGACATTTACTTCTCATTAGAACATTTACATTGATTTGTCTGAAAAATACAGAGATAACTTATACTAGGATTAGATCAGCAGGCCACCGGAATACATAATAAATAAGTATAAACTTATAATAGGTTTTCTGTTAATTACATACTTTAAAGATTAATAGGTAAGTATAACAATTTAACAAGATGTTGGTGCAATATTATTACTATGTTTACAGAAAGATATAAAAACAACAATTATTATGTATCACATTATAAATTTTTTGTTATGATTGAAAACTCTTTCAAGTTTCAACGGTATTTGATATTTTATTTAATATGAAGTATACATATGAAGTAAAATATATATTTTAAAGGGTCATTGTACCCAACATTATGAATAACTTGTACTCAGCATTCTGTCGAGTTGAGTGAACCTGAATGTATGGAACGACAGATTCTCTTCGCGATTTCGGAGTAAGTAAGTTCCATTGGTAAAAGTTGTTCATAATTTTGAGTACAATGAACCCTTATTTTTTTTTGATAAATAAAAACTCTTCCGAACCTTTTCCCAACGATCGCCCGGGTCGGCTTCCAGTCTAAACCCGATGCGGCTGTATATCAATATTTTACACGAAGTGGCTGGCATCAGACCTCTGTAAACTAATTTCTGGGTAATACCGATATCCAGAGGATATACTGGTTGTCAGGCTTTTTGGGATTCTGACTACCACTAATAACATAATTACTTGTAGGAAGGACTTCCGCTGAGATGTCGCGAAAATTGCAGAGCGTATATGAGCACAAAACAGAGACCAGTATTCATATTGTTCAACAGCGGTTCTTACAGTACAAATATGATGAAAGTTCTGCGATGTCAATGTTCTTGTCAAAGATACAAGAATTGCAAATTGAAACAAATAGCTGAATAGATAATGTCGCGGCCATTACAAACATTTTGTGATTTTTTGTGTCGGCGTGGGAGTCAGCGACAGATTATAAGCAGACCATTGATAATTTGGTGGCCAGATCATTAATGGAAGAAGAGAGGTTGAAGGATATAATTGCAGCGTGCAACCAGGCATCATTTGCGTTGGTTGTGAAATAATCTATAGTGCTTCAAGTGCAATAAACTTCGTCATAATAGAAATGAATGTAGAGAGATAAGAAAAGCCACAGTGATGGCAACACAGACAAGAAGTGCTTTTATTGCGAAAGAGGTGGACACAATAAATGCAACCAGTCAATAATCGGTTCGAAACAACAAAGACATCAAGAAAATCAATGGCAATTCCTATGTTGTGTCAAATGCACGAGAATTTCGAGAGTCGAAGTGGTTAGGCGACTCTGAAGGTAGGAAGGATTTATGCTGCGATCAAAATTGATTTGTAAATCGTTATCAAGATCCACACAAAAATCTATACTAATTTATCCATATAACAAATCGTCAGAGAAGGTTATGAGCTTGTTATGAGTTATGTCAAAGCTCGCCTGTTTGGCGGCAAAGTAATCAAAAATAAAAAAAACTTCATTTTGTAAAAGTAACAATGTGTCTTTGCTAGATGATGATGATGAAATTATTAATTAAAATATAATAAACGTTGAGGGGTTGTTGAATTATTCCAATGTAATTACACCTCTATGTAAGTAAGTACCTACTTTATTGGTTCGATTGATTGATTCTGCAATGGTGAAATAGTGATAATAATTAGTAAAAGCATAAAATATACTTACATTTTGCTGCAACTGTATCTATAATGTTATATTTCATCACTGAATGATAAGATAACCCTACTACATCAAGTAAGCTATATTTTACTTTTTTATTTATGTGCCATTGACGGTATAGGATCCGCCGTATATATCCAAAAACGATGATTTTCACCTTTAAAAATACGAGTAAAATAAACACTAAAAAGAAGAAAAACGTAAAGTATTCATTACTAATATGCAGAGATGGGTGGGTCAACTGGTTTGGTTGTCTCATTGAATACCTCCGTTTTAGTTTAGGGGGATACAGTATGTCCATATTATCATCGGCTATATTGAAATAAACATTAAATGAAGGAGCAAATCAGATGAACTTAATTTCATAATATTTTAATACTTAGCTATATTTTTTTGAATTGCATCGTAGATAATGCATGACATAATTTACACTTTTTTATTAAAACATATAAAGGTAAGCTAAAACATAAAGCTAGAACATAAATAACCAGAAATGTCTTTAGATACACGCCCACCGAATTCCAGACGATTTCCTCTTATAAACCATTTCTTTGCCCAAGACTTAAGACAAGAAGTAACTAACTAGGTACGTCCTTACTAAGTCAGCCGTTGAAAAAAAAGTTTGATTTGTCCCGTATCCCGCTGCAGTGCTTGTATGTGTGGCTTATTTTAAATTCTCCAATTTAATCATTGACAACTTTTCACCCTCATAATTATAAAGGATGAGGAAACATGAGAACATCACCGTTTTATTCTGTATAGTTATGTTTTCTGCTGCACAAGCTTATTATTATAACTATTTAGGCTGCAGATTCTAATTTTAAGTGTCGTTGACCAGCCGTGACCGAGCCTAATTTGAAGGCGGGAATCGCGCTTAGTCCGCTTTAGTATTCTGAAATAGAAAAAGTTGCAAGAACATTTACGTGATTATTTTTCTAATGTTCTGGTTTATGTTAATTTTACTTTATTTGGCTGATGCAAAATTCCAATTAGATACGTAATTACTCTGGGAATACACAATAGTAGGTAACTAATATCGGACAGAGATTCGAATTCGATGTTTCTCCCACAACGACTAGAGGCATTGCAAGTGCATTAGCTCCTAGCATAACGTTTCACGTTCCTGGCTACCTTATAGTGTCGAGACACATTAATCGAGTGAGTGAACTTAACAGATCATTGTCCAGCAGATCAAAAATAGATGTGACTTTTTTTCGCATGTACCAGAGTTCCTGATAGTTTTCAAGAATAGTTCTGGCGTATTTGTATAAAAAAAATGATTGCAAAAATGATCTGCCAACTTAGCGTAGCAGATCATTGTCCAACAGATCATAAACAAATGTGATTTTCTTACGAATGAAGCTGAGTTCTACAGTTCTTGATACTTTACAAGAATAGATCAAGGTGTTTTTTAAAAAATAACTCTAGTGATAGAACGTATCTTTAGTTGGAAATGGTCGAAAAATATCGAATTCAATCGTTTTAACCTACTCTATAGGCTCTCTATTCTAATAGATCCACATCAGAACTTCAACACAGAACTAGAAGATCCGATTCCAGAAATCACGGTTCAGATCCAGTAGACCATGGTTAGATGGTTGAAAACTCGAATAAAACTATTTAACTCTATAAATTTACCTCCTTATGTACTCCTTATGTACTCCTTATGTACTCCTTATGTACTCCTTATGTACTCCTTATGTACTCCTTATGTACTCCTTATGTACTCCTTATGTACTCCTTATGTACTCCTTATGTACTCCTTATGTACTCCTTATGTACTCCTTATGTACTCCTTATGTACTCCTTATGTACTCCTTATGTACTCCTTATGTACTCCTTATGTACTCCTTATGTACTCCTTATGTACTCCTTATGTACTCCTTATGTACTCCTTATGTACTCCTTATGTACTCCTTATGTACTCCTTATGTACTCCTTATGTACTCCTTATGTACTCCTTATGTACTCCTTATGTACTCCTTATGTACTCCTTATATATTTATTTTTTCTTTATGCACTAATGGTACAAAGGCGGTCTTAATGCCATTAGGCATTTTCTGCCAGACAACCTTAGAGTGATGCAGAGATAATTAGATCACAGTAGATGCACTATTTAAATTATGAGATCTTAGACTGACTAAATTTAATAATATTTATATTATTATCGATTATTAGTAGATCGCAAATATTTAGTATGATTCGCACATAAATACTGAAACTGAGAATTTAAATAAGAAGGGGAAGTGGAAGACAGAAGAACAGAGAAGTACAGAGAATAGACAACCATTTAAGTACAGAACGACACTCAGACACATGATCATATTTACGAAGGTTAAAGACGAATCGAATGCAGTTATTAGGAAGGCGATCAAGTTTATTGAGTAGATCAGCATTCAGGTCAAAGTAGCACACATCACCATAGTCGATTATAGGGAAGATTAGGGCCTGCACAAGCATTGCTTTGGTTTTTGGTGGAAGTAGATTTTTCAGGCGATGTAGAGTCCGTAGCGATCCCGTAACTTTCTAACACTTGCCACTTGGTTTCGCCAGCTAAGAGTAGTGTCAAGATGCAAAACAAGATCTTTGACACTAGGACTAGTAGGTATGACCAAGCCATCAAACATAACTGGAGGAATGGTGATAAAATCCAATTTTTGAATGTTGCGTTGACTGCCTATGATGATGGCTTGACATTTGTCGGGATTAACCACAACCCCAAACTTATCCGACCATTCTTTTATGGCCGTCAACTCTGAGTTTATTTCAATGATTGCATCGACTAAATTTTCCACCGCAGCTTGACAATATAACTGCAAGTCATCGGCATAAAGGTGATAAGAACACTGAAGGTTTTGTGTAATGAAATTTATAAATACAGAAAATAGAAGAGGAGAAAGTATGCCGCCTTGTGGTACGCCAGTCTCTAAGTCACACCATTTTGAGGATGAATCCTCACCATGGACAGACTGAAGAAAACCATTCTGGAATGGTTTTCTTCTTATCTTCATTATAAGATGGGAGAGAAGAGGCAGGAGAATTTCGTCACTGACGGAATGAAATGCGTTAGAAAAATCAACCAACACTAGCACGGAAACTTTTGAATCCCGTACCAGTTTTTATATCGCCAGTCACTTTAAGAAGTGCGGAAACAGTACTATGGCCTGGCCTAAACCCAGACTGGAAAGGACTTAAGAGGTTGTTCTGGTGAATGTACTGGGAGAACTGTTTGTGAACACAGGCCTCTAACACTTTAGATAAAAAGGTAAGGATGGAAATAGGTCGGAAATGACAGGGATGTACTTCTTATGTACTCCTTATGTACTCGTTATATACTCCTTTTGAACTCCTTATGTACTTCTTATATACTCATTATATACTACCTATGTACTACCTGTGTACTACCTATGTACTCCCTATATACTCTTTATGTACTACCTATGTACTCCTTATGTACTCTTTATGTACTCTTTATGTACTCCTTATGTACAGAAGCCAGCATATCAAGCTACCACAATCTGTCAAATTTCTTTGATTGATTTTCAACTTTAATACAAAACCGTAAGGTTCATATTCAATTGGGAAAATTTGACAGTTTTGGGTATCTCGACCTGCTGGCGTCTGTACTACCTATGTACTGAACTGTACTATTTATGTAGGTACTCCTTAAGTAGTCGTTATGTACTCTTTATGTACTCCTTGTGTACTACTCATGTATTACTTATGTACTTACTTATATACTGCTTACGTACTAACCTATAATTATACTTACGTACCTATGTACTATTGAAGTATTAACCTACGTACCACTTAGTATATCGAGGGTTTACTGCGAAAACCTGCTAAGTGCATTCAAGGCAGTTTTGTGTTATTGCGTTTTTAAAGTTTATACCTAATTAAAACCTTATAATATCAGTAGATCCTAAATACTTCAATAGTCATCAGATAGGATATATAATAAATAATGAATTGTTGTATAGTCTCAATAAATATGTGTGATAAAAATCGGGAAAGAAGGAAATTCATGGCTAAGGATTTACAGTTAGTCGGTTTTACATGTACATTGTGAAAATGCGCTTGAATCTAAATTATTGATGTTTTGTATTATTTTTAATTAAAGTTGGGTAGTTTTTATAAATTACTGCATGATAGGTTAAAATTAATAGTGCTAAATGAGGAAACTTACTGTGTAGTCTATCAAGGAAAAAAGTTAGTTGGTTTTACCTGTAAATATTTATTGACTTTCGAAAAAGTAAAAAGGGTTACATGCACAATTATTTTAATTATGTACTTTTAATCACATTATAATCAACATCATCATAATATAATAATTTATTCATCTTCTCCACTTTCAATAGAAAGTGGTGAAACCAGCAGTCGGTGAAATATCACCGACTGCTGGTTCAAGTAACTTATCAGCAATCTGATTGTCAGTTTTTAAGTTTTTGAACCAACCATGAATCTCTTCAGGTATATTTTGTTTATGACAAAGATTGATTAAATCTTTTTTTTTTTTGCTTCACTATTTTTCAGCTGTTCTTCGTAGATACGGTTTAATTTGTCCGGAAATTTGAGATAAACAGGTGACGAGTTATTTTCACTAGGTCGCTTCTTATTTCGCGTAGAATAGGCGTGATTCAGCGCATTTTGGACTTTGGAAGTTGATGTATTTTCTCGAATTTCTATAACATTAAAATTGTCGCTCATGTCAAAAAAATATTTCTCTCTTTTCCTTTTACATACCTAATACGCTTTATCTTCAGCCATTGAACCTGTTTTCCTTGTTGATATTTCGTTCTATTTTTCATAATTATATTGGGAAGTTGCTTCAAATCAAAGAACTCGTCAAATTTTAATTCTTTTACAATGTATGGTTCTTTTTTTATTTTCTTCCCATCGACTTTTATTGTTTGCCTGCGTCTAGCACGCTTGAAAATAGATATCCAATCCATCATAGAAAATACCGAGGTATTTTTCTTAGCAGATTCTATGCTACTATGCATAGAATCTGCTTCCATTTGCGTATGTCCCGATTCTAAAAACTTTTGCTCTATGACTCTGAGATGGTCAATTTCTTGCACTGCCCAAAGGAGTAAAGCAGCCACATATTGATTGCGGTTTTGGCCGCCACAAGTATCTGAAAATAAGCTTATTTCTGTAATTTTTTCAGGGACACAGTTTGAAAGATAATGCAACAGTATACTCCCAATTTCAGAGCTACCCTTCTTTCCATTTACCTCTGACCATGCAAAACAATAAGCATTATTAGGTAAAGCAGCCTCGTAAATCGTGAGGTTGTATACACACAACTTTCTAGAATAATAAAGCAGACCTACGTCGCAGGAAGGTATTTGGAGTACTGCTTGCAAGTCAAATGTTACAGAACTAAAATGCTCATCTGTGTTTGATCTGATTTTATCCTTCTCTTTTTCTCTATTGCAAATTATCTTTCTTTCTTGGTGTGCATTGTAGGCATCTTCAAGTTCCGTTTTCTTCTCTTTTTCAGCTTGAGCATAGTTAGCGCATATTAAGCATTGTTCTTTCCTAGGTACAAAAAAACTCAGATTATATTCCTTTGAAAAGATTCTCCGATAGGTTATTTCTGAAGCTGGCTCAGACTCATTTTTTAAACACTCATCTTTATATAATAAATGCATCTTCCGAATATTTAGACTTTTATCTAAGTATTTGCGTCGAGTATCTTTTCTACTATAATGAGCGTCCATGCACGGAAACGACTCAATATGTTTTCGTATCCCTAGAATAATGTCAGGTTTGGTTTTATTAACAGGCTCGTGTGCCCCTCTCTGATCATTGGCATCAAAACAGTTTAGGTTACATGACAGGAGCGCGTATTACTTTTTGCTAGAAGTCATCTGACAATCAATGCAACTATAAGAATCGTTTAAACCAGCTAAAGTAGTTTAGTCGCTTTTGCATGTCAACAATTTGTTAGTAATGAAATAATTTGGTACATGTAAAATGACATTAAAGTTATTTATTTGATTTTTGCAGTAATGTTATAACAGCAAAATAAAAAAAATTCTTTCGCTAAATACGTTTAAATTCCTTTAGATTATATTTACTGAATGTGTGTAAGAATATTTTGTTTAACATATAGAAAAGAAAAAGAGGTTATTGACTCTTAATTTCTTTTGCATGTTATAATTTATGGGAAAAATGATACTATCGTCGTTTATTATATTTTAACAGTCGAATATTAAGCACCTTATTACATTTAACTGTTTTTACCATAAAATATCTTCTAAACTGTTTAACGTAACGCTTAGTCGGTTTTACCAGTACAAAAATCTTAAAAAGATAAGATGTTTTATGTATTTAACAAATTTTTGGCAAAAATGTTGGTTAGCAGGTTTTCGCAGTAAACCCTCGATATACTACTTTTGTATGGTTCAGCATGATATGAAACCATACAAACAATTTTTTTTGACTTTTTACCATCTAACCATGATCTGCTGGGATCTGGTGTCGAATCTAGTTTTTTGTTGTAGTTATGATGAATCTATTAGAATTGAGAGATTTCTAGCCTCTAAGTGTTTGCCTATTTATGTGTGAGATTTTACACACCATTATCATCATCCTCCGAGGCGTTTCCCAACTATGGTGAGGTCAGTTTCCAGTCTAACCAGATGTTACTGAAAATCAGTATTTTACACGAACGGATTGCCATCAGTCCTCCGCAACCTAATATCAATGGCAATGCAATATCGAAATCTTGAGGATAGACTGGTTGTTAGACTTTTAGGGCTTCTGAGTACCACTTAACGTTTGTCATAAGCGTTTGTGTGACACTGTCAACTGCTGACGGCTTTACGTGCTCTGCGAAACACGGAGGGTTCTTGACGGTCTTGTTGTGTTAACAATGGTAACCCACCCATAGACTGATCGCGTCTAGCGCAGCTTAACCGCACAGTTCGGTTAGTCAGCGTAGTTATAACTTAGTATACCATAGTATACCTACACACAACTTTTTCAAATACTTACTAAAAACAAACAACTCGGCAATTTGATTTTTGGTATTTCCAAAGTAGGTACTTACCTATCTAGTCGATATTTATAAGTAACTTGCTTTTGCCCGCGAAATCGTCTGCGTAGACATTATCTGAAAATATCTAGTTGTTAGAATTAGAAAGATTTTTATTTAAATTTTCTAATTTCCTGCACTATGTATTTCATTTTTTCTTTCATAAGAACCTTCTCCTAACAATAATTAACACTATTTAGAAAAGGAAAAATTCGACCGCGGGCAGGATTTTTGAATCGAGGTCGAATTTTTCCTTTTCTAAATAACTTTAAAATCTTAGCATGGAAAATGACAAAAATATACAAAACGATAATAATTAACACAACAAAAAAAGAATTAAGTAAGTAGTGAAATTGTTCCATCCGTTCACGCGTGATACGATGACCAAGGGAAATAGAGATTCATTTTTATATAAGTATACCTAGATTGAATTTAACCTTAAACTTTTCCTAGATTAGATAAAGAATGAATATAATATAATAATATATGCATATAGAATGCCTATAACTATGATACATTGTGTCTATTACTTATGTGATTATGTATCTCTATTTTAGGCATCAGTGGAGTAGGGATGTAGAATGTTGGATACATTCAATCTTAGAGAAATGGATAGGAAATAAAAGACAACAGGTATTTTTTATAATTTTATCTTGAGGTGTAAGTTTATTCGCATTTAACAATGTTTCATACAAATTTCCTCATTTTGTACACACCTTCCTTGGTTTTGTTTTTGTAGTTATTATCTTTTATAAAAGTTGTTTCTCTAAATTTTAACATGTCGTCATGTCTGTTCCCTATATCTAATTCGCTTCACCACTGTTGTTAAATCATGTAATAATAACAGAGGATATACTAAGGCAAAGTATTAGGAGAAAAATAAAATAGTTACTGCGGACTAATAGATTTAAGAAATAATAATTATACAAAATTATTGTGTTTCGATGAACACGGAATGGGCCCTTATCTCGTAATATCAGCCTTCCATCGTTCGACGTGGCACTATATATAGTATATAATAGTGTGACAGTGGCCTTAGCGTGCCGCAGCGGCTCGGCGAGTGCAAGTGACGGACAGTCAGCCCGGCGTATACGTATTACTAGACATTGCACACATCGCACTGGTATCAGTGGACTCCAAGCCAGTCCACGAGGCTGCCAGTTACACCTAATAAGAAAATTCGTTACTAAATAACAACTAAATCACTTTAAAATCAATTCAAAATGTACATTATTTATCTTATCCATGTAAACAAATCTAATCTGCTACAAAAAATTAGCAAATTTAAATACAAAGATCACCTAGTCCGTCTATTATAAAATTAATCACTTAAAGTATTAGAAAAACACAATAGTGAGAGTGTTGCACTGCAACTCTCTTGTGATATTGTTTATTATGCCTTCTAGTGTACATTCAACGAATGAATAGCGAAACATATTGCGTTGACACATTAAAACTAAAAAAAATGACTGTACATGTTATATTTAATATGTAAATATTTGTACATATTGCACTCTGAAGTAACAAAAATTATTAAGAAATATCTGTCGAAACGAAGAATATATATACGCAGAACAAAAATATCTCAGTAAATACAAATTCAAAGTAAATAGCAATCACAATGTTCGTAGCTCGTACACTAATCTAAGTCCCTATGGCTTACAAAGCTTACAAAAGATAAATACAGAGGTCATTTACAAAAAATATACTTCTACCCAAATAATATAAAAATAACAACAGCCATCTGTACTTTCTTAGATGAATAAAATTAAACGTACATATGTCAAACATATGACAATAGAATCTAAAGGTACCTATGTACAAAGTTTAATGGACACATAGCAGACTTCATCAAATCCACCATATTTTTATTTATTAGACTGGACGTGCCACGTTTGTTCACTACATTACTCAGTGCTTCCGAACAATATGAACTAAAATGTAGATCAAAAGGCATCCAATAAGGGCAACAGCTCGTCAGCCGACCATGGTGCTACCTGAACTGCCTGGGAACCTTCGCCGGTCCAGTCTCCCCGACCACCCGACCATCGACTCAGCCTGGTGCTCCAGTGTGCCGTATCGTATCTCTTTCAGTTTCATCTCGTCAAGCGATATAAACTTATTATCTTACTAATGTTCCATTATCAGCTAAGACACAAATTATATTAGGGTATCTTATTACTTTCTCATGTGAGATTATTACATACTTAATAAATCTATTACAATTTCGAAATTGAATAATATGTATCAAATACGACCGGCTGTGCACCGACAGAAGCCGAAATCTATGAAGCTATTTATGAAATTCTACGCGTCGAATGATGTATAACAATTATTACTTATCGAATGGCAGTTATATTTGTCACAAACTAGAGATGGCAGCCGCATGACGTCACGGCGCAGCGCCGCATCACCACTAATACTAACTCAACTGTCTTCAAAGCACGATACTAAACGCAGCTTTTAGGCAATAGTACGCACGCGCTTAGCACGCACACAACGGTAATCGTATTATCCGGGCACACATTATAAGCCTTGTTTGGTATCGTTCCATGAATATAACTAGTTTGTCTGTTTATACTGTAGCACATCACAGAATGCTATGCGGCGGCCGCTGCGCCTGCGCACGCCACACATCTCAGTTATAAGGCAACGTATCGTAGCGTTAGACTTTAATGAATGTTCACCTCTATCACCTACAGTTCACAACTGAAACATTTATCAATAGAAAAATCCACTATAACACGCATACAAGATCGCACCATGCAATAAATTTACGTTTATAATGGCAGTGTGTTTGTTATCAATACGTCACTTATTCGGCAGAGACATCTAAGACACTCCAGTGTGACGTTTGTGCTTCGTTTACTATTTTAGAAATGCCTAATGCTATAACAATGTTAATCGAAAAGATTCTTAAAAGCGGACTAGCGCGGTCCGCGGTGCAAGCCCAATCGTCTCACGCTGATTTTATACGTATATTAAGAAATGCATTTCCAAAACTCCAAACATGAATTATGTAAATATACAACACACTTAATGGCATGTAAAGAAGACACATTCAACATGCACCAAACAGACACTTATGTTAATTATTTATCCATTAAAATGTTATGGGTGATGAAGTGTCGCGAGCTGTGACGCGATGACGTCGAGATGAACGATACACGATATCGGTGTTCTAACTATGACTAAACACTGCGACAGACATTGAGGCTTCGAGACGGACGCCGAACAGTACCAAGAGGAATGCGTCGTCGATATCAGCTAATGAACGAACGAACGCCCAGAACGGAAAACACGCTCAACGTATTCTTTAACAACGCTTACCGGTAATTGAGATCGATTAATTTTATGTTCTATATACTATGATTTTCATCTCTTTAAAAATCTAGGTACAAGATACAGGTAACGCGAAATAAGGCATTTCGTATGAGACAACGTTTTACGGGCAGTATCGTTTGTGTTGCATAAGTAGTATATTATAATGAGTTCATATTGCTATAACGAGGTTCCTAGTATATAACTGACGGCAGACAGGCTCGGGCTGTCCTGACTACGTTGCGTGCATGTCGACTATCAACATGTTACACTTTAGTGCCTACACCAATATTGTTCCCATAGAGTAAGCTCGGCCAAATAGATACTATTTTACTATTTCATTTTATATTGAAGCCATAGAATAGAGGTAATTCAGCTGCCATTTTGTACTTTTTTTTAATATACATAGAAATAAAGGAATGTTGCATCTAAATAATAAAATAAATAGGTACTTACACAGATTAATGGTTAAATTTTTAGGCTCTATCGTTACTATCCCATACCTACGTTACAGCTGCCTTAAACATGCACGCAATGTTGTGTCAACAGATAAGTAGAACGATTTTATACATAACGTTAGGACCAGAACAAATAACTGGGATTGGGCCAAACCTGTCTCCGCTGACCTAAGCGTAATGTGACACAAGTCTATTTCACGTACGTCTAGCGATTGTTATTGTATGATTATGAACGTAACCTTAAATTGCACTGACATTTAATATTATTACTGGCTTCAGCATCTAAGCTTTAAGAGTTAACAGTACGGAGTGTTCGTTGAGATACTAAAGTCGTGTGATTAGCCGAAAGTGAGGTGAATGTACATCGATTCTGAATGCGGGTGTCCGAGTCAGTAAACACGTACTTAAACAGAGAAGAGGCTTGCAAGTGTGAAAGCTATTAACGACATACAGTTTGTATTGTAAAGACACACTTATATGAGCCTACGGTAGATAATCAACATGTTATAAATGTAATCACAGCAATAAATTATAATAACTCGAGGGACGCGGCACAGGACGATGGAACACGAATCGGAACTAAAACGGACAGGACACGATAACACGCCTCACATAAACTATATATAAACAAACATGTCGTAGATCACCACGAGACGTGGACACAGCGAACGACTCATCACAATAATATTATATAGTCAAAAGGTTAATCAACATTATTGTTAATTTTGGTAAATAAACATAACTATCAACTTGTCACCCAATAGAAACATCTCTTCATATATTACTTTGTCTCTAATAACTTTCGTACGTATGTATGTGTAATTTAGGAGGTGTACTTATCGAACGAAGTCTTATCATACAGTCGTATCCGAGTGACCAACTCAGTATCCAGTCGTAAACGAAATAAAATCGGAGCCGCGGCGGACGTCGGTCGAGCTGTCGAGCTGGCGACCGGCGACGGCGCGGGCCCGTAACGATCAACACTAATATATTCTCCAAACGTTCAACAACACATATATTCACTAATCTCTCGCACATCATCGTCGTCGTCGGTCACCGAATACGTACGAAATCGGGTACGGGGTACCCTCTTAAGTGGTAAAATTCGCAGTCCTTATAAATAGGTTGATCACGTCCGACGTCAGTGTCCGTGCACTTCACTAAAACTAGCCAGTCTATGAGCGTTCTCTCCTGAGGGCGGCGCGGCTTGCTACACCAGGCCGCGCGCGCGGGGCGAGCGGCGTGGGGCGCGGGGGGCGCGGGGCGCGAGGGGGGCGCGGGGCCCGGCGGGGACGACGGGCGCGGCGGGGGCGCACGGCGCGGCCGGGGCGCGGGGCGTGCCGGGGGCGCGGGGCGCGGGGAGCGCGGGGGGCGCGCGCGGCGGGCGCGGGGGCTAGAGCGCCGCGCTGTCGGCCACCTGCGCCGGCGACTGCGTCGTGGACACGTCCGCCACGTCCCAGATCTCCTCAAGGAACGGCGGCAGCTTCCTGTTCTTGAGCTTCAGTGAGATGCACATGTTAGAGTTCTGCATGCCGAGCGTGCGCAGCTCCGTCAGCACGCCGAGGATCTTGCCGAAGATAACGGCGCAGCGCGGCGACGCACTGTGCTGGTTCACGATATACACCCGCAGCGTGTTCAGGTAATACCTCTGGATCTCCTCCACCAACAGAGGTTGCTCGAGCCCAGGCCGATCTGCAAATATACCATTATAAATTAGTTCTTATGTCATATTGACTACATTACTATGGGGCTGGCTTTAGGAGTCTATTGCTGAATATGGCGAACGTGCACTGAGAGGGAGTAATTTATAAGCGCATTGGACATTCCGTCACTGCCATTAATACCTGACGACCACCGAACGACTCCGACGGAACGCCGAATCAAACTCGGAGAATCAAGGTGTCACAACAGCTCACCTGAGAATATGACGATGGCAGTCAGCAGCGCGTAGTGCACGTTGTCCATCATCATGGAGTACATGCAGCGACAGAAGTGCAGCAGGTCCTCGATGACGTAGGCCATGCCCGCCTTGCGGTAGTTGTCGCGGGTGTAGGCCTGGTTGTTGGCGAACAGCACGCTGTCCGTGGCCGCGTCGTACCGCCGGGCCACTCGCAACATCATCACTTCACTTGAGCAAGCCTGAAATATAACCACATTCATTATTAATATTGCTTAGTTTTATTTTAGAAAAACGTATATACGGTTCTGTGGGAACTTGACTAGAAGAAACAGCTTCCCTTGCCTCAACAGTGTGTTTTATAGATATAAGGTCAATGTGACTGTGTAGAAATTAAAACATTAATTCAGAGTACAGAGAGAGATACAATTGGTAGTGTTGGTGGTTTATTTACCTTTAATAACGTGATCTGATCTGACTGCGAAATCTTAGCGAAACCTGGTAGGCCCTTTGCGAATTCTACGATGAGCTGCACTGTGAGTATCGTCATCTCGGTGATCTGGCGGAACGGCATATCCGACTCCTCTTCATCCTCGTCCGACTGCCAGGTCTGAAAGTGATAGATATCATTAACGATATAATACAGATTAAAATAAGAATGTTACTGAGGCTGTGTATATAAACTGTCAAATTATCAACGTCTTTTTAGTACAGTAAATAATCTGTAATATCTCTTAGTACTATGTTGATTAGTACTAATTTTAAATGACGTTGTTGCTATTCATAGCTTGAATAAGCTATGATTAATTGATTGCCAATTCACAGTAAAATTCTCATTTTATTAAATTTTGAAAAATTTCAGATGATCGTTAATTTTGTACAGCCGCAAGCGACTCTCGTTTGTCTCATTAAAGGTAAAGACAGACTGAACGCACGTATGTAACGTATGCAACGCAATCCAAGGTAAATCACACGTACAGCGTAAATTTTTTTGAGTCCAAATATCATATCGGGTTGCTTACGTTGCGAACGTGGGATCAGTGTCTCTAGGTTAAGTCTTCAGAAGTGAAAACTTTATTTCAAATAAAACACAAACAAAGGAGTTTCATAGCTTCTATTTTTCAACTATCAAAACGACCTTGTTTTGTTTATTGACAGAACAGTTGCTTACAACGAGAGTTAGCTTTTGGCATGCATTGAGATATAATAACATCAACAAATTATAATTACCTGCGTGACCCTTTTCAGGTCTTCCTCGGAGGGTTGTTCGTACCCCTCCTGGTACCACACGAGCCTCGCGATCAGGGACTTCTGGTTGGCGGTGAGGGGAGGCACATTCTTCAACCGGTTCTGTTCCATCAGCTTCTCATTCAGGAACCTCGGCACCACCTCGTGCTGCAAACATTCCAGCTTCACGTAGGAAACCGCCGGATTACTATTTGCTTCGAATATTAAGTGTTAGGGAACTAGCTCTTAATTGGATTTGAATTTGGAATATCGATATAATAGAAAGCCAAATGTTGGATGAAGTAGTGATGTGACTGTGAAATGAGTTTATTTTTTAAATGCAAGGTAAGGTGTGTTTATGTATGTGTTTTATATTTTTAATGTAATTTCCTACTCCTATTCTAAATGAATGAGAAGTATATGATAATATAAGAAGCAAAAGATGTCCCACAAACGACACAGTTTTTCATTTACATTTCAAATACAAGTTACAATTACAAATTCAAAAACCCGACCGCGGTCTCATACAAACGTGAATAATGAAGCAGAATTCCATTAATTTTGCTTTAATATTCAGGATGACATTACAAAAAAGAAGTACGGCACTGTTCAGTAGCACTTATGCATGTAGGTTTACTTTATACTGTTTTTTTTTATTAATCACTTTTTTGGTTCATTAAGTGACTCGGTAGTGCCATACTATGTTGTCAATTAACCCATAGTCGAGTAATGAAGAGCAATAGTCATGAAGAACTTACAATTCTGGCCGCCTCGGGGGGCGGAGGATCGCACTGCATGATGGGGGGCATATGATCGTCCACCGTCGTCGTGCTCACGGGCAATTTGTCTTTTTCCCTCTGTGCCTTCTTCTCTTTCCGTTTCATTGCACATTGGTTCTCTGGTACCACACACTCGGGCCTCATGCCCACCGCAAGACATTTCTTCAACCGACACTCTTGGCATTTTCTTCGCATATACATATCCATCTCGCATGCATGTCCGAATTTGCATATGTAAACCGCATTTTTGGTAACACTCCGCCTGAAGAAGCCTGAAATATTCAAAATCACTATTATAAGCATTTTTAAAACTAAAACAATAGACGCATTTGCGAAACGAAGTTTTTTACGATAAGATAATCGTGTCATGATCGCTAAGGTCCCCTGAAAGGCGTGGGTCATTGACAGCTGTTCGAACGCCGATTTTATTACAAAACAAACAAGATAGATAGCTAACAAATGACATGAATTGGACGTAATTGGTATGGACAAGGTATGGGCCTCTATGTATAATATAGGCAGATATGGCCCCGCTCGGGGTTTATTCAGCATTCTGAATTAAATAGTCATATTTATTCTCGGGTCGACAGTGAAGGTTGACGGAGTCATACGGAGATGTCCGATAGGCGTCGGTGACTCGTGAAGTAGACGCCCTGCAGACAGCTATTGTGACGACTAACTGTCTGTTACATGCACGCGCAACTCATAACAACCTCGGCACAATGCGCCAATTTAAAGCTGAATTGGCACATTCGTGGGCGAGCCACAAGGGCTACGTATGTGTGAAATATCTAGGTTAGTAACGCACATGACCCAGTTAATACTAAAAGTGTTCCGAACACTATTTTGTTATTGCCTCTATATTTTGCAATCATCTAACATGTAGACTGCTGTTATTGCATTTCAATTCAATTGAGTAGGTAGCTTGTTGTCTTTTGTTTTGCATAATGTACGAGTATTTAATTTGTTTGTTCAGTCTCGAGACATGACGTGTAAGTCTCATTGAACAATGGGGTTCATACCTTTACACCCTTCACATGTGAGCGCATTGTAGTGGTACCCGGAGGCTCTGTCGCCGCAGACGAGGCACAGCTCCTCCTGCTGTCTAGGTGCTGGGCCTTTCTTTTGCCGCCTCGCCTCGCCGTCTGTACTGCAGCCATTGATACTCGAAGCCGGTGACAATTCCTCACGACCTGGAACAATAAGAATCGTAAATAAGTTTCTGTTGCAAAATGCAACTGCGTAGTGATACAGACTCGAGTCCGGTGGCCGCGCGGCGCCGTGTCGAAAACATCTAAAATCGGACGCTATAAAATTTGCATACATTTCATGAACCATTTGTCGGGTCGGCGAGCGAATGAAGCTCGTTTTACTTTTTCGTATTTACATTCGGGGCGATGTTCCTTCGTCGAAGAGATGTTTTCGTAACGAAATACACGCAAGTAATTTTCGGCAGTAGCGTGGACATTTCCTGCCCAAACAAAGGTGGCTAGATCGAGGTCCGCATACAGATGAGTTCAGTATTCAGTTTTGGTATTCGGGCGGTGCGGGTGCGGGGTGCGATGCGCGATGGAAATGTAATCGGCAATTGTCAATCACACGGCTCGCAGTCGGAACTCCATAAAAAGTAATGAGGGAATTGGTAATAATACCTGCTCAGCTTCGGCCAATAGTTTGATATTAAATATGCAACATTTTACGTTTCTGGAATCCGTTAGTTATTGTTAGAACTCACAAACTTTCATTTGCTTGAAGTAAGGTATAGCTACCGATAAACTAATAAAATGAAGAATGCATTGAAATATACTGTCCCGAACTTTTATTTATATTATACAAAAACTTTTTTTAAAACAGTAATATGTCTTCGATAGATTTCACCTAAGACGTAGAATGTGGAAGAGAAATTTGACCTCACAAGGAGTAGTCGCGGTAGCTAGTTGGCTAAATAGTCAGGTAAAAAGTAACAGGGTACTTAACCGGAGGGACGGAGTGTCGAATCCTACCCTAGATCGAATTTTCTTTCGCTAAAATTTATATCTCTAAAAATGTTAACACGCTTTAATGCCAAATAGTAACTAGTAAAAACTTATTTTTAGGAGGTCCTAAATGTAATGGAATGAATGGTACGGAATCGGAACCCTCACGTTCCAAACCGTGTCGATGTCGAGGCCAACAAACATGCATTTGACTGGTTTCTCTCCTCAGAAGCGTAAATAACGCGCTATTTGACATGGGCGGATGAACGAGCGACAATGATTAAAGTTTGTCGAGCACCGGGTTCTAGCGTATTAACCGGGGTCCATTTAAGTCTCTCTTCATGTGTTTTATTTACACTTTATGGTGTCCATTAACCGTCGCGACCGTGGGTCGGTGGCCGAAGCGGGTACCTTACGCAACCGGCCGAAATAGCCGCTGCTGCCAAAAAACTAGTTTCACATTGATGTGGGGCCTTCACTTCGCCGAACATTTCCGATCTGATTAAACGAAAGCAAATTGTAAATGTCCCGAAAACTACTTAATAGGACAACCTATGAAGGATTAATTAGCATACACAATAGAAAAACAATTGTTTCGACCCTCTGGAGGGTCATATTTTGTTAACTAACATGGAAGACTAAATCACTGGCTATCGTTGTAAATATTAGTTAGATTCACTCGTGTTCCGGCCGATGCGTGCCAATTTTTCCATTACACTTTTACGTTGATTGCTAAAATTATGTATCGTGCAAGACGGCGGTAATAATTCACTCGATAAAAGTGTCTCAATAAAGAGGTCAAGTGCGCCATTTTATCTTGAAGTTATTTTGTTATTTACATCCAAATGAACACCACATACTGTTCATAATAACACAAGTAAGTTCACATTGCACTGACCTACGCACTGTGTGCACATACAGAGTTTATTTATTATAAAATTGGTTATAAATTAATATTATTCAAATGCAGAAAATTCAATTGATACTTTTGTACGTGTACCGTGTAGTTATTTATTTATTGTGTACGCCTAAGTATTCAAAATAGGTAGGTAGGTACTTGACCGAATGACCGTTGGCTATCCTTGCACAAGATTTTGGCACTTCTTCACAGGTTTCCAATTAAGAATTGACGACCGCATTCATTAGGTTACTCGAATTAAATAATATAGGTAGGTAAATTGTAAGTTGACGCAATACCACTATCTGTATTGAGATCTCAATTAGTGAAAGTAAATTAAAATAAGAATAGTTACAAAAATACACTTCTTTAAAATTTATAGTAATAGGTAGGTATCCATTTAATTAAGGAAGTACCTACCCTAAGTATAATTAACAGAGGTGCCGTGTCGTCATAATCATTATCACGGACATTAGTGTAACCAAAGTTCCATAATTAGCAGCTCTATCAAATCACTGTCCGTGAAAAAGAAAGCTAATCAAAAGTTGAATGCACGGATGACCGAGTCAGTGTGTTATGTTATTACGTCTCAGCTGTTCAGTGTG
Organism: Acronicta alni; assembly: GCA_964056405.1. Classification (NCBI taxonomy): domain Eukaryota; kingdom Metazoa; phylum Arthropoda; class Insecta; order Lepidoptera; family Noctuidae; genus Acronicta; species Acronicta alni. The sequence continues at coordinate 11,638,665 of OZ043918.1, forward strand.
TTGCGCTGGCGCATTGGAAGGTCTAGTTCGTAGCAGCTCGGAGCCGCTCGGGCGAAGTCGTGCGCGCGAGCGAGAGGCTCTTGAAGAGCGACAAGTGGGGCGCGAGCGTCGACCGGGGGCAGCGTGCGGCCTTGACTCTTGCGTCCCCCCTTCCCCACTTCCTCGCCACGCTCGCCGCGCAGCCACATTATTTATGATAGCATCAGAGCTCGAAGCAAGCTCGCGATTCTCTAACTAATAATAACTCGTTTTTCCTCTCACGCCATTTCATTTTTTTAAATCATCAATGTCTTTACCATTCTGTCAACCAATGTTGCCGTGAGGTTTTGTGGTTTTAAAATAAACGTACTTACCCATCAACGGAGCAAGTAGGTAGGTATGTTCTTTTTCACCATTGGAAAGTAGCGAAGCATAATTTGAAGACATTATAAGCTGACGCATATTGAGAGAGACGACGACAAGCATTGATTAAACAATACGTAACTTTCACTGACCTCAGAAAACAGACAACGCAATCATTTCGCAGGCGGGCCGCGTAAGCGACTAGTGAAAGTTACCCAAAAGTAGGTATTGCACAAGCCTACATGGCACACGTAATTGAAATTCGGGTGCGGCGAAAGTAAGCTGCTGTGTGTTGTGACATCACATCTAGGGCCTATTTGGCATTCATCAAATGCGTGCCGTGAGCAGTGTCAATTGTGTTCAAACGATGTCGCGTGGCGCTCAACTAGGCAATAGTGGCAATAGGCAATACTTTTGTAATAAGTTGCATGCGTACATGCCCGTTGATCGTACAAATGTATGCCATTTATTCGGCTTCATCAGGTTTTAAGAGAAACGTGTTACACGATAAGAATCAAGAAGCATTCCAGTAATCGAAGTTAGCACGCGTTGTTCTGGGCAGTCGGGCAGCAGAAAAAACTGAAGCAGAAAAAGTGGTATACACGTGATCGATGCATCGGCTGGGCGGAGACAGAGTCGCGATGTTACTTTCTACGATACTTTCTAGCAAGAGATGTGGGCCGGAGCCGGCGCAACTAGAGCGATCGGTTTCTCCGCGCGCCGGGAAAATCGGATTGAAATAGAAATCGCATAGTGGAGAAAATCGCTATTTTCACGTCACTATACAAGGCAGCGTGGAAACTTTGTTGATGAAAATATACATTTTAATTAGTTAAGGAGTAGCTGCGGTCGTTTCTACTTATTATGACCTAATGGAGAGTGCCGAGATATCCATGAATTTTGTATCTCATATTGTTAGGAAGTGATGTGTATTTAAGACTTATTTTACGGGACGAGCTTGTTTCGGGTCGGGTGACGTGATCTATATTTGAAGGATCAGGAAACGGCGGCTGACATGCTGGGAGTGATCTTCTGCGAGGAGGGCGGACGTGTCGGGCGGACGCACGTGGAAGTGTTTACATCCGTCGAGCTATGCCGACTGCCGGCCGAACACCATCCGGTGAAATAGTGAAGCTGTGTTCTGAAATTCATTCTCTCATGAATTTCTCTTTTTTCTTATCATCATCTGATGTAATATGCCAAATATTAGTAAATGTAATCCTGGCAAGTGAAAAGAACACTTATAATCAGTGCTGACACTTCCTTATTGTTTTATAGCAGTTTCTTTTTAGCCAACCTTGAGTTGTGAAATCAAAGACGCAAATTGCTATTTCGACTGCTAAATAATTTGTTCTCGAGTACCTAGATTTTTTCAGTCTCGGGCAGGCAAGCAACTATTTTAGTGACAATCTAGGGAGGTAAGTACGAAAAGTACCTAAGTGCAAACTGATGTCGTTGGTAGAGCAAGAGATTCCTAAAGGTTTCGTCACTGCCCAAACCGTAAATTAGAAAGTGGTGGCCGGTTATCACGTACGCGCGGTACACGAGGTGAACGTAATGGATATGCCACAAGTCCCCAGCAGATTGTTCCATTTATTGACAGAGTGTTGGTTTATGTCAGGCCCTCTCACTTCCCCATACCATACTTAATAGATAAAACTAGGTTTTTTGTCTCTGTCTGTTCCCCAATTTAGTTGAGCGCGCACCCACGCTTCGGCGCGCCTTTTCGAGTAAACATGGGAATGAGTAAATAGAAAAGGGAGGGGGATATAATTAGAATAAATGCTGCGTGCTTTCAGAGCTGAGGTAATGGACTTTTAAAGGATTTCTTTAGAATTTACTGTCGCGAAGTATCAAAATAAGAATATTCAGTATCTACTTACATTACAGTAAGAGATTGAAAAAGGTATTGAAAAACTGCATTTGTAATTTCTAATGTAAATTTAATACATAGTGTCATTTCAACAGCATTTGCAGAGTTGAAAGTGGAACAGGTCAAGTGCGATGCTTAGTAACACCTACAAAAAATCAGCTAGGTACCGTTTTTACCTAGCAGTGAACTATGTTTTGTGACGCATTAGGGCCATCGCGCAACGGACCGTGACTCGTTGACTCGCCCTTGCCCTGCTCCCGCGCAGAACACGACCTCGTGGCCACAACACGCAGCCGTTGACACCAACAGATTGTCAACCATCTGGCGCTAACACGAATCGATTGATAAAAGCTATCAAAAATGTGTTTAATTTATTTTACCTTAACACCAGTAATTTAATTATTAACCTTATTTATTACTAGTTTTCCGCCCGCGGCTTCGCCCGCGTCGAGTTCGGTTATGTCGTGTTTCCAAGAGCTCTTCAAAAGTCCGAGATAAAAACTATCCTATGTTCTTTCTCAAGGTCAACTCTATCTCTGTACCAAATTTCATTAAAATCAGTTCAGTGATTTAGACGTGAAAGCGTAACAGACAGACAGAGTTACTTTCGCATTTATAATATTAGTAGGGATTAGTAGGGATTAACTTATTTGTAGGAAAGTAGGTCATGGCACGATAAACTCGATGACGTCGGAAATTATCGCCCACATAATAGTCGCCTAAGGGCTAAATTAAAAGGACCGGGTCTATCAATTGGGTCAACGACTCTTTGTTCTTCATGATGATATCTTATCACAGTAAACGCTCTATATTTGTACGAAAAACACGGATTCGAATCAATATGAGAATTATTACATTTATTACGTGGCCGACCGTAGAAAATCTTCCATAGATTATGTTCGACGTTTGTTTATTACTAAAGTACCTCAATAATTCTCTATGTAGGTCATTAACACTGAACTTCTGAGAAAATGGCGAACGTAAACGAGGAAAATAATGTGACGGAATCGCGAAGTAGGTCGAGTGGCGTTCATCGAGGAATATCGAGGCTGAAATAACAAAATATTTGTCCCAGTTAAGTAACCAATGCTAGTAACACATTCACGTTTCATTGCTACGTTTATTTCGGGCAATGTTCTCGACAGCTAAAAATAATTATGGTACGGTTCGCAGTCTGAAAAGAAATTACCTGGAGTTTATTGGTAAATTGGTAATGTCCTTCCAAAATTTAAACTGCATTCGGTGCGTCATCATGATTTACAAAAGTACCTGTATTTAAAGAGTAGCCTAATATTTGTCCGGGCACGGTCGAGGTCACTGACCGAGTATCAGCGGAGATAAGCCAACGTCTACCGCTTATCGGCGACAAAGAACGCCTTTGTTTTCGACGCATTAGACGCCAAACAACCGCAGTGATTAGATCAATCACGTTACGTACCATTACATTACATATTATACACAATAAATTATAAAATACTAAGGACCATCTAAGTTGACGTTGTGAAACGTAAGTGAATGATTGATTGATACCAATTTTCCGACCGATTTTTGTATAATAAAAGAAAGTGGGGGTTTGTTTTCTTTAAAATAATCGTTATATTAGGTACCTAACTTGGAGGAATATAGGACAAAATTATCGTTACAGCCTAGATTAGATCGATTAAAAACGGTAAGTTCACGACAAGCCTAGCATAAAAAGTGTAAACTAAAATCTATGGGATCGCATCTAAATATTAGTCAATGTAAATTCAGAGTGGAGTGGTTACACCGGCAGGGCCTCAGCCGCGTGACCAGCTCTCCGTAACGAGCAAAAACTTTGATACAGCATCACTGAAGCGGACATGGAAAAAACGGCTGACAAGTATTACTGGCAAAACTGTATGGTACATTAGTTACTTCAACTGTAAGCTTTATCATCGCTAAAATATCGCCGAAATATTTTCTAAAGAGAAATAGGACACTTTAATATTGATCGATGACAATAATTAGTATAAGTACATTTAAAGTGCTTATTTATTCAACAGATTTACAGGACAATAAATTTGGGACAAAATTAGCAATTCTCGTAATTATTTACAATGAATGAAAGTGGTTTTATCTGCAACAACGTCGCGAGGCATTCGTACGAAAAAGTGATGAGACAGAAATATTCGTTTGTGGTGGCACATCTCTTGAACTGTGTCATGGGCTCGGCCCACGCGGCGGAAGGTCACCCGCCCTCAAACACGGAGTCATTACTCAATAGTCTGTTTACGACAGTAACCAAGAAAATTCCATGCGTCACCGGCGGAAACTAACCATTTTTGACGTTACCCTTTGTTTTTTTTTACGTTTATCTGCTAAACAAGAAGACATCATCTACGTTTATTTTCAACTGGTAACTACGTGGATAAAATTATATCATGCATCAAAGTAAATACGAAAATGAATTATGATCTACAACAAAAACCCTTTTCTAACCCCACACGATTTTTGTGAAAGGTATGCGCAAGTACGCCCTGGTGGCGGGGTAATAATAATCGGCGCTGTCAGTATGATGGATGGAGCTGCAGTGACGAGGCGTGGTAGATACCAAACTTCCCCGACCCACCTCCCTCGCCCCTTTCATCCATTCAACGCGCGCCGTTACTAACACCAGAACATGAACGGAACTGCTAATTACCTCTCTTATAATATTCATTAACAAAACTAAACGTATTCATTGTAGAGGTTTAACGGTAACTCCTCTTTGTCTAGGTTCACAAATTAGTAATGATCTAATAGTTTCCACACGTCCGAGAAACTAGATTTTCTCTAGAGAACAATTTTTGAACTGGAGAAGTAGAAAATAAGATAAATTGGATTTGAGCTTTCGGATAACTTGAGCTCCTACCTGCTCTAAACTCATCACGAACTTCAACGACTTTCAAATCCGTTTTGTTCGGAAATGACTCTTCCGATTAGTAGTAACAAAATGACTAAAGCTTTGTTAACGGAACCTCCAATAAAAACGCACCTACGCGACAACCATCAAGTGTGAACACGGAAATTATTTATAGGTAGGTACATCTAACGTCATACAAAGTATTGCCGAGGACATCTCATTTTATGATTTATCTCTTATGAGCTCCGTGGAATTCATCATGTAGAACTAAAATAGCACTTGTCTAGGCGGCATTGTTAAAATTCGGCATACAGCCAGGTAGGAAGGTCGACGACATTACGAACATCAAGTAATATGTACTCGCAACCTATAGGTAGATGCTCGCAAGCACTGTCGAAGGCTGATTCAATTTATATTTGTCCGAAGCGCACTGCAATACTGATTGTTCTAGAAACTTATTATTTTAGCACATGCTCCTCAGACTGATAGCATCGAGTGTTGTGCACATGAAGCATGAAGAGAAAAAGAATAAATTATTATTTCCACAAGTACGTTCCCACGTTCGAACATCGTTCAAAAACGCTTCGCTATTTATTAATCCTATTAGAGACACTACAATGCAACTGGCGAGGTAACGAGCACCAATTGGAACTCCATATATAGAGAGAAGTTTTATTATAGCAGCTACTGAAACAAAATACATTGTTAGCGCATTTGCAATCGCTGTCGGGTAGTGATAGTCAGTGTAGTTAGCGAGAGCAAGAGCATTCCTGTGAGCCGGCCCGACCGGTTCCACTCTGCCTGTTTATGGTTGAACCAGATATAAATAGATGCGCTGCAAACCATCCATCTTAATCCCACCATTTTTAAATTCAAATTCTAAATGTACGCTAATATTGTTTTACATTAAACTTGAAGTAACCAATAGTAATTTACGATCTTATCCTTCAATCTCTTCAACAATGCAAGCGCGACGAGGGATCGAGTACAAAATCTTGCGAATTTAAATTGGTCGATAGTTTGAACACAGGATACATTCGTGATTTATCATTTGAACGGTTCTTGTTCTGTCTGACATATTGTGTTGTTAGAGCAATTTATTCGTCTATAGACAACTACATTTTATCTAGACAATAGGCCTTGTTAAGAGCTGACACGTTGACAGAGCCATAAAACAATCTAATCAATGCAGCAAGTAGTCAGATATGGAGTGACGGATTGCCTCTGGACAAATGCAAGAAAGCCGCGGCGGTTAGTAGCAGATCTGTATCTGCAGACATTATTACTGGCATGCAAGTAGTTCATTGCCGACACAAGTTAGAAACATTGTCGATAAAATCTGTTAAGTAGTTAAACGGGCGGGCAGTTGCTCTCACGAGCGTACCCGCAGTATTTACTTTCACTACGAATACCAATCTACCCTCTTCCACAAACGTTTCGCGAACGCGTCACGTTACTTGCGCTGCAGGTGACCCAATAACAGGCTCATGAGCTATTCGACTTCGAGAGGACATGACCGTTGCATAACGAACCACGTGGAGAAGGGGTGCGTTGACCCCGGGAAGTGTAGACAACACTATCACACGCACCTGTAGTGGAGATAAGCGCGATATTTCGGCGCACGATAACGTTGTTCGACACACAATGAACGCAGCCAACGAAAACAGTTGAGCAATCAAACCGAAAGCCGAAACGCGTCGTTCATTTTCGGGCCGTAACAGCGAGATGGCCTTACTCAACCATCTCTACATTCCGTCCGCGCTGGAGTCACCTACTTTATTCGTCGTTTGCCAATTCGTTGCATAAACGACCTACTAATGTCAAAGGAGGTCATTGCCGCATTACACGAACGTTCGCTCGCCTCGCAGCCACAGGTTGAGCGCTAGTTGCAGGTTAGATAATTATATCGATTGAACTTCAGTCTCCTTCGGCGTGTCTGTGACCCCGATGTAAATAACTTGAGGCGGTCGTACTGTAAACAACTGACGCCGCTTGCGTCAATCGCTTGCACGGTGTAATGCGCCCGCGCCGCTCGCATACCCATTGATATGTTCGCGTTTGACTTACTGCTGAACTATTTAAAGCTACCAGAACGACCACCAACTAGGGAACGGAAAACTTAGAATACGAAATATGACGCAATGTATTATTTTTGGTTCTGAAGAATTCGTTCCGTCATATCGTGTGACGCTCTACATGACGTAGCATAGGCGGTAATTTTCCTTTTTTTTTAGGTATAAAGCAAAGTTTTTGATGACATCCACTTATAAATAAAACCGCGATTTCTAAAGAAGATAAGTTGCTACACTAATTAGCGACATTAGTGATGCTTTACTTTGATATAAATCTCAATGTTTCTTCTTTGAAAGAGTAAAATTTCTCTCATTTGTTTTGGTTCAATGAATCAAAGATAGCGGCATATGAAGGGAATTTTATTGTAAAAACAGAGCAACTGTATCTACATTATAAGCGACACCGCGTTCGGTAGAAGTATTCAAGCTATAATTATTTACACATATTGTTCTGTGACCGTGAGCATTGAACGCATTACCGTCTCGTAAATTATATGTATAGCGCAAGAAATCGTACTGGCAACGACCATTAACAATATTTTTCTTAAAAAAAAAAGACACCTTGATTACGCAGGTTGGCTTTAAAATAAAAAAAAAAGGTTTTAAATAAAATACGATGTACTTATTACAGTTCGTGCAGCGTCGTTGCAGAGCTAGTGTAACGACTATCTACAAAGTAAGGTGACCTAAATGATAAGATTATTTCAATACTTGCTACATAGCAAACATTTGTAACTTGTGAGTGTGTGTGTAAATTTGCATCGGGTTCGCTCGTACAATGACATTGTCGACCTTGACTAATGCCTCGTATATCAACACGCACACAAACAGTCGCTGCAAGAAATGAGTGGCTAAAAAAATATTTAATAGGTCTAATTCCCATCACTTAGGGATGTCACTTAGTCTAAGCGTTGTTTTATTTTATTTTCGAGACGTCGCTCTGTAGTAAGCCTTCTAGGTCAAAGGGTGATGTTTAAAAATATCGCATTTCATATAGCAGTGCAGGTCCACGGCTGGTTGTATATATATTATAACAGTTCAACACACGATAAGGCGCTCAGCGACCAAGGCCAAGCGAACTGAATTATCACAAGTGCGATATAAACTCATAACGTGAAATCATAAATACTTCACTATAAGTACAATTTTACAGTTTGATAAAATTGTAATCTTAATATTTTTGCCATGTTAAATGATCGACCCCCTCGGACAAAATAAAATTCTGTTGTAGTGACTACGACACGAAATATGAAAATGTGTTGCATGTTACTTAGAAGTTACCACACATTTTTATTTGTCCATTTTTACCTCATCGTGACGTGTTCAAACCAACAGAATGTCACTTGCATAGGGGTGTTCGTTATTCAATTTTGGTAATGTACATTCAAATTAAGAATGCTACGTCAGCGTAGCATTCTTAATTTGAATGTACATTACGTAAATTATTTTTTAAATTCTGATCAGAAATCTTGTTTTTGCTTTTATGATATTTTGATTATCTATTAGAACGGGTGTACTTAACTAGATGTTTTTCTGCAACGCGATTATTTCATTATCACCGTAAAGACTGATGACAATGAGTTGCTGACGATTCGGACACAATATATTGGGACACATTGTCCGAATTGACACATTTTAATTTTAATATATTTTTAGTGACAATTCGGATATCATTAAATTATTGAAGCTATTTAGTACAGTCAGACAAAAAAGCGTTACCAAATCTATTTTAGAGCTATTGCATAGCCATTTGGTAGAATTATCTTTATTAGTACGTCTTTTATTGTACCTATAACCTGCACGTAGAAGTACCGGTTTTCCGCGCTTTGATGTTATTACATCGAATCCAATTTGATTTGGATTAGATGAAAATGCTGGTTCCCCATCTCCTAAAATATATATGTAGGTAAATATTTCTAAACACTTAAATCTGGAACGATTAAAAGTCTCTCTGATGAAAAATTGAATACAAATCTCATACAACCAGATCTACCATTTCAGTAATTACCTAAAACCGTAATCCTAACTAATATTATAAATGCGAAAGTGACCAAACATAATCAAACATTTATTTGACAACTTCTTGGTTTTTCTAGAAACCACGCGAACATTCGCGGAAAACAGCTTATTATTACAACTTTATACTTAGACAAATACAAAAATCTTACACAAAAACTAATTACTAAACATAATCATGTTTAAGCTATCGGTTTGTGTAATTATTATATGCAATTAGTACATAATAATTATAAAATTATTTAACTTTCCTCCAAAAAACATGAAAAACAACATAAACTGCCACATAATTTCTTTTTTCACTTTAACCACTTAAGACCTTGACTTAGGACGAATGGCTTGCTGTTCGTCGGTGGTGCGTCAGAGCAAAACGAGCAAGTGAGACCTTTACGAATAAAAGAGATAGAAAGAGTGTCTTTTCTATGCATCTATTAGCGCTTCAAAATTTCAAATACTTATTACCCAACTGCCAAGGCGCGTATCTATTTATGTGGGTTTAGAATATTATTTATTAAAAACGGCATCTTTCGTTAAAAATAAAACTGTATTTTACGGATGGAGGACGGATTTCTACAATTAGGGTATCGTTGGAAGTTTTTTATCTGACTGTACAAAACAGCTTTTTTTATTGGTGTCCGAATCATCAGTGAAAGAAATATTAAAATTAAAATGTGTCAATTCGGACACTGTGTCCCAATATATTGTGTCCGAATCGTCAGCAACTCTTAAAAATAATTAAAGTAGGTACTTATTAAGATATTAAATTAAACCTTATTTAAATTAACGATGACGAATGCTTCGCTTTAAATAATAATTAGCAAGGTTGTTATCCTCTTCTACAATTAAAACGAGTAGTCAGTTATACTTAATCAGTAAGATGTAATCAATAGTGTTCTACTACAGAAGTACTAAGTAATATGAAAATGACATGAAAATTTATGATTTTGTGCCACTGTGCTGCCAGAATTGACAGCAATTGTCTGTCAATTCTGACAGCATGTGGCACAGCGGCAATGCGAGTTTGGGTGTTTGTCGACATAACTATATGAGAATACTTATATGTTTGTAAATACAACCACGATACAGGAATAAATTCTAGAGTTCTGTACTTAATATTGACAAAAAAGCTCAGTTATGATTTTTAAAGTCAGGAAACAGATACATCAATAAACATGTTTAATTTCACATGGTAATAACATCTTAATTAAATCACCACCGCACATTATTCAACGTCCAAAAATATTTTGCGCTATTCATTTTGTTTCCGTATTGTCATTACGACTCATATGTCAACGTACTGGTCATAAACAGGTTTTGACTTTTAATAGACATTAGCTACGTGCTTGAAACAATTACCCAAGTTTAAGTGTGAGAACAAAGTTCATTTGTCATAACAAAGGCCATCGCCCCCTGCATAACGTAACAATTTTTCAGCTAGTTAATAAAAAAAAGAATATTAAAATACAACATACTGTACTTGTATTAGGTAGGTACACATTCGAGTTCAACATAATCCTGCCACCCCAAGTGGCCGAGGATACAAGATTATACGCAGTACAAAAAATTATACTAATACTCTATGGTAGGTACTCTAACCACTCCGAAGCCGAATGTAAACGGTCCTTTACTCGTCTACGTCGCATCGTCACGAGGACGACACAATAAAGTGTGGAGCGGGGGCGTGTGCCATCCATGACCACTCCTGAGATTTAACAACAACGATACAAATAAATTCAGTGTCACGTAATCACACAAATGTTCCATATTTGAAACTACGACTGCGATAAACGCGACGGTCTAGCGTAAACCACGGAGTAAGTAGAAATGGAGTCCTTAAAATTGAAAACGTTAATAACTAGCGATCCACCCCAGCTACGTACGAGTATGTTCATATATTATAGCCTTATAACCTCCCTACATAATCCCTCCTTCTAATGGTTAAAACCGTAAGAAAAAAAATATATTATACTGAGATTATCCCCAACAAACACAAACTCAAGGCGGTGGCGGACTTTAATTTATTGTATAGTGATAGTGATGATTAAAGCTCACAGATTGACGTATTTTCCTACCGTATGCTGAATAGCGCAAAATCTAATGCAACCTTGAACTAAGGAGAAGCGCAAAATTGTAATGCGCACGAATTTAATTAACTGCGTCCCACGACACTTCACATAATGCAAGTAGCTAATTTCTTTTTTATTAAAGTCCATTACAGACGTAAATAATATTTAGTAATGTAGTCAGTGTAATGAAACCTATTTCACTTGGTGACTTTGCGTAAACGAATATTATACTCAAATAACTTTTTATAGTCCGCCATTATAAAAACCAGACCGAATATTCGCGTTATCAAAACTAGAAATCGTAATGGTATAAAATAGTGTGGTATAATAAATCCAGTTGAATTTAATAAGGTTTTGTGAGGCAAATTGCACGGCTGGCATGTGCTATTTGAATACCTAACAGGTTAAACTCGTCCAGAGTTGCAACAATACAATGATCAAAATAAAGATCATCGCCCTACGATACGTGGTAGTTAGACCTCTTTGATTGACAATGATCAACGACTTTAAACTTTTCAACAATATAGCTATACATTATGTGTATATGTATACAAACTTACAAAGGCGTATAGAGATTCAGCGTGTCCGTTATGTTCACTCGATTTAGATCGATATTCGTGAGATCCGGGATGTGCACGGCAAGCGACTACAACAATGCTAACTTTGTTATAGTTAAATCAATCGATACTAATAGATGTTCGATAAAAGAAACGTCAAATTTATTTTGAGAAAGCATGAGCTTTGGAATGCTTATCTTTCAAATTAATATCTATCGCAATATCGATCATTGAAGATCATAAAGAGCATTCCAATAAATATTACCCGGAACTAAAATACGTAATATAAAAAGGTGCTTCAAAAGGAAACAAATTGCTTTCTGTGTCATAAACCAGAAAATAGTAGACCGGCTTTTTGAAATCTCCACGTCAAAACCATAATGATTCGTAGCAACGAATGATGATACGAAGTCAGCCATCCACAACTTATCTATCGCCATAAAAGTCAAACATAAACCACGAACGAAAATATTACTTACTATCTTTTGAATCGCGGCTTTAAACGTATCAGAATACATGTAATAAAACGTTGGTTTACCAAGAAATTCAAACTCCAGTGATTTGTCTCAAGATACTCGATCTCAAAGATGGTTACAGCGGCCGCTTCGAGTTGAGATAATAGAAGTAACAAGCGACGCGACGCGATGGCAGCGCGTACGCAACCGAGCGAGACGCGCGCTCGACCGCATATCCGCCGCTATGCCTCTTCCTAGATTCACTCCATCGTCATTAGACAAAACCTCTTTCCCTGGCATCGTAATTCACTTTTTAATGGAGATGGTAACTAACATCCTTAGAATATGCTTTAATCCTTCCGAATATCAGTTACACAAGCACTAACATTATTTATTTTTCAAAAACCTGCCTGTATTAATAGCTCCTTAATGACTAGTCAAAGCAACAAAGTGCAACATACATAATAAACTATGGAAATATAGGAAACTAAGTCTTTAAAGCTTGTATACTAAATAATACGTGTTTCGCTTGAGGAAACGGCTATCAGAATAGTCTTGTCTTGGTACTTAATGTAAGTAAGTAGGTAATTATGGTACACATATCAACGAATGACATCAGAATGTTGAGTAATACCGATAGTAACGCCTTCAAATTGACATAGAAAACTATTAGGTAATTCATCCTCCTAAGTTTGCTAATTATTTTGGAGTCGGCTTCCAGTCTCAAATAGATGCGACGGAATAACAGTATTTATTACGAAGCGACTATCAACAGATCTCCAGGACCCAAACTAACGATTGCCGTCTTTAGGAAAAGGTGTACGTATGAAGCAAGCGCAGATCTTTACCTTGCAGATCTATTGATCCGCATAACTTAACCACGAGCCCCTATTAACTAAACATTATTATTAATACATTGCGGACCCCTTCGGCATTATACTATCAAATTGAGAAAACTCGTGTGACGCATTGACTGTTTTTTAAAGCATAAAATATCAACCTGGTGTCATTGAACTCAATTTTAAACAGATTGAACACCTAACTTCTTTAAATTGACGTTATATAACAAATCTAACTTTTTTTACAACGATGTTCTCAGAATTTCAACTAGAAAAACTACATTCGAGTAACAATCTTAATTACATTTATCCCACTCCTAATTCGAGGGGTGCCTCACAATAAAATAGTCACGACTCTTATAAACGCCGCGTGCTTAGAAATAGGGGGTCAAACAGACCATTAGAATATACCATATAAAGGGTTGCCAAAAACGTTTTTATTATTGAAAATATATGACCCTCGCAAATGTTAGGATTAGAAGCAGCTGCCGTGTTACACTATAGATTAATATTATTCTAACGCTAAGCCGGCTTAGGTGAAGTTAATAGCGACCAAGTTGATTGGATTTGTATATATGCTAATTCAGACACCAATTACATGGACGGAAACCTACATTATGGACTATGGTGCACATAATATATTATGTATAATATGCGCTTATTAAAATAACAACGACGTTACGTCATTTCTGCGTCACTAATCGTTATGTAACACGTTTTATTTAAATCAGATGGAGTCGTATGCTATCACTATGCTCCGGCAGGTCAACGACCCTCCTGATTAAGGAATCATCAATCATGCATAGCTCAACGACTGACTAAGAGGGTATCGCGTTTCACATATTGAAATCGTTTGCTCGGCTATAAGCATCATTATAAATGGGATTTCGGTGTCAGGTTAAGTATTAAATACAATAACTATTGGTCTTATTGATATCAATATACGTCATCATAGAGTCAAATGTTTGATATTAAGGTTAGTATCTGCGCAATCATGTAGCGTATACCTATTATATGTATGTAAATCTAAAGCCAGTATGCAGCTGCTAGGCAATGTCCTCCTCTAAATCAACCCGTGTTCGAAGTTGGAAGATTGGGTAGATGGTAATGATATTTAATATACTCATAGAATAGTCCTAATCTGAACAACAATCACCATAGGAATTCCTTTTTAACCGTTTCTAGTATTGTACCCATACTAGTTTATGAAATATATATTATCTGGCTATAAAATTAATCACGTAAAAATCTGTCGCGTTATTATTTTTATAGCTCCAGCTGTCCAATCATCAAGGTCCCACCGAGGTCCGTAACCCTTTCGCTGCTATAAAACAAACGATTATTCAAATTGAGAAACAAATGATTTCCGGCTAAGTGAACCGGGTATATTTAGTGGCATGAAATAATTAGTGCCGTGTACACTGGCTGACTTCTCGACTATTTATATGCGACGTGTCAAAAAACGGCTGTGACCTTGGTGCCCCCACGCGGACGCGCCGATACATTCACCTCAGGTGAGGCCCGTGGGGTTCTACAGTACCCTACGTTGATTTTGCAATTGATTTCTTAAACATCGATAATATCTCATTGACTGGTTTCGAGAGCCATACTCGGACACTCGGAGTATTTCTTTAATCTGTCAGTAGCGAGTAGCATAGCGAGGTATGTTCACCGAACTATGACGTCACGAATGTTCCTAAAAGATTATCACATTCTGTGTCATGGTAGGTAGAATTCGCGTGCTACATTAGAGCTTGTAACGTAAAGTAGATAAACTAGAAAATATTTGATAACTTTCAAGGTAATCTGAATGGGATTCGTTTGGCCTTTCAACTGATAAAACATCAAATGTTTCGGACGGCTTACTTTAGAATTTACAATCTGTTTTGATTGACCTAGTTCATTTCTTAGAGATGAATAGGCATTTAGGTGTTAATGGAACGTCGGGAAAGTATGTTCTTTTGGGTATTTAAAATGTATAACAAAGAATCTTCTTAGCCAAAATAATTTAATATGTACTCAAATAAAATCTAGATGTAAATAAACACAATGAATTCTTCAATAAGTGAGCGATTGTGGAAGTAAATAGTAAATAACATTACTTAAACACAATTTAATTTGTTTGTTACATAATGGATTTCTCATAAAAAAGTTGCTGAAAGTACGCTAAAAGCTAATAAAATTGCCGATTAACTCCATTCAATGGAGTGTTCCATTTTCCACGAAATCTTTTGAATTTAGAAATCGCGATTTTCACAGAAGAATAGATAATATTTTCATAGTAAGTTAGTTCGGAAACTAAGGAGCAATAAGGAATACCAACTACTTATTATACAAAATACTTTATCAAGCTTTTAAGTCCACCTTAAGTTTTGTAAATAGTTTCTTACGTATATACTCAGTTATCGGGGTAAATAATTATTTAATATTTATAAGTATAAACTTAATTTTTAAGTGGCATTAACCTTATATTTGATTATTCTGAAATAATAATGTAGGTACTAAGGTAGAAGCTACTTTTTGTTTAAGCTTCAATATTTTGTTCAGAATTAGTAGGTGTACTACGTATCGCATGTGAAATTTGATGGATTGGTCTTGGATAATGATGAATTATAGCGTTATTGTTAACTCAAACTTATTATGTAAAAAGAACAACATTTTTTATACGCACAAATAATAAGTAAGTAAATCGTTTCTCACGAAAATCATTTCACGACCGACCATGTCCAATTGTGTAAGCGATTTATTTCTTATAATTTATAGGTTACCTACCTATTCAGCGTAACAAGTACAAATTCCATCCTACTAGCTTCAGCTAGGTAGGTGTGTAGGGATTAACAAATCTAATCAGATGTGGCTGAATATCAGTATTTTACACGAAGCGATTGCATTAGTTCCATCCTACAATCCAATGATAAATAAATAAATGATATTTATTTATTTGATATTGTAGTAAATAGATCTTTTAAAGACACTTTTACAAGTCAATATTTAAAATTTTTTCAGCTAGATGGCTCCGGCATTTCCTAACTGACGACCTCTGAGAAGAAACGCCGAAACAAACTCAGAGAATCATAGTCTCTTTTAAAGTCCAGACATAGTAGGTATAATAACAAATATGGTATAACAACAATGCCGGCAATGGGTTGTAGGATGGACCTAATGAAATGGAACTAAACTAATAACTTAAACAAAGGCAATACCGATACCCTTGCGATTTTCAGACTTCTGACTACCACTAACAATTATTGTCATAGGCACACACGTATGACAACCAGGACCTATGGCTTTACGTGGTTTTCGATACACGGGGACCCGTCTCCGTATAGAATGCTCATCCACTGACTGACCGCGGCAAGCCCAGCGTAACCTTGCAGCTCGATAATAATAATAATGTTTTATTGAAAACAAAGTAAGTACAGAGGCCAGCACATCAAGCTACAAACTGTCAAATTTCTTTGATTGATTTTCAACTTTAATACAAAGCAATAAGGTTCATATTCGATTAGGAAAATTTGAGTTTTGGATAGCTTGACCTGCTGCCGTCTGTACATAGTTACATAAAAGCACTGCCTCCTGAACTAGGGTGTTAGCCTGTATCTCAGGAGACGAATAATCAACGTAGTTATTACTTATTTTTGACTGCCTCATTAGTCTAGTGGTCCTAGGCGCGACTGCTACGCTAGAGGTCCTGGGTTCGATCCCCAGGTCGAGCAAAGTGTTATTGGGTTTTTCTATGAAATTCCCAGTAACAGCTCGGAGTCTGGATTTGTGCCCGGTTAATGGCAATAGGCTCGCCCCCTATTACATGGGACCTAAACATACCGGCGAAATGTGGGTGTACATTAGTACACCTCTGCCTAACCCTTCGGGGAATACAGGCGTGATGGTATGTTAGTTATTACTTAACCACGTGTCCCGTAACATGTACAAATTAAGTTAATACAATAAAATGAGGAAAGATGTAAAAAATTGTGATCAATTCATGACCAATAAAGGGGCCCGCATACATGTCGCTTGTACCAAATGCGTCAATAAAACTACGAAGCCTCGGCCAAAAGTAACATCATAGATAACTGTCATATGCGGGCTTACCATATAACATTTCGAAGTTTGCTTTAGAAAATAATTATTATCTCGAAGGAATATACTGTTTATAACCCTAACATAATTGATTTCTGACATTTACGCGAATATTACTTATAGGCACTTACATTGAAATAAAACTACTTTTTACGGATTTTATCGCGTTATATTGATATTATTAATCCTGACGTTTCAAAGTAATTTTATAAAAACTAGGTTTATTTCAACAGAACATAATTGTTTAATGATACAAAATGACCGCTGCGCAAGAGTCTCCACACCACAGATATGGATATATCTGTGTTCTACACAATGCGTGTCTGAAGCTGATAAGAGTTTAGGTCCCAGAAGAGGTAGTGGTTCAAGGAGACGCAAGAAAAAAGTACCTGGGGATGCCTTAAGCCCAGCAGTGGGACAGGACTAAAGAAGAAATATTAGTTCCCGCCACACGCATCTAGCCCCCCATAGATAGTACAATAAACGTATTGAGTATTGAGATTTAATCAATAAACCAAACAACCATTATAATTGTCGCGTCTCAGAACGTGGAAACTATTTTTTTCAGACGTTTAAAGTACCTATTCCAAAAAAGGAGATTAATCTTGAAAAGTATGACATCAATGTGTGCCAATTAACACGTACATGTACAAATATACGAGGTTTACAAGGAAGGACGCTGAGCAAGCTCTGCCAAACTCGGAAGAGACCCTGGTATGCTCGAAATAGCAATGCACACACTCTAATCTTACCGCCAGCGAGTTAGAATTTTCTGAGTAATTTTCAAGACACGTCATTTTAGGGTACCAATGTTTTTCTTTAAAAAAAAAAAAGAAACATCCAGAGATCAACTACATTAGTACAATAATATCGTCAAAACATTATTAAAATGTATGCTACAAATAGAGGGTATACACAATTGAAATAAAACTACTTTTTACGGATTTTATCGCGTATATTGTACAATATACAATATACGCGATAAAAACCGTTTTATTTCAATGTATAATATTCGCGTAAATATCAGAAATCAATAGGGTATACACAATGTCAATTCAATATAACACTACTTAATTTTCTAGAGAGTTGATTCTGAATAGTTAATTATGAAACATTAGTAATTACCGAGATATGTACCACGTATGTGAAACTTGAATTAATCGCATGGCCGCGCATTGAAGAAAGTGGAAATCTGCAAGGGGTGACGATTTTGCACTAAGCGCTATCGCAAGTGTTTTATCTATGTAGAAGTAAAATCAGTTTATCAGCGAAATAATAAGATATTTAAAACATTTAAATTAAAATAAATTAACAATGAGGACGAATGAAATAGAATATATTTATATGCACAGAATGCAGACATATTGGAGATAGACAGGAAAAATCTTCAATCATAACTCAATGGGTAAACTAATAATAAAACACTTAATGATGTAATCATCATTACAATCAAGTCGGGCAAACTTGATTAATATACATAATTTCTCTACTATGCCATAATTTTCAATGTCGTTTAGAATCAATGATCCAAACACTTTAAAATAGCCATTTGCAGTTAGATTCATTTTGTCGAGCCGAACAGTGCGACTGCGAAGTGGAATTTAATCGATTCGTTTCGCATTCAGAGATCACAATTCGGATTTCACGACCTTTTATTTGTAACATCTTCATATATAGTTAGTTTAAGTATATCATGTGCATACGTGCCTTGTCAGACGATGCGATTTACCATCAGAAGTAGTCTTGAAACCGGTTGGACCGGCGCGGCACGACCGTGGTCGCTTCGACGAACCTCAACTGCAACAAACTCTCTTAAATTGTTTAATACAGTATTTCTTAGCAAATTGAAACCATTTCAACACTCACTGCTGTTGAGGTTCAGTTTTTATTACCATATTTTTCACGTAGTCTGGCACTGGCGTATTATTATGTCCCAGGATTTAAAAATATTTTCAAACTACCTTAATATTCAAGTATCTCAAGGTTTGGGTAGAATTAAAATTTGTTTAGAGATAAACAGACAACTAAACTCGTGTTTTCGATGGTTCCATATGCAGAATATTAAGTAGGTGTTTACTTAGTAAATTCTTACAACGGAAAGGACTTAGTAATATTTCGTAACATTCTTGTTTTGTTATTTTTGTCGAGAGCTTCGTTACGAGAATAGACAAATTTTACTATTTGGTTGAGAGGGTTCAGCCCTCTTTCCGTCCCCACGCCTTCCCATTGCCTCCCTCAGCGATTGATGATAGATTATGCTGCATAGGTACCTACATAATAATGTATAATACTTTAGTAATATATGTACTTAGGTATTTTCCTCGCCAAACCTTGTAACAAGATTTAGTGTTTTGTGTTCATACCTACAATTGTCGCTAAGTTATTAGTCATCCGATGCATCTGAGCACTATGACGCAAGATCCATGCAATATTATGGTTTAGAAACACGTGACATAAATTCTATCTGAGTAACGAGGTCAGATTTATAAAATAAAAGCCGTTTATTTATTTAGGGCGAAACAAAATCAGCGATGTGAATAATTTTTCTGCATTCATCGTTACCAATTACTTATAATTAATGGGGACATAATTGCCTAGTTTAGTAAATATTATTGATTTGTTATCATGAGAGTACAGCAATTGAACTATTATTGATAACATTATGATAGTATTACTAGAGCATCTCGCGTTGCCTTTGCGTACGTTATCAAGTATTCTAGTTCAAGTCCAACTAATTGATTTCCCGTAGCAATGTCGCAAAGAATCTCATCTCAAATGCAACAGTAAATTTTCCATGGCAACCTTGAGTGCACCTCGCCGCGATAAGAATTACTCATACGACGCTGATCCTCCCACACTAGGAAATGGTCGCTAATCAAATAGCAAGATGTATTGTTTACTGTAGAGCCAGGAGCAAACTAATTAGTACATATTAGAAGTCATACATAGAAATCTCAATACCGCAGTTCCACCACGTAGGTATGAAACGTTCGAACTCCCGGGTGTACCTACCTACTTGAACTAAGAAATATATTCTATGACATTGAGGTAATTAGGTACCTAGTAGACAAGTGACTTGTGCATGTTACCTCAATGGCTTTTGAGTTAGTAACAAAACTAACAAAGTCACTTCCCTATAAAAGTAGTACTTATATGTATAATATGGTGCACCTGGATGTGGCTAATATAATACCTACAAGTTCTATATAGGTACCTACTAGCATTATAGATGTACTTACCTACAACTATTTTTAGACACGCGCCCACAGTCTATCATTCCTAGATTAGTCAGACGAACACACACATCCGAATGTAGGTATTGTTATGGTGGTGTAATAAAATGCAATCGACATTGGTTACTGTACCTTTTTACTAGATTATTCATTGATATACCTACATACGGTAAGTATATTAGCGCCTACATTTAAAATAAAGAGATTCGATTCCTTCATTTATTTCTAATTTTCTATGGCACTTTGATTCGGTAAAACGTATATAATTATACCTTTGATTATATACTTGTCTAGATGCCACATTGACACGTACAGAACGGCCCAAATAAAGTCTACTAAAATTGGTAGACTCTCTTCTCACTTACGTCAGTGTCATTTGGATCACTTCAGGGTGTGGAGTTCTCGAAAAATAATTAATTATGGCGGTATGTGCTGTCAAATTGTGTCGCAATTATGTGGGAAAACAGTATAATTACACTAAGATCACATTACATCGGTAAGTTTTGTTATTTAACCTCTATTATTTTATGAAAACATGATTTTTCAATTCGTTAATTTGTAGGTTCGACAGATTAGCCGGTGTTGTCAATTTATTACAAGGGAGATTTGGCGAAACTATGGGAGATAAAATGCAAATATCAGTCATCATCTTTCGACGAGAAAAATTTATTATTTTAATAATTACCTACATAATTTATTTGATCAGTAAATGATAACTTGCCTTCACAAAATAAATGAAGTCATTCACTAAATAGTATTTTCATTAGTTCTTTCTAATATTTTGGGTTTCAGATTTCTTAAGACTGGAGAGACATTATACAGCGGACACGAAATGAAATATAAAAAAAAAACTATTTCGAAAACAAATACAAAGAGATGGATTTTGATCTATAAATTGCTGTATATATTTTTTCATTGTATTTATTGTTTTTATTAAAATAAATAAAACATTAATCTACAAAATAATTACTTTATTCAGCCTATTTCGTTTAACTGTCATCCCATTAAATAATGGAGAAAAGTAAGTTAATAATTTGGAGCAGGCATCCCTAAACACGCACACCTTGACAGTTTGACTACAATAAGTACACAAGCGGTACTCACACATATCACGCAATTTGGCCCCAGTTTTCGCGTGTCGTTTGTTTGCATTGCTCCATCTAGACAAGTATATAATCAAAGAATTATACC
The DNA here is from genome assembly GCA_964056405.1 of Acronicta alni. Taxonomy (NCBI): domain Eukaryota; kingdom Metazoa; phylum Arthropoda; class Insecta; order Lepidoptera; family Noctuidae; genus Acronicta; species Acronicta alni. The sequence goes on from OZ043918.1 coordinate 11,660,255, forward strand.
TACGTACCCACCTACAGTGTTCAAACGCGTAATGTAATGTAACGCAAAATGCTATTACAATACTACAAAAACATGATAACCCTTCCCTTCGTCGGATTGAATGTGGGTAAACAAAACGATTGTGATTATTGTAAGGGCAAGGAGACATCGTCTCGCGGCGGCCGGTCAAGGTATCCGGGCCAAAGGTCGATGACAGCCGCGGCTCGCTCACTCGCGGTCGAGCGCTACGCTTGCCGCCAAAAAATTATGCAAACCTTCTTGCAATTTTACCAAATAGTTTATGGTAAAAAATAAATTACCTAACTTTTTTTATAAACTAGTTTCTAACCTGATGACATCGATTCATTTTCTGATTTTGGTGTTGTCGGTGGCATTGGTAACGGCATCGACGGCAAGGGCTGAGTCTGCTGTGGTTGCTGCTGCTGTTGCGGCTGCTGCTGCTGCTGCTCTATGCAGCTGCCCAGCAGGGACTGCGCCGTGCTGTAGGTGATGCCATCATCGTAGCCCCACAGCTCCAGCCCACCGTACTCGGGCGACGCCAGCGACTCCGGGGACATCACCATCGCAGGCGGAAAGCCTAGTGCCGAAGACGACGTTACCTCAGACGAGCTCTCCTCGAGCATTCGCAGCGTCTGGAATCCTCCGTTGTTATACCAGCGACGTCTCATGTCTGCGAGCGTGTCATACGCTCCGGTATCCACGAGCGCCGAGGGACATCCTCCGACGAAGGCTTTCACTTCACTTTTTTCTCGCACTAAACTATCTAAACGCGACTCAATGGACATACACCACTCGTCTACGCAACGTTTAAACCGAAACGAATCGCTATCCACTGTCTTGACTTTCGTGCACAATCCAATAGGACTCGGAAGTCTCGTTCGACCGGCAACAACTTTTTCTAGTCACAACACAATCCGAGCAACAGGTGAGCAGAACAGCACGCGAGTCCCACGAGTTCGTCCGGTGATGTGGAGACGTTGTTGACGCTTTGCTCGAGCAGTAAAAACGAGTACGTTGCGCGCGCGCGACCGTCGTCAGCGGAGTACGTAGAGCGAGCGAGCGAGCGACGCGGCCGCTCTCACTACTCACTGCCACGGTCGGCGTGACGTCACGCGCCCCGCGCCGCGCGCCCGCCGGCCGGGGCCCCCGCGCGCAGCCGTGGCACAGAAAGTCAAGCCACCGGCGACAGAATGTAGCGCGCCGATAAAACACCATCAATTTATGAAGACTCGTTCTATCAAAACAACTTCGCTGTTTGTTACGCAACTTTTGAACTTGAGAAAGTTATTTGCAAAATTATCTAATGGTAAACATTCCTGTTCCTGTAATCCGTTACGTAGTGTGACAGTGATTTGTTTATTAAGTACCTACCTACCTAATTTTATTATTTGACTCTACCTACTAAATACTTACCTACCTATTCATTTTATTTCTCTACCTATTCATCTGCACTATAAAATCGATTTAATAGGTCCTACCTAGCCTACTAGGTACCTACCTGCCCCAGTAATTAAAGCAGATCTTATATAATACCTACAATATGATAATGTAGGTAGGTATGTAACCTCAGTCACAGTGCATTTTAAATGCTAACACCTAGGTAGATTACCTACCTATATGCTTCGTTCATAACTATCGGTGTGATTATGAATAAGTAGGTAAGTACACTGAGTGAATTGTTAGGTAGTACAGGTATGCATGCTATTAATCATGTCTACTTATAAACCTAGACCTATTTTAGCAGACGCCCTTAATAGAGAGATAAACAACGTAGGTAGGTAGGTACTTATATCGTTTGTTTTGTGAGGTACCTAGAAATGTGATGTGTGACACATTGACACGAATCACTGATGTCCTCCACCCAAAAAATAGAACGACGACCTAAATTGCAGCATTCAGGTTATCTGACTTTAGCGGCAATGTATGAAAGGTGCGGCGATCATTTTTATCGGCGCAATTACGACGAGAATATTAGGCTGTTTAGATTACATTACGTTGCGTGATCCGCGTGAGATGTGCCGTGTTTCCGTGCTAGCAACGATGTATAGCGATTTGTTTTAGAAGTCACCGGCTAGATTAGATTAGAAGTAAGAATGACGAGTGAGCCATTCGATTGTAGCAAACGCTGTTTAGCGTCACAGCATCACGTGTTCGCGCGGAGCGTTGACCTGCCATGTTTTGGAAATACACCGCGCCATCACCGTGCCCAACGTATCCGTCATGCAATACGAAAAAACTATTTATCTGCATACATAACGACGACCAAAGTGGAATGTTGAAATTAATAATTTATTATTTTTGTTTAACACTCCATTTTCTATGAGATTACGTAGGTGTGAGACGATTTGTCTATTCAGCTCGTTGATGTATTTTTAAAGTGATATACGACTAAGACGTCTGAAATAGCTACCGCATTTTTAACATGGCTAAACGATCTGAGACCGTACCACAACATGTCTAACATTTTCAGGGTTTAGAGAGGGATGAGGCTCTATAGGTTAAATAACGCCATCCTTCTCTGACAACCTTTAAATTATCATGTTAACAGGATTTGGTACAAGTCTCTAGTAAAAGATCCGACAAAGAATATTCTAGGATTCTTCGAACGTGCTAAATTCGATATCAAACTTATCAATGAGGTTTTATTCGAAATTCGAAACAACATATTTTTTTAGACCGATTACGTTGATTCCGAATGATTATTGGAAGTTTCAAGTGACTTCGAAACACGTACAGCAGACGTCACGCTAGTTACTTATCACCAAATTTCTATGCTCTTTTAACATTACCTTCCACAATATCCTTCCTAAGCGTAGGTCTCTTCTTTTGTATACTACCTAGGTACTACGATCAGATTCGAAGTAGGTAGGCTACGAGAAGGTTTCGTTAAATCATTAATCTGTAACCCATTACCGAATTAATGTTAGAAACTACTTCATCATCATCAACCCATATAGGTACTATGTCCCACTGCTGGGCACGGGTCTCCTCTCAGAATGAGAGGGATTAGGCTATGGGTCCATCACGCTGGCCCAATGCAGGTTAGCCTTGGCAGACTTCACACACACTGTCGAGAATGATCTCTAAGGCATGCAGGTTTCCTCGCGGTGTTTTCCACTAGGTTATCACTGTCTGATACTACAATTCGGCGGTAGGTATGTTTAGGTCCCATGTAATATGGAATAGATGGTACCGGGTAAGTCTATTGCCATTAACCGGGCACAAATCTAAACTCTGAAATGATACTGAGAATTTAGTAGAAAAACCCAATAATTATACTGCTCAATCTGGAAATCGAACCCTCTTCAAGGTAGGACCTCAAGCGTAGCAATTGATATCAGCTATCTTTTATCTTTTTATATCACAGTACAAAGTATCTACTGTAGATTGCTAAATGACTAGCGATTTTGTTTGTAGCTATCCAATTTGAAAGATTTCGTCATGATTTCGTGCGCTTGCGTACAGCGAAGATTTTTCAAATTTAAAAAGGCTTTTTATATTTGGAAAATTAAAAAATATTTTTTAAATATAAAATCTAAATTAAAGTGCTATTTCCCAGGTATTCAAGATACATAAGTATTTGAAACAAATGAACCGAGTACAAAATATTGGACGGACAAAATTTCAAATCTGGAATCTGTATTTCATCTTCGAATCAAAACGAAAAAGGAACACATTCACTTACTCGAGGTAGCTGGGCGGCATGGGCATCGGCAGCCTCATTTGGAAAACAAACAAAAATCACGGACAGCCGAAGTCTTTTTTCCTCGTCTGTACCGTGCAAAGTGTTTGTACAGTGGAGTCGTGAGCTCCAATCGTGCGTGCAGTAAAATGCTCGAATGCTCGATTGGTTCCTGTACCTCCCTCCCTCCGCCAACTCGTCCTCTTTACCAAATTGTAGCAACCTTGCCTGCCAATTGGTATAAAACATCGGCCTATTTAAAAATAATTTATACAGCTCTAGGTTAGTACCAATAAAATAGGTTGTGCGTATTCAAGACCGGCTATCACGCGTTCCATAAAAATATTGAGAAAACGAAGAAAAAGGTATGCCTGCAGCTGCTTCTTTTTATTTCTTTCTGGGTAAATAAATATACAGGGATAACTTCTTTACTGTAAGGAATCATGCATTTATTTTGCAATTTACATAGGTAATTGTTTTGTTTTCGTAAGTATCTCTAAGTATATTATAGAGGTCAGTGATCGCTATGCAATTTTTCTTTTGTTATTTTTTTCTTTTTCATCAAACATAGATTATGTACTTAATAAAGACTCTTAATGTAAAGACTCTTTTGTGCATATGTCACAAGAGTCTTGACTCTAAAAATGCTAGGTGTAAGATGCTTGGCAGCACTCTATAGAGGGTAAGCATAAAACTCTATAAGTATAAACTGTATCAACTTTCAAGCTGCAACGTATGCCAAGTGTTGTTTCCAGTAATGCTTTGGCATCGAATGCAGCGTTTACTAAAATGCTAGGGATTACAAACCCTCATTCCTTGCACCTATAAGTGTGGGTCATGAAAAAAGGAAAATAAAAGTTTATATTAAGAAATCATATGATAACTGCCTCGTTGGCCCAGTGGTCCTAAGCGGACTGTTACGCTAGAAGTCCTGGGCTCGAGCAGTGTTACCAATAACACTGCTCGAGCCCAGAGTTTTTCTATGAAATTCTCAGTAGCAGCTCGAAGTTTGGATTTGTGATCGGTCAGTGTCAATAGGTGGACCTTCTAAACAAACCGGCGAACTGTGGCCACTGTGGGTGTACATAGTGTACACTTCTGCTTAACCCTTCGGGAAATACGAGTGTGGTGGTAACTTTACTACAAGATGTTTTTCCTAGCTGCCTATTACCCTCGACACTTTATGGATTTATTAGCTTCATCCTTGGCTCTTACCTCTTACGTTGACCGACTTGAGAGATATCATTTATAATAATCCAATCGTTTCTGTTTAATCATATATTTCTGGTTATTCCCTATTAATCATGTTCCATTGTTTAAAGTCCACTTGGAAATCTTGTTTAAGTTTAACCAATACGAAACCAATCGAGATGTAAGATAATGAAGTCAATTACTTCGAATTATATTGCCTGTTATTGATGTTTCGTTGTCCAATTCTCTCACCAGCCAGTGTTGATGGTCAAGAAATTGCAAAACTTTAAAGTAAATACGCTGCTTCTTAGGTTTCAACACTACAAAAACAAGCATCGTCTGAAACGTATTCTAGCCACGATTTGATACAGCCTTGTGTCTGTATTCCGGTACGTACTCGGTGTTGCCATTTTTTGCTCTCAGCTTTTCCATTAAATGTAAATTAGAGATGAAATTGATCGATCTAAGTGCTGGCGTCAAGGTTACCAGAGATAACTACTTGTCATTGTCCGATGACGTCATCTTTGCTGTTTTTAGTTAATATTTACCTACCTGCTGAGTCGTTCCATTCGTTTTCTTCAAAGATTCCAACGCCTTTTACATCTTTTTAAATGTAGGTATTATTGAATCTCTTATAATCAAAAGCTTTTATATTATCTGACAAGTCGATCGCTAATAGCTAATTTACAGTTCTGGTTATTTTGTTGATACCTAAATTCAAGTTTTTAATGATATTCATCGATGTAAATAAAACTTTTATTTTCTTTTATGTTAGGATATCGTTAGTTGGTATGTACAGATTTATAAATGGCGAGTTTTGCGTACCGAGGAATGATTAATATAGCCAAAAGTTGGCTGTATGCCACCAAGCCTTTGTTGTGGCTTTAGTGAGAAAGATGGAAAACATGAAAATATAAATTAACTTACCGAGTTACAGTCTGGAAACCCGTGCTTTTTATTACATTACCTTTACATCACGTATTTTTTGTATTATGTATCTGAAGATTTCTTACCTGTAACAATAATAAAATAAATTAGTTAGTTACATTTTTTTTATTATATTTATTTAATGTCCGCCTTTATGGCCTATTCACATGTGTCCCTGTCCGTGTATACTTGAAAGTCTTGAAACTTATGCCATTTCGTGATCATAATAACAAGAAAGCTGATTTATCGAGTAAGATCTGCAAAGGATTGAGTATGTCTTAGTGTGGCTTTCTCGGTAGAGCGCACTTGAGGTAAACCAACGAGTTTCAGAAGCTGTCGACCAGTTTGAGTTTTGTTCGAGTTATTGCACCATTTAGAGCCGGCTGGGTAGGCATCGTTGTCGTGTTTTTACTAGCGATGTGCAGGCGCATAAAAAGTGGCCGCGGTGGAATGGTCCGAGCAAGCGCAATTAAGACCAAGGTCTCCGGGTTATCAAACCCGTGTCGGCGACTCGCGATGCCGGCCGCACCTCGCTGTGGTCGCAAAAAAAATGTGGCGAATAATGAAGTCGATGGTATTAAAAGATAATAGCAGGGTTAACACGCCGGCTGCATAGCTTTAACTGCCCACGTCGCACCGGCCAATCGCTCTGCATTACGGCGATGTAAAAAGACGACAACCGCGCCTAGACATCTCATTCCTCTTCGGCCGCGTTATTACCATTAATGTAGCCGGAATCAAGTATGCGGGCGCCGCCGATGCTAATGTTGAGCCGTTCTGGTCCGAGCTCAAATTTATGGCTGATTATAAAACAAAATAATACAGGGGTTCCCGATGGCGCGTAGTGGGTCAGTGAATGGTTCTGGCCGCGAGCCATGCTAGCTACTGGAGGAAGTCAAGGCTACGATGCGTCTATTGCATACGCAATGCTAAGTAAATCCTGTTCGTTGACTCCTATGCACTTGACAGCGACTGATGTCATTCGCACCAATGTGACCTGCTAAGGAACCATGTTACCGTTCCTCGCAGTCACACGAACACTTACATAATGCAACCTAGACAATGTTATCCGGCGTTAAGTAAAGTTAGACTGTTTGTGAGAAGCCTTGGCTTCACTTTCGCTTGCATGCATTTTGCACTGCGCTGTTCAAGTATTCGCATTCGAATGAGTTAAGACTGAGCTGGATAGGTAAAAAGAACCTTAAACTTGGCACCAAAAGATCTTGTTTTCCATTTCAAGTGTTCAAGTGTAAGTCGTTGTTGGTATTTTACTTCCATTCTATCATTTACGTGATGTAACTATTGAGTCCGAGTAGTGATATGAAATTGCGAGTTGGATCGAGGCCTGTCGGTAGGTGCCCGACGTATTGTAGGCCCTGGGAATGAACCATGAGGTATCGATGCGTGCTTTGTGCCAATTACTATTAAGGTACTTAAACAGAAATAGATAACTGTTATTTCTGATAACCTAGGTTATATATAACTAAATAACTATAACAATTTACGAGTTTGATAGCACAAATATAATAAGATACATAAAATTGCTCATTGCTCTCGAGTCTATCCGCGGTTGTAATGGCGATTAATAGCGCGAAAAAACAAAATTGGTGTCTAATTTGGAAATCCACATAATATCCTGTTTTGACACTGCAATGACTAAACGGATATTAATCATGATTAAAGTCAGAAAAATGTAATAATTGGGTCCGGCACAGCTTTACGAGCTGATTTACGATCCCTCCGCGAGTTTTTTTTTGTAAAAACAAACTTAATGTGAAAATATCGATGTTTGTTTAGATGTTTGTGCAGGGTTTATTGCGAATTTGCGCAAACAGCCCGCTGAGCTGTCAGGATATTAACAATATTATTAGAAGCCCTGCCGATATTAAGGCGGTAAATTAAATTTGTTTTTAAAGAAACTACGAATCTAAATTCTCAATTAAGGGACCTTATTTTTGTTACTGCTACCACTGCTGGGCAAAGAGTTCCCCAGGTAGCTTCCAGGTAGGTACTATTTTCTCCTTTCAAAGTCAAACACAAAGTGAAAGTCAAATGTTTCATTTCAATTAGAGCGTTATAAAAGGTACTTTTGAAAGGCAAAATTAATTGCACTTTCAGTATGTTATCGAAAATATACATTAAAAATGAACCAGTTCAAAATATAACTCCGCTTCTAGCTTACATTGAATCATTACAGTTATTGTCTCAAATAGTACCATGACCCATTCATTCTGTTTCTAATAAAAGTAGGTACACCAAATAAAGTACAACAGTGTTTACTGGAATCAAATAGCAATTGGGTCACAGAAGCTACGATGCACCGGCCGACGACGCGACTGACCGTTGCTCGGTGCGCGTGCGTCGCCTACCGATGCAAGCGCACTCGTTGCGTAATGCATTGTCTTCACTTCACTCCTAGTAATATTAGGTGCGATGACACAACGTTAACATGCATTTGGGACGCTTTTGTTGCTAAGGGAGCTTATTTTAAAAATAAAATAGTAATTCCAGCTAGGTCACAAGAGTTTAAATTAAATAGATCTCAAAAATCTCTATCAGAATAATCGTGAACAGCAATTATTCACGATCACAGCGGAACAATAAGACTGCTAAAATTTTCTTTATTTTTAAATTCTAGTAAGACTACCTATTTATTTCTTTGACATGAGCCGTGTCGACTGCCACAGAAAACGTTGACTCCACGTCGAGGAGGAGTTTATGCCAAAAAGCACAAACTAGTGGGTTATAATAGTACCGGATTGACAGCCTGTGTCGTCTACCACTTCCTTGCCAACTTTGTAATTAGAAAAAAAAAATAACTCGCCACCACATTAAAAATATTACATGACATGTGGGAAGTTTGATAATTTGCACGTCTGCTTTAATTACTTTGAGATCATAGTCATATTTAGATCGCACCGCCAGATGTCATGCAACTGTTAAACCAGGCTTGAGTTCCAAGGCCCATAGTTATTTTTTAAAATAAAATTGTTACAGTCAGTTACATATTTTACTATCGGAAAGGGTGAATTACGCAATAAAAATATAATTCCGTGCAAATAAACTTCCTGGTAATCTAACGAGGTTTAATTTGCGAAGGCAAAATAATTGCAGAGCGCTACGTAGACATCAGTCCAGACCACCGCGAATAACATTGGTAGCAGCACAAATTGAAGGTAATTATATCTAATTGCGAGTCACGGTCATGGCCAATAAGCACCAATAAGCAATAACATGGGAAGGTAGAATGAAGGTCTCTAGCTACCTCAACTAAGTTATTATATCATCTTGTTCACATTAGGTAGTATGCGATCATTGTTTTACTTTGTTGTACCTACTCAATACAAATGTATGTGGCCTCTCTCATAAATCCTCAAAAAACAACGACGAAAATGTGCAAACGAGTATGAAATAAGATCTTCAGATCTTTGATGTACACTTCAAACAGATTCATAAGAATGCATGCATGGACTAGCTGTGCATTTGTTTTCAAGGAGCAACAGCATTTCATTCACCCGTGCAATAACTCTTGAGTAATTTATGTAGTCAGCGTTGTGAATTCCATATAACCTATTAAGGCGATTGCCAACAAACGGTCTACCGATAGTCACCTATGAGAGCTTGCCCCAGTTGTGCTGGAACAACGCCAAGGCCTTGTCTAGTCATGGCTTTGGGTATTCGCAGATATCTCACTTTATACGAGCTTCATATCTTAATTCCATAAATACCAATTGCAGTAGGCGTCTCCCGTAAGTGAGCTTTATGAACGATGTTATTTATATGACCCGCGACTGTACAATTTGAATAACACGACCAGTCGGGCTCGTTCTTGTTTACACAAACTTAGACCGAGAAAGTTTGAAACGTAAAAATGAACTACAATAACATTATTTCCATTTTCAGTCACGTATGAAGCCAAAATAACGTGAGTAGTTTTCAATAACTCAATCAGAACTTTGCGAACAACGCGAAAAATATTAAAATAGTGCATTTAGTTGGTGTGGTGTGGTGTAGCGTGAGTGCGCGCGCGCGTTGCCCGGGTCACGGGCACGTCCTGCCGTATTTATAGCATCGTAACTTGCACCAATGATCGGTGGAAGGCAACAAAACCGGCTATATTACCAACAGGCCTATTGTTCGAGCTAGGAATAAAAGTAGCATAGGCGCAAAGGCTCGCGTCGCCAATAAGTGCACTTGTTTTAACTTCTCTTCTCATTCGTATTGGTAAAGCAATAATACGTGAGCTTTACTGCCGCATTGCATTGCATACAACTATGTTCTTGATATTTCCTATATCGCAGATGTTTTCTGTCATAACAGTGCGGTTACTTCGCGACTGTGCACGAATTACCTAAGGTTTTAATTGTAAGAATTATTAGTTCAGAAATTGCGAGATGTCGTCGAACTGCAATTTATTGGTTGTGAACGTAGAGAGACTTGTAATTACTGACGACCATAAACAAGGCGCGATGGCGAAACCTTTTGACTTTTAATTATTGAACAGAACTGACAATAGCACTGCTCGAACGCTGCCTGACTCGAAGTGCCCTTTAATAAAGTCTTGTAAATCATTTTGCGAGACGCTTCATTCACCCAATATTAAATCAAGATAAAATTGCTGGTGTTGTTGAATGTTTAGCGGACGCGTTTATTTTCTTTCGCTCGTGTAGCTTTGTGTAATGTGCTTTGTCTTGGATATTATTGTCGTTTACGTTTCGCTTGTAACATTTCTACTACTTATTTGTTAGCAACACATTATCCGGCAATATCGTTCGCGTTAAGAATTAATTTTATCAACCGTTGGTTATTGTTGTTAATGAAATGACATTTACCGCATGCAATACCACTTTGTAGTGACCAATCAGCATTTATTATACCTTTTATAGATCGTTATTACCGTACAACAAAATATGTTTCCCATGTTACTAGTTTCAGTCACAGATCACGTCCCCTTGTGTCTAGTTTTTACCATTGGTTTTATACTGCACATTAACTCTGACATTTACACGGCCACCTATCGCCATAATTACTTGCCATAATATTCTTCCGTCCCTGTCTTGTCCTTGGTCTACGATCTTCTGGCCTTGTCTTGCCTTCAGCGTCTCAATAATTAGTCGGTGCGGTTAAATACTAACTCAGGTAATGCATTGCAACTTTGATCGTTATAGTAGTCTTAATGCACCTGGTTATAATGCATCCGTAATACAGGAAACGTCATTTTCATACCTCTTAGGATATATTATGTGCTGTAAATTTTATTTTTTAATGCTGTTTAAAATTACTTTAAGTCCTCTCTCAGTAAAACAATTTGTTTTTTAAGATTACAGTTTACTTATAAGCTGGATTGTTGAATGCATAAAATAGAAATATTTTTAGAAAATGATATTTTAGACATTATTATAAGGAGGAAGAGAGGGTGAGACACCCCTTTAGTGGTTTATTTTCGTATCTATTTGTATCGAGTCATGTTTTTTAACAGAGAACCCGAGCCACAATCTGCTTGTCTCAAGTTCAACCGATAAAAACATTGAGTTTATAAATAAACGTAGACTCTTCTTTGTAAGAGATAGGAACAAGTGCGCCAAATTATCTTACAATACTCAATTGGTAATCAATTTATATAACGTATTCGCTTTGGCGAGAGTAAATCGTTATATATTTATCCGAAAATAGATTGACGGCTGACGTTGGCACGGCACAGAAATACATTAGATTCCGACTGTTTGTTGGAAGCCGTCATGTATCTCACAACTCGACTGCTTAGAGAATAGCTACTTAAAATAGTCCGTAAATTACAAAGTACGCTTCCGAGTTTGTAACTCATTATTTTTACGTCTTTGTTGTTATAGGTACAACTTGTCATTAATTTTGTAACAGGAGCTAAGCTTGTTATATTGTCTCTAGCGTCTTATTATCCTCAAAAGAACCATTAAAACCTCATTTTTGGTTCCTTACAAATGACGTATGGGTTAACGAATTGTGGGCGGACCGCAGAACAAATAATAAATCACTACAAGTAGGTTTGCTTATTATAGGCGCTTACTGTGTATTTTTGCATACAAATAAATTCATAAATCTGTTGTTCAAAGGCAAGCGAGCTGCATTTCTTTTGCGTTGGAGAGTTAATTTGTGAATTAATGTGTTCCTTGTTATTTATTGTGTGATTCGAAGTTGCTGATGAATTTAGTAGGTACCCAAGATAATTGGTAATTTAGCCCCAGCAGAAATATTTTTACCCAAAGACATTTTACGCACCAAAACAGGCTGAACGTCAACAAAGTCAACATTAAAGCTATCTGTGGAATGCGCGGTATAGACAACAGCTCTCGTGATGACGACACACTCATGTTCATGTCATTAACAGGTTGGTGTCCTGCGCCCGCGCTGCCTCGGCCTTGAGTGCGATAACAAAGTGTTTGTCGATAGACGCTGTTATGTAACAATGCAAAATGCAATATATTCAATGTTTGTCAAATTCAAATTTAAATTTTGTCCTCCATGTTGGAAGATGAGGTTCACAGCTAAATATATGTTTAAGTATAACTTTTTTGTTTGTTTGATTTTGTGTGTCCTCGTGACAATGAGTTAAGTAAATATTTTTTCTTTCATTCTGTCTCTCACATACATGACTGTGCGTCTGTGAAGTTTTGCGAAAGTGGTTGCACAGTTAAATAAAAAACTCGGTGAAAAGACAGTTATAATTATGTAGTTAGGTGGTTAAATATCACACGTTTGTAATAATTGTCCCTATTTATTTTGCACAAAATCACTTTTTTAAGTGACTTCATCCAAGCTGTGAGTGATTGTCGGCTAAGTGGCTTATAAATAAACGTAGATTAACCAAAAATAAAAACTGCTTGCATTAATTGATTCTCGTAGAGCAAAAAAGCCGAAGTTGATTTGATTATAATTTATGTATCAGAGGATACGTCTAAGTTGAATCGATCAACACCTTCGCATTATGTAATTTTAGCAATTTGATTAACTTATATACCTATTCTAAAGATAGTCCAAAGTGATTTAAACGATACAATAATTTAAAAGAAGAACTAAAAAAAAAACCAGCATTTAAAACAATCACATTTTTATCACGATTATGACATGAAAGTGTTAGTACAAACCTTGGTTTATCTTAATCTTAGTTTATATGAGTTATGTTTTTTTGTCAGAGGTAACAAACAAACAATAATAATAAGGACTATAGCCTAATCCCTCTCAATATGAGAGGAGACCCGTGCCCAGCAGTGGGACAGTAAATGGGTTGATGATGATATTTTTTTGTTGAGAGGTGTAGACCCGCATTTTATGTTGGATGAGATTCTAATGTTGTGTTGATTGGCAGTTTCATCCTAAATTAAAATAAAGCTGTGACGGGCTATTAACTTCGCGCATATTGCCGTAATCTTTTTGTTTTAAACAAATTGCTTCTAGAACATGTTTCTAAGTTGCTAGGCAATATTATCGCTTGAACTTTGTAGATATGGCAACAATAGAATGCAACTATTCTGATAATCTTGTGTGCCGTTATGACATCTAAGCAATTCCTAGCATAATAGGGGCAGGAATAAATAATATGAAATAATCTTTATTGAAAAGATTATTGTTGCTGAAATATGCTGAAGAATCTATATTGTATTACAGATAGAAGTAATGTTCGTCCCCGTAGTGTATGTATTTTACGCTCAAAGATAGAAAACAGCTCACAACGCATTGTGGTCGATTATTAGTTGAGCTTCAAAATGCAAGGAATTATAAAAAACTAAATAATAATAAAAACCTACTTATGCTAGGTTAGGTTGTTAGGTTTTTTTTTAAATAAATACAAAATGTCGATGCCAGTTTCAATCAACTGATTATTAAGCTGTTACTATCTAATATGTAGGTAAATTGACCACAACGCGTTGTGAGCTGTTTTCGCTCAATGAGCGTTTTCGATCTTTGAGCGTAAGATACACGACGAGCTATCTGTAGTACCTATAGTCAAGTCAGTAGTAGTCACTAGTACGAGTATGTACGAACATTATTTCTAGAACTTACAGATAAATACAAAACTCACTACTATTCCGACTGAATACGGACGATGGAAAGGGCAAAGAATATTTCGTATTGTGATAAATATAGTAAAGCATACAGCTATCTGATGGAAAGCGGCAACCGCAGACCAAGACCACTGGTATCACTCGTCGTCTGAAGTCTCATACGCACAGTAATTTCACTGGCTACGTTGCGCTACAAGCCAGAACAGAATAATTTTAGAACATTACTGCTTAGTGACCGAATATTTGGTAATGCCGTGGTACTACCTCAGACGAACTCGGCAGCATTAGCAGAGAATTGACGTAGTCCAAAATTTTTTTTTTTTAATTAAAAAAACTTTGTGTTATCTGTGAGTAGGTCCTGTACATATTGGAGCTTAACCATTTGACCGCCACTTCAATAACGAAAATCCGTGTTCTCTACGCCAAGCGACAAATTCTAGTATCTAATAATAGGTAAAAAAAAACAACAAATTTTTGTATAGGTATTTAAGTATTTTGAACTAAAAAAAGTGGTATTTTTGACGTGCCATGCCGTCGTTGGCGTCGTGAGCTAGTTTTCATTTGACGTCTATACACGTCCGTGGCGGTCAAAAGGTAAATGAGGAATCTTCTATTATGACAGACAAGTTACTGTTATGTGCAGTCAGATGGCGGATGTCCAGTCCCAGGAATTATGAGAGCAGCTTTGCCTGGTTATTGTGTCCCATGAAATCCAGTGTTTATAGAATAAAATGTATAATAACAAATAAGTAAGTACCTGGCATTATTACATTATTTTTTTTAGAAACACAATTTTACTTGCCATAGTTGCCATGCATGCATAATACTATTTTCAATTTTGAAATTCGAATCAGGAAGTTATTTCAGTATTTTTAGATAAAATAAATGAAATTCTTGTGCAAGTTGAATTTATAATTTATACTTACATAGGCACTAGTTGTGAAAAATAATATGATATTTATTTTTAAAGAAATGAATTGTGATTTCCAACTCAAACTTTCCTATAAAAAATATATTTGTAAAATTCCGAGAGAGGAATGGACACGAGTAAGATTGTCAAATCAATGTTTTTTTTTCGATGTCATAACAAAATGGGTACCTACACAGAAGCAAAATCGGTACCTACATAGACAATTGGCCCAATTGTGAATAAGCACTGGGGATCGCAGGGAATAAAACTGGGTCACGGATATCATAAATTGCCTGCCATTGACAAGCCAGGTCAACTTCAAAACAGCCTAAAGCATAAGTTTATCGTATGTTCAGGATAAATTACCAACACAAGGAAAATAAACACCCATAGCTAGCATTGAGATGTAGTCAAACTAGGCGACCATTTTATGGTCTTTTGTTTCAAAGACGTTTGCATAAAATATGGTTATATAACTAAAATATTATTGCCGCGGAAGTCATTTTAGAGGTAAACAAATAGGTATTATGGCCCGTCTGTGTAACAGAAGGTGAATTTTTGATAAGCCGTGACCTTAAAAATGTTTTCATTGCTTTGCGAAAATATTATCATATTTGATTTAAGCTTTAAATGGAAATCCAACAGCTAGTATAGCACATGCATGTGGAAATAACAACTAAAATCAATACTCATCATTAGTTATTTGAAATAAACGATGTCGCTACATCACTATCCATTTTTAAGCACAAACAAAAGCCAAGCAAGCATTTACTTTTCGACTAAAGTGATAACTACTGAATATTGCTTTCCTGAATGCGGCATGTAGATTAACGTCGCGTTGAACAGTGAACCGTGAATAATATAAGTGTAAAACGCCACATTTAGGCGACAGCGATATTGAACTTCAGTGAAACCGGGCCAGAACTGTCGGGCGTCGTCGCTTGCGCAGGCCGCAACCTTGACCCCGTGCATGCGCGTGAGTCAGCGGTGTCGCGCGGTGCACTTCTCGTGCAGCGCCCCCGCTGACCGACAGTGGCCGACTTCCACTGTCCCGTCTGATAAGCACCCACGCACTGACGTCACCAATAGAACTCGTAATCAACGGACAAATGACCTGTTGTACGAGCAGTTGTATACTATTACAACTATTCTTTGAACTAGCTTGTTTTCCTATGAGTAGTCACTTACCTACTAAGTGTACCTAGGCCTAGATATGTCTTGACATTTTGCAAATCCATAGATTGCATGCAAATGTAATTAACCTCGTGCCGATTGAGGTACTTAGATAAATATCGATCTGATAAATAAAATATAATGAAAGGTATGATAGTAACATAAATATATCGTATAAAATTTCCTTGCAAAGCGGAGTGCCACAAAATAAGTAGCATGATATAACTAACTGTTGAAATCACTGAAGCAATTTCACGAGGTGCAAATTTAATGCTACTGAAGTTTCAATCAGGTCAACAAGCCGCTAAAAAGCGCATCCTGCTCGGCACGGTAACTAGGGCATCCATCCGTGCCAAGGCCTCCGAGGACACATTATTCTATCAAGCGCACTCCGGCTCCCTGCTATTTCTGGGCTTGCAGTGGCCTCTACTCTTATTTATGGACTTCCAACCAGCTTGACGTAGCTCCATAAGAAGTAAATTTTACTTTCTCTAGATTTTTATCGCCACAAAAACCTTCACCAGCCAGCCATTTTAGTTTAAGCCTATCTGACCACGTCGCGTTAATAATATTCTTAAATGCACACTCACAAGCATGTCCCAAATTATCGTGCCTTATCTACGAGGTCAACCTTGGAGTTCTTTAGCCGACTTGTTTACCAAAAGTTTAACCGACAAAAAACGTGAACATACACGCTATGTCGATGTGCCACTGATAAACGCTTCTGTGATTTGGCGGAGCTATAATGGATCGATTTCTTCCGCGTCCACTTAAGGCCGTGATAATTCTTATCAATTTCGACCTCAAAATCAAGGAATAAAAACAAATGCATTTCATGTTATCGACAAGACCTTCCAATTTGAGGCTGTGAAGATTGTGTTGAATTTGATAAGAAAATCGTCTCACCCCGTTTTTTATACAGCTGAAGATGTGAGGTTGAATAACGTATCTGTTAGTTATTAGTCGGTCGTGATTTCGTTTGCATAATAAACTCTGAAATCTACTATGGTATGGGTATGATATGGCGTTAGGAAAATTATCAACCCTTTTAAGAACCTTTAAAATACAGACTAACTTGTATAATTCATGTTTTGTATGAGTATTTTATACTTTTCGGATCACGTAATAAAATTCTCCCCTATACTGATTTTCATGTACAGACGCTAGCTGGTCAAGCTATCCAAAAGTGTCAAATTTTCCCAATTGAACATGAACCTTAGAATTTTGTATTAAAGTTGAAAATCTATCAAATAAATTTGACAGATTGGGGTAGCTTGATGTACTTACCACCCTTTTAGGGGTAGTTTTGGAAAATCGATAAATCCCTCATTTATTATTTACAAGAGTACTTAGGCGTACAAGTGAGCCCTATTAGAGCTAAAAGTGTTCCCTACCAGTTCATTTGTTATAGTAGTTCTAAATTCTAAAATTTTTTTCTAAATACCCCATCCAACGTGATTATCTTTTTACATCATTACACATAATGTAGGTACGTACTTTGAATATAATTTATGTGTATCTAATAAGTTTATTGATAAACACAAAGGTCGAGTACCTTTAACCTTATTTTTAATTTGACAGGTGACCTATGACATTTTTAATTGAGCACCATTCATAGTGGAAGTTTGACCGAATAGCCTCGAGAAAAATTTAGGAGCAAGGCGAAAAAAAAAATTGAAACTAAAGTTTTGACGTTACTTACGTCAAAACTTTGAAGTTTCAATTTTTTTTTTCGTCTTGTTCTTAACTACTATCTGACATAATAAGTAGGTACAATTTTAATAACATCGAGCGAGTTGTTTCCTTTGTCCTTACCTGTCAAATATAACCTTACAGAGATTTTTATTTATGTATGTATTCTAATTATGTGATCCATCAAACATGATTTAAATATTTAAAAGTGTTGAATTTTCCATCACTAATGGCTGTAATGTAACCAGTTCCAAATGACATTAATAATTCGTTACTATGGCTCCATCCTATCTGTGTTTGCGTTATATTTTATTAAAAAACTTCTATATTTTATCTTACATTCCAAGTAAGGAAGCTAGTGCAAAGTTCTCAATATCAGCAGATGATAAGCGATATCAATGTATCCTGCAATATCCCAACACTGGGAAAATAAATATCCTGATTCCTGAGAAATACACCGTTACGTAGCGCAGTTCGCCTGGACATTGTTATATAAAGATTAGCCATATCACCTATGTATAATTCAGTAGATATGCAATGTAGAGAGGTCAGGGGTTCCCACCTTCGACAGTACTGACTGAATTTATATTTTAGAAAGAAATAAATGTATTTATTGTTTACTAAAAAAAACTACCAAAATAAATAACTAAATTAACAAAAAAGGACCACAGCTCAGCTTAATGTCTAGTGGAAGTGATAGGGACTAACCCATGGGTACTATACGCTCGATAGACAACTAATATACATAATATGAAAAAGTTAATTAACTCTGATTTTAAGATTTCAATCAATTCAGTTAAAAAAATTAATTGTTGTAACATTTAATATTGTCACCTGATACAATAAGTGGTTTTATCGTGCAAATGGATGAAGACATTTTTACATTTGTGAAATGTCAAGTTACATGTTTTTAATGTAAAGTGTTTATACTTAAAAGTAATTCTTATGTTTAATTATTTTTAGATTGAGACGATTAGTCCGTGTCGCAAATTATAGAATTATTTATTACCAATTTAAACAGGAACGGCTAGACAAACGAACCACAAACGGTTACGTTTTGCGTAATTCCGTTGCACTATTAACATAACAAGTCTAAATCTACATAGTTGGGCAGTGTGCGCACTAGGCAGTAGGCATAGTGAAGTGCACACTGCGACAACCTTGTGTTATCTGAGTCCAGTGCCCTTGGTCCACTTACAGCGCTATCTCGGGCACATCGCAGCCATCTGATAAACATGCTTGTTTGTTCGCCTGCTGCTGATCGTAATTCATATTTGCAGTCATGTTGTGATAATATTAAATGTATTCATGCATCTGGTTCGGAATGCAAAATAGATATGCGCTTGCATTCAGTGTTGCAACATGTAGACTATACCTAGGAAAGTAGGAACATAAAATCCAAATGACTTTATCATAAAAATGATATCATACAATCAAAATAAAACTCAAATGCAGACACTAATGATTGTATCCGGAAATAAGCGAACAAAATAATTCAATAGGCACACTTTGTTTAACATAAAAACCAATCAACTCTACGTGATTCGATTTAGATTCTTAATGCGGTTTTTTGGTCGAGTCTGTCGATTCGACGCAAGATATGAACGCCGAAATTTGCGACTTACAAAAACGTACAATGACTATCTAGCCGCAGATCAAATTATGTACTATTAGGGTTTTTTAGCATAATGACTGGGCGGCGCTTAGCGGTAACTTGAATGGTAGGCAGCGCTTATTGTGCGCATTTCCATAAGACATAAAGTCTAAAACCCCGAAAATTGTTATGAGGCGATGATTCAACTTTGAAACAATGGAGCTCGAACGTTCAAAGATTATCTGACAATGAGAAGCGACAATTAACGCGAAGGTTGCTATCAGTGTAGGCGACAGAGGAAGCGGAGTACCTACCGTTTGACTGTCGGCTCAATCTGTCGGCCAAAGTCTTAAAAACGATTGAAAGCCTTGAGCGTGTTATGACAAAATCGTTAACGTCTGTTACCGTGTTCCTACTACGGTTGCATCTAAATGATCCTAACACTGTATTTGTTGAAATGATAAGGAAATATAAGCATATTTCCTTGTGTGAGTTTTAATTTTAATACGTGATATTTTGTAGGATTCTCTTCAGCTCAGAATTATTAAAGTATCTAAATGGATATAATATGTAATTGTTAACAGTAAAATGAAATCCGTGGTTCAGAAACCATAGATGTGTGTCGCGAACCGTGACTTGCTCTTTGTGGAGTATATTACTTTTGTGGTATGATAATTTCAATACGAAAAAAGCTCTATCTTTTCTCGTAGGTATGGTGCATTCGGAATTACGATTCTATCTTTGAAAAAGATCTTGATAATGTTTACCGTCATAAATATTATTCCATCTATATTTTCTCAATTTGCTCATAGCATTAACATTCATGGGCGTGGAATTGCAGCAGCAATTGGTCAGATATTGTGTGGAAACTCCATCAAACTTGTATGATTAATCGCCAGGCTGAGTCGTAAACAAGAGATAAAAATACACAGTACTATGTTACAGGGGGCTAGCTAGCAGAAACTGTGTTTTTATGCAAAGTTCATACTTCGCAGTGGACAATGTGACACCTGCACGCCCGCCGCACCTGGATGGAATTTATAAATAGTTTCAGTCAGGTCGCTAGTTACATTGACGCGGTTTTAGCTATCAGCTATTTAAGTATAGGATCTCCAGCTTAAAACCTCATAAGTCTCAGTACCTATATAAGAGTCGATTTCTAGTCCAAACAGGAGTAACGGTAATAGGAATCAAAATCAGACACGTACATAACGAGAAATTAAACTTTTTTACTTAACTACTTTATTACATTATTGAAATAAAACTACTTTTTACGGATTTTATCGCGTATATTGTAGCCGTGACCATGGACGCTGTAAAGGGTCCGAAACTTCGGGATTAATAATATCAATATACTTACGCGATGAAACCCTTAAAAAGTAGTTTTATTTCAATGTATAATATTCGCGTAAATGTCAGAAATCAATATTAATTATATTATGTCTTTTGATTTCAAAAATATCCTTCTATTTTTACCATTTTCTTTTAGCATGTAAGTAGTATATAAATTTGTTTACACGACGAAATGTTCAAAATAAGATTCAGAAATAGATGAATTGTCATGTTGTTTACAAGACCATTCTGCATTTGCTCGTTTTAAAATAAAAACTTTTCAAAACATTTTTTTAATAATAAAAATATATTTTATTTACAAATAATATTCATCATCATCAACCCATATACCTACTGAACAACTGTTGGGCACGGGTCTCCTCTCACAATACGAGGGATTAGGCTATAGTCCACCACGCTGGCTTAGTGCGGGTAATAATATTAGTAGGTACTTAGTATAGATGTTTTTCTTCAGCAATTCATCCATCCAATGCCGAATTAAAGCCCTCAGTTAACTACAACCGCAGACTACATTATTGTTAATTGCATAATATTCTAAAATTGTTTACAATGGAATTTACAGAACAGGTGTCATTTTACAGCCGTTGCAAATGCATTTGTGGCGACAGTTGCACTCGTATACTGTGTTTCCACCAAGAAAAAATAATTGTGTTCAAGCAAGTACTGACCAATGCGCATTAATTAATACATTGTTATGTCTCAGCGACTGTTCATAATTCATATTAATCTACTATGACAATTATTTTGTAAGTGCCTTATTTTATTTAGCGGTAAACAATATCGCTAGCCTGATATTGACAATACAAAATACTTAAGAGCAGTTAATAATATTTATGAAGAGAGTGATTGGAGGTAGAATGTGCCAGTGTGATGGACGAGAAGTCAGGGGTCACCGACATTCGACTGTCGAAGACTTTAAACAATTCACTGCCTTATCTCTCCGAGGTTACGATTGTTTACTGTTCTACAATGTGTTACATACTGTTTCAAACACAAAATTAGATATTACACATTCTGTAACGTTCGTTGAAATGTTTCATAATAAATTCTGAGATTGTAAGTTTAACACAAGAAAAAATCTGTTGAACTTTGTATTATCTCAGCTCCGGTTTCTTGGAATTTGAGAGAGTCTAGATAAAAGTTATTGATTATTATTATTTAGAATAAATATATAATTATTTCATTTTATCAGTTACAAAATGATTAAACAGAAAGTCGCGTAGAATCTCTACAATAATTACGCAAACACTTGACCAGACGTAGGTGAGCAATCCAAAATTATGATTCTCGCATCCGAGAATAACGGACCGTAATTACTAGGATTGATGCAATAACCAGCGCTCGATAACGAATATATATCGAATGAAAGTAATGAAACAAGCGCAAAACATATGTTTATGGACGAACATTATTGAACGAGTGCAGCAAATGCAAGAACGAACATCAATTAAGAGGGAATCACGTCCAACAGCCAATTGAGAGCTGTTGGCTGACTAACAAGCAAACTCTATTATTATAGGCATAAAATCCGATTATAAATTCAGACATGATTTGAAATTGTAGTTTACCTCTATCGAATTCTTTCATGTAAAACCAAACATACCAATGCGCCTCTATACCTGAAGAGTTCAGCAGAGGTGTATTAATGTTCACTCCAATACACCAAAGCCGTAGGAAATTATATTCAAAATGAAAAAGACAAGAATATTGCTTCTATGACCTAGTGACTAAACATGAATGCGAAAAATAAAATATTTTTATCTTTTGAATCATATAGTAGACTGTAAAAAAGAAAATAGCTGTGCAGACCTAAAAATAGCAAGGAAATTCAATAGATGAATAGTAATAAAAGATTTTGCAATAACTAAAGATAGATGGACTATTCTGGGGTCGAAAGGTGAGCCGCTATTAGACTCAATAAACAATTTTACGACAGTGTCAGTGATAAAATGAGAATACAATACGATCAAAGCAAAAGTGTATCCTGTGACTTGAAATTAAAATATAATAACTTTACAGCAAAATGTGTTAAACATGGAATTTAGTTAGTTATTATTAGTGAGTTCACGACCTAAATAACCTTTCAAGTGAACCTGAAGAGGAAAACTTCAATTAACATTGAATAAAATATAATATTTATATTGTTTCTAGATTATTTTAAAACATTACAACATGATTTAGAAGTTTTTTTGCCCTTTTTTGATGTGTATTGAGATGGTAGAACTCTGCTGCTTCGTGAGTTCCTCTAGGTTTAGTACGACTGCATTGCCAAATATTTTATCGCTGAGCATTTACCTATGTGCTAATAATATTAATGTGTTCCGGTTTGAAAAGTTGCTAGTGAAATTGC
This sequence comes from Acronicta alni, assembly GCA_964056405.1. Classification (NCBI taxonomy): domain Eukaryota; kingdom Metazoa; phylum Arthropoda; class Insecta; order Lepidoptera; family Noctuidae; genus Acronicta; species Acronicta alni. The sequence continues at coordinate 11,683,166 of OZ043918.1, forward strand.
TAGGCAAAACTGTGGTCTCAAGATAACAATGCGAGAGTGATACCTATGGTGTTGTTGGTGTCCATAGGCTATTGTTGCCGCTTACTATCAGGCACAGGTCTAAAACTACGTTTGTTTGTCATCTTAGTACAATAAAAAATAGCGTAGGAAACTGAATGCCAAAGAAAGTTGCCAAAAAACCCGCAAGTAACATGACTGACAATAATTTTCAGATGTGTGGCTTGCTATTTTTAGCATTGTAGCTATTTCAAGAAAAACTGTTGCAGTAATAACCAAATCTTTATTTTTTATTGCGTTGCAAGTTGTATAGTCTCATCAGCATGTCATTTTATTCGCATTCCCTTACATATGGTTGCTAGTATAATGCAAGCTCACGAGACTTTAAATTGATATAAAACTTTACTAACTTTATTTTCTATTAGCTACTTTAAAGGCTCTCCAAAAGGAGAATCAATACTACTAAATTTGCATACTATCTTCACCATAGAAGACATTCCAATTCACGAAACACCTACGACCCTAAAACCATTTTACAGTTTTGCTCTACCATGTAAGCAAATTATGTTGCATTAAAATGAGAACACAGTACAAAGCTGACCAAGTTTCACAAGTTATCGATGTAACGGTAAACATGAATAAAATAACGGGGGCATAGAATCCACACCAAATCTAGCGAGTAGTAACCACTTACAATGTGTTGCGTAGCATCGTTACGAAATAGACATGGGTAGGTTCATCTGAGACGGTAATTGGTAGGCTAATGTTTGATACCGTAGCGCTTTTGTTGGTTATAACTGTTTTCAAGTTTGTAACACTCAGTGGAATTTGATCAGGTAATGAGATTTTTTTAATGAGCAAGAATCAGTCGAAATTTGGAATGATAGAAAACGCGAATACTTTTTTTAGGAATGATAATAATGGGAAATGGAATAAGATTGATTCCATTATAATAAAACAATATTATATCCTCTATGGTGTGTTTTTAGACTTCACTTCAGACATGAGTAATAGCAGTAGAATAAAGATATTGATATTGATACCTGATCCGATTCCTTATAAGGAAAGAAAGGTAATACCCGTCAATATAACAGTTACAATAGGGGAAAATGAAACGTCATTTAGCACTTTTTCCAGGAAAATATGTTCATAATTTATAACTAAAGTACCGCAAAAATAAACTCAGTCACAAAGTGCAACCAAATTTATATTCAAGGAAACTTGCGAAATATTAGGAAGTAATGTTCTGTTAAATAAATACAGAGAAGTTTGTTAAAAATCGGAGGTCTTGCAAGTTTGTTCATTAGCATATATCATATTCGTCATTGTCGTTTTGAGTCACGACAATATTGTCGTCATACGTAGCAGATAGTTCTAGATAATATTGTTTATCCATGAAATACTTGGTCCTATATTCTACCTCTTTACTACTATCTGTATTCGCTTTAATTTTCTCTTATGAAAAAAGATTGAAGTTTGTTAGTGGTATGACTGGCTTAGTATTTTTTTCAAGAGTTTAATGAACGCTAGACGCCAACGTATCTGGTCTCCCGAAGAACTAAAATCAGTATCCAAGAAATTTACCGACTACCGAGTACCTATAGAGTTCTGATAGAGATGCATTATCACGTTATTTGTTATTGATAATGATATCAAACTAATCCTGCTTAGTATAAGGATCAAAAATCTGTATATGGGATACAGATTTTATAGGTAATTTGGTAAAAAACCAGTTTTAGAACGAAAATTTGAACATTACTTATGGTCTCAAAAGTCAAGGTTATTTTATTAATCTATTTTAGTACGTCAAAGTAAAATTACCGAGTAATTCGCCGCGTACAGAGCATTACAACAAAATGGTTGATCTTAACCGTGTAAGGCAGTTGCGCAAGAGCATGCTTACTGACCCAAACGGTGCGCAGCCCTCGCCGTCTCGGTCGAACGCTACACGTGGCAATGTCGAGTCGGACGAATTGGACAGTCGTGATTTTTAACTATTTCGACACTACACTCGTCTTAAAAAAATGTTCATTAACATTTATAAGCCATTATCAAAGTATACAGTCCGTGCATCTTGACGGGCAACGAAATTTGGAACAGAATTAACACTAGCTACCGAAGCTTCACATTTTTGACAAATTCTCATTGAATACCTAATTCGTTTGATTAATATAAATTTACTTATTCCAAATTATCGTGTTGCTGTTATTAAACTGTAAGGTAAGCAACTTGGATTTTATTATTAATTAACGGTGAATATAATCATATTATATGTAATAATAAATTAGTGATAAATTCCGGAAATCTTGTTTCATTGTAATTTCTAATTTTATTCCCGTGATTGTTAACGTCTAAATCATCTACATTGGTTGCTTCATAAAATAGCTTAAGTATATTAGTTGAATATGTTATCACCAGAGATCCAAGCTTTTTTACAGCTGTTTTAGGTCTCTTTCTCATCAGTGCTCATTCCTAGCCGATTTTAAGCTCTGAAGAAGGATTACTATAGACCCGGTCATTAAAGGACATGTGCATGGCACCACTTGTTTAACACATTTTGCTTAAAATTTTATATGTAAGTAATCTGTATATGCTGCAAAGTTATAGGAAAAAAAGAGAATACAGCTGAAATTAGGGCAGGTCGTTATTTGGAATTATTTTTATATTTGAACCGTTAATGTACTGTTAACGTAATGGTAAGACACTTTATTAACTACATCAATGTTGTACAGACTACAGACACCAGCAGGTCAAGCTATCCAGAATTGTCAAATTGACAATTGAATATGAACCTTATTTAATGGATTAAAGTTGAAAATCTATCAAAGAAATTTGACAGATTGGGGTAGCTTGATGTACTGGCCTGTGTACTTTGTAAATGTATGTGTTGGTATATGATGAAAATTTGTATTCGATTCCATTATTGCATCATTGCAGGCATTAGTGGAATCTTAGAAGGATATAAAATTTTAAATCGTCCTGATGACTATTCACTTATCAGAGTCTAGAGCGGCAGTTTTCCCTAGTATCATGGAAAGATGATAATGCAAAGTTGTAGTACAATGAGCGAAGGATAGGTTTAGGATATGGTCCAGAAGTTAATTTATAGACGATTTATAGAATTTCTAAACGTATCTTTGTAAATACAGAATATAGTAGATTTAGACTGGATAGGATAGAGAGCTCTACGAAGTCTTTCAATACCACAGTAAGCTTTTATGTCTCATTTATTATCAGAAATATGTTTACCTTCTTGATAGGTCTCAAAATGAACATTCCAGACTGTCTGAGATATAAATACATTTCACTTGAATATTAAATACATCTCTTGTTGTCGGTGAATTGAATGAATTGTGTGATTGTTATTACTAGCCACTAGCCTGGTCACAACGATTGTAATTATGTACTTAGTAATAAAACAATCTATGATTGTGAGACGTAGCTTTTACAGCTCGCGTTATGACTTGAGGGCAGTGATAGCCTAGTAGTATGACCATTGGAGAGGCAAGTCAAAGGTCTCGAGTACAAATCCAAGGCCTCTGACTTTCGATCACTCGCTTAAACGGTGAAGGAAAACATCGTGAGGAAACTTGCATGTCTGATTTTCTTGAAGGTGTGTGATGTCTGCTAACCTGCACTAGGCCAGCGTGGTGGACAATAGCCTAATCCCTCTCATCCTGAGAGGAGACCCGTGCCCAGCAGCGGGACAGTATATGGGTTGATGACTTACGAGTACTTATGTTGGTCGCGGTTGTCATACCAACAGTTATGACAGTCGTTAGTGGTAGCCGGAAACCCAAGCCTGACAACCAATCTATCAGGATATCGGTATTACCCAGAAATTGGGTGGCAGAGGTCTGATTGCAGTCGTTTCGTGTAAGGTTATATTTAGACTTATCTGGTTAGACTGGAAGACGAACCCAACATGGTAAGAGGCTAGAAGGATGAGTGATGTCTTACGTCGAATGATGACTTACGTCTCGGTTTATACAGGGCGAGTAAGATTTATGTTAGATACAAAGATATAGCTACCACAATGACAAAGACAATATTTTAACCGCAAACAACAGAAGCTCTTTAAAATTATTATATTATTGAATCGGTACTTATTATACGTGTTCGCTTCTGTATTCTGAAGATTTATAAGTAGTAGTTAGTGTACATATAACGCGTTATAAGAAGTTATTTTGCAAATGAATATGCACTTATCCAATTATATGTAGATATAATAATATTCTCTACTACCCAGACATGATTCAAGAAATAGCTCGCAAGGGCAATGAATTTATAATACCCATTTTTTATCAAGCACATAATCCATTTCGCAGCCATGTAGGCAGATAGAAAATACATATCAATAATGCATATGTAGATAATAATGTGACATTCGTGTGTTGTATGTGTGTATCTAGATATCGCGTCCGTTGCCCCCTCACAACTCGGTGACATTGGCGGAGCACAAATAAAGTGATAACCACACACTAATAATAATGTAGATACATAGATATCTCGCATCTCTGTCTATAAACAACGTATGTCATCATTATTCATTCTGTTCTCATTTATCAATTTTTCCCATGGAGGAATATTGAACGAGTCTGATTGGTAGTTTAATGTCATTTCGAGCATGAACAAAATGTACAGAGGCGGAATTAATTCTATTAACCATTCTCTACTCGTCAACATTAGGGTGATGCAGAGACAAGATATGGTAGCAACATACTGCATTTTTGGGAATTTCAGCGTGCCTAAGGGAAAGCACAGGAGCGCCACCCCGGTGCGTTCATTGGAGATCTCGAAGACCTCAGCATGCTACAAATAGCCGAGTTTTTAGCAGTAGGAGTCCGGCATAACCCTGCACCTTTCCTTCCTCCTTCGTCGAGAGACGGAGGTCATGATTATTACATGGAAAAAAGTTGCAGTAACAGTGTAGGTAACTATGAACATTAGAATCTTATTTTCCTTATTTACCTCACAGAGCTAAGCTTCGTAAAAATATTACAATGCAAAGGAAATTCGCTCACTGATCTATGAATCAAATATTCAAACCAGTTTTCATGTTCACAGTACCGATCGAGTTGAATATTCTCGATTGGATAAATATCTACTTCCATCGGAAGGGATCGTTAATGTGAGTTCGAATGTAGCGATATTCTACTGTAAAATATTGTTTAATGAGCAATTAAAGAACCGTGAGTCGTGACCGAGACGTAACAATTGTTTTTCTATGATGTCTGCGAATTGTTACTTGACGATTATGGATCGGAAATAAGTTTTCGTATTTCAAATCAACGGTAGAACGAGATGACGTCAGAAAAAAGATGGCTGTCGTTGTCATGTGATAAAAAGTTTGTCTCTAGTGACCGAGGCTTTTCCATTATTAAAGATAATCATAATCACTATGTGCATACGTAAGTTAAGCTACGTGTACATGAGCGCGCTAAATAAATTTTTGTCGAGGTGCGAGATCAAACTGTTTGTTGTTCACCAACAAAAAACGAGTGGGTGAGAACTTGAACCGACAAGATGATTGAACAATGACTAATGTGTTTTATCCATGGTGGTGCAATGATCTCACTACATATCGCAATTGCTAACATCTTGAAATTCGGTTATTGTGGCGTCACACTCCGTAATATAATAAAGGCACTTGGCTAATGTACGACGCAACAAAAAGTCGGTAATATTTAGAATTTCGATCATAGAACTCTGCTCAGAGGCTATTCATCTAAACACACCAAAATACAAAGTGACGTAATCTGTAAAGTTTAGTGAACGCCCGTGGCAGTACTGTGCCCGCGCGCACGTTGCCTCGCAAGTCTGTGAGCTCTCAAGGTCTGCGCGCGCGCTTGATCAAGGCCATCAGTGGCAGGAAGGCATCGTAGCTGATTGTTTCGCTGTTAAGTTCCTACATACCTTGGTTGATATAAATTTTGTGTTTCGCGAACGTAGTCTAAGCGCAAGCCATTTAATAATGACCGTCTTTGTACTCTACCTTATTGACAATGTTTTCGATGTTTTCGAGTTTCAACTCACGTAGAATTACGTCATTTGGTTGTAAAAGGACAGAGATGGATATTTTTTTAATCAAATGCCTACAGTGCGATGCCAAAAAACTGCACGGAATTTTGTTTTGTTTTACCTACACAAGTTATGTTAATAATGCGAGATTAATGCGAGACTTGGCTCACTTTTTATCAGGAGTTGGTTCAAATTAGAAACGCAATGAAGAAAATATTATTTTCAATTTACTTCCTTATTAGGGAGAAATTATACCTACTACACAAAAATGTTATAAGTATCGAAATTAGTGTTGGTATGTTCAATATTGATGGTTGTTTTTAGCGAAGAATCTTGGTTTAAATTAAGAGAACCATTAGATTTTAATTTAATTTAAATCATGTAATGCATTTTATTCCCCGATTTATTTTGTCATCTTCAATAAGACTGTGACCAAATTTAAAACAGAGGACAGGGCTCGGAAACTAAGCGATCGGAGACACTTACTTATACCCTTACTTACCCCTTCCCTCTACCTCAAGCAATGGACTGACGGACAATGGACGAAGATAATCATCTTCTTTCTTCTTAATAATGATGATTATAATTAAAATGTAACTACTTGGTTGTTGCTTGCCAATTGATCGCATCACATCCCAAAATACTTTTTGAGATAAAACGTGTATCTTCTCCAAGTTCCAATCTATCTGTATACCCAAAATCTAACAAAATTGGTTCAGCGGTTTAAGCGTGAAAACGTCACAATAAGACAGTCACTTTCGCTTTTGCCACGCGACATTTATGACGTTCGTTAGTGGTACCCAATCAGAAATCCGGAAAGTCTGAAAAACAGATTATATTAAGGATATCGGATGCGGAGGTTTCATGGAAAATTCAGCAGAACCTGGTTAGATTGGAAGTTGACCCATAGTTGGGAAAAGGTGACGATGATGATGGTTACGAAGATAGACCTATTTAAAGTCTATGATAGATTACCCGGAGTCGGTTTACTCAATAAACCATGAGATAAACATAATCCAACATAGTATCACAGTCATGGGAAGTGAGTTTTAGTTTTTGTGGCGTCAGAAACATAATTATTGTCAGGTAGCGATGGCGGTGCCGCGATAATACACTTTTTGTGTTTATTTCCTCACTGGAACTAAAATGGGAAATCCCTCTGTTGTGAATTTTAATTTGAGCCTTAAATATTCTATACCTATGTCGCTTTAGGTCTTAACTGAATTCATTATTTGGTACTTGTATCATTATATCGCAAACCGCTTAAAAGAGGGAGGAGTACTTATATTTCTTTGAAATAAAGCTACTTTTTGCGGATTTTATCGCGTTATATTGATATTATTAGTCTTTTTTAGTGTCCATGGTCACGGATAGACTCTGACTGTAAAGGGTCCGAAACGTCGCGATAAAATCCGTAAAAAGTAGTTTTATATCATAGTGTCGCGTAAGTGTCAGAAATCTATACTCACTTAATATTTCTTTTAACAGTTCTTAGGAAACTAAATGTTATGTTAGTTGATGTTAAGATTGGGTTCATGTGAGTAATGAAAAGAAGGATAGTGCAGAAAAACTGAGGGCACCACATACCGACTAACCGGCACTAGCAATCTTGTCCCAATAGGATTCATGGACACAGTCATATCATGGATCAAGCCTCTATATAAGACAAATTCAATAGATAAACCCTTACGCTTTCACCGCATCATATACCTATTTTACTAATGATTAACAAGGAACCGACTACAGCCCTACCAATCTATAAATACTACAATCAAAACCACAAACGAAGGTCCTCAATAAATAAGGCTGCAATTTTACACGTAGGTATATGATTAAGGAAATTTCTATACAAATACATTTCGCGCTTATCTGAGCAACGCCCACGAAGTTATGCCGGTTGGATCGAGCCTTATTTTTCGCCTTTCTTTCGCATGCTTTCGGCACCGATGTACGATGAAATTGAAACGCCAATAAATACAAGAAGAATGAGCCGTCATTATTTTTACATTTACGCAACACGAGAAAGAAAAACAGGGTTAAAAAAATGTATATGAATTATGAATGTAGGTTGAATGGGGCGTTCGAAAAACGTCGTGAAAATGTGGAAGTTTCCAGACGTTGCTTAAATATGTAACTCTCAGTAGCTGCTCGGAGTTTTGGTATATTTTGCCTGGTTCATTGCAATAGGTTCATCTCCTATTACATGGAAGCTAAACATACCGGCGAACTGTGGGTGTAGATTAGTACACCCCTGCCTAACCCTTGGGGATATACGGGCGTGATGGTATGTTTAAAATATTATCATAAGAACGAATAATAAATGGCATTCGAAATGCTGATACAAATTAACGAAGTTTTTCTTGCAACCGTTGAGTAAATTTAAAATATAACACTCTTCTTTGTAAATAAATCAGCTGAGTTTAGTATTAATAGTGTTAGAATTAGTTTTGACATGTTGTTGGCAATCTAGGATTAAGTAGATGTTCTATCTTCTCTCCAAGTCTCGTTTTATATGAATCCGCATTCATAATAAAGACTGATTGTCATAAACGACGCACAATATTTTATAAACGCTTTTTATTTCTTTTACCGTGGTCTTTGACACTAAAAATGAGACTTTAAGCACTACCTGAACGAAAATCTTTTTTCTTTTGGTCAGCAAAATGTATCCGAAACACCGGTTTTTGGGGCGTAACCGTGGTTCTTAGTAATTTATGTATATTGTAATGGTACAATTATTCGCGCAGGTTTTTTATTATTTTTTCTACTCGCGGCAAGGGCCCTACTCCGCCTCTTTAAGTACCGTTCGGCGGTTATCTTCGCATTAAGTTACCAAACCGTTAGTTCCCACCTCGAGTTAATATCGTTCAGGCATGTAAGCAAACACTGAACTCTATAAAAAAAAATCTATTGCCTCTACTTGAGTAAACTGACCTACCATGCGATGGGAATTAAATTATACGGTAACATCGTTTTCTTATGGCAACACCAATTAAAAATATTTCATGGGGTTATCGGTAGACACGGGGCGGGGCGTAATTGGCGTAACCATCGTAGGTCTGTAAATTAAAACAGGGTGATAGGTTGTCTAAACTAAAACTTAGAAATACTAGTTAATATAATAATCGCCTGATTCTGTGAACATAAAACATTATAGAGCTATTTTTAGTTAGGTACTCATTAAATTGCTGTCTGTAACTTATACTATGTCCAAAATTTTACCTTTTTGTGAGAAATTAATTACTTTTTTATTAAAATATATTATCATATTTGTTTTTTTAGTAAACCCTAACATTGTGAAACCTTTAAGTAAAAGATATTTTGATTGTATAAACCGAGATATTTTTTTTAAATCTTTATTTCAAAATTGCTATTTAAAATAAAACTACGTTTTACGGATTTTATCGCGTTAAGTACCCTATGTTTGTAAGTTTTATTTCAAAGTTTATAAAGCTAATATTCTCTTCATACTTAAGTATCAGAAATAAACTTGTTTTTAACAGAGGATATTAGTAATAAAATAATACTTAATTATTTCCTTTTGTGCATGGAAATAATTATTATTTCGACTGTTAGGATGTATGATGCCATTTTCCTTTAACTGTACAAAAAAATTACATGAACGTACACTTCTAAGATTATCTCATATATTTTTCTTGCACTTCAATCGCAAAGTGCGCTTTAAATCGCATACAAAGCAATAATGTCATAATTGAGATGTACCAGGGCATAAGAAGTGACAATAAGTTGATAGACTATCGTTGCCGAGCGAAATAGTAGTACTTGCCTTAATCGACTCTCTAAAGCGATCGTCAGACAGAAAGCGTCAATACTTGGTCATGTAGACAAGTTGCAAGCTAACGAATTAATCGAAACAAAATGTATCGAAATTATTTTAATATTAATATATTATTACTTAATTAATCGAATCGATCGAAAGCTTAAGACATTTGCCATATATTTAGTTCGTCGATTCGAAATTAGAACGTAATCATAATCATCATCAATCCCTATCCCACTGTTGGGTACGGGTCTCCTCTCATGTTGCATTTTTTTAGGTTCGTGTACCCCATTCCCGTTAAGGTGGAAGCAATGGTCAGAAAGAAAGAACGAAGAAAGAAAGAAATACACATTTATTCCGAGAAGGTCCGTACACAGATGAAATGAGGAATGAACATATAAAACAAAGGTCACTAAGGTGTTCTGTCAGCATACTTGCTCCGAATGGGTTGCCAGCTCAACATTATGCTGGGCGTATTTAATACCCAGCGCTGGTTTTCACTTAGGAATTTACGATAGGTTCAAATGGATCCCGAAGTTCCCGGATTAAGAAATTCATCAGTCATAGAGAGCTAAATATGAAATGACACCAGACACCTCCCTCGTCCATGTATGACTCAAAAAAAAAAGCAGAAGAAAAAGCAAAGCTGATTATGAAAGCGACATTAAATACAAAAACATCAAAATGTAATCAACAATTATTATTTTGAAAAGATTAAAGCGTATATCAGATTGTAGCTAAAAGCCAGTTTAAAACAAGCATCCACAATGTTGTTGAAAGCTCAAAAAAAATCTCTGTCGTGTAATTTTAGCCTTCTAAAATCCCCGCGGCAAATCTGACATATCAATTTGACATCGCGGGTTCTAAGCCGATTAAAATTTTGGGCTTCGAGACATACCTTGTCTACCAGAGATTAAAACTATACAAATGTATACTTCCATGGCTATTTACGATGCAGATCAAATAACGAATATCGAGTTTTTGTTGTCGCATTAGGAACTTGTTGCGTACGAGATTTCAAGTTGCAGGTTTAGGTAGAGCCTTAATCACAAGAAAAAGTTCAGTCATTTTTTTTATTCGGCATAAACAAACATGTTTACTGCGCAAAACCATCTGATCAAAAAACACCTTCAAAGAAGTCCTCATGCATTTTTAATAAGTTATACTGACGGCAATTTGTTTCACAGGATGGGGTTTTCGGTTTCACGGTCGCAGTGTGAGACGGAGGGACCTTGAAGCAACGAATGTGGGTACCATCGTCCGCGCAAGTACACCTGATCAAACATATGGGCCGATAAGCGGGACACTTGATGAGCCTCGGCTGATAGCGACGCCTTCCTGGATCTACACACTTGAACATTACACACTTCAGACTGTCCGCTTGATTGTGAACAGACTGAAATACAACATTCGTAAAGTACACACATGTGTGGGTATATCAGTTACACATATAGTAACTAAACTACATTCCAACAGTTTTATTCTTTTTACCTCGGAACACACATACCCTTACGACTTACAACTACTTACGAGTAAAGACTTTAATGGCAAGAGAATTTCGCAGCGTACGTGCATTGCTCGAAATTGCATGTTGCATTAACGTGCCGTAAAAAACAAGTGTAACTTTTTCTTTCATTCAAGAAACAAAACAGTAATAAACATAAAAGCAGGCGTGAAGGCAGCAAACAGTTTTCCCGACAAGTGTAGCGCCTTGAATACGTTTGAAGACCTTGGGTTATAAAGCAGACTGCAAGCCTTTTAGTACACAAGTGGCTCAGTAAAAAGCAAAACATTGAAAGAGTCTCGTTTCATATGCAAATCGCTATTGATATGTGCATGCGAGACACACAGACGCTGCATACAGCTAACAGCATCTCGCTGCAGCCAAACACAATAACTTATATTTTACAGACGCTATATTTGCCTCTCAGACAGAACATGTAGGAGGAAAACTATAACTACAAAAGATAAAGATATGTCGAGCTTGAAGAAATAATAAAACTCGCTGGACAGATATGTAAGCATAAAATAATTTACGGCTTTAAGGGCTATAACGTATAGGCAAGGGGTTTTTATGATATATTTTAAGAATCCAAGACATTTTATGACACCTCGCTTCCATAAGTTTGCTGATCTTGGAGCGCATGTGTTCACGTCAGGACAGACTACTTTTTATAGCAGCTATTGTAAGTTATCGTGAGGCTGCTTAGTATGCGGCGAGTCTCCGAGCGCAAAACTGATACAATGTGGACAGGTAAATAGGTAGACACCGACTGAGATAAATGAGCACCGGCTAGTCGCAACAATAAGCACGTCTACCAGAAATGCTCGTATATGTTCAACTGCAAGTGAATACACGCTCGTGATGGATCCATTAAATGCCTCAAAAATGCGGCTATAAAATGAGGAATATCGAATGGATAATAAAGCGGGATTAATTTACTACTTCATGCTTTAACATGTGAACATGAATAAGTTACATGAGCCGAACCAACTGCGGCATTCAAAACTATAATATCTAATGGAAGCTGAAGGACCTAAACACCTTCTCCCTTTAATTCAATTCGACCCAGGCGGAATTGATGTCCCATTATATGCAAGCAAGCGATTTGGCCATGGCCAAAAATTCAATAGCCCAAAGCGATTGAGCTGGCACGTGTAACTTTTTGTGCAAAACTCTTTGGAATTCCTTTAATAATAACTACCAGAAAAGGTTCTGGGTTGAATATCTTATTATGCAACATTTTAATAGGTTTCGGACTATTTTGAAGGTTTTAGCTTTAATTTAGTAACGTGTTCGGAGTTGTAGCCGTCATCAATCATCTTAGGATCGCGTGTTGTTATGCTTGTGTGGTGTGAAGTAGAGTAAATATAACAGACAAAGGTTCAAACAGTGACCGGTCGGGAGATGGAGTGAATGAATGAAAGCAGTCGATAGTTAATGTCGTAGTAGGAGCAGCGAGTAGAGCGGTCGCGTCGGCAACTTTCTACGCGACCTCGAAATGCTGCATTCACTTTCCTCACGACTCGACACCGGTTACGCAACCGACACCACGACCGACATATCGACGCAGCGCGCGCTGCCGACCCGCGACGGCACCCAACATTCGCTAAGCATCCACTCAGACACTCTTCTAACCCTGCTCGACACCATCATTAACGAGCACCTGCCCACATCACGCCCTCCTTAATCTCCAAACAAACAGTTCATTACATCACAGCGCGTAACAAAAGCCCCAAAAAATGTGGAACACTTCACAAAGAAGGGACCTGGAAGAGTTATAAAATAAGTGCGCAAAATATTCGAAGGGCAAATAAAAACGCCAGGTGCCATGCCTCTTGTGTTCAAGGTCAGCGTTTCCTAGAGCTGCATATAGGTATTCTTTTTATTTGTTGCATGTCCCTTCACTGGGACCGGCTGGCGTGCTTCAAACCAGTTTGATGCTATTCTCCATTCCGTGGTAACGCTGAGCGCCTACACTTCAAGTTTTTATTTCTCTGTTTTAATGAAATCTATGTAATTAAACTACGTTTTACTATTTAACGACATTTTAATTATTCGTTGGAATTAAACAAACTATCGTTTTTTAAGTGAATATAAGCTTCTTGGGTTGCATATAATTTAATATATCACAAATTAAAGTAATTAATTCAACTGGTTATAAGTAATATTGTATAGAGTTATTCGAAAGGAAGGATCAACATACTGTAGTTGCAAATGTCGTAAAACAAGACATATCCATTATTAACATAGGTACAGTTAACTCCTTTTGGATTGGCAAGCCCTTTCTGACGAACCCTTTACCAAGAATATTTTATAGCAAGTTGTATAACTTTCTATTAAATTGAAAACAAAATGCGCCAAATTGATAGGTGGGCGTGCAACCTTGGCGGGCAAAGCAACAGGAACAAAACAATCCGCCAGCAAATTTGGCGTTTTTCAAGACTTCGACAACTGCAAACCGCGCCAGCCGGAAGTGGGGACGGTCTGAGTTTATGTAACCTAATCACCTGCCGGGCTCGAGGCCAGCTTCGCCGATTCAGAAAAACCAAGGCCACGCCAGACAGAATGCGGGCTAAGTCCTATGTATCTAACCCTCCCTTACTTCAGTGTATTCATATACAGCAGGATGTTGCATAAGCTTTGTTGTTTTGTTAGTCTTCGTGTAGAGTCCGCATCGCATTTTAGATTAGTTTTTTGTAGACGTGGTCGTAGTATTCTTATTACATGACACACGCGAAACTAAGCTTTAATGTACAGCTGTAGAATTGTTTTTTAAGTCAGCCACTACTTGAGCAGCCAAGAGACTAAAATATTCAGTTTGGAGCCAGTTGCGATGCTCAAAGTTTGCTGAGGCCATCAAACTATTGTCATTCCCACGTCGTCGCTACATATATTTGAGATGCGCTTAATATCTTAAAAGTGTGAAAAGTGCATAGTTTTTCATGTAACTTTCCCGATTTAGCAGCGTCTTATTTGCTCTTTTCTGCGATACTGGTAACTTGGCGCCAAGGGAAGGAAACTTTCAGACTAAATGACCTGGATAGAAATTGAGTACTTGGTCCTGTACCTACTTTGAACTTCTGAACGTGAGCTGTAACAACCGCTGAGATACGAAATATTATAGTTGGAAATGCTAAACTTCACCTTAAGAGAGAAAATGCGCAAATTAAATCTTCATTCTCCAGATAGCGATGCGTCACTAAAGGATATCCAAAAACTCACGAGTAAATATTGAAATACATATAAAATGAGTTTTGACAAACGCATCCGTATGGGATGGTATCAGCCGTATGAAAAAAAAGTTCATCGGGGGAATTCCGTGGTGAAGTATTTCGTGGGTGAGCCGAAAAGGGCACCATCCCCATTGCATGGGGCGCCCGTTGCTAGGGGCAACGTGCACTATCTTTGTATCAATGAACATGCCGCGCTCATAGAACGCAATCATAATAGAAAATGGACTTGAATAGACAATATATGATTGTGTTGCTGTTGACATTATGTGAATGATTTGGGGCTCGAGTGAGATTTATAGTCAGCTGCACCTACCCACTAAAAAATATTATTTCAAAGAAACAAACCAGGCAGGATATGAGATGTGGCCATCCATGTTCTTTATATTTAGTCAAGTGTTTAGTTTTATGACACATTAAGTCAGAATTTTATATTTAAAGCATCGTTAAACATGAAAGGCATAATTTTGAATGTATAAGTATGAGATGGTAAAGTTTCTGCTTTAGATTTAAACAGCATTGTTTTATGCTTCACTGAAGTATGAAAGCAATACAAATATTAAAACAGATAAGAAATAAAGTACATTTCACATGAAATACATACCTATTATCACGATTGTATTCCCTGCAGGGTTAGTCAGAGGTGTACCTCTTGACAGTACACCCACAGTGATAGGAGGTCCCATGTAATAGGAGCGAGGAGCGAGGATACGAGCCTATTACCGTCGACTGTTACAGAGAATTTAAATAACAGTGGCGAGGAGGAGATCGAATTTGTGCCCGTTTAATGGAAATAGGCGCGACCCCTGAGATTAGATATAAAAAATACGGGTGAGGTGTGGGTGTACATTAGGACAACTCTACCTAACCCTTCAGGGAATACAGTCATAGTGATATATCTTGATAATATAAAGAGACTGCCCTGAAAACTTAATTAAACAACTTTAATCATTTTAACATTTAAAACATCTGTTACAGTGGCACGTAGGTATTCGTATAATATGGGGGGTACACAAACAAAACACATTTGAGGCGTATATTGTACGACGCATACGCAGGCAGGTGCAAAACGCAGCAAATACTTAGTATTTGTTTTGTAAATATCAAAGATACTTATAGGTACCCAACATCGTGCCTGAATTTCTCGAAGAGCTAGGCAGAGGTGAACTGACGTATACAATGTGTTACAAAATACCTCGTAAAAAATATAATTAATTATCAAACCCAAAAATTTTGTCAGCTGTCTTGTCAGGGAACCAGATTATTTAACAGAAAGGCCTACGTACCTATGTTACCTAATAATTGTCTACTTTAATAGTTTTTCTATTTTTCATTCATAAATGTTGCTGTTTTCCTTTTTTTGAGGACTGTTGTACAGCGTTACTACGGTTCTTAAATATTGTGAATGGACTCGTTATAAGGCCTAAACCTCCTTTCGGCTTTACGGGTAATTTTGTAACACCCTGTATAGTTTTCCGTTATGATTTTGGTCCTTATGTAAGCCTATTGAGGACTTAAGGACCAAAATCGTAACGGTTAGTATCAATATAGGTACTAACCGAGAGAATGCCTTAGTAGAAAATCTCTCATAGTAAGAAATCCGTTAAATTTCTCGGCAGTTAATTTCATACAAATTCTGTTCATTTTTTTTATTTTACTAAGGGAATTGCGGCTGCTGAAACTTAAAAAACTTCTAATCTGCTTAAATATTTTATAAGACATCGAGAGAAATTGGAGCAGAATTCTAAGGTGGCAATTTAAAAATAGAATCTTAGCGGAGCAGTCAGGATGACCGCCAATGGCCCAGACAATGATAACTTCGCCAACACAGTTTTTAAACTAAAAATACTTGAAGCCATTCTTCCTAATTAGAAGATACAAAAAATAGGACAAGAACAATAGTTATCATTTCCATATCGAGTCGGGCAGCTAGTAAATTTTTTACCAGCACGAATATCACGGGCAACGAGACACAGTGAGTTTAATGTCGACATCTACAATTATAATGCGCCCGCGCCGTCGACCATAATATTTTTCAAAAGATCTCCATGAATTATTTATTCCTTGCGTAGACACCATTACAATTATTTCTTTTCTACTTGAAGGAAACGACTTGTGAATAATAAGTATTGAAACATTTGAAATTGTAAAAAGTAAGATAAGGTGGTCACGGCAAAATATATTACCTATATTATACGTTTATTTTATATCTCTACATAAAGTCAGTTTATATGTATAATTTTCATTTATAAGCAGTTTTTAGGTACCTTTGTGGATGTATTTTTAACAAAAACACACATTTAATATTTTTGTAAATAACCTTCAGAAGTAACGGTACCTATTTTCCGTTTTGATTTGCAGATGTTGGTGTCCATTTCGAATTTAGCCATGCATTTGTAATTCTCTTTGGAAATAAGCAGTAAAATCTCATATTTATAGGTTAGGTTATGAAGTTTCATTATTTTAAACGCACACATTTGCGTACGCTTGTCGAAAGCACCACTAAAGTGCTCCAAATATAGACAACTACATTTAGCATGACAGATCCGCTAATTGAAACTTTAAAAGTTGACAAATTACACGTTTGCCGACCGCTTTGCGCATCAAAACATCAAAGTGAGAGGCAGTGTGGTCCCTTGAAAGACGGACAACATAAAAAAAGGCCTTTCACAAGTCACGGAGTGTGGTCGCGAAAGAGGTAAACGTAAACAGTGAGGTTATTGACCTGGGTTCAACTTGACACATTTTTGGACGGCCCAATTGTACGGGAGCGCCGACCTGCGCCGCCGACTTGCGCAACGGGAATCCGGTTGTGCCAATCGGCTTTGGGAATCGGAACCGAAATGGAACGCTTCCTGTGGTTCGGGAACTTGGGATGCACCGTTTTAAGGGGTCTTACTTTCACACGAGTTTTAAGTCCTGTTAAGCATTACTTCTTTTAGATATTTTTTAAATTTGTTGACGTCATTCAAGGAGTATTCATTATCACTGTCTTTAAAACAATAATCTTTGTAGCAAAGCGATGATTAATTTTAATCATGGATGAAGAAATCATTTTAATCAAGTGTCGTCACTGTTGCGATAAAGTAATAAAAAACAAAACAAAATTCATTTTAACGCGAATGAAAGTCTATAAAAAATTAACGAGGCTTGTATAAACAAACAATATGTTATATTTTTTGGCAACAACATCCTTCAGTGTTTTCTTGAATCAATTATTTATTTGGCATGTATGTTCCATACTTTAACTCCATCCAAAATAATCTTTTATGTTCTCAAAATATGGTGTGATGCGTAATTTATAGCTAATTATTGTATTCCATGTCAATCACCCAAAAATTCAATTGGTGACTAAATTCAATGACGCATTTACGTTTGTTTACTAAAATTAAAGAAAGAATGTTGGACTACACAAAACATGCAGTAAAGTTAGGATATAACCGAGTCAAGAAACGCATTGATAAAATATTTGTTTCATGGTTTTCAACCACAGAGGTTTCAACAATTCTTTATCAACAAGGACCATTAAAGTAATAATACTAATAATTCATCTGATTCATGATTAAATTATATCAAGTGTAAAAGAGACTAATAACCTGCTAGATAACACTTTGGTTACACATCCGTTGTAACAATGAGGACAAGGTTGGGTGTGAATATTCCAACCACAAACAAAACTAGACACGGAAGAGTTAGGAACGGTTGAGCTTGAGCTTTAACGAAAGCAATCTATATCTCTTTGAGAAGATTCCGCTAATGTCACGAGGGGATGCACGAAAAAATGCAGGTAGGGGCCCGAGCATCGACCCCGAGGCTGTTTGGACGATGACGTCATCGCCTTCTGCGGCCCGCTCAACAACACGAATGTGTACCAATGAATGGTTACGTCATGCGTTTGTTTGGTTTTTTACACTGAACTTGCGGCTTTGTGGTTCCACATCTTAAGATCACGACCGTGATTCGCTGCTTTGTTTCGAAATAAAAAAAAACGTAATGAAATACAAGCACTCGGACCAAAATAATCTAGTGGCATCACTGCCCAAAAGACGAAACAAGGATAAGCGCATCCACAAATAAACAACACATTCGTGTTCTTGACCGATCCCTAATATTCCGAGAATTTGAGCACGCATGCGGATCCGTCGGCAAAATGAATGTTATTTTTTGCGTTTCCAATGTGTAACTATACAATTTGCACTAGAGCCCCGGTGTCGATGACCTCTCGCCAGCTGTTTGACTATCGTGGTTTACAAAGCAAGCACAAGGTAAGATGGGTTACTAAGGAATCGTACGCTGTGCCGGTATACGCTTTTATTCAAATCGTAACAAAAGAGGCGTGAATAATGACATCATTATTTTCTCATAATGAGTAAGTAGTGGTACCTACCACAAACAATAGCAAGCTATGGAGCTAAACACTTCGCAGTTTCGGATATTCACGAATAATTCTGTTACCGCTTTATGACGTAGAAAGAATCAATCAGGATGAAAGAAAGACGTAAAATTCACCGTAGAGGTGTATTAACGAAAGCCATTTAAATGTATATTTCTTATTTAGATGGTGTTTTGAATGGAATATAAAACAGGGTCGAGTCATGGGCTTAATTTGTCCCTGCGCTCTATACTGCGTCGAAGCGTGGGTCATGAGGAAGCATAAATTTAGAGGAGTCGGTAACGGCGGCGCGGCGTGGCCCCACAAACCCACAACAGCTGTAGACAAAACGCCACGCTCACTAACACATGCTTGCACCCCTGCAACACGCACACCACTGAACACCGAACACGTACACGCAACGTTAATATACGCAGGTTTATGTATACCAGATGCCCCTAACCGAGGGAGACGAACATACTCATAAACTTCAAGTTAGAAGAGAACGCTACATTGAGGGAGTGAGGCTCCGTTTGACAACATGCAGAGACGTCTAATTAAATGTAGTTGAAGGTCGAAAAAATAAAAGGATGTATGATACATTATGTCAAGCACTCGAATATGTAAGATGTAAAAACCAGTCGGACACAGCTGTAACGACTAGCGATGCGCATACACACCGAATAGCATTGCCTTAAACAGCAAATGTTTCGTAGGAGCGAGCTAATAGAAAAATAAACAGAGCCGGTCCGAGCGAGGCCGTTGTTAATTAACATACAGATAGTTTAATAAAAGACAGGAAGCAGGCAGTGAGGGGAGTAAGCAATGAAGCGGTAAAAATAGAAGCGGGGGCGACAGGGACGCGCAGGAATCGATCCTATGAACAATACGACGATGCACCGCTTCATGCCAATCAATAATAGATGCTACTAGCGTGCAGCAGTTCCGTGTATACGACGCTTATTTGGATTATTGAAATCGTATCCTGTGATTTCTTACTCGAAAAATTATGTGCTTCACCTGAAGTACTTTCTAGTAAACTGTTTGAATTCAGTTTTCAGGTAATATAATATTTTACACTTCAAAAGTGAATTCAAACCGTTTATGATCATCATTATATTAAATCGCAGTTTTTTTTATTTATTCGTCCGGTATTGTTAATTGCTAAAGATTAAAATTTTGTTACAGAACAAGTTTCATTATCAGCTTCCGTTAATGTAAATGGATCATTGAAACGTTTTAATTTTAAAGTATATAATTATGTCACTTAAATAAATTATTTCTTCAATGCAAACCCAATTAATATTTAAATTAACATTAAAATACCATTCATATTTAAATAGTAGCTGGTTGATTAAAATTATTTTCATTTAAATCTATATTTCTTGTTAACCGCAGCGCCAGTCGTAAATTGAAACCCTTGCCAAACAAGGACATTAAAAAAAAACAAATAGCAATCGTATTAAAGTTTCGGGGAAAGTCCCAAGCGCCCTTTCCGTATTGCAACCGCATTAATTAACAAAGTGAATCGATGGCGAGTGCGGAAGTGGTCGGGGACACCCGTCCCGGTTATTTTAGCCATGGCGCGCAACTGCCGCGCACTTGTCGTAGGTCAGGCACAGGAATTCGAGCAAGCCCTAAGTGTTGGGGGAAAATATAGGTCATACAGTAACATGAGAGACGAACCATGACGCATTGTACGGGTTCGGTGCAAATTGGGTAGTTTATCGGTCATGCGGCATTGTTGTGGCAGGTCTGGAGGTCATTACACTCAGATAAGGTTCACTGACGTAATGCAATTAGGTATATTTAAGTATTGACTGTGTATTATTTATGACGTTAGCCTATTATTGGCTAATGATGAGCAATATGATGTTTTCACTGCTTGTGTTTTTAATTAGAATCACTGCAAAACATTCAAATTACCTGTAACAATTCCGACAATTCGACATCCATATTACCGGTGGAATAAAATTGGTGTCAATTTGTTCTTATTGCTATGCCACGGTCTCTAGATTAGAGATTTTTTTTCCAAACCGCGTTCACCGCAGTGGGAACACAGCAGGAGTCTACCGCAAGCTCTATACGAGCGCATCTCGACGCAGCCAGGCAAAACCACGTCTAGACGCCTCTGTATACAAACACCGCCATTATACCCAGACCTGCAATATTCATTTACTTTCCTTTATTTAACAAGGTTGAATTAGCACCGGTGGGGCGTTGAGGATCAATTTACATTGGCCGCCTGATATTTATTACGAATGCGTTTGCAGTTTTAATTTGTTTTAGGCTCTGCAAATGCAAATTATGAATCTTATCCGGTGGTCCCTGCTGAGATTTGCAAGTCTGCGTAATTTTTTATGACGAAACTCATGTTCTCTTGCAAGTATACTTTACGACGTCGTTTTAGCGTCTCACACTCCAGCTAGACGTGACTCAGGTCGTAGGCATCTGAGCAACCCTTTTGTTATCGTCACTCGGTGTAAACGACCACTACAAAGCCAGTCGGGCGAGCCGCCCTTCAGCTGACTGAGACCTTGGCTGGATTTAGACGCGGTTCGACGGACTCCCCGACGACTCTCGATTTAGTTTTAATGTTGGTTTGGACCTTTTATAGCGATTGGCAGAGGAATGCAACACGCAATCTCGGATGGGCTTCGATTTTTTTTCTGTTTAAAAAAAAGAATGTTCGGAATATTCGAGGCAGTTCGAATTCTCGACTCGGTTTTTTCGTAACCACAAGTATAAGGTCAGTGTACGCTGTGGGACCTTGGCCGATTTTAAACGCAAGTTCGACGTTCGACGTTTCGACGGGCGCGTTTGCGTCGGCGGCGCGTGCGTTTTATAACTTTCCCCGGCTAGCGATAAAGTTCATGTTTGAACTTTGTTTCCTGATGATCCGTACTGGTATAAATAGACGCACATCTGCCAGATGGTAGGTAAAGACGGCCATAAAATGTTTATGGAAATATTTAAACAGTGAACTGAAGGCTGGATATTGAAAATCCTGCAATTATAGTTCATGAATCAGTGTTCGGACTGAACTATAGCTTGATTGCTTAGCTTTAGTGGTTATTTTCAATTAAAATTAATTACGTCCCTCATAAACATGAATCGTTAGGATTATGGCAACACCATTCGCCGGTAGAGTAACTTGTTTTCCCTATATAAATGTCGCTTGTGTATTTGTAAGCCGGCTTGGGATACCTGACGTCTCGCCGGTAGACCTTGGCCGAATTTAGCCGGGGTCATCGTACTGCAGGTCGCTTTCTCCTGCGTGGCGCATGCGCGATGCAATCACTGCCGTCTAGCTGAACTTGGAACTATTGTGTTGAGTAACTTACTGGATAATAATTATGTGACTTAATGACATAATACTTGAGATAAAATTGTTCACAATAATTAATATGTAGGTAGGTACGACATTTTTTGTCGACGTCGTGTGATACCTACTTAGAATTGTGAAACCTACTTAGAAGAATTTTGAAAAAAATAAAAAAAAGTTGTAATGATCAACATTTTTATAAATTTTATACACAATCAATAAAATGAATTCACTTGGTTATTGCGTTCAAATGAAATAAAAACAGATTTCGGACTTTGAATAATTGGTCGTGCCTCCAATGGCTAAATAGTTATTTTATGAATTATTATTAACCATTAAAATTTCGCTCATTCATCAAAAATAGCATACTGCGCTCCAAAACCCAGATCGCTGACAGGTCAAAAAGCTGCTAGCTTGAAGTTGAACTAGGCTGGACACGTTTTTCGCATGTCAAATGAGCTGTGGGCTAAACAATGAACCGAATGGGACCCACAACACGGCAGACGACAACGCGGCAGGCCTAGACGGCGATGGCGGGATGAGCATGACTTTTCTGGAAGGATTGGCCCAAAATAGCTTTGAACCGTGAGGAATGGAAGGAGGACAGGGAGGTTTTTGTCCTGCAACGGGACAACACCTAAATATAATAAATTAATAATTAAAATTTACAATTTTCAAATCGATGGTATTAGGCGCTATATTCTAAGAATTTATAGCATAACTTAATCCACATAATTTTATATAACCTGTCCAATTGATTGCATAATTGTTTACATCTGAACATAACTTGCATTTAACATCGTCAACTATTAATGTCGTTTAAGCACTATAATAATTATAATTCTTAATCCTTTACGCGTTAAATTTGCATAATAAATGGTCTAGATTTTATAGTTATGAAATTAGGCTGAGGTCAACAACGGCCAGTGATATTTACATACAATTATATTATAGTAATAATGCCAACTATATAACTTTACTAGAATCTAGACGTGGCAAGCCATACTGTTACGCGTGAGGCCCTGGGTTCTATTTCCAGGTCGAGCATTGTTATTGAGTTTTACTATAAAATTCAGTAGTCAGTAGCAGCTGGAAGTTTGAATTTGTGCCCGGTTAATGGCAATAGGCGCGCCCTCTATTACATGGGACTTAAACATGCGATCTGTGGGTTTGTATTTAGTATAGCTCTGCCTAACCCTTCGGGAATATAGGCGAGATGGTAAGTTTAATAAAATAAATGCTTTGTAATATGCCAACTGTATAATTACTTCAAAGTCCGCCTTGCAGAAAATCGAAGTGAAATAAGACTGCTTTGAGCTGTGTTGTGTTTCTTACGGTGAGCAAAGTTGCCAGTGCTCCGCGAGGAAACGTTGTGTTGGCAGCGGGAGGACCCTTATACTGCCTAATACTATTCCTCTTTCTTTTTACAAGGTCGGCAACGCGCAAGTCATAGATACCCCTGGTGTTACAAGCGCCTGAAGGCTACGTTACCACCAGGTGGGTCGTATGCTTGTTTGCCACCTTATTGGTATAAAAAAAAGTAATACCATACATATTAGCACTTTTATTATTACAATTTTTTTATAAATTACTCAATATGAATTGCTGTTGGCAATAAATAAATAAATACCATAGTTACCAAGTTAGATCTCATTGTTTACCTACTAGATTGATTAATAGTCTGCAAATAACTGCGTTGATTAATTAAATCATGAACTTGATGATAATTTATATCAATTTTCATAAATAAATTGCAGTATTTACATAATAGTTATTCATAGTTATTTCTATACAAGCTGTGTACTCTCGGTGTTACCGTGAGTAGGTACAGTCAGCAACGAAGTCGCTGAAAATGTTGCGATCTTCAAAATATTTCAATAAGTATGAAGTGACTGACCTGTGAAGGTAATAATTGCATAGATGACCATTAAATATTTAGGTTACCTCTTGAAAAGTTTTAGAGCTGTGATGTTTTCCAAATTTAGCTGTTTTCAGCGACTTTCGTTGCTGACCGTACACAGCTAGTATACCGCGTGTTGATCCGGTATTTCTCAGTTCCGTGGGAATTCTCGCAAAACCCGTCTTATTTCATCTACGGTCTAAAAAAGGAATACTTGCAGTGTAAGCTGTGTGTTGTTGTATGTTGGGCAATTAGTGTTGTGGTTTTATTAAGTTTTTTTTTTTAAATATTGTTTGGGACATTTTTGTACAGCACCATCTAGTTAATATATTTCAATTTAATTGTACATAGGTAATTCGTCTAGTCTCTAAGTAATTCTAAATTTATGTATCAATGGCTGATCCGACAGACGATGTTAAGACCGTCCAAATTATAATAAATTTCATCCACCTTGACTTTTCCTTTTTGCTCGTCTCCCAAGGGTAGCAGTGTGATAATAAATATCCTATAACCTTCCTCAAGAATTGGAATATTAAGTACAAAAAGATTTTTTCAAATCCAACTCGTAGTTTCAAGAGATTAGCGCATTCAAAAAAACAATCAAAAAAGTCTTCAGGTTTACTATATAGTATACATTTTTTTTATGGTACAGGGGGCAAACGAGCAGACGGATGTCCTGATGGTAAGCGATTTCCGCCGCCCAAGGACACCCGCAACACCAGAGGACTCACAAGCGCGTTGCCGGCCTTTAAAAGGGAGTACGCTCTTTTCTTACATATATAAAACAAAGTCGCTGTCCACGTCTCTTTTTCTGTTTCCAAGCAACAGTTTCCAGTATCATACATAAATGCACTGATGCCGTTTGCCCATGGAGGTAGGCAGAAACTAAAGAACGTCACTTGCTATGATTCTTGCATACCTCTTTCGCTTCATCCACATTCATACATCTTGTCATACACACACGCCGGGTACCTTCTTCCGGGTTCCGGTTTCCAGCATCATTTAGAGAATTTCTTCCGGATGGTTTCTTACGTATAATACATATTATGTACATTTTGTCAGTACATTGCACGTTATTGTTAGCGTTTATTAAGAGAAAGAATTCTATGATATTCTCATTCAATGTCAAACGTTTATAGCGCATAAAACATAAGACACGTGTTTCTCTGTTACAAGTCACATCAAGTAATAACTAGAGATTAAAAAAAATACAGGAAAAGCAACCAACACGAGTGTGCACACTTCCCTCGCCATTACATCCGTGATTCGGATCTGAATTGACGCACTCTGAATATTGATACAGTCACCAACGATTGTGATCCGATCATAACGAATACTCGAGTATCGATATCACAAAGGTAATATGAATACTATTTAGCAATCGGTAAGAATCGAGTAGGCATTCGAGATTGTATCTCGGTTACAATTAGTTGACTGGCAATGAGAATTAGAACCTGATTCCTGGGAACCTCATTGCTGTTTATTATAGTAGGTTCTATCTGCAATAAAGTTTAAATACTTGAAATGTCCAATTGGTTTCTTGAAAATGGTGATTGGAGAACTTAAAAAATGATTAATCCTCTGGGCCAATTTAATATATGTATTGGCGTCGGGTTCCAGTCTAATGAGATGCGGCTGAATATCAGTATTTTTGACGAAGCGAGTCCCATCATACTTTCGCAACCTAATTACGGGGCAATATCGATATACCTAAGGATGGACTGGTTGTTAGGCATATTGGGCTTCTGAGTACCCTACAACACTAAACATTGTTATTAGAAGATATTTATTTTTGTAAATAGATATTTTAGAGAAACTTTAAAAGACAGGGTTAATGTTTTAGCACCAGCTGGCGCCAATTTTAAACGCAACTAATATTATAAATGCGAAAGTAACTGTCTGTGTGTTTGTTACACTTACACACCTAAACCACTGAACCGATTTTGATAAAATTTAGTACGGAGATAGATTTGACCTTAGAGAAGGACATAGGCTATCTTTTGCCTCAAAAAGCCTTTTGGGATATGGGTGAAACAGCGGGCAACCGTAAGTTAGTAACTTATAAATCAAGCAGAAAATCTAAAACACCTTCACTTTGCTAATAACGAAATACATTATATATTATAGTTACGATAAGCGCCTTTGATTCGTAGATGAAATCTATAAAACATTTTTTTAATTTGACGGTTGGTAACTAAACTCATGAATACAATGTTGGGATTGCCAACCTTGAAAAAGTGAAACCATAAAAAATACCAACCTTGCCAGTAGTTAAAATATATAATTATAAAAATACGGTTTCTGAAGCTGGTAGTTTATAATAAATCTCTCATAATTATATTCTATAAGCTGCTAATTGGTCAAGAAAGTTTTGTAATCCAATAAGAATTGCTACCTGTGGTTTTATAAGATATTATAAGCAGTATATCTATACACATAAATAAAATTGAAGTGTCTGTTTGTAATTCCAAATTAAAAGCTTTTCACTAAATGCATATAAATATAATTTACAGTATTTCCATATAAAAATCAATTTTTAAAATTTCATGTCTGTCTGTTTGTTCCGGCTAATCTTTGATACGGCTGGATCGATTTTAACGGGACTTTCACTAGCGGATAGCTGATGTTAGAAGGAGTAACTTAGACTACTTTTATTTTAGAAAAAAATAAGTGCGAGGCCGGGACGGGCCGCTAGTCTAATATGTAGGCCGCTAGTCTAAAAATTAATATTTTGTTTGACTGCTAAGTATGGCAGTTTTGCTTGACCTGGGAAACACCTGGGAAATATCTGTGATTCCCAGGTCAAGCATAACTATTAGGATTTTCTATGAATTTTAAGTAAATGATAAAATAAATATTTATTTCTGTAAATAGATCTTCTAAAGACAAGTAGCTAACTGTTTTACATTTTTCTTAAGTTAGACGTCTCCGGCATTTCGTATTAGCAGCAAGCTCAGAGCTTGGATTTATAGGTTCGTCGTCTGACATGGGACCCAAATAACCGGCGAACTGTGTGTATAGATACTAATGTACAGAGGTCAGCACATCAAGCTACCCCAATCTGTCAAATTTCTTTGATTGATTTTCAACTTTAATACAAAACAATAAGGTTCATATTCAATTGGGAACATTTTACAGTTTTGCATAGCTTGGCCTGCGGGCGTCTGTACACACACAGTTCGCCGGTGATTTCGAAAGGTGGACTAATGTTTGCCTCTGCCTAAAGTTTTGGGGAATACAGGCGAGATGGTATGTTCATGGTCTATTCATTCTTATACCATGCATCCGATTACGATTAAACTTTGGCTGGGCCTCCGCAGATTTCTGACAAACAAGTGGCATAGCAACACATCCCAGTTATTTAACAAAATAAGTTAAATATTTCAAATCAAATCAAATCTTTTATTTGTGATACATGGGTTACATACAGATGTTCATTATATAATTATATAGTTCATACCATGATCAGCCACTTGGGCACACAAATTATTAATTAATATAATTTAGTCATGCGGGACAGACACAAGACAATCAAAATCAGTAAATCGTCTTCAAACATTACAAAAAAAAATTCTAGTCGATATAAAATCATCCACAGAGTAATAACAGTTGTCGATAAGAAGTTGGAACAATTTATTTTTAAAGACATTATTATTGCTACATTCTTTTATGTTATTGGGAATCTTATTGTAGATCTTTGTGGCCATAACAAATACACTTTGCCCAAAAAGAGTAGTTCTGTACTGCCTGTTAAGGTTATTATGTAAGTGGCTTCTGTTTCGTGATTTAAGCTCTAATTTAAATAGTAATGGATGATATCTAATAAACAAAGCCATTTCAAAAACATATAAAGATGGCACGGTAAGTATTTTTAGTTTTTTTAAAATAATCTTTGCAGTTGTCAGTTCTTTTGAGACCACACAAGTATTTCATTCATTTTATAGATAAAGATTCTCTGACAAACCAATAATAGAATAAACAACGCAATGAGCACTCCATTCACATTAAAAGCTGTTTGCAGAATACTTGAAATCTTTTAACTAACGAATTATGCCAATCTTAATCTGAAATGTACACATGTATATCAAAAAGGTTTTAGAGACAATTTCCCTCATAAATGCGTAAATAAACGTACCGTGAACCTTATGCGCAATTATTTCTAGTTAAGGGATAAATCTACTGCCGTCTCACGTAGCTCACATTATTTACTGACATCAATATGACAAAGACAGGTATATATATATTTTGATCTGTCATTACAAGCGTTTTGGAATAAGGCCCTAAGCAAATACCATAGTATTTGCTGAATTATGACGAATCCCACACTAAAGCTCCCAACGTTGGCCATGTCGGGTACAGATAACATGTAACCGCAGATTAAATTGATATAACAAACAAATTCAATCCATTTATCAAAGTTTGCTTTTCGGAGTGGTTTGGCCTTGAAAACGAATCAAACAGCCGAATTATTTATATATCACATTATATATGCGTTCCCGAGAAACGTGATCACACATTAAAATGTTAACTTACTTTTTTCTGAATGTCTTCATTACGATTCAATTTGAATTTGGATTATTGTAGATCCTCGTTAATATAACATTATTTATGGGAATATAATAAACCGCGCATCAAAAATATTGGTTGAGCGACAAAATTACTGATTGAGCAGCAAAATGACTGATTGAGCAGCAAAATACAGATAACAGTTAGGATGACCACAGAACCAAATCTGAATATTTTGAGATCAAGATAGTATATAACAATATTATGAGGTGACTATTTTGCTGTGCAATAACTATTTTTGTTTAGGATTGGGAATTATTTTGTTAAACAAAACGAAATTTTTTGATTTGCAGTTAAATACCAGCCTTATTTAAGCTACGCTTTTCATTCCATCTGAAAGTTTAAGCTGAGTTTGCGTTGCGATCATTCTCTGAATGGGTGAAAATTCTACTAACATCGAGGCACTTTCAGATCTCGGTTGTCATTATATTCAGCCTCATCTGGTTAGACTGGAACATAGTTGGGGAAATGCCAAATTAATGATGAACATTGTTTAAGTATAGGTACCACCGTGATTTATACGAATATTCAAAACACAGTTACTTTTCAATTTGCATTAATCCATTATTCATGAAATCTTAAGTTACTCTAAATTCTAAATGAGTGTGACATTATTTCAAGATTATTTCTGACCGTGTCCTGCGTTAATCGATGGGAGATGAGAATTTCCCATATCCTAGCGGACGCCTACATATTTTAAAGGACCTACCGGCCACATTTCAAGTATGTATGTATGAGAGCTATTTTGCTTTAAAATAATATATTTATAAATCATGTAATTTTTACTTTAGCGAGTCGATTTACATAATTATTACTTGTATATAAGGCCTGTAGATATTATACTATATCATATTTTGACATATCTACTGAAATTTTTAAATTAACGAGTCGACCATCATCGGATGTTATTTGGAAATGTCAAGGCTTGAAACCAGTTTAGTAGGGAGGTGATGCGAAGCTATGGTGTTATTTCCAAGTATATATTCTATATCAATTGTATATAATTAATATACTTCCACCAATTCATTATAAAGACAGCCAGCGCGAACACCGATGTTGTTCGTTCACAACTATTATTTGGTATATATCTACCCTCGTCGTAGTGATGCGAAATCTAAGTTAGTTATGTTATGTTTTGTGTACAGACGCCAGCAGGTCAAGCTGTCCAAAACTGTCAAATTTACTTAATTGAAAATGAACCTTATTGCGTTGTAATAAAGTTGAATATCTATAAAAGAAATTTGACAGATTGTGGTAGCTTGATGTGCTAGCCTCTGTACTTTATTGTTTTATAAAAGTTGATGACACTGATGTACGGTAAAACTCGAATGAGTTTATGTTTGCATCTTTAGAATATTTTATGTAAAGTAATAAGTAAAATAAATAAATAAAGGAGCACGTGGCTAAGTAATAACTAAGCTGATCAACCGATCTACAAGGTTAAGTTGCGCTAGTTGCGGTCAGTCTGTGGATGGGTGACCATTTTTAACATACCGAGATTCCTCAGAGCCTCGGAGGGAACCTATGACAAATTGTTATATGTAGTTGGAAGCCTAAAAGCCTGACAACCAGTCTATCGTCAGGATATCGGTATTCTCCCGAAATTGGGTTGCGGAGGTCTGATGGCAGTCGCTTCGTGTAAAATACTGTATTCAGCCGCATTTGGTTTGAAAGCCGACCCTAACATAGTTGGGAAAAAGCTAGGAGTATGTTTTTTTTTGTACTACTAAGGTGGCAAAGAAGCACACGGCCCACCTGATGGTAAGCGGTTACCGTACGCTTGCAACACCCGTTGTCAACCCTGTTAAACGAACGAAAGAGGAATAGTTGAGTTGGCAGTATAAGGGTCAAAGTCCCCCCCACTGCCAATACAATGTTTCCTCGTGGAGCACTGGCAACCTTGCTCACCGTAAGAAACACGGTAATGATCCGAGTTGATGTAAGTGGTAATAGTTATTGACGAATATCATTGGTGTGGAAACAGCAAAATTGTGTGTTTAATTCACTATAATATTTAGCTTTGTTAAACATTTAAAAGTATTCGAACGTGTCCCATTCGAAACGCCAATTATAAGTCATTTATAAGAGTGACTTGTCTGCGCGACTCAGACGAAGTTTAAATGGTTTCTGCACATACCATGTACACTCACATATTATATTTACGTCTAGAAGGTATTTTTTAAAGAGTAGTTCTTCTCGACTGTCCCTACGTACAGAGGCAAGCAATCAAGCTACCGCAATCTGTCAAATTTCTTTGATAGATTTTCAAGTCTAACGCAACAGTATAAGGTTCATTTCCAATTGAGAAAATTTGACAGTTTTGGATAGCTTGACCTACTGGCGTCTGTACAAGACTGACGACACGTTTGTATGTAAATATTTGTATGACCTACAGGTAGCTACAACCTACCTGCTGCCCGAATGGGGAAGTACCTTCGCCTTGCAGAATCGAAGTGAAATAACACTGCTTTCAGCAGCATTCTGTTTCAAACGGTGAGCAAGGTTGCCACTTGTCAGTGCTCCGAGAGGAATCGTTGTGGTTTCCCTTGGGTTGGGGACTTTGACCCTTATACTGCCAAACCAGCTATTCCTCTTTCTTTTTACAGGATTGGCAACGCGCAAGTGATAACCTGGTGTTGAAAGCGTCTACAGGCTATGATAAGCGCTTACCATCAGGTGGGCCGTGTGCTTGTTTGCCATTTTAGTGGTATAAAAAAGGGACAAAGCAACCCCTGGGAATCTAACCCAGATCCTCTAGCGTAGCAATCGCGCTTAGACCACAAGACTAATGAGGCAGTCACACAGTAATGTCCGTCAATGACACGGAAGCATAAGTTGACTAATTTTATTGTCTCTGAATATTAATTCCTTTATTATGCGATCTAGAAGTGAAAACTTGTAATTGGCTGTCTGGATACTAGAATGATTACTTTTATGTTAAATTATTTGTAAGTTTCCATGAATATAAAAGAAAAGCCCTAAACTTTAAAATCTCTAAGTACTAATTTGTAACCTATCCGTTGTCGGATCAAAGATCCGAGTACAGGAAGCCGAGGAGGTCGAATAAAGGAGTTACGTAATAACGTAGGTACTGCATGAGCGAAATATTAGATTTATTATACCGTCACAATGATCATTTATCATGGATTAAATTAATTTATCATAGGATGAATAAAGAGCAAAATACGTGACGTGTGTCTACGTGGGTGTCTTGCACGTCTTGCAAGACTTTATGTAAGCTGTTCAAGGTGGCCTTTGGTGTCTGATAGTCTAAAGAAGATAATATAATATTTGATGTTGGTGACTTTTGAATTTTATTTATTTTATAATAACAATATCGGAAATGTATTAAATCCTACTTCTTACTAATCACACTTCACACTAATATTATAAAGGCGAAAGGTTGTGTGTATGTTTTGTTACTCTTACACGCTAATACTACTGAACGGATTTTGATGAAACTTCACAGTATTATTATTTATACATCAGAATAACATAAATAGATAGCCTATTTATGTTATTCTGATGTATATTTTAATTTCGATTTTGAGTTAATTAGCCAAATTACAACTACTTACAATTAAAAGAACAAGACATCTTTTCGACGCGGACGAAGTCGCGGGCAGAAGGCAATATCTAGTATTATAATATGTATAATGTAACAGTAACTTTTTACATATATTGTGTTGTATATTCACAATAAAAAAAATATGATTATAATTACGATCTGAATAAGGTCTCGACTCGTCGAGACGAGTGCTGAGCCGGTATTTAGAAAAAGTTCGAAGTAACAAGCTCCTCTCGAAATCGCATCTTAACAAATGAAAAATAATTAATTAACATGATAAAAAAGCAAAATTATCCAGCTTGTACCAGACTGCATACAAATATAATACAGTGGTTCTGTCTGAAACACGCAAACATCCTTTATTTTGTATACCGCCATTACTAAAACAAAAGTCGCTTTGTTGAAAAGCTCTTTTAATTTATTATTTAATCACGATAATAAGGACCACCTTTTATTACACAGAACTGTGTACCTCTGTTTTTATAAAAACCTTTTCTACAATGAATATTAATTAATTTATGCCGTTAATACTCTGACGATTTAACTTTTGACATTAATTAATATTTAATTATTCATTATTTATTCTTAAAGAGTAACAACCTTTACATGTTGCTGACTGCTGTGAGTAATTTAATTACTATAGTAAGATCTATAATAAGTGATATTGTGATACTATGAACTATTAGCTACATTTGAAACTTACACACTAACCTAGGCACTTCGATTTGCAATGGTCAATGAATGTTATGATTAACAATGGTTCGCTGCATCCAACATGGGCATCAATACGTGTATCATATTATACGGATTATCTTATGTAATAATAATATTAAGTACACACAGTTTAAAAATAATGAAATTACAAATTTCCTAATAGGTATATTGATTTCTGACACATGATGTTTAAAATTAAGAATTCGAATTAGTCGCTTAATGAGCGCCAAGACTTTACTCATAAAGCCACCGTCCGCCCAATCGCCATTAATTGAGTTTTACAACGAACCTTTATTTTTTAATCAAGAAAATTCTTACATCGCTAATTGCTCAATTCATTGCTCGCACAAAAGGCTCCGTGTCTTATAAATTGCCACAATTCCTTCAATTAGAGATCGACGGATAGCGTCCGCGTATAATTTATATACGAACGGCGACAGCACAGCATTAATCACAATAAGGTCGTTGCAATGGAGTGATGAGATCATTTCGCCGAGCGATAAAATTGACAGGATCTGGAGATGGAGGGTCAAGAACGACCATTTAAAGGACTAAGGAGTGAGACAGAATCGTTTTATTAGACCCGTATAAATTGCGAGGTAGGTGAGTCAACGGCACACTGAATCAATAACTGCAAAGACTTTGAAACAACAAGTTTAACTGCGCATATGTAAGTAGGTAGAGCTCAAAACCTTTAAATAGTATTTACTTAAATTCATTAAAAATAGAATACTAAAGGCTAGTTTAGTTATACTTACTAATAGTAAAGTACTGAAAAGAATAGCCTAAAGGCTAATTCTAGTGTCATAAAATGATCAAAATATAGTTCCAATCTGTTCAGTGTCGTACCTAAATGTCTCATAGTATTCTCCCAAATTAAGAAACAACATCAAAATGTGAACAAATTATTTTGTTATAGATCGAAAACATACCAAAAGTTGACATTTGTGAAATTTATGACACTGAGATTAGATCGGAATAAATTTTCAACATTTATCAATTAGCAAAATTAGTCTTTCGATGAAACTGATAGAATAAAATATTTAGGAACCGTTCACATAAAAAAATACTTCTCAAGCATGGAAATAATTGCAATTAAAAATACAAAGAAACCAGCCAGAAGGAAGCCTTGGAGGTTCACGCTTGATGGGGCGGGAGAGCCAGACCGAACGGCTCATTAAGCTATCGATATTATTAACAAAATGTTCTACCATTATCGTACCATACTCAGCCTCCTAATTATAATGTACTGAGCCCGTTCGAGAATTATTAAATTTTACAATGATTAATTAACTCATCATGTTCTTTAATGTAATCATGATCGCCTGTAATCGTGCCTTCATGGTTGGCATTATGGATTTATCTAACCTATGTATATTAAGACAAGAATACAGGGCTTGGGAGTAACATTAAATGGCTGATTTGTGTACAATACAAGGTAGTTTAGGGGAAAATATTGTGATTTATCGATGAATGTAAATATCATTAAGAAGAATGAATTGCAGATTTGTTTTAATGTTGTTCTCTCTTTAAAATCCATCATGTTTGCAGAAAAACACAATCTGAAAAAGCTTTTGGCTACATTGGGGTATTAAATCAACGAGGAACTATTGTAAAGTAGGTATGATAGGCACAGATTACTAAACAGAATCATTATTATAACTTATCTTTCGTATTGAGAAACGTACCTACATATTCAAAGCTGCAGTTTTTATTAAAGTTACTAAAGCTAATAGCTAGTCTAACTAAACGTAAACTTGCCTCCGTATGTCTAAAGAGAAGTATAAAGTTGCTCGGGAACGGGAAGTAGAATGCCTGAGTTAGAGACAAAGTCAAGCGAACGCCTTGATTTTTAATTCGAGCGATGATAACGGTAAAGATAATGTTAGATGACGTAATTATAAATTAGAATAAAATATTACGGCTTCACACTGAATCTAGAGATGGATTCTGGGTATTTGACATTTAAGCCATTCTAAGCTGTGAATTGTTTAAATTATTTTTATATTTTACAACCAGTTGTTCGTAAATCGTAGGATACAAATAAGCCATTTTAGTACTATTAAAATAAACATCAATATATATGTTTACGTTGAATAATACTTTTTCGGCACAGATTAGGTATACAACTGTACATTGACTCGCGATGACATTACCAAATGGTAACTAAAAGTTAAAATTCACACGAAATTTGCATTTTCATTGTGTAGAGGTTCTGCGGTCGTTACAATAGTAACAATAGGATCATTTTGTTATAAATTCTTATGTGTTCATCGACTTTCGGGCATAAAAGTAGCTCTTTGTAAGAATTTTTCACCTCCGTTACGGAGTCCTCGACTAAAAAGTCTGTATTATTTATAGTTGCACCAATTCTAATTTAATTTAAATAATGAATAGAATGAACGTTTCGGAATATTTTTCAAATAAAGAACGAGTTGTAGTGCTGTACTGGCAGTAGGTTGGTACTATTATTCAGTGGTACCTATACTAAATTTGTTTATATTATAATAAATCATTTAAGATTCGTGTCGTGGTGTTCCCAGAACGATTTATTGATTAAAACAGGACATGCCATCGCCATGTTTGATAGTGTTGCTACTAATCAATATTAGGGTGGGTTTTGTGGGTGCAGTTCCGAAGGGAGCCAAATTCATTACATTATTTATGGAGTATTGTTTGTATGTAGAAAGCCAATATATTCGAATTATTCGCCGACATTATGTATTGTTTCTGTTAAGTGTTTATTGTCAATAAGTACGTACTGTAGATACCTATTTACCGAAAATTGAGAATTATTTAAATACATTTAGATTGTTATACGAGTACCTACCTACTTTAGTGTTACTTCAGAACGTATGTTAAGTCTATGACTAATTATTTGATCATACTTCGTTAAGCAAAGATAAGTGAAGATTGCTGGGACCTAACAAACAAGACTTCGTGCGAAATTCCTCAATTATTATGAAAAATTATGAATTTAGGTATTTAACTTAAATTTATATTCAACTGCATGGCTAATTGCTGAGCGTTGGATCCATGACCACTGCCGAAAACAATGGTTACCTATCTTGTTTTAGTAATGTTTCTGAAGGCATACCTATACAATGTAGATAGGTAATTACATGCAACTGAGGTAATTTGAGGCAGTCACTCAAACACTGTCAGTACCTACTCAGATACAGTCAGCGCCCAATATAATTTTTGCAAACGGCGAATTATGGAACTAAAATGTACTGACACAAACATGCATAAACAACAAAAAATTATAGTATACTGCTCTCGCTGTATTTCTATAGTGCCAGAAAAAAAAAAAAAATTAACGTGATTACTGAATCGCGGGGAGCGACCGTAACACAGAAGAGCGATGTTGCCATTGCAAATAGAGCGAACAAGTTCAATTATGAGTACCTATAAGATTAAGGTCATGTGTCACTCACCGGTAGAGGCTGCACCGAGGTCCCCGTCAGCGCTGACTAACTAGGTGCTGGCCAGTTCATGTTAATATTTCACAGTCACAGCACAACACTAGTAAGTTCGAGAGGATAATTCGAGAATTCTCGAGTAGAGTCACTCACACACCCACCAACATGTACACTCAACTAGCATAAACACACTACTACTATCAATCAAAACCAATTTTATTCCAACCAATTTGAAAACTACCCACAAACTATCACTAATTACTAAGTGCGTTCGGAAATGCGAACAAATTAAGTACTACAATATTATTCGTTTAATTTAGTATCTAATTAGGATATGCGTTTAAACATTATAATTATTTATTAAATGGTATTGCAATACAGAAAATACAAATTTAGAAAATCAAATTGATACGGCTGTGACAGACGAAGTTAACTCGAGGAATTTAATGTTTAAAAGACAAAAGCAATTAAAAAAAGTCAAATACGGATACAAAAAGCAATGATATAAGTACCTATCTATGATAGGATTGTCAAGTAAAGCAATAATATAATGATAACTAAGTACTTTTTTTATGATGGGCACATTGAGCAGATAACGGTTTTAATTCATGTCTTAGATACACTGACGAGTAATTTCAAACATTGCAAGTTTGTTGAAAATTCGAATCTACCTTCTACTATTACTAATTTTACTAATTTCTAAATAATAATATGTAAGTTAATACGGAAAGGTTATAATATTAATCTGAAAGAGGGTAATAGGTAATAATTATCTACTACTTAGTAATCTAGATTGTAGGTACTACTGATCTGTTTTTTTTTTAAATGACAAATAAAATGCATAGTGTTTACCTAAAAAATAGACAAGCAGATATTGATGTTGGCACACACAAAATAGCTAGGAGGAAGATGATATCTTCTAAAAGATGTAGGAAAAACTTTTCGATATGACATTATTTGAATGTGGGTATTATTGAGTTTTCTTTCAGATTTAAAATTCGGATTGATATAATTAAAGAAATATAAATATTAATTCATTATTTTTCGTGCGTTTTTCCCAAAGTAGTGTGGGGGTCGGCTTTCAGTGTAACCAAATGTAATTGATGACATAAAAAATAAAAATAACTGCTGAATCGGTGAATTCTATAAACATTTCCCTATTCATTCTAGCCTATTCCAGGATGCGAAGCAGACGGAAACTTATTATTACGAAAATGTTATTTTTAAATTAATTTGGCAGGTGCGAATATTTAACCGGTCACGGAATTCACTATACGTTCACATTTCACATTTCAAAATTTTAAATTACGCTACATTGTTTTTTCCGACAATGTAGATAGTCAGTACTACAAGCATGCAGAATAATTAAAAAACAATTAAATAAGGAAGGTTACACAACTATTATTGCTTACTTATAAAAAAAACTAAGTACCCATTATCATACTCATGCCTTTAATACCAGTTTACTTTTAGGCAAAATTTAAAAGATTTATATTTGTGCAGAAATGAAACCAAGAAGAATAATCACAGTGCAAAAATCTGAGTGCAATAAAAAAATAAAAAAAAACAGTACCTACCCATAGGCGGGAATAATTTGATACAAAACAAGATTAAAAGAGGATCAAACCTCCTTGATACCTTAGTCCTACACAGTGCTGACCACGGACCACATAAAAATTCCTAAGTACTTACGTCTCATACATTAGTGTTTTTATTACCATTTTTACGAGTCAATGTCGTTTCGGACAAACACATCGTTGTTATATCAAACATGCATCTTTGCATGACTTTAAAGGCGTTAATTTTATTTTTTTAATACACTTAGGTTTATTTTGCATCGTTAGTTAGTGGTCATAAGCCCGACTTGGGATCTTCTAAAATAGAGTTTAGATTTGTGACGTGTGGTGTACATATGTAGGTACACCCGTGTAACCTTTCAGGGAATACAGTTGGTATAATTATGTTATAAATGAGGCGGCGACATTTCCAACTGATTTCGTTGATAGCAAACATTTCATTAGTCCTCCTAATTCATTAGTTCATTCGATTTCAAATTGGTTTTTCAGAAATTAAAGAACCTATCATACTTACAGACTGTGATATAGACCCACGATTTCCGAAAAGCTAGATAAGTATGTTAAAGAATGTGAACAGGATAATAATAAAATTAAATCAATATAAATATTACATTCTAAGTATTATACCTACTTATAATTATGTGCTGAATACTAGCTTAGGAAATATAAATGCATGGACAAGACAACACACCTACCGACAAACTGTACTAAACAAGTAGCATAGCATAATATTAGAATTATTATTAACGTTGTAGTGAAGGTGTTCCAGCGCCATCTAGCGTCGTGCGCTGATATTAAAAATGTAAGTACTTTTAGAAACAAGTTTATAAATCACTTGAATTGAGGATTAATAAAATTATCCGTTTACTAAATAAGTCGCAATTAGTGAAAATTATTTTTGCAAGTTTTAAATAAAAACACAAAGGAAATCTCAACAATGAAAACGTGAAACTGCAGAAATGTTATTTACCTAATTACTTACCTATTTCTATTACAAGCATACTTATTATTGTTAAAAATTGTTTGATAAAGCGCGCCATGCGCGAGTCTATTCTACGATAAAATCCGCTGTTGTGTTTGTGTTGTGTTGTCACGGCGGCATAGCGTCGAACGAACGAACTCGAGTGCTCAGTCAAGAACGTTCGTTAACCGCGCGCGTCACCCGTTCCATGTACCAGTGCCCCCATCTAGCGGTCAATGTCGGCATGACGTAGTGATATGACCGAGTTCCAGTGTTTTTCAAGAGATGGCGCTAGTAGTATGTAGTACGATAAAACAGCATGGTAAAGCGTTTAGTTTTTTTTTTTATGAACTAGATAGATAAACAAAACAACGTTTGGGTACCTATTGAATTACTGGTCATTTTATTTTTTCTTTCATTTATTATTTTATTTCGAAACACAAACAGTTTTACGTCGATTTAATTTAACTTTCTTCATGGTGCTGTCGTTCTCTAATGCAAAGCTTTTTGAGATAGGTAGGTACTAAAGAAAATTCTATATTTTTTGTTTAATTGTTATACTTACATAATAACAGGTGCTTAAATTTTGTAGGTATAATAAAGCAATTAGAGGTATATATTTATGTTACATTCAGATTTCAGACCTAGGGTGATTAATGTCAGAGTCTGACATAGTAACCAGATAAGTTACGAAATACACAATCTCAAAGTGCCGGTGAAAATCTTATAAATTTAACTATTTACCTATTCAAGATTGACCTTTAAATTTAAGTACTCTTGTAGACCACTCCTGAGTAGCACCTGCTCTTAATATTAGAGTTAAAATTAGTGCTCATAACTACCCAAGGCCTTTCCAAAACGTAGTACTAATTTACTCGCACTTCTAATTTTATTACTTTAGAATAAGTATATTAACCTATTTGGATGTCAAAGAAGGGAAAACAGAATGAAAAATTATGACTGCAAATCGGGCGTCGCACTAAAATTTGTTTAATCCCACCATTTATTTCTTTCTTACAAACTTTACTGAAAAAAATAGAAATAGTGTTTAAACCAGTGTCATTTTCGGGAAAATAGAGTTCGTGACCTATTTCGACGGTGACTAAATTCCGTTCAAAATTTGACTGGACTAATTCTTCTGTCCTTTTCTTATGAATTTTGTTAGAAAGTAATAATATAGTATTTAGACTGGCAAACAATTGTTTCAATCCTCACGAGGGTGAAGCAAAAAGTTAATATAATGCAATTGAAATATTTCTTAAACAAAACGCATTCGCGAAGCTTGCGAAAGTTTGGGGCCGCATCCATAATTCGACACACCTATCACCCAGGCGGTGCATATCATGCCTTGTCTAATAGTACTTTCGCCTAGGTACCAAGTCTAAACAAGCGAACGTAATTACAGACGGAGTTTGGCAAATGGCCGCCACAACAACAAAGTGTAACGACTCTGGCGGCAGCTTGGAATTAGCAGCGTTGAAAGTGATCTGATCAGGCCAGCGTCCATTACTCATTTGTCGGTGGCAATCATACTGGCACTGGCAGCCCTAACCAATATAGACGTTTAGATGCGTTAACAAATTTAAGGGGCTATATTCATAGTTGATGTTTTGCATTTATCTTCATTGAGTGATAATTCAGGGCTGCGCTAGGACACTAGCGAAGAAATTTAGTCAAATTAATCACATTTAAACAAAACTCACAATAACTGCATAACGGAGTTCTCGAGGCGTAATGATATACTCACTATGTCATAGGCCTTAATAAACAAAAATGCTACTGTATCCATCGCTTGCGCCTACCTGCATTGGCGATGCGCATTAGGTTAATTTTGTGTAACACTTTTTTTTCTGCGACTACCCTCTTACTACTTCATCTTATTAACAATATTTTAGTACTAGTATTAATACCTACGTAGGTAATCCTAACTCACTATGCCAATCGGCGAAAAATGTTTTTAGACTTTAATATTTTACTTTCTCTGTAAGTGATTGTGTAAATCTTTTGAGAAAATAAATTCTTAAACCATAACCTAGAATATTATTAGGTAAATGTAAATTATCATAGAAGAAACCTTAGAAGATATTTATCTTAGAAGAGAATCTCTGGTGGTCAACTACATCGAAAACAAATAAAATTCTTAAAAGTGCGAAAGTAACTATTTCTGTCTGTTACGCTTTCACGCCAAAACCTCTGAACAGATTTTGATGAAAGTTGTACAGAGATACTTACATTAGATCTTGGAGAAGGACATAGGTAGCCTTTTGTCTCAAAAAGCCCTTTAAGATACCGAGAACTGCGGGCAACAGCGAGTTCACCATAGTTGCAACGCATTCATAGATGACGATGTCATTATTATAATATTATTCGACATCAGTGAAGAGTGCCGTGAAATGCATTGACGCCTGTGGCAAAATAACTGTCATTAGTCATGATGGCATTTTGTGGTGACGTCAACCGGTATAACCCGTTTATGTACCAGGATCCCCTCTGCAAAGGTTGGTGTGAATCATGAGCGGGCCCTTACTTATTAGTTACCTACATGATTGCTATAGAGCTTCTAGACGTCTTTGGAACTTTCTGTAAGGACACGTAATGCACATAATTTTGCTCCAAAGTACATATAGGTATTATTCTCGAATATGTACATAAGTTTATACAAAATATACGACATTGGCTTTCGATCGTTTAAAGTTTTAAGGCAAGACAAACTACCTGACACAAGAAATGATAGGTACTCATCATTATGTCTAAGTACCTATCATTCATCCAATGACTTCAGTCACGGCATTCCGGTGAGCATCTAATCAACACAGTCAATTTAGTCAAGTGTATGCCAACGAAGGTAAGTAGGTACATATTTTTTAGAACAACGTGTAATTATTGTATAGCGTGACATTGTGATGAGGCTTGAAGATAAGGTCAGTTTACAATGGAGGGCACGTCTGCTGCAACTATTGTGTCGCATAATACCGCGCCCTCTGGCGGCGCGACGGCGCGTGACCGCCAAACAATGAGTCCCGTAGCAATTAGTCACCTTTTGTAATTATGGGCGAGTATATTTAGTGCCAAACTGATAATATAGGTTTAAGAATAGGAACCTTAGTGTAGGTCAGTGTACAGCAATATACTATTTCAAAAGTGAAGACGTAACACACACTATATATTGCTATATTGTAAAAATTGAAAGAGTAAATTACAAAATTACGCATACCTACAGAAATAACAGTGACTGCAATTGGAAAGTAATATTTCAACTTAGTTTGCAGATGCCTAGTTTAAATAAGAGGGCGTACCCAGTGGCTAACCACGACACTTTCTACTGAGATTTCACTGCGTTTTGTGGCTTAGCATTAGATATAAGTATAGCAATTTTTAGTTACATGCGACGCAAAGTATTCTTCTTTGTTATTGACTACTTTTTGTACTTTAGCAATGAGGTGAAGTAATAATATTTTTATCTTTGTTTTTATACTTTTTTTCAGAAAAAGTTTGTCTTGAATTACTTGAAACTTACCTTTTGTGTACGACTAAACATCATTTTGTAATCTTGTGGGAAACCACTTACCTGTAACAAAAATAAATACAAATAAATTAATGTTTTCTGTAGCAAAACATGTGAAAGGAAACGTTATTACTTAATTGATATTTTTTTGTAAAACAAACATTATAGACGCAAGTCTGATGTCTAGGATTATTATCTTAGTCGTAGTCTAGTCTTAGACGTACTCAAGTACAGTGAGTTACAAATTCTGCAGAATTCTACACCGCAACAATAGTGTCCCTCAGCGCATAACTGCAGCGTGGCTGCACATAGCTCAATGATTCCCAAAGGAGGATTATAGCACTCTGGAATTGATTCTCTAGAAGAGAATAGAAGTAAACAGTGCCTTAGAGAACGCTATTGTGTTCCATCCTAACAATGTTTTGTGAGCTTCGAAGGACGCTCCTTTTTGTAGTGTTTGCAACCAAAAATTATGGTTATGACGAATATTTTTGAGGTTATAAAGGTGGAAATTGTTGTGCAAACTGCTCTTGCGACTTTGTTGGGTGCATTTTTGTGCGATGGGAGAACATGCGATGCTTTCAGTTGAGTTATTGACTCGGTTAAAATGTTTACATAATAATAATTGAAATGAAAATACTTGTACCTACCTATTCACCTACCGGATCATGTTGCGTTATATTAAACTTCAAACTTCATTATTACAGATATTTTCGGTTTGATAACATGAGTTTGGAGAAATAATATAACGTTATTTTTAGGTTTTGTTAAAACTTTTAATTTGGTACTGTTAAATTCCTTTAGTCTTCATGGAAACGAATTAGAAAATAAGTATTGCCTATTTTAATATACATTAATGTTGTGTTTAATTAATTTTTATCCATGTATTGTCAACAAGTTTATACCAATGTAAGATAAAAATAATTCGTCCTTTTTCAATTCACAGATTTAATTTTTCAATCAATCAGCTGTCTAAGGATTGATTGATTAAACATAACCGTTGTACCTTTGCGTTGTACCTATTGAGTATTGATGGATTGCTTGTTTGGCCTGTTCATAATGTACGTTTATTAATATCGAATATGATCCAAAGTACCGGACATGCAGGGCCGACCCCAAATGATCATATTATGAAGGTTCAGAAGGATGAAATAAAACTACTTTTTACGGATTTTATCGCGTTATATTGATATTGATACCATAATTCTCCGAGTTTGTTTCGGCATTTCTTCTCAGAGGTCTTCAGCTAGGAAATGCCGGCTCCATCTAGTATTAATTAAATAGTGACTTGTAAAAAGTGCATTAATAAATGTCATTGATCATGTAACAATAAAAATGTAGGGTAGCTGTCAGTAATTATATCATCAAGACGCCCACCACCTGTCTTCTTGTGACAATGGTCGCTGTAAAGGGTCCGAAATGACGGGATTAATAATATCAATATAACGCGATAAAATCCGTAAAAAAGTAGTTTTATTTCAATGTGTAATATTCGAGTAAATGTCTGAAATCATAAATATTCAGAAGGATGATTTAAAGTGGTAGGTAAGTTTTGTTTATGTTGCCGAGTTCGTCTGGAGCGTGCTAACATTATTGTGTTCAGGGGGTTTACTCCCTAAGCACGAAGTCCGTAGTTTCGACCTACGTTACGGGCGTTTCCGACTCCGTATCGCCTACGGACAGATGTTCGTTCGGGGCCCGAACTAAGAATGAATGACAACACAGTTGACATTTGACAGTTGTCACGACTCTCAATGTGTTTTTACCCGTTAGAAAAATTGAATTTGACACTTGTTTTATCGGACTCCGAAGTTTCGGAGAAGTTTCGAACGGCTCGTAACTTCGTTGACGGAGATAGGGAGTAGACCCTCTGGTTTGAATTGCCATTTTAATGTATTATACTAGTAGCAGTTAAACCA
This sequence comes from Acronicta alni, assembly GCA_964056405.1. Lineage (NCBI taxonomy): Eukaryota > Metazoa > Arthropoda > Insecta > Lepidoptera > Noctuidae > Acronicta > Acronicta alni. The sequence continues at coordinate 11,727,528 of OZ043918.1, forward strand.
AATATAAGTAACATCAATACGCCCACCACCTCAGTCTTCCCGTGACCATGGACGCTGTACCTAAAAGGGCTGCGATGTCATATCGTCCGTATTTACGTAACATCAATATGTTCATATGACTTGTTTTAAGACTTTAAAGGGTCTGAAACATCAAAACTGACATATTTTTTTTTTTAAATAAACGTTGCCCCATACTAGGAATTTCTCCTGTATGTGGGTGCTTTTATCGTTCCGCCACTACGCCAAACTTGTAATCAAAATACTTTAACTTCTTTTTTCTTTCTCCGAACCGTTTCTCAACTAAGTTGGAGTCGGATTACAGTTAAACCAGAAATCAGTATTATACACGAAGCGACTGCCATCAGACCTCCCCAACCCAATTTCTGCGTAATACGGATCTTTAGGATAGACTGGTTGTCAGGCTTTTTGGGCTTCTGACTACCATTATGTAACGATTGTCATAGGTGTTCGTATGGCAACCGGGACCGACGGCTTTACGTGCTCTCCGAGGCACGGAGGAGTCTCGATCTGTTAAAAATGGTCACCTAAACACAGCTTAACCTTGCAGATCGGTTGATTAACTTAGTTATTACTGAGCCACGAGCCCTTCTGTGAAAACTTTAACCGTTTAAAAAAAATAAAGTATAGGGCTCAATGAAAAACAGTAATCGAACATGTAAATGTTGGTTTTGGCTTTGTAAGTAACAGCAGTATTATGTAGTGAAACTGTGTTTTATTCAATGAACGAAGAGGTCAATACGGAATATAGAATATGCTAACGACTGTCCAGCAGGAAGTCATTTTTTATAAAAAATGAAGGTTTTATATAATTCTCATTTATGACCATCTTTAAAAATAGTTTTTTTTTCTGGTACCTTCGGGTATAACTTACGCCCAGTTCCAATAACAAATCAGTCATTTACTCCTTACTCCGAGCTGATGTAGAGGATTTCATAGAAAGACCGAATAACACTGCTCGATCTGGGAATTGAATCCAGAACATCTTGTGTAGCAGTCGCACCCACGACCACTATAAGGCTAATGAACTAGTTAATTGAATTAATTTCGCTGAAAAATAAATAAACAGAGAAGGTTTTAGAGATACATATTGAAGCTGCTCTATCTTGACTTTTTTTTAAATATTAGAAACCTTCATGGGAACACGTCAGATGTCGTAGGCCAAAAATGCAACTGACGTCTTGTCAGGTAGATTGGCATTTATTTTTAAGCTGTTTTTCAATGAATGGCACGGACAGGTATTGGAAAAAATACGAGTTCGTCATCGTGAATAATATTGAAGGCTGTGGTTACGAAATGTTTTATTCCATGGGCGAATGTCTTTGCGGCGGCTTTAGAGAATAAAAAAAAGTAAGATAAGAGTAAAGAGAGGAGGACATGAACAGAATAATAAATGATTAATTAATTATATTGTAATTTATCATACATAATAGAATTCATCCTGATTCTTTTACCAGTTTTTACAACTATTCTCTTTACAGTAAATTTTATTTATGACACTCGTTAGTAATTTGTGACGTGCAAAAAAGCAGTGATAAATCTAGTATAAATAGTCTGATGTAACCATTGGATTGCCATGTCAAAGGTCTCGAGTACGAATCCAAGGCACGCACCTCTAACTTTTCGAAATTATGTGCGTATTAATAATTAATTATCACTTGCTTAAACGGTGAAGGAAAATATCGTGAGGAAAACTACATGCCTCACAGATTTTCCCAAAGTCTGCCAAAACTCTACTCTCGTAGACTATAGTCTAATCCCTCTCATTTCGAAAGGAGACCTGTGTCCAGCAGTGGGACAGCAGTATAAGGGTTGATGCTGAATGATTTTCAAACTCATAAAAGCTAATTATTATAATTATTATGTAATATAAATACATTATCGTCAAGGAGGAAGTCCATACTAATATTTCACACGTGTAACAGAGCTGAAACCACAATAATGCTAGCTATGCTTTTAACGTCAACGTCATTGCGCTATGACACTGACATAACAGACAGGAAAGAAAAATGCGTGTACCTATTTGTTTATGGTACAAAACTCTTTGCCGGAAAAAGTTTCTTGAATAGTCAATTTTTTGGTTATGGATGTGGAAAATATATTACTAGACTTAAATGCCATCAAATCTGTATTCTTTTATGCAGAGGAGTGCTAATGTATACTTACAGTTCCTGGTAGGTCTCACGTTATAGGGGGCAAGCCTGTTGCCACAAATCCAAACACCGAGCTAGATTTGTGCCCAGTTTGTCAAACCCACTATCACCGTTCGACCTGGGAATTTTGATTCTCAGTGTTTGACTGCCTCAGAAGTCCTTTGTCTAGGACTTCTACTACGACGAGAGACAGCTAAACACTGAGAATTTCATAGAAAAACCCAGTATTACCGCTCGACCTGGAACTGGAATCTAGGATTTTTACTACGACGACTAGAGTTAAGAGTAAACACCACAACATTTTTTCTTACGGTAGAATTGGACCAGGCATACTAACAAAAAATAATTGAAGTATCAAGAGAAAGAAGTAACAATTTTCTTCTCAATTTCCATTTAAAAGAAACACCAACTGTACCAATTGGAATTGAATCGGAACTGAGTTTTACAGTAGTCAATTTACAAGGGCCAAGGTACCAAAGCCCTTTAAATTGGGCCGGCCTCGATTACTCGTGGTCGTTAGCTCTTCTCTTTTATGGACACTTAAAGTGCCATTATTGTATATGCGGAGTTTATTTACATCATTAGTTATTTTTATGACTTAATTGTGTACTAAAAATTTAGATGTTGAAAATATCTACAAGAGAGATGCTAATGATGTAACCGTCAACAGCAAATTAGGTTATAAAAAAATTCTCCAAATGATTTTAATCTTTAAAATGTTGATAATTATGTTCAAAATTCAATGAGAAAATTTGACAGTTTGTGGTAACTTGATGTAGTGTTGACTGTACCAAAAGCAGGTGTATGTCTTAAGGTGGTAGGTGGACTTGCCTTCCCTAGCCCTATGGGATTTGTGACCCTGGCTTCGACCATGACGGGCTACAAACGGTATGTTTGTCCCGTACAAACACCAGACCTCATCAATGGGGTGAAGTTTTGCCTCGCATCTACTAAAAGGCATGTGCCGCCATCTGGGCTAAGCAGTATTTAGAACCAACGCAACGTGGTCACGAGAACACTACAGTTAAATATTGTCAAAAGGATCTCAAAAGGATTTTTGATACAAAAGTTACCCTATGTCCTTCTCCAAGGTCTAAACTATCTCTGTACTAAATTACAGCAATATCGGTTCAGTGGATTAGGGCTGAAAGCGTAACAGACGGACATAGTTACTTTCACATCTGTTAACATTAGTAGCGAAGCAGGGATTACACAGTCACCGATCTTTCAGTAAGCTTTGCTTTTCAACGAGTTGGTATTACGTCACCTGCATCGTGATCGTTCTGTACCGGCTGCAAGCGGTCCGCTCGCCCTTGAATACGGATGAGCATGCTCAACTGCTCATACGTTATGTATGCACGCTGCAATCGCAATCGCCCTCGGACCGACCTATCTTGTCACTGGCGATCTCGATTTACTTATTTAATTGCAGCCGCACCGTGTATCCGTGCGTTTAATTCTTTTTTTTTTTCGAAATTTGAATTTTATTGATTCTAGAATTCGGTTTTATTAACGTTTATTTGCTTGAGGTTATGACTTCATTAATGTGGTGGAGAATAGACTTATTTTTGGATATTATAGAAAAGATTGTGTCTTTAATCCTCCGGGCCTTATCCCATGTTGGAGTCGGCTTCAGTCGAATCAAATGCGGCTAAATATCAGTATTTTTCACGACTGCCATCAGACCTCCGCAACCGAATTTCTGGGCAATACCGATAACCTGAGGAGAGATTGGTTGTGAGGCTTTTTGGGCGTCTGACTACCACTAACGATTGTCATAGGTGTTCGTAGGCAACCGGGACCAATGGCTTAACGTACTCTCCGAGGCACGGAGGGGTCTCGATGGACCCCTCAGACAAGTACTTATATGGAAGATAAATTTTAACCTTTTACGTATAACATTATATAAGCCATAAAACACAGTAGAATAATTAAAGTATTTATAAGTACCTACTACCTACGAGTATGTATTAATTTCACCAATTATATACTTAAGTCAAGTTATATTAAATATTATTAAAAAATGTCTTGCAACACCCTTATTTAAGCTAAAATCTATTGTAATAGTTTACAGAAAATAAAGTGGTGGTGCAATAAATAAATAAAACATTAGCATACCTACAGATCCATTTAACATTTTATTTTATAACCATTTAATATTTTATCATAATTCATAAAAACAAAACACAATTTGAAAGGACGTTGGATTTTTCGATTTTCAACTGAGTTTCCGTTTGAAGAAATATAAACTAAAGATTACAATCTAGAACGAATTTGCTTTGAGGGTTTTATTTTAGATACAAACAGAAACCTATTGGCACGATTTTACTTAGTATTCTTATTGCGTTCTGTGCAATTTTGAAGATATCGTAAGACTAATTGATATTCACGGATTCCACGTCAAAATACTGCTGTGCACCGTTCATTCGCCATTTTGTGACGAATATTGTTTTTCAATGGACGCTGTTCACGTCATTCTGTCGATTTTAGTGGCTCATCAATGGTGAAATATTCAAAATGTTCTCTATTTGAATTTCAATGCAGTTTCGCGCGTTGTGTAACGTCCGAAAAGAACCGTTCGATGATCCGTGTGACGACTTTGTTTATCGGAAGTAGCTATACCATAAACATTTAGAGCCCCCGTATACTACAGACTAAGATCCTGTACCCTAGTTTAGTCGGATTATACTGCACTTTATTACCAGCCAATTTCAAATTGTCGTGAGTGTTATCGGCTGACAAAAAGTCTGTAGTCTGCGGGGCTATTCAAAGGTGCAAAATTAAATAATTTACTTTTGCTTGAACTTGGAACTGTTCGAATTTTTAGCTGAATTTCAAAACTGTATAATGTAGATACCACTAGTTATTTTACAGGCAACAATTGCACGTAAATAGGTCGGTCAATTACTAGTGACAGTAAGTATGTAGGTATGTAACTTGAGCGTACTTCCGTCCAATATACAATAGCAAAACTAAAACTGCTGTTAAGTTAATTTCAATAAAAACACAAACAAAAGGTACCTGCTTTTTTAACGAAACTGGAACGACTTTGCTTACCTACTGATAAATTATTACTTTTGTTATAATAAAAAATATAAAGCAGTAATATCCTAGTGATATGACAAATTCCAAGTAAGAGGTCTCGAGTTCGAACATCTGACTTTTTCTGAATAATTCTTTCCAGCTAAAACACTAGGAGGCGGTGAAGGGCGGGCTGTCTTAAATGCAAAAAATGACGTTCAGAAAATACTTCTTAGTAGTATATCTTTAATAAATTATTTTGACTTGATTAATATTAATAAGATATCACTTGCTTAAACGGCGAAGGAAAACATCGTGAGGAACCCTGCATCCATCCTGCACCCTGATTTGGGAGAAAGGCTTGAGAGGCGGCGTCTGAAGTCTACCGACTCGCATTTGGCCAGCGTGGTCGACTATAACCTAATCTCTCTCATTCTGAAAACCCTGTCTAGCAGTGGGACAGTATACTGGGTTGATGAAGATCAAGTAGTGCGGAACGAAGTAGGTAAGTACCTACATAAAAATAAAATTGGAATTTTGTTCTCCAATTCCATATTTGATTAATATCGCGTACAACGATAGTTGGTAGGTCCACCTCAGCCTAGAATAGTTTTCTTAGTCCCCGAGGCCATTTTAGTGCAGTGCTCAATTACGACCAGGCCAGGGCCTAAGGCGGAAGTAATTCGAGTAGCCTATGAAGCCTTCCAACTCATTATGCTTACTACAACACTACTGTCGATGAACAAGCAAGCAATCATACACACTATTGCAACTACCGATCCGTGAAAATCCCCTGCAGCAAACCGCTCCACAGTTTATGAGTTAAATGGTTTGTCACACTTAGGTAAAACAAAGTACCTATTTAACGTAGGTAATTTTTTTTTGTGAACTGTCAATTTGATACAGATTTTTTTAAAATAATATATAATATTAATATATTTTTTTATTATTATATATTATTATTTAGTCCACCATCTTGACCCAAACTTAGGAGAACTTGTAGGTGCTATGGGTAAGTACTAGACAATGGATACATAAGTCACATACCTACCTTTTTTTATAAATACACACTTATAATACATAACAAACACCCAAATAAACACAAACGTTTATGTTCCTCATATCAATATTTGTGCCCTGTGAGAATCGAATCCACGACCTTGTGATCAGCAGCACTCGAACCGCTAGACCGCAGACGTCGTCAGTTCAATTTTTTAGATGTTTATGCACAGTAGCATGGCTATATACCGTTTTTAAAGCATCACCATATACATATACATTACCGTATACATTTAAATATAGAAAACATCTGAATAATATAAACAAAAAACCAAAAAACATTTCCCATTTTTAGTTTTTATTGACTCGTTGACGATTTTCCATTTTTTTTAAAGATTTTATTGACAGACTTTCCGCGTAGGACCTACTTAGAATAAAATCATGTGAAGGTCATACAAATACGGCTAGAACTGAACCCTCGACCTGTAGGGCAGAAAACTAATCAATAAGCCGCAGCTCCAATCGAGATGTCGGAATTATTATCGATATTGGTATTGTAATGCCATTTCCATGTTCGCATTCCGGGAATTTCCTCGAACTTAACCTGAGTATTTCATATGCGCGGGAATGCTGGTTATTCATTACCACATATTAAGCAGATACGTGGAGCTATACAAAGGTGTTCTGTGTTAATTAATATTGTTGCTGCTCGGGCTTATGATTCGAAGTTGTTTGGAATAAGAAGGGTTTAGATTACCTTTAAAATACATACATAGGTCCATCACGCCTGTATTTCCCGAAGGGTTAGACGAAGGTGTACTAATGTATAGAGGCCAGCACATAAAGCTACCCCAATCTGTCAAATTTATTTGATATATTTTCATTTTTAATACAAATCAATAAGGTTCATATTCAATTGGGAAAATTTGACAGTTTTGGAAAGCTTGATCTGCTGACTGATCCACAGTTCGCCGGTTTAGTTAGGTCCTGTGTAATAGTCGAGCCTATTGCCATTAACCGGGCACAAATCCAAACTCCTAGCTGCTACGAGATTTTCATAGAAAAATCAGTGGTCTCGCGACTGCTACGCTAGAGTTCCTGGGTTCGATTCCCAGGTCAAACAAAGTTTTACTAGGTTTTTCTATGTAATTCTTAGTAGTAGCTCGGAATTTGGATTTGTACCCGGTTAATGGCAATAAGCGCGCCCCCTATTACATGGGACCCAAACATACTAGCCAACCGTGGGTGTACATTAATACACCTCTGCTTAATCATTCGAGATATACAGGCGTGGTATGATGATAAATAAAAATAAACTAAAGGGCCAAACCTGCTAACCTTTTATAATCCGGTATTCCAAAACTAGATTTCCATCAAACACAATAGAACCACAGATTTCGTAATCAAATATAATAAATAGCATTTTGGCATAACAACAAGATTGTCTCCGGCATAATGGGCGTACGGCAAATAAACCGGGTTACGACCGGGTCACAGCCCTGCCGTCCCGGACCGGCACACTGACCCGCATTGATGAATAACAGGAAAATGTATTGAAATCTAACAATATTCTTTTTTAAAAGAAAGTTATGGATCTGCTCACATTTCGTAAGGAATGTAGAGTCTTTTTAGAACTTATTATCATAGCCCTCCGATCCTATTTTTTATTTAGTCATTTATTTCAACCCTGTACTGAATACCTACCAAACTGTATATACCCATATTATATTCCTGAAAGCTGCAAGAACAAGGCGTAACCTTACCTCTTCCGACATCAATGTAGAAGGCACTGAAAGGAAATTATATTGCAATGAGCGACTTACCCGAGAAAACAGGCAGTTGTTTCGATCTGTCAAAATGTCAGCGAGGGAGCATGGCTACAAGTTTTGCTGGATCAAAAATGGATCAATCTTTATTCGAAAACACGAAGGGAACCCGTCGATTCACATCAAGAACGTCGATGACTTTCAGCGTCATCTCGAACAATCGTCCCATCCGGCCAGCGGCTGTTCAGCCCCAGCTAGCCCCTCTGCCTAACACCACTACCATGACAATAGAGAAGTACAAAAAACTTGTCATAATATTTTTACTTAAATTCTATATAATTATAATGTTTTTAGTTATACATGTTTGCTTAGTATGTGATTATCAGGTGCATAAATACACACAACACACACTCAAACACACGATACCTTTACAAACCCTTCACTCTGATAATACATACTGTTTATTATATGATTACCAGAAACAAAAAAGTAACCAATTACACACACTCACACACACCAACACCACACAAACCTCTTATGTCACATATTGTACAGCACTTGATTACACGATAGAAAAGGATAATCAACTACACAAACTCATTCACCTCAATACCACTCAAATAACTCGCTCTAATAACATATATATTCCAATACTCTCCCTTACTAACACAATAACAGAACCAAACCGTAACAATGATACTCTGAGAACTAAAATCCAACATTCTACAAACTCATATCAATCTCACTCTCATCTCAATACCTCACTAAACTCTCATACAAACCCTCAGACACTTTTATTCACGATTCCTGCACATTTTGAGACAGTATTTATAATGATCACAACAATAAAAATGTTTTTTTACTACATCGATGGCTTTATTTAATGTAATACAAGATATTGACAAAAATACGCTTATAGACTGTCACACCTACGAACATTTAGAACAATGCAGGAAACACATAGTGAACAAAGAATACAACTTTAAAATACTGTCTTTTAATATTAGAAGTTATCAACATAACTTTGTTGAGTTTTGTACAGCGCTACAACGCCTCGATATCGATTTCGATATTTTAGTCTTAACGGAGTGCTGGCTGAAAGAGGGAATTCCGCTTGATATACTACCAGGGTACACAGGGTCAAGATCTAACTGCCAAGTAAACAAAAATGGAGGAGTTATTATTTACTCTAAAAGCACTTGGAAATTCATCGTAACTGAACCCGAAATAGAAGACGCAGACAGTCTTCTGGTAAATATTAATAATGAAGTTGCAATACTAGGAATATATAGATCGCCGTCCACTCTTAACACGGATAAATTTACAGATTCATTATACAGTACCCTATCTAAGTTAAACAAATACGCTACTTTAATTGTTACTGGAGACATAAACATGGATATATGTAACCTTAATAATCGCAAAAATTCAGAATATTTAAATATGATGGCGTCAGTTGGACTGCTACCAGCGATAACTAAACCAACACGCACTAACACTTGTCTAGACCATATTTTTATTAAGTCAAAATATAAAGCTACAGGTGCTGTCTGCAGATGCTCGATAACCGATCATGACATAGTTATAGCCGCTACGTCTTATAAAAACAAAAATAATATTCACCCAAAAATCAAATGGAAAATAAAAACTGATGAAGACGCCATTGTCAAGGATATAAACAATAGCACTTGGTCTGATGTTCTAACCTGCCAGTGCGTCAACTCTGCTGTTAATATTCTGACTGACAAAATTTCCAAAATAATAAAAACCCACTCACGCGCAATAAAGATAAGCCGAAGCAAATATATCATTCAGCCATGGTCCACTCCGGGACTAATTAGATGCATGCGTCACCGCGACAAGCTACACCTTATATCACGAGCACACCCTAACGATAAGATTCAACGCCTTATATATACAAGATATAGAAACTTCTGTAATAATCTTCTCCATAAAATCAAAACAGAGTACAACGCGCAACGAATAGACGAAAACAAAAAAGACCCCCATAGACTTTGGAAAACTTTAAATTCGATATATAGTAGCCAATCACCAAGTAAAGAATCTTTAACACTAATTACCAACATACAACATCCTACCGAATCCCTGAACAAATGCAACACCTACTTTACGTCACTAGGGCAGAACCTGGCTGATTTAATACTATCCAGACTCTCTGAGACCCAGGAATCCCTAGTTAAAAAATTCTGTCCAAGTAACACCAACTCGTCCTCAATTTTCTTAGATACCATTGATGTAAGTGAAGTAGAAAGAATGATTGTGCAACTAAAAAATGAAAGCGCTCCTGGGCCTGACGGATTTAACTCGCGCTTAATCAAAAGGGTGGGTAAGGTTCTCGCAGTTCCACTCACCCACATTTATAACCTCAGCTTAGAAACTGGAATCTTTCCCGACAGATGGAAAGTCGCAGCTGTCAGCCCAATTCATAAGAGCGGGGCCATGGATGCCCCTGAGAACTATCGACCTATTGCTCTACTGTGTATTCTTTCCAAAATCCTAGAAAAAATTGTGAATAATCGTCTTACAAATTTTCTTGAAAAACACAACCTAATTTCTAATAGACAGTACGGATTCAGAAAGGGCAAGTCGACTGAAGATGCAGCTACTCTATTAACAAATAACGTGTCCTCGACTACTGAAAAGGGAGAACACTCTTTGGCCGTTTTCTTGGACTTGGCAAAGGCCTTTGATACCATTTCAACTGGCCTCTTACTTAAGAAGCTCGAAGCTGCGGGTATAAGAGGTACTCCGCTTGACTGGTTCAAAAGTTATCTCTCCGACCGTAGACAATTCGTTAATATAGGTACACACAAAAGTAGCCCTCTCACCATCAAGTTTGGCATTCCGCAGGGCAGCACACTCGGCCCAAGTCTATTTTCACTTTATATGAATGATATCATAAATCTTTCACTGCCCAATGCAGAAATAATAGCCTATGCAGATGATACCGCAATCATCTTTCATGGTAAAACCTGGGAGGAAGTGTACAGCCATGCAGAGCAGGGACTTATAAAGGTTGCCAGGGCACTTGACGAGAACCTACTAACACTAAATATTTCAAAAACTAAGATTATCACCTTTTTCAAAACTCATGCTTCAAGCCCACCCGCACACCTGACCCTCAAATTTCACACATGTTCCCGAAACAATAAGTCCCAAAACAATGACTGCACCTGTATCTCCATAAATCGCGTCAGCTCCATAAGGTATTTAGGTATCACTCTAGACGAGAATCTATCCTACAAACCTCACATACACGCAGTTGGTGGTCGAGTTAGAAAATTAATCTACGTAATGAAAAAATTACGTGATTGCACCCCTATAAAAGTACTCCACACTGTCTATTTTGCCCTGTGTCAGTCTGTACTTCAATACTGCATTTCCATCTGGGGTGGTGCTGGCAAAACAACATTCATTGAAGTGGAAAGAGCGCAAAGAGCAGTAATCAAAGTCATGCTTAAGAAGCCAATCAGGTACCCGACTGATATGCTATACAGCGACTTCCCGGTACTTCGGGTTCGACAACTTTTCATCCTAAACGTCACTTTGATCACCCATAAAAACATTAAAAAGCGGCAAGACTATTATTTATTAATCTCAAAGCGAACCTTCAAAATTCCCCTCCCCGTAGTAAACTCTCTACTTGCTAGACGCTGCCCTGTCTACTTACATCCACACATATACAACAATGTTAGCAAGCACTGTAATTTGAAAGAACTTACGCTCCTCAAATGTAAAAGATTAGTGAAAAAATGGCTTTCCACCCTCTCATACGATGATACTGAAGAAATAATACTTCGATAACCTAAACTTACGACTCACCTACACATCTCCTAAAAACCTATACATCATCTAACACTGCCAATACTTAAGCGCTAACACAAATCCACATTTTTTATCCAATCAAGACACACAAAATACACACCAGCACCCACAAACACACACACACCCTCACTCACAAACACACACACACCCACACTCACACACACACACACATATTTATTCAATTATCCATATGTATTTTTTTACTTATTTTTCTTTCATTTATTACTTCATTTATTACTTCATTTATTTTGAAAATGTTAGATGTTACTGTCTAAAATACACAGTCCACTCACTGACTTGTGACTATTTTTACGTTAATACGCGTCCTGCTGACTCCCAAGATACAGACTGCGTCTAGTTTGGGGGTCACCGTCACAATTACATAAAGTAAATTTTAAATTGTTACATAATACTTGTGATGTAAACCTAATTTAATTTAAGTTAACAATGTAACGAAGGACTGAATAAAATTATTATTATTATTATTATTATTATATACAGTTGGGGGTTGAAATAAATGACGACTTCAAACATTGAAAAAATTGAAAAAAATAAATAAATTGTAAACTAAGAATATCATTGTAATCATGTGATTAAAAAGAGTGTCTATGGAGTTTCTTGCCGGTTCTTCTCCATAAGACCCACTTCTTGGAACCGTGCAACTAGTTTTGACTTTTCAAAAGTGCTATTTTAATGGTCTAATTGAAATAAAACATTTGACTTTGAATTTGACTTCCAGTCTAACCAGATTCGGCTGAGTATCAGTATTTCACACGAAGCAACTGCCATCAGATCTCGGTAACCCAATGTCTGAGAACTACCGATACTCTGAGGATAGACCGTTTTTCAGGCTTTTTGAGCTTCTTTGTATTTCGGGGAATTTAGGCGTATTTAATTTTTCAGGCTTTCGTATTCGCCGTCTCTCATAATGTTTTATTTTAACAGCAACAATACAATTGAAAGTAAATTTTCCAGTAGTATAAGAATCATGCATAGCGCAAATAAAAAAAAAACCATGAGTAGGTAAGTAAAATAAAAAAAAAAATAGTACGGAGTCGCTTTGGTGCCTGCCTTTGTCGTCCCGTGCTATAAAATAAACTATGAAAATAAAATGAAAAAATATATTTCATTACTTCACCACATGAAACAAGTTGAGTTTAGTAGAAAATTCTTCGAATACAATACTTTATTAAGCTATGTGTATTTTGTAAACTGAAATATTAAAAGAATCTCAGTTTATTTACTTACGGTTTACCTGGAATTCATAATTCTCATAGCCTTTTCTCAACTATGTTGAGGTCGGCTTTCAGTTTAATAATGCGGCTGAATATCAGTATTTTACACGAAGCCTGATAGTATTGATAATGTTTTACACTGCCATCAGACCTCCGCATCCCAATTTCTGGGCAGTACCGATATTCTGACGATTGGTTGTCAGGCTTTTTGGGTTTCTGACTACCACTAATGATTGTCGTAAGTGTTCGCATGAGAAACGAGACAGACGGCTTTAGTGCTCTCTGAGACACGGAGGGGTCTCGATGTGTAAAGAATGGTCACCCATCCATAGACTGACCGCGATTTTAGACCCCCTCCCCGCCCCTCTACCGTTCGAGAGCTCAAAGCTTCGATCAGTGTACACACGTGTCGAACTAGCTTCCCTGTACAACTGGGGCACGGAGGGAGGCTGGGCGTCCCAATTCGCAGGGTCATACCGCGACCTACCTCACGACCTACTTGTGAGTGCTGATATGATTTGGGGCGTTTAAGACACGACGTGTTCGGCCTGTTTTCGGGCTTCGAAAATGCTTTTACAGGAACAATAGAGATGGGAAAATGCCGATAGATAAATAATGTATCAATAATTTTTGTTGATTTTTATATATATATATATATTTATCTTCAAATCTGCACAGCGTGCAATAAGATAACAAAGTGAAATCGTGTTAATAGGTTTTTATGCTTTTTATCTTAAATCCTAACCCTATGTAACACTACATAAAAGTTTAAGTTTTTTAAACAGGAATAAGATTGCATTATTAATATATCTGTGGTTATTTGAGAAACACTTCTTCAAATAAGCTAGTGTTATATGTACTAAAAGTCCCACTTTATAGCACTATAATTTTATTAGATTGACGTAGCAATTTAAAAGTTTATAGCATCCTAATGCTGGGCTATTATGCAAGAGACATCACTTCGCTCGAGTGACAAGACGGATAATTTCACGGCTAATGAAGTTCTGCAATAAAAAAAATATTATGTTAACGGATGTAATAAAACATGTAATAGTGTTTTAAAGTCTAGATTACTAGACCGGAGACTTTAAATGATGCACTATTTCTTGAAGGCTCATAAGGCGCGTAAGCGGGCAGAAAAACTGCTTAGGGTATATAGTGAATACCACTATTTCGTGGCATGTGGTAAGATATATCTAATCATAATAATTTATTTGGTTTCAATAAGTACGGTGCAGATATTTGAACAATGACCTCGTGCTAGGAGAATCCTGTGTTGCAGGGTCATCTATCCGTCTATTATAAACGATTGCTAAGATTTACTTACTTGCTTAGATCTAAAACTTGGGTTACGTTGGATATTTAAAAGGTAGGTGTAGTTACGATGTGAAGTTACTGAGCGTTGAGCAAAATCCGTATAAACGTATCGTGTCGCAGTTTCATATCCGTTCGAAACAAATATTTGTATGAACTACAGGTAGTGGTTCCGTATCTGGGTGTTCGTGTATATTAAAATGTGTGGTTGTAAACGCACCCTCGAGATAATTCTAATGGAGGCAATAAATTGCAATATATGTTGAGTTTAAGGGTTGGTTTAATAAAAACCCGTAAATAATCACTGACAAATTAATATAGAACCATAGTTATCTTTCGAAAACAATAGCCGGTTGATATAAGGTGGTCTAGACCTACCCCATTCATAATTCCAAAGTACGGGTATCAGAAAACGACCACCCGTACTTTACACTATAAAGAAAAGATGTGTGTATAGAAAACGACCACCCGTACTTTAACACTATAAAGAAAAGATGTGTGTTTATCTAGATATTTTTAAACCTATCGTTTACCATATTGTCCCTAACGAGTTAGATGGTGGAGTTTAAAAAGAGAAATGTTTCTGTTAGCACGCTTAGCACGCAACATTACGAGATAGTCACGAGCGTCGCGTGTAGCTACCCTAATGGCCGTGCTAAGGTCGCTGCATACGACGCGGTTTATAATATACGTGTGTGAAAGAAGTATTACGCGATATTGTATTGATATTACCAGCCAGCAATACCTACGTTCTTTTTCTGAATAAAAATGTTACAATTTATAAGTTTTAAATGTTGTTTCTATACACAGCAAATTATTGTTTTGTTTCTGTCTTTCCTTCAAATGCCATTTAGTATGTAAGAAACGAGACAAAATTCTACACATATTATACTCGCAACTTTTATTAATAATATGTAATGCCATTTATACCACTACACGTACTCATATTATGGAAATATGATTGTATGTGTGTACTTATGTATGTAATAGTATTTTGAGATTACTTGGGCAACTAAGAAAAAAAAAACAAAGGCTTGAATGCAATAAAAATCGTAGTATCGTTCTTTCTTTGTTTTACTCTATAGCAGTAACCTAAAAACACTCAAATAAGTGTTACAGAAGTAGGAATATAATATGAATGTTTTATTATGAATCTGTAACAGAACAAAAGGTATAATACTTTTCAATTGCTAACCTGCAACACTTATAAAAGTGTAACAGAAATATAGATGTAACAGATTATAAAAATGTTAATAAGTGTTACTTACAGGCCAACCCGGCTAAAAGCTACAATCACAAAGACGTCGCGCCACGCCCTGTTGCCTGTGAACCTGTTAAATCTGTATATAACTGTTACACTTATTGATCCACATAAACTGTTACAGTTTCATTGATTTACAGTATTGAATCAGATACTTATAAAATAGCTTTTTTATTAAAAAATATATGTTAAAAAGTGTTAAAACCCCATTATGATTTCAATTTAATTCTTTGGTCTACATTGAGGCAATTTCAGACTACTTAATATAAGGCAGTATAATTTACATCTAAAGAATAATTAATATCTTTTGGTAAAAACAATTGGAAAATCATGCACAGACTAAATCAGCTTTATCCGTAACATAAATAAAGGGTCGTGTCGTCCTCGTCTCGTTACGTGTAAACGGACTTGCCAAGCAATTTGGCTGAAGTTAGCGCCATTAGGCCCCAGGTAGCATCGTGACTATTATCGCAAAGCAAGGATTGTATCGTGTGTGTTCGAGAGCTTCCCTACGCTGGATTAGGTGATGTTTTCCTAGAGATTATCGTCAGAGTAAAACTAAGGTTTTTTACTGTAAGCGATACACTTACTATTTTAGCAGATACATACTTACATAGACATTCGCGAGTGTGTTTGTATTGGTTTGTGGTGTCATGTAAAATGGGACGAGCCTATTACCATTTACTGGTCACGAATCTAAAGGCTGCGCTGCTACTGAGATTTTTCTAACCGATAAACCCTATGTCCGTCCTGCGGGGCTAAGGTGCATGCCACGACATAATTTTCGACGTTGTGTTATCTCATCTTCAGCCATAGTTTCGGAACGAGATACCTAAGCGACAAAATTATTTTGAGGCGCGTATCTTAGGAATGCTGAAAGTCGAACTAAGGATCTCACGTTCAACAGCCACGCTTGCACCTATGAACTAAAGCATTTTTGAAAACGTTGCTAGTAATGTAAAGACTTTGTTTTTGTGTGTGTGAAAACATTGTGTCGATCTTCGACCTTTTTGAAAAATGTGTTACCATTCCATGGAACGAGTAAAAAGTGTTCTTTTTTTAAATAAATCTTGTTTTACGATGGCGTTTCTTAGCCCAATAGAAAGTCGATATGTCAGATATAAGTAACTGACTTTTGACCTTTTTGAATTTCGTTTATTATGCCTACCTTCCCGTCTGTCATTTAATTTGCTTTGAAGATGAGAAGAGATCATTTATAAACGTATTTATGTTTTATTTCTGAAAGCCAATGACTTTTTATATGGCAGGTAATAAATTCTATAAAAGTTATTACAACCGTCGTTATTTTGAGACTGGCAATGATGTAATTTTATTTGCGCACATGTAAGTGTGATTTCCTATTACATAACTCTTCTTGGGTAAAACCAAATAAGTTAATATTCTGTCTGTTTATGATTAATGCGTTTTGTTTCGGTAGAATTACATATTTTTTCATTTCATACCTACAAGAAATATTATAAATAGTGGTTTATTTTTGCTATTTGGCTTGTGGTTTCTCCAACCAATTATAAGTTTACATTACTAAAGATACTATCAGCTTAGACGTTTCTCTAGCAAGATAAAGTGAAGACGCCTATGGTCGAGTGGTACAGAGGCCAGCTCATCAAGCTTCCCCAATCTGTCAAATTTCTTTTTTTTTATTTTATTTTTTATTATGAGATAGGGTGGGCAAGCGAGCAGACGGATCGCCTGATGGTAAGCGATTACAGCCGCCCATGGACACCCGCAACACCAGAGGAGTTTCAGGTGCGTTGCCGCCCTTTTAAGGGGTTTGGGCCTCCGGTATCCTCACTCACTCGACGAAACACAACGAAAACGTTATTTCACGCCGGTTTTCTGTGAGGCCGTGGTATCAAGTCCGGTCGAGCCGGCCCATTCGTGCCGAAGCATGGTTCTCCCACGGTAAATATAGTTAATTGATAGATTTTCATCTTTAAAGAATTATAATAAGGTTCATATTCAATTTGGAAAATTTTACAGTTTTGGATAGCTTGAACTGCAGGCATCTGTACAAGAACTGAACTGTTGATCACGAGGACATGGATTCGATTCCCACAGGGCACAAATATTTATGTGATGAACATAAGTGTTTGTTTGTCTGGATGTTTCTTAAGTAATAACAGAAAAAAAAAACGATATAAGTCATAGATATTGACTTTTGTTTTTGTCTTCTAGGCTCGATGGTGCTGTGTAAAAATGTCCAAGATATAAAAAAGAATAAGCTATTAGGGGAGGCTCAATACAATCAAACAGGCTTAGTTTTTAAATTTTCACAGGTTACACTATAGTTGCCAATTAGAAAGTCGAGGTAAGCATGTTCCGGCTTCCTTTCTTCTAAAATGTATCCTTCGAGACTCTGTAGGTTTGTAGAGAAAACAGCTAAAAAACTAACGACAAGGAAAATTCTAATACCATGGAATTCAACTCCCTATTTATCCCTAATAATCCAACTGTGAAGCCGTTGTAAATGTTCGTTTCAATCTCCATTTATTTTACGTCCAATTTGAAACCAACTTCTTAAACAAGAGATATTGCTTTGGAACTTTCCTGGATATTTTAAGTTGTCTAATTCACATTCTTATTGAGTGTTTCCCTTTGTACTCGGGGTTCGAAATAAATTGGAGCACTGAAACCTTTTCATGTGCCTCTTTACGTATTCCTTTTCAAGAAATTCAAAGTGATTTAAGCAAATTTGTGTTTAA
Organism: Acronicta alni; assembly: GCA_964056405.1. NCBI lineage: Eukaryota > Metazoa > Arthropoda > Insecta > Lepidoptera > Noctuidae > Acronicta > Acronicta alni. The sequence continues at coordinate 11,745,864 of OZ043918.1, forward strand.
AGATTGACATGGAACAAACTCGATACTCACCATTCCAGTTTACAACGCCGAAACACGTGTTGCGGGGAATCACTATTAACAATTTACCCTATAAATAATATTTTTTAAATTTGAAAAAATGTATCTATGTTTTTTTAACCAAGTGAATGTCTTCACTACAGATTTATAAAAAAAAAACAAGGTTACAAGAGTAAGCTTAGATATTTTTTTAATCTTCATTATCATTAGACTATTTATTGGTCGTAAGCAGGACTGCTATTTATTTGAGTTCTTGGGTTCTATTTCCAGGTCGAGCAGTGTTATTGAGTTTTTCTATAAAATTTATGGGACCTAAACATACCGGCGAATTATGAGTGTACTTCAGTACACCTCTGCCTTACCATTCAGGGAATACCTACAGGCGTGATGGTATGTTATGTTTTTTATTTAAACTATGATACGCATAATAACAAATTAAGGAATTAATTGTCCCAAATGTCTGTTTCTGTATATAAAAAATTGTGTTAGTAACGTAAACATACCTATTCTAGTGCAAGGCAATGTTTTAAAAACCAAACACATTTATTTATTGAAAGCGAAATCACCTTTGCCGTTTACATCCATGGCTCTTGCATGATAGATGTAATCGTTTATACGACAAACTAAGCTGAGAGTAATTTCATGCACTGTTGCCTGTAAATAAACAATGCAGTGAATTACCTTTGTGTTACGATTGTTGTTCCACATATACTAAGCATATATAATATAGAGCATTAATTCATGTACAGTCTACAAAACAGGTATATAGGCAGCTAACGCCACTGTGTTTTGATAAAGATTGTGTAGTACCTAATGTGTCACGCAGTATAATGTAATGTAAGTAGCAGGTGGCACCAAGCCCTTTGGTTGATAATTATTTATAACGTAATCTATGTCACGACAAAGACGTCGTTCCTTGCTTGTATCAGCCACATGAGATCCACTATTGAACAAAGGCCTCCCCCAGAGACTTCCACAACGACCGGTTACATGCCGCTTGCATCCTAGGACTCCTTCGCTGCCTGTATACCCAAGACTTTTGTCGATTGTACCTACTTAGGTACTAAAGTTAGTACCCAAGTACAGGTTTACGTAACCCAGTCGTGACCGCAAGCACTGTAGTTTTGGAATGGAGGAAAAATAAAAATATCGTCAATGTGAAGCTACAGAGAACATTGTAAAGGTAAGGTTTTTTAATTAAATGATGAAAAAGTATTTATGAGCTTTGTATTTTTACTATTTGTTAGCGACTAGATATTTAAGAACTTTTTACTATTACCCAAGTACAGGTTTACGTAACCCAGCGTGACCGCAAGCACTGTAGTTTTGGAATGGAGGAAAAATAAAAATATCGTCAATGTGAAGTTACAGAGAAGATTGTAAAGGTAAGGTTTTTTAATTAAATAATGAAAAAGTATTTATGAGCTTTGTATTTTTACTATTTGTTAGCGACTAGATATTTAAGAACTTTTTACTATTTAGTGTAGTGATCGAAAGCGCAACTGCTACGCTCAAGGACAATACACCTTGTTTTTTGTGGTCTTACAGCCCAAAGGATATACTTCTACTCATCATGATCAACAATTTCTTGTATGGTATCAAACATGAAGTGTAAAAAAAAAACAGCTACATCCTACATTTGGTCGAGAGACCTAACGTTGTTTTAAGAAACAGCTTTTTTTTTTTTCAAGATTTAAGTTTTAACCCACATATCTAGTAGACATAATATTGAAATAATGGTTTCCTTTCGGCTGTAAGACGACAAAAAGAAACACGGTGTATTTAAATAGTGTAAGCGCTATCGTTGCTCTAGGTATTAATTTGTAAATTCACCACTAACTGTATAGTATACACACAACACCAGTTGCATATGTTTTATTATTACAATAAGGTAATACATTATAATAAGGTTCATATTCAATTGGGAAAATTTAACAGTTTTGGATAGCTTGACCTGCTGGCGTCTGTACTCCAGACTAAAGAATTATTGCCTTTCCGTTTTCTCTCGAGTCCATGCAAAGTTTGTCTGTAAGAGATTGCTTTTAGCAATTTTATGATTTTTAAATTTGTAATTGGCATTTATTTATGGTGTGCAATCAAGAATATTCTATTCGACTTATAGGTAAAAAACCGTTCGAATAAATCCTCTCTGGGTTTCTTTTACAATACACCAATTCAAACACACCAACCCTGTGCTATAGTGCAATTGTTCGCGCATCAATTCCGCGCACGATCCCTACAATGGAATTTGTCGGCGTCATTTGTAACGCGCGTGCGAGTCATTATTCGCACTCAAACTGCGCCTACGCATCCGATCTCGACTTTACAACTATTTCCTCCATTTTATTGTTAAATCAAATTATCTATGGATAAATTGAATTCCTTCGACTCAAGGAACGTTTAAAAATATTTTAAACGTTTAAAAATATTTTCAATAGTCTTTGAAAATAGTCCTAAGATTTCTGATTAAATTTTTATTATTACAGTGTAGTTTAGACACCATTTAATTTCTCGTTTCGTAGAGACAGAGATGTACCAATGTACACCCATAGTTCGTCGGTATGTTTTTAGTCCCATGTAACAGGGGGCGAGCCTATTGGCATTAACCGGGGGCAAATCCGATAACACCTTCAAAACCCAATAGTGTAGTGCAAATAGATATTTGACTTAAAAAAATAACACGGCTCCACTTGGGACTAACAATCTTTAGTGGTAGTCAGAAGATCAAAAAGCCTGACAACCAATCATCATCAACCCATATTGTCCCACTGCTGGGCACTGGTCTCCTCTCATACTGAGAGGGATTAGGCTATAGTCCACCACGCTGGCCTAGTGCGGGTTGGCAGACTTCACAAACCGTCGAGAAAAATCTCTAGAGTATGCAGGTTTCCTCACGATGTTTTCCTTCACCGTTTAAGCGAGTGATAATTAATTATTAATACGCACATGAATTCGAAAAGTCAGAGGTGCGTGCCTTAGGTTCGAACTCGAGACCTTCGACTTGGCAGTCCAATGGTCATACCACTAGGCTATCACTGCTTCTTTCTGTGCTGACAACCAATATATCCTCAGAATATCGGTATTGCGGTTGTGGAGGTCTGATGGCAGCCGCTTCCTGTAAAATACCGATATACAACTGAAATATTGATAAAGAGAGACAGGCTACCTTTTATTTCAAAAGTCCTTTAAGATGCGAGAGAAATTGGGAGTAGGTACAGACGCCAGCACATCAAGCTACCCCAATCTGTCAAATTTCTTTAATTGATTTTCAACTTTAAAGCAAAACGATAAGGTTCATATTCAATTGGGAAAATTTGACAGTTTTGGATAGCTTGACCTGCTGGCGTCTGTACCTAATAGCTAGTAAAATATAATTATACTTTTACTAAACATTAAAGTAGGTGAGCTGTCGAGCCGAGCACTGTTAAAGATCTTTAAAGATGTATTCCAGTGACCTATTTTCTTTTGAAATAGTCAAACAACATTTAGATTTTTGCTGGCTTTTGATGTCAGGGTAATAGTTAAGTTTTATGTTTATGCCTTCGCACATTTGCACTTTATTATTTAATCTCGAAAAGTTAAGAAAATATCTATAAGTATTTTTATTTAAAGACGGACATCACTTAGCGTGACATTTATTATTTAAAAAGTTTTAATAAATACTTTTTTATTTATGTAACTTTAAAAAGGAGGTTTTCAGTTTGAACGTTTTTTTGAATTCCGAATAGTCTCAATCGATTTGAATGATTCTTTTTTGTTTTAAAGTGAACTGTATTAGGTTGTTTATATATTTCGTTAACCATTTAGGCACTTCGAATGCCGATTTTAGGAAACTCGTATTAACAAGATATGAAGAGAAGATAGCGCGACTGCTACGCTTGAGATTCTGGGTCCGAATGCCAGGTCAAGCAGTGTTTATGGGGGTTTCCATGAAATTCTCAGTAGCTCGGAGTTTGGATATCTGCCCGGGTAATGGCAAAAGGCTTGATACTCATTACACGGAGCCGAAACATACCGGCGAACCGTGGGTGTACATACCTCTGCTTAACCCTTCGGGAATGCAGGCGTGATGGTGATGAGAGGAATTCCACACGTCGATAAAAAAATATAAATTCCTAGCAAAAATGAATTTTCTATTGAATGTTTGTGTTCGCTATTAAATTCGTAGTACTACAAAAGTTCCAAGAAAACGACCTCGATGTAATTCACGAAGTTTATTTTTATAAATACTGTGAGGCGTGCCCGTGCTAGATTTTAACGGGCCTGGAACAGCTGCTGATTTGATTACCTACGTCAATATTCATGGATAACAGATTCGATTTGCGCCCGATTAATGGCAATTAGGCTCGCTCCCTATTAGGTACATGGGATGATGATACATAAAAGAAGATTTAGGATCTAAGTTCTGTTTATCTATTTTGTTCTATTTAGTATTTTGTTTTGTGTCAGAATATTTTTTCTTTCGTTTTTTCTCTCTAATCCCCTTTTAATTATTTTCTTTTTTCTAAATAAAAGACAGCTTCGCCTCTAAGGAAAGACTTTTGTTGCGGAAGACTTTATAAACTTATACTTAACGGACACAAAGTACATCTAAACTCGACATAAATACGACTATTTGTAGATCACATAAAGACCTGAGAAAACGGTAGTGGAGGTGACCACCTAACCAGCAAAAGTCAAACCAACTCCGCATCTAGCAATTAAAATTAACCGGAGCTTAAAAAATATGTAAAATATTGACTTGTAAAAGTGTCTTTAAAAGATCTATTTACAGAAAAAAATATCATTTATCATTTAAAAAAATAAGCCTTTATTTAATGATCAACCCATATACTGTCCCACTGTTGTGCACGGGTGTCCTCTCACAGAATGAGAGGGATTAGGTTATAATCCATCACGCTGGCCTAGTGCAGGTTGGCAGACTGCACATGCCGTCGAGAAAATCTCTAAGGCATGCAGGTTCCCTTACGATGTTTTCCGGCACCGAGTGTTAATTACTTATTAAACGGCATATGATTTCAAAAAGTGAGAGATGCGTGCCTTGGATTCGAACTCGACACCTTTGACTTGGCAGTTCAATGGTCATATCCCTAGGCTATCAATGCTGCTAAGCCTAGGCTCGAAAGCCTTTATTACATTATCTACAATCTGTTAGACAATAATTTTTATCCATATTTAATATTTATCTGGTACTTAAAGTAATCCTTTCACGTTCGTAGCTCCCGGCGATCTGTACATTGTTTCTCGAACCAGCTTGTCTTTCTACAAAGGCCTTCTCTAAAGATTTCGACATCTCTCTGTCTTAAGTTTTCAGAATCCACTCTGGGCCTTCCACTTTTTTGAAGTCATCTTTCCAACGTTTCACCTGTCGCCCTTTCCTCCTTTTGCCATCACTTGGGGTGAATAGAGATGCAGGGGTGAATCGAGACAAAACTTTGAAAGGGATTTTTAGCTTTAATTATTATAGTTTGTTGGAAAAAGGAACTCTAATATTGTTCCTAAATAATAAAAAACCATTAGAAGACCTTGTTGCCATCAAACTATAATAATTAAAGCTAAAAATCCCTTTCAAAGTTTTGTCTCGATTCACCCCTGCGTTCCTATTCACCCCGTTTGACGGTACCTGATATTATTTAGGTCCATTTTTATTTTTATCTCTTATCATATTCCATCGGTATTTTAATGTTTTACATATTGTTATTGCGTATTTAAATTTAGTTCTATAAGAATAATAATATAAAAAATATTATTTATTTTTGGGACATTTTTGCACAGCACCATCTAGTCCGAAACTAAGCAGAGCTTCTACTATGGGAACCAAACAATGGATGTAATACTTTTTTTTGTAAATACATACTTACAATACATAAGAAACACCCAGACAAACACAAACACTTACGTTAATCACATAAATATTTGTGTCTTATGGGAATCGAAACCCACGACCTCGTAATCAGCAGTCCGACACTCGAACCACTAGCCCACAGATGGTCATGCCTCTAGCAATAAGTACCAGCAAGTACCTGTTTTTTTTTTTATCTGAATGATCTCTACAGCAACAATAGCATTGATGACACGCCACAATGCGAGTATCAACATGTCTGACCTGTCATCTACACACTGCGTACTCGCGTGTCATCCTCTTCCACAAGGTCGGGCCACACTATCGCATTCATGCCACACGATCGTTAGTACCTAATGTACCTATACTTCATTCATTCATCACTTTTTACAAAGTCACCGCGCCAACGAATACGCACTCCTATCGTAAAGCCCGTCATACCCGTAGCTATTATACACGGTGGACACGAAAATACGGCATTGAATGAAACCATAGCCTATACGAGTCTAAAGACCATATCACGCCTGTATTCCTCGAAGGATTAGGCAGAATTTTACTAATAGTAGGTACACAGGAATGTTTAGGTCCCATGTAACATGGACTGAGCCTATTGTCATTAACGGGACACAAATCTAAACTACGAGATGCTACTGAGATTTTCATAGATACACCTAATAACATTTAATTCATAGCAGTCGTGTTTACGACCACTAGGCTATGTAATCACTTTAAAAAACATAAGTAATAAGTACATACTTTCGGTCAACATACTTAATACAGGTCAATATCATTTTGTATATTTTAAAACGACTTTTAAAAAAGGAAGAGGATTACTTTTTTTTGTCTGGATGTTACGCTTACGCGATGTCTTACCTAATACTTCCGGGATGGTTCAACTACTTCAAACTTCTTAAAGTTTAGTTGATGATTTTACCGTATTTCTGCCGGTAAATCTTATATTATGTATAAAGAAAATCAATATAATTATATTATAAATGTTGTAGCTACGTATGTGACTGGGTTAATAATACTCCTCCCTGTATCTATGAGTTATTTGGCACAAGTGTAGGTCTGGATGAACTTTATGACAATGTCATTTAATTTTACGAAAGCATAGTAAATATATCTATAGATGTCTACGGTTGGTGTTAAAAATAGTGTTGTTTATTTATACAATCGCTTGCACACTCAATTCATATTTTTTTTATGAAGGTCGTGCGAACGAATCATGCTGCGCTTTCCTGTGACGGTTTTATCTATGGGGAATTAACAGCATTTCTCAAAGTTTTGGCAATCCCTACTAATCCCTACTATAATATTATAAATGCAAAAGTAACTCTGTCTGTCTGTCTGTTACGCTTTCACGTCTAAATCACTGAACTGATTTTAATGAAATTTGGTACAGAGATAGAGTTGACCTTGAGAAAGAACATAGAATAGTTTTTATCTCGGACTTTTGAAGAGTTCTCTTGGAAACGCGATATAACCGAACTCGACGCGGGCGAAGCCGCGGGCGGAAAACTAGTGTTCTATAATTTTGAAATAGAAGTGCAGGAATAGAATCTAAGAAAAGTTGTTGAACTTTTCTTAGATTCTGTTGATGAATGATGATATGAAAATATTAATGCACTTTTTTTACTCAGAACTACGATTTATTTATTTTTATTTATTATTAAAAAAATTATGAGTGCGTTAGAGGCATAAGTTTTACATAAACACATGAACAATTCTACTAGTCAATGATAGAATAGAAACTAGCAAAATTGTGTTTATTGATTTCTAATTTTAGTTCCAAATGTGACCACTAGAGCATAGTGTAACGCAAACATAAATATCAGATATGCTTGCGGTTATTTATCGGCTTACTAAACTCCTGATTGATCTATAGAACCAGAAAAACATATTAATTAGCATCATGTAGGAAGAACACAAGCCAATCTCTGAGTCAATACGACAAATATCTTTACTAGTAATAAAATCAGTGTATCGATCTGTTTGCGTTACATACCAATTTTACCATTTACAATAAAATGGTCTATAAATCGAGTAGTAAACCGAGCTATAGGGGTGTAATCTCTGCTAACGAGCAATAGATTCGGGCGATACGCGGTATTACCAAGTAAAGATTGCGCCACACTCGGTTCACGCGAGTTCAGACGCGCGATACCGCGGCCTTGGCCCCGCCGCGATAAACAATGGTAATTATGACATTGTCGGCGAAAGCACGCTATTGATACAGACAGACTTGATACGCTTCACATACATTCTCGAGGTGAAGCACGTTTTATATATTAGTTTAGTAGTTTAGAGTCTTCTGACTAACTTTAACGGTTGGCATAGATATATTCGTATGAAAAACAGGGCCAATGGCTTAACGTGTTCTTTGAGTCACGGAGAGGCCTCGATGTGTCAAGGACACAGTAGGAGTTTAGTGGTTTATTTTGTATGGAAAACTGGACAGCGCCTCTAGTGGTCACTTGAGGAACTAGGTTTCCTATATAAAATATTTGACATACGATGACGAGGATCCTTCAGTTGGAGATGACAGATAAGAGCAATTAAAATATGTCAACTTTTTGAATTGTATTGAAGTTGTATGGCTTGCGTTTTATGAATGGATAGAGTATTTAGTTATCTATTCAGGCGAAAAAAAACTCCTGCACTCAGTAACAGTAAGGAAATATTTTTTGAAAACAGTTTCTTTTTAATTTGTTGGGAATCTGTAGAAAATATTAAGAATCACAGGCAGTAAAACCAGTCACAAGCCACCAGTCAGTAAAAACCTTACCCGGACTATTCACCCTCATCAACCCATATACTGTCCCACGGCTAGGCACGGGTCTCCTTTCAGAATGAGAGGGGTTAGGCTATAGTCCACCACACTAGCCTACTGCGGATTGGCAGACTTCACACGCCGTCGAGATAATCTCACAGGCATGCAGGTTTCCTCACGATGTTTTCCGTCATAGTTTTAAGCGAGCACGCAGATGATTGCGAATAGCCAGAGGTGTGAGATTCGAACTGAGACTACGACTTGGCAGTGCATACAGCTTCTTGGCATCTTGGCAGTCATGTCAGTGGGCTATACGGCATCTTGGCAGTCATGTCAGTGGGCTATCACTTCTTCTTCCGAGCGTTTTGTGATGATGCTGTGGCTGAATATCAGTATTTTACACAAAGCGACTGCCATCAGACCTCCACAACCCAATTTCTGGGCAATACCGATATCCTGAGGATAGACTGGTTGTCAGGCTTTCTATGGGCTTCTGACTACTACTAACGATTGTCATAGGTTTTCGCATGACAACCGGGACCGACGGCTTTACGTGCTCTCTGAGGCACGGAGGGGTCTCGATATGTTAAGAATGGTCACCCATCCACAGACTGACCCCGGCTGGCGCAGCTTAACCTTGCAGATCGGTTGATCAGCGTAGTTACAATATAACTACGAGCCCCTCGAGTGGTTAATCACTGATGTCTTTCATTTATCATTTTGTATTCTATGTTACAGTATGCAGGCTTTTATTAATACGATGTGCTTGATAGTGGATAAGTATCAGATTCATCCAAGCAACAATAGCAGTGGTGACTCGAAACTTATGCAATAAAAATACTCAATGGTTGTTGCCAACTTGGCAAACGCCACTACTTATAACGCGAACCGTTCTAGTATTTTGACCTATCTTACGTACGTATTAGCATAATAAATGTGTCAACTGCCTCGCTATCTGCTATGCTGGAGGTCCTTCGATTCCCAGTTCGAGCAAAGTGTTTTTAGAATGTGGTAGTGTTGTGACCTTCTCAGTAACAGAGTTTTTGTTTTATATAAAAACGTTGCCACCCTGGGATTTTTTCCTGTATCGTTTGGATTAGCGCACAGTTGTGTGTAAAAGGCTCGCCCTCTTACATGGACGAACTGTGGGTGTATATTAGTACACCTCTGCCTAACCGTTCGAGGAATATAGGCGTAATAGTATGGTTTATGTTAAAAAGTATCATATCAATGACAGATCTGAAGGAACTTATAATAATTATGTTCAAAATGTAATATCGGTCTGGTCAAAATACTAAGACTTCACAAACTCAGAGCTGCTACTGAGATTTTCATAGGAAAACCCAATAACACTGCTTGATCAGGAATCCAACCCTACGCAGGAGTCATGCGTACAATTACTGGACTAAATGAGGAATGAGTATTAATTTTAATTATCATACATTTTACTCCCATTCATTCATTCCATTCCATTTCATACATTTTATTTCGTTTATGACGACACGTTTGGCGTAGCGGCTGAGCGATCGGCTTCTGCGCCACGGGTTGTGGGTTCGATCCCCACACGGAACAAATATTTCTATGATCTACATGTAGTCGTTCCGGGTCTGGGTGTTTGTGCATGTGAAAGTTTGTGTTTGTAAACGCACCCACGATACAGGAGAAAACCCTAGAGTGGGGCAAATTCTTATTTAAAAAAAAATAAAAAAATCATCTGTTGATTCAAACCGTACATTGATAAGATTTCTAGTGATCATTTTATATTTACGATTGTTTATTGAAAACTGTGTCGAGTTCCGAGTAACGGCAATGCTTCATGTGGGTGTACGTTTAACGTTTAATTTATGCTCATTAGTGTAAAGTGCTCCTTGGAAATTCTGTTATAAATGTTGGATTTTTTGAATTGTTGGAAAATATAATATATTAGTATAATTTTTATAAAAAGCTTTCTTGCTCTGTAAAAAAATATTGAGAACAGTAACGGGATTAATAATAAATTATATTATTATTTGTAAGTTTTAATATACATCGAATGTAGGTGCCTATTTGGACTTGGCTTAATTCCATTAACATACTTTGGGAATCAAATTAATAAGTAAACTCGGTGCGTAGTTGCGATATCATTATATTATAATTATTAATTACTAACTATCTACTACTCAAGTCTCAATTAGATATTAATGAATTTTGTATAGATATAATTAAACTTATTTCTCGTCTGTTTTATCATAATTATCTACTTCCTTAATAAAAAAATATTCAAATATATAAAAAGACATGTTAATGTTAAATATTTAAATATATTTTAGATAAATTTATACATATTGACAATATAATTAAGAATTAATATCATAGATATTAATGCAAATTCGCACAAAATGCTACCTCGGTTTTCTGAGAAATGCTGACGCTAACTTAGGTCACAGATATCAATAATTCATAAAGCCTTAAGCTATTAGGCTAAAAGGCTTTATCTTGGTACAGCTATTAAACCTAAGTATGCTAGGATATGTTGATAAAATATGTTAAATTTAAATCTAAGTATAGAGGCCAGCACATCAAGCTACCACAATCTGTCAAATATATTTGATTTATTTTCTACAAAACAATAAGATTCAAAATGGGAAAATTTGACAGTTTTGGATAGATTGAGCTGCTGGCATCTGTAACTATTAAACTTCAATTCATTACTGAATTAAATTGAGTATACGATACCTTCACGCCTGTAGCCCCAAAGGGTTAGGCAGAGGAGTACTATTGTACACGCACAAGTATGTTTAGGTCCCATGTAATATGCCATTGCATATGCCAGCCTATTGCCATTAACCGGACACAAATCTAAACTCCGTTCTTCTACCGAGACTCATAGGTAAATCCAGCAACACTGCTATTATCAACTTAAACAAATTAACATTAACAACAACAAATAATTAACAACTAAAACATGATCATTGAATATTTTTACTTTAAAAGAGACCATGATTCTCTGAGTTTGTTTCGGCGTTTCTTCTCAGAGGTCGTCAGCTAGGAAATGCCGGCTCCATCTAGTTTTAATTAATAATTAGTAATAAATGTCATTGATCATGTAACAATAAAAAATGTAGGGTAGCTGTCAGTAATTATATCATCAAGACGCCCACCACCTCAGTCTACCCGTGACCATGGACGCTGTAAAGGGTCCGAAACGTCGGGATTAATAATATCAATATACGCGAAAAAAACCGTAAAAAGTAGTTTTATTTCAATGTATAATATTCGCGTAAATGTCAGAAATCAATATATAAAGTTTTAATGTCATTTTCATCATTATCAACCCATATACTGCCCCACCGCTGACACGAGTCGCTCGCCTGATGCGGGTTGGCAGTCTGCACACCGTCCGAGACCGAGAAAGTTTCTAAGGCAGGTTTCCTCACGATGTTTTTCTTCACCCTTTTAATGTGTTTGTTAATAATTACAACACAGCAATAATCACCATGATCATGACGTCAATACATAGCTGGTTTTGAAGTGCTGGCGCTAAGCCTCTTTTCTTTCTTGTCGAAAGCTACATGACAATGGTACATTTACCACCGCCCATTGTACCATTCTATCATTTATAAATATGTACATGGCATTTTTTTATGGTGTACAATAAAGAATATTCTATTTTATTCTATAATGTTCCATAAAAAAGTACATACTATAAGCATAACATAATATTACATACAACCCACAACCCCCATTCCATTTCAGTATAATAAATAAATTCTCTTGTAATATTCGACGTAGAATAGTCTATTTACGTTTTACAAGCTATTTCAATTGATGAGAAAATGTCGGTAACAAAACAAAATAATATGAGTGTTTCCGCAGCACAAATGTAATTTCAGTTGAACGACACACACATAGGTGTGGTAAAGTAGGTACTGAAGATATAAATCAATGTTTCCACGTTGGGAACCATTTTATTACCTTCCTATCTATTATAGTACCTCATTTAGATGTTCTTCGAATGCTCTTTCATCGATTTGCAAGTATAGAAACGTCTCGCCCTCAGAGAGGAATAATACATACTACAATAACAGAGAGATATCATTGAATTTACAATGACTTGTCTGCATAAAAATACAGCACTATTCACTGCCGTGTATTGAATGAAAACAAAATGGTAAAGTGGGATTTCAAGTATGTATAATACGTTTATTGTGTCGACGTAAACACGTCTAAGTAAGAAAAGAACATTTCTTACTTATGACACGTTATATAATTACTTTACTTATCTTAAAGACTTGGAGTTCAGTGAACAGGCGCATATATGATGTAGACGTATAGATGGAGCATAAATTTTATGTTTAGTAGACATCTGCGTCGTGGCGAACGTTTTATTTTAGACGTAAAATAACACCTTTATAATGTTTTATCGAAAAATATTTTATCGGTGCGCGTGATGGTCTGAGAAAGTTATTGGTATTGGCTTGTCTCTTTGAGCATCGGGCAAATTTTATTTCTTCGTATTGGTAGTTAGAAGGAATATACTGTCTGTTTGTAGACCGCGTCATATTATGGCTTGCAATAAACTGATGAGGGTACAAATGTAAACAATAAAAACAAGTTTAAAGAAACTTTATTGACAAATATAAATGTCTGTATCCTCCCACGCTTTCGTTCGGTGTGTTCGTTTTAAAAATCAAATTAGAATTCTTTAAATACTTGGGCTGCTCTCGAACGGCTTGTGAGATATGGCGTTCCGTTTTTGTTTTGTTTAGCGCCCTCGACCGCTGGCTGCCGTGCGACGGCATCCACCACAAAACGAACTAAACACACCATCAGTGATTATCGTAACTGACATTTTGTTTAATTCATTCTTAACTGATGTTCAATGATTTATGCGAATGACAGTTTGTTTTACATATAAATCGTTTTGATCCAACAAGGATATGATATAGAAGACTTGATTTATCTTATATTACAAATTAGATTTTTATCTTACCTATTTTTCTTTAAGGTGAAGATTCCACCTTTGCGATCCGTGGTTTATTTTTTGCTCACACCCTCTTAAATCGGAACATGATTGTCGGTCCGTCGGTCTGTCCCTTTTTATTTTTGCAAAATTTTGTTTTGGGACGAAAATATCGCTGATAAATCTTAACGAGAAAATAATGAGGGACACACGTTGCAACACGATGCTTTTAGCGGAACAGAGACAAACAATATATTTTTCCTTAGTACAAGTCATTCTTAATTAGTTCGCAGAAAAATTTCGTTTTTATCTTTGGAATTAATAAAATGCGTGTGAAATGTGTGAATCATTGAGCGTTTCATGTCGGAGTAGATCGTAATTGCGTAAATTCGGAATTGGCCCAGTTTAGTCGATGAACGCATGAACATTTATTGAGGTTCGCTACCGTGTTAACGACTCACGGATTTCTGAAATCACTTATGGTCGAGTAAAAATGTCCCATATATCGCCGCGATTTCAGAAATCCGCCGCGAAATTGGTACCTAGTTCTTATTGATTTCTGACGTTTACGCGAATATTATACATTGAAATAAAACTATTTTTTACTGATTTTATCGCGTATATTGATATTATTAATCCCCACTCTCTACTCGTGACAGTCTACCCGTGACCATGGACGCTGTAAAGGGTCCGAAACGTCGGGATTAATAATATCAATATACGCGATAAAATCCGTAAAAAGTAGTTTTACCTAGTTTTTATTTTGTTTTTAGAATCACCAGTGCCTTAACATTGGCCTTTGTGAGAGCAGTATGTCTCCCGGTATGCACTCCTAATGTGCCCGAACCTCTAATGCTCATTACACACTTCAATCCACGTCTGTTGTATTCAGACATTCAAATAACGTGTTTTCCTAGGTTTGTTAGCGGAGGAGCGCGAACTCGGCCTGACCTCGTGGCTAATTTGACTTCGTATACTTACGAGTAATGGAAAATCTCCGACTTGACGTTAACGATTCACCAACGCCCATAACAGTCTCATTTTATTTTGAATTGTTGCCGGTATGTTAATGGGGTCACTGTCCGGGAAATTAGCATTTGTGGCTTTCTCTGTAACGATTATATTTGTATATCACACTTTTACACTGATACGAGAACTAAAATATCTACATGACGGCATTGATATCTAAATCACGCAACAGTCAGGTCGTTGCCCTCATTATCATCGCTTTGCGCGATAACGTGGAATACGGAAAAAATCCATTCTCAGTCTGATAAAGACGTGGACCAGTGTCATTAGGTCCATCGCGATTCCCGCGAGACTAACGAAATGAGGTCGAAGCGGGGAAACCGCGTATTACTCTAGAGTTCAACTTAAAATGGGTGATGAACGTGTTAATAACACGCATTGCTTAAGTAAACAGAGGCATGTCCTTGGCGAATCTCAAGCAGCGGTGGGGTCGACAGAGGTCGCGAACACTCTTGTAAATATTGAAAACGCTTTGTTTTTACAGACTACTGTACAAATCGTTCTCAATTTGAAAATGTGTGACGAATATTAAATCGATTCAGAAACGATTTTTTATAGAATGTGATTTCTACGGTAAGGTTGGTGAAGATTGAAAATATCGCACAAACAGCATGACCGTCATCTGGCTTAGTTAGACGTTTTCCATTAGTCCAAAGAGCCGGGATACGAAAGAAAGGATCATCACCATTGCAGACTCTTACTTGAAGTCCATGCATGGCTTTATATACCTACATAAGTACGCTATGGTATGGCTCACTTAGATATAGGTACGCTACAGTAGCATGCTAAAACTTCTATAAGGTGGTGGCAAAGAATTTATGGTTATATTGTGCTGTCAATACTGGGTCTTAAGACCCAGTATTAATTGACCTTAAACCTTAAGGTTTAATTTGATGGTTACTATACTGGTGAATCCACTAAGAATTAGGCAGAGCTTTACTGCTGTAGACCATTGAGAGCCATGAACGAAGAATATTTCCTTATAGAAAAACGCAATAATACTGCTCGACTTGAGAACGAATCCTGGATTTTACTCTCAGCAGTCATGCGACATAAAGACCAATATAGCTGGTTCTTAAGTAGGTAATAACTGGTAAGAACTATGTTTCTAGAACGCTTTATCGAAAAAAAGTTTAACACGGTTTTCCTGTAATTTTCCATTTAACTTGACCGATTAGAATTACTTCGAATCTGATAAAGTTAATCTTTAACATAATAACGGCTGTGTCGTAACTCTGACATAGCATTATGAAATCAGTTAAAAGTGGTAATTTTGGTACTGAAAATCATCATGAACAAGATGAGGAATGAGTATATAAGAGAAAGTTTGAAAATGGCATCTGTTGCAGTAATCGCTTATCTTGGTTTGGATGCGTAGAAGTGAAGACCATGTTACCAGGAAGGTGTTGAGCATAAATGTAGATGGATATAAGGGAAGAGGGAAACGAAAGAAAATATGGATGGACTGTGTGCAAGATGATATGGCTATAAAGGAAGTGAATGATGAGATAACGGCTAAAAGAGATGTATGAAAAGAAAAGACATACTGCGCCGACCACAAGTAATTTGGGATAAGGGTAGGAGGATGCTGATGGTACTGAAAGTCATCACCAAATACTGTCCCACTTCTGGGACGGGTCACGTCTCAGAATGAGAGAGATTAGGCTTGTAGTTGAAACTGGCGTATTGCGGGTTGGCAGACTTCACACGCTGCTGAGAAAATATCTCAGGAGTGCAGGTTTCCTCACGATGTGTTCCTTTACCGTTTAAGCGAGTGATAATAATTAATTATTAATAGAAAGAATGATATGTGTGCTTCGGATTCTACCTAGATCTAGAAACATTTGACTTGGCAGTCCAATGGTCTAAATCCAATGATCTAGACTAACACTGCTTTTTTACAAAAACATGTTCAAAATAAAATTTCGAAACCCGGTTCAGTATCATAAAAATAATACAAAAGTCACCTTTAGGTCAATTTTCAATATCAATTCAATGTAAGCGTATGTAGCTCGCGTTAGACGGTACTATTTGACATATTTTACGACACTGAGATATTATAAATCGGAATGATATTATGAAAATTTGATAATTACCGGTATTGGCTTACAGAGAAATGACTTGACTGACTGACTGATTTATCAGGGGAGTCTAAACTACTAAGCTAGGAACAAAGTGTCCTTTTATTTTAAAAAAAATAAGCACTCAAAATTAAGGATGTTTTATTGTATAACATGTAAAGCTAGGCTTGCTGGGTTTTGTTAACTTTTACAACAAACGTTTTGTGCCAGCGTGTGGAGCAGAAGGTTTGCATTCTTAGCCATCTATCTACACATGGCACAAAAAAAGAATGAAACTTAAGTTCTCCATGAAAGTATGGGAAAATGAACTTGACATTTGAAATTTGACAATTAGGTTTCTTAGTTGGTAGCTAAGAAAGCCTCTAGGCATACCACCAGGCCTGTATTTATTCCCCGAAGAGGTGAGATGTAGGTACTAAATAAACACCCACAGCTCACCGGTATATTTAGGTCCTATGTAATGGGGGCGAGCCTATTGCCATTAACTGGGCACAAATCCAATCGAACTCTTACTGAGAAGTTAGTAGAAAACATTGAAATTGTCACAAGATCAACGCTAGTAACACAACTTGGCACCGTGTCTTATTGTCGGTGATATTCCAATACCGCGTAAGTAACACTTTGCTATAAGGACTAATTTTGTATTAAATAACATTGAAAATTAGGCCTTACAGCAAAGTGTTACTTACGCGGTGTTGGAGTATCACCGACGTTATGTAATTCAAATACGTGATGTAGTTGTTACTTTATGATAAGTACTAGCTTATATAGACTGTGGTTATTCCCCTGGTTGTGTTTATAATTTCCACGGTCACTTAGAGAATAGTAAGTATGTGTTGTTTTCTAATTAATAAAATAGGTAATCCCCAATGTTATGTCATATTAATTAATGAATCATGCTGGAATCTGTTAGTTCATTTGTGATTCCAATAGATAGGAATGTACAAGGTTGTTCAGTAGTTGATTGAATTAAGTTAGTTTTTATTATCAATAACCTCAATTTTCGTGTTGTCTTGTGTTTGACTGTCAGGTTACATTTTCTTTATTGTTTTAGGATTGATAAATATTAGTTTTTTTTACTGTTGTTGGACAACAAAACTTGCGCATGAGGGTGCACACCCCCAAAATAATTAAAATAAATGATACCTAAGATACGTAAAAGAAAAACACATAAGGACACCTCAAATAAATAGCTGAAATTATATTCAGTATTTTCTACGAAAATTATCATAACTATTCCGAAAACATCATTTTTCAACGATATCATCCGCCATCTTGACATCCAATACGAAAGTATCAAGAAATTTGTTCCTTCTACATAAATCGTAGTGTCGCCTATCATGTCATCTGATCAGTGACACGCAGGATACCTTCGTTACTTTGTCATTTTGCACAAAAATGGACAAGATCCGAATACGTTGCCCTTTCCTCTACATCCTAGATTAACCGAAAAAGATTTATGTAAATTGCAAAGTATATTATTATCATAATGTCTTATTACAGAACTTCTAGGATAAGGTGAAATATATTGGCGATTGATTGATTATGGTCGTTATGTTATTAAAAATAAGAGTAGAAATTGATTAATCACAAAGATTATCAATTGTACATCTCAGACTGAGGATTTCAGTGCATAGATTACATTCACGTTTATTTCCAAACTTAACATTGCTATGCCGATTACCAATGATCGGTTTTCTTATGGAGTCTTTAAATTTAACTACTGTTGTGTTACAATTACAACCGACTACCATCAGATGTTCCCAACCCTATTTCTGGACAATAGCGATACCCTGAGTATCGACTGGTTGTCAGGCTTTTTAGGCTTCTGACTTACACTAACCATTGTCTTAAGTGTTTGTAAGACAACTGGGACCGATGGCTTTATGTGCACTCCGGTCTCCGATGCAGGGTTAGAAAATACATACTTTACTAATACTCAGAAAAGTATTTACTAGTAAAGTATGTATTTCCTACACCCTAGGCTATCATTAATGGTTGAAGGTTGTTGGGAAACCAGACCTTCGTAATTCTTTGTTACGCCTATGTAGGTCGAGCATTCAATGTAGGATTACCGTTCTTTACTTAGCTCCCTACTGTTACACAATTACGTTCGGTCACATTATGAAAACTGGGTCGAGCTGACATTGTTTGTTAAGAAATGACATGTACTTACATGAGTTAATTCATGGTAGTGAGCATTACGGATGTACAGTGTCAATCACTAGTCGAAACTATGATTAGTTTGTTTGCACAAAATATAATTTACCCATTGTGTTTTACCCTGGTATTTATGACAGGGTAAAACACAATGGGTAAATTATATTTTGTATGTAATTTTTCTTGCAGATTCATGACCTTTGATATTCCTAGTTGTTTGTTTCGTCGGACATATAGGTACAGACTTTTACAGACAGACGATTATGTATGTAGGTACCTATATTTATGAGATTATAAAATTTTACAAGGTGAACGATAACATTCATCAGATGTTTATGAAAGAAAAACGATGAAAAGGCGCGTTTTGCTAAATTAACATAATATGTATTTTCAAGAGACAATTGTACGAGTACCTACCATAAACAAAATAATCTTCTAAGTCTTTATTTTACGTCGTTCTATCGAATATTGCGTAAAGAATATTTTTCAAAGATTTTAGTGTTGCAATGTATTAGTGCATCGTTTTGAAAAGAGACAAATATCCGATTTATGTTATTCACCTGGTTTTAGTAGTCTCAGAAGATTTTACCTATTTACTACATTATAATATAAAAAGACACTGACCTATTTTTCCATTAGGGCTGTACGGCCCGTAGCTGCTGGAGGACAACGGCGACGAGTACCCGTTCGGTTGCGGCTGCGCCGGCGGGCCAGGGGAGGGAGAGCCTGCGCCCGCGCCGCCGCCCATCCAATCCCGTACGTGGCCGTTGGCCTGGTGGCCGTTGTGGCTGACCCCTGGCTCGGCCTTGACCGCGCCCGGCAGCACGCCGCGGTAGGCCACCTCGTGTTTCAAGTCCATGCCGCTGCTACCGCATGCTGTTCCGCCGCCGCCGGCCCCGCCGCCTGCGCTCCACACTTCTGGATCAAAGAAATTTTTATTTAGCTATATTAAGAATATTTAACATAGAAGAAAATTTTACATGAAGATTTTTCTTTAGATTAGTAAGAATAACAATGAACCCTAAAGCGATAGCAGGCTCTTCTGTCATTGTAAGATATTTTTTCTAAACTCAATTAGGAAAATATATTTCAAGTTATTAGTAATAAAAGGATACAAATATTTATAATTATATTAACTAGCTGCCCCTCCCCTGGGTCTCACCCCCTTTATTTCCTATTTGCTCGATTCCTATTGGTGTGATGTTATATAGCCTATAACCTTCCTGATAAACGGACTATCCACCAAGTTTCTCCAGTAACTATACTAGATACAAATCCCAGATAAATTAGCATTATTAGAAAGAATGGACAAACATAATTCTGAACCTTGTCTCATAACAACAGGAGTATACAATCGAATGACCGTACTCTACAATTCCCATGGCCACTGTAATCTTTGATCTCATCGTAGATAAACAGAACGAAGTCGGTTTGGCAACAAAGGGATTTGAAGGTGGGTAGAAAGTTCGGTTGCCGAACAGTGAAGCTTTGTATAAGAGTTAAAACTACTGCTTACTTTACGCACACATAATACCGTTTGAATCTCAAGACACACAATTGTGTTAAGTACGTGTTACTTTGCTGTTGTTGTAAAGTAAAAATACAAAGATGAAAAATATAGCTTGTAATTTTACAAAACAAAAATGTACTTATTAAAATCAAATAAATAAAGAAAACATCTAATTAAGATATCAAAGTACCCATAGGACATTAAAAAATTAAATAATTTCTAATTACTATATTGAGATATGGATAAAGTGGAAACAAGAGAAAGTAGTCACAATAATGATAAAAACTATTTCTAAAAGATAGTTTGTGTTGCAAAAAGGTAACCACATCAAATAATTTAACAGCAATTTTGGTTAGGGTGCATATCTAAACTTAGGACCCCTTTTTTTGTAATATGTTGGAACCTTTTAATCTGATTATTTCACACGAAGGCAAAAGACTAAAGTATAAAATATAGAGATAAGAGAACGCGGCGTACCTACTCGCTACTCTTAACTTATAAAACACTGAAACAATCTTCTGCTGAAAATGGGAACATTGCTTGTAATATCTGACACCTGAAAAATGTATAATTAGATTGTAGCATGTTTCCAGCTAATAATGAAACTTGTTTTAAAAACATTTTCCGTTCTAACTCTAGGTTAAAAAAGAAAACTGATTAAAAAATTAAATTAAAAAAGTGATAAAAAAATCTTCGAAGTATTCGTTCTAGTGGTTGTACAGACGTCAGCAACTCAAGCTATCCAAAACTGTCAAATCATCTCAATTCAAAATTAACCTTATAGTATTGCATTAAAGTCATTATCTATCAAAGAAATTTGACAGATCGGGGTAGCTTGATATGGTGGCCTCTTTACTAGCAGTCTAAAGAAAAAACCGCATTCTATTATGAAAAGAATGTACTGGTTTTAATAACTCGCACACACTTACACGACTCGATCGCCTTGGTCACCGAGATTAAATTTCAGCAAACTAGATAGTAAATCTAGTTGGTGTATCAGACGATCGCAGTCATAAACCACAGCGTCCCGGGATTAGCCGGGTTCGCTCCGGGATGACGCCGATCCCGGGATGTTAACAATTGTCCGTGCATCGTGTACATCGTAAAACGGATACATGGTTTTATGGTGAGCTGTATTTTGGTATACCAGCGTTATTTCAATTTGTTTTCTTGTATTTTCTTAGAAAGAAAGTAGGTATGGAGTATTTCATAGTATGAAAAGTCATTGTCATTATGTTGTCATCATCATCATCATCATCATCATCATCATATTAGCCACAGGAAGTCCACTGCGAACAAAGGCCTCCCCCATAGACTTCCACAAGGACCGGTTATAAGTCGTCTGCATCCAACGACTTCCGGCGACCTTTACCAGGTCGTCCGTCCATCTCGTTGGAGGCCGTCCCACGCTGCACTTTCGAGAACCTTTTTTCCCCAGCGGCATTATGTTGTATGATGATAATATTCGTCCTGCCTTTCAATATGAAATCCCACAAAGTAGCAGGATGTGAAATTTCAGTCACATTTTACTGTGAAAAAAAATATGCTTCAATCTTTTTTAAAGACTTCGCCCGCACTTAGGCACAGTCCTTATGACAGAAAATACACCCAAAATAGAAACAAATATCCGTGGATCATACAAAGATTTTTATTGGGTGAGGTGAGGTTGAGGTGATCAAAATGAAATAAAAATAGCAATCATTCCCATCCTTCGTTTTTATCATCATCAACCCATATACTACTCAATGAGAGGAGAACCGTGCCAGCAGTGGGCACGGTTCTCCTCTCAGATTGAGAGGGATTAGTCTATGTCCACCACGCTGGCCTGGTTGGCAGACTTCACACACCGTCGAAAATCTCTAAAGCATGCAGGTTTCCTCGTTTTCACCGTTTAAGCGAGTGATAATTAATTATTAATACGCACATGAATTCGAACTCGAGACCTTTGACTTAGCAGTCCAATGGTCAATTCACCAGACTATCCCTGCTATCATCCTTCATTTTGGGCACGGCTAAAGGAAAGGGTTATGATCACGACAGACTATCTGTGTAAGTTATACGTATAGACGTTCACTCAAAGTGTCAAAACTACTTGATCGATTTTGATAAACGAGGTGTCTATCCGACATCTAAGTGATGTGGGGTTGGTATTAGTAGGTATTTTTCGCGATACGGATTGAAATATTCACGTTTCTGTACGAAAAATAAAAGCTAGGTATATGTATTGTCCCTTAAACGATTTACGACCTGCTTTTTAGTATTCATAAAATCGACATATTGTATCTGTTTAATTTTTTTTTTAATATTTGGGTCACTTCACACATCACGATCTAGTCCCTAACTAAGCAGAGCTTGTACTAAAGGCACCTACTAGACAATGAATATGTTATTGTACTTTTTTTGCAAAAAAAATTTGATTGGCGCAAGATAGGGATAAGAGGCGTAAAAGGGAAGAGGCTCATGCCCTGCAGTGGTCAATAAAAGCTGTGAATGATGAATGATGATACTTTTTTTTGTAAATACTATATACTTAAAATATAAGAAACATCCAGACAAACAAATAGTTATGTTCATAACATAAAATATTTGTGTCCAGTGGGAATCGAACTCGTGACCAGCAGTCCGACACTCGAACCACTAGACCATAGACGTCGTCTAAATTGCGTTCCGATGAAATATAAAATGTAGTCCCGGATTTTAGTTTCCAATTTCTTGGTCAAGCAAAGAGTTATTGAAGTTTCCTATGAAATTCTCAGTAGCAACTCTGACTTTGGATTTGTACCCTAATACACGGAACCCAAACCTCTGAAGCTCTTTGTTTAGGCAAAGATTTACTAATATACATACACCTTTTAGGGATAGTGGAGACGTATTTGTGTCATATATCAACCCTAATTTTATATTAAACTAGCTGCCCCGGCAAACGTTGTTTTGCCATAAAAAAAAAATTTAGGGGTATGAAAAATAGATGTTGGCCTATTCTCAGACCTCCCCGATAAGCACAAAAAATTTCATCAAAATCGGTCAAGCCGTTTCGGAGGAGTATGGCAACGAAAACTGTGACACGAGAATTTTATATATTAGATAAACTCTCTTAGCGATGTCGGAATTTAACTACCAACAGAATGCGAATATAGTACTTACTTATTAAGATTCATACTTAATTATAAAATTGTACTTTTTGTTTATGTATTATAATAAGCTTCAAAAACATTTTAATCTTGTATCGCACTGCTGAGAATATATTAAGATGTTTAGACAATAACATAATATTATGTTAAGTCAGTTATTCGTGACTAGAATTTTTAGGCCATTGACCGCTTAATTCCCATGGTAAATTATGTGCTATGGTAATCTAAATGCCATAAATAGTCTGATAGCAACGGCTTGATGTAACCTGATAAGAAACTTTTACGTGATCCTTTCGCAAACAAACGTCATTCGTATTCAAAGGTTGGCTACATACAACATTATATTTATTTACCATAAAATAATTAATGTAAGCGTGGTGGACTATAGCATAATCCCTCTCAGTATGAGAAGAGAGCCGTGCCCAGCAGTGGGACAGTATATGGGTTGATGATGAATTAATCTAAATCGACGTCCACTCTATTCCAAAATCTGATCTTCTCCTGTGAGTTGTATAATAGACCCGGGAATCAAACTGAAAGCTCTCGCTTAGCTGTCATGCTTGTGGTCATTAAATCAATGGGGAAGGGGAGGGCGACGAATTTCAGTGGAAGTAGATTTCGACTTGTACTGTATTTTGTGTTGACTTTAATCCTGACGAGCCCACAAGATTATCTAAGAGTGACCTTTCCCTAAACTAATCGGTTCAACCCAATCCCGGCTTAACTATGAATGGTGGGCTGTTGGGTTAACATATTCTTGTATTATAGAGATAAATTAAGTTTGTGTGCGTTAATACTGATTTATACGTCAATATACATATTTTGTTACTAAAGTAAAATGTGCAATTTTATCGGAACAGCGGGCGTTGCGAAGTAAGAATAGACAAAATAATTATAGGAAATGCAAAAGTGACTGTCTATTCAATGTTTATTAAAATGTACCTACATTCAAGCGCTTTGAATCCAAAGACCGATCTTTGGATCCATTGTAAATCGAGATCATTCCGTGCCTTGTAGAAAACTATACGCTGTCGGTTCGATTGGTCATACGAACATTAAGACAATGTTTAAATAACCAATTTTTTGACTGCACTCTGATGTCTACAACGCAATTTCTGGGCAATACTAAAATTCTGACTACCACCAACCATTGTTATAGTGATTTCTGACAGTTACCCACACGAATATTAGACAATGAAATAAAATAATCAGTCTACCCATGACCATTGACGCTGTAAAGGGTGCGAAACGTTGGGATTAATATTGTCAATATAAGGCAATAAACTACGTAAAAAAAAATATGTTATTTCAACATTGTCTTAATGTTCGTATGACCAATCGAACGACAGCATATCGTTTTCTACAAGGCACGGAATGGTCTCGATTTACAATGGATCCAAAGATCGGTCTTTGGTAGACTGATTATTTTATTTCATTGTCTAATATTCGTGTAGTGATTTCTGACAGTTACCCACCGTCAGAAATCACTATAACAATGGTTGGTGGTAGTCAGAATTTTAGTATTGCCCAGAAATTGCGTTGCAGAAATCAGACTGCAGTCACTTCGTGTAAAATGCTGATATCGAGCCGCGTCTGGTTTGACTGGAAGCCGATTCCAACAAAGTTGGCGAAAACGCTAGGATGATGAACTGATGTTCTAGAAATACATTGCCAAGAAATAGTGATATCTGATTGAATAAATTCACTTGTAATACAGGTATAAGGTTTGTTTTAAGACGCTTATTAAACCTGTATTAAATAATTATAGTTTAAAATATGAACCTTTCTTTGTCATTTCCTATCAATAAAGTGAGATGGCATTAGAGATAATACCCACTTTTAGTTGATTCGCGCTCCTCGGTAATGCATCGTCGTGTTGATAGATATTGCGTGATACATTACTACATAATCTTTGTTAAAACACAGATGGCGTTAGCTGCTTGTATACCAAACTCTTTTGTCAACTTTTAGAATAAAATTGTAACCTTCTTTTACGGATAAAAATAAGATAAAGGTCCTGGTGAAGATTTAGCTGAATCATGTCGTTTTCCTTTCTTTGACGTCAGCGTAACCGACGTGAGGGTAACCCATATCTCGGTAATTAAGAATTGCAAGATAGGTATATAATTATTTATATCTTATAGATATAAATAAAGTTAAAAAATAGAGTTTTTGCTATACTTTACCATCTCATCGGAACATCGTTACAAGGACTAATAAATTTAAAACTAACTAAATATGGGACTAACTAGGAGGTCGAGAATCGGCGAAGATATCGAGTAACATATAAAAAAATACAGTCTCATTGAGAATCCCTTCCTTTTTTGAAGTCGGTTAAAAACTCATCGAGGATCTATGTTACCTAAGTCATACTCAAATGCAGTAGTGGATCGAAGTGAATTGTTAAATAAAACTCCCAAATAAAATGGGTGCACCAGCTTTGGGCGTTGCATTGAGCACCGCAGCAGCGGCGCGGGCGCGGTTGCACAACGCGCGCGCAGAGAAAGCGGGTGACGTCACGACCTCGACACGCTCACCTACTTGCGCGCGCGCCGACGTCGCTTGCACCAACCCACTTCTGCCGATACCGGCCCAATGTCGCCGGGCTTTCTCCCACAGTGTACCTCTTCACGCAGACATAAACACGACGTAATCGTCAAGTTACTATTCAATGCGTAATACCATAGCAAACACTTGGACATGTTCAAATATATTCTAAACACGGGGAAAATAAAAGTGTTAACTGACGTTTAGTTGCGTCGTCGCATATTTTTACGCGTGTTTTTTTCTGATAATGAAGCCAGTGAAAGTCGATATTTTAAATTTTATACTAAGTATAAAATATCAGCGGGTATCTTGTGGCTGACCTGATATACCACTTTCGCTTGATCAGAGCTAATGCAAGTGTGCCGGTTTAGAAGGCAGCTTCAATAACGGAGAGCAGAGCAGCAATTTACAAGCCGAATTACTCTTTCAATCAATTCACATTTTGTTCGCTTTAGTATTAGTTATCTTTTCAATCATCAAAGTTTGTAAAGCATAAGATTTTAGTGGCCAAATGATTTGTGTAACTGCATTTGACAGTAGGTAATAAAACCAAGTACAAGCGGCGCCAAGGTGATCATTAAAATAAACTGCATCCTGTGCGCAGCACTTCTCATTTTTAACAAATCGGATTTCGTTGTTATTCGACAATTGGTACCGACTATACTTGGCACTTGTCGGGCGTGAGCTTTGTCTCACTTCTTGTAAAATCCACGTTTTCGCCTCATCGCATCCTACTTTCTCACCAAAAGGAGGATTCACTTTTACGACGCAAGTACCTACTAAACTTTTATGACTCATTACGATAACCTTAGAATAAAATACGCGTAGAGCAATCGAAAGAATGTAAGTGCTAGCTCATTCCTTACGGGAATCGTAAGGTTCTGTATTTTCCTTTTGGAAAATATTCATCGCGAGGAGTCGCTAGTCATTGCGATTGTGATCGTCTGATTTATGCGCGGTGCTATACAAGAGTTGGAGCTCAGAAAATATTCTGTGAAATAAATCCGGTGCGGTTCGGTGGTTCACGCGGAGAACGCGCGTATAAAGTATCTTTGGTGCGGTCAGCGCATATACTACCGCATAAAAGTATTATGGAGAGAGAACGAGGACGTGCCGGCGACGTCCTGAGAACATTCCGGAACGCATGCAGCTCGTCCTCGATGGCACTGATGTAGTGTCGCAGCCGGCGTGGCGCGCACCGAGTATTTGACTCATGCAGGTTGTCGCAATATATATGCAAAGCTTTGTGGAACTCGTTCGCTGCTGTGGCATTAAAGAATTGTCGATGACGCGGAAATAGAATTTACGAGTGCCGCGACCCCACCATCGTCGTGTGATATATTGAGCGAGGTCACTGGCTCGCCAGCGGCGTGCTGTTGCTGTTGCGTCACTAGACTAATGGCCTTGTTATAATACATTTATGTAGGCATAGAATATTTTCTAGGTGCTGGGTTCGATAACCGTGCTCCGAGGTGGGAATAAGCTGTTTATGTTGTTTGCGGTAATTAGAGAGTCTGTTCGGCGCAGCGGACGACTGACGGTTCATGCATTATTGAGTTCAGTGCATGGTAGGAAGGCAGGGCTCAGGTGATTGCGAGCAAATTGTTATAGTTCCCACGGGACTTATCGTCGTGTTTGTGGGCTGTTTTACGTAACATTAATAAAATTTAAAGCGAGTTTTGCGCAATATTTTCTGTGGAACGGCACGAATGTACGCGACATTTTTATAAAGTTTTCAAGAAGAATTCATGGTATGGCGGACAAAATTCAGATGAATTGCAAAAAAAAATGCTCTTTCTGCGACATATTTTAATTAAAAATACACCCATTTACCTACCACCTAGCCACTAAGGTCGTGAGGAACTTTCATCACATAAAGAAGTTAAACGACATTTCCAACCAACCCACTTTGTATTACGAATGCAGAACTCTTGTGCAATTGAACGAATCAAGGATCGGACGTCTCTCTAACAAAACTGCATTTTCACTTTATTGTCTGCGAGAAACGAGAATTGCTTGTCAGCAATAAGTATAGAAAACAAGAAACAAATTTGCTGGCAATAAAATTCCTCAGGAATAACGTATCAAGTAACGATAAATATATAAATATGTTCTCTTTATTCAAGTTATTTGAGACTGGCAATATGGCACTGATATCCGCGAGGGAGTGCTTCAATAATGCGATTTCTAAACTTAGTCTGAATGTAAAGTCGTCGGATATTCCCGCCAGATGACAGTCCGTGTGTTTACTGCGTCTTTTGCTGGAACACGAGACGATCCGAGCGGATGGGGAGAGATGAAAAGATTGGAGGATGCCGAGCGGGGAAATCACGTAGCTATTTTATCGGCGCATCGTACCGTCTAGATGGTCCACCACACTACCACTACTTTTACGAAGAGGATTCAACTATACGCTGAGATTTTTAACATTTCCAGAGTTAATATCTGAGAGAGTCTTAACGGGATACATAAAAACTGTATTGACTGAGTGGAATACATTTTATGAAAACCAAAATTTGCGTTAAAAATTATCCAACATAATTATAAAAGCATTTACATTGCCTCGCTATAACGTTGTGAAAATAAACTATATACGTACCTTATCTATCACTGTAACTGTGTTACTCATTGTGGTTTTCCGCAAATGATCAAGATTAATTACCGAAACCATTTTAGGATAAAATAAATAAACTACATTGACAAAGATTAACACATGTTTAGCTGTGTCACAAGCTCTTTTGAAATCTAATGCATGATGTGCCAAAGGTATTATGCCTTCAAATGTATTGCTCGATTCAGTTGCGTCACGGATTGCCCAACATGACTCAATGGGTACAATTCTTTTATTAGAGCGTACTAACGGATATGGGCACAATTTATTATAAGACGGGGACCAGTTTGATTATGTTTGACAGGACTTCATTAAACATTTCGAAAGTGACCACTAGATAAACTAATAAGGATACAGTATAAAACACATGAAGCTTTGTTACATTACCGACGTTAGCAAAGACGCTTTTAAAAAAAATTATTTCGCAGGGTAGATCAAATTTTAAGAAAGAAAAGGTTAGTGTTAATTGTCTCCTCATTAGTTAACTTGTCATAAGCGCGACTGCTACCCTAGAGGTCCTAGGTTTGACCAGTGTTAATGGGGTAATCTATGAAATTCTCAGTAGCAGCTCGGAGTTTGGAATTGTGCTCGTTAATGGTAATAGGCTCGCCCATGGGACCTGAACCCTGTTGTAGGGAATAAACAAAACTATAGGTACCGGCGTACGGTGAGTGTACATGATTATACCTCTGCCTTAGTTATCAGTGAATACAGGCTAACGGTAAGTATGCAATTTGTATAAGACCGATTTGTTAACCAATCATCTAAAATAACCTATACCAGATTCTCCCTCGGAGACAAAAAAAAATTCGATGACAGAAAAATATTATAGTACAACGGGCAATAAATTACAAAAGTTAGCTTAAAGTCATGCCTATACAATCAACTTAGATTTATGAAACACCCATTCAAGTTAAGTATCGTCCGTCTTAATTTAGGAACAGTTTCTACTAAGAAGACAACAAAACTCTCCATTATTTCGGAGATAAACGGGCTCGAATCATTTCATTTTTACTTAGCGAAGACATACGTGCCTTCATGAAATTCTCGGTTCCCACGACAACCGGAAAATAATAAGAAGGAATGTAGAGCAAAAAGGGGAATTTGATATCAAGTATTACCTCCGATATTATTCAAATACCAATTGCTTTGTTTTCTTCTAACGAAACGTTGAAATCGAGGAGTGCGAGGAAGTGAGCTTTCATAAATATATTCGCTACATGTTTTGAATTGGAATCCTTTACATACACTTATACTGAACATTTTATATCTGTCGTTTGCTTCAATACTCTATAATTTTGCTATACCAATGTTAATGGCTTCTTGTGTGTCGTCGTACAGCATACTTTTATTTTCTTTGTTCTCTAGTTACAGCGTGAAGATTAAAATCTGCATACCTTCAATGTTTGTGTACTTTAAGGTTATTAGTACTGATGCTGTGCAAGATAAAGTTGCCAGACAGCCTTGCTAATAAAGGCTATTTTTAGCTCAAAAGGTGTTTGGTAGACTATAGTTGGTGGTGGCTTGTATTTCTTTGTAACTAAGTGTTTATTGAATATAGAGGTCGTTATTTTTGTCCAAGTATGGACGTTGAGGTCATATTTTGGACATCTTAATGTTTTTTGCATGTCAAAAGTAATTATCAGAGATAAAGTATTTGAAGTAAAAAATATTTCCTTGAAAATTAAGTGCCAATAAAAAGATACACATTAAAATACAGTTGTGACTCATGTTTTCTGTTAACCAAATATATTTCAAACCATTTATAGATCCTGCTATGTCTAGACTTCCAAAGATAGTTTTCGTCGAAATCGTCAAAATGTGTAAGCAAAATATTGTCACGTCTTCTAATAGTGATTTCAAGAGAGCTCACAATATTTGTACAGCACTTGCAGTTCTGTAGAATGCATTGATAAAACCAAGGCCAATCAAAGTGCAAGGCTGCCGCAAGGGCGGAGGGACCTTGCGTCCTACGACATCGAACTAAGTTTGTATTTTGTGGTATTCACACGTAAACTGTTGATTAGATGATAAAATCATGATTAACAACTTTATAATGCAGTTGTAATACTCTGATCAAGAAATAAATGTAAAATACGTATGTTTGCTGTAGAACATAATATATGGAGTCCATCCAATGAGCTCGAGACTAGCAACGGCCATGATTTTATTTAAATAATGTTTAGAAAGACACTTAACGACATTTCTGAAGTACTTCATTGCTTGACTTAAAATCTAATGAAATCATTAGCCGACCTCTATTAACATAAGACAAATCTCATTATAACAAAGACATTTTGTTCCATAAATGAAACTTTATCAAGATAATATCGTATGAAGGAAGATTGAGGGAATTTAGACACGGAGACATCAAAATTCGTTCCCTCCAGCGACGAAGTTAGAAGTTCTCACATAAAGTTCCAATTGTTCATTGTTCGTACGCTCAAGTTAGACTGTTTGCATAATAGTTTTACTCCTATTTCATGTTCAGCTGCATTCCCTACTACGAATATTATTGGAAACTCTTTAAATTTCGTTCAATAGAATATTTTTATGATCTTAACTTCACTTGTTTGCGAACGATATATACGTTACCATTCAAGTGTGTTATTTATTATTTCTTTAGTTTAGTCTTATATTATGCGTGGTAGGTATTATAGTGTTGGTTTAGACGTGCTTAATCGATTTCTTTAAGAATAACATTTATACTTGGCTAAAAAAATCTCAACGGGTTCTTATGGCCTTGTGCTATGACAAATGGCGTCCATTTTTTTAAGTTTTTCATGAATGTCTTTATAATGAAATAAGATATATATGCAATATTATAAATGTTATTATAATAAATTGCATATTTATGAGAATATTGTCTTGTTGATAAGACCTTGTAATTTCCTATAACTTATCTACCTACAGTCATCTTTATACAATTAGTTTGCAAAATTATTACCCAGGATTGTTTTTCAAGCAATCATAATATTCACCAAGGTTTTAACTTGAATAAAGGATTAGGTGGTGGGCGGGAAACACTTAACAATTCGATATTAATTACAAAAAATCTTTGCACTCCCTTCTTTGGGTTTGACGATCATGAGTGTACGGTAAGTCAACGACACTTAAATTGGTTTAAAATAATGTCGATAAAAAGTCTCGTAAAAATCGCACGTTACTCATTTGTACGAATACGCGGCAGATCGTAATTATATGGAACTTATCTGGATGATGTCCTTTGTGCATCTTTTTATGGTTACCATAAATTAACGCCCACTTCAGTGTACGCAGATTTATTGCGTAGAAATTTAATTAAGAATTTAATACGAGATATGACGGCCGCGAGTGCTGCGACCCACGCCCTATCGCGAATAAAATCGTCATTACGAATCTGTACCTAGCAAAAAAGCTAATTTTAAACGGATAAATTATAGAGCTGAGAAATCTTTTGTTAAAAAAATATATTATTCGCATTGTTTTCCTGCCTGTCCAGCTTACGTACCTACCCAAAAGTCTCTTCACTAGGTTGTTCTTTTCTGA
This sequence comes from Acronicta alni, assembly GCA_964056405.1. Classification (NCBI taxonomy): domain Eukaryota; kingdom Metazoa; phylum Arthropoda; class Insecta; order Lepidoptera; family Noctuidae; genus Acronicta; species Acronicta alni. The sequence goes on from OZ043918.1 coordinate 11,778,036, forward strand.
CAATCAACCCAGTAACTTGTTATCCTTTGTTTTATTCATAAATGTCAACCGTATTTATTGTTGCTTCTAGGTTGGAAACTAAAATATATAGTTTCATGTTTAAATAGATGGAAACACGTAAAGTTATTTAGTCTGTAGCAGCGATATTGCACAGAAATGCAGAACGCTACGATAATGTTCGTCTGTAAGCAGATCACATCCAAACGTGCAATTTATCTAAATACCTACTGCACTAGATAGATAGCCATGCATTCTAGTGTCTCCATTCATTGTCTCAACTTTGTTTTGGTTCAAAATACTGAAAACATTGATGGTAGACTCAAATTTATTGATGATGGTGTTGATGTTGGTAATATACATAATTATATTGAGTTATCCGTCGTTTAAAATGATGTGGCAGATATTACAGATAGGAAGAAGTAAATAAGAGAACGAAAGAGAGTACTTTAAGACTCTATCATTATATCAAGATGACACGACGTTTTGAGCTGCGGCTGAGCAATCAGCTTCTGCACCACGCGCTGTGGATTCGATCATCCTCCCTACACGTAACAAATATTTGTATTGACCTACGAGTAGTTGTTCCGGGTCTGGGTGTTTTTTTTTTAAAAGACGCAACAGCCTATGTAGTTTGTATTTCGATGAGCAGCAGGTTTAAATAGGAATACCTACTGCGAACCTTGTAATGATGTATATTTTATTAAATTGTAAAGCATTCTTCCATGAATTCATTGTAATATTGTATAATTATAGAACGCTAACGATTTGTTTCTACTTTTTTATTTACTCCATAAATTTTAAACTAATTAATGTTTCTATTTGACAAACAAAATTATGTACTGCTTTAATTGATATATTCTTAGGAAAACATGCCTTATTGTTATAGGCCTTAAGTACCATGTATGTATTTGCTGTTAGTGTACTCAATAAATAAATAAATCTTTCCAAAACAATGTTTTTAGAATCACGATTTGTGGACGTTGTACGTCATCATCATCATCACCATCATCACCCATCCATCCTGAGTTCCATTCATGTGGAATTCTCAACCAGCTACGTCCCTTGATTGCAATAATATATCCCTTCTATTTAGAGTATCCATCCATAGATAATAAAAATATAATAGAAATAATTTATTGGCACAGGTACAAAATAATGTTCAACGTAGAAATGTTTTAATTCTAGAAAATAAAAATTGTCTTCATAGAAACAATTTGGCATTACAGTCATTGCCAACCTACCAATTCTACAATCGATAAAGAAAAAGATTAATTTGTTTCTGGGTAGGTAGGTACTAGAGTAGTCGGTCATAAGTCATTTTGTACTATATCGTTTGTGCTTGTGTTGTTACTAGAGATTTAATTTCCGTATGTCAGAAAGTAGGACGTAGAATGTATCAGCTGTGAGTCGTTCTCGTTGTTTAAGTCAACAAAGAGAATCAGGTTAATGGTGCTTGTAGGCAATGCCAATTTGTATATGCACAGTTGTTGGTTTTATGTCTAGCATATAATCCACTCCTTTTTCAATGGTTGTTGGCAGAAATTACATAATGTAACGCGATATGACTATTGTCATTAGCCTATAGCAGACTATAATCGGTAACGGTCCTTCCCATAATTTTGGTACTATAATATTCTATAGCTTGTCTATAGCTACTAGGGTCTAGTAGTCCATCCCTTAGTCGTTCGAAGAACACCCTTACTATTTATCGTACGGAAACTTCTTCGATAAAGTAATTCACAATAATATAGTTACAATGCTCCTTGTTTGAATTTGTGTCGGTTAATTGTATGTTTTTAAAGTACCCACGTCACAGGGCGTGTTCCCTAATGCTTATTACTTATAACTTAGTCTTATAACAGAAAGAAAAGGAAAGGAAATCTAAGTAAAGGAACATATTTTTTGGAAAGTTCAGATTGCACTCAGGCCACATTAGTCAGGATTGCAAGGTTTTTATATATGTTACACATGCTATAGTAAAACCACCACAAAAAACACAAAGAAGCAAGACAGCACAAATCGACTTGCTTTTTAACATTTTCGCAAAGTTTTCTGCAAACATCCAACTGTCAGGCTGATTTAACAAAAGAGAATACAGAAAACATTCATCCATTAATCAAGGGACACAAAACAGAAATGTTACCAACATTAAAATTTATTATACGGAACTGTAACATTACCATTACAAACGAGTTATGGTATGAAGCAGATATTTTATTGACAATCTCGACAAATAAAACTCCAATAAACGTTTGTAATAAAGGAATATCTACAGAAATAACAATTCAATCGAACCAATATCCATAGTTTCAAGGAAATCCGCAATCAAATATTTCCTTGATACTTATAGATGTCAATGGAAATAAAAGTAACTGGTTCTATTTGAATATTTGCTTTGGTTCACTCCCGTATCTTTAGAAACAACTATACAACATGACTATCAAAAGCATGGACTTGTGAATCATAAGCTAAAATCAACGTTTTAGTCATTCTGTTTCAGTGTCTTTTTAGGGTAAATTGTTGATAAGCCAAAAAAAAACAAAAGCATTAAAAAATGCAGCTCAGAGTTTTCATTTGTAGGTTTGTCGGAGTATTATGTATATGGTTGAGGGGAAACCCAATAAGATCTAAGACAATGACGTCAATACTGATGGCTTTTTAGGAAATCTAAAATTTATCTATTATATCTAACATGCAACTTGCGTCATGTAGGAGAACAGATACTGAGGAAAAGAGTACGCACATATTATGTTAGTGTAGTTAGTATATAATTACTAAGTTCGGTAACACACGTCTATTTATATTTTAAGTGCAAGTGTCTATAAGGAGAATCGAAGATGTTATTGAATATTCAAAATGAGGACCGTATTGGTATTCAATACGTACACTACAAGTAAATAACACAGCGCGTGCAATCGCTTCCATCCTTGACGCTGCAAGAGGTTAATAAACCTGAGGCCTTCAAACATTACAAATAATAACGTATTTGTATAGGTGTTTTCCACAACAATTTACCACCAGAAACTCATTGTTGTCATGTCGTTAAATAGATTGCTGACAATAATGCTTTTTGTGTTACTAAGGCCAATTCTGTGTGAAAGATAAAGGAGACAAACGTGTCAGTATTATAGTTCAGTGGAGCCTTGACTTCGAAAACATACTATGGATCATATTGTTGGTCAGTACGCGTTTAAACGGTCCCGCCACGAGGAATGGAATGAAAAAGAAAACATCGGAATAAAACGTGTATTTTTACGATGCGTAAACAAAGTGAAACGACTAGAAATTTCGAATCCTTGCTTCCAGAACCTTGAGAGCTATTTCACAATATGGACACAACATTACACCTTTGGGATCCAGTTCAATGCAGTTGCAGCTATTCTGCTATTCCTCCAAATAGTCGTTATCACATCGCATCGGTTGTTTGGAAGGATCTAATGTGTAGAGAGGTTCGTAGACGTAAAATGAGGTTGTATGCGCGTCCACCAAATGTTCTGTTGTGTCTGCCAGTCTGCCTGTATCGATCCGGCGCCCTCATTTCAGGCCGACTGCGCCCACAACAACGCAAATGTAGTAGCAGTTCCAGGACGTATATGTATGCAGGCGATTGTGGCAATGCACATTTTTGTTTTTGAACGAACCAATTTAGTGTCGTTGTTCAATTTAGGAACAAATTGCTAGCATGTTTCAACTAACAAAGTGTTGTGTGATGCAATTGCAGTGTTTAATAGAATCCTCTTCTGTGAATGATGAATGAATAATGTTGTTCGGGTGAAACTTGCTATTTTTACTTGCTCATAAGTACCTATGTGGCCACTGTGTGGCTGGTGTGTCGTACTTACTGATAAGTATGACATATTTGATGGTGTATGCGCTTATCGTGGTACTTAAAATGCCATAGTTTGTTATAAATCTTTTAATCGTAAGTATACTCGTACAGAGGTATTTGTCACAGATTCACAAACGACTTTTACACAAACACATGAACGTCATTTCCGATTCTCAAAATGGCGACTGCGTATTTGTCAGCAAAGAATATACTTTATAGTTCGACAATACTTCAAGTCCTTCAGGTTTTCGATTTCCTCGACAACTGTTCTGTACTTTGAAATGGTATCCAATTTCCTGAGCGTTCGTATTTTACTTTCTCAATTTTCAAGACAGTTCCTATAACTACGAATACTACGTACATTGTACAATTCTTTTTAAAACACATGTATCTACTGTGGTCTCTGTTCTTTCATTGGTTACTTCAAATGGTACATAACCATGACCTAGAATACTGACTACACGAGTTTCTTGGTTTTATACATACTATCATGCCTACATTTCCTTAAGAGTCGGGTAGAGATATTTACAGTTCGCCTGTATACTTTTTAGGTCCTATTAAAAAGAGTTATTACGAAGAATTGGAAAAAACCTCAATTTTTTTCCAACTCTTCATAATAGCTCTTTTCTCGAGAATGGGAGACCCAAGGCAGTCTCTCAGTAGCATGACACAATTCTATACTTTATTTTATTATTTAATCTAACTTCAAACCTAATCCATGTGAATATTCTAAGATATTTTCAATCTAAATAAATCAGAATACTTAATGCAGTCAAAGGGACAGATTAATCTAGACACACGTCTGAACGTTGCAAAAGTCAGGACAAAGTGAATGTAAAAACTAACTAGATGGTACTTTACCTGTAGGTATCATATCTAATTCATGATTAGTCGAGTAGTTACGTGACGGCCCATGCATAATTATTATGCGCATTCCTAATAACGGCTTGGGATTGCAATAGTCTTGTTTCATAAGAATTTTGCAATTCCGGTGACAAAATTGCAATTCCTTCACTGAGTAATGGAGTACACCCACTGCAACGTATCGATCTGCCTATGAGTCTAGCGAGCACACAAGAAAATTTCCAAACATTAAAAACTAAATGGTGATGGACAATAGTTCAGGTGACCCCGATGGAGTTCTCACGGGACGGTCTAGTATTGTTCCATAGTCATTGACAGCCTAACCTTTTCCCAACTATGTTAAGATCGGTTTTCAGACTAACTATATGCGGCTGGACACTATTTCACACGAAGCTGTTATCCTAAGTCTTCCACAACTCATTTTCTTGGCAATACCAATATCCTACGGATAAACTGCCTATCCGGCTTTTCGGGCTTTTACTACAGCTAACGGTTATGACAACCGGGATCGATAGACTGAGCGAACTCCTTTACTCCTAATATAAAATTGTTGTCATCGGTTTACGTCAGTATTTTTATTGCTATTCATATCCCTGCATACTGATTACTGATGATGCGAAACGAATAAAAAAATTGCATGTTATATGATATTACGTTTCAAATGTCTAGATTTCTTGACGTAAGTCGACATTACTTCCTAGTCGCTTATCATGCAATATTGATACATTACCTATAATATTTATATTACATTAAATGACGATGAAGTTATTCGTATTGTAATTGCAAAGATTTGATGAACGTAAGGTTGGACTCGGTCGGGTGGACTGATTTTTCTCTTAGGCAACAACACAATCTTATGCCTATTAAATTTAGCAATTCTATATACGGTCAATGAGCTGCAATATCTGTCCCGTGTTTCCAAATATTCCTTGCATTTATCGTTTATAATTACCGTGATTGACTATAGTCAATCTGGGTAATAATTAATATATTAAGGTCTAAAATATGCCTAACTTTGAGGGTACTGGAAAGCACAAGTAACTTTATACATCTGCTTACCCTTTCAAAGAACGATATTATGTTATTCAATAAACACATCTAAAATTCATTGAGTACTGCGTCAATGCAGTTGTCCCGCATTTTTTATGAGGCCTTAGGCCGTAAAGTCGCCGTCGCGTCGTGGTCGCCATCATTAAGCCAATGAAAGTCGATCGATATTGAAGGCAGCGCGTGTGTTTATGCCCTAGTGTAGCTTAAGTCCGGTTTAACCACTAATCTAAGTAAGTATATATATAAAAGCGTCATACCGCACTCACTCTCTGACTTATGACGAAATCACAATAGGTATAATATTTTCAAGATGTTTTGGCGATTCAAGTTGCGCTACCAGATGCGAAGAATTTGGTGTTCTTGTCTAACTCATTTTTTATTGTAATAAGATCAGAAATAAGCTTAGGCTGCTTTATGGCAAGCGGGAGCTTTAGCCTAGTATACTAGCAACACCAGTAGTATCACTAACGCGCTGTCATCTTGAGACCTCAGGGTGTTTAGTGTCATATCCCTATTAATTTCACTGGCTACATTGCCCGTCAAACCAGGACACAATTATGTTGGCACATTAATACTAGCGACCGAATATTTGGTAATAGGGTGGGCTATTGCCGCATTTACCAAAATATTCTTGCGAGATGGTAACCCCAGATGTGCTCAGCAGCAAGTGTTACCGCCTTAAAATATTTGTTTAGCATTTTATTAGAAATAATAATCTGAATCGTTGTTTCCTACTGCATAATAAAGTTTCCTTTAATGTGGAAGTTAAAGCATACAGTAAACCTCTGCAAAAGGCCATAAAACAAACAGGCAAACATGTTTCAATGTAATTCAATTTCAAAGCACCGGAAGCCATACAATCATACATAAATCTCGCATCTTCCTTCCGACTGTTACTGCTGATAGCATTTTGTTTACCAGGAGTGTACGGGTTCAATCTGTTGATTGGGACTCCGCAACATTATTTACATTACACCAATAAATTCCAACGTCCTGTTTCGCAAAACAGAAACCATTTCCCTAATTGAATTTGTGTTGTTTTTGCTCTTGTGGAAAATTGGCTTTGTGCATTCAAAGCGCGCGAGCGTGAGAAAGTGCATAACTTGTTTACATAACCAACACAAATTTACACTGAGTTTCTTATTTAGAAAATGTGTTGGGATGTCTACTATGATTGGTCGAGATCCGGTACGGATTGTGAGTGAAACGTTACGTGCTTGTCTGTTTACTAGACAGTGTATAATTAGGAATCTTTGATATCAAACAGTTAATCGTATAAATAATTTAAATTTCGATTTTGTTTTGATATAGGTATGATATTTTGTAGGTATGTAAGTATTCTTTTGATAAGTCTATTGTAAATAATGTATTATCATGTATAATTAAATTTATATTATTAGAACATTTTTTTTTATGTAGCCTGTTTTGTTTCCCACTGCAGGGCAAAGGGTCCCCTATCTTAGTCCAGGACTCTCTATCCTGAGCTTCTTCACACCACGTTGGCAAAAAGTGATCATCTCGCCAACGTCTCCTCAGCCGACCTCGCCCACGTATAGCATTGCAAGGGACAAATATAGTTAGAAATTTACAAAAGAGGTTGAGACGTTGAGTTATTTTCTCATTAAAGAGTAATTCTGACTTTACAATTACAAATATTTAGAATTACACTTTATACATTAAATCTTTATGATTAAACAGTACATTAATGTGTAATCCAAAAAAAAAATTTGGAACCTCTCTTTGGATTGCCATGAACCTAATTAAAATATTTATTGAAACTGGAAAATAAATTATATTACAATTTAAATTACATAATAAATTGTCAGGTTATTGTACATTGTACAGGGTAATAATTGATGATTCCTCACTCCAACACGAGGTAATAACTTGTTACCTTTGGAAGTCAGCGGTACTTCGCAGCAAACGTGATAAGCGTGAACAAATTCATGGATTTTATGAGTTTTGATGTAATGCGAAAGCGAAATGACCAATCCACGAAAAAGAAATAAACCATTCACAACCACGACAGTTAGTTCTACCTCAGGCTCAACAAGGGCCTGAGGTAGATTTCACCTTGTCAATTTATTAGTCAGTGGTGTCTTATATTCGAACTCGAGACCTTTGACTTGGCAAGCCAATGGTCATATCACTAGGCTATCAATGCTTTTTTGCAGTGATTGCTCGGCCTCAAGTCGTTAAGAAGAGGCCAGCGTCTTAGAAACAACTTTATTAGTAGGACATTTTCCCCAAATGACCTATAAAAACTGCGTGGGTATTAGAACATCCAACACAATGTTCTCCTTTCATTGTCTGTGCAATATATTAAGTATTTATGTTTGTGGTAACATTCCACAATTCTGTTTACACAAAGTGGCTAGTAAATAAATACATAAACATTCTTGTTGAATGTAAGCGCTTATTAGTATTAGTGTTACTGTCAAGGATTGAACTTCGTGTGATGCTTGCAAAATTTATTTGTAGTTACATTGCCTGTTCTGCTAAAGTTCTAGAAGGAGTATGAAGCCTGTCAGTCCATACTAGACCACCAGTGGACTAGAACCTAATACCTCTTAACTCCAGAGGAGGCTGCATTATAAAGTAAGTGACGGAACTAAGGGATGACCTGCCAAGGTCACCATTTTAACCCCGAGCTTTTCCGTAGGTCACGTCTTCACAGGACTTTAGGGCAACGAGACAAACGTCTGTAGTAGTTGATATGGACCAATGTTATTCTTGGTTTTACAGTAACATGAATTCTACAATGTATTTTTATAGTCTCGTTTTACGACCGCGACGGGTGAGGGGTAAACAAAGGGCGTTGCTGAAGTTGCCAGTCTCCTTGGCGAGACTCGGGTCGCGGAGAGAACTCTGTAGGGCTGCCGAATATAGGCTGGAGGTAGTTATAAATATAATTGTATTTTCAAAGGCGAGCTGCATAAAAATCGCAGTAAAGTACGTATAATTGTGTCATTTAAAAGTGCTGAGGATTGCAAAAGTTCTTCTACGATTTTTGGTTTTTCATTGATTTTAGAGAGTTTGTCAAAGTAACCTCCCAGAGAAAGATGGTCTTTGAAAAAATTACGATCAAAATTAAACAAAATTAGCTCTATTTTGGATTATTACCAAAATCGTTTGACGCCCTATAATAAGTACCTACTTATCTAAGTAGCGTATTCAGTTTGTATAAGAAAGTTGCTCTGAAGGTTGCTTTTCTTCGAATAAAATAAATATTTTAATATAATTCCGTAACAGAATTAATATGCAGTTACCATACATTATACCGTAACACCATGCAACTATAGAAAAATATCATAGGTACAAAAGAATACGGTAAGTTACTTGCCGTCCCAAGGATTCGTTCAGTCCAAGGATTTCGTTAGCGTGACAACCCTACCTCAGACTATTTACGTTGACGAGGCTGGGCGAGGTGACCTACCCGTGACCTTTGACCCGCAGCCTGTGACCTACATCGGGAGCCCAATCGATACGCACCCCGCTGTATCTGTTGCCTTCGATAAGGACGCACTTCATTAAAACTTTTGATTGGCCTACGTCTGCCAGCTTAGTGGGAAACGGGTAATGGATTTCGTTTATTGACGTTTCTAATTTTGAATGCCGAAGGAGGTCAGGATATGTAATGCGATTTTCTTTGCATTTGTTCATGCGATTTTTCCTCTGATGACGTAGACATGTCTGATTGAGAAATGGTAGTGGGATGTACGAATAACAAGCTCATCTGACGCATTGCCTACTAGTATGTATTATAAAAATTCACGTTTCTTTCAATATTATTTCGAACGTTATGAATGAAAGGGCGTAACACATCATTTAGTGTTAGCTTTTTCTTGTAAAGATAATGAGTGCAAATTTTAACGTGGATTTTGACGTCCTCCCTACCTACTCATAATAATGAGTATGAATGAATGTGGCAAAGACCCCATCCCATTCAAAAACAATCGAGAACGGATCACCCTATTCATACATTTAGGGTGATCCGTTCTCGAAAAGGCTAGGATGGTGATAATTATAATATAATTAACTAACCTAACTTTTTTACAACTATGTTTGGGTCGGCTTCCAGTCTAAATAACAGCGGCTGAATACTTACACGAAGCGAGTTGCCAATGGCCAACATACTTCGTAACCTAATTCCTTCATACCGATGTTTTAAGGACTGGTTTTCAAGCTTTTCGAGCTCACAAAAGATTGCTGTAGGTGTTCGCATGACAATCGGGATCTCTAGCTCTCCGAGTCATGGGGGGTTTTGATCTGCTAGGAATAGTCACACATTCGTAGACTGACTGCAGCAAGCGTAACTGAATCATGTAGAACGATTGACCACCTAAGTATTCATTATTTTGGTTCAAGAGTCGAGTAAATTACAAGACCGAAATGTGTTGCTGGGGAGTTTCTTGCGCCGCTTCTTCTTCCCAGCTAAAACACTAGAAGGCGGTGAAGGGCGTTTTGGAAGCTGTCGTAAGGTAGAAATGACGTTCAAAAACTACCTAGTACCTAGTGTATCTTGAATAAATTATTTTGACTTGAGTCTCGCTGGAACATTCGCTTTAAAAAAAATATGCATGTTTATATGATAGGTACAGACGCCAGCAGGTCAAGCTATCCAAAACTGTCAAATTTTCCCAATTGATTATGAACCTTGTTGCTTTGCATTAAAGTTGAAAATCGATCAAAGAAATTTGACAGATTGTGGTAGCTTGATGTGCTGGCCTCTGTACCCAAAAAATATTTATTTTTATAAAGAGAACGTTTAGAAGTCAATGTTTTACATATTTATACTAGACGGCGCCGGTGTTTTGTAACGGACGACCTCTGAGAAGAAACTAACTCGGAGAACCATGGTAAGTCCACACATGTCCATTAAGCGACTTTCCACGGTTATCGTTATTTAATAGTTACTTAGTAATTACATTTTAGGAGTGTTCGTTACTATTACACTATCGTTTTGGGAATTTTCTGTAATGCTGTAATAAATGAAAAATAAATTGTAGCATCATTTATGCAATTATCACAATGCAGAGCAATGTTGGAGATAGGGCCTTTCGAAGAACCATATTATGTTAGCGGCTTTGAGTAAACCATTCCCGGCTAACGGCACGCGTGCATCAGTATAGCCCGACCATAATTTATTTTAAAACAAAAATATTATTATTTAAAGCCTACCTGCCGTTTCTCATTTCCTTTAACAAATTCCCGATGGTAAAATGGACCACCGGCGTTCAAAACTATATATTTTTAGCAATAACTCACAACGGGGCCACATCAGTGGTGCGCCCGCGTCGACGAAATGCTACACTCTTGTGAAATATAACGGTTTGTATGAGAAATTCTTACAGAAGTGGATTTTGTTGAGTTGTATTTATGAGTTTGTTAATAACTAAATTCTTTGTTTGTGTTAATTAATTAAAATATGATTAATTCTTTCATTCTACATAGATAGATAGATAGATAGAGTATTCTTTATTGAACACCATAGGACAAATCAGAAAATAAGCAAACGTTACAAGAGTACAATTGCCGGTCTTATCGCTAGTCGCAATTTCTTACAGACAACTATTGGATGGACAGGAATCTAGAATAGAAACAGATAACAGGTGGTTGAAGCTGTACTCAATAAATAATTCTAATAATAATATAACAATAATTAAGTCTAATCTAATAGGATATAATTAAGCTTTAACATAAAGATTTTATTCTATCATATAATATGTATGTTTAGCCGGTATGTTTAGGTCCCATGCAATAAGGGAGCGACCCTATGGTCATTAACCGGCACAAATCCAAACTCCGAGCTGCCACTGCGAATTTCAAAGAAAAACTTGTTCGACCCGGGAATAATACGCTGGACCTCAATCTTAGCAGTCGCACTTATGAAAGTCTAATGAGGCAGATTTGTCATTTTTACATAATATTCGTTTTTTTCATCGAAGAATATTAAATTGGTAACCTGCTTCATCATTGTCAGTTGGTTTCATGTTTCGCGAAGTAAACAATATTACATAATAGCTTCCAATGAAATGAATACTTGACATTTTATGAATGAGTATTTCATGGGTATGATATTGTTGAAGTTTATTACCAACCTCGTTCATATGACATATTTTAACGTTTCATTTATTAAAACTGACTTTCGTAGCAATATAAAAAGTCAACCATAAATAATATAGTCGGTTAAAAAGAAATTTTACCATTTATCAATAACAATTATTAATGAATAATTTTTTATCTCTATGTTGTATTGTCTAGAATTTAAATCAGTTTTATTCACCTTAATTTAACTTTTTGTATGTTTTGACTAATTTTTAATTAAGTATTGGAAAGCCGTGCATGTCTATAAGTAACTTATTTGCACAGAACATACTATGAATCACCTATCTAAAAATATTTTGTAATTAAGTTGTGAGTGTGCCATATAATTATAAATAAATTTATAAAAAAAGAATCTTTTTGACGGCTCGATCGGCGTAGTTGTCGAGCTACTGCTGAGGTCTAGGGGTCACCTGTTCGATGTATAAAATATGAAATATTTGTATTTCCTATAGAGACTTGTTCCGGGTCTGTGTTTTTGTGCATCTGTATTCTGTGTTTTAAACTCCCCCACGATACAGGAAAAGATACGTAGGCCGACTTGTTTTAAAAAAATAATATAATTAAATCATGATTCCTTCTTAATGCTTTTTTTAATGGCAAAGTGTTCGCAATCAGAACTACACAAGTACTTACTAAAATATTTTTTTACAAAAGTGATTGCTCCGTATATGCAAACTTACACGCTTACTAACACAGCGGAACATTAAAAAAAACAATCAAGTAGGTGTAAGTTGAACTACATAAAATAAAATCACATTAATTAACGAACGTGGCGTAAATTGATATCAGTGTAAATTAATTTTGTATACCTATGTACCACGAAGACCCAATTAAAAAAAAAATGTTTTCAATGAAGTGATTTTGATATTGAAATAAATACCTTGCCCTATTATGGTCTTTGAACGACCACCAGAACGGGTGTGACGTCACTCACTTGCTTTTAGTAATTCCTCAGGCTGTTTCAAGATGCCGCTAACAACTAACTGCAGGCCAAAAAACTGGTTAAACAACTCAATAGACCGTACCTAACCCATTATCAAGTAATAGCGTAACATTAACGACCTTAACATCAGTGTAATGATCACATTATCATTACGATTAATTTGCACCTACAATCATGTTACCTTAATTTCTATGAACGCAGGGGTAATTTCTTTCATCTTATCGTTAAGGTTAAAAAAGCAGTGATAGCCTATTGATGTGACCATTAGATTGCCAAGTTAAAGGTCTCGAGTTCGAATCCAAGGCACCAATAGAACCAACCACTAACGCACCTATGACTTTTCGAATTCTTGTGAAATTGAACTACGTCATTGGTCTACCGGCCGGAATCGTGGTTGCTGAGAGAGTACCTGATACCTGGGTCGAGGGATATTGGGTTTTCTATGGCATGCTCAGTAGTAGGATTTGGATTTGGATTTATAGGACCTTCAAATACCGGCGAACTGTCCGACATCTGACCCTTCGAAGAATATGGCATGGAGTTATGTTATGTTATAAGAACAAAACCAGCCAAAATTTTATTGGTAACTACTTTTTACATAAATCAATATCGAACGATATCTCCGTTCGCTACTGGACAAAGGATCCCTTCGGATTTCAATAAAAAATAAGAAAAAATACAAAGAAAAGAAAATAACTGTCTATGACAAGCGCAATAAAGATCGAAACGAAGGAGACTTTCAATATGGCACGTTTCTTGTGGTATTTATAGCTAGGAAAACATAAATGGCTCAAGTTTTTACGTACTTAGTTGGAAAATAGGAATTCTATAAAAAATCGAAGGTGAAAACTAACTTTAAGAAGTTATTTGTTTGAAACTAGAGGCAGCTGGAACTTTGTAATATTTAAAAAGGCTTTCGTTACTTTTTCTACTAAAACTTAATGTGGCCACTGCAAAAAAACAAACACATCCATGCTTGGCAAGTCACTTTTCCTGAGCGTATAAATAAATAATAGTAACTCGTTCACATAATACTTCTCAACGGTGTCTGAAGCCAACCCACAATAGGCCAGGACGTTTCGAGAAGGAATGATAATGATGTAGCCACTACTAGGCAACCTCGAAATATTATAGAACATACTACTACACCGAGTTGGTCAAACGTACCTATGTCATAACACACCTTCAGTTAGATTGTGCTATCCCTTAAAACGTGAAATATGAGTAATCGATTACAGCTAGTGATAATCGATATCTAATTCGCACAAAATTTCCGAATTCATAGGTAGTTGAGCGCTCAAAGCGATCACTGCTTAAAGTAAGATTTCTTATATTTTATTTCAAAATTATACACTGTTATATTTAATATTAATTTATATGACATGTGTAAAGGATTAAATACCACTATTAGTTTCACATATAAATCACAATATTTCATGCGTATTATATAAACGAATTAACATACATATTAGTAAATAAAACTGTTATAGGTATATAATTTCTATGGTAGATATATATTATATACTTATAACCGTGTTATATATTAAAGTCTTTTGTATACTTCGCTTTTATTTGCGTCATTAACAAAGCGTTTCCTAACATTACATCATTGACGGAACACAGTGTGAGTAGGTAAAATACAAAAGAGAATATTATGCAGACTATGTTTGTATGTGTACTGAATATTAAAATTGCAAATACATGTACATGTAGGTAACTTTTGAGCAAAATTTTCATATAGTTATGAAGAAACAGATTGTCAGTACAACAATAAAAAAAAGAAATATAGTTATGATGGTGTTTAAGGAACGATAAAGGAATAACTCTTCCTTTAAACTGTCGTGTCTAGCGAGAGTATGAGATTGAGTTGAGTTTAGGAATCAATGGAGTATCTACTGATCATTATGTTGTAGGTATTTCAATATGGATTTTTAGCTAATAGGAATATGAATCACAATTTAAAACAAAAACAAATGTTTGAAAAGCGATCTGTGATCTAAATACTATAATAATATTATGTATTATTAAATCAAAACACATAACATCAACTTTTAAATAACGAATTCTATTACGTAGATCATTATAAACATTTCCTAGAAACGGTTCGCGTACTTTCCCGGGCGCATAAGGTATTAAGGCATTCTTTTTTCAAAATCGTACATGCTCGTGTATCAAACCAGCCGACTTTCTGCCTGACTCAGCGATACCGGGAAGTCGTTTGGCCAGTTCTTATTTTCCTTAAGACATCTTTCTTATTGTACGAGAATATCATCCACGTTTAACGCTCACTTAGATTCGCTCAAAAAAGAGTAATTAGTGAAGTCATAGTCATTTAGAATGGTGTTGAATGCTGTAATTAAATATTATTATCCGTAACATTATCTGTTACTATGTTCTTTATTTAAACCCGAGTGAGATCTTGTATGGAGGTTTTTAAACCACGCACCGTAAAAAACAGCGTAATTTGTTATTAAATTAATTTTAGTAGATTCATTAAAATAACTTACCAAAGCCGCCATGAGGTATTTAATTTTTTAAATCTTACAATAGTAGGGACCGCAGGTGATGTCTTAATCATTAATTTTAAATGTATTTTATTTATAGACGTAATTAGATTGCTTTAAGGAACTTTACCGGTTCGGATAACTTTGTCGCACTGTAATTCTATAGTGTGAAAGGATCCTAATTATTATGACAATGCCATGTTGCAGCGCTGTTGCATATACACAGCCTAGAGGTCGTAGGTAGGACGTCATGTTTAAATGAAATGTATTGTAACCACTAACATATTACTTTTGAATTAATTATAGGATTATGAAGTAATTTATCTGATCAATTTTCTACCTATTATAATGCGTTGAGCAAAATTGAATACGAGTTTGAAATTTAAATAAAATTTAACGACACAATTTCAATTTAAATAAAAAAAAACTTCATAGCTAATTTGCCTACACTATAAACAAACTTTTACTATTTTATAACACCAGATGGGCGAATATCTGCCATAAATCTCAACTTATACGTTGTCGCCGTAAAACGTAATTTATAATAATTGGATAAGTTCATAAGCCTTAACCATTACAAACACTAGCGAAGTACCTACTGCATTACAGATTTTTATTTAAAGGTGATGTGAAACAGCTAAATAAATATACAGCCTGACAGGTAATTAAAGGAAACTTTTACGACTCCTTCGGACTATAAAAAATATTTTTTGAAAAAAGAACAAGATCCGCCATCTTGTTCTTTTTTCAAGAAATAACTTGATGAGGATAGCGTATATTGTACTTGTTCGAAAGTTTGTTCGAAATACGATTATGTGATTTTATTTGCAAAAACTTCGTTGTATTAAGTGACACACATCGCGACCTCCAGGCTGGGCCCGGGGCTGCGACCGGGTCACGCCCCCCTCCCCCGCGCGCGGTCCCGGCCCGCATCTGCACTTGAACTGGTTCGCGTACTTTCAGTTTCTCTCGCCCGGGACTCGAGAGCCTGACCTACCCGAAGGAGTACGGTAAGACGCCACGTGTAAGGACGAATCACTGGGAGTAATGCTTTTGTTTCGTGAGCTTGCAGGTGCAGAGGACAAATACAACGATTTCAATACATTGTATTGAGATTTGCTAGAGTTAAGGGTAAGTAGTAAGTAAACAATGCAATAAAATTAATAAAACTAAAACGAACTATCATTAAAATTTCAACTTTTCCTGCGCTTATAAAAAAAACTGAAGACATTTTTAATAAATCCTCTACTGCACATAGGTTATGTACCACCAAACACGAGGGGGTAAATGAACGCATGACTAGAGAGATTTGGAAAAACATACGAACAAATACGAGAATAGTTGTTAAAATCCCCGACGTTTCCGACAATGGGTACTAACGTGCTAGCTTCTGAAACGTTGGGTCTTAACTTAATAACACAATTAAATAACGCAATATAATTAACAAAACTAAATCGAACGATTATTTCAACTTTTCCTGAGCTAATAAAAAAAAAATGAAGACATTTACAAATTCTCTACTGCACATAGGTTACGTACCACCAAACACGAGGGAGTAAAGAAACCAAATGAACGCATGACTGGAGAGATTTGGAAAAACATACGAACAAATACGAGAATAGTTGGTAAAGGCACGTGAAGCGTCACAAAAGCCCTTAATGAGGAAGATCCACGGTACAACATGATATTTCCTGACAATATTACACGCATCTATTGTTGGAGTCACCAGGCCTTGGCCTCATCCCGCGTGAAGGTATTTAGGATATCATAATGGCCTAAATATTCTTTATTGTTATTGCAGACCGTAATTCCTATATTTGGCTTGATAAGCGTCCTCTCATGTTAAGCAAATGTGGAGCATGAACCTAAAAGAATATTTTTACAGTAACATTACAAACCATCTGCTTAGGGAGAGGTTTAATGATGTGCTAGTCTTGGCTATGTTTCAGGTCCCATGTAATAAGAGGCGATCCTGACGCTTAGTAGCAGCGCTTACAACTACTGGAGTAATGTTGTTCTCATGTCTACACATGTTAAATTCATTTTTATTTTCGTCCATTATTTCATATTTATATAATTATGATTACGCAAGTTTACAGGAAGGAAATAATGTTTTTCGCAGTCACATTTAATCCCTCTACTATTTGTTGCTGAACGTAAAATATAATTCGTTGTCAAGCAAAAATAATGGGTCGCTCTTAAGTAGAAAAATAATATATCTTTCATTTGTTTTGTCTACGCCTAAAAACTTTGGTTAAGTGTTCTCACACAACAGAAGCTATTTGTGGAACAATAAAATATGTTCAAATACGTAGAAAATGTTTTTACATTACTCATGCAAGAGTGACAAGTGTGTTTTGAGAAAAACAGTGCCCGAATATAATGTGAGCTATTTATAAACGTACCGAGATTACGCTTGTGTCCCTTTTTGAAAATGGAATTTTGTGTAACGTCAAAAATTGGCGTAAATATAAATTTATTACAGAAAAATGAAACACGCATATTTAAAGACAGAATTTACATTTATTTGAATGATTATACTCGTATATAACCTATAAACGAATGGAAGTTAAAGATTCCACGTACCTTTATCCACATTCACATATTTTTTCCTTTAAGAAACAGTAGAATATAATATTTCTTAAATGTCAAAGTAAAGGAGGTAATTCACTGGTTCTTATTAGGATCCCGGCGCTCGTGAACACTAGACTTTCTATAGTGTTTGTAATTCATTGTTTTTTTTGTCAAACTGATGTGGCACTTGTCAGTGAAACTTGTTACTTATCGATAAAAGGTATTAGATTGTGTTTCATCAAATAGTTCCTATGGCCGTCATGTTGGCTGTTTGAGATGATGTTGAATCATCGGTTGTTCTATGGATCTCCTCATTTCTCATTTGGTCGCTAAGAGACTAAGCTTAGCTCTCACCAGAACTTATGACATTTCATGTGTTAACACTTTTGTGCATTGCTACCAACACAACGGCTTAGGAACTATTTGATGAAACGCACTATAATTATGATTTTGTTCGTGTTGTCCTGTCTATTGCTTCTAATATTTAAATGTCTTTGGGCCTACGCGTTATTTCTTTGGTCAAACTATAGGAATATCATGTACAAAAGGATTCATGAAAGGCAATATTTCGAGTTGTCCCGAATATATTCTGCCTTTCATTATGTCACAGGAAAGAGAAAAACAAAGTAGGTATTAGCTTACAAAGGCGTCGACCTTATACCTTGTATCTTTGTTCAAGTAACTGACAGCGACTTATGCCTTCTACGGGCCCTAAAGTGAGCGGTTTTCGGTTTAAAAAAATTAGATTGTATTTATAAAAAATAAAATAGCCTTTAAACCACCTCTTTATGGAGGTTGGTCGGGTGAATTACAAATTAGAATGATTTTATTCCAAATTAAAACTATTATATACATATAAAGTATTTCACACTTGTCTAAATACAAGAAATGTTTGAGCTAAGTAAAAATAGATCATTTAAGTTAAAAAGTAAGTTTAAAAAGTAAAACAATTGTTTCCTACATTAGCGCATTATTGTTTTACTTTATGAGAACTATACTGTGTATTAGTTGTGTGTTACAAACTGCTTCATTAGTCTAGTGGTCACGGTCGGAAGCCACTGCGCTACACTACGCTTGAAGATCTAGGTTCGTGGAGTACGCTCTGTTCTTGAAGGTTTGAAGGTCATATTGGGGCGGAAATACTGTAGGCGACAGTTCATTCCACAGTTTTGTTGTGCAAGGCAAAAAGTTTCTAGAGAAACGCACAGTAGTGGACTGCCAATCATATAGAATTATAGAGGATGGAACTGCTGTCGCGTAGAACGATGGCGGATAGGCGTTTCTCATGTCGAACAGTATTATTGAATTTCTCAGTATTTCAATTCGGAGATTGGATTCCATAGAACCTAAAAAAACCATTGAACCTTGTGTGGGTGACCTTTATTACACCGTGATGGTATGTTATCTATATTAAGACACTATTATCAACAACTCGCTCCCGCTATATATATTTTAGAAGGGTCCGCTTTCTTAATGGCCACACCTGGATATATTATGATCGCTTCGTCACGTTATATAAAAGGTCATACCGACTACAAATTTGTCAATGTATGACAGTACACGTGTAAGTAGGTTATAGATTCATTTATAATATAACAAGTTTTTACTCCCGGCACGATTTGCACAGTCTTTTTTTGTGCTGTAAAAAATGGCTTCCAATTGACTATGACTAAAGTAGTGTAAAGCTTTTATTTGAATGGTCTTATTTTAAAATGTCGATGGTTCTTTGACTATTGACATAATTCTATATTACATATATGGGAAGCCATGATACAGGCTTCCTAATGAGAGGCCCATGGAATATTACAAAACAAATAACAAAAGTGTTATTACTAATTAGTATTAGTAATCACAGTTCGTAGTTTAGATTTGTGCCCGGTTAATGGCAATAAGCTCGTTCCCAATTACATGGGACCTAAACATCCCAGCAAACTTATATCGAAGACACTTTGAATTTTTTATCAAACACACTTTGAATTTTTATCGAACACACTTTGATTTTTTATCGAACACACTTTGAATTTTGAATTTAACAAACCTTGTATTTTTCTTTTGAATGTTAACAGGCCTGTAAATCGAATGTAGGTACATCTACATATATGTGAACAGTATTGGTGCTGTAATATGAATAGTCATTCATATTACAGCACCAATACTGTACAACTTAGGAGTATAGATTTCATTACTAAGCTCATGTATCTGACAGATCATGGTCAGATTGTTTGAGCTATAATGTAACAATTTCTTCAATATCAGGTTTAGTAAACATGTCTATTATAACATTATAAATACGTACGTACCTAGTTTAAAAAAAATAATAAACACGAGAAATGATATTTATTTTTGTAAATAGATCTTTTACAGACACTTTTAAAAGTCAATATTTAATTAATACCTACTAGATAGCGCCGGCATTTCCTAGCTGACGACCTCTGAGAACAAACGCCGAAGCATACTCAGAGAATCATGGTCTCTTTTAAAGTCCAGACAGTAACAGTATTGCAATAAGATGTGTTTTACAATGTAGGAAAATCTGAACTGGGCCTTTTGAAGAAAGAGCCAAAGTTTTGAGATTTACTTACATAGATACAAAAAGGAAATATTATGTAAGTATAGTTTTTTCTTGTCTTTTGAAACCGTAAGATGCCATGACTAAGCTTTGGTCCAGGTCAACGGTCTTCTAAATAAACTTCTTTTTACCAATCAAGATCTTCTTTATAAAAAATGATGCCTTGATTTTATTTACCGCTTATTATGATGTATACAAAATGAAAGGTAAGTAATAAAAAGGCTTGTAAGTATTATTGAGTAACAATTTCTTCTGTGTACTTCCATATGATTACTTTTCCGGGAATAAATTAAATGTTATAAAGAAATATTTTTTATGTGTATTTACCTGAAGGAACGGGAATAATTTTCCTGGTAAAAAGCTATTAATTCAAGCATTGGCATATTTTGTATACTTCTAAAAAATGCTAACAAAAATAATTGCTAAATCTGATATTTTTTCATTGAGTTCGTCCGGGTTACTTATTAGCTGGGTTGCTGTTTATTTATTTCAGGATACAAGGCCCATATAATAAAAAAAAAACTATAAATACAATAAAATATAACTTGAACCAATAACAATTACAACACTATACATACTCGTAGATAAACAATAAACTAAGCACTCATTCTCAGCAGTTACGAGTATTAGCAGTGCAACGACGATTGATTTGCGTTGCTAATAAATAAGTAAGTACTTAATTATTGTTAATAAAAAATATTTTTGAGATGGTAAAACAGAAAGAACGAAAAACAATTTATTCCTTGAAAAAAATGAATGAGACCATCACTAACGCAAAAAAATAAAAACAAAATTAAATAATTTGACATAAATAGTACAGACTAGCAGGTCAAGCTATCCAAAACTGTCAAGTTTTCCCAATTGAATATGAACCTTACCGTTTTGCATTAAAGTTGATAATCAATTAAAAAAGTTTGACATATTGTGGTAGCTTGATGTGATGGCCTCTTCGATATGTTTTAGGTTATTTTGACTAAGTGAAGCATTTATGTAATGTGAAAATCTCCCGCTTTATTTCATAGACAATTTAAAAAAAGGACACTGGACTCTCCATAGACCAGGAGTGTCATACTATCTGTCATGGTCGTGGCGAATTTCGCGGATCCCATGGCCATGACTATTATAGGGAAGGTGAAGGCAAGTGCGGTTTTTAGTCGGTATGAGTCCGACAGCCCCTGCCACCTCCCCGGGTGGCGGAGGATCCATGAGGATTTTCCGTATTAAAAAAAAAAGGAGTGTAATACCATGAAATGATTATAACCGTGTGTTAAATAGTACCTATTTCTAATCTAACAGAACGTAGCATTGTTTGTACAGCTGCGATTTGTTTAACTGCGAACGATATACTTATAAACATGTACTAGCGAATGAAAAATGTTGAAAATCTGCGAAACATTTCAAATAGGCTTTTACAAAGCACTTTGATGACAAAAATATTTAAAAATATCGCCCTAAACCTTTTTGTTTAATTTAATTAAGATGTCCCTTAAAAATAATATTCTGCTTTGCACCCCGCTCCTTAATTAAAAAGCTTTTATGCCAATTAACTTATACAAAATTGGATTTTTGAGCAGATCCAAAACAAAAAATACTGTTAATTATTTACAGAAGTTATAACGTATTTTCTATTTATTAAAGTCACTATGTAAATTTTATAATTATCGAATTCGATGGGGAAAGTCCGCTGTCAATCCAATCAGCTCATTTACAGTCCCACTGCTGGGTATGGGTTTTCTCTCAGAAAGATAGGAGTTAAGCTATAGTCCACGCTGGTTTAGTTCGGGTTGGCAGACTACATGCGCCATCGAGAAAATTTCTTAAGCATGCAGGAGCGGCAACTAGTTATACATATTATAAAAAAAATAGGAAAGTTAATAGTAGATTGTAGCGACATCTACCGCGCTACTTAGAACTACGAAGGCCTGAATCGCGCAAGCAACATTCGCAACGAAAAGTTGCATATATACAACCGGCCGACATCAACCGTCGGGCCGTGGCCCGCCAGGCAAAACACCCGCCTGGTTGGAGGATCCTCCCTTTTCGTTGGAGGGGCAATACACCTCGCCTCTCCACACTGGTGGCGCCGACGTGATCCCAGTGTTTCCACAAGATAAATTGGATTTTGGAAAAATAGGCTACATTTTGTCTTATAAAGTCCTGTGGAATGTTATGTTAGTGAAACTATGGGTAACAAGTGCTACTAGTTTAATATGCGCATTATTTCACAATCAGATGTTTGCAGCAATCGACCAAATTACAGAAAGCTCAAGTAGTACAAAGCGAAGTAGAACATAGGCTACCTTTTGTTTCAAAAAGGCGTCTGGAATGCGGATGACACTGCAGGCAACGGCTATTACGTCATAAATGTCAACTTTTGGTAAATTGTCCTAATTACGATATGATTTTTAAGAGAGGTACGGCTTAGTGTTTGTGATTCCACTCAAATTGAAGCTGCCCGACTGGGGAAGTACCTCCGTCTTGCAGAAAATCGAAGTGAAATAACACTGCTTTGAGCTGTGTTGTGTTCCTTACGGTGAGCAAAGTTGCCAGTGCTTCGCGAGGAAACGTTGTGTTGGCAGTGGGGGGACTTTCACCCTTATACTGCCAACCCAACTATTCCTCCTTCGTTTTACAGGCTCGGCAACACGCAAGTGATACCCCTGGTGTTACAAACGTCTATAGGCTACGGTAACCGCTTACCATCAGGTGGGCCGTATGCTTGTAATTTGCCACCTTAGTGGTAGTTGCTGAATTATGAGAACCATTTCATTTTATGAATCTGAGACTAGACAGAAAATATACTTTGAACATATATCTACCAGCACTGGCTTTCTTAGACCAAAATACAAAATGCTATATATAGTCAGGATAAAACATTTACACCATCTCGCGTAAGACTTAGCTCCTGTCGTAGTTAAAAATGACTCCGTTTTCGTCGAAGACTTGCTAATTTACATCGCGATACCATCGTGACATGGAGCCTCTTGGATAAATCACATAGATTGCTTCAAATTAATGGCAACACCATTATTAGTCAACGCGAATACTAGTTCTACACGTTTTTGTTAGACAAAGATTACATCTTGAAGTGGAGTACCTACTTAGTGGCATACCCAGAAACATCAATTAACGTTAATGAATAATTTTCAAATAGTGACCTATTCGCTGAAATCATACTCCTAGCCACTCTCTGTATTATATTAAGATCGGTCCAGTCTGAACAGACGCGACTGAATATCAGTATTTTACACGCATACCTCGGCAACTGACTTCCTCTGGTTAGACTGGTTGACAGGCTTTTTGGGCTTCTAACTGCCACTAAAGATTGTTAAAGGTGTTCGTGTGACATCCAAGACCGACGTTTGTACGTGATCTGGATGAAATAAATAAATGTCTTGATGTGTTAAAACATCGTTAGGCACAGACGCCAGCACATCAAGCCACCACAATCTGTCAAATTTCTTTGGAAGATTTTCATCTTTAACACAACACAATAAGGTTAATTTTCAATTGGGAAAATTTGACAGTTTTGGATAGCGTGACCTGCTGGTGTCTATACTTAGCCATACATAAATCTTAGTAGGTACGCTGACAATAAACTCAAATATGGTAATAAAATAAAAAATAGATAGTGTGTATATTAAACGAGCCACTGTTAAATAACGATTTATTTGTTATTGACGTTTTTGAGTGCGACAGTAAGTAGTGTTTTGCGCGACAAACAGGCTTGCTGATCGTGCGAGCATATTTTAATATGCACGACGTTTTTTTTGCGTATCTTAAGATAAAAACCAGTTACACTCGTAACAATTAGCATAGTTAGATTAATTCTACGGTGTGTAATTAAAAAAGTGTGGAGCAGTTCTAGTGTTCGTATGGAAGAGGTACCGGGTCAACTGAGATATTAATAGAGAGTGTTATTATGACCACACCCCTTACTACATAAAGAGGACTAAAAAAAAACCGTGTAGGTATGTCTGCCTCATCATTCAATCAGTGTAGAGGTCGCAAGCGCGGCTGCTGAGCGAGAAGTACACCGTTCAATTTCCATCGAGCAATGTTATTGAGTTTTTCTATGAAATTATCAGTGGCTGCTCGGAGTTTGAATTTGTGCTTGGTTAATGGTAATAAATGCTTACCTCCTGCAACATGGGACCTACACAAACCGGTAACCTCCTCTGGTTTTTTTTTAGTACGGAAACCTTCATTGATCAACAGTTGGGCATCTGGGGAGGCGGCAGGGTACGTCGGACTCATGCATACATAGTTACATACATACATATACTCCCGCTTTTTTCCCATGGAGGTAGAAACTAAAGATCGCCACTTGCTTCGATTCTTGCATACTTCTTTCGCTTCGTATACATTCATACATCTTGCCATACACGCCGGTTGCGAATATTACGCACCTGACCTTTTTGAAGGACCCCATCAATAAGGTCCCGACTAAATAGCGTACTTGCCTTCGCTTTTCCTATAGTCATGGCCAGGGGATCCGTGAAATTCGCCACGACCATGACATGAATCTTCTCTGTCTAACCCTTCGCCGAACACAGGCGGGATGGTTTGTTATGTTAATTATTTTTTACTATTGAAAATAAGTTTTATTTTCAATTTAATCAATATTTATTTATTTAATACTTCTTTCACAAAACAAAAAAACGTTGTACAAAGGCAGACTTAATGCCATTCGGCATTTGTCTCCCAGTCAACCTTAGGGTGATGCAGAGAAAAAGCATGATAGTAGGTGCACAAAATATGGAAAAAAAATAAAAATAAAGATGGATCAAATTATATAGTTTTTATATAATATATACATATATGAATGTATATATTATAATCATAAATAATACACATTTACAGATTATTGAGAATGTATGATTAATTTAATTTAATAAATATTCCACGGTAGTCAGCTCAATACAAAAACAATGAACAATCAGATAAAGTTATAATAAATCAAAATTGTTACATTGTACCTACCTACAAACTCGCAAAAACAAAACAATGGAGGAAGTAGGCAAAATAGATTTGGGCTCATTCCGGAAATGGGTTGGCTGAAACAAAATGGTCACTTAGCATTTTCTTTGTGCTAGTTTCCAAACGATTTCCTACGCATACATTAATTTAAACGCATGCGTAATATGTAAAACACATTTGTTTATAGTATTTTATGTGTTGTGAACTTACGAGTTATTCATGAAGAAATTATTCCACTGTCAGGGGTTTGTCTGCCTAACCCTTCGGGAAATCGTCATGATGGTAGATATATGTTGTTCCAGAATAAAAAGAAAAATCTGCATTATCTACATGAGAACGGAACAGTATTGACGTTTGGACTTGGCGCCAACTGACGCTCTAGCCTGTCTCGATGTATCGATTAAAATACATAAATATCGATATTACTACATCTCCACTCGATTGCCGGCCACCCAGGTGACAACAGAATATTTATCTTTTGAAGTGCCGTGTTGTATGTGGGCGCAGTGTAGGTAGTGCACTACGAACGATTTGATTGGGAACACCTGGATGCATTTTCAAAGTCAAATGCATAAGTAAATCAATGTTAATGTAACTGAATTGGTTAAGGAACTGGTAAAATGCATTAATTTTAACGTTTGGACTGTTTTTATAACTGACAGCCAGTAGGTACATACTTAGATAAATTATGTGCATAAAATTTTATTATCTTAATAAATGTCTGACAAATTATTAGGCTAGTGTGTTTGAACTTACATAATTATGTAAATGATAAAAGTTACTTACGTAGTAATAAAAGTATATTTATAATGTATTTTTTTAATTTTGAATGGGTCCATGTTTGACCGCTACTTCGCCTGTTGGTAAGTAACAGTGTGGTCTACGACGGAGCACGCTTACCCAGCAAAAACCTGTCCACTCGAGCCTTGAACACTCACGATAATTTGGTTAACTCCCCATATTTTTTTGTAGGTACCCACTCTTAAGATAGACTCATCATTCAGGTTGGAGCGTGAATATGATATTGAAAAAGGGTTACTACACCGTATTACAAAACTATTTATTGCAATAAGTAAATGCTTGTCAGCATTGTACCCACACCGTAGAAATTGGTTTAGCAGTTCATGAGATATTAACATAGACAGATGGACACAAAATATTAGCTGTTACCTTTTGAAGCTGTGGTTTTCCAGTACTCATTTATATCGTCCACTTTCATTTAATAACAGAACCACATCATGTTTGAAAACGTTAAACATGTTGTTAATGAGGCCTGTTGCGCCTGCGCAAACCAGACACTGATTTCTCTGCTGGCGTAAATGTAGGGCTACTAAGCAAGCAACGTTTATTGGATTTTCCCTTAAACGTTGTTCGCTGGTGTAAATATCTAATCATTTTCATTTATTTATTTAGAATTTAACTTGTTTCGTGGTTCCCTATCAGTTGATGTAGGAATTTTTTTTATGGAAATTGAGTTTAGTAAGTTCAAGTGAACTTTATTTAAATGTTCAATGTTCCTCGCCTGAGACAGATTAGCAGCTAACTAGAGGGAATAATATAGACATGCATTGCACACCGAAATGCACGTGGGTAGTAATACAGCTGGTAGAATGCCGTGAACCTCCTCACAATATCCTTCATGTGTCACCATTATATTTGATATCGCGTTACTAGGTCACAATTGATTGACAATATTTCGCAATCGCTGTCACAAATATAAGATAAGCCAGCTGGGTTATAACATCAGAAGATAGCCTAACCTAATATAGAGTGACAACCCTATTTGGAGGTCCCGGCGCAAGCGTAAGGATCGCGCATACATGGCGACGCGACTGCGGCTGCCGATGCGCATTTTCTCTCTGATCTATGCCCAAGCGCATCCACTCCGGGAATGCACTGCACTGTAGCGGGTTTGTGCAATATATTACAGAGATAACGCACCGGCAAAGTAGGGAGCGCGCTCAAACGTGACTCGTATACGCAAAAATAAAGAATGTCCTTATCTCACAGTTTCGATGTCGGATCTACGTAGAACATGGATTCCAAATTACTTTTGCTCATCCCTAGTTGTACAATAGGAATAAGTAGCTCTTTATAATCCGATGCACTTTGAGAAAAACTTGAACATGCATTGCTTAATATGAAATTCTAGGAAAAATATACTGTTTATAGATTCGTGAGATGTAAGATTGTTAACCAAAGTTAAACAAATGCTTAATTCATGATGGAACAGCGTCAAAGGATGCGGTGGCGTCAGTCCGTGCGTTGATATTATGCTGCATCGAATTCATTTCCTTACCTGCCCGAGGAGTCCAGGAGGATTACGAACTTCTACCTATCTTATATGCAACAATAAAACCACTTTTTTATACCACTAAGGTGGAAAACAAGCATACGGCCCACTTGGTGTCACTTGTACGTTGCCGACCATGTAAAACGAAAGAGGAATAGCTGGGTTGGCAGTATAAGAGTCAAACACAACAACGCTTCTTCGCGGAGTTCTGTCAACCTTTCTCACCGTAACGAACACAGCTCAAAGAAGTGTTATTTCACTTCGATTTTCTGCAACGTGGAGGTAAACAAAGTTGCCGATTGGGAAAGCCCAATCGGCAGTCCAATTTGAGTGGGATTACTCCTTCTATGCCTTACCTCTGATAAATTATCTGTCTGTTTCTCAATACAGTAGATTTGTGTTTGACACCAAACGAAAAGTTTTGGTGTCAAACACAAATCTAAACTGTATAAAATATATACTAAGTATACTGTATAAAAACCCAGTTGTTAGGTATATTTAGATGCATTCACGTAACATACTCATGTACATATGTATGTGTCGGAAGTATGTAGGCAGGCGCGTTGGCGAGCGATAACGTTATCTTTCTGGGTTAACAACCTATTGCCCAGTATTGGAATATCGTGCAATCACGACCACTTATCATCTTGTCTTCTAAGGAAACCCTTCGGTTATGAAAATACGTATTTTAGTAGCTAGCAAATAAATCGGCGCGAATATTACTGGTAATACAAGGCTAGGGAATGCGATTTCGCCACTCATGTAAAAAAAGGAGCCGTTGTAGGGAGCAAAAAAGATTGTTCAGCGTAACCTATTTTTAATTTAGCTAATTTCTTACGTTCAATAATTGGATTATTTGCGATGTTGATCGTCAGATGCTAACCAAGTATTATATACTTACTTAAGTACTCAAGCACCTTAACATTTATCTAAATTCAGGCCAGCTTCCAGTTTAATTAGATGCGGTTCAATTTCTGAGCAGTCCCGAAGGATTAACTGGTTGTCAAGCTTTTCGGGGTTCGAGCCACCATTATTATCAAGTGTTCGTATGATAGCGGGGACCGACTGCTTAAAGTATTCTCTGAAGCTGCACGATGGTGTCTCTATGTGCTAATACTGGACCCATCCATCCATAAACTGACTGCGGCAAGCTTAACTTCCTTGATCGTTTGATTAACATAGTTATATGTATACTTCGAGCCCCGCTGTGCCAACCAAGTAAAGTCGGTCAAAAGTTAAAATCAGTTCATAAAACAAATAGTTTTTGGGGTAAAATAGCATAAGGGTAAAAAAATCACCTCTGTAAAGTTTGTTCTGGGTAACGTTCATCAGATCGGCTTACAGGCCAGGGTTATCTGTTTTTCCTCGGTATTTCTTTGTAATGTATCGCAGAATTGCAAGCACGCCCCGTTCCTATGGACAAAATAGGCGTAAATAAATATATCTGCAAGTCGCAGTCCATTCAAAGATACAATCAACCAGTTTGGAGACACTTCAAAGTAGGGCGATCATTTACAACCTATACCATACTTAAGGATGTCCTAACTGCATAATTTATCATCGCTGAGTCTAAACTTTTGCGTTTATCTCGTGGTTCTTGGTTATCCTACCCTGTGGGAATTTCCCTGAATCCCGTTTTATCAGATGCCTTTTTCGCGTATTTCTAGAAAGCGTCGGAACACTAATGTTAGTAAGTAGTGTGAATATATTTAATAGGCAAAATTGTAGAAAAATAAAACATTTTAACGTAAATAATGTACATTATTACAATACACAAAAAATACATAGTTTGAAAGTGAAATCCATTCAATTTTTATGAATATTTTAATGTTATTTTTGTTTTTTTTTCTCTCATAAGTATACGTTTTTGTTTGTAATTAATTTCACTAGCGTGTGTCCTCCGTTGTAAAATAAGAAATTATGAACTATTTTTAACCAATAACTTTCCATTGACTTACGTACTTTTTACTTCACTGAGCTACAGTAGAGCTGAAGCTTAAAAAGTATATCAAGAAAATATGACGATTAAAGGAAATAAAGGAATTACAAATACTTAAACTGCAAAACAAAACCAGCACGTCACAATATCAACATAAAACACCAATAAAAAGTTAATACATCAAATTAAAGAGATCACTGATAGAAAAACATGTATACTATCTTACGACGTTCTTATTTCAAGAAAAGTAATAAAGAGTGTTTCTCTACTAGGTTTATAACTCAATGACAACCAATTGAAATAAACCTCGTACAGGTGTTCAGATCTGCAATCATCGCTGGGGATATAATAAGGCTTTAGCTCGGGGTGCTCACGATTTGTTAGATTCATCGTTCCTACATAAATTTAGTCGTGAAAGTGCTTTGACAGCGGCCATTTTGATTTACAGCTCAGAATTATCCAACGTGCCTTGTGATACAGTTCTGGGTGTAGTTAGATTAAAAGCTAAATTGTATTTATGACCCACTTTAGGACCAGTAGTGAGGAAATAATAGATTATTTTAATAACATGATCATCGAAATAATCTATTATTATAAGATTGCTGCCATAAAGGTCAAGGTCATGTGGTCCAAGCTACAAGACCTAAATGGGCAGAGTGTTGCGGGTTCCATTCCCAATCGAGACATAAAAATGTGTGTTCCACAGATATTTATTTTGAGTATGGGTATACTTTGGACTCCCGCTACACAGAGCTTGGTCCCTAGAAAAGGAGGTGTCTTTCTAGGAACCAAAAACATGAAATGATGAGCGGTGAAATAGCGGATTTCAAACTATTTGAATAGACGAAGCAAGGCACCTGTCATGGCCGTGGCGAATTCCACGGATCCTATGGTCATGACTATAGAGCAAGTGAAGGCAAGTACGGTTTTAACACTCAGAGTACTCCTGAGGCTGCCGTGGCGCTGCAGTGCGTCAGTGATGTTTGCAGAAGCGAATATTGATGGTTTTACCGCTATAATCAGAAAAAGATGCGCCTCCTTGATGACGCGCATTCGCGGCAGCACCAACACTATACTTAGTGTGTTCGCAGATCGGTGGGATTCCCCTATGGTTTTTTTATTTTTTTAGTGCGGAGGAGGACGCAGCTCCCCGCGAATTTGTTGTGATTTTTTTATTATTATACTTTAATCTGTGCCTGTATTTACTAACATTAGTTATTAAGTCCATTGTTATTAACCCTATGGATTTTATTTGAAATAAAAATTGTATTATTATTATTATTTAAGTCGTTACGAGTCTGATATACACTGCCACCTCCCCAGGTGGCGGATGATCCATGAGGAATTTTCGTATTACTTATAAAAAAAGACGAAGCATGTGGAACAATACTAGCTATTCTTGCTAGCTATTTTGTTATAATTAAAAACCTTGGGGCTCGCAGTTTGTCAAACAAGAAAAAAATCAATTTAAATAAAAGCCAACGTATTTTGATAGTTAAAACATGTCCGCCCACTCAGCACTGCTTCATAAATTATCTAAGTAATTAATTTCAGTTATTGATTACAGTGTTATTATTCAAAACGTTAAATCTCATTCAATGAAAATCAGAATTTCTTAGATCCCAACTCCGTGCTGCTACTGAGCATTTCATAGAAACCTAGTCACACTGTTCGACCTGGGAATTGAACCCAGAACATAAATATTTGTGGCCTGTGGGAATAGAATCCATGACCACAAGACCAGAGATGTCGTCAAAATTACAATTATTTTACCGTAATAACTTATGCATCACCTGTATGTCTGTTTAATACACTTTCGCACCTAAACCTCTGGACAGATTTTGATGAAATTTGGTACAGGGATAGATTAAACTTTGGAGAAGGACAAAGGCTCCTTTTGTCTTAAAGACTCTTTTGAGATGCTAGTGAAATAGAGTGGCAACGGCTATATTCTATATTTGGCTTACTGGTTTATGGTGTTAATTAGAAGCTTAATAGCTGTTAATGTTACACCCACACGTTGATACACCCACGCTTATCCAAGTGCCAAACGTAATATATGAAATATAGGCTTGTTTATGCTCGCTTCGAGGCAAGGGGTGAGTCAGGGTTGTTCTATAACGTATATATTTTCGTAATTATACGCCTACAAATGTCACGTGGTGGCGTTAAAGTCCCTCCACGGTATTGAAATTTCATTTCTGATGTTTATGGAGAACGTAGGTAATATATTAAAGTATATAATATGTTAGGTTCAGTAAGGAAATATGTTTCTAATAATGATAAACAAACTAGTTTTAACTTTTCAAGTGTTATTTTTATGGTCTAAATGAAATAAAGATATTGAATACATAATATATAATAATATAATGTTTTTGGGACATTTTAGACAACACCATCTAGTCCCAAACTAAGCAGAGCAGAGCTAGGTACTGGACAATGGATATAATACTTATATACTTTTTCTTTGTAAATACATACTTATAATACATTTGACTGTTACTATTTGTATAAAAATTTGTTTACTACAAAGTAAGTAATGTAGATTTAGCTGAAGGCAGCAACAATACTAAGAATAATAAATGACTTGAAACTCATTAAAAAAAGTTTAAGTTGCAGTTCCGTTATAGTTTCAGTGTCCGAAATGCCACAAATTTTCAACCTCATTACAATAAAAATTTCAATAACGATTCTCTTAAGTCATAACAATAATTGTTTGAAGTTTCTTTTTACATAAAATTTTAATGTTTGACAAGTAATTTTAATGTTTTTATACCACATTTTAGCGAAAGAAAAATCCTTCCGTTTAAGTACCTGCACCGAATGTCACTTAGCTACCAAGATCACTATGGATTAATGTCAAATGTAATAAAAAATAATATTCTCTGTTTTTGTATTGTTACTAAAGTCTTCACAATACATATCGTCATTTTTTAGGCGTCTTCTGGACTCACGTTAGATTTTTTCCCGTCCGTTTTGAGTTCTCAAATTTTTTCCTATGTTATTAGGTAAAGCTCAGTTGGCCTTTTTTATATAGCCTTATTATTTATTATGTAAGTATTTATCTTACCACTGGAGGCGTTTTCTGAGGCGAACAGCGGGGCGGCGTTGTAATCTGCAATAAATAACATATTCAAGGTTAGTATCGAAATAATATTCTTATAAGATATACATTAATATAGGTATTGTATTAGTAATCTACAGGGTTACATTATCAATCACTATTCAATTAAGTTCTACAATCTGCAAGGCTCTTAAGAAGGTAAAAACTGCGAAAGTAATACTCCTCTTTAAAGTTATTTTAGCGAAGGAAAAATTCAACTGCGGGCATGATTCGAACCTACGTCTTCTGGTTTAGTACATCAGGCGATATGACGACTAAGCCACCGCGACTCCCACCCGCCAGGTCGAAATTTTCCTTCACATTCTGAATTTAGTCTTTATGGTGACGTCAGTAACACCTATTGAAAAGCAAGTTTTTGCTTCGCAATAGGTAGAATTATTCCTTCGCTAAAATTACATTAAAATCTTAGCATGGAGAATGCCAAAAACTACTTACATACTTACTATAATCTTTTCAATAATAAGAGTTTAATAACGTTTTCTTTATGTATTGGAAATTGTTTTACTAATATTACGAGCAAGTAGGGATTTCTGTTTAATGGTAAGAGCGGGCTTGGAACTTAGAAAATATATTTTGGAATAATAATAAATTATTATTATTATTTAGCGAAGTTTAGCCTATTGTTATTGTACCGGTCACAAATCTTAACTCTGAAGTGTTACTGAGAATACCCAATAACACTGCTCGACCTAGGAATCGAACCCAGAGCTTCTAATAGCAGTTGCTCTTACAACCACTACTGATGGCAGTCAGAGATCACTGATAAAGTTTGCATACATCATCAACCCATATACTGTCCCACTGCTGGGCACGGGTCTGCTCTAAGATTGAGAGGGATTAGTCTATAGTCCACCACGCTGGCCTATTGCGGGTTGGCAGACTTCACACGCCGTCGAGAAAATCTCTAAGGCATGCAGGTTTCCTCACGATGTTTTCCTTCACCGTTTAAGCGAGTGATACTTCATTATTAATACGCATATGATTTTGAAAAGTCAGAGGTGCTTGCCCTGGGTTTGAACTCGAGACCTTCGACTTGACAGTCCAATGGTCATACCACTAGTCACTGCTTCTAAAGTTTACATAGAACGTAAATATTGTAAACAGATAACACACGTGTCATTGATGTCATTTTGAAAGGAAACCGTCTGTGGGCGTCAACGGCCGCCTTTATAACCGGATAAGCCCAGATTGAAACGTCCATCTAGATAAACGAAAATTCTAACAAAGTTTTCATGTGCCGACCACGCCTGTGGCCGTTCAAATTCAAAGTAAACACACTTGGAATTATGAATTTGATAGTATTATGAGATTTGAGATAGATAAATGAGGTTAGTCTAGTGGTCCTAAGCGCGACTGCAGAAGTCCTCGGTTCGATCCCCAGGTAGAGCAAAAAGTTATTATGATTTTCTATGAAATTCTAAGTAGCAGCTCGGAGTTTGGATTATTCTATAAACATTTTATATTAAACCCATACATGACGACTTTAAGACGACGCATTCAGATGGGTTGTTTACGGGCTGATGACGAAATATATTTTTTCAAAAGGGAATTCAATATTATTATTGTGATTGCATA
Source organism: Acronicta alni (assembly GCA_964056405.1). Classification (NCBI taxonomy): domain Eukaryota; kingdom Metazoa; phylum Arthropoda; class Insecta; order Lepidoptera; family Noctuidae; genus Acronicta; species Acronicta alni. Next base: position 11,812,388 of record OZ043918.1, read on the forward strand.
TTGCCTTCTTAAAGTCAAACATTAATACAGAGCTAAAATTATTCAGGACTTACTTTAATTTGATTAAATTCACACCAAAAACCATCGTAAATAAATATTTATTATTCGAAGAAACGTTTAATTTCTCAAAATTTGTGTCCTTTGCACAATTTCAATCGTTCAATCGTCGGTCCCAAAACAATTATTGAATGAAGTAGGAAGTTTCGATCCGAAGGCCGCCGGGGTAAACGACACTCGTATGAACGATTACGCAACTGCTGCCGGCTATATGACCATTTAACTTTGACCTCTATACGCGAACCATTCGTAAACAATACAGCATAGATGCGGGGGATATTAATAAAATGGACGTGTTCGATTCAATTAAGGACTGTCGGTATGCAGTTTTCGTATTGTATTGTGAAGGTAGCCATTTTGAAAAGGGAATTAACGGAAAAAAATAATTGCGAATACTTGTAAACAATTCCAAGAAACTTGGAGCCTTGAGTCCTTTGCATTTCAGTTGTTCTTTTTTTAAACTCAAACCACTCATATTCATAATTTCTTTTTCTGTTTTTAAATGTTACGATAAGATCCTGTAAGTGCACAATTGATTACTTGCGGTTCACTTCTTTTCACACGTATTATTAAGATCATAGGGTCGATAATCGTCGACAATTAACTTAGTTCACTAGAGTATTAAGCATTTTGTGGCTATTCTTTCATTGCTGAGATTTGTATCTTTTCATGGGCATCGCTGGACTACTATCGGATTCTAGGTTTTTAAGTCGTGAATGCCAATCAGTTCAATCTACTGAATTCATTAAATCAAATTAGGTAAGCTTTAATTTCAATTAGAGCATTAAATTAGTATTTTTGATAAGTCAAAACGAGTTTCACGATTCCAAAAATTGGATCTTATGGACAAGAATCGGTAAAAATCTCCAATAGACACTCCCTTACATAATATCTAAGTTAGTGAAAAATACTGTTACTATATTTAAACCTCATTATCTATTGGACCACAACAGAACTGGGGGGAAGACTATGGTGGTTGCTTTATGGCCGTATTACTACGTGAAAGTTACAAATTATATTCGATCAAGATTGATTTCCAATCAAATTACTTAATTTATTTCATCGATTGCTCTACAAATTGGATTCGAAGAAAGCATGATTTATGAAAGCAGAGTAAAGTAGCTGCAATAAGTTCTACATTTATATTAAATCATCGTTCAGTACAACATTTCCATATCCATATTATTGTAGTTCAAATAAATTCTTAATTTATTAAAAAATAATGTATTGCCAGCACGATAGTGTATTCTAAATTTGAATGAAACAATTGGATCATGGTGTCATAATTGACGGCTAACCTTCAAGTATAAAGTGACACGAAAGAAAAATAAAAGAAAATGTCTTTCATTGAGACAGTTTGACATTTACGTCGTTAGTTTCACTCGTGTACTCGTGTGGCATACCCTGTTTCGATCCAACCACCCCGAGGTCAATGACCATATAATTTGAATACTGCCAAGGTACTCTACAATTCTACATTAACGATCGGTAATTAATTTGATGACGGACTGAGAGACAGCCTAACAAAAAAAAATTGAGTATGGTACATTATGCTTAATAATAAATACAGTAATGTCAAAATGTCAACGTAATCTACATCGATGACGCATTTGACGACCTCTGTGGTCCAGTAGTTCGAGTGCTGATCACGAGGTCGTGGGTTCGATTCCCACATGACATAAATATTTACACCTATGTTCATCTGGGCGTTTCAAGTATATATTTACAAAAAAAGTATATAACTATTATATCTAATTGTCTAGTTCTGGTGCCGTGTAAAATTTCTCAAGTATTTATTTATTTATTTATTATTATCAATGTCTATATCCATCCTATAGTTTTTATATTCTGTTGGACATTTTTTTATTATAAAGAATGTTATATCATAAAATTATAATTCCTACTGACACGACTTTGACAGTTTTGTTTGTATTTTTCAGTGCCCGTTCTTTTAATGCATACCTAATAAATTTCATACGTAAAATGTTAGTGGGTAATCAAGCAGCTGATTACAGGTACTTTTCCGTTGAATTCTTCGAGGCAGCATTAAGGTGACATACATAATTGTATTTAAATAGTATCACATCAAATGTCAAATTGTCAACCTTTGGATCGTAAATTTGGCAGTATGTCAGAGCATAAAGGTGAGGTTTCTGTGTCGAAGCAAATAATATGTTAAAATAAAATTAGAATCAAAACTTCCGAGTATTCCGTATGCATACTGTACAGGCTTTATTTAATACTAGATGGCTCCAGTATTACAAGAAAATACCTGAGGAAAAAACTGCGAAACGATCTTCCTTCGGTTTAAAGACGTTTATTTCTCAAAAAAGAACATTACAGTCTACTTACATAATGAGAAATGTACTAACATAATAAATAAGTGAGTATCTCTGCGGTTTATCCGAAACACATAAGTACGACAGTACCTTTAAGAATCGATACGAATCGAAAAAAAAACATCAATGTAGATTTAGCTTTTGTGAGGAAACACAATACCGCGGTGGCATCTTATGAATTATCCTATATAAATCAAATATCAATCATGTAGTAAATAGTGGTGACTATTAGGAAGAGATAACTGTCGGAAAATACACTGTATTAAACGATAATTGTTTTTTAATCACGTTGATACTAAAATATTGAGTTATTGACATACTGTAAGTAATTAAAACATCATCGTAACTTTAGATTAAAGAGGTTGTATAATGCGTGGTACTTAGGAAGATGTTATGGCCCATAAATGCTCTAGTACACATAGGTACTTGAGCACAGATTTGACAGCTGTCATTCTACTTTATGCTTAAACAAATACAGAAAAACGGGGTGAATAGGGATGAATTGGGATGAATAGGGACTAAACTTTGAAAAGGGTTTTCAGGTTTAATTATTATAGTTTGATGTCAACAAGGTCTTCTAATGGATTATTATTATTTAGGAACAATATTAGACTCCCTTTTTCCAAAAACTATATTAATTGAAGGTGAAAATCCTTTTCAAAATATTGTTTCGATTCACCCCTGAATCCTTATTCACCCCGTTTGACAGACTTACTTTAATCAAATGCTACGCAAATGATCATCCGGCAAGGCTCTACAGAATTCATTTGTTATCATTATCAAAGCATATACTGTTCCACTGCTGGCACGGGTCTCGTCTCAGAATGGGAGGGATTAGGCTGTAGTCTACCACGCTGGCCTAATGCGGTCTGTCAGGTACATCCTCACTATGTTTTCCTTCCTCGTTTTAAGCGAGTGATAATTAATTACCTATTAATAATACGCTTATGAATTCGAACAGTTAGAGGTGCGTGCCTTAGATTCGAACTCGAGAACTTTGACTCAGCAGTTCAATTTTGTTGTTAACTCAAAATTTCGGCTTAATAGAGTCTCGTTTGCTCTAACAGATACTCTTATAAGCACACTATGTATCTTCTTCTTCGCCTTATCCCATTATCTAGGGTCGGCTATCCTTGTCCGCCTTCTCCATTTTGTTCTCAGTTTTGTTGTTTGTTTAAGCACAATATGTATGAGCACTGTAATTGTTTAAAACTCCTCAGTATCGATGTGACATACTGATCGAGTAGGCAGTTCTATAGTCAGCTTGCTTCATACTTACACGATTATTATACATATACCTATAGCTGTCTACATCAACGGCATGCAAATGTATTATGTATGGCTCACACACCCACACATTCACCAACACACAATGTTTACCGAACATTATTCTAATACAGGTTTCGCACTCACACATGTATATGGCGATGTGTGCGCCGGTCCGCGGCGTCTTTATATACCTAACTCTATGATATCGTAGCCTCAAAATGTAGTGAAAATGTAACTTGTTATCAGTTCTAGTAAGTTGTTAGTCATCGAAGACACGAGTAGATTGGGTTGTTGATTTCTGTCTACTTAACTATTCGTCGTGTCGAATAATAAACAGTGTAGAGTGGTTATCGCGAATCGATTTTGGCGATATTACTCGTACGTATAACGTATTGTATCGTTGCGTTATTTTAGTAATTCCCATTCCGGTGGGATATCCCAAAATGCTTTCATTGCCAATGCCTATAAGTAATTTCAATTTTCTAGGCCTTAAAGTTTCTTAGATTTTGTGATTATCAGAGTGTACCTATTATATGTGTATACCTATAAACATAATAATATAATCTTATAGTTTCTAGTCTTCTTTATATTCCACAGCTAAACTTCATAAAATATTTGGATTAAGTACTATTTACTAGATCATAAAAATAAAACTTCGACCGTTTTATATCGACTTTCAAGCTATCGAATTCTTTACTCACAAGAAAAATATTCCCAAAGGCGAATAGGACAAATAAAAATATTTGTCCACAAGGTGACTTCCCTTAGACAAAGCAAGAACTTGGCAATTCAATAAATCACAGTCCACACCAAGTCAGGTACTCAGACGACGCCACCGACACTAAGGGCACTAGCTAGCTAGCTATTTGCGCGAAAATAAAGTTTTATAGCGATAACGAAGGTCCCAACAAGGAATTATATGGATTTAAAGTGCAATAATTTACTTTTCTGTCTTAATACTTATTCTTTATTATTCTACTTATTGTTACTTTTATAGAGAATGTAAAGATGTCTTGAGACTATTTTTAGGCATGAATTATAAATTTTTCAGTAGCCATTTGCTCCCGAGTATTCCAGATCCCGACCTATGTCACTTTGAAACGATCGGCCATGTATGCCCGACTGACCGTAGTCGGGTCGTGCACAAATATATGCATCATGCTGTATAATATGCGTTTGTATGCGAATGCAGGCACGCACACGCATAGCTCGCGCCCCTATGTATTCATTACGTCTCCCCAGTCCCTCGCTTTATATAACAGGTTAGGGCTTGCGCAAAGTAACCTAGGTTTTAAGTCATTGTGAGCGAGGTAATGGAGGTTTCACGTTTTATGGTGGGTGCATTTGAAAGATTTCATTATGGATTTCAGAAATGCGAGCCTAATGACAAAACTGTTGCTGTTGCTGCAGACAAAACACACACTTATGTATCTACTTAAAAATATACAGCAGATCATAGTGGCAAAATCTTGTATTTTTTTTTAAAGTATAAGTACCGACTTTAGAAAAGAAAGAAAGAAAAAAAAATTGCAGGCGTTTTATGTTGTATTCCGAACATACACCAAACAAAATATGTATCAACTACCTATCTAATATTATTCTATCAGATCCTCCTTTTTAGAAGTAGGTTAAAAGTTCAAAATATACTCCATCTAAACAGCTGATACCTACATATAACTATACCTACCTAGACCATATATATAACTATCTACCCACCTAACTACTATACCTTGTCTAGACCAGACGATTCCCCTTTAAGCCTGCCTCAACAACCCAATAGCGCTTCACGAAGCGTTGCTAACTCAATTTGAAACAGACGCCCTTGAGAGATAGGCAACCCTGGATGAAGGGGAGAGGGGGGCAAGTCCTGACCACGCACAACCGTCAGCCGTTGCGCTCACCCGGCCTATATTTAGCGTTGCATTTCACTCTGCATGTACTGTACGAGTATGTTTATTGAACATCGAAACTACGTTTTTAGCTTTCAAACTTCAAAAGCGCATGCGTAGTTCCTTTAATTTTGAGTTCAGTTGTGTTTGATGTCTATTTGCTGTGATAAATGGCTTTAACGTCTTTTTCGCTAGAAATTTAGAACTAAAATTATAATCCCATTTATTTATTTTTAAATTGTTTTTGCAAAATACCGCACATACAATTTGTAAGCTAATAGGGTAAACGTTTCTTAATTTTTCCTAATTTCCCCTGAGATATTTAGCTCACCGACGTGTAGAACTTAGTTTACGATTTTTTTTTTGAACATTATTAGGGATGTTTAAACAAATATATTCTTGTGCCATTTTTAATTACCACGAAACATTTATATTTTTCTTGTTATGTAACACCATGTTGAATACTATAAAAAATCGAAGCGTATTTATTCTTTATTCAAATAACTCAGAAGCACACAAATTGCTGCATTCTTGTCGTAGATTGCAAACTGTTAAATAAATGGATGTTCTTAGCATGTTATCAATTAAACGCAGCAATATTAACGTCAGCTGGAGACACGCTCCATTACCGATACATGCGTTTTATATAGGTTTGAGATATTACAAATACACATAACATATCATATTACCTATTTGTGATGTATGTACTTACAAATATTATTTCAGCATTAAATCTATAATATTGTTAATCTTTTCTTGAACATTGAAAATATTAACAAATAATGAAAGTCAAAGCTAAGTCTTCAAATATTTATCTGAAATATCTGAACATTACATAATTTCGAATATTTAACTTATCTAAAATATCCCTTTCTAAGATACGTACCCAAGGTATCCCTAAGTTACAGTAGCACAATTTTGTGGGGACATCAAATTTATTTGAAAAATAAAATATAGTCGATGTTATTCGCATAATAAAGCTTACTATAGATTATTGTTTTTAAATCATTCAAGTATTTTTGAGTTTATGTTTTTTTAAACTGTCTAAAAGGGAAACTGGTAAGAATTCAGTTGTATGAAGCCTTCAAGAAGGCTTACAAACTAATAACATTAAAAAAGTAGCAATATAGATAAATAAGTTGCTAACAAGCCTCCACAGATAAATTAAGAAAAAATAAAGAAGTCGATTATACAAAACAATATACCTCTATATACATAAATACATACAGATCGATATAACTATACTAAGCAGTCTTTTTGTATATTTTTGGCATTTTCCAGAAGACGCAGGTTCGAATCCTGCCCACGGTCGAATTTTTCCTTTTCTAAATAACTATACTAAGCAGTTTAAGTACCACTGGCAGATGATGCTTGAGCAAAAAATGATTTGGCTAAAAGCCTCCTAGCTGTGTTAAATTCACGAGGAATTGTATTAAAACTATACGCACTTCTGAGGAAAAAAACAATACGCATATAATTAGTCGTTGTAAAACAAAAGGTACCTACAAGCGACATGTTGCTTTATTACATATATCAATAAATGACTGTCCATTTTGTAGTCACTTTCAGAACATATTATTACGGCTTCCAGTCCTACTATATAAGGATAGTGAACAGCTGATTGCTAGGTTAAATTCACGGTTGAATTCCATAGCACTGGTTGTATGCTGAGACAAGAGGATGTACGCCCATTTCCCCCAGAGAACTGAAATTATTGTACCAACCACGTCTGTGGTCCAGTGGTTTGCGTGTCGGACTGCTAATCACGAGGACGTGGGTTCGATAGAAATATTTATGTGATAAACATTTGTTTGATTTATTATAATTTATAAGTATGTATTTACAAAAATTATGTGATATGATATTACAAGCTCTGCTTAGTTTCGGACTAGATGGTGTGTTGTGAACGTTTTATTTGTAGCTAAGATGTTCCTGAAAGTTTTTCTCTAAATTTCTATGTTAGTAGTCTATGTGGACACTTATTGTAATTTTACTATGAATCAATTATATTTCATCACCTGATAAAAAGCATTTTTTTTGGTAGTTGGTCTTTTTTCGATGAAACAATAAAGATTCATTACTTTCTGTATTTACTATTAGAGTTAATGTTGACGGACGTCTAATTCTTTACGAAAATTTTACTACACAATATTAAAACCTTTTATGCAGGTCGGATATTACATGTTTTTTTTAAAAGCCACATAGCATAACACATCTTAAAGCCGTACTTTACTCAATCTACCGCGTTAAGATCATTTCGATTATAGAACTTTTTTTTTTATTTCTGATACCTACGCGTATATGACTGAAATAAAGTTACTTTATACGGAGGCTATTGAAATTAAAAAACATCCAAATTTCAGTAGAGAAGATGGCTGGATCTTACCACCTACTTGGAATCATGTTATAGATTCTATTAAATCAAAATCCAGGCCTACAACTGCAAGACCAAAGGATACGGTGAGCTCGTTCTGCGAAAATTGGATTGCTAATAATTAACAAAAATGTAGGGTAGTTTTAGTAATTATAACATCAAGAAGCCCACCACCTCAGTCTACCCGTGACCATGGACGCTGTAAGGATCCGAAACGTAACCTCGAGATTAATCATATCAATTTAACATGATGAAAAATGTAATAAGTATTTACTATTACAAAATTTTACACTGTCATAAAAAGTGTTAAGTTACAGAACCTCCTATTTCATTAAACTAGCACGACCAACCGACCACATCGATGTTTTAGTTGCGCCCTCCTTGTAATGTTCTGACGTTTTATGACACAAAACCCAAGTTATGGAAAGGGAAACATTAAGCAACATATTATTAAGTATTGTACCCAAAGCTATAACAACCATGTTATTGTCGCTAAGACATTGAACTGTGAGAAAATACCGCCCATTTCCCTTGCACGCTGTAATAAAAATTGTATTGGAGTACTTTACAAAGAAAATGTAATAGGAATGTAAATACAGAGACACTGAGTCAGTAATGACACGTTTGGCGTAGTAGCGGAGCGATTCGATCCTTGGATACGACTTGGATTGGAACCTTTGACTTGGCAGTCCAATGGCCATATCAAGGATATCACTGCTTGTTATAATTAAAAAAAAAGTGACTGCTACGCTAGAGGTCCTGGGTCGATTACCAGGTCGAGCAGGGTTATTGGGTTTTTCTATGAAATTCTGAGTAGTAGGTCGGAGTTTGGATCTGAGCGCGGTTATTGTAATAGATTGGCCTCTTATTACATGGGACTTAAACATACCGGCGAATTGTGGGTATACAGCTGCACAGTTCTGCCAAACCCTTCGGGGACAACAGGCGTGAAGGTATGTTATGTTATGCTCAGTACAAGAAAGAAAGGACAAAAACAACAGCAGCTAAAGAAAACACAAGTAAGAGGTGGCAACATTGGAAATCATTTTAAAAACTGAAAAAAAAATCTAAAAGATGACTATAAGGCTAATGCACATATTAAAATTATAAGTTCTAAAATATGCAGTCATAAATAAGCAAAAACACATTAAACTTATACCTAATGTAAGTTCAGAAATATGCAAGCACACAAATATCAGTAACACAACAAGAAAAGTTAAATGAAGAGAAACTGTTGCAAGAAAACTTCGCGATTTCATAATTTTCTTAATTAAAACTACGACTTTAATGAATCCCAGACGAAACAAAGTTTATAAAATTCAACTTTTTGCTATTAAAAGGCTTGAATTATGGTAGTAGTATTTAATGGTGCTAGCTTACAGGAAATATTTTGCCAAGGGACCGATAGTGGGAAGAAATCCATTTCCTTTAGACTTTAGAATATTATTTCCTTCGCCCATTCCCATTAAATGGTTCTACAACATGTTTCCTAGCTTTAAGGTACCCTTGAACGGTCTAAGCATAGCATGGTACACAGACGGTCGTAATACAGCCGGCTACAATAGGCCATGTTCGTCGGTTATGCGGCTATCTGTAATGGCCGCTCGTCACCTCTCGAGGTATCATCGTATGTGTGGGTGTGACCACACTCCCCTCTCTCTACACCTCGCCCTCTGCCCTCCAGCAGGCTATGCATCTTACTACCACATCAGATGCGCTCAAAGTTATTTATTTCAATAGATAACATTGTTCAAGATTTTACTTTGTAAGTGCCTGTCGAGTTTCTCTGACAGATTTCTAGAGCTCTGTCATAAGTTGCAATCTTAATGCTTTTTGTAAACTGGCCTCTAACATTTAGGTAGTTACTCTTTTCATCTCAAATTGAAGTCACACTAAACTTACCTTAATAAAGTCTGTTTTTAAGTATAATTATGTACTTTAATATTAAAAAAAAAAAAAAAAACAGTGATAGCCTAGTGGTATGACCATTGGACTGCCAAGTCGAAGGTCTCGAGTTCGAACCCAAGGCACGCACCTCTGACTCTTCGAATTCATGTGCGTATTAATAATTAATTATCACTCGCTTAAACGGTGAAGGAAAACATCGTGAGGAAACCTGCATACCTTAGAGATTTTTCTCGACGGTTTGTGAAGTCTGCCAACCCGCACTAGGCCAGCGTGGTGGACTATAGCCTAATCCCTCTCAATATGAGAGGAGACCCGTGCCCAGCAGTGGGACAGTATATGGGTTGGTGATGATGTACTTTACATTTAATGCAAGATTATTTATTAATTTAAAAGCCATATTTCATCATGTAAACTGATCAAGATGGTAATAAATTACATATTATTTTACAATGACTTAATCACTCCTCGGAGCAATTATTTATATGAAAATATACTGTATCTATAGCACGCCCTGTCTGTGTTTACAGTCCCGATAAAAATAACACTAATTGCTCAATAACTACGGTGCGGAGAACACACTGCTGAGTACGTGATCAGAACAATATCACGGGTGAAATCATATTTTCCAACAAGTTTCACTCGGTACGAGCTTTCTGCGAAAGAGAAACCGAGCGCGGCCCGTCGGAAAATGAAGAAAAACTTCATGAAAAACACGTTGAGGCAGGCGGCGTGACACCAGGCCTACACAATAACATAAATCGATAATAGGAAGCCCTCCGACTAGTTCAGCAGTGCGTGCGAGCGACCTAATACACCCACTACGGCGACCGCATGCAATGCGGGCTAAATATACAGGACCGCTGCGTTCCTACGTTGCAGCGCGCCAAACGGAACTTATGTCGCAACGACAACGTCCACAATTGCTTGTTCAGAGAAAATAACCGGTTTCACCTTAGTTGCAAGCGATACCCGTCCTTGTGATGTTGGCGTGCGGTGGTGTTTGGTGTGCGGTGGGCGCGGAAGAAGGCCGTTTCGCAAGCTAGCCACCGCGGTAATAACACAGCTAGGTGCATTCTCGCTGCAATTTCGCTCTCGGTCGGGCTGTGTGTTTGTGGCGCGCTGAAGATCAGGGCTAACGATCGGCGTGCGTGCTCCGTCTCGGTCACACCCGCGCCTCGGCGAGCGTGTCTCGCAAAAGAAACGCTACAACTTTATCTGACAGCGACGCGACGCGACGCCGAGAGGCTTTTGTGCGTTTTCCATGTTTATGTTTATAGGAGAGCACGTACAAGGGGTGCTTTGAACGCCAGTTGCTTGCTGTTGCGTAGTTATAAATTCTGCGACGGACTTCTTTTTGTTTTAAAGCGTGTTTGCGCCGAACGGTGCTATGGCGGCGTAGTTTTCGTGCAATAATCTTGTTAGACCGTAAGATTTCATAACTACGGTCGTATTTTGATTGTATGCAGAAGAGTAATAAACTGAATACCGTGTTTATTACCATGCTACAACTTTAGAGGATGTAGTAATTAAGTTTTTTGCTTGTTTTAATCGAGGGATGTGCAAAACACAATCGACCCCTATTTTATATTTTATGCGCAAATAAAATATTACACCGTACTGTTTCAACTAAAACAGATTTAAACTGACATAAAACTGAGCCCCAAAACCGTATTACAGAATGAAATCAGTAGGGGTAAGCAAATTTAGCTTCATTCAAATTCGATGACCAGGGATTATCATACGAAAATAGGATTGGTGTTTTGTCAACGTGATGTTTTGTCCTGCCTATGTTTGACTATTGTGTAAATGACACATCGGAAAAGTTCATGTTACTCATTGATTACAACAACGTGCTGTCTGTTTGTTTACATAAGATTAAATAAGTGTGTTGAGTGGGAAAACTTACACACCGCCCGCGCACTATAACGTTCATCGAAGCATGATACAGAATGTCTTTATTGTTATTGAAACAAGAACTTACAATAGTTAAATGGTTGAATGACATCCTCCATAATTATGTGACGTAACTATGTATGACCCTAATTTAAATACCTACAACAATAAGTGGGATATGTGTTGTCTATATTCTTGATTTCAGCCCTGGTAAGCGACAGTTTCAAAGAGGCACCAGTTATTGAAAAGTTGTGTAATTACCTCTTGTTGTGGTATGGACATGTGATGTATAAGTAAAGAGAATATTAACTGGAAGGTATATGGATGAAAATAAGGGAAGAGAGAAAGAAGAGGAAGTAAATATGGATGAACTGACTGAGAAATTATATCGCTACAAAGGAAGTGAATTTAGAGATTTATGGAAGAAAAAGTCATACTGTGACAAACCCAATTAAATTTGTATATGGGCAGGATGATGATGAGATCAGGTAATCTAATTTGTATAGGAAAATATTCGCGTTTTGCCTTTACGCTTTGCTTATCAGTAGGTATGGAAAATATCAGTTGATATAATTATTTACAGTTCAATAGTTTACATTGGTAGATGATTACTGAAATCCTTTCTTGTTAAATGTATCTCACTTCAACGGAAAAGGATGTCATTCAAGGCCCATATTTTGCTGAGCAGTCTCTCTGGTTTTGTCGAGAAAAACACTGGTCGTAATTACAGACATCTGTTTTTATGGGTTTGTTGATGCGAAATAATTTCGTTGCTTCTAGGAGGGACTTTTACTTTGGGAGGCAGTTTAGTAAATAAGCGTTAGTAATTGAGATAGAAAGGTTAATAAAAGTAGAGTAAGTAAACATATCAAAAGTCTGATAAAATATAACAACTTGTTTTTTTTTTGGAATCTAATAAATTGATGACTAAAACCTAAAGTAAAAGGAAAAGTAGTGAAGGTGTACTGATTTAACCAAAGACCAATTTTGCCAAGTCAGATCTCGAGTTCCCTAGAGATCCCTGACTTTCGAAATTAAACATACCATCAAGCCTGTATTCCCCGAAGGGTTAGGCAATTATACTAAAGTATATACCCACAGTTTGCCGGTAGGTTTAAGTCCCATGTAATACAGGGCGATGCATATTGCCCTTAAATGGACACAAATGCAAACTCCGAGCTGCTACAGAGAATTTCATAGAAAATCACAATTACACTGCTGTATCTGGGAATTGAAAAGTGGACCTCAAGCGTAACAGATAGGTTTGTGATCAATTGGCTAATGAGCAGTTCTTGAAATCATATGCGTATTAAGTAATTATCACTCGCAAAAAGGGTCTTTTGAGAAAACATGCACGCCTGTTACTCGATAGCATAAGAAGCGAGCCAAACCCCACTAGACGAGCAAGATAATCTGTAGCCAAACCCCTTCCCTCGCTGAGAGAATGCTAGTGACAAGCAGTGGGACTGTAAATGAAATAATGGTAAAAAGTATAGATGTCAACGGAATATCAAAAGTAGCGTAGTGCTCGCTTAGTTTGAATGGTAACAATCTTCGAATGAAGACTAGTCGATCCTGGATGTTAAAGATCCTGGATGTTGATGATGTCTGTGGTCTAGTGGTTCGCGTATCGGAGTTCAATTCCAACAGGACACAAATATTTATTTGATGAACATAAGTATTTGTGTTTGTATATATTTACAAAAAAAAAAGTAAGCATATAAGAATTGTATCCATTGTCTAGTACTCACAGCTATGCTTAATTTGGGACTAGATGGTGTTGTGTAAAATTGTCCAAGAATATTTATAAAAAAAAAACAGAATCCAGTGTCCACTAGCAAACTAATGGGCACGTCTCGAGATGTAGAGAATTTATCATGCCAACAATGATGGCGAAAAATTTGATACTTACTCATTATTTGTACTATTCATAATCAGAATTCCTATTAAATTGTGTCCACATAGTTGCATAAAATGGCATGGTGCCAAGAACAGGGCTAAATCAGAGAACGTTAGCACTAGAAGTAGAATGGGAATTTGTTAATGTGTCTATAGAGTTATGTTATGCTGTTATATTAAAGGGACCAGTATGAGATTTCAATATTGCAATACCAATATCCTGGTTTTTAAGCTTTTTAGGCTTCTGAATACTAGTAACGACTGTCATAGGTGCTTATATAACAGCCGGGACCGAAGGTTTTACGTGATCTCCGAGGCATGGTTGATCAGCTTAGTTATAACTTAGCCACGAGCCCCTCTCTTATGCACCATATATAAAATTTGTATTGAAATTTAACATAATTGTGGGGGTATAAGTTTACGCTTAGATTCGTCTCCGAATTTTAGGCGAAGAACCACGTCAAACAGGGACCTTATAAGTAAATCTAGGCGCTCTTAAAATAACTGAAGTAGGTATGCCTGTTCATTTCACCTGCGAAGAGAGTACTGTGTAGTGACTAACAAAATCAAGATGTAAGTAACAACATACTTTTTGCAACCATTGTGAGACTTTTCAACATAACCGGGCACACCATGTCATGCATACCAATGGCGAACTGTCTAACAGACACTAGACGGGCATCCGGTATAAAGTCGACACGTGCAAGCGTCATGTCAGTTTAGTCGCAAGAAATCTTAGCAGACAAAAAAGTCGCTCGCGAAAAATTTTGTCGTTCGATTTATACAAAATTCGGGAAGGACTCCATTTGACGGTATGTTACGGCACGATGGCGAAACGGAACGAGTACTATATTTACTTTCGGGCACGTGTTCAGAGCTGAATGGGCGAAGACCTTGCCCTTGAACCCGGGGGGAACGCAGCCGCCCGCGGCACGCACCGCCCGCCCAAACGGCGACTGGCCGCGCCTCTGCTCCTAACCCCGCTCCCCGCAACGCACCCCGCCACCCAAACTGATCAATAGCACACTTCCTATTTACAACGCTTCCTGAAAACTTACATGAAGGAACAATTTGTTCGACAAAAGAAATAATTAATTCGATTAGTTGCTACAAAAGACGTTAAAAAGAGACCATTTCATTATAAGGATTTACCAATAAATTTATTTGTTGTTAACTTTTCCGATAGCTTTTGTTTTTCAGAAGCATTACGTAATGAAATATAAGCGGGTAAATTGATGACATAACAACCAAGTAATTATGGTATTGTTTTCTTGCATTTACCACATAATTATATACTACCAAATTGTGTGTTCTTCATTGAATTCGCTGTAAACCGTGGTTTCCCACGAGAATGATTAGTTTTTGCATTTATTGCAAGCATAAAAAATATAAACTATTTCCGTTTTAGTGTAGTTAGTGTGGTGCAAATATACTTGGTCACGCGAACACGATAATGTAAGAGGTGTAATTATAATGGTTAAGTTAGGGCTTCTACCATTCTGAATTCGTTGAGTACCTACCTGTTTGGAGGTATTTACAAACCTAAAATGACCATTTTTGATTTATCACAATATTCAGACACAACATTCAGTACCGGGGCTACACCCCGGTACTGAAGTGGTGACGCGAAACGCCGAGGTCAGTTTTAATCAGTAGCTCGCTCTTTTCAGAGCGGAGTCCGACATACCCCACCGCTCTCCCCGGAGTGGTGGATAGTGCACAAAACATTTCCAACCACATCAACAAAAAAAAAGGACAGCCACTAATGAGAAGAACAGACGACATGGTGAAGGTCGCTGGGAGTCGTTAGATGCAGGCGGAATGTAACCGGTCCTTATAGAGATCTATGGGGGAAGCCTTTGTTCAGCAGTGGACGTCCCTTGGCTGATGACGATGATGAATAGTATTAGGCTTGCTCCCTATTACATAGGGCCTATACACAGGCGAACTTGGGTGTAGGTTAGTATACCTCTGCCTCACCCTTCGGGGAATACAGGCGTGATGGTATGTTGTTATTGATATACTTTGTTATATGGGTATACTTCTGTTACTTACAATGTTGTTAAAATTGATGATGTGTGTGGTCTGAAGCCCTATGCTTCAGACCACACACATCATCAATTTTACCTACTTTGTATTAAAATACTAATACAAGCCGTTTACTATGTATTGTACCCATTGCAGACGCTCAGTATTTTATGGTATAGTTGTTGCAATTTACGACTGCGGGTACTTATTTGAATTTAAACTTTATGTCAGTGCATGTAGAAGTCACACAACGCGTATACGTGGAATACGCGTATCCTTGGAATTCTAGAATAATCTTAAAAGTAAAACAATGTAGGTATTTTACAAATCTCTTTTGGAAAAGAGCAAGTAGGTACATTATTATAAGGTTCTCTAGTGGAGACCACGTATTGAAAAGCCCAGCGTGGGACGGCCTCCAACGAGATGGACGGACGACCTGGTAAAGGTCGCCGGAAGTCCTTGGAGACAGGCGGCTTATAACCGGTCTTTGTGGAAGTCTATGGGGGAGGCCTTTCTTCAGCAGTGGATCTCCTGTGGCTGATATGTAGCCAACAAAAGAAATAATTTCGCAATAAGTTGCTATAATACAGTTTTTCGTTCCTTTATATGCTACAGACTGTTCAGATCGTCTACGTAACGCTCGGTTAGTATATTTCAGGTGTCCTGTGAATACAATGGACGGTAGACTATTGATCGCTCACGTCTAGGCTTTATATAACAAAGGGGTATAGGGGTGTACGAAAAAACAAATTATATTATGAGGTGGCGGAACTCTGCTGTCTAAATGACAATAATTTATATTTGTTACTAGTTGTATAACTATGGTATTACGATAATCTCGTTTTTGCCCAATACTGAAGGAATTTCCCAAAATTACGAAGGAAATTACCAAAATCTCTATCGTTATCAAAATCTGGAATTTACTAAAATCCCGAAGCAATCTACCAAAATCTCGAAAGAATCTACCAAAACCTCTAAAAGAATCTACCAAAATCTCGAAAAAATTTACCTAAATCTCCTTTTTAGTGCTCAGGCCGATGTTATTGGTATTGGAATCCGACAGAATGAATTCCATGATATGTCTATGACGTATACTATGACATGTCTCCTAAGAAATGAATCATTAGAAATATTATACTGAGAACAATTTATAGTCGTCTTCACAGTATAATTTACGACTTAGAAGATAATAAGTAATATATATCTCTTTATACGACTTCGATATTGGAAGTGGACGTTTAAGTAGGCATGTGATGACGCGAGAACGTTTAAAATATTGATCGTTAATAAGTAGGTACAGAGGCCAGTACATCAAGTTACCTTAATCTGTCAAATTTCTGTAACAGATTTTTAACTTTAATACGAACGTAGTAAGGTTCATGTTCAATTGGGAAAATTTGACAGTTTTGGATAGCTTGACCTGCTGGCAATCACACTACAGCTCAGACAGGCTCGTGGATAAGTAATAACTACGCTGATCAATTAAACTGTAAGTTAAGCTGCGTTTGCCACGATTATCATTCTAAGGACATCGAGATTACTCTGTGTCTTGGGGAGCGCTTTAAGCAGTTGGTCCTAGTTGTATTAGTGGTGGTGACAAGCCCGAGTAGCCGAAATAGTTTATACATAGGTTATCGGTATTACCCAGAAAATGAGTTACGGAGGTCTGACGGAAGTCGCTTCATAGGTTTTTCAAAAATTGACAACTAAAACCAGCTTATTAAGTAACTGTTGAACCTTAACCGATCAAGTAAAAGCTACAAAATTTCAAAAAAACTTTTCCTGTAGGATTTTCTTTTATACCGTGGGTGAGTTTTTTAAACAAATCCCACAAACAACCCAAAACCGGAACCACTATCTGTAGGCAACACAAATATTTATAAATATTTTTATGTAAATAAGTAAACTTTAATTAAGTATTCATTAAAAAAACATTACACAAAGTTAAATAAATAAAAAGCCGGTACTCTTTCATAAATTAATGGACACATAATTTATTGATATAGTTAATTTATCTTAGGTTTAACGCTGTTCCATTGTGATAATTTAACTATTAAGTTTATTATACAACAAACTCGTCTATATAAATCAGTATAAACGAGATGTTAGAATCTGGTTTAAGTCACAAACTGGTATCACCTTGGCCGGTTTTCACATCTGCCACTTGTCGGTCCGATGGACAAATAGGGCGGTTAAGTTTGACCATTGTCAATCGCGTTGTGCCTGCGCAATCTTGACTATTGTTTTCGCCGAATACAATCGCAACCTTAAAATTTTTGTATCTCAATCGATGCCTGTTTTATTTGAGTTATTATGCTTAACAGATTAATTTCACCTAATGGGCGACTGTG
This sequence comes from Acronicta alni, assembly GCA_964056405.1. Taxonomy (NCBI): domain Eukaryota; kingdom Metazoa; phylum Arthropoda; class Insecta; order Lepidoptera; family Noctuidae; genus Acronicta; species Acronicta alni. Next base: position 11,830,395 of record OZ043918.1, read on the forward strand.
TCAGCTGACATTGAGTAAATCATTGCATTTTAAAAGATCTATTTGCAGTAATAAATATCATTGATCATGTAACAATAAAAATGTAGGGTAGCTGTCAGTAATTATAATTATCATCGAGACGCCCACCTCAGTCTACTCGTGACCATGGACGCTGTAAAGGGTCCGAAACGTTATCAATATAACGCGATACAATCCGTAAAAAGTAGTTTTATTTCAATGTATAATATTCGCGTAAATGTTAGAAATCAATATCATTGCAAATATCATAAACTTCCTTTTGCCTTTTCCCAACTATGTTGGGGTCGTTCAAGCTAACCAAACACGGCTGAATGTCAGTATTTTACACGAAGTAACTGCCAGTAAATGTGTATTAAAGTAAATTGCCTATGATGCCTATCATTAATGATGTAATTATGACTTAATTGCCGAATTTGGTAATAGAAACTGTCAATTTTGAATCAAAACGTGGTCCTAAAATCTGATTATCTATCTCAACAAAAAACCGGGTTTCGCATTACGATTTTAAATGTCAAATGTGTGGAATAAAAAAATATTACAATCGTTTGTTCATAGTTATCTCTTCACTAGTAATAAAGATGATGGGTTTAACCGTGTCACTTGGCAACACAAGATTTTTATGTTAATGGTACAAATTAAACTTGTGAACTCATTTGATATAAAAACAACATGTTTTTTTTTGCGTTAATATCACGTTAACGCAAAATTAAGATTACATTTCCCCACCCATATGATAGAAAATTGATATCTATTGCGAGAATTGGTATAATATGTTTGTAAACAGATTCTTACCTGCATAAACACTTGATCCATACACATATATTTGCTACGTGTAGCCACCAAACCTGCAACCCTGAAGCCAATCAGTCAGCTGATTGCGTTAGATCATTCTATTTATAACACATTTTGACTAAGTATTACAAACTACTTACAAAAAAACTAATTTTAACTTTTGACAATTAGGAAAGAATATAATTGACACACATTTAGTCAGTGTACTTCTCCATTGTATTGAATGCTACATAATAATCTACTTCTTAAATGTTAATGCGACGTTTATTGTCACAATAGATACTAAAGGTTCTAGTACCCAAGTATGGTAAAGATTATCACACTATGTCTCAGGATCATTGACTCATAATTATTATTGTCGTGTTCGAAGGCCGTAGTGAAACGCTTAAGCTAGTCGCAACATAAAGCAGGATACTCACTTGGAGGTGTAGCGTGTAATGTATCTAATACTGTATCAAGTAAGTACCTACGTATCCGCGAGCCTGATAAGCGTTTTCAGTTGTAGTGTGTTACAGTGTTGGATACATTACGTGTTACACTTTTGAGTTAGTACCATGCTTAAGGCTTATGTTAAAAGCGGACTAAACAATTGTAATGCGACCGTAATAAAGAGCTGTGAATCACGAACGAGGTCCCAATTCCTTAGCTTCATTTATGTTTATTTTTTATTTCGGTCAACGGCCGTGCGCGGCCCCACTGTGCCCGTTCCATTGACATCGATTTCTAGGGTTAGATTTGAACCGACCAAAATAAACTTCACTCACAATGAAGGCTTAGTTTCTCTGCATTCATTGCGAAATGTATGTACACTACATATACTAGGTGATCCGTAGAATCTTCTTGACAAAACTTTTATCGGTGTATTTTTAATCGGTTTCCTAAAAAACTGGCCGTATCAACTCGCTAATCGCGAACAGTAGCGTAGAACCGTAAACTTCAATAAATGTTACGCCTTAAAAACCATTACTGTTTTAACACAAACGACTAAATTATTGTTACGAGCGTGCAGATTTCGAAACCCACGCTCAGACTACTTGTTTTTCAAGGCTTTTTTTATTATGAATCGGACCGCGGCGTACAATCTGATAGTCCAGGCAGCCGATCAGTAAAAACTACACAGATATTTAATGAGAACTTTAACCTCACCGTGCAGCGGATTCAGTTAACGTTAAAATATAATTTAATATTTATTTAAATTCATATAATAACATCGTTGAGGATGTTATTCAAATGCGTGACGAAATAAAAAATGTATTTAAAGCATTTTGTTCTCTAAAAATTCCGTCGATAAGTTTATTGTAAAAAATATGATACCTACTATGAGTTCTGTAGAATTTAATGAATAAAATGGTGAAGTGGACTGTATCTTTTATTCTCAAGGTTACATTATAGTGTCATTATAACCTACTCGAGAATCTCCACATAATGACTCAAAATTGCTTTGTTGGCTTCCAGCAAGCAGTGTTACTGAAGCATTAACTCTATCTGTACCTATCGATGTTATAGAATTGGACGTAAACAACGTGACGTGGGTACGGAAGTATAAGAATGCCATTGTCTATAAGCTTATTTTTTTTAAACTACAACCGAATTCCAAGATCCAATAAGAGGTCACTACTGAAATTCGGACGAACCATTCATATATTTATAGTTAGGTCACGGGGCAGTGTTTGGTCTAGGCGTTCGTTGGTACCGAGCGTGTGTTGACCGGGCGATTCACCTTGAGACCACACCTCGCTTCTTATAACCCCACCACGGCGAAATACCACTGGGCGGTCGGACACGTGTACCAGTCTGCAGACTACGTAAACTGGCCGAGTACCGCGTTTGGTACAATGCTCGAGACCGGTCCGCGTGCTGTGGGTGAGCGAGTTGAGGAATGCACGGGACGGACTGAGACGTCGAGATTTGAAAGTGTGCTCGAGCGCGACGCCTGCGCCGCCTATCAACGCTAATATTTTCGAATCAATACTTTTTCATCACAGTCAAATATTCCAATTTATAAATAACTGATTACACCATATTTAATAGTAAACGTTATTATTAAAATTTCCAGAGAGCGCGGGCCTAAATTTTTTCCATGCACATAAAATGTTGTACCAACCAATTGTTTGGTAATTCAAAATTGCTTGTAATCACACACTGTGTTATTATTACTGTTGGTTTGTAATCAAATTAACATATTTAAAACATAAGCACACTGTAAGTCGCACGCGCAGCTGTTGAACAAAGCAAAAAAATATTTCGCTTCGTGTTAGGAAACTAAGTTAGATAATTTTCTAGAAATAATATTTATCTATCAATAGTTTTTATCTTTAAGTAAACTCCGAATATTTTTTGTGTAGACGCAATAGAATATGTACGTATTAAAAAGAGTAACATGTATGGTAAACCAAGCGTTGTGTAAATTAATATGAATAGCTACTGATTCAGTTGCGGAACAACACGAATACGCCGATTGGAACAATTTTGGCAAACTTTCAAATACCTACTTTGGCCTGATATAAGTAGCGCCTCTGTCACAAATAAATAAATCTATCTTCTTTAATTTCAAATTATCAGTGTATGGTTTTTGCTTAACTGCGCACGTAAATCGAAGCGTTAGACTTAATCTGGGTGATAATGTCATGCTTGATCTAAGCAAGCTTTTAGGTGTAAGTACAAAAAATTTGTATCATACTGGCTGATTCATTGGTGTAAATCTCAGCCTTGGCACTAATATACTACCTTGCGGGAAACCGTTTTTATTATGAAATTGTTATGTTCTCTTCTTACTGAAATCACTTCTGAAAGTTGCGGTTAAACTGAAGTTCGCTTGGTGATGACATGAAACTTAGATTGTAGGTGAGTGACATCTTTAATAAGTGGTATTTCAATGCTTACCTTTATCAAATGGCACTCAAAGATCAACAATCCTGGCATCAGTTTCAAAATAATGTAGGTAAAATTCATCAATTTTCATGATAAATCAATAGAGTTGCGCAAACAATCAAGCTTCCTTGTTGTTGTTGTTTTTCACCTTTGTTTACTTAGCGTGTGGTTTCTAGGTGCGCGACATGATTGTATGTTAAGAATCACTTACCTAGTTACAGTAGATACTAGTCATCCTATTATAATTCTAGCGAAGCACGTTGAACCTTATACTTTACGTAAATGTTGTGACGCAACTGACATAATAAACCTACATTGTAAAATGTTAAATAATATAAAACTACTGATACCATATATAAATATTATCCAACTAAATACAGGTGCAGGTAACTAGCTGGCATGAACTCATATATTTGTTTACGCCGCAAAGTCGCTAGACTAGCACATGATTATTTGACTTTGCAATTTTACTTGCTTAAACTATTATTAATATTTTATGAGTAAATGGTTTAGGATAATCCGGTTAACGATGAATGATTAATTGGTACAAGCGTTACTGAATACTGGACGAAATTGGAAGTTTTAGCAATTCGCCATGAACGTAAACAACCGTGGATACAAACAGTATTAATAAATTTAAAAATCGCTTCAATTTAAATATCCAAATGTTGCTTAACCGTCCATTAGTCATGAAGCTCTGGTATTCCTACCATTAACCCCTGAAGCAACCTATAGTAAAGCTGTCAGGGGAAGAGTGGTAGGTCTAACAAAACTGGCCATAGTTTTAGTAAATGTAGGCCCGTCCCAATTCTGTTTGACGGTGTCAGCGACGATGAACGCTGAATAAATGATGACACTAAACGTGTATGTGCTTCGTAAGTGTTATAGGTTCACGTTATCGATACAGTTAGTTTGTACTAAATTAAATAGGCTAATGAAGCTAACTAAAAGTAAAAGTCGTGAATAATCCATAAGATGTACCTTCATCGGATGCTTGAATAATCTGAAGTGAAATTTTGTGAACCAGTTTTCCAAGCATCCGTGTTTAACTTTCACACGAAAAGGCTTTCCTTCTTTGCCTTTGTAGTTCTGTTATAAATTAGTATCATAATTCATAAAAAATAATTAATAAAAACATACGGGATTCTAGTAACAAATGACCTCATCGCTTAAGGATTACCTAGTTAAGACCCCAAAATTTTGACTCAAATAAAAAAACCAATCAAGCCAAGCACAAATACTATAAAAAAGTTTCTCTGTCTAATCCATCGTATGCCTCGACAATGATTTCGACCATTAATATAAGTCGAGCGTCGGTTGCGTCGACTTTGTCACTCACTCCTACGCCCACGGCTTAGAGTCGAGGATCGACTGACATAAAAACGCCCACTCAGGTGTGGCGTGTAACTAACTATTTGTTTTCATCGTACCCACGACTCGGAAACCCCGATGTTTTAACGTGCCGCCCCAATTCAAGTACCGAAATAACCGGGCTCTGTCCCAGATTTGTCCCCCGCTCCCTACGACGGACGTGCGATACGCAATGCCCGATTATGCCACGACTTTGCCGGTCAAATGTCCCCCAATGCATTGCTTTTACAATCAAATTTAGTGGCTAATACAATTGAGCAATCGATCAAGAGACACAAAAGATATGATAGAGGAGAGATAGCAGTTAGTAAGGTATGAGGTAAGGTATTATTATTATATGTATATAGATTTTGAAATTGAGGTTCAGGAAACCTTAATTTTTTTATCAGTGTTTATCTGCGGTAATGATAAAATAAAAATAGACTCATAAGATCAAAAAACTGAAACAGTAAATCCTAAAATCAATTTGTGACATTGAATTAGCGATCAAGTCGTGCTTTTATTCGGCGACATGCCTCGAATTCCCTTTTGTTTCCCGCGCGACACGTGTCCACCGTCGCCGTCCGTCTGAGGCCCGTTATCGTATACCTCGCTATAAGTATGGGTGGTATAGTATCCGAATATCGGTGGCGTGCGGGGTGAACGACCTCTCAGGCACCTGCAATCGGCCGCTGTTGACACAAGCAACTGACGGCCGTGACGCTTCCAAGTGATAATGAGTGTCAGTGCAACGTACTTGAGATTTCAGTGTGGCTAGGATAAACTTAATGATTATTGGCTCCTGCTCCTCAAATATTGAATCTAACGTGTTTGTAAGTCTTGCTTGCTGCCGCTCTTTGTGTTAAGTCTGGTGTAAGCTTTATTCTTTCTACTTTGTTGGATATTTTATTACTATTAGTCGCCACTTTAATAAATTAAGCAGAAAAAGAAAATCTTTTTCTTTTACGATTACATAAAAACTTATCTTTATCTTAAGCATTTGTGAATATTTGTTTGGATCATCCGACTTGCTCATTATTTTAATTAGCATTAATTAATTGTATTTAATGACGCCGAATATTAACATTTGTCCGTGTGACAAAATAAAGGTCACCATTAGCAACGAAGTTTATTGTTGCGTTGCAATGAACTTTTATACAAGGTCAATTTGTTTAGTCTAATTTACAGTTTCATAGCAACTGTTTAGTGACGCTATTTTTTTACCTATTTTTATCTATTAACCACTAACATCGACCGTTTCATTTAAGTAAAATTTTCTATCAAAGAGTAGAAATATCATGTTACTTTACAGACGTGTATGAATTCACAATTCAGAGTTTATTACGCGATCCACAGTTTTCCCGCGCAGAGAATGAGGGCGCGGCCTTGTCCCGCTTCTCAGATTGGCACATTTTTATCTACTCTTTGAACTATAGCCAACGTTGGGTAGACTTTCGATTTGATTGATAGACTATAGTGTACCTATACATATAGTATGACAGAAAGTTATCCTGCCATAATCTGTACACTAATTCACAAAAATCAGTGCCTTGTGCATCCAGTTAGTCTTTGTATTTGTCTCTTATCTTAGCAGTTGTTTCAAATGAAATGGTAAGTTTTCGAAACGAAGATATACATCAAACAACAAAGAATCTAGTATAAATGGTAATAAATATGAATCCAAGAATAGAATTACAGAATACCATAAAAGCGATTGAATTTAATCAGAAACAAACAGTACAAATCACTTTCCCGTGTCAAATATCGTTATGGCAGAATTGTTTCATTTTCCAATTTAAAAGCCAAGTTGGACTCTTGGAATCCTAAATTTGATTTTAATTGGAGATGATACGCCAGCAGATTCTGAAAGTATTTTTCTATTGAAACTTCTTTCTTTATTATGGTTTATTACTATCTGGTCACACATTTGTTTTATTTTTCAGAATCTCCAGATGTTTCGATTCCAATAAGATTTATACTTAATTTCTAGTTTTTATCATTTGTATTTTTATCTTTATTTTAATTCTAATAATTATTGTTTAGAACATTTTCCATTGTTATTGCTACCAGTGATCCGGTTATCCAATAAAAGAATTAGTATAATTCTATTGCAATAGACTTGGCTTTACTAATTCAATTTGCAATGTTAAGAGTAAGCTTTTTACATCGCATGTTGTTGACCTAAGTTTCTCCAATATTAGGTACCTCATCTACCTAGATGTTGAATAAAATATGCCAATTTCAATAAAAGTGCCGTTATGAATTTGTGACTTAGCTTAAATTAACTAATTTATACATTCCGTAGGTAGGTATGTTCTGCGAATTTCAATGAAATATTTAAAAGGTAGCGTACTTTCCATATTTTTAACTTAATTTTTAAATCAGGTATTTGTACGTTTACGACGGTACAAATAATTTCTAATTGGTCCAAATATGCCACCGGTATGTAAAGAGTTTCATATCTACATATTGATAAGAAAAAATTAAAATCAAATGACAGGGGGAGTCGTTGTCGAATACTAAAGAAAGTATTTAGGTACCTAAGTGTGATAAACTAAACAAGAATAACAACCAGTTAACCAAAGAGAAAGCATCCTGTAGTGAATTGAAATATTTCTATCATTGCAATGCTGAGCACAGTAGCTCAACATTAACACGTGTATCCTGTGTCGTGATGACCGCTGTCGGCTCTCGCAGATTTACGCACTACGCTCAAATAACGCGGAATGCATTATACATAATTTCTGAATCACAACGAATAAAATGCCTTCATAATTGGCCACAATAAGCTCAATTGATGTGAGGTGTTCAGTCCTGAGAAAACAAATCAGCTGGGTAGCACTGCCATCCCGTGCACAGGCACGACTTTTAAGGAACCCCTTACCTAATAGAAACTTTCCAACTTGCATGCTTTTATAAATATTCAACGTCGCTCTGCCAGTAGCTCCCACTGGTTACACTACTTTATCCATCTGTCATTATTATTATGTCGAGATACCCACCAAGATACAGTTTGGGCTCAATTTTGACGACCCGCTTTCGCACTCAGCCAGAAATACAGTTGAGTCGGTGGTCCACACACACAATGGCCTCTGTCTACTCATCCATCACTGCACATCCGCACGATACTGCGAGACTCACGATTTCACTGTCACAGCACGCGGCGGCCTGTGGCCAGCCGGAGTCACGGCACGCACCAGCACAGACGTTTCAATAGTACCGCGGCCACCGCTGCAGTGTAGTGGACGACGCGGGCATTAATCAGCGCGCGAGGTGAAACCGCCGAAGACCGAAACTGCGACGCGCGAGGTCGGCGCGACCTCCACGCTCGAGAGCGTGAGAGCCGGCAAAGCCTGAACGGTGGCAGGTGTGCTGCGCGAAGTGCAGCGTAATGCAGAGAGAGCTGTACGAGACGACGCGCGTGACTCGCCGCCGCCGACTGACGGGCGCGCCGCGACGAGGCTCGGCACACCACCACACGCGCACTCGCGCACACTCGCACCGCACCGACACGGCCCGACACCACACGCCGACACCGCGCCGCGCTACACCAACACGCCGCGCCGCCGACCCACCACACCAGATCCAAACATATTTTAAAGTTTCATACCCAATTTGACTTTAAAATCTCATCGGGTCCAAGACGCGAGCCAGTCTGTCAGCCTGAATATTAACCTGAACAAAAGCATTGCGGTGTCTCTCTGGACGCATCGGTTGCGCAGTGAATGGACAGCGCGTGTAGAAATACCGAACGCGCATGCGCCACGCACACGTCTGTGGGGCGCCTCTATATTTACTAAAAATTCGAACGAGTGTGGCTGTAGTAGTTTAGTGTGTCCAAAACGAGGCTGGGAAATTGAAAAACAAGCCTGCGAAACTTGAAAACCTGCAGACTTAAGTACAGTGCTATGTATATTTAGATACAATGGTCTCTAGAAAACACAAGAGTTCAACTGACTTTATTGATAAAGCGTTTAGAATAAAGATCAATGGTCAATTAGCGAAATCAGTTCTGATTCAGTGTGCTCAGAGTACTTATACAATATACATCACTGCATTATGCAGCCCGTGCAGTCACAGTAAGGTCATCAAAATGCTGTAGATGCGATGCTATAAATTGCGCAAATAGATGTTCCAATGAACTCGTTTAATAATAGCGGGCGTAGTGATGGCTTCACTGAAGAGAAATACTAGTAGAGTAGTCAGTACTCGACTCTTTGTGAGACTAGCTCAAGGTTGCACTACCCAGACGCTGCTGTTGTTATCGAACATTGTTCACAACAATGTTGTCATATAAGCATATCCAATGAGAAGCTGATCTAACACAGATCTCCCTAAATTTTGAGGAAAAATGTAAAGAAATTAATAATGAAAAAATAAAGCAGTACTTTTTTGGCTATTTATAGTATGTCTACTCCGAAATTGAAGTAATTAAAAGTGACATTGCAGAAATTAATGCTACAAAAAGATGAGCGGGCTCATCAACTGGGCGCCGTCACAGTACGTCACTATCAGCTAAAATAAATTTGTTCTCTTATTGGAGTGGATTCATAATTTTAAAATATTGTACAAAATTTTATGGACTTTTAAATTTAACGTGACGTAGTAAAAAGAAAATAAGTTATTTCGTGTTATTATGAAGTATCAGCAATTCTAAAATGTAGCACTCAGAAATTTTGACTAATATTAAGAATAACTAAAAACTCTAAAAAGTAAAAAAATATGCAATTATTGTCGACATAAGCTGTCGCTTTAAAATAATTTCGAAACACTTCTAATACTTTCAAACATTCAATGATGGAATACCATTTAAAAAGATTATTCTACCATGATTGGTAAAATAATAATTGGAAATATTACATTAAAAATTAATTTGTTGAGGAACATTAGAAAGTGGTACCCTACCAGTGATGGCGATGGAGGCCGAGAAGCAATCGACCTGGTTATGTTTACAAAAAAGATAGGAAATGCAAACGGTCATCGAACACAGAACAAAAATACAGAAGTAGTGACGAAAGTTGCAAGAAAATAAAAAAGCAGAAACGTGCTATTGTCAATACAAATGTTGTATACCTGTTTGCAGTTTATTTTTTAGCCTCTATTCATATCAATCAACTGTAATCATTATCCACCTCTTCCTATTTCTTTTATCTTCAATGGTCTCAACTATGATGAACATGATAATTTACTAAAAAATAATTTTAATATCATTTTTTAAGAGACAGACCCAAGGAAGTATTGTTTGAAAGACGATACATCTAATAAGGAAGTGAATATTAAGATCACGATTGATATTGAGGTGAGAGCAAGGGAGGGACAGCGGGAGAAGAACATACTGTGCTGACTGATAAAGTGAAATGGACTAACCACAGGAAGATCAAGATCATTCCACACAAATATAAATAGCATTTCCTAAAATCAATGTAAAAAGATCCATATCACAACTAATCATAATATTTTTGAAATAGCTAAATGACGCCAAATTTTGCTCATGAAAGATTGTCCTACATAATTTCTCAATAACAGATTGTCACTCATTCGGGCAAAAAGGCATCTTGAAATATGTTGTGAAAATCGACATTTTGTCTGTGGTCAAAGAACCACGTTTAAAGGCCAGACAAAGATGGGTTTGTTCGCGAGAGGTGGTCGCCCGGGATGCCAATGCTGACTTCCGCCGGCGCCCGATCATTACCAGAAACACTTAGGGGGAAAAACTTGAGCATAAAACGCTTAGAATTTCATACCACGAATATATTCTGATATGTTTAATTTCTGTTAAGTCTTGAAAACTTATTGTTGTTTGTTATAAAGTATTTGACATATCGCCATTTGTGTAAAAACTAAAGAACTTGCATAATTTGGAAATAAGTCCATATCATCAATATTTTCTTACCAAAATTTTGGGTGAAGTGTAAGAAATTTATTGAAAACTAAAAATGCTGTCCTCCAAAATAAAAATACGATTCATTACGATGCAAAGTTGGAATAAAAAGTTATGCACGTAAAACTTTCAGTGGCGGGATGCGCGGGCGCAATGCGTGAAATTCCAAGTCAGGTGATTAATTCCAAGCAGTGACAGCAGCGAATACTTTTTCTTATTTTAATAAGCGTGACATTGCAGATGATATCATCTAATAAGTGATACACATAAAACTTATGTCAACTGGGATTTCGTTTTTTTTTTTTTCATATAAAGAATCAAAAACAAGAATGTGGAATCTGCTGTTCTTAATTTAAATATAGGTAGGTAATTATCGAAGTAATTATTTGGAAAGGTATAAAATATTCTATCTGAATATACAACCAAACTAACTTGATTGCCTAAGGTGCGTTCCTGCAGCTCGATATCAAGAACGGAGGCTAAAAAAGGAACGCGGCTTGTGTGGTCTTAACCAACAAACAACTTGTGATCACACAAATGTGCACTTGCTTGATGGTTTATAGAACTTTGTCCTTTGTGAACATTGAAGCCGACGTTAACAAAAGCCTTCTGATTGGCTTGAACACATCATGAGCCGGACAATGCGACATAAACGTTTGTATATTTCTGTCGGACGTCAAAGAAACATTTTCGCATTTCGTACGAACGTAAACGAGCTAACAAACAGTCGTAACTGCGTACAAACAAGCTATTTACACGTGGAACTTGAAAACTCGTAGCCATAATAAGGAGTTTCCACGCGATTGTTCGCGACCGACCCTCAATGGAGGAAGTCTGCGGTACCCTTTGCAAAGATACCTTTGGACGGATGACCTCCGTTTCACAAAGGTACAGGCTCCACACGATTTAGAACATTGAGATGTTGTGTCAACGACCGGTCGCAGGATGTCGAATAATTTTGGCGTTTTCTTATGCGCTCATTAACCACCTTTTTGGGTCTGACGCATAATGTTTAATATCAAATTGCCTGATTTGAGTTAACAACTATCAAACATAATTAAAACGTGTGTACCGATCTGGTGGAATCTCATTCGCAGTTTCGTTTTGTGTAGATGATACAAATTACAGCTACTAGCATGTTTTATTTATTCTACTGAGAAATTGATGTTAAAAATTGCGTATATAATGATCGCGCGCCAATATATTTATTGCCGCATTTACTTCGAGATATTCCTTGAAAATGTTCACAGACATAGTAGTTACTATATCGAGGACGAGACAGCCACCTTTTGCATAATTGTAATCAATTAACTAGTTGGCAACAATTTGTCACCCGTGCAAAGGAGATTAATATTAACCATAAAGGATAAAAGACAAAATGACGCTGTGTTTATACATTGCAGCTTGCGTATGTCAGGTAGCAGTTAGGTAATTCATCTTTTTTGCAAAAGCTTCGCAATTAACACCTGCAGAGGTCGCGTTCTTTAACGAGTAGCACATCTCCGGCGCCTGCGCACCCACGCACCACCCACACATGCACACTAAAGTAAATTGTGCATGTAAACCAATACGTATCATCAGAAAGCTTACTTCCATTGTGTAATTACGAAGGAGTATGATTTATGTATGTTTTTTTTGCAGCTGTTGTTGAAAACATTAATTATTTAGTATTTTCGTGATTTATTTGGCTTGGCGTTCAGGGCAAGGTCGATGACTTTGCAAACAAACAGAAGATGATGTATTGATACTGAATTCGTTTTAAAAATAGAATTAAATACATAGATAACGGCGGAATCTTTTTTATGTTAAATGATTTTTGAACTCAATACAAAAAATCTATCCTTCAAGATAAGTCATTTTAAGGAAGACAGAATTAAAGAGGAACAATACGGATCAGGAATATTTTTTTATATTTTTGTACTTGACCAGTTTTGCCTTTCCACCATGCACTTGGTAATATCATTAAAAAAACACATAAGACTGAATTTTGGCATCTTACGGTAGCCGCCTTCATTTCAAATTCTCTCTGATATTATTTAGCGATAGAGTTTAACCATGATTGACTGCCATGTTTGACTAATAAATAATATTACTACTTACGCGATTACTGAGCTAGAGATAATAAAGAATCCAATAGTACTATGCTCGTTTTGTATATAATACACCTATTGCATTTAATATTATTTAAAGTCTTCTTTTTCCAGGCCTTCTCCCAACTATTTTGAGGTCGGCAAGCAGTCTAACCAAATGCGGCTGAATAGCAGTATTTTACACGAAGCGACTGCTATCAGACTTCCGCAACCCATGATATCCTGAGGATAGACTGGTTGTCAGGCTTTTTGGGCTTCTGACTACCACTAATTATTGTCATAGGTGTCCATATGACAATCATTAGTGGGATGGAATCACCGGGACCGACGACTTTACGTGCTTTCCGAGGCACGGAGGGGCCTCGATGTTAAGAATAGTCACCCATCAATAGACTGACCGTGGCTAGCGCAGCTTAACCTTGCAGATCAGTTGGTCAGCTTAGTTATTTCTAAATCTCATTTAAGAGCCCATATTATTACTTATAAAATGCAATTCGGTTTTTTTATGAAATTCTAAGTAGCTTTTTGGAGTTTTGATTTAGCTAACGTCAATAGGGTCGCCCCCAGCCTAAACATAGTGGTGTACCTCCGCCTAAATTTACAGGTATCAATCATAATGATTCAAGTACTATGCGAGGAGAGGTCTCGTTAATTGATGGGGTCGACAGCCTGTCATGGTCGTGGCGAATTTCGCGGATCCCATGGCCATGACTATAGGGCAGGTGAAGGCAAGTGCGGTTTTTAGTCGGTACGAGTCCGTCATACCTTGTCACCTCCCCAGGTGGCGGAGGATCCATGAGGATTTTCCGTACTATAAAAAAAGGTATCAATCATGATAGTATGTTGATGTAATTTGATGGTACAACAATAATTGTAATAGTTACAATTTGTAATGATAAATGCGCTGTTAGTCTCGCGTATCGGTTGCGAGCGCAAGTAGGATTTCCTTTTTAGACCACACTGGTCCAACATTGGGTCACTGTGCGAATACGTCGCGATTGAAGAGCTACGATACTTTCCTACAACCGTGTGTAAGCTGTGTGTATTTTACACAGATATAGAGGTTGTAAGGGATGTATCTCACTACATTGGAAGGTTTTTTTTAATATTAATATTATTAATTCTACATATTTTAACTAACCAGAGATTTTATGTAATAGTGTATGTCTTGTTGTGTCAAAATCATCATTTAATCACTTCGGAATCATCGTTGACTTTTGAGTTCTGTCTTCTAAATCTGTCAGTCCATTTGCAATGGGGCGTCATAAACAACGTGAGCCGATTTTGGCAATTTTTCGCCCACCCCTCCTACTTTTGGTGTGACGCCGTGTTATTTGGATCGACCACCTTCCACTATCCTCTAATCTCACGTGAGATTTTATTAAATTATGCATATTTTTTGTGTAAATGCCTTAAAATGTGCTTGATTGCTTTGGATTTATTTAAAAAATCATAGTTTGCTATAGTATATACAATAAGACTATTTAACCCAGCTTTCCCATAATTTTAATTTTTTTTTTGCTTTTTGATACCCCGCTCACCCTGTGAGATTGGGAGAGATTCTGGTTGACCCAGAACCCACCTAAACGCCTCGTGTAATTATTGGAGTCCCCAATGCAGTATCTATAAGAACAGAATTTACAGGTTTACATTATAGGTTGCTAAACAAAAAATCTATTATTAATTTCACAGAGCCATGGGCTTAATGCAAAACTAATGCACTTGGCTGTATTTATTCTCATGGGTTTGCCAAACGTATATTTAGTCCGAAAACAACTTGAGTTGGTTTAATAACGTCAATATTAATGTTCCTAGCTTTATCAACGTCAAAAGATACGCGTGAATTTAATGTTACATGTCAAACTCTACAATAAACAATAATAAATGTGAAAATGTAAAAATTAGAGGATTTTTTATAAAGATTTATGGAATAGGTTACACTTGGAAGTAGGTCATAATCATAATACAATAAAAATGTTGCCATTAAAAAAATGGTCGTGAGTTATGGAAACCGCACCTCAATTAAGAATCCACGAATTAAAAAAAGCATATTCAAAAGTCGTAATAAAATTCCTTAAATTTTAACGAAACTAGAAATAGAACTAGAGCGAGCTATTATTTATACTGTGGCTTATCGTAGTTCTATTCAACAACAACATAATCGTAGTACACATTTATACGTTTATAGTTGTTATTTAGTGTGAGTGGGACGACCACATTCGAACGCGACCTAGAGAGGTGAACAAACGGCCGATATAGTTGAGTTCAACCCAAATTTTTGACCCGATTCGATGTAAAAACGCGGCGCGGTGGGCTAACGACCGCTTGACGTAACATCGAATAGACAAATAAAACAAGACACGGAATGCAGCCAGTTTTAAAGCTTTCCTCTCGACGTAACGGGAACAGACCCGCTCGGGGTAAAGATACTCGTTAAACAACCATGACCCCACCGAATTCTGTTCCAGTTCGAGTCTAGTAGGTACAGGTTTATTTATTATTATTAAAAGCCTGTAGTGTCCCACTGCAGGGCAAAGGCTTCACCACTCTTCTTCCACCTCTCTCTGTGCGTTTCTACCAAGGACCAATCCTTCTTGAATGAGTCCAGTTCATCCCGCCATCTCCGTCTGGGCCTGTCGCGTTGGCGTCTACCATTCAGAGGGAATTATATAATTTCCTATATGAAATATTTAATGGCAATAGGCTCGCCCTCTACCTATTAAGTGGGACCTAAACATATTGGCCAACAATTGTTGTGGTGTGTAATTAGTACAGCTCTGCTTAACCATTCGGGGAATACACGCATGTTGGTATAGTTGTATGATATACAACCTTATCATCATTATATTAAAGTACAATCACAAACAAAACAATCCCATAAACTTACAGCTGTTTTATTTTCTCGATTTCTACGTTGGTCCTATAGCAATTGATGTTTTTGATTAGTAGGTAAGTACAATGATCCATTTTCGGGTATAATAATAATAATATATTTATTTATTTCTCTCATAAAGGCATAAAAACATAGTTTCATAATATGTCGTTACTGACAGGCTTAACCATTATGAGAGCTGGTGTCTGTACTAGGTCTGAGACCTGTATTACAAATCACCAGGCTCTGTGTTACAAATCAACAGGTTAGAATACAGTAACTTGAATATTGATTAGTTTAAAATTTTTGTATTGAAATTAAAGAGACTACAAAGGTACACAAAATATGTTTCTTATGGTACGGTTGAATATTGGTGCGTGCGAGTTATAGTGAGTGTGAGTGAGTGATAGTGAGTATGAGTGAGCGATAGTGAGTATGAGTGAGCGATAGTGAGTGTGAGTGAGTGATAGTGAGTGTAAGTGAGCGATAGTGAGTGTGAGTGAGTGATAGTAGGTGTGAGTGAGTGATAATATAAATGAGTGAGTGTGTGTTATTTTATGGTGACTATAACACTTTCAGACTCAGCGTAGTCCAGGTGAAGAAGCCAATTTATGATTACTTTGTTACACTCTATTCTGCTCATTGAATAAATATTTAATAATTTATTTACCTTGTTATACACAAAGCCACTGAGAAAGCCATAAAATCTTTGAGCTAAGCTAGTGTTAACCAGCGTTGGTGGACAAACGGTATGTTTGCGACGCTTATTAACGAGTTTTGTAGCATCATAGGGAGTTTGTGAATGAGTAGTCATGATAAGTTTAAGAAGAAATAATTTGCGAACCGATAGAACATTACAGGTTTTATAGAGGTCTGAGGTGTGATAACGGTAAGGTAGCTTCCATCCAACTTTCAAGAGAGCCCTTTGTGCTCGTTCTAGTTTCAGGAGGTGACATTTTGTGGAACCCCCCCAGACAACTATGCAATATTGGGTAAGTGATTGGCAGAGAGCCAGATATACCAGTCTGAGGACTTTTGTATCTGCAATATGGCGTAGATTTTTAAAGATATAAATTAACTTACGTAATCTGGAAGAAAGCATATCAATATGAGAGTGGAAGGAGAGAGTATCATCTATATGAACTCCCAGGTATCTAATAATTTTGGTGTTGGTAAGCTTAGGGCAGCTGCATGTTGTCCGAGTAAGGCAGGAGTGGGCCGTCAAGGAGAAAGTTGTGGAGAAAGGTTTCCCAGCAGATGTTAAAGAGAAGGCAAGGTACTTTGTCTTATCGACATTCAGGGTAAGCAGGTTCTGGGCTAACCAGTTGGAAACAGAATCTAAACCCAATTGGGCATGCTTGAATGCAAGCTCCCAGGTAACACCGCTGAAAATTAGAGCAGTATCATCGGCGTAGGTGAAGATAGACCCATAGGGTAGCTCCATTCTGCAGAGGTCATTAATATAGACCAAGAATAGGGTCGGACCGAGAATACTGCCCTGCGGCACCCCATAGTTAATCGGGAGTTCATCACTAGTCCAGTCACCAATCTTAAGGCATTGACGTCGAGCTGTGAGATAACTTATAAACAGTAATAGTTGTGTGCCTCTGACGCCTATTCTTTCTAGCTTAGCGGCAAGTTTGGGGACAGAGATCGTATCGAAAGCTTTTGCTAAATCTAGAAATATGCCTATTACTTTATGCTTATTATCCAGGCTTGAGACAATATTATTCGTTAGGTCTAGAACCGCATTGCTCGTGGAAATTCCGGAACGGAAACCATATTGATTTGGAGACAAAAGCTTATTATGTTCTAAATATTTTATGAGTCTATTATTCATAATTCTTTCAAGAATTTTCGACAGTGTGGGTAAAATAGAAATCGGTCTATAATTGTTCGACAGATCTCTGTCCCCACCCTTATGGACTGGGTGTACTACAGCAAGTTTGAAAGCCTCTGGAAATTGTCCGGTATTAAGGGCCAAGTTACATATAAACGTAAGTGGGGGAACAAGAATATTTTTAAACTTTTTAAGAAATGTGCCAGTAATGCCATCATAGCCCGGGGCACAATCACTGCGGAGGTTCATTATTAAAATATCCACTTCAGATTCGTCAGTATCTAACATAGCGAAGGTATTGTTGTGCATGGATTGATCATCAAACTGTGAATGGCTGTTTAATTTTGGTATGTTTTCAGCTAAGGTTCGTCCAATATTTACAAAATAGCGGTTCACTTCATTTACGGAACGATTTGGGTCTGAGTGTGAAAGGAGATTGTCTGCGTTTATTTTTTTTTTTGAAGAATGAGTTATGGATTTTATGGCTTGCCAAAGCTTTTTGTTATTATTCTGTGCATTATTTATTTGGTCTTTATCGTATTTTTGTTTGGTATTTTTAAGGAGTAGTGAACAATAGTTTCTGTAGCGTTTAAATGTGATGTTTAGTAAATCATCATTGGGCGATTTCTTTAATTTAAGGTGTAAATTGTCACGGTTTCGAACACATTTTAGTAACCCTGGTGTCATCCACGGCTTTTTTAGTCGTTTGCGGTTAGGTACTATTTTGCTAGTGGTGTTTGTGAGTATAATTGTGTTTATAGTGTTAATAAAATAGTTCGTTGCTTCATTAACGTCCATGGCAATGTAGATAGGCTTGAAGTCGGCTTTAAGAAGATCGCTTTCTATGTTATCGAAGTTAGATACCTTGATTGTTTTTACTTTTTGAGGGACGTTACTGGAAAAGTTGGTGTGTAGAAAAAGTAAGACTGTGTCATGATCAGTTACTGAGGTGTTAGCAATATAGCAAAAAGCAGGATTTTTTGTTTTAAGTATGAGGTGGTCTAGGCATGAGCGGTTCTGACGGGTGGGGAGAATGTGTGCTGGTAGCATACCATGATAAGCATTCAGTGTAAGGTATTCAGTTGAGCGGGAGTCGGTACTATTATCTGAGATATCAATATTAATATCACCTGTCAAAATGATATTTTTGAACGCAGACAAGGACCCCAACAGATCATTTAGGGACTCTAAGAAAGTGGTAACATTTCGGATTGAGGGGGACCGGTAAACGGCGATCAGTACAGTGTCCTTATTGACTGTAACAGATAGACAGTTTGCGTCTTGAAGGTAAGGTTCTGATACAGAAATTTGATGGTGTCCACGGAAATAGACTACGACCCCTTCATTTTGCGAGCCGTGTTGAGTAGTGGAAGCAGCGGAGTATCCTTCTATTATAGGTAGGGGTGGGGAGTGTTCGAGCCAACATTCAGTAAGAACAATTAGATCCCAAGGTGTTTTACTTCTTGCAAGTAGAGTAGTTAAGCCGTCAAAGTTTTTATTAATACTTCTAATGTTTTGACAAAGAAGCTTGAGGGTATTTTTGTGTAAATTAACTAATTTATTGCAGTCTTCTATCATACATGTAGCAGATTCCGCTACTGAGATGCGGTCTAAGTCGTTATTAATATAATCTATGTTATCGAATTTTTAAAATTTTGTGTATCCGACGTCAATTTAAAGAGTGAGTGAGGCATAATGGTGTTGTTAAGACTACTGTAATGAGGCGTAGTATAATTGTTAGAAACAGATGAAACGTGTATTATGTGGGAGAAATATTTGCAAAAAATACGTGCTAATACTGTGTACAAAGGCTGAGTGAAAGTGATTAGGGCGTCTAAGGTATGAGGAGTGGTGTGGAGTGTGTTTGTATAATATAGTACATGATGGTTAGAACAGCAAGCAGCTTTTTTTATATACGAGAGGTGACAGAGTGTGGCGATGTGAATCTGTGTGAAGTTTGTTGAATCGGTGTGGATTGTATACATAATATTTATAGAAATATAATAAAAGCATGAACTAAGCAATATTTTGAACAAATGTGCTAGTCATTTAGTGGAGGATATCCTATTATTTAGTTCCGTTTCAGAGTTAAAACAAATAGGCGTTGAGCTGGCTGTTTTCTTGATATAAATCTTCCCGTGGCTCGTCCAGCAGCTGTCGCATTTACCTTCTTTTTGAAGCTTACGACCCAAGTAGTATAGATGTTTAGCATATGTAGTTAGAGATTCCGTAATGTAGACAGGAGTCGTGGGGCCCGATAAATGAATGCTTGCAGTAGATAGCTTAGATTGTCCATTTAGCTTATTATAAAGTTTGGAGGCTTTTAATACTTCTTCTTTAAGCGCAACTGAGTTAAACTCGACCACGATGGGGCTGGGGACGGGTGATTCTTTCTTCGGCTTAAGCCTGTAGATATTTTTTACTTCGGCGGGTTGAATCTGTTGGTTGATAACAGTACCGATTTTCCGCAAGTTCTCGGCTAATAACTCCTTATTCTCATGTAATGTGGCAGGTAGGTTATTTATCTCAATCATAGCTGAACGTGATTTCCGTTCTAAAAAGTCAATTTTGGATTCTAGCGAACTTATGTGCTTCCTGAGAGAGCTGTTCTCACGTTCAGTCGAGTCGAGGCGGGCAAGCAGTTCATCATATTTTTCAGAAAAAAAGGTAATGGTCTCTTCGATCTTCGAATTCTTCTCAAGTATGTCCTTCATTGTAGAATTAAGACATTCAAACTTTTGGTTTTGTTTACATTCGAAGGAGGTAAATAGTTTGGAGATCTCAGCTAGCAGGGACTTATTATCTGAAGCATTTTGCTCATACGAGTCGTCTTCTAGCCTGCGTCGTGTTCTACGGCCCAAATTCACAAAGACTTCTTTTAATTGCTCGTTTTCCTGAGATTGCGAGTATGAAGCAGGGTCTGAGATAAATAAATTAGGGGTAGAACCCGCTTTTGGCAGAGTACTTGTGCATGTACTTGCTCCTGGAGGCTCGATTTTAGCAGGCGTTTTTGGCGGAGTACGTCTTAAAGGCATTATTTAGGTGCAATTAGCCAATGCAAAAATATAGGAAAAAATATCGCAAATTTTCAGCATCAATGTAAATAGGCGAGGTAGTCGCAGCCGAAGCGATGTGTTAGCGAGCGATGTCTATAAAATGCAAAAATAAGCCACGATAAAATGCAAAAAGAATCGCTTAACTTCAGATTCGAAACTTACTCAGTCGTTGATACAAGTCCCGTAGTAGTACGTATGTTCTATCTTGACTTAACAGATCTATGTGAAACTGGGGTATTCTTTCTTAACAGTACCGTCGCATGCAGCAGTTCTTGTTTTGTGACCATATATGGTAGCGTTTTGTGCGGTTGCGACGGCTCTGACTCACCAGCCAACGACGAATAGGAGCAGTGTGCAGCGATGAATCACAGATATTTACTTGCTTTGTGGGTTTTTATGATTGAAATTATTAATTTATTTGTGAGTTATCTTGAAATATTAGACTTAAAACATTAAATTTGTATATACACTAGTTTTCCACAAACTATGACAAAATTTCGGTCTCCGAAACACAGTAAGTTAATTTATTTTATTGGCAGTGACTTGTAACACGTCTAGCTGCGAGTGCGTACGGCGTAGGAGTCCAAATATAGGGTATATTGTTTTACACTATTTTTTAATTGGAATAAAACTACTTTTTACCCTTTACAGCGACCATGGTCACGGGTAGAGTCTATCCGTGGACGCTGTAAATGGTCCGAAATAACATCAATAGGTATAACGCAATAAAATCCGTAAAAAGTTGTTTTATTTCAATATTCGCGTAAATGTCAGAAATCAATGATTTTTATAACTTATTTTTTGTGTACTTACCATAGGTAAATAAGTACACAAAAAATAAGTTTTTATACAAAAGCGAAATAAACTAACTTACGCTATCTCAGCAAATAATATTAAGCCTTAATATTAGTTGGACGGTTCCTAATAAGCTGTAGGCACCAGATAATATATATATTATGTTACGTTATTATATAAAATTAGGTTACCCACATACAAACATTGTTATCGAAATTGACATATGCATAAATGGCGTGGCGTGATGCCAGAACACCGAAATAAAGGTGACAACCGGCATAAGCCACGGTTGAAATACCTTATGTGTTATAAATACGATCCTAACAAACACTCAAAGCCTAATTAAGATCAAGGTGTAGATGTCAATACGTATAAAAATAATTTCAATAGACAGGTTTATTATGGATTAGCCGGGCTAAAAATGCTTTTGATACAATCGTAATATTATTCACGTTAGAAAAGTATGGATCAACTATGGGTTCCAATTATGAATTGAATTCAAAGATGACAGTGGCCCATTTTTTTTTCAAACAGAAACATACCATCACGCCTTTGTCCCTCTAATGGTTAGGCTGAGCTGTACCAAAGAACACCCGCAGGCTGTTGATATGTTTAGGACGCACATAATAAGAGGCGAGCTTATTTAAAAAAATACTTTGAAATAAAACTAAGTACTTTTTACGGATTTTATCGCGTTATATTGATATTATTAATTACTAATACGTTTCGAACCCTTTACAGCATCCATGGCCACGGGTAGAGTCTACCCGTAAGGGTAGTTTTATTTCAATGTATAATATTCGGGTAATGTCAGAAATCAATATATAGTAAATACTTTTTAACATAACATAAACTTTCTATGTAACACTAATAATATATTTGTTTACAACTGTATCAGATTAATATCGATATTTTCTCTTAAATGTTAAAATACAAGATTATGTCAGTTTGGTCGTTGGAATTAAAAAGTTACAGATGGACATGCTTTCATGATAGGTATTACCAACACGCAGCGCTTATATTAAAATCTTTTAATCATTTTTTCTTAATAAAAAGGAATAATTTCAAAGATCCTACACTAAACTTGTAATATGGAATAGTTGTATGTCTGGTTTCCATTAAAATTAAACATTTTTCGTGTCAAGGTTTTCCGTTAACCCTAGTTTAACTAGCTATGACCTATTGCATTTATGATTAACGAAAGTTATTTAGTTTGCCAGTATTTCTAATAGCAACCATGTAAGTACTAGAAATAACAATTTACTTTAATATGGTATTGAACAAAGTTCAACTTTACCGGTTCAAATATCCACTCAATATTAAGGAAGGGAATTATCATAAATTCTAACTTAATTGTTACATAGATTTTCCGACTGCAGTTGTTTTGCATTATATTTCGCAAATTGTAAGTCTAAAACAATTGTAGATTCAGGAAAATAATAATGCTAACCCATAATTGGAGACTGGGTCGACTCTTCGCCTGTCCAGAATGCTGGCTTGTTTTTAATGGAACGTTTAAGCATTGCCTTACAACGTGGCAATGCAGCCAGCCTTATGGGCACGTTGCTGGATGACAGCGATGTCGAGGAATTCTTTGAAGCTTATTAGCGTTTTTTTTTTGTAGATATCTGTATATTTTGTAAACAAGTAATTATTATTTTGATACGTCTATTGTAAATAATGGACTAGAGTAGGTATCTTGTTATTAAAATAATTTGTTACCTGTACTAAATACTTATACCGTATATATAACTATATTCATTTAAGTACTAAAACCGTTAAAAATTATCATCATAGCTTTGTAAGTACAGTGGCCAGCACATCAAGCTACCACAATCTGTCAAATTTCTTTGATAGATTTTCAACCTTAATACAAAATGATAAGGTTCATCTTCAATTGGGAAAATTGATAGTTTTGGATAACTTGACCTGCTTGCGTCTGACAGCTTTCACAACATTGAATATTTTGTCAGTATTCGAACGATTTAAAAACAACGTTTTGAACATAGCTATGTTATAGACGCTAAGTAATACTATTGAAATGAACCCAAAATTTTTTATAAATTTACAAATTACCTAAAACTAATAAATAAAGTAATTAGACAAGCGGCTGCCTTCATGTAATAATGTTCTTATTAATTACAAAAGTTACTTATAACAGCCGTATTGATTGATTTTCCAATGCATTATCGTTAAAAACATAACGATACTGTTTATTATAACTAGGATAGGATATTAAAATAAACAGTTATGGTCATGTAAAAGCAACGAAGCGGGTTGCGGACCGACCATGGAGAATTCTATGGGATTATAAATAGGGTTAAAGCGAGTCGAAGGAGCAAAGATCAGAAAGCGCATGTACTTTCTCACTGTAGTGTTTTAACGAGAGGTTTCTTTTTATTTAGCTGGTGTTGCCCCACTCCTGAATACAGGCCTCCCCCTATTTTTTGCATTTGTCGCTTATCTATCCAGTTCCCAAGGAAGACATTTAGGTCGTCCTGTCATGTTCTCCAAGATCTGTCTCCGGCTCCAGGGAAACAGTTTTGTGCTATAAAGGCGCACCCTTCATCTGCCATCCTTTAGACTTGGCCTGCCCAGACCGTATTAGTCCAGACGTTCGAGTTACTGATGTAACTTGAAGATCTTATACGAAAAAAAATCCACATATTCACACTAATTAAGTAGGTATTTACTCATATGTATATAATCTAGTAGTAGACAATGACTGTTTTATATTGTTACGCCGGATACGTAATAGAACGACTGAGCTGGCTCACGAGGGTTCTAGAAACGCGTGGAAGTTTAATCTCGACACTCGCGTAGGTATAGGTAGGTACTTATATCTATAAGTGCCTATAACAATAGCTCAAGGACACGCGGCTCGCAACACAATAGGCCGAGGTCAACGCCCGCGAAACAATAGGCGCGCGAGTACCTACTCGTATTTTTTGTAGCATTTTCGGGATTATTCGATTCTGGAACTTTCTGAGCCATATAAATAGCGGTCGTAGGGGGCCGGCAAGGCAGTTCAATTGTGGACACGGACAAGTGAAGATCGAAGCGAACTACAAAGCGACTACAGTGCGATAGTGAATTGTGAAGTGAACTAGTATAGCGACATACTGGTGATTTGTGTTTTGTATTTGTGTGGATAATTAAAGTTTTGATTGTTTGTCGGTTAAATTGGTAACATTTAATTTATCCCGAACCCCAGCTCGTAACAATTGGTGTCAGAAGTGGGATAAATTATGCCAGTTCTACCGAAGGAAGACACGGACGGTATTCGTACCAGGAGTCAGCGGCAGCAAGAGATGGACCAGAGACGGTTTGGAGATTCTCCGTCACAACCCTCGGGCCCTCGGCAGCCGACGTTAGATCCAGTCGCTGGTCCATCTGGAGCCCTTCCAGCGCCTGCCGTTGACTTGTCAGCTTTGATGGCGCTGATGCAGGAGCAAACCCGCAAGCAGGAGGAACAGGCCCGCCGGCAAGAGGAGCAGGCCCGCCTACTGCGGGAGCAGTTGCAAAAAGACAAGGAGGAGCAGGCCCGTAAGCAGGAGGAGCAGGCCCGTAAGCAGGAGGAGCAGGCCCGTAAGCAGGAGGAGCAGGCCCGTAAGCAGGAGGAGCAGGCCCGCCTACTGCGGGAGCAGCTGCAAAAAGACAAGGAGGAGCAGGCCCGTAAGCAGGAGGAGCAGACGCGTCAATTGCAGGAGCAATTACAGCGTGGTAAAGACGACCAAATGCACTTTTTAAAGGATGTTCAAGCGACATTTGGCAAAGAGCTCAAGGATGTGAAAGAGCAAGTTAAGCAACACGACTGTTGGATTTCCGAAACCAAAGTGGAAATATCTGATATAAAGAAGACTTTAGGTGATCTCAAGGCAGGAAACGGAATTGTGGCTCCTGTGGTTGGTGGTTCCACGATGCCTTCACTTCGTGGATTCAAAGTGCCGCCATTTGACGGGACTTCCTCTTGGTCGGCTTACAAAATACAGTTTGAAGCCGTCATGAAGTCGAATGGATGGGACAAAAGTCAGGCCATGACGGCACTCACCTTATGTCTCCGCGACCAGGCTTTGACGGTACTGGAGGCCCTCGGCAACGACAGGACCTACGATCAGCTGCTTGAGGCGTTGGACTCTAGATACGGCGACGCACACCTGGAATACGTGTTCCGTGCCCAGTTGAAGGACCGCGTACAGCGTAGCACCGAGTCACTACAGCAGTGGGCGGTGGAAATTGAAAAGTTGGTCCGGAAAGCCAACCAGTCGACACCTGCATATATCGACGGAAATCTGGTCCAGGCGTTCGTCGATGGGATTCGTGACCTAGAAGTCAGAGCTGCTGTGAATCTTGGACACCACAAAACCCTTAAAGATGCCTTGGCCCATGCCTTAGAAGTGGAGGCAGTTAGACAGGACCATCGGGCACATAGAGTTCGAGAACTCATGTTGCCAACATGTCACCTCTGCGGGGAAAAAGGTCACTATCAAGTGGGTTGTCCAAAGCGTAACGAAGGTCGAAGGGAAGGTGTAGGATCACCTCGATGCTACATTTGTGGTGAGAAGGGTCACCTGCGAGCAAATTGCCCAAAAGGAACTTCGTGGCGAGAAAAAGGGCAAACCGTGAAAGTAACGGCGGTTAGTTCCACCACCGAAGAACAACAGGGAAACGAGTAAAAGCCAGGACTGTGGGGCGGGTGCTGGCTGGTGTGAAAGGAGCCCCAAGGATTTCGATCTCACAAGCCCATGATGGAAACAGCCTGATCATCAAAGGCGAAGTCAACAGAACACCATGTAAGCTGACACTAGATACTGGAGCTTCTCGCACGGTCGTGAATTTTCAGTTAGCACGTCGGGTTCTTGGGGATTACACCGGTGACCGTGATCATATACAACTAGTAACAGCTACTGGTCAGCACATAGCCGTCCGAGGCGAGAAGGAGGTGGAATTAAAACTTGGTAACAGAATATATCGGCATAATGTCATCGTAGCCGATATAGTAGATGACTGCATTCTGGGACTGGACTTTATGCGAAAGCATTTTTGTGAGATCGACGTTAACCAAGGAGTATTGAAGTGTGGTTCAGAAGAAATCTTTATGGAAGGTGCATCTACTGGGAATGTGTTCTGCTTAAGGAAGATTGTTCTTCCCCCTAAGTCGGAAACAAGCGTCCCAGTCACTCTTCCACAAAATGCTGGACAGAAAAATCGATGTGTCCTCATAGAAAGGTTGGACGATGACTTTTCATGGAAGATGGCACGAACGTTGGTGAAGGCTACCAATGTATCAGCAGTCCGCATATTGAATCCAAGCGATAAGGAGCAAGTTATCAAGAAGGGCACATTGATGGGTACTTGTGAAGAAGTAGTCTGGATGCGACGGTGCCAAGATCAACGTGCTGGTAATAAGGTACAAAACGTTAAGTTTAACGTTGCGACGCTCCTGAAAGATTGTCAAAATCATCTGTCTGAAGAAGAAAAGAACAAGGCTAAAAAGTTGTTGCTTCAATACGCTGATATTTTCTCATCAAATGATGCTGACATAGGAAAGACTGGTCTGGTTCAGCACAAGATAAATACTGGCAATGAGCCATCAATTCGTCAAAGACCCAGAAGGCTGCCAGTTGCAAGAGAAAAAGACGTGGAGACCATGATTGAGGGAATGGTGAAGGATGGTGTAATAGAGCCTTCATCTAGTCCATGGTGCTCTCCTGTGGTGCTGGTTAAAAAGAAAGACGGTAGTATGCGCTTCTGCGTAGACTATCGACGATTGAATGATGTCACGAAGAAGGACAGCTATCCATTGCCAAGGATTGATGACACACTGGATACATTGACAGGAATGAAATGGTTTACGACGTTAGACCTAAAAAGTGGTTACTGGCAAGTGGAGATAGACCCAAAAGATAAAGAGAAAACAGCATTTTCTACAGGAAAGGGTCTGTGGCAGTTTAAAGTCATGCCGTTTGGACTATGCAATGCTCCTGCCACATTCGAGAGGCTTATGGAACTAGTGCTCACTGGCCTAATTGGAGACGCCTGCCTGGTCTATCTAGATGACATCATCATAGTGGGCCGTTCGTTTGATGAACACCTTCGAAACCTGGAACGAGTCCTTTCAAAAATCCGAGGGGCCAACCTAAAGTTGAGTCCGAAAAAGTGCTCATTTTTTAAACATCAAGTAAGCTTTTTGGGACACGTCGTTTCTGAAAATGGTGTTGAAACCGATCCAGAGAAGATAGTTGCTGTTAAGGATTGGCCAGTTCCAAAAGATAAGACGCAAGTCAGAGCATTCTTGGGCTTGTGCTCCTACTATCGACGGTTTGTGAAGAACTTTTCGGATGTAGCGAAGCCTCTACACAAACTGACGGAGGAAAAGTCACAGTTTTGTTGGGACACGAGTTGCGAAAGTGCTTTCCAAGAGTTGAAGAAACGTCTGTGCAATACACCTATTTTGGGCTACCCTGACAATGAAAATGAATTCATAGTGGACACAGACGCTAGTAATACTGGTATTGGCGGCGTTTTGTCACAACGAAAAGGAGATCAGGAGGTTGTGATAGGTTACTTCAGTAAATCACTGTCAAAGCCTGAAAGGAACTATTGCGTCACGAGGAGGGAATTGCTGGCCATAGTTAAGACACTACAGCACTTCAGCAAATATTTATTGGGGCGGAAGTTCCATTTGCGAACGGATCATGCTGCACTGAAGTGGCTATTACAGTTTAAAAACCCGGAAGGACAGGTAGCAAGGTGGATTGAGCTTCTGCAGGAGTTCGATTTCATAATTGAACACCGTAGTGGCAGATCTCACGGTAACGCAGATGCGTTGTCAAGAAGACCTTGTCCGGAAACTTGCAAGCACTGTGTCAGGCAGGAGACTAAGGAAGCAGTTCCAGTAAGGATGCTGAAAACAGACCTTAGTGACGAGTGGAAGGGAACTTTACAGCAGGCTCAAGAAAATGACACAGATGTCAAGCCAATCCTCGAGTGGATGAAAGCTGGTGCCTCTAAACCGACATGGAGTGACGTTGCAGCATTGAGCACAGTTACAAAGAGTTATTGGGCGCAGTGGGACAGTCTGTTGTTACAGAATGGTGTCTTGTGCCGTAAATGGGACAACGCTAAAGGGGACAAGAGCCATCTGCAGATAGTAGTCCCCAAAGCTAAGGTGCCAGATATACTACAACTTTATCATGATGGATGTTCAGGAGGTCATCTAGGAGTAAAAAGAACTTTGTTAAAGATTCGAGAGCGCTTCTACTGGATCCACTGTCGAAACGACGTTGAAGACTGGTGTCGTAAATGCACGAGTTGTGCAGCGGTCAAAGGGCCTCACACACGCAGCAGAGGTGCATTAAAGGTCTACAACGTTGGTGCACCCTGGGAACGAATAGCTCTAGACGTTGCGGGACCATTCCCGGAAAGTGAAAGTGGGCACAAGTATTTTATGGTTGTGATGGATTACTTCACAAAATGGCCGGAAGTGTTCGCAATCCCGAACCAAGAAGCTTCGACGGTTGCCGATAAGTTGGTCCATGAGGTCTTCTGTCGATTTGGAGTACCTTTAGAAATTCACAGTGATCAAGGAAGGAATTTTGAATCTCAAATATTCCAGGAGACGTGTCGAGTCATGGGTACTCATAAGACTAGAACCACCTCGTACCACCCACAGTCTGATGGAATGGTTGAACGGTTCAATCAGACGTTGGAGAGATATTTGGCGAAAGTTGTGGGGAACAGGCAGAGAGACTGGGACAAGCACATCCAGCCGTTCCTTTTGTCATATCGGAGTGCAGTTCATGAAAGTACGACAGTAACGCCAGCCTTCGCAAACTTCGGAAGAGAACTACGGTTGCCTGCAGATCTCATCACTGGTATCCCCCCTGACACTCCCCGCTGTGTTACTGATTATGCGAACGACTTACGGACTAGAATGAATGACATATATGAGCTTGTCAGGGAATCAGGCAAACAAACGTCCGAGAAAACGAAGACCCGCTACGACCGCAAGATGAACAATAAAGGCTTCGACGAAGGTTCGCTAGTGTGGCTACATAACCCGGTGCGCAGCAAAGGAAAGTCACCTAAGTTACAGCCAAAATGGGACGGTCCCTATCGAGTCGTGACTAAGATCAACGATGTCACCTACCGAATACAAAAGGGACAAAGAGGTGCTGCGAAGATCGTTCATGTGGATCGCCTGGCACGATATTACGGATCTAATAATGCTCGGGACGAGCATGTCTTAGGAGGGGGCAGTGTTACGCCGCATACGTAATAGAACGACTGAGCTGGCTCACGAGGGTTCTAGAAACGCGTGGAAGTTTAATCTCGACACTCGCGTAGGTATAGGTAGGTACTTATATCTATAAGTGCCTATAACAATAGCTCAAGGACACGCGGCTCGCAACACAATAGGCCGAGGTCAACGCCCGCGAAACAATAGGCGCGCGAGTACCTACTCGTATTTTTTGTAGCATTTTCGGGATTATTCGATTCTGGAACTTTCTGAGCCATATAAATAGCGGTCGTAGGGGGCCGGCAAGGCAGTTCAATTGTGGACACGGACAAGTGAAGATCGAAGCGAACTACAAAGCGACTACAGTGCGATAGTGAATTGTGAAGTGAACTAGTATAGCGACATACTGGTGATTTGTGTTTTGTATTTGTGTGGATAATTAAAGTTTTGATTGTTTGTCGGTTAAATTGGTAACATTTAATTTATCCCGAACCCCAGCTCGTAACAATATTATATTATTAGAGATTTGTAATAAATAGGAACTTAGATATTCCAGAATTCTTATAACCGAAGTCGAGTCAACGGTAAAAGAAAATAAAATGGGTTTCAACGTAAAAAAAACACTAGATAGAGACGCTTGTTAAAACGAGTAACGCGAGTTTGTTCCAACCGTGATAAAATGCCAAGAGATCAAAAACAAGAACAAATCGTGAGTATCACCTATTTCATATACCTACTTACCTACTGCTTGAGAAGTGGCTTCCATGGTCGGTCCACAACCCGCTTCGTTGCTTTTACATTACCGTAAATGTTTTTAACGATAATGCATTGGAAAATCAATCGATACGGCTGTTTTATGTAACTTTTGTAATTAATACGAACATTATTACATGAAGGCAGCCGCTTAGTTAATCAAACTAAGTAGGTACTTTATTTATTAATTTTTGGTAATTTGTAAATTTATAACAAATTGTGGGTTCATTTCAATAGTATTAGCAGCCAAAAAGCTGTATCTATTTTTTTTGTTTTTTTACTAATTAAACCTAAGTAACGAAGCAATGGCTTACGCAATCTTGCTTAAAAGGCATAGGAGAAAAAATAATTACAAAACCTTAATTTTTCTCGAAACTCACTGGTTGAGATGCTTATTCTATTATGCGCGAGAATCTATTCTCTTGTTTTCTGTCACAAACACACATAATATAAAAAAGTATGTATGCATAGGCTTTTATTCATACTGCCTTCGTACGGAAGCTGGCACGGGTGGGCGGTTTTCTTCTGACGTCATCAGAACTCAAGAATGAATGCAGGGAGTTGCCGAGGGGCTGCTTGAGTCATACGAACATAAGTATATACATATACTCGTATATATATCTTATGTAAAGTATGTGAAGCATGTCCGTAGATTGCGGATGTTTTTTTCTTATTTTGTGACCTGTATTCATTTCGTATAGATTAATCACTGGCACGTATAATATTGCCAATGTTATTGGAATGAAGTTCCGAAGCATCATTACAAAATCATTCCTGAATTTAGCTGGCTGTCAAAAGTTGTCTGATAGACTAAAATCCACAGTCAAACCATTGCAACGGTTTTGTGGGGCTTATAGCTTATAAGTTACTTACCTTTTTGGAATAAAGATAAATAAATAAAAAAAAAACTACACTGGCTCTTGGCTAGGTAATAACTACACTGATCAAACTGATCTGCAAGGTTAAGCTGCGCTAGCCAGTCATTCTGTGGATGGGTAACCACCGAGACCCTTCCGTGGACATAAAGGCGTCGGTACCGACGAACATACATCTATGATAATGACAATCATACTGTGGAGAGGCGAGGTGTGTTGCCCCTCCAACCAAAGGGAGGATCCTCCAACCAGGCGGGTGTTTTGGTGACAGGACTTCGTAGTTCTATGTAGCGCGGTAGATGTCGCTACAATATTATTAGTAGATACGCAGAAACCCAAGAAGCCTGACAACCATATCCTCAGGATATCGGTATTCCCCACAAATTGGGGTGCGGATGCCTGATGGCAGTCGCTTCGTGTAAATTACTGACCCCAAAATAGTTGGGAAAAAGGCTAGGAGGATTATTATGAAAATTAAAATGTTTACGTGATTTAAAGCTGGCCTGTAGGTTTGACCAGAGTTTACAATAGCGATACGAATGGAGATTTTTGATGCTTATATGAAATTAATTAGTAACAGCCCATTGGACTGCTCAGTCAAAGATCTCGATTTAGAATCCAAGGCACTCACCTCTTGCTTTTAGAAATCATGTGCTTAAATTAATAAATAATTATCACGCTCTTAAACGGTGAAGGAAATCATCGTCAGGAAACCTGCCTCAGAGATTTTCTCAACAGCGGGTGTGTGAAGTCTGCCAATCCGCATTAGGCTACCTTGGTAGACATAATTATCCCCAATTCCTCTCATGAGACCCATTCCCAGCAGTGGGAGAGTATATGATGAAAAGAATGTTATTATGGTGCTTAAAATCTTTTAAGCGTTAAATTGATTACGGATTTTGTTATAATTAAGGATAAGATATCTATGAGATACTTATAGAAGTTTCAGATTATTAATTTAGTTTTGGAGAACTTCCAAAATATGCCCATTAAAAGTTTAGTGACGTTACACCAAAACAAAAGGGAGTTATAATGAGTTTCTTTGCTCTCGAAAAAGTTTTGAGATTTTTTATCATACTTCTTACATATCTCTTGCAGGAAAATCTTTATTCAGTGAAAAAGTTCTGTTTGAAGATTTTATTAAGTGCTGTTTCTTTGCGTGTTAATTAAGTTTTAAGACTATTGCGGCGGGCTACTCCTTTGCTCGTGTTGAGCAAAATATTCTTTGTCTTAAATCCTAATAGGTACCTATATTAGGTGACATGTGACGTGGCTATGGCAGCAGGAGGGCCACCGGTGCGTTTATTAAAGATCTCAGAGCCCCTCCTCAGTATGCTAGAGCTGGCCGTGTTAATGTTTATAATGAGGGGCGAACCTATTGCTATTAACCAGCCACATGCTAATCCTGAGAAGAAAATCCCTCGTCTTGGAGTTCAGGACAAAGAGAAAAAAAAAGTTCTTAACTTTGCTCTTAAACGCACTGTTTTTTTTTAAACCACCTATGCAGCTGATTTTAATAGAAAAACATTAAACCTTTTAACATCAATACGTTCAACGTTCTTTGTACCACGTGCCGGGTTGAGTCTTCTTTCGATGATGATTTATAATCTCCCAAAAATAAGATTACATAAATTATCAAATAACTACCGATGTAGCGGTGCTTGGAATAATTAAAAATACAATACTTTTTTTTTGTAAATTGTACCTACACTTGACATAATATGCTGTATTTTAATTAAGCAACGATCACTCAAAAGTTTTGCTGGTGGAAAACTCAAACTTGAGTTAAGCTCGCCTTTGTACCTACATTGTTTCTTTTACTATATTTTGTTAAAATATATTGTGTGTGTACAATAAAGAACATCATCTATCATCATCAACCCTTATACTGTCCCACTGCTGGGCACGGGTCTCCTCCAATATTGAGAGGGATTAGGCTATAGTCCACCACGCTGGCCTAGTGCGGGTTGGCAGACTGCAAAAACACAGTCGAGAAAAATGTCTTAGGTATGCAGGTTTCCTCACGATATTTTCCTTCACCGTTTAAGCGAGTGATAATTTATCACGCACATGAATTCGAAAAGTCATGGTTACAAAAGTCAAGCCTTGGGTTCGAACTCGAGACCTTCGACTTGGCAGTCCAACGGTCATACCACTAGGCTATCACTGCTTAAAGAACAAAGATATTTTTATTCGTCTTATTTTTGTACATTTTTATGTTTGTACTATTAAGGTGGCACACAAGCATACGGCCCACCTGATGGTAAGCGGTTACCGTAACCTATAGACGCTTGCAACACACGGGGTATCACTTGCGCGTTGCCGACCCGAAACGAAAGCGGAATAGTAATAAATAATAGTTTAAACACTATGTAGGTACATACTCATGTGCTATTATTAATAATAATAATATTCGTGCATGTGTTAGAAATCAATAAAAAAGGGTAGGTACCCATCATAGCACGGTTGTATGAAGCTTTGTCTCTGTTTCTTTTCTTTAATCCTGTGGAAACGGTAATTTTCCGAACACAATTATTATGTCTGCTAAGTTAGATACTCAGCGTGCGGTCGGTAATGTTACTATCTTGCCGTTGAATAATAGATTCATCAAACACGAAATTCGATATTGAAATGTTTTCCCGCCACCGAAATTGGGGCAGTTCGTAGAATCGGTCAATAGGCGGTGCGGACTCCCGGTGATCAGCTACTGAATGGTAAATAACAACTTGATATTACGTCGGGAATTAGGCAAAAGTTTCTTTCGATTCGGCCTTGAGTAGGTATGTTACTTATATCTTATTTTTCGTACAAGGATCTCGAAGGACTTTGGGAGGTCTTTGTCCAGCAGTGGGATAGCAATGGTTACTAAAAAGCGGTAAATTAACTACTTATTGATGTATTTGGGCTAAAATGGCTCCAATAAGAAAAATTAAATTGTTCATCATTATCAATCCATAAACTGTACCACTGCTGGGCACGGGTGACCTCTCAGAATGATTAGGATTAGTCGTTCGTAGGATTTAGTCGACCACGCTGGCCTAATGCGGGTTGGCCGATTTCACACACCGTCGAGAAAATCTATAAGGTATGCAGGTTTCCTCGTGCTGTCTTCCTTCACCGTTTAACCGAATGATTTAATTCGCATATACAGTTTTATAAAAAGTTAAGGAATTGAGTCTAATTAAAAATGTATAGTTTTCAGATTTTTTCCTGTACTTTTAGTATAAGACGATATTACTTGCCAAATTTCATAGCTCTAGGTCAACGGAAAGTACCCTATAAATTTGGATTCCCTTGAGAGTGTCGAAATATACGTTGTTTTCGGCATAAATGGCCGGATCTTATTTTTACGATAACTTAGGAGTTTGATTTTTTCACAGCGTCAAGGGACGGTAGACCTGCGCATGTATATGGTTTTAATTTCAGTTTTAATACCTCTAGGCGTTCCGAGGTCTTGACAGACGGACAAACGGACAATAAAGTGATCCTATAAGGGTTCGGTTTTTTGCCTTTCGAGGTACAGAACCCTAAAAATAAACAAAGTATAAAGAGGAAATCTTATGAAACTCCAATAAAAGGAAATCTTTGTTTTGTCATTCGTAATTCTTTGATTGAGCTACTTTGTGGATATTGTCATGGGCGCTTTGATCTGGCGATTATTTCTAAGTATAATGCCCTTTTAGACTGTGAATATAGAAGTGAGAATTTTCTAAGGTTTCTATATTACTGAAAATTAAAGGAAAACATTGTGGGAGTTACTTAACGTTACATGAAAAAAGCTTTCACAATATCCTGGCTACCTTTGTTCGGGCAGCAACTCGCTAAAACGGTTCCATGAAAATAAAAGCTGTTATTTCTTTCTACTAAAATAGCTTTTGTACGATTTGGCGTAGCTATTGTCGGTATAAACTTGAAACTCAAACGTTGAATAGTCGACGTTTACGGATCGACATTATAATAATGGATTTTGGATGGCCGAAATTGAGAACACACCGAACATCGTCAAACCCAAAAAGCCTGACAACCAGTTTACACTTAAGGTGGTGATGGTATTGCCTAACCATTCGTGTAAAATACTGTATTCAGCCACATCTAGTAAGTAAGACTACAAGCCAACAACATAGTCAGGAAGAATAACGAATATATTTTTTCTTTCAAATAAAAAAAACCGGTTGCGGTATCGATTAGCATTTTATAAAACAAAAAAAAAAACATGAGCAATGAAAATGATCGGTAAATCATGAAAGACAATATATCATTATTTGATCGGTCGTAAAGTCACGTCAACGTGAGTTATAGCATTATTTTGTTAAATGTTCTAAACAATTTCCCTTACAGGAAATTTTAATATTCAAGGTTTAACTCCGCTCATCACAGGGAAGCTATATTGCTTTATAATCTAGTAGTCGCAACGCGATTGTAACGCTTGGGTTCGATTCCAATGTAGGGGAAAGGGTTTTTCTATAAAAATCTCAGCAGCGGTTCGGAGATTGGATTTGTGCCCGGTTCATGTCTTAATAGGCTTAGGTATTGTGCCTGTTAGGTACATTGGAGTCTATTCGTCCACCATGCGACCCCAGAGAAGACGGTAGGACTTTATTTTATGCCTAGCTGTATTTTATTTTATTGTAATCTTCGCAACATTCCTAAATTGTCCTCTCATGTAAGTATCCAATTTATAATTATTATTGTACCGAACATCATTATAAACAACTATTATTTAAAAGAGTAACCATGGAGTTCCTTGCCAGTTCTTCTCCATAGGAAACGACTAATTTGGAACCGGGCACCTAGACTCGACATTTCATAAGTGCCTGTATATGGTTTATATGAAAATAAAACTATTTTGATTGATTGATTGATTCACGTGCTGGCGTCCACAGAGATGTTCATGGGAAATCTATTTACAGTCTCCCCTGGCATGTTTCTTAACAGGCCTTTCACAAGGGTGGTTCTGGGGTAGTCTATTAAGAAGACTTGGAGCCCTTCATTTGCTGATAGTGGTCATCGGGGTGGTTTTAGTGGGTAAGAATACCACACTCCTCGGTCTAACCGAACCCATGACGTCGTGTTCAGCAGTCCGACACTCGAACCGCTAGAACACAGACGTCGTCGCTTACGTGCTAGGCTTAAAAGTGCACGCTCAAAAATATTGCTACAAACAACTCAATTATGTAGTAATATAGGTAATCGGATTGGCAGACTATTGGAAGAGTTTTGAAAAGTTGGAGGAGACAATACAACAAAAGAACTAAACTGTACTAACATCTATACATATAATAAGTAAAACTACTAACAATTACATAACTACTAACAACATTTGTAAAGTAATTTAAGAATATGGAAACTAAATATTTTTTTATTTGTGGTAATACATAGTAATGGGTATAACCTACCTACCTATATTTTTATAAAGATTACTAATTATCTTATTATCAGCATTAAGTTACTTTAAACATACACACACGTATTGATTTCTGACATTTACGCGAATATTATACATTGAAATAAAACTACTTTTTATTTCTACCCGTCTACCCGTGACCATGGACGCTGTAAAGTGTCCGAAACGTCGGGATTAATAATATCAATATACGCGATAAAATCCGTAAAAAGTAGTTTTATTTCAACATACACACACAGTTACGGAGATTAGATAGAATTCACATATACGATGCGCTATGTCTATAGAGACTCAAGTTTGTGCCTAATATCGATTTCAAAACTTTTTATTCAAGAATTAACTTTAAATCACAAAAACCAGAAACAAGCTTATAGCGCTGGTAAAAGTTATCCAAAGAACTATTTCTGAATCGACTAATAAACCAAGCTATATTGAAAGTGCAAGCAGTAAGGAATTCATTCCTTCCACTTGCGAGTGGGCCACTGTGCGTGTTATACCTAGTAATGAAAAGGAAACATAACTGAAACTTTGCTCTTACAATAACGACTGTATTGAGGCAATATACAGTTCAGTTTTGCTTCATCCTTGAATGCTTTTAAGTCAATTTTGTTACGTAAAGGAGTAACTATTTATAGAAGGACGAGTAGCAAAACCTGTGCTGCAGGGTAGTGCATAATGAGAGAAGCGAACTTGGAATATTGCAACAACTATCCAACGTGAGTGATGCCTAGAGACAGGCCTCGCTTAAAGGCTGAAAGTGATGGACTGGTCATTTTAATTTATTAGAAACCATTACAAAACAAAGAATAATTATTGGAACTATAACTATACTATAATGTAGGTATTGCATTTCGATTAAGATGAAAAGCTCCTTGTCTTAAAAGCTCTTAAAATATGTCTAATCAAGATTTACAAAGTTGAAGGACAAATTTTGTGAGCTTGTGTGTAGCAACTGCACCTATTTTTAAAATTCTTTCACCATTTGATTCATCATTGCACATGTAGGTACCTACTTATATAGGCAACACAAGCGAAGTTGGGGATACCAGCTAGTGATATTGTATATGTCAGCGTATTATTGTAAGCACCATTTGTTTGTAAATACTCCATTAAGATTGTAAACAATGAAAAATATGACGCATTCATTTTCGATAGTTTTCAATCGATATGGACGGCCGTCAAATTAATTAAATTAGATGAAGAACGAAGCGGAAGAAGCGCGCTGATTGGTTGAATTGGGTCACGTGGTTATATTCCCGCCATCAAGTGCTCCACCAACGACCAATGATGAAAAGAGTTCATAATTTAAACGTTCATAGAATATCAGTAAAGTTGTAATACGGAACACTGGTTGGTCCATAAAATATTGTTTTACAAACGATTGAAAATGTACGCGTCATAATATATTGTAATGTTGAATGCTTGTTCACAATATTTCGTCAGTTTACAATCTCACTAGATTATTTATAAATAAACGGTACTTACAAATATACGTTGACACACTATATACAATAGTGTAAGTAATAATATCTTGTAGCAAATAGGAAGGCCTTTAACTTCGCAGTGTGAAACAAGCTACCTATAAGAAAAGTAGTATGTCCTATGGGATAGTGTTTTTACGAGAATATGGTACCTAATAACTAGGCTTTATTACCAATAAATAAAATCCTCGTAATTTATACGTTTTGTGTTACGTAGATAAATATTTTCTGAGTATTAGAGTATTCTAGTTTAGGATAATAAAATATAGAGTTCATAAAATTACGATAGCACATGAACTGTAAATTGGTAAAGACCAGAGGACACCACGGAATAAATTCCCATTTTGACTTTTATTCTCTTTAAAATAGAGAACGGATGCTAACTCTACTGCTAATCTACCTCATTATTTTAGTGGTCGTAAGCGCGACTGCTATGTTAAAAGTCAAGCTAAGTTGTATTGGGTTTATAGGGATAGAAATGAAATTCTCATTAGCAGCTCGGAGTTCGTATGGTTTAAGTTTCATATTCGTTAATTTAAATTCCCTAAAATTATGGTTTTGAGTTTCTTTTGGCGTTTCTTCTTAGACATCTGTAACTCTTTTTATAAAGTACGGTAATTCCTGATGGCTCCTCCGCTGCCTGAGTAGCTGGCAGGGTACATTGGTCTACTATTGTCACATTACTATTACATACTTATAACCACACTTGCCTTCACTTTCTCTATAGCCATTCATAGCCACGCTACAACCATGACAGGGCTGTATGTCACCCTAAATATCTTTGTAAAAGGTTTTTAAAAATAAGTCTGTTTAAAGAAAATCAATTATCACCAAAACCAAAACTTTATTTTTTGAATACTCACTAGTTGAAATCTACTGTTCAGATCGATGAAATAATCGGTATGAAATGTATTCAAATTAAATTATTTTTAGTTGTTGTTTATTGTATTTGGCATTTCGTATGTTAAACATTTTCATTTTTTTTTTGTCGAAAGCTTACGTCATCTCCATAAAGTAACATACCATCACGCCTGTTCCTAAGAGGGTGAGGCCGAGGAGTACTAATGTACACCCGTAATTTTTCGGTATGTTTAGGTCCCATGTAATAGTGAGTATATTGTCATCAACTGGGTACAAATTCAAACTGCAAGCCGCTGCTCGGTATTTCGCAGAAAAACCCAACAACACTTTCAACATGGGATCGAACCTAGTACCTCTAGCGTAGCAGTCTTACACTAGGCCACCATTGCCAGTATTACCCAAAAATTTGGTTGCGAAGGTCTGATGGCAGTCGGTTCGTGTTAAATACTGATATTCAGCCACATCTGGTTAGACTGGAAGTCGACCTCAATATAATTGAGACTTTTTCTCGGAGAAAGGGACTCGTGCAGCCAGGGCGAGTCGCTTGTGTACCTATGTACATATCTCATAAGGACTTATTTCCTATAAATTGTTATATACAGTAGTACAGTTATGAAATATTTTGATGTCAATATTGATATTAAACTTATCTTCTTCGTGTTACTATTGTGAACGTATTGAGTGCAAGCATTCACTCTGATAACGACAGGAATAGCTTTTCTAAGAATGTCTACTTTCTCTTAGACCTTATATTGGTAATGTGCACCTGCTCGTACTATATTGATACTTAATTCAGAAAGTGAATGGTCATAGCACAGATCATATAATTTGACATTTATTTTAACGTAATTAGAGTTGCCTCATTAGTCTAGTGGTCCTAAGCGCGACTGCTACGCTAGAGGTCCTGGGTTCGATCCCCAGGTCGAGCAGTGTTATTGGGATTTTCTATGAAATTCTCAGTAGCAGCTCGGAGTCTGGATTTGTGCCCGGTTAATGGCAATAGCCTCGCCCCCTATTACATGGGACCTAAACATACCGGCGAAATGTGGGTGTACATTAGTACACCTCTGCCTAACCCTTCGGGGAGTACAGGCGTGATGGTATGTATGTATGTAATTAGAGTTCAAAATGGTAATTTTGGTACTTTAAAAATTTTAAATATAATTCCGGTCTAGTCTTGGTCGATGCCGTCGAGAACCCAGCGAATACACCATCGTTATTACCGCGACCACTCTGACAAGAGTGCCCGACTAAGAAGAAGTCTTGGGTGCCAAAATGTGAAATTAGATTAACAGGGGAGGCGAGCCTATTGCCATTAACCGGGCACAAATTCAAACTCCGAGCTTGTACTGAGAATTTTATAGAATAACCCAATAACACTTTGCTTGACCTGGGAATCGAACACAAGACCTTAAGCGTAGCAGTCGCGCTTATAACTACTAAGTTAATGATGCAGCCTTGTAGTTTCAAACGTCAAAACTGAAAAGTCTAATGGTATTCATCTGCTATACGTCAAACACGAACAAAACCTGGTTTGAAAATTTATCAAAAGTCGACATTTGTGACATTTATGATGCTGAAACTGGACCGAAATTATATTTTAAACATTTTTTACCGGAAGAAAACATTTGTTGTACCGGAATTATAATTCTGAAGTAAGGTTTTCCGAAGGAAGGCACCTGGCATAGTCACATAAAAGATTGCACACACTCTGCCTATCCCTGTGATGATAAGTAAACTTTAAACTTTATTGAGCAACAAATGAAGGTTTACAAATTTAAATATCATTGGTCTCCACACTAGGATACCCTGTGTCGTCGAGACCAGTCTCTTTCGCTTTAAAATTAATCTTAAGTAAATAACTAATAAATTACAATAATAAAGGTGCGGTAGTGTTTGTGTGTGTGTCTGTGTATGTGTGTGAGTATACTAGATACAAGATAGACTACTAGGTAGTACGTTATGAACATCATTTTTACATTAAAGACAGCCACCATAACGCCCGCCTGCCTTAATAGTGTTTTAACTGGAAAGAAAAAGCTGCGAACAAACTCCCCAGTAACAAATTTCTGTCTGCTTATTTACGATACGAGGTAATTTAATGTCTTAAATAAAATATTTTCGTTCAAGTACAAAAAAAAATACCTATACGTATCGATGTAACTGGCTCATTCGTCTAGTGGTAAGCGTAAGCACACTAGCTAGGTCGCTAGTCCTAGATTTGATTTCCAGGTCGAGCAAAGTGTTAATAAGTTTTCCATAAAATTCTTCAAGCAGCTCGGAATTCGGATTTGAGCTTCGTTAATGGTAATAGGTTCTTATCACATTGGACCTTAACATTATAGCGAATTGTAGGTGTATAATGTACATTAGTACATTTCCGCCTAAACTTTAGGGGAATGCAGGCGTGATGGTATGTGATGTTATGATTGTAACCCACTTCTACATTGAGTGACTATACCCGTGTCACATAATTACTGACCTGATAATACGCCTAGTTACGTTTCGTGGAATTCCTCTTGTATTAGCATAAATAGTAGCGTCTCAAGGTGAGCGCTCATGTCAGCGACCGCTCAGTAGGGCCAATCTCGTCAGTTTCAAATTTAAATAGCTTCCTTTGATAAAAAATGTTACGTGAATGAGCCCTGTGAATGGCGCCAAAGATTTTATGTTGTGTTTTTTTGCCAATATTTTGTAGTGTAGGATTTTTTGGAGTATTCCCGTTTCAGCACCTATTTTTTGAGCACCTATACATTGAGCACCGGGAATGGGAATACCTTTGATGCTCAATGCATAGGTGCTCAAAAAATAGGTGCTGAAACGGGAATATCATTCACATAATTGATATTTTCATTTGAAAGTATGTCTAATTTTGCATGCCGCTTGATGGTTGAATATGGTGATACTCTGTACCTATTCTTAAGAACTATGTCTACAATACCCATATGTCGCAAAATAAATTATTTGAATTTGAATTTGAATTTGAATACTCCAAAGAATACTTCGATTTTTTGGGTTAAAATAGTGTCAAGTATTTTGTACAATGTTTTACAAACGCCTTCATTTATGTGACCCTGTGGGTAGTGCAAAATATCGAGCGGTATTTCGCCGGTATTTTGTGAAGTTCTGTAGCTAAAGTGAAACCAAAATACCGCGCCCTACCGTCCAGGTAAGCGGTATACTTTTGTTGGATTTGTAGCGGTAGCGATATCCACTTAGCTTACCGCATACCCATTTCATTTTCGCATTTATCTAAATAGAACTTTCATTAATTCGCACTACTGGGAATCAAGTTTTTAAAGTAGAGGGATGTACATTCGCACAGAGTGCAATTGATGCACACAGTAATTAAATTATGTGTCACATTCGTTCGCAATATAATGTATAATCGTAACAAAATTTAATCAACACGATTAATAATGATTACATTGTTGCATTAAATAAAGCTGTCTTAATTTCCTTCATTACAATAATGACAGCGAATGAAGCGTACATAAGTGTTGGCGTAATTATTCAGCGCGAACGCACCGGAATGAACGCGGACTATAATCGTTGGAGGTCGGCGCGCGCGCAAGCCAATACCCTACCGCTCTATAGAAATTAGTTCGACTTCACGCTTTACGCTACGTTATCGTACACACAACTCTCTTTATATTTATGAATAGATATTGACATTAGTATCCCTCAATAGGTTAGTAAATTATACTATATTCTTCTATATACTATTTTTCAATTGTCTATGTTCTAGAACGTTTAATTTTATCTAAAACTCTGGCCTCGTTTCAGTAATTAGGTAGCGTCACGAAGGTGTAATATTATTTTACATAACAGTTTGCTACGTAAAAAGATAATTGAAATAAGGACATGCCTATATTACCCACTACGTTATCTTCTAACGTGTCCATACATACTCCATAATTTGTCATAGAGCGTGACATGCGCAGCCAAAGATGCCATATTGTGACCAGAAATTAAATTATTTTGCTTTTAAATTGCAATAGCGGTCGAAAACGTTACTAACCTCTTTTAGTTCGACTCTAAAAATGGCACAGGATGACGACCGATTGATAAACCGATATCATCTCTTTGTTGCTATATCTGCATGAGCATCACGACTCATTGGAAACAATCCTTTTATTGGCTAAACGATCACGTTCGGCAAAACTACCACAATGTTATATTGAACTCGTTTTGTTATTTGTCTTTCAAGTAAACATTAATATTAATTTCCTCGGTCCTTTGCATTACAATGAATATGAATAGATGAAAATTAATGGTAAATAATGTCATTTGTTGACTGTTATTGTATATTGCACTCGGTGTCAGAATTAACGTAATAATGTCAACTCAATAATTATACAAAAATAATAATAACTAGCCGTTCTTGCTTTGTTCTGTCCAATTTAAAAGTTCATGGGTTGAAGGACTTCAAAGGGCAAAAGTAATACATTAAAAACTTAACTCGGCATTTTCTATATTTAGAGTTTAACAAACTAGCAAGTTACGCACAATTTCAAGACATTATCGATGACATGATCGATGTTATTGTTTATATTTGGTTGCCTGGGTGACACGACACGGCGCGGGTCGTCGCGGACGCTCCACAATTGCAACATCCGACCCGCCGTCTGCCGCGACAATTGCGTCTGCCCACCAAATTGCTGCACCCAGAAAACGGCCACCGAGAAAACTGCAACTATGACCTCATCCTATTGTAAACTGCACGT
This sequence comes from Acronicta alni, assembly GCA_964056405.1. Classification (NCBI taxonomy): domain Eukaryota; kingdom Metazoa; phylum Arthropoda; class Insecta; order Lepidoptera; family Noctuidae; genus Acronicta; species Acronicta alni. The sequence goes on from OZ043918.1 coordinate 11,874,303, forward strand.
AGGAGTGACCGCTAAATGGATATAACGTTACTAGCAATTAAGGACTCGCAGTATTATTGTAGTACGACAATGCGTGACCGAACGCTATCAATTTTGTTGGCAATTAAGAAAAACATTCGGAGCGGCAGCAAGGCCGGTCGTTCACCCCTCGGACCCCGCCATTAGCCGAGTGAATTATGAACGAATCTAGTAAACGTAAAACATCACCAATACTCGTGATTACGTGTTTGTATCGCGCGACATTGGAGCATTACCTCATATAAGTGGACGACCTCTTTATCGGTCATCTTGGACGTTACGTGCATTTATTATTCAAATTCAAAGTGTCTGTGACTAACAGCCTATAATATACGTGCTCTGCGTAGTAAGTGATTGAGTAACTTTGACACTTCGTCGCCCAAATGTTTTATATACTCGTACCACTAAGTGGACAGATCCATATGTCGGACGCTCAATAAACCAAACTGCCACCCAATGTGGCAAACGCCAGCGTGGTGGTAGCGTTGGTGGTAGTCTGGTGGCCAGTTGGAGGTAGCGGGATAAAATGGACTATTTGAAAAATGGCTCGTCCTTATCTGCAGAGGAAGACAAGTAGCTAGTCCTTTGCCTTACAATAACATTAATTAAAGACAAAGAAGCAGGTGGTTAGCTTGACGATAAGCGCTATGGACGATAGAAACACAAGCACCCGTCGTGATTACACTGTTATTATACACATTCTTCTCAGTCGTTCCCTCACTGCTGAGGATCGTGACTCTGTTTCAGTCTATCGATAATGTGCCTCCATCTGTTACGATCAGCCGCTTGATGGAGTGCGGCACTGACTGGTATCTCCAGCTGTTCGGATAATATTATACACATAAGAAATGTATTAGTACGCCTACTCTACCCACTCTCCTTTCTTCCAGTCCATCCAAAGGTAGTCTGGAAGAGATCGGTTTGTGCGATAAGACCGCCCCCGCCCATTCCTACTCCAACTTTAAAAAAATGAAAAATGAAAAATCGTTTATTGCCAGAAATTTTTACATTATTGGTTATGCCCTAGATCCTACACTAGGATTCCCTGTGTTGTAGGACCTAGGCTCTGCGATCCGTTCACAAAAACTTAATTCTAGAACTTAAAACCTAAACTAGAACAATCAACATAATTTGAGTGTGTGTGTGTATGGTGTGTGTGCTGTTGAGTGTATGTCTGTGTGTGTGTGTCTGTGTTTGTGTGCGTGTCTGCATTACTTACTCTAGAATTTTGATAAATTCTTCGGTTTGGTTGTAATTCAGCGTAAGGAGCCAGTGAGTCACTAATTTTTTGCATTTACTTTTGGTTTCTTTTATGATATTGTGTAGGTTGTTTATTTTCCCATATATGTATGGTCCCATAAAACCAGAAGATTTTCTACCTATAGATTTATAACACCTAATTCTGTCCCATCTTACTTTCCGATGAGAGTGACTTTGAGTACAGTGGTTTAGCGAGATTTTATGGAACCGTAGAGTAATACTAAGTATGTATAGCTGTCTAACTCTGACTGTCTAACTTTGTCACATTTGTTTTTGTAATTGTGTCTTGGTGTGCAATAAAGCCTATATATAAATTACATAACTATGGCAAGGACATGAGAAATAACTCCCTATAAAATATCTATAGACTGGTTGCGAATCGATTTATTAGCATAATTATCACTTAATCAAGTACGTTTTTAGCCCTAAATCATATTTTGTGTAATTTGTTAAGCCTTTTCTATTTAAGAATACATTAAATTATTATTATTATTATTTCCTATTAGCCCAGTAATATTTATTTTACTGGTTACATTATCTATTCAAACAGTAGTGCAATAAGTTAGCTAACTAACTGCAAAATTTGGCGGAGGTCACCTAGAACTACTCGGCAGTAGGCTTCCTTAATTAAAACTATAAACAGTTTACATTATTGTCATAAAAAAGTAACTAATACAACTTTATTATTGTCTAACTTTTATTTTTCCAACACCTGTGATGGACGTTGTCTATTTTTGTTGTTTTCTTGTTTGTTTTTCCTTTATGTAAGTTAAGCTGAATATATGTTTTTTACAAAATTCACGCAAATTGAAAGAAATAATAATGTTTTGATTATATTGAACAGATTGTTTTCTGTGCCTGTGATAATTTGTGTTTGTAAACCCACTCACGATAGGTACCAGAATTTGAATATCGAAATTTCTTTATTTAACATAAAATATAGTTACCTACATTTCTCTTTGAAACATTTTATCATAAAAACATACTTAATGTTTGTTTGGTACAGAATAATTGTGTCTATATAAAACATTTAACTTAGAATTGCATAGGATCATTACAACATTGTGTTATGTTTACAAACAAACAGATAACTATACTTACTATACTATAAATTGACTTGCATTTAGTCAATTCACGAGCAGGTAATGTATAACATTATAATTAGTTCTGAGTATAACAGCCAGTGAGTAGCCAGAATCCATATATAGAAAGAAAAAGAAAGAAATATACCTACTTATTTAGTTAATTATGGAAACGATTGATGAAGTTACGATTTTCTCTTGTATAAAGAGACAATCCTAACGTTGGGCAACATTAAACCCAGACCTTGATGTGTTCTCTGAGTCGCTCGCAAAATACAAGCTTAAAATAGTATCCAAAGCAACTTTACCCTTCTAGATTAAAGAATTCTTCAAACAATTTAGTATAATTATATATTGTTATTATTGTTGTATTGTATCTATATGTATATGTTCTATCTATCTTATTATCTAGTTTTGTTTTATAATTTTGTAGTTCCAACCAAATCATATACAAAATTTGTAATAAATATATTATGTTTGTGTGCTTCAGTAGTAAATGTTGTGTATATCTGTAATTGGCATATGTATCAGACCTTTTCTATGTACCTTTTCTAATAAATGTAAAAATATGTATGCTGTTGGTGTACCTACCTTATTAAATAAATAAATAAATTAAAAAAAGTATATATTTTGTAAATTATTTGGCAAACGGCCGTACCCCTAAAAAATAAGTCTATGCATATCTAATCGCCTTAATTAACCAATCAACCATTTTCGCCAAACTAAGTACTTAATATTAATTAGTCACACAATTAAGAATCCTTCACGCCGATTACAGAAGCGCTTATTAAGACAACCACCAAATATTCGATTAATTAAAATGTAACCTTTTGATCTTGATATAATTGCGGTCCACCGGATACCATCGAGGATCAAATGTGATTACTATTGTAATTGAATTTAAATCGATTTTATTCCGAGAGATTCTTGTTTATTACGTACACAGAGTTTAAGCCTCGGGACATTTGAACGGGAGACCGGATGTACATTTTCCTTTTTAATACTTCTCGTCTTTCAGCAATACAAAATGTCAGAATCATAAATAGATCTTTTAAAAAAAAAACAGTGATAGCGTAGTGATATGACCACACGTCAAAGTCGACACGTCTTGAGTTCATCAGCCTGTCCCACTGCTGGGCACGGGTCTCCTCTCAGAATGAGAAGAATTAGGCTATAGTTCACCACGCTGGCCTAGTGCCGGTTGGCAGACTTCACACAACGGCGAATAAATCTCTAAGGCATGCAGGCTTCCTCACGATGTTTTCCTTCACCGTTCAAGCGAGTTATATTAGTTATTAATACGTGTGCCTTGGAATCGAACTCGAGACCTTTGACATGGCAGTTTATGGCCATATTACTACGCTATCATTGCTCTCATCTATCTATCTATTATATGCTAAATTTAAATTAAAGAACTGGACATTATGTTTACCAAGAAAACACTAAAAGTCCCTGAAACTATACAAGTTGTGATGAATTTGTTTAATAGTTGGTATTTCTTTCTGTTTATTATCCGTGCCTCGGAGAGCACGTAAAGCCGTTGGTTCCGGTTGTCATACGAACATCTATGATAACCGTAAGTGGTAGTCAGAACCCTGACAACTAGTCTTTCCTCAGGATATCGGTATTACCCAGGAAATTGGGTTGCGGAGGTCTGATAGCAGTCGCTTCGTGTCATCATCAACCCATCTACTGTCCCACTGCTGGGCACGGGTCTCCTCTCATATTGAGAGGGATTAGGCTATAGTCCACCACGCTAGCCTAGTGCGGGTTGGCAGACTTCACAAACCGTCGAGAAAAATCTCTAAGGCATGCAGGTTTCCTCACGATGTTTTCCTTCACCGTTAAAGCGAGTGATAATTAATTATTAATACGTACATGAATTCGAAAAGTCAGAGGTGCGTGCCTTGGGTTCGAACTCGAGACCTTCGACTTGGCAGTTCAATGGTCATACCACTAGGCTATCACTGCGCGTCGCTTCGTGTAAAAACCTGATATTCAGCCGCACCTGGTTAGACTGGAAGCCGACCCCAACATAGTTGGGAGAAAGCTCGCAGGATGATGGTATGGATAGAATGGTTGGTATATACCAACCAATCAGTCTTGATTTCTACATTTTCTATTTACTGTAGACGTGTAAACAGGGCTTTAGACACATAATGAAATCAAATCCATTATTGGCGACGTACTGAAGACAGTCTGGACGGGTCGGCCTGTCCATCTTCTATTGTGATACGTAAATAATAACAATAGGTCTACCTAGGCCTATTGACACATAATGGTGTTTATTAAAAACCTTTTTGTGAATAAGATGAACAAGTTGCTATTCGAGGATGGTTACTCGACTATGTATAAGTAAATCCTATCCTACTTTCTACTAATATTATAAATGTGAAAGTTTGTGAGGATGGATGTATAGATGTGTGTTACTCTTTCACGCTAAAACTACTGAACGGATTTTGATGAAACTTTACAGTATTATTATTTATACGTCAGAATATAACATACCTTTAAGATATAATTAATATCGATTTTAAGTTAATTAGCAAAATTACAACGACAACTTTTCTAAGCGGACGAAGTCGTCGACAGAAGCTAGTAGAAAATAAGCCAAAGATTTGCCTTCCTGTTTTTTTTAAATTGTCATTAGGTTCGAATTTGACCGTTACTTTGCCTGTTGGTAAACACAAAACAGTGCAGTCTACGATGAAGCAAGCTTACCCAGGAAAACCTGTTAACTTGAGCCTTACCTAAGAAGCATTATTCTCCAAGCCTATTCTCAACTATGTATAGTCAACCAGGGTAATTGTAAACAGTAAATGCTAGGGGTAATTGAAAGCGGTATGGTATTACCGCTGTTTCCAGTTACCCCTTGCATTTAATCTTGCTTTAATGTCATAACTGATCAATACTAATAACCTATAATACATGTATTTTCCTAGTTTAGGTATTAGTAGTACGAATATTGTGTCTATACCTATTTTATCTGTACCTACTGTCATGTTAAGCTGAATGTGTTTATTTGTGTAATATTTTTTTTATTATAATTATTTATTTTTTAACATTACCCCTTGCATTTACTGTTTACAATTACCTTGGTTGACCCTATATTGGCGTATAAGCCGACCTCAGGCTTCCATACCAACTAGAACCGATTGAATATCAGTACTTTTCACTGCGATCACACCGCATCCCAATTATTCTAATCCAAAAAAAAATATTGAAGTTCGAATAAAGACTAGACTTCCTATAGTTAAAATAGACTTTAGTAAATGTCAAAATGTAATATAATCAACTAATAAAAGCGTCAAACGTGAACGAATAGTACTTTATAAATGGAATTGAGATTAAACATTTCCCTAAAGGGTCACCTGTATCAGCGTCATAAATAGAAATTATATTTAATAAATAAATAAATAAATATTCTTGCACAATTTTACACAGCACCATCTAGTCCCAAACTAAGCAGAGCTTGTACTATGGGTACTAGACAATGGATATAATACTTATATACTTTTTTTTTCTAAATACATACTTATAATACATAGGAAACACCCAGACAAACACAAACACTTATGTTTGACGACGTGATCAGCAGTCCGACACGCGAACCACTAGACCACAGACGTCGTCATTTAGGTTTATATTTTATATTTAGAAGCTCTAAGGAGCCCTAGCCGCTGAAAACAGTACTAAAGCGCACCAAGAGCTTCTACCACAAACGTTTATTAACATTTTTATCACATTTTTGTCTAGAGCAGTGCGCGTTCAAACTTTGTGGCCGACCACCGAGATTTGTTTTTTTAATTTTGGGTCAAAACAATACAAGGAAATAGATAGGACTCTTACAAAAATTTCCACAGGAACGGTTATATGGCACCTACATCCAACAGCTTCCAGCTAAAAGATATTAGAACTGATCTGTCGCCATTATATGGAAAATAATTTTCAAAATGGCGTATCTAACATTAATTTTGATACGGTATTATGAAAGATTTCATACTGAGAAAAAAACTCTTTTGAGAATAAAGAGATTATAGGATTATACCTAATTAAGAAAGTATCTATTATAAATGTCTGTACCTACTAACGATTCGAAAAACGCTTGTAGCTATTTACAAAAAGCTAATAAAACCGAGTGGGAAGTAAATTGCGTGTCAAACAAATATTATTATTATCTTCCCTTATTTCAGCTACTATTAACAATTTTTATGTTACAAACAGTAATCACATTAAGTTATTAGTAATTTCACAAAATGTCGTTAACGGTAAGTGCTTTTTAACATTTATTTAGATTTTATTATATTTTTTCCATGAAGACTAATAAGCATAGGTATTTAATTCTTCTGAATTTCAGTAAGAAAAATAGCTAACCTTGTTTTTGAGATTAGACTGTGTTAAGCAGAAACTAAGTGATAACAATCAAATTGCTTTTAATATTTAAAATTTATTACCGTGAAAACATTTAATGTGCAACTTTAATATCATTTTAATGTATGTTCACCCAACATTATAATTATTTAAGTTTGTAATTTCGCATTTACTTGAATAATTTTAATTATAAATGTTTATTATGTGGGTTTTTATAAGAGAATGGAAGCTGGCTTGTAAGCGTGCCTTGCCTACATATTAAGCATAAGAGATATGTACAAACTATTATTATATTCTTTTTTTAAACTTTGCGCGACGACGCTCATGTTTTTTTACTGACTGTTGCTTCAGGTCTTACCTATATATAATACTCTAGCAAGGGGTTCTTCAAGAAGGGAGTGAAAAGATTTTTACATGGTCGGCAACGCGCAAGGGATACCCCTGGTTTTGCAAGTGTCTATAGGCTACGGTAACGGCTTACCATCAGGTGGGCCGTAAGTTTGTTTGCCATCTTAGTGGTATAAAAAAATCTACATAAATAAATGAGATCGGTAAAACGCCGCCCCGAGAAAATTATAGATTGTATCAATTTGAGCAAATATATATTTTAAAGACACAAAGTCAATATTTTAATTAATACAGGATAGCGCCAGTTTTTTTAACTGCCGTAATTTCATGGATGCAAGATAGGAGACACCATTTTCGATTTCTACTTTCTACCATTCGACTTTGAACCTGTCATAAAATTCCGAATTCATACAAATATCGATAACTACGTTTAGGTGCCAGTACAACAGTAGAATGTTAATTACGAAATGTCACGTGCAAATCGAGAAAAAACTACCTACATGACATGACCGATGTTGGCCATGATGGATGGCGCATCAATATTCGAGGCAAATAGTGCCAGATTAACCGGCGGACTCGCGGGACGTGACACTAGTCTTAAGCAGCGTGACACAGACAGACATGTAACAATTAAAATGATATAAAACACGACGGTGGAGTCCGGCCGTGAAATATAAAGTGAGTTCTTTTTGCAAAAAACTGATACTTTAGTTTGAGCACGGAATGGGTTAAATTCCGATGTATATTGACGGAAAATTTACTTAAGAACTATATTTTGAGGATTTTTTTAGACAGAGCTATGTTTCTGGATACCATGCCACGGAGAGCTTCTGCTCCTACTGAAAAATCTTATAGAAACACTATTTAGTCGTAGGGTCGACCTGCAAAAAGTCACTTGTTATAGTACCTAAGAAAGAAAGAAGAAAGAAAAGATATTTATTTGGCCAAAAACATGTGAGACCTTACGAGTACACATAAATGAAAATAAAATCCATAAACATGCAACACTTAAAATAAGGTATAAAATAAAATAATAAAGAAATACTAAAAAGGTTATGCATGTGTCTCACGGCTGGGCCAAATGGGTCTCCAGATCAGCATACTGCCAAACACAATTAGTGCTTGACGCTGGTTTTCATCTGGAGCCCTAGTGTTTCACGGGTGTCAATCAGAAATTAAATAAGACAAACAAACAACAAAATTAACACAGCAAAGATAAAACAAAAACCACACACATCTGTGATTATTAAGCATCAAATTAATACCACAATAGTAATTCTGGTACTTAAAAAGTGTTCAAAATATAATTTCGGCCCACTTTCATTGTCATAAACGTCAGAAATTTTTGTTGTTAATTCATCATTTGACATGTTAAGAAATAGTCAATTTCTTAAATTGTAATTATATTTTGAAATTTTTTAAGCACCAGAATTACTCTAGTTATGTCTGACAAATTCCATTAGAGAAAGACTAGTGCATAAGTAAAAAATATATTGTGAAATACCGATTACAAGATTTTTTAGCATCTTTCGAGAATCCCTCGTTCCGAGAATCTGTCAATCTGCAGATTTCTATTATGCTAAACTGTAATTTTACGAATCTGACATTGCATCAGCTGTCATATTGCATTGTTGACGTAACACACCCAAACACTACGAATTGATTGATAATCCTGCAATCAATTTAGTTTGTGGGCTATATAATAAAGCTAAAAGGTGTGTAGTGTTTATTAAAAGCTTATTCAAACATACTCGTTCATTATTTAACATTCTCTTTTAAAAACCGTTAATAAATTCTTATCGGTGTAATAAGTGTTGAAAGTTTTTTATTAAGTTTTCTTGTAGAGTTGTCTGTTAATTAATGTCTTATTTATTAGTTATTGCTTTAACGTTATCGTGATAGTAAAATAAGAAGTATTTAATGGTTTTTATCACTCGTTCTTATATGTTGATCGGAAGGTTATAATTATATGGAATTGAGCATGTTTTACATACAAATTAGGAATTAAATATTCTTTTAGAGCCGTAGATGTTTTTTTTTCTGTTTATTATTTATTTTTAAAAGCCAAAGCTGGATATACAAAACAGCACTAAGCCTGACTTTTTGGGCTAATACCCAAAAAGTCCCGCTTAGTGCTGTTTTTTTAAGCGAAACAATAATAATATTTTTTTAAATAAAAGTGTATTGATTACGACAAAATGTTCAATGTCTGTGTTAAATAGTTTCAGGGCTGTGGCCCGCCAGGCAAAAACACCCGCCTGGTTGGAGGATCCTTCCTTTTCGTAGGAGGGGCAACACACCTCGCCTCTCCACGGATTTAAGTCTGTCTCATTCTGTGAGGAGAATGCTGTTGCATGCCCAGTATGGGTTGATGATGAATTGATGATGTACGTGACAGACAAACAGGCGCGTCGGTGACATCGAACGGTTTCATTCTTTTGTTTTGATTCAAAAAATACCCATAACGTACAAATTACGACGTAAAATATTAAATTAAATGTTTGCAAACAGCGAAGCGAATAAGTTGATCTGCGCTTAAGTGTACCTACAATAAATTCTAATTTGGCTTGTATTAGCTCAAAATATTTGGCGATTATGTTTAACAAACATAAACATTTCGTATATCTATATAACGTGAAAGTTCATTCGACTTTATTACGTGTTAGGACAATATTTGTTCCGTGTTGTCAGGGTGCGTGGGAAGGTCTTGTGTAAATTAGGCATAGGACGCACTATTTAAATATTTGCGTGAAACGAAGAAACAGTCACTGTTTTGTTTTTAATAATTGATAATCTTGATTGTCTTAGTGGTAGAGCATTAGGTGCTAGAGGTCGAGGCTTTGATCCTCGCATGGATCACATATTTGTATGGTTTCCAGATGAAATGTATGATTATAAAATGGCACGATACAGCTAGGAGAAAATCCTTGTGTGTGGCAATATTAAAAAAAAAAGTCAATCAACTTTTTATTCTTTACCTATAAATCCTGTTACTATAAGCTCAAGCACAGATACAATATTGGATGCTACGTGTTGTGATATCTTTTTTATCAATGTGTGTGAAGTAGCGAGCATTCCGAATTTAAGCAAGTTGTTTCGTCATTCGAGTTCAAGTGTCTACTCGTTGTATTTCAGCGAATATTTAATTAAAAGAGAAAATTAGACAGCTATATATTAAGGGCTTTTTCAGATACAGACGGCTTATGTCTGCGCGGGGTCTTGAGTGTCGTCAAACCACGGATTAAATTATAACGATAAATAAATAGCTTTTAATTTTTCTATACTGCCGAGGACTCATAATCACGCGCTTCAATTGAACGCCCTTATTAACACTTTATTTAGTTTGCAGGATAAAAATCTACATTTTTTTACAACACACTCTAGTAATGTTTCCGTCCAATTTGTACTTGACATCGAAACATCGAGGGTCTGGGTAATAACTCCTACAATTACTAGAAAGGAAAGCAGCTGTTACTTTTTAAAATTCTGCATTCATAAAGTCTAGAAATTATAGGAAGCGTCGACATCTTAGTTACAGGTAAACGTGCAGTAAGACATGACAGTAATTTATTTGAGTCGGGACTATGTGTTTTTTGTGCGAGGACATGTAATTTAATTTATCACTTTCAAGATAACTGTAATCGAAGGAAATCGGTAAGTGTAGTAATCAATTATAAGTGTGAAAAGAAGGTATACCTCCCTCATTTATAGTGGAAAAAACAACATTAGTTATTTTATCTGACATAAAAAGGAAAAACATAATCAATTTAAAGCTGTGATATAATATTATTAATGTTTATTTTCTATCTACTTTTTAACTTCTTCTTTTTAACCCAAAAGTTGACTGGCAGAGAATGCCATATGGCTTGAAGTCTGCCTTATAATTATGATACTATGTACATACATGTAGAAATAATTATTTATTTATTTAAATATTCCAGTGAAGTGATTATGGTCTGCCAATTCACAGGTCTTGACTTTTCAGCACACCTCTGACTTTTGCCAACACTGTATGTATTGATTTCTGACATTTACGCGAATATTATACATTGAGAAAATGGTCACTATACCATGGACGCTCTAAAGGGTCCGAAACGTCGGTCGATTAATATTATAACGAGATAAAATCCGTAAAAAGTAGTTTTATTTCAACCCTGTATGTAATAATAGTTAATTATTACTTGCAAGGAAAACATCCCCAGAAAAACCTGAATACCCAACTCATAGTTTTATTCTGATGCAGTCCAGCAGTGAGACCGTAAACGAGTTGATGAAGAGATGAATTAGAAATGAGCAAAATAGTGTATATAAAAAAAACAATGTACTTTTAATAAAACCTGCACAGTTTAAGCTGATTTAGCGAAGTAGAGAACAAAAAGAAATAACGTCTTCAATTTTAATTAAAATACATCAATCTGTTTACGAAAATATAATTAATTTTACTTGACGTAGTAAATGACTTGCTTGGCCACACGAAATAAACGATTCAATACCAAAAACGCTGGCTGTAGTTCAAAAATGCATCTTTTATTTATGGTATTTTATCATTTTCTTGCGAACCTGTCATAGCCTTTTGATAAACGAAGCTTGTTTGGTATCTTCGGGTCTCTGAAGCCCCATCTGTCTTCCTAACTACCTTCATGATAACATTGAATAATATATTTTCTATGTGTACGTTCCCGAAATACTCAAACTATCCTATAATATTTATACTTTGAAATAAAACTACTTTTTACGAATTTTATCGCGTATATTGTATTATTAATCCCGACGTTTCGAACCCTTTACAGCAAATTAATATTATAAATGCAAAAGTAACTCTTTCTGTCTGTCTGTTACGCTTTCACGCCTAACCGCTGAATTGATTTTGATGAAATTTGGTACAGAGATATAATAGACCTTGGAAGAGGATATAGGCTACCTTTTATCTAGAAAAAAACCCTTAGGATGCGCGCGCAACAGCTATAAATCAATTATAATAATATTACTTCTTCTGAATTTGTAATTCTTCAAAGCCACACATTTATTAAAAAAATATTATGCGGTATGCTTAACAATATCTGTGACATTATTTTGTGCAAAAATAAATCGGTTAAACAAACGAAACGCAAGAATGTTTCGCTATACAAACAAATTAATAACTAGAAAAATATTTTTAACCCGTTCAACGGTTGAACAAACAAGATTATTTAATTACTCTGACAGCTTCCAATTCCATACAAAATTTCCAACTAGAGCGTTCCATTATGCTTAAAAAGTTGTTAGCATTGGAATTTTTCGTATACTTTCCCCGGGTGAATCCATTCCCTAAACCAATTTGGTAGCAAATCAATCCTGTTACTATATCAACAGGCGTTTCTGGTAGTGTCAATAAAATTACTGAACAAGTGTCATCGAGGGATCGACGGAATCGCGCGGCGGCCATCACTGACTCGTTTTCGGGAGGTCATTGCGCGCCGGCGCTGACGTCACCGATGACCTTGACGCGTTCGAGTCCCGCCCGCTCTCCGGCCGCCTCGCACTGCACGCATGAAAAATGTCGCTGTCAAAGCGCGGGTGTTTGCTTGCCGCTTTACTGAGCGGCCATGTTTATTTTCTTCTAGGTTAGCTTCTGAGTGTTATGCTAGACGAAATGTTATTTTCTTGTGAAGAATTGAACTATATTGGGTGGATAAGAATATGTATAATTTGTCTGAGTAAGTAGGTAACTAATTCCCAACATCTTTTTGTATCTATAAGTACAAAAAATTGTATCTATACAAAATTTCAAGCATTCATAATAATTATCATTTTTTTGTTTTACAATTATTCTATGATCCACTAGCCTACCCAATATCGATGCTGTTATATTTCATTGTTGACTGCAATTTTCGTCTTAGTAAATACCGAGATATACAGATAACAGTATAAGCTAATACCTACCTACTCGTAACTTTAAATTTTTTGATATTATATGTAGATTAGCAAACAAATAAATAAATTAAAAAAAAATACTTTTTTTGGGACAATTTCACACAGCACCATCTAGTCCCAAACTAAGCAAAGCTTGTACAGAGGCCAGCACATCAAGCTATCACAATCTGTCAAATTACTTTGATTGATTTCCAACTTTAACACAAAACTATAAGGTTCATATTCAATTGGGAAACATTGACAGTTTTGGATAGGTTGACCTGCTGGCGCCTGTACTATGGGTACTAGATGGACATACAACTGAAACAGCAACAACATAATACACTTTAAATTCTCATAAATAAAAATTGAAGAATTACAAAGAAAACAAGCATCTTCAAACATCTAGGTTTCTAAACCTGTATTTGATAGTTTAAGAGTTTTTAAATAAATAAATTAAAATTAAATTAAATTAAAAATCTCTAGCCCATTCACTCTTTTGGGCGTTAGCCCATCCCTAATAAGCCAGTCTTTCAATTTACTCGAACAAGATGACATCTACAGACACCGCTGTGTTATCCATCATCATCATAATCTTTTTCAGTAAGTAAAGAGGTTAACACATCACGCTACCACAATCTGTCAAATTTCTTTAATTGATTTTCCACTTTAATACAAAACGGTAAGGTTCATATTCGATTGGGAAAATTTGACAGTTTTGGATACCTGACCTGCTGGCGTCTGTACCTACATCTAATTTGAGTTTCCTTTTATTTGGCAGGACTGTATTAGTAACATCATAAACAACAGCTTTTGTTTTAAACTAAAATCATTCAGACATGACGCACTTCTTTAACCCTAAATGATTAAGTACCTATTGTATAATTATTGCCTATGTGGGTGCGACCTGAGTGCGACTCCTATGCAGGAGATTCTGGGTTCGATTGCCAGGTCCAGCAGTGTTTAGGGATTTTTCTATGAAATTCTTAGTAGCAGCGAGTTTAAGTTCGTGGCTGGTTATTAGCAATAGGCTCGCTCCCTATTACATTGGAGACTTAGAGGTGTATATGTGTCCATTGATACACCTCTACCTAACCCTTCAGGAATGCAGGCGCAATAGTAGGTTGTATTATGATCGCAAATATAATGCACACTCAAAGTTTAGAAATATTAATACTTATGTATTATAAGTACCTATGTATTTATAAAAAAGTTAATAAGTATTATATTCATTGTCTAGCCCCCATAGTACAAGCTCGGCTTAATTAGGGACTAGATGGTGCTGTGCAAAAAGTTCCCAAAACATTTTATTTTTTTTATTTCCAGAAAACCAAATTCAAGTTCAGATACAAAAAAAATGAACATAAATAAAGAACTCGACATTAAAATACAATTTTTGTGAAATAAAATAAAACGTTTCATCAAATGAAAATTAATTAAAAAATTCTATGGTTTCACCGCAGACTCGATCAATTTGTCTAAAGTGGTGGGCATATCCTAAAATCAGTATTTCGGAACTGTCACGACACGGGCCATGTCACCAACAGACATTGTAAGTCCTGAGAGTATTGTGATTAATTAGCAATTAGTGTTGTAGAGGCCGGGTGATTCAACTGTCTGACATTACATGCCCTTGCGCCGTCCTCCTGTAAGTTAAACTTAGGGCTGCCCACAACACGCAGTTTGTTAACTTTAAATTTTTACTTAATTATTTTAGTAGTTTTTGTTATTTTTTTTTTATGCAAACATAAATTTTAATTAAGAAAACTTTACTTAATACCTAGAACATTATTAAATAAAAGTACACAAAAGAAATGTAAAAAAACCTTATATTGGTATCCTTACATGTTGATTAAAGTTTTAATTAAGTTATATCACTCATTTATTTGCGTACCTACGGGTTAGGCAGAGGTGTATTCATCTATACCAACATTACGCGTTATGTTTTTAGGTCCCGTGTTAAAGCATATTACCGTTAAACAGGCATAAATTCAAAATGCAAGCTGTTTCAAAGACGTAGTCACTTAAATCACTTACTCGTTACCAAAACTAAAAAGTTGTTTGAGATTTTTATAGTATTTTTTTCTTAAATTTTATTTCGAGGCAGCCCTAACTAAAGCCAGCGTTGTATTGAGCGGTCAACCTCGTTTTTCTTCATTTCTACATTGATAAATGTCAAAACTACGCGATATGGAATCCGCACGCATTTTGATACTTTGGACACGAAACGTATTTACCTATGAGTAGGTACTTATTATGTTTTTTTTGTTAAAGTGGACATTTCCGGCACATAGTGGCCTTAAGGTTTTCACAGGCAGAGATTAAGACGGATGACTAATATCGTTGAGATAGCAACCGGGTTGCTATAAAAAAACTTCTAGTTTTTTTGTTGACATAGTATATTTAATATGACTGAGCTTCAATGTGCATAAGATAAAGTACACCAATCATTTATACGGTAACGTTTTTGAACTGTGAATGTAATAGATTAAATCAGAATTCTTTTTTCAAATTCTTTTTTATTTACGTCAGGGTTCGAGACATCGAGAATGGTGCTCAATCGCAAATTACATTTATATACGTACAGACGCCAGCAGGTCAAGCTATCCAAAACTGCCAACATTTCCCAATTAAATATGAACCTTATTGCATTGTTTTAAAGTTGAAAATCTATCAAAGGAATTTGACAGATTGGGGTAGCTTGATGTGCTGGCGTCTGTACATACTACTGCAGTACCATTTTTATGCATTGCATTTGAATACCACATGCATGACCACCACGCTGGCCTAGTGCGGGTTGGCAGACTTCACACGCCGTTGAAAAAAATCTCTACGGCATGCAGGTTACCTCACGATGTTTTCCTTCACCGTTTAATCGAGTGATAATTAAATATTAATTCCAATTCCCCCAGGATGCAAATATTTATGTGATGAGCGTGTGTTTTTGTTTGACTGGGTGTTTAAAAAAGTATTTTATCCATTGTCTAGTACCCATAGTACAAACTCTGCTTTGTTAGGGACTACGTAGATGGTTCTGGGCAAAAATGTCCCGAACATTAAACAAAAAAAAAACTAAATCTAAACTCACCGTTTATTAAAGCGAATCCGTCGGAAGCGTTCGTAGATATCGTCAGTATAACACTGTATCTGTGGACAAACAATTTTGATCATTATCGTCATCATCATATCAGCCACAAGAGGTCCACTGCTGAATAAAGGCCTCCCCGATGCTATACATCTACTACAAGCCGCTGTGGCTCTTTCTTTAAAAGGCCATTTCAGACATTGTGACACACATATTTGATAATAAAATGTCTGGATTAAAAGAAAGCATGATTCTCTGAGTTTGTCTCGGTGTTTCTTCTCAGAGGTCGTCAGTTATGAAATGCCGGCGCCATATAGCATAAAAATTTCAAAACATTGACTTGTAAAAGTATCTTTAAAAGATATATTTACTGAAAATAAATAAAATCATTTCATAATTCTAAAACTTCCACAAGGACAAGTTACATGTTACGACTTGCAGCGACTTTGTTGGAGGCTGTCCTACGCTGCATTTCTGATGCGTGATCGCCACTGGAGATCATTTTTGCCCCAGTAGCCATCAGTTCTACGAGCTATGTGCCCCGCCCATCGCCACTTAAAATCTTTCAGCTATATCAGCAATTTTGATAGGTACTACAAATAAATATTTAGTAATGCTTTCCAGTAAAAGTGGGTGGTTGTTATTATTTCATTAGAATGTAGATTTGTTATTTCGCTAAAATTAAATAACAACATTTCTATATTAATTCAATTGTTGTTGTAGATTCTATTGCTTCGCTCGGTTAAGATGTAAAACATAAAGTATCAAAACATCTCAAACAAATATTTTCATGTCATTTGTGTGGTTGAGTTGTTGTAGAGATTTGTGTACATTTTCATTAGTATTTATTAGGTTTTGACATAAATTATCTATCATGCCTGTATTCCCCGAAGGGGTTAGGCAGAGGTGTGCTTGTGTACACCTCTGTTCATCGGTATGTTTGGTGCCATGTAATAGGGGCGAGCCCACTGCCAAAATTGCCAAAATTACAGCTTGAAGATTTTTGTTAGGTTAGCAAAGGTGTGTTCACAGGTGAATGTTCTTAGTTCGTAGTTCATGACCCGAATGATTTTTAAATATTGTTAAAGGGGAAGATATCGAAATGAGGTCCGGATGCAATTAAAAAAAGATGTTCTATTAAAAATTCTTAAACTTCTTATTTTATAATTTATTTTTGTAGTAGAATATTAATATCCACTCATTTAAGCAGATTTCTTACGTTATTGGAAACATGTAGAAAAAATTAAAAATTGTCTTTTTAATTAAAATAATGCTACGTATCTATACTTAGTTATATCTCGGGGAGATATGGGCGCATTTCATCTACACTAATATTAATGTATTGTAATTCTGTTTGTTTATAACATCTATAACTACTGATCCAATTCTGAAATATTCTTACAGTGATAGAAAGCTACAGGTAGGTGTAACTGTTGTAATAATATTTATATCCACACGTGAATTAAGTTGCGGGAGAAAGCTAGTTCATCATAATTCATTTTCAGTTTTCTGCACCACACTTCGACTGATTACCATGTTTTAAGAACTCCCTACCTACTCAATTCAAGATAATATAGGTACGGTCAGCAACGAAAGTTGCTTCAGCAAGTTAGTTGCAAAATTTTGCAAACATGACAGCTCCAAAACTTGACAAGAGTTTTTTTTATTATGAAAGTAATGGAAATGTTTAATGGTCATCAATGCAATGATTTCGCATAACCTTCAAAGGTCAGTAATTTCATATTAAAAGTCAAAATAAAGATTGCAATATGTTCTGCGACTTTCGTTGCCGACTGTACCTAAGATACCAAGTCTCTACATTGCTAAAAAAATTGCTATGAGCAGTTTCCGAGTATGAAATATCAGAAATTTATGAGAAATTTGTTTACGACACATAAATTTATGAACTAGGTGTCATAAAATAAATTGGTTTCCAATCTAATGGAATTGGGAATTCATGTAAAAATATTTGTATACGAGTGAATATGATGAAGTTCTTGCGACGGATGGCTTTGATATGAAGTTTTTTTATGTATATAAGATAGTGTTAAATGATTTGCCTAGAC
Source organism: Acronicta alni (assembly GCA_964056405.1). Taxonomy (NCBI): domain Eukaryota; kingdom Metazoa; phylum Arthropoda; class Insecta; order Lepidoptera; family Noctuidae; genus Acronicta; species Acronicta alni. The sequence goes on from OZ043918.1 coordinate 11,892,425, forward strand.
TGTCTAAATACAATAGTAACTGCTTGACAATGTGTGTGTGCATTTATAATAAAATACCAAGGCATTTCAAAGCATTAAATACAACATTATTTAAAATTAAATTTCATTAAGTGGTTACTCGAGTCTAGTTTTTATAGTTTAAAAGAATTTATAGATAAAAAATGTAGATTGAAACTGATGATTGTTGTTGCTTAACTTATCTTTAAAATTTTGCATGCTATGTTTTATCCTAGCTAAACATGCTTGTGCCTCAATTTGTATTTAACACCCTTGTATACCATGTTTTACGCAAACAAATTATTATTATTATAATTATACCTAGATAAGGTATAATTATAATCATTATAACTATATTGTCTCATCATTCCCAACTATGTTGAGATCGGCTTCCAGTGTAATGTTCCGTCCAGTGTGCGGCTGAATATCACGATTTTACACGAAGCGACTGCCATCAAACCTCCGCAATCAAATTTCTGGTTATCTAATGTCAGGGTCCTGGTCCACCACTCTACTGTTACTCGTTAATACGAGTAACAGTAGAGTGGTTGTCAGACTCTTTGGCTTCTGACTACCACTAAAGACTGACATAGATGTTCATTATGACGATAGGGATTGACAGCTGTAAGTACTCTCCGAGGCACGGAGAGGTCTCGAATTGTTAAGAATGGTCAACTTTTTTTTTAATCCCTTATTAAGTCTGCTTAATAAGGGATTAAAAAAAAAGTCTGCTTAAGGCTTCATTCCTGTGTACATAACAAGTTAGATACCAAATGTAACCACATTCATTTCCTTAATTTTTTTTTTGACAATATCCTTCATCATTATCGAGTTTCTCAATTCATTAATAAGGCGTGTTACAGAACAACAGTTTATTTATGAGTCCTCAGCGAATGTCAGACAAAAATCAAGTAACTTCAAAGAGAAGCTTATGTATCGTGTTTCGGTGTGACTAAATGAAACGCGCCGCAGATTGCATCGACTCACGCGCACATCCGGCGCACGCCCTTACACTGCCCTCGCCCGTCAACTGGGGCGCTCAAAAACAAGTGATATCATGTTAAATACGAAGATACGGGAAGCAGATACAATTATCGTCAGATCTGATGCATACGTCCCTACATTAACCTATGTAGTTGAAGCTAGGCATACTTCTTTGATACACATGTTTCCCTGGTAAGTTTAAAATCTAATGAAACATACAATCACGCCTGTGTCCCTGAAGAGTTAGGCAGAGGTGTTTAGGTCCCATGTAATAGGGGGCGAGCTTATACTATTGATAGCCATTAACCGGGCACAAATCCAAACTCCGAGTGGCTACTGAGAATGTCATAGAAAAGCTTGTCATTGTATTAGTGTTATCAGGGCATACTTTGAAAGTATGTTAGAATAAGATACCTCCGTAATATAAACAAAATAAATAGCAAAAAGCCTACAGCAAAAAACTGGCAAAGTCACCGCCATATACATTTTATCAATAAAAAAACATAGTACACAAACCGGATAATTGATGCAAAAAGTTTTAAAACCAGCAAAACAAATCTGATAAGAAACCAGTACGAGGGCATCTAACCGTAGCGAGTACTATGCAAGAGAAAAAGGCAAGAATGCAAGAGCGAATCTCAACACTAAAATATAACTTGCTGGAAAAAAAGAAAAAATAAATAAGTAAGAAAATAAAAAAGTATGTATTACCTCGCCGCGCGCCTCTACGAAATCTTGTTTGTACTTTGCAGCGTTCTATTCAAGTAAAAAAGTGAAAGTGAATTTTGTGACAATTGTCTTCTTCATGATATTTTACGAAACGTTTTAACAAGAATAAAGGGACTTTTCCGAATTCACGATAAAAGCTCATTAATGAATACAGAAATGGGCGAATGAATGTTTAATATGTTTTCATTTCGTAACAACTTGCTTGCTTTTTGCTAAATCTCTTAAAGCTTATTTTTCAATAGATAATTTTTATTGGACATATAAAATTATCTATTGAAGATGAAGATTATTTTCTAACTGCCTAGTGAACTGAGTGGTTATAAGCGCGACTGCTACCGTAGAGGTGTTGGGTTGAATTTCCAGTTCGAGCAGTGTTATTGGGTTATTCTGACGACGTCTGTGGTTTGGTGGTCCGAGAGCCGGACTGCTGAACATGGGGTCGTGGGTTCGATTCCCACAGGATACAAATATTTGTGTGGGTAAAACATGAGTATTTGTGTTTGTGTTACAAAAAAAAGTATATAAGTATTATATCCATTATTGTCTAGTACCCATAGTACAAGCCCTGCTTAGTTTGGGACTAGATGGTGTTGTGAATGTACCGGCAAACTGTGGGTATACATTGGCCTCTGCCTAACCCTTCGGGGAATACAGACGTGATGGTATGTGTTTTATTTTCTAAAAAAATCGATATAACCAGAACATTGAAATATCGGTCGTTAGTTTATACAGGTATTTCATTACTGTAAAGATCAATTCGTTAAATAATCAAACTAGAAATAATAGTTTTTAAAATTTATTTAACGACTCGTCAATGCATCGTATGATCGTCGTGGTGGCAGCTCCTCATTCGAAATCTTGATTATAGGCATTTATTAGAGAAAAATAAAAAATAGGCGTTTGTTTATATTTATTAATGAGCTTACCAAACAAATACACACACAGCATTACATTACTTATATAAAATTATTCTGATCTACAGTATATTTAAATTAAAGGTAGCCACAGCAGTATTAATATTATAGTTTATGTGAGCTGTTACATATTTAAACTTTATTGGTTATAGAAATTAAAATTTATAATAATTATTGAATATTCATTTTTATTTTTATACCTACCGGTACCAATCGTCGCTATGTGGATGTTTATAATGAAGCAACAGACATACATCCAGTGTACGACCATACAACATTTTGCAGTCTAGATGCAAGTATGCAACACATGTCTTTGTTCTAACTTTAAATTTAGGGCGAGTACTCCTATAAAACTTTACAATTTGAGAGTGAGCTACATACATAATTATGTAATGCAAACTTCATTTTTCTTTGTGCTTTCTTCGTAAGATGAAAATTACCTTGTACAATTTCTTCCATGGTACAGTCGACAAAAAGATTTCGGTATACAGGCAGCGAATGACATCGATGACACATTGATAAAGATTGTGTGACACGTAATGTATCAAAACAATAAGTGTCGTAACGGAGGTGTTGCTGGCTGTATATACTATGGGACCCTGATGGGGTCCACGGCGGTGATTTCAAAGAAACTCTCGGTTAAAAGGGACTTTGCGACTTTATTCTTCAAAGGTCAAGGAACAACTCTGACAACCATTAATAACTTTGACTAAACATTCTACAGTCAAATTCAAATGATTATTTCTTCTTAAACCAGCCAGTCTCACGCTGACTCCTGGTAGCGACCTCTACAATACCAAAGATATTGGTTGAGAACCAAAGCTCCCATTAGTTCTACCGTAGAACTGTGGAATAGAAACAAGTAGAACAAATTGGAATAAAGACTCCCATTCTACTATTTTGTAACACCTAACATCGTAGGACTATTGAGAAAAAAAATCCCATTAGTTCTACCATAGTAGCTTAGTAGAACAAGCGGGAACAAACCAAGATTTTTGCGGGTAATTATTGATATCGCAATCTATATTATTGATATTATGTCATTAGCTCCCTGTGTACCTCTCTTTTTGACTGTACATTTTTAGATTATGTAAGCAGAAATGTATAGATAAAAGACGTAATTAAAATTGAAACAAAGATGTCGGAGTGTAACGAGGAACTATCTATGGAGGAGGTCTATGGAATTAAAATGAATAAGTACCTATATCTAACAAATCATTAAGTCATTAAAATCAGCTCTCAATGGAGATTTATATAAATAGTGCAATGAAAAGAGCAGAAGAATAATTGCCCCATTAAGCTCCTAACTAAAGTTTCCAAAGGGTCTTTACGCGTTGGACCTGAAACTCCGCAGAAGCCTTCCAAAGAACCGGATTCCTTCCTCAAAAAAAATTGAATATTAATACATTTCATTGCCATTAAATGGTCCATCCCAGTTAATGCATATCTGTCCGATCAGGGTTAAGACTCTTCATCCTAAGTGCTAATGAGAATCCATAGAAACAAGTTTACAGCAATTTTATGAATGCTGGCATACTGGCATGAATACTGGCGGTTTGAAAGTTTTAAATGCTTACTTATTATATCCATTTTCATATAAGAACTGATTTGTGTGAGAGCATGTCATGACCACCCTGGATCCTATTCTATAGATCTGCACAAGGATCGTTACTTCATTTAATGCGCATTATCATATATTACCAAAGCGACTGCTATCAGACCTTTACATTTTTTCGCAATACCCAATATCCTAAAGATAGTCCATGGTCATAACAGTCCATGGTTGTCAGGCTTCTTTGAGCTTCTGACTCCTACAATCTTGTACAAGGTTCATGATTAAAAACATTTCGACGCAGTGCCAAAATATTCTTCAACAGATTATAAATCTTCGCCGAAACTTTGGGAGAAAGTGAAGAGGATCGCTTACTTCTCACTTGGAGTTTAAGTTTTACAACGTATCTTGGTGGAAATCGTAATGTTACCAACTTTTCCAATCCACTAATGTATTTGTTTGTTGACTTTGGCAATTTAAAACATCGAGAAACTTATGTTATAGGATTTAAGAGTTAAGTCCAAGGAAACACACGTGCCGCCTTATTTTTTTCTTTTTTTTATAGTACGGAAAATCTTCATGGATCCTCCGCCACCCGGGGAGGTGGCAGGGTATGTCGGACTCATACCGACTAAAAACCGCACTTGCCTTCACCTGCCCTATTTTCATGGCCATGGGATCCGCGAAATTCGCCACGACCATGACAGGCTGTGGTCCAGCAGTTGCTGGACCCCGTCGATAAGCGAGACCTTTCCTCGCATACTGTTTTTAAGGCACGCTTCGTTACAAGCGTGCCACCTACTGGGGCCCTTGTCTGGTCGGGCGGTAGAGTATACACGTGCCGCCTACCAGGTTGTTTTGTAATATCTCATGTGGGATCCGTGAAGGACAAGTTGGGTCAGTTTGGAATTATTTCCTTCAAGAGTCAAGGGAAATCTCTTGTGACAACCATCCATCACTGACTAAACATTCTACTATTCAAATGATTATTTATTCTAAATCTAACCAGCCAGTCATACGGTTTTACGTGCTCTCCGAGGCACGGAGGGGCTCGGTGTGTTACGAAGGGTCACCCATTCATAGACTGCCCGCGGCTAGTGCAGCTTAACCTCGCAGATCGGTTGATTAGCGTAGTTATTTATATAATAATAATAAGCCACGAGCCCCTCTCCATAGCTGATCCATAGATATTACTTTCAAAACGGGTGTAGTACTTTGTGTCCTTTAGTAACCCATAAAGCTTGTTCCAGAGCATAAGGGCTGTGTTTATAAAATCAACAATAAATTTACTTTCCTGTACGCATATAATGTTAATGTAATGTTTTACCAACAAATATTTTATATACAAATCCACGTAATTACATCATTACATTACAAATAAATCTTAAAAGAGAAAACAAGGAGTCAATGCTCTTGTAATATAAAATTCCTTTCTTTTTCTTTATTCTTATACTTTGCTAATATTCTCAGTTCGTTACCGACTTATCTCGTTAATTCTCCACAGAAATTGAAAGGCACGGACGTAATTAACATAATAAAGACACATAAGTTGCTTTTGTTTTCGACTTGTAGTTGATGGCACAACGGAATGTGGGAGTATTATGGATTCTGTTTTATGAAAATTTTGAGTGAATGTAAATTTCTTCAAAATGCACTGAAACCTTTAAAAAATTATGAAAAAAAAAGCGTCGTACGGAAAGTTTGGGTCCAAAGCCTTCCAGTTGATATTTTTTCATTTATATCGGCGTGCATGTGTTAGTAAATTTAGCATTCAAAGTTTCTATAGATATAAAAAAAAATACAAGAAACAAGAAAAAAAGAGTCAATTATTCTGCAAAACCATTCATGCAAACCATATTGAAAAAAACTGTGGTATGTCGCTATATAGATTTGAGTTCTATTTTTAACCAACTTCAATTTTATTGTGACATTGAAAAAAACATTGTAAATAAATGGATCTTTGTATATAATAATAGTATTAATTTCACAAAATTAAATACATTTTATATCAAAGTAACGAGATCATCAACAAGCTTAGTCTAATAAATCGATAAGACATCTGTGTCTGAACTGGATAAATTAATATCTGTGATTTAAACAACGTACAATGCTCCTCCCTAATTATGTTACATTTAAAGCTAACAAGTAGAGTAGATAATAATGTGGACATTACGTTTATTAATATATTTAAATGTGTAGAATCAATCCTTACTTCCCTACTAATATAATAAATGCGAAAGAATCTCTGTCTGTCTATTACACTATCACGCCTAAACAGCTTAACCGATTTTGATGAAATTTGGTACAGGTATAGATTAGAGAGATGGACATAGGCTTTTGTCTAAAAAACACTTTGAGACGGGTAAAACCGCGGCCAACAGCGAGTACTAGAATAATAAGTGAATAAGTCTATTATTATATTTTCTTGTATGTTGATATATTTTCTTTGTTCAAATTTGTACGTTAGTTAATAGAGATAGAACTCAATATACTATTTTATAAGTCGCGATGCTACGCTTCGACTCTGCCAGTGGAAGTTGAGCCTTAAAAGATTAGGTAGACTGTACTTGACGTAGGTTACGTATAAACAAAATGCTATTGAAATTAATTGAGCGCATATAGTTGGCTTCTTTGACTTTAAGTTTAACATACGCAAACAAACGTTGACATTGTTAAGTTACCTTTATGTAAATGTATTGTGACGAAAACATTTAGGTAAACATGTATTGAAGAAATTGATCCCTAGTGACTTGAGGGTTTTCTGTTCGAATACGTGTTACGTACTTGAGCAAGGTTGTGTACCTACTCTAAGTAAGTATATTGGGTCCGCAGCGAAGTTTGATTTAGGTTCAAGTGCTTGACAACGGATCGATATTTTATATTTGGTATTGCCAGTAATAATTTTCCTGTTTTCGTTCAAAAAATCACCACGAAATTTGCCGTCATAATTAATCCGTGTATGTTATGACGTCACTGTTGGGCACCGCTTGAAGTACTACTTATCCCAAGGGTTTTTCCTTTGACAGCCTCACAATACATATTACATACTAATGTGCAACCATTGTATCATAGTAATGATCTAAATATAAATAAGAACACACGCGCCGCGGTACTACGTAGGTACGACCGTGATCTCTGCGCCCGCGCCCACGAGTCATAATAGATCCACAGGAAACGTAACAAGTTAACAGAAATGCTCTGAACATTTGAACTGCAACGTGAAACATGTCTCTAACTTGAAATCGCAGAGTGGGATTACAAGAAAATTTTAAGACGGCACCCGTTAATCATGGTGTGCCTTTTAGTCATGGACACTACGCAGTTCATCCGTCGAGCCTTTTCCCAACTATGTTGGGGTCGGATTCCAATCTAACCAGATGCGGCTGATTATCAGTATTTTACTCGAAGCGATTGCCATCAGACCACAACCCAATTTCTGGGCAATACCGATATCCTGACAATAGACTGGTTGTCAGGCTTTTTGGTCTTCTGACTACCACTAACGATTGTCATAGGTGTTCGTATGACAACCGGGGCCGACGGCATTACGTACTCTCTGAGGCACGGAGGGGTCTCGATGTGTTAAGGAATGTAATGGTAAACTAATCCATAGACTGACCGCGGCTAGCGCAGCTTAACCTTACAGATCGGTTGATCAGCATATGTACAGAGGCCAGCACATCAAGCTACCCCAATCTGTCAAATTTCTTTGATAGATTTTCAACCTTAATACAAAACTATAAGGTTCATGTACAATTGGGAAAATTTGTCAGTTTTGGATAGCGTCAAGCTATCCAAAACTGCTGGCGTCTGTACTATGTAGATAAATTTATTTCATTCAGTGCTGTGCCCTCGGCACAGAAAATACGGAGCTGGTTTCCGTGCTGCACATATTACCTGAGTTTTTACATTTATATGTATATTAAGTTTAATGTGTCTGGTAATATGTGTGGCAAAATAAATGGTTATATAAAAATGTAATATGGAAAACATAGTAGGTAGCAAGGGCCTGTAAAAACAGAAATTACATTTATGCCATTATGTAGAATAGAATAGAATAATCTTTATTGCACATCATAACAAGGAGCAACAATTGGAATTCATTAATTAATTAAGGGTACAATGTCGGTATTATCGCTAATAGCGATATCTACCAGACAACCTTTGGATGGACAGGAAAAAAGAGAAAAATAGGGGGGGTAGTTCGTGGTGCACTAAATAAACAAATAAAGTAATTATTACAATGAAATACATATAAAGAGGTACTCGAAAGCAGTCCAGGTCCCTAAAATATGTAGATATCACAAGAGTTAAGTTATCAAACTCTAGTCTCACCACAGAGGTACACCAAAAATAAAAAAAATCATATCGTAATAACACAACTGAAGGATCCGATTACATTTTAGATTAGACAAAAAATCCGTGATATAATCCTGTTTTCGGGAAAGCCAATCAAAGCCGTAAGCCCGATTCCAGGAAAGAATCAACCCGTGAGCTACAATCATTTTGCTTTTTGACGTAAAACAAATGAATATGTACGATACAATACTTATTTGGGAACCTGTAAGCCGTCGGGTAGATTGTTGTCGTCGGCAAAACAACAACAACGGTGACACGCTTTAAGTGAGTACGACTGGTACTTCTATTGTTTTATGTAGTTTCCTGTGACCGGTACGGAGAGGTTGCGTGATGCGACCGCCACCGCACATCAATCATCGAGGCTCAAACCATTCTGGCGTGCCAACGTGCCACATCACACTCATATCCCACAATATTTTACATAAACCCCATATATTAAATTCCATTTGATGTAACGTCACGAGACGTTTCTCTACACTTCAGTATGAATAAATTACTCGCACGCTGCACAATTTTCAGCTCGTATTAAACACATCAATCATTTGCAGCTCTTTGCAACACAAAGGAGTAATCATAAAAATAAATTGAAGCTCGTTGTCTGAAACCAAAGTAAAAAGGATAGTTTAGGTAAAACACGGCTTTTATCAGTCCGAGACGGATGAATAGCCCAGAGCGATGCGGGGCTCCTTATCCTGTGCTTCACTCCTCCCTCCCCAGCCTCCCCTGCGGTGCAAGATAGAGCGCGCTTAAGCCACAATTGCCGAGGGGTACTGTATGGTTAGAACAAATTAAATTAAATTAAATTATTTTTATTTCGGACAACAATACAGATCCATATTTTGTTACAAAGGTGCTCAGCCCTGACCTTATGATAGTCTCGGCCACGCTTGGCCTTAATTACACTCAATTTGTAGTTCTAGTTTTACTTTTTTTCGACTATTAAGCGTGTTTTTATCCGGTAAATGACTATGGTATAGCAAATGTGTCAGTTCTGTAATGTGGACAAAATTCTCGGCTACAATAATGCGCGTTTGTGCCAGAGACGACACGTGGTACGTGCTCCAATAAATCGTCCCGAAGTGGGCCGTAAAGTACGCGTTTATCTTAAAGCTGCGTACTAAGTAATTATCTTGTATTACAATAACTCAACGAGTTTTAAAAGTCAATACGTTGACGAGAGTTTAATTGAACGAGTTATTTGTTGCTGCATTCGGATAGCAACAAGTTGTTTGCAAGATATTTATAGGCACTTTTTAGCTGGTTAACTGCCTGTTTGACCTAGCTTGAGGTACTAGACTCGATCTCTAAGATAGGAAAAGTATTATAGGGATTTCCGTTACCTGGAGGGCAAAAGATGTGCCCCCATAAAAGTAACGGGACCAAACACCATTGTGGTCTGATAACTCGAGAAGAACATGAGAATGGAAGCTTTTTCTTCAGTTCTTAGTTTTGGTAAAAACACAAAAGGACTTTTCAAAGGTTCGTAATCAACGTCGCGTGTCAATTTTCGGTCTGTAAGTCCTTGAGGGTCGCAATTGACAACTATTTAGTGTGGCTCGCAGGGGAAATCAGGCCTGTATTCGCTTATCTCGCCTCATTAGGTAGCAGCCGAGATGGCAGCCTGAGGACAAGGGCACCGGATTCACGAACTCCTTAGGGGATGAGCCGAACTGTACGGAAATCGATTTATGATATTGGTGTGCTTGTCAAGGTACCTCATGTAAATATTACTTATGAAGATTATTTCGTCAAAACATGATTAGAAATTGATGTAATTGTAATGGTTGTCGGTAAGAAATTGCTTTTAGCGATAAGACCGCCATTATACTTCGAGACGTTTTTTTTTTCACTATAATAGTCTATTTATTTATAAGAAGTATCTACTTTGAATAAAATAAAAGTATCCCAAAGATATTTTTTGTAAAAACTGCCTCACTAGCCCAGCAAACGCGACTGCTACGAATGAGGTCCTGGGATCGATTCGAGGTCCCAGGCCGAGAAAAGTGTTATATTTTATAGTTTCTATGAAATTCTCAATAATAGCAGCTCGTACTTTGGTTTTGTGTCCAGTTAATGGCAATAGGTTCGTCTCCTATTACGTACCTAAACATACTGGCAAACTGTGGGTGTACATTAGGGTACTTTTGCCTAAAACGTCAGGGAATAATAATTATAGTCGTGATGATATATACAATGTATTTTTTGCAAAAACCTAGTATTTCCCTTTTTCTGTAGACTTTTAAAGGATTGCCGTTTTATGTATCTGTAGATTGAAGTGCAGATTTAAATGAAATGGATATGTAAAAATTTTCTCTTTCAAGGATTTAGCTGGGACAAAATACTCATCTGTCCAATTCAATTACTAAAGAAAATACCAGTGATGGTGCAGTGAAAGTTCCACTTTCTTATTCAAATAACCCTTTGGCTGCGCGGGGAACAAAGCGGGCTATTCATTAAAATAATCCGCTGCAACTTGTGCAGTAACCGGGGGTTATAATAATACGATATACACTGCGCGCTGCGAATTACGGAATGGAGACGCGGTGGTGTTATGCACCGAGCTATATGAAACTACTTAGATGCATCTTAACTGTTGCGTACACACGGCAAAAAATATAAGTCTGCAGGTCATCGTCGAGTAGGACGGCCTCCAACGAGATGAACAGACGACCTGGTAAAGGTTGATGGAAGCCGTTGGATGCAGGCGGCATATAACCGGTACTTGTGGAAGTCTATGGAAGAGGCCTTTATTCAGTAGCCTCCTATGGCTTAGATGATGATGAGGTCATCGAGAAACATCCTTTACTCTACGGCACATGTCATAGCGTCAAAACGTTATCAGGATACATGAAAAGTTTTTTAGCAGTTTTCATCCGAGTAATCATCGAAAGGCTTAATGCAATGATATGGTTGTGAAAAGAAATCTATACAAAAAACTATTAAACCTAATAACGTAGGTATTCAAATATTTCTCCGCATCGCTATTAACAGTTCTTGTATCGGCAGCTATATCTTATTTTATGTACGAAAATTCTCATGGGTCGTCTAGAGAGGTCCCAGGGTATATCGGAATTTTACCACTATAACTCTAGGAAAACATCGTGAGGAAAACCTGCATGCCTTAGAGAATTTCTCTCGACGGCGTGTGAAGTCTCCCAACTCGCATTAGCCCAGCGTGGTGGACTAAAGTCTAACACTTCTCATTCCGAGAGGAGACCCGTGCCCTGTGTGCCCAAGCCCAGTATAATTATGGGTTGAAGATGATGAAATTTGGGATGCCAATTTGTAGATTTTCAATGTAGGTTGAAAATGTTTATTCTTCAGTCAAAGGCCAGTTTTCATATCTCAACTGTCCGGTGTAGCTGCATACTAATTCGTTTTGTGCACTGTACTAAGCGCTCCCAGGGTTAGAAGATAATTTGTGCAAGTGTTAAGTAATTAGGTAGACTGGGTAGGTACTGTTTAATATACATTAAGCAATGGCTGCTATGACTGCTATCCGTTTGAAGTTTAATTAGTTTATGTAACGTGTGTCGGATACGACAGTGACACAACATAGGTAATTTTGAATTTCTTCTTATATCATCATTAAAACATTTAATAAATTGATGTTATAATTAAGTTACTTCATAAACGTAATGGCAAAATAACTATCGGGATTAATAATAACCCAATTGGGTAGTAGGCAGTCGACTGTGTTATACTGAAATCGATTCTTGAAATCTCTATTTCACTTTTTCTCAGTAATACTGATGTCACAAGCATAGACTGGCTGTCAGGGCTTTTCAGGCTCATGACCACCAATAACAAATAGGGCTTGTGGTTAAGTAACAACTAAGTTGATCTTGCAGATCGGTTGATCAGCTTAGTTGTTCTGACGATACAAACTATATAAGTATTGTATCCATTGTCTAGTACCCATAGTACTAAGATAATTAGTGCAAAGTCAAGTGTTACTAATATAGGTGTAGGCTTTATTTAATAATACATTTTTGTATTTCTGTATACAAATTATGTTAGTTTGTAAGGTTCTATGGGCCATAGATGCCTGACAAAAATAGTACAAGAGTATTTAGTTTGCGACTAGATCGTGCTGTGTAAAATGTCCCAAATAAGTATTTAATATTATTTCTTTATAGAATTATATATAATCACCAGGTACCTACCTAACAAAAAGTTCTTAATTTCTTCTGTACCACGGGTTGTGGCTTCGATCCCTGCATAGATTAAATCATTATTCCGTGTGTTTTTGTATGTTTGACGACCTCTGTGGTCTAGCGGTTCGAGTGCCGGACTGCTGATCATGGGGTCGTGGGTTCGATTCCCACCGGACATAAATATTTGTGTGGTTATAACATGAGTATTTGTGTTTGTCTGTGTGTTTCTTACGTATTATAAGTATGTATTTACAAAAAAAAAAGTGTATAAGTACCTATTATATCCATTGTCTAGTACCCATAGTACAAGCTCTGCTTAGTTTGGGACTAGATGGTGTTGTGTAAAAAAAAAATGTCCCAAAAAATATTATTATGTGAAAATGTGTATTTGTTACAGCACCCACGATGCAGGAAATTTTCTAGTGAAACAAAGTCTTTAACTAACCAATTACATTTTATGAAAAAGCTATTGTAACGCTGCACTGCAATGTCATCAAGCTCCGATCTTCCTTTATACTTTTATAGCAGTTCCAACGTCCTTCACCAAGGACCTCTAAAGCTTATGCTCTATCTTTGAAATTGAGATATCCACGCTTGACTTCACTAAGTTAAGTAAGTTCTATAATAAAGACATTGTGAAAGTCCATATTTTAAAGATATCTTAGGGGTCTGGCTTTCTTTCCATTTTGTTTTTTTATATACTACTTTTACTTATAGTAGTAGGTAATTTTTATAAAACTGACCCGACAGACGTTCTGTCAAAATTTCTATAAAGTAAAGCTAAATTATTTTTTATTAAGCAGTGATAGCCTAGTGGTATGACCATTGGACTGCCAAGTCGAACGTCTCGAGTTCGAACCCAAGGCACGCACCTCTGACTTTTCGAATTCATGTGCGTATTAATTAATAATTAATTATCACTCGCTTAAACGGTGAAGGAAAACATCGTGAGGAAACCTGCATACCTTGGAGATTTTTCTCGACGGTTTGTGAAGTCTGCCAACCCGCACTAGGCCAGCGTGGTGGACTATAGCCTAATCCCTCTCAATATGAGAGGAGACCCGTGCCCAGCAGTGGGACAGTATATGGGTTGATGATGATGATGATGAAATTATTTTGAGTTCATACAAAACAAAATATAATAAATATTAATAGACTACTAATAAATAGTGTGTAGACTCTTGCCTTGCAATCATGGTGCATGCGGCTGACGTGACGTGGTGGTGTGTTATGTTTTTCTTCTATTTAACCTTTTGACGGCCACTTCAATAACGAAAATCCGTGTTCTCTACGCTTAGCGACAAATTCTAGTATTCAATAATAGGTAAAAAACTATATTGGACAAAAAAAAAGTGGTATTTTTGACCTGCCATGCCGTCGTTGGCGAAGTTTTCATTTGACGTCTATACACGTCCGTGGCGGTCAAAAGGTTAAGAGCTACGCTCTTGTCGGCACACACTTTTTACAATCTTGTTCTCCTGGTCTTTTATCTTTTATTATTTAATCACCAACATCTGCATCCTGTAGTCATGCATCTGATGCAACCTTAGCATCTATCCGCCAAATTTTCGAGATAGACTAAATAAAAACAAGTTCCTACATTATACTCGTTTATAATATACAACTATAGTTTATCTCTCGTCTACCCACGTAGTTAAACTAACTACACTATCCTTGGAAATTTCTCTGTACAATCTCGATAGGTACAGTTGCCAATAAAAGTGACTTTACGCTGAAGCACTGCACTATTAAGTAACGGAAAATAATGAATTCCCTTAATTACGTATTATTAATGTATCATGGGGTAATATAATATAGTTTTTGTTAAAGATTATTTATTTCATCATCAGCATCATCATCAACGCATACTCAGTCCCATTGCTGGGCACGATTCTCCTCTCAGAATGGGAGGGATCAGGCAATAGTCCACCACGCTGGCCTAATTCTGGTTGGCAGACATCACACAACGTTGAGAAAAGTCTCTAAGGCATGCTGGATTTCTTACGATATTTTGCTTCACCGTTTAAGCGAGTGAGAATAAGTTTTTAAAACGCACATGAATTCGAAAAGTCAGAGGTCAGATGTGCGTGCCTCGCAATGAATTCGAACTCGAAACCTTGACTTGGCAGTCTAATGGTCATATCACTAGGCTATCACTGATCTCTACATTATAATAAAAATTATAATTGTAACGATTGACCTATTTATAGTTTTCTGCTCATAAAAACCATTGTGCGAGATTGTACTTTGTCGAGTAACCGTATTTACCTTGGGAGCGCAGCACTAGTAAACAAGTAAGCAAATAGGTTGGAAGACAATGCCCAACACTAGAGTTGGTGAGATACGAAAACACAAACTACACACATTTTGTGTTATTGTGTACAAAAGAGCTTTATGATGATACAAGATGACAATAACAGTTTATAAATGATAAATGATATTTGTTTTTGTAAATAGTTCTTTTAAAGACACTTTTACAAAGCAATGTTTTGAATTTTTAATGCTAGATGGCGTTGGCATTTCTTCGCGACTAAAGAAAACTGTCTTTAAGCATTTTGTAGTGGGTCTTCAGAACCGATGATCAGCAGATACCATACGCATGTACCTACTCGGGACGAATTAAAGTAACACTGCTTTGAGCTGTGTTGTGTTTCTATGGTGAGCAAGGTTGCCAGTACTCCAAGAGGAAACGTTGTGTTGGCAGTGGGGGGACTTTGACCCTTATACTCCCAACCCAATTATTTCTCTATGGTTTTACAGGGTCGGCAATACTGATACTCCTGGTGTTGCAAGGGTCTATAAGCTACGGTAACCGCTTACCGTGGGCCATATGCTTATTTGTCACCTTACCAGTATTTATAAAAAAAAAATACTGTTATATCAGAAAAAAAGAAAAATCCTCGAAATCGGTTCACGACCGGCGAAGATAGCCAGTCTGATTTGAAAAAAATATTATTAGAGTAATATTATAGAGTATTTAACATCACCCTTTGACCCTTAGGAGCCGAGCAAAAAGGAAAAAGTTAGGGCAGGTGAAATTTATTATAATTTGGACCGACAACATTTGTCGGATCAGCTAGAACCTAACTAAAAATATTTTCTCCTTTACGTAAACAGAGCTTACCTGTTAGCTTACCACCGTAAGCTCTATTTGAGAGCAAAAGTCATAACCAGAAAACGAATTCCAACTTTATAGGATTAAAAACGTTTTTAATCCGTTCCGTTCCATACCCGATAAGCCGCAACAGTTCAAACTATGACGATCATACGACTTCGTAACACTTCGGGACAGTTCGGAATACCTCGGTACACTTCGGAACTTAGTCCCTGCGAAGTTAGCCGATTGTAATTAAGAGAGTGCTACGTAGAATGTAGTGCTGTGATAGTTTTAAGATGCGAACTTTTGAATACCGAAGGAACGTGACTTCATTTGCTACCGTTATTTAATATTGAATAGGGATTTGAATGCATTAGTCAGAACTAGATAATGAAGATAATGCATATTTAGGTGTGTAATATCGAGCGCCTTATTCCAAACCGGTTGGTAAACCTCTAGTAAGCAATAACTCTTTAAAATATACTTATCTTTGTTATTTTAATGTCAATAAAGTGAGACGTCACTAGAGAAAATAATCTATACTTACTAAAATATTTTGGAATAAAATATTCTTAATAAGTAGGTATTCTATTTAATCGGATTTTTTAGTATATTATTTACGGTTATTTGCTTGTATCTTATCTATACTTCAGCTTCAACTCATATAGGCTCAATGCCTCCCTCTCTTTGTTGGTCAAATACAAAGTGGATTGCTGTTCACCCAGCGCCCTACCGAACTGAACTTTTTTAACTAAATTATTAATCAAAAGAATTATTATTCGAAAATTCGATCATTAAAAAATAAGTTTTTAAAGAATTGGTAAAATTCTTAGTCTGTGGTAAAAATGTATGCAGGGACTAATTTTGTAACACTAATACCAGCTTTATGTTATTTATAGTCTACCTGATTATGATTCGTTGTCCCTCAGACGAGGGGCGAGGTAGTCTATTTTTTAGGCAAAGACCTTTTTAAACCTTAATAGCCCATAATTAGAGGAAGTTTGTTGACCCGTAGCCTCCCATCTCAATAATAACCGGTTTTCCTCCTAAACATTCTCAATTCTCTTGGGATGTTAACATTAACTTGGCGAATTTTCTTTGATAACCAGTTACATGTGAAATTTCGTATTTATTCAGATCCAAAGATAGGGAAATACAGACTGTGTCGTATATGAATATTGTTGTCAAAGGTAAGCAAATAAATAAGCATAGGTTTTGGAATAAGACTAAGAAATTAGTAGGTTATTTTGAATTCTGAGGAATAATTTTAATAAAAACGATGTATATTCTTCAATACATTAACATTCTAAGTATGTATTATTAAAAACATGGAGCGAACTAAAGTAAACGTCAGCTTAACAACAAAATGCGTACAAACAAACTAAAATGTGCACAAGATCATCGGGTCATCGCCCTCTAAGCATCATTTTAGTGTCGTCGTGAGTCATTCCAATGCAGTTTTGAATTTATTCTTAGAAAATAAGAAATAGAACTGTGACTCACACGTCATTAGCCAAGGACTTGGTTGTGCGAACGTAATTCCAACGCATGCTCGAGACGATGCGACGCGTTATTTTCAACGCGAAATAGATTCACTGATGAAATAGTAACGTGTTTCTAAATAAAAAAAAAACGATGATGCAAAACTCAAGAAATCCGTTTATTTATATTGCATTTTCTCACTTTTAATAAATTTCGTTCGTTTAACAACGACTAAAAAGAGCGCACAATAAATCTAAATCTGTCACAACCACAGATAAACAACAAAAGAAGTAAACCTATTTTCATTTAAAAATGGAACCACAAAGCCGCAAATTTAAGTGTCGAATCCAGCGTGGCCGGCATTACGCAACAAATTATAACGGATATCCGAAATCGGCGTGTCCAACGGAGCGGATGCAATGCGATCATCCGTGAATGTCAGGACGAATTTCGTGTACAATCGCCAGGGGACAGCCGCACAAACACGTGACCACTAGGGCGTGGAATTTGAATGCTAGTGATGTAGGTACCAGGGCTTTGATGTGATTAATTGATGCGTTAATATTAAAATATCTATAAAATAAATATCACGGCATTATGAAAAATAAATGCTCGCATATTGAGTTCATCCCATGACATCGGGTATTAAATAATAAGTCTACCTTTTTTTGTTTACGGGGGGAAACCTTCAAAAGGCTGCCAGTACACGTGGGTTAGACCGGAGAGTGTGGGATTCTTACCCAGTTTTCAAAATAAAATATATTCTATCCGCAACGGTCCTAGGCCTGTAAAAGTATGAAAGGAAAATTTGCAATTTATGTTTTGATTGTTATCAATGATTGGGCGGGCGGCAATTGAAATCAGTGGTCGACGTGCTCATTATTTTCACAAACATTGACTATTTTTGGACAACTTGTGATTCTATTATCTCAATATTTTAGTACTGAGTGATATTAAAGAAAAAACACGTATTTTGTTATTTTCAATAAAGATTTTACTATTAGAATTTAGAACGTGATAAAAAAATCTTCCTGTATATACCATGGATAGGATGACGGACCTTAGGCTGAAGGGTAGATGGAGCTAAAAACATTAGACAAAAAAATAAAATCAAAACCATGGCCCTAAAAATCGCACATCGCACAGTTTGTAATTTTTATTGCAACATACGTAGAATAACTAGAATAACTTCGCAAATAAAACTCCTACCGATACAAATATGCAAACTTCTGTGTACTTTGTTATAAACTATTGTTTCAGTTGCTATACTGGCCAGCCTTTCTGCTCTTTTTATCCATAGCCCACGCTGTGCATGAAAGATCACTCAGTGTTTCCGAATGTAACATATTTATTATCGGGCTAAAGAAAAAGTACATGTATCAGACCTCGGTGAGACCGAGGAGTCATGATGATTTAACTATAATAATATCAATACCTATCTAGGAATCAAGAAACCATTGCAGGCTATTCGAGTGTTGATGTGGAGAAGATTAATAGTTAAATACACGTGACGAAAGTGTACATACGCCATAATGTGCTGGCGTCTTTAAATGCTATAGACGTTTAAAATTCTTTCCATAGCTATAACCATCCACGCCCTAATTAGCCGAGTAAAAATTATTTGGAATCACACATAACGCTTACATAATTAAAGTGTTTGATATAGTAATTAAAATGAAGTGATGAATGAAACTGAAATTAAACGAAATTTCTATGTTCATATGTCGGAAAATTACGATGTGCGCTCGAGTCGTCGAAGTTGCCAGTGAATTAATAGCACGTGCTCTCGTATAAAGATGGGATGTGTTATGTTTTTCATACAATTCTTCTGAGAAAAACATACCTACTAAAGTAAAAGTGAGTGGTAGGTGGTGGGTGGTGGGTGGATGGTACTTATGTTTGACGTTATTGCTCAAAAAACATTTGATGAATAAAGTTTGATTACATAATAACTTCTTAACGATATTCCTTTTATGAAAAAATAACCGTCAGAATCAACTATCGGATACAAATTAACCAAATTCAAAGGTATTCAATTTTATTATATAAAAATAAAGGTTTTCTTATTATCATTAGATATTTATATTGAAAACGAATAATAAGGCATATTTTGCTGAATAAGCAAAATAAAGCGATAGATGTCGCTACTGTCTCCGTCCGTCGCGTTGTTAGACCAGTATTTTAGAGTGAGAGCGGGTCATCTGACATATGACGACCTCTGTGGTATAGCGGTTCGAGTACCGGACTGCTGATCATGAGGTCGTGGGTTCGATTCCCACAGGACGCAAATATTTGTGTGGATAAAACATGAGTATTTGTGTTTGTCTGGGTGTTTCTTATGTACTTATTATAAGTATGTATTTACAAAAAAAAGTATATAAGTATTATATCCATTGTCTAGTACCCATAATACAAGCTCTGCTTAGTTTGGGACTAGATGGTGTTGTGTCAAATGTCCCAAAAATATTATATATTATTATCTCGCCACGTTGAAAAAATAAACCTTAAAGAGAAAAAAAAACAGTCACAACACAAGACAAAATATCAAACAAAACAACGTTAGATTGTAGCCTCTTCTCAACATAAGTGCCATGGCGTCCGTATGTAACAGGGTAATACTTGTAAGGTATTTCCATGCAGCATACAGGCATTTCTTCGATGGTGCCTCCTAATCCCTCTCAATCTGAGAGATAACCCATGCCCAACAGTGGGACAGTATATGGGCTGATGATGATGAGGCAATAGTCCACCACGCTAGTGCAGGTTGTTAGACTTCACACACCGTCGAGAAATCTCTAATAAAAAAATGATGTTTTCCTTCACCGTTTAAGCGAGTGATAATTAATTATAAATTATTAATACGCAGCGTAATCCCTCTCATTCTGAGAGGAGACCCGTGCCCAGCAGTGGGACAATATATGGGTTGATGATGATGTAGGCATGAACATAAAACTAAACTGCCTTCTTGGTTTGATTCCCACCTCGATCAATATTATTGGGTTTTTCTATGAAATTCTCAGTAGCAGATCGGAGTTTGGATTTGTGAATGGTTAATGGCAATAGCCATAAATACCAACAACAGCCATAATAACCCGCACTTGGCCAGCGTGGTGGACTATAGCCTAATCCCTCTCAGTATGAGAGGAGACCCGTGTCCAGCAGTGGGACAGTATATGGGTTGATGATGACGAATAATCAATAGACTTGCAACTTTTACATGGGACTTAAATATACCTGGCGAACTGTGATTGTGGTTTTATGCAACTCTGCCTAGTCCTTCGGGGAATACAGGCGTGATGGATGATAATATGTGATGTGATGAACATAATAATTAACACAACACTTCATTATATTGCACTCTATATAATGAAAAGTAATGGGTCCCTTGCTAGACCCATTATTTAAGTATTTAGTTTGCTGCACTACTGCGCTAAACGATAACAATTATGTTGCCATTGCAGCCGTTTTCAACATCGTCAGCTAGACAGTAATTTGATACACGAACGTTGCTCCAATACTTGGATGTCTTCATTTTGTTAGCGGATTAACATTTGAAGTAATTAACTGTGTATCGTAGGAGTTTATTTGATACATAAATACATATACTTATGCCTTCTTCCCTTGGGGGTAAGGTGAAATTAAAGAACGCCACGAGCTACGATTTTTGCATATCTACTTCTTTCGCTTCGACAACTTTCATACATCTTGTTTTTATTTGATATTAGACGATGTATCGTCTCAGATAACTAACTTTTCGGATGAAGTTTTTTAATTATATTAGGCGATGTTCTGTGGATTACCACAGGGCATCATTTATGTGATATATATTAGTGTTTGTGGTTGTCTGGGAGTTTTTTATATATAATAAAATACATATAACTATTATATCCATTGTCTAGTCCCAGCATCCATAGTACAAGCTCTGCTTATTTTGGGACTCAACCGTGCTGTGTAAAATGTCCCAAATTTAAATGAAATATAAAAAATACAAGTGTGTTTGTTTTAATTATGTTAATAGCTAGAGTATCGACAAGAAATCGCAGAGTAAGTATATGAAATAATATAATATACCGCTACAAATATTCACCGATATTCCTCTACAATCTTAATTTTCTACAGAGATTCACAAATTTTATATTAAGGTACGCAAATGGCCCCCACCGCCTACTCATAACCAAATTGAAAATGTCAACGATACAAGAATATATTTTGTAACGTTAGCAAAGATATCTTCTGGAAATATAAACCCCATAAAATAAGGAGCCGGTCTCAAAAATCTTAGCTCCGATTTAAAAAAACATACCATTACATCATCATTAGGTCCCCAGTAATAGGAGGCGAGCCTATTGCCATTAACCGGACACCAATCCTATACTCCGAGCTGAACTGAGAATTTCGAAGAAAACCACAATAATCCATTGCTGGCTTATCTAATCAACGCAATGTCAATTGTCGAGTATTCACTGTACTGAACGTTTATAACGGCTAATTAAATAAAACAAACATTTAGTTCGCTTTAATTGCCGGTGGTTAGTGGGGCGCCTGCGTGCGACCTGGTCACGGGATCTAGGTCATCCCCCTCCCCCCTTGTAGTAACCTCTCCACAGCCTCTGTGTGGCCTGATTTAGCGTCCCGAGTATCAGTAGCTAACGTGCATTTTCTCTATACTATGTGCATATTAAAGGGTGTATAAACTGTGTAAAAATTTTCTTTTACTGCCGATTTGAATGCGCTTGACCGTAGTCTTGTGTGCGCTGGACTCTTTCAATTAAAGTAAATAAACACTTTATGGGATTCTGGCTCTGACAAGACTCATGATACCCATCACGGTAAAAAAAAATTAAAGAAAGAAAAAACATTTATTTGATACGACACGAACACACAAAATAAGAATACAAATAAGTCCCGTATAAAGTTATACAGCTACATACAATAAGCAGCTCTGAGTTTGGATTTTTGTCCGGTTAATGGCAATAGGCTCGTCCCCTATTATGAGGAACCCAAAAATACCGGCGAACTATTGGTGTACATTATAGTACATCTCTGCCAAACCTCAGGCGTAATGATAGGTATTTTTTTGTGTAGGTAAGAAACAATTTCGGGGGTAAAAATATTCTCAAACGTAAGATAACTTTGACAAACGATGGCTTACACATTAATACATTTTTTGAATAAACAAATTGCCTAAGTGGTCAACAGATACGCAATTTGTTTGACTGAATAGGTATTCCAGTAATATAACATGATCACTCAGCTGTGTAATAACGTGGATAACTATTTGTGTGTAGTTGGCACGCCTCATTAACAAATAAACATCCCTGTCTTTCAATACCAGAATTATACTGATCACATTTTCTCTCACATAAAAATATATTTCTATTCTCGGACGAAATTAAGAGAAAAGGGTACTGGATGTTCCCACGCAACTTGCGAGGATCACGAAGGGTTACTTAATGACACTATAGGATGCAGGATAAGTCTGTGTGTGTTCTTATAGCTTACGTGATTGTGTGTGTGTGTGTTGTCGGTGTAAATAGGCTCCCAATCAATTCCCATAGTGGTCATTGGTCAGTAATTCTGTATCAACGATGTCTTCAACCTACTATTGAAGATTTGGACCAAGTATATATCGTTGGTTATCAGTTAGTCAAGAGTTTAGCATGATAGTTAAGGTATTGGTACGTCGTACATAGGTACTATATTCTGTTCCGTTGAAGAACGTTCCGTTTTTTTTTTATACCACTAAGGTGCCAAACAAGCATACGGCCCACCTGATGGTAAGCGGTTACCGTGGCCTATAGTCCCTTGCAACACCAGGAGTATCACTTGCGCGTTACCGACCCTGTAAATCGAAAGAGGAATAGTTGAACTGGCAGTATGAGGGCCAAAGTCCCCCCACTACCAACACAATGTTTCCTCGTGGAGCACTGGCAACCTTGCTCACCGTAAGAAACACAACACAGCTCAAAGCAGTGTTATTTCACTTCGATTTTCTGCAAGGCGGAGGTACTTCCCCAGTCGGGCAGCTCCAATTTGAGTGGAATTACTACCTCTCTTAATTATGTATCAATCATTTAACAACCATCCCCATCATCATTAACCCATTTATTGTACCAATGCTGGGCACGGCTCCCCATAAATAATGAGAGGGGTCATATACTATAATTCACCACGCTGGCTGGCCTATTGTACCCACATTAGGCCAGCCAGTGTGGTGAAAGACTTCCAAACGCCATCGCCACAAAAATAGGTAGGTATGCAAGTTAAGCGAGTGCTGTAATGAACAATTTGGAAAAATCAGATAATAATAATTATGCTTCTTAGATTTGAACTAGAGAAAGGTCTCTAGTTATCTAAGCCAAGTCAAAGGGACTTGGCAGTCCAATGACCTTAAAACTATATTATCCAGAGACTGATTAATATTAAAGCATAGTAGGCAACTGCTTATGGGCCTCGCTTCGCATAGAGAGCCCTGAAAAAAATACTTATTTTGTAAGAAGGTTGAAAACTAGAAGCGAACTTAATCAAGTTCGCTTTAGTTCGCTGTAGTTATAGAATAAGCCATGTAGGGGCCCTAGGCAATCGCCTAGGGCCCCTACATGGCTTATTCTATCCCTGAGGCTATCACATATACAACAACCTTCGTACCACATACATCATACATCAACGTCGTACAACTAAATAGCTAAGCTTCTTGTTTAAATAAGCCTAGCCATTGGCCAACATTGGCCATTGTGTACAGTAGCTATACAAGTGTGGCTAACCTTCAACATACGTTTGGGAACGAGCAGTTCAAACGTTGGGTCACGGTCGTTCTTGACGTGACCCAAATGTCATCAAAACAGCGCGATACTTCACATTTTTTTAGGTTATGGAAGGGAAGTTTGATTAATACCATAGACATTAAGAGTATACTTAATATAAATAGGACATTTTACAGAGCACGATCTAGTCCCAATCTAAGCAGTGCTTGTAGTACAAGCACTGCTTAGATGGACTGTACTGGATATAATACTTATAAACTTGTTTCTTTTTATTAAGGTAATATTAATGACGAGTATATTCATCTTCCAAACCTGTGTTTTTCTTATGCATCTTCTATGAGACATGTAAATACATTTTAAAATAGTAATAAACTAGTAATAACTACTCTGATTATTAGATCTACAAGGTTACGCTGCACCATTTGCGATCAGTCTGTGGATGGGTAACCATTTTTAACACATCGACACCTCTCCGAAAGCCCTCAATTCTGGGTGTCATACTGGATGTCATATGACAGTCGTAGTGGTAGTCAGAAGTCCAAAAAGCCATGACATTGAGTATCTCCTCAGAATCCAATTTCTGAAATTGGATTACGGAGTTTGATGGCAGCTGCTTCATGTAAAATACGGATATTCACCCGTAGGTATGTAGATAAGTCGAAAGCCGACCCCATGTTGAAAAAAAAAGAGATGATGACTACGTACAGAATAGCCATTAGCCACTCTTGAGCCCTCTAACTTCAGATAGACTTGAATGCCTCTGACTCTAGTCTAGCCTGGTGAAGCATATACCAGGTCTTAGATATTTCACGTGCAGACGACTGAACAGAACACGATAAAACTATCAGGAGTCGAATCATTAAAAGAAAAAAATTACTAAGCGAGTTATTTAAATCTATGGATATAATCATACTAATATTATAAATGTGAATGTTTTGATGTTTGTTTATTTGTTACTCGATCACGCAAAAACGGCTGAACCGATTTGCCTGAAATTTGGTACACTAATAGTATATGACCGGGAATAAAGTATAGGCTAAGTATAGGCTTTTTATCCCAGAAAAATATGGGATTATCCCGGAATTCCCGAAAAACGGATATAGGAGAACTACTTACGGTATTTGAATGAAATTTCATACACACATAGTATGTGACCGGGAATAGCAAATAGGATTTGGCATTTTACCCCAAAATTATGTGGGAATTCCCAGAAAACTTATGTAGGAGACCTACTTACTGGATTTAAATGAAATGTTGGTACACTAATAGTTTGTGATTGGCGCTGGCATATTTAATACTTCTTTTCTCGGAACAAAGCGGGAAATTCCCTAACATTGAGTACTTCTTATCCCATGAATACAATCCGACAACAATTGTGTTACAAGTCTAGGCGTACGAAGTCGCGGGTAAAAGGTAGTATATAATAATTAACCTGTTTCACCCTCCACTGAGTATCGAACCCATGTTTTTAATAGGGCGCTACCCGCAACCAACAATAGGTACTATTTATTCATTATGCATAATCTCATATAAGTGTATTAATTGTATTCTTTTGAGAGTAAAGTTGTCTCAAACCTCATATTAGTTTTGTGAAATACATCGGGACAAGTTATTTCGGTAGCAAACCTACTATTTATTCCTATCCTTCCGTCTCAT
This sequence comes from Acronicta alni, assembly GCA_964056405.1. Lineage (NCBI taxonomy): Eukaryota > Metazoa > Arthropoda > Insecta > Lepidoptera > Noctuidae > Acronicta > Acronicta alni. The sequence continues at coordinate 11,918,116 of OZ043918.1, forward strand.
GCGGATTCCGGCGGGACCTCGCACGATATCTGTCCTCGTCCGGCGCCTGCCATCCGCTTTACTCTAGTTAACAGTCCGTCTCCAAGCCGCCTCCAGTCCTCCTACAGACGGTATTGTCATAGGAGATAAAAATAGCGAGTTCTATCTACTTTGAATATTTGGAGAGGCGAGGTGTATTGCCCCTCCGACGAAAAGGGAGGATCCTCCAACCAGGCGGGTGTTGTGCCTGGCGGGCCACGGCCCGACGGTTGATGTCGGGCGGTTGTATATATGCAACTTTTCGTTGCGAATGTTGCTTGCGCGATTCAGGCTTTCGTAGTTCTATGTAGCGCGGTAGATGTCGCTACAAATATTTATATTCTAGTTATATTTAATAGACTATAAACAGTGATATGACAATCTTTTTAATTTGTTTATTAAGCTGTAACACACATCAAGCTGCATTATTCTCATGAACAATTCAGAACAAAATTGTAAACCAAGATTAACACTGTAATCATTTTTAAAGAGTGTCTATGGAGTTTCTTGCCGGTTCTTCTCCATAAGACTCACTTTTTGGAACCATGCAACTAGTTTTGACTTTTCAAAAGTGCTATTTTAATGGTAACCATTGCACTGCAAAGTCAAGTCCTCTGATTTTTCGAATTTATTCATTCACTCACTTAAAACGGTGCAGGAAAAGTTTGATTATGATAACATAGTATTTTATTTATTGAGGTGGTAGAAGCGTGCTGCGTTCGCCAGGTTTGGTTTAAACGCATCGCCAAAAATTGTACTAATGAATGTGAATCATATTGTGATTGTAAGTATACGATTTTAACCACCCAGGATTTTTGTGAGTAATAAGCCAGCCCAGCATTTTTGTTTGGAAATTTTAGTTCCTCAGATAACCTGGCGGGGATTTCCTTACTAAGTACCTACATAAAAATAATCTAGGGTTGCGGGCGCTTGGAACAGCTCGAAGCGTTCGTATCCCGATTGATGTCAGTAAAGCTGCTTTTGTGACGTGCTAAGATACAGCACAGGAGGGCCACCGTTGCTTTCAGAAGAGATCTCGGAACCGTAGCTCGTGTTGGTAGGAGTCCGACAGAACCCTCCGCAGTTCCTTTTATGAGAGACAGAGACGAAAAAAAAAAAACAAAAAAATTACTTACATAAAAATACTACAGGGTTTTTCAATACATCATACAAATGCCAGGGACCTTAGTGCCTATCGCTCACTAAACTAGGTACTGCTTAAGTTGCAGGAGAACAAGAGAAGCACGTTACAGAATCATGCTCAACAAAAGTGTGAATTCTGTAGTTGAATCAGTGAAAATATTAACAGTGCCAACTGAAAAGCAAATTGTTTGAGCAGAATTGTCCATTAGTCCCGTGAGATTCAGTTTATAGGTCGTCACAATAATTGTAGGGTCGTTAAAGCCGACGTTGATCGCAGTCAATCAAGCGATAAGTCCGCCGCCCTACAGAATCCAATTTACTGCATTCTGTAACACGACTTAATTGAAGATTACTTTGCTGGTGTATCTCGTTTTGTTATCTTGTAACACCCAATTGTAGCAGAATGATATTTGTGTGAAATAGCTACATTGTTATGTCCATTTAGAAACTTTTATAAATAAATATTCTTGGACAATTTTACACAGCACTATCAAACCCAAACTGAGCAAAGCTTGTAACTATGGGTATTAGAAAATGGATATAATACTTATAATACATATCAAAACCCAGAGAAACATAAATACTTAGATATGTTCATCACATAAATATTGGTGTTCAGTGAGAATCGAACCCACGACCTCATGATCACCAGAACGACACTAGACAACAGAAGTAGCAAAAATTTTATTTTATCCACATCTTAAGAATTGACTACTTCTCCTCTCAACCCTTATTTGTAATCGCAGTGCATTTAAGTAATATCTTACTGCATAATGTAATGTAAGCCATGATAAATATCACAGTATACGACGATAGTGTCTTTAAAAGATCTATTTACAGAAATAAATACCATTATCATTATCATTATCATTATCCTATCCATAAATACGACACAGACGCCGTCCGCCGTTTGACGTATATTCGAAAATTTCGATCTCTCCGATCCTGATCCGATTTTAAGTATAACCGATTAATAAAAATAGCTCATATTATTGGCAACCCTTTTTTATAGTAGGTACGGAAAATTCTCATGGATTATCACCACCTGGGGAGGTCGCAGGCTATTCGGACACTTGCCACTTGCTTAAAACCGAATTTGCCTTCACTTTTCCTATAGTCATGGCCATGGGATCCGTGATATTCGTAACAACCATGACAGATATGAAACCTAAAACAGTGGTTGTACAAGGGCTAGCATATCAAGCTACCACATCTGTCAAATTTATTTTATAGATTTTCAACTTTAATACAGAGTATTAAGGTTCATGTGCAATTGGGAAAACTTGACCTGCTGGCGTGTGTACATCACTAGACCTCTGCTTATCTCGGAGAATATAGACATAATTGTGGAGGTTTAATGGATGGATAAAAGTAAGCACCAGCTATTTAGGTCGAATTTTAAAAGCAACCGTTTAAAAACTTGCTTTCTAAGGCGCACGATATTCCGGAAAAGAAATCCGAAATCTCATAAAAATGCATAATTATGTAATCAGACTATTAATATTCACTTAACACAATTCTAGTAGCAATTCCGATCTCCATTTTACGATGAAGGTGTACAGACGTCAGCAGGTCAACCTATCCAAATCTGACAAATTTTCCCAATTGAATATGCACCTTATTGTTTCTCTTTAAAGTTGAAAATCAATATAAAAAATTGGACAGGTTGTGGTAGCTTGGTACTGGCATCTTACCGTGAAGAAATCTACATCAATATGCGTAAAGTTACACAACCGGAATCAATCTGTATCTTCCCATGACAAATGAAAGTAAAAACGTTTTCGCTATTTGAGTACATCACGAATGTTGATTAATGGCCTACATGCTTCGAGACATGCAATAATGACAATATTTTTAAGTATCGTAGATTACAAATCAAAAGAAACTCATGTAAAAAAAGTAAAAATCATTTAATATACAATAAATGTCATTGTAATTTCTAGCTAAAATAATCTAATAGTTCTCATTTTGAAGTATGTAACAAACTACGTGTGTGATTAAAAATAAACCGTGTTACTAATAAATTCTCAGTAGTTAACATTAATGTAACGATAAAGTCCAATCGGTCGTCAACGCCTCAATCATGCACATATCAGCGCTAGACTGACACGCTTCCCCGTGCAGTTCAGCTGCACCAGAAATAGAGTTCGTGCGTCTCCGGCCGCGCTCGGGTTAGATCGTTTATCTTTTTCAATCCGCTGTAACACAAACAAAAAGGTCAGAAGCCGACGACCTAGTTTCCGAGCGGCGAATCCAAAGGTCCTCCAGACATCGGGAAGCGGTGATAACGACTGGCAAGGCTGCGGTGCACGCGAATGTTTGCGAGAGTTATGCAATAATATGATTCAGTTTAGCACGCGAGCCAATGCCTAGAGACGGCGGATCTAGTTGAATGATCTGTTAGTATTCAAGCCAAGCAAATATTCTTATATTTACGCACATATTTTGCGCTCCATTTGACGTGAATACTGGTAACCTGCTATTTTATATATCTTCTAGACGTTAAGCTACATTGATTGATATGGACGTGGGTTGTGGATTTAGATGTGCGTAACTAAATGTAATAATCGTAAGTAATGATAATAGAAAAATATTGGCAAACCAAGTGTAATGTTCGAAATAAATTGTGTATTTTAAACTTCTAACTGCCTAGAATACTGTGGCATGATCTAAATGTTCCGTGGTGAAGTGAATGCAATCGCCTTAGTTAGAAAAGGAAAGGGAGCCTTAGAAATGTCGTGTGGATTTAGGACCCTATTCCAAACGGTTTAGAAAACATTTTAAGTAATATGACAGTTTAAAATTGAATAGCTGTCTTTGTAATTGTGATGTCAAACAGCTCTACAAATAATATCCAATTTACTAAGATGTCTCCGAGATAATTAACGTTTCCGAAGTAAGTCGGTAAGAGAACGATATCCCCCTTTCAGCTGGGAACCGTTAGGATTCCAAATATAAAAAAAGCCCCGAACAAAAAAAAAAACATTCCACTCAACAACTGACCCAAAATCGTTTAAAAATAAAACAATAAACACATGTAGGTCAAACATTACTTACCATTACAATATATCCTCCATTGCACCTTTAAGTGATAACCCCAATTGTTTTGCATACACATCACACAATGGCAACTCCATTTTGATTAAAATGACGTTTATTTAATAAGTTACGAGCACTCGGCTTTTACGATTGTCAGTAATAAAGTAATTTATGTAGCTCCAATCACAATAGAGTATGGTCGGAATTAAGTATCAGTGGAGTTTCGTTTCGCAAACAATACAATCATTAGTGGTTACGGTGAATGATAATTAAGATGACGATAATGACGCTTAACGCATAATTTTTGTACTGATCATAAAGTATGCACAAGTATGTTGTATGTTATAATAAAATTCCTCTTTTCTCTTTACTTACTGATGTAATGTTACAAACTGTATCGTATAGTTACAGGTTGCATATTGTAATTCTTGGTTCTCCTTAATCATGCTCAACTGTATATCACAGGCTCGTGCCCCCAGTGAGGTTTTTATGGAGTTTTGGAGTATAAAGGTACTTACCCTAACACTCCAAAACTCTATAAAAACTCTACAACTATAAACATACTCATAAAATTTGAACTGTCGGAACAGAATTTGAAATGTATCTACGCCTAGTCAGTTTGGGGGTTATTAACTACTACGGGTACACCAAATGAACCGTACTCCATGGATGATTCCCAAAAAATCTTGTGTTCATTCAGTCACCTGCATCCAAAAAGTCTACTACTAAGGTCGTATGAATGTCTAGTGACGGAATGCCGCAGGTTCCATTGTCTTCCTACCCTTATCCCAATTTATTTGGTATTGGCGCAGCATATCTTTTTCTTCCACTCATATCCTTTCCTTTGTAGCCATATTTCACACAGTCGATCTAACTCTTTCCTTATCTCATACCCATACTCCATCCACATACATGTTCAAAACGTGAACACTTCACTTCTACATCATCACTTATCCATACCACCACAACAAACGTCGAAGTTGACGATACCATACGCTCCGTTTTCACAAAATATCAATGATCACGACAACTTGCATTGTGCTATCCTAGTACCTGCAACTTATCTTGGTCCTTAGTAAACAAAATGAAAAGACACTTACTTGAGCGAGCAATTCGTTTACATATTTAATGTTAATACTAGTTGAGGAACTCCTTCGTAAAGGCAACAAGTTCAGGAGACCTTAAATTACTAATGTAAGAAACATGTCGTGCAAACTTGGTATCGCGAGACTGAATCTTCATACTAATTTAACACGTAGATTAAGTTGTTATTTAAAATGTTTTAGGTTGTGTCTGGTAAAATTTATCATATAATTTTAGTAATCAGGGCTAATCTTAAGGTAATTAATTGGTTCCAACAGATCCAAGAGTGTCTCTAAAGTTTTCTTCATACGCATTCTATATTGTATACATATACGCACGCTATTGAATCGATCATAAACATTAACCCATACACTGTCCCACTGCTGAGTACGGGTCTCCTCTCAGAATGAAAGGGATTAGGCTATAGTCCACCACGCTGGCGGACTAATGCGGGTTGGCAGACTTTACACGCCGTCGAAGAAATAGTTTAAGCGAGTGATAATTAATATTAAAAAGCACATGATTTCAAAAGGCAGAGGAATTGATCCGAACTCGAGATTTTAACTCGGCAGTCCAATTGTCATATCTAGTAGGACTGTTTTTTTTATTCTAAATAATAAAAGCTTCTTTGATACTTATTATTTAGCTATACAACATTCTCTATACTAAGCACACATTTTGTCTTCGTTCAACTCCGGGATAGAAATTAAACTAACAGCTAATCTCGATTATCTTTAGAAACAGGCATCAAATATATTGGGAGCGGTCGTCTAATGCTCGTCTCACGTTGTAAAGATGAATTGTTTGTTCGGCGGTGACCTCGACATGAATCTTTTCCCACTTTTACGTCCTATCGGCGTCAGAAGGTTGCTAAGACCTCGTTTCTTTATCTGTCGAAAACGTCATTTGCTGACTTGACCCATCAATGTCATTATGACAGTTTAAAAATAAGAATAGGTATTAAAATACGAAACGTGTGGTGTATCATATGGCTTTAAGACCTTTAAGTCTAGACTACATCGCGTGAAACAGGAGAAAGAAGCGTTTGCCACTCTCCCGGTCTAAACATCGAGCGTTGGAACAGAGGTACAGGTTAGTAACAGAACTCCGGTTTTCGTGAACTGTAGTCTACGGGCAGCTGATTGAGCAAAATAAAATAACTCCACCGTGTGGTGGTGCCCGGGTTTTCCAAAAGAAGTGTGTTAGATTTAGAATCCTTACTATGCCTACTTATATTATATATAAGATATTATAAAGGATATTATAAAGGCAAAAGTTACTCGTTTTGCTTAAAGTAAAGTACCGAAAGTACTGAATCGATTTTGATGAAATTTTTGAAATTTGACCTTGGGAGAAGACATAGGCCTTTTGCCTTATGTCTACAAAAATCTCTTGGATTGCGAGTGAAGCCGCGGGCAACTTACAGTTAGTAACTTATAAAATTAAAAAGTTACATCAGTACAGGTTGTTAACATCAACCTTGTATAATGTAACGTTGAAAATAAAAACTGTGTTTTATTTCAGCAGGTAGTTAATTAATTCCATCCTTTTTGTTTTGTCCAACCAATATCGTATAATCGATACTTTTTTGTTGATGTCAAATTTAAACTGAACGAAAATTTACCTAATATAATTTGTCATAAACCTGTTTTTGTAATTAAATATGGTGTTGAAGCTAATAAAAAATTACCAAATACAAAAAACGATGATCCCAAAAATCTTAATTATTGATTAATGTTTTACATCTTCATTGGTAGAATCGATTTTTTTTTGGAATAAGATATTTTATTACGCCCGTGCTGATTTTGAAATCGTTTTGATTATTATAAATCTTCAACAGTTCTGATCATGGAATTTGCTGAAATGGATGTAACGTTTGTTATGGGGACTACATAGAATTTTGTACACTGAAAATATATTTTTAATACAGGGTCCCCCTGTATAAATTAAAAAGGCTTGTAATATAGGTAAATCCTGTTATGCTTCATAGAAAGTGGCATTTTTAGCCTTGGAGATCAAGCAATGACCTTATGCAAAGTGTTCACTGACATCGTGGCACTTGAGATGAGCTAGGCTGATCTTCAAGAAAAAGTAAAAAATTCCCACTTGGCTATACTTTAAAACACCACAAAATTCCCACCCGAGACAAACCGTTGTGTGTAAGACACTGACAGTGTGTTATCTACAGATATTTGTATCTATCGTGTACTTTGAGAGTGTTAATTCTATATGTAAAATCCCTTAGGTTACAGGTTACGGCTTGTGTCCTAGTGCGGGAGCTATCCAAAAAAGTACCTAGTTTTACACGTTTTTTTCTCAACAATGCAGTGCTGGATTGAAGACGGCAAATATTTTTTCAATTTCATTCTCGCAAACATTTTATTAATTTTGGATGTTGTTAGTCATTCGCTTATGCTAACAAACTTTTGTATCTCTGTCAGTGATCTGTTCAACCGTCCCTTGTACCCACTATTGTTTCATGACAGCTTGACGAAGATCGTTTGACAGTTTTGGCAGAAGAGAATATTTAATTAGTTGACAATCCTTTGGTTTTTGTACCTGAATCAATGTTTATTTTTATTAACACGTTTATAGTGTCGATGAATTTGCGATCAGTTTTTTGCTGATGTTATCGTCAATTTGTAAATATGTGACTTGTGTTGTCATAAATAAATTACAATATAATTATTGTTGCTTTGATCATTATTGTATGTGTGGTGTAACTTTGAAAGATACGCCAACAATAGTGAGCATACATACAACAGAAATTTGCGATTTAAAAAAAAAATATTTATTCATGAAAGAAACGGTGATCCTCCCGACGGTCAAAGCAGCTTTTCTATTGTGTCTGCTATGCTTGATAAGTTAATTTAGTATAACATTGGAAGCAAGATCTGCCAACGTACTAATATAAATTAGGTATGCTTATAAGTATGTAAGAAGACATTATATAAACTTGGACTTCGCGAGTCTAGTATCTGCAGCCCTCGTGAGAAACTTTTTCACTCAGTTCCGTGGACCCTCTAAGGGCCTCAGCCGATCGACTCAATAGCACGGTCATGACAATAGCACAACTATCACTTGAAGGCAAAATCACAGCTTATAAGAGTTGCTTAACCTATGCGCCAGGCCACTCTTCTAAGCTATTACTGAAATTTGTTTTTTTTTATACCCAAATTGTTACTTTTTGCAAAGACTTTACGGTTAATATTGATTATTGTTATCATATTGTTGACAATTAATTCGTAACTAATGTTGGTATGTGTATCATCAGCCTGAATTATGCACTGCTGGCCATGAGTACTGCTAACTATGCGTGTTTTAATAATAATAATATTAATTTACGATTAATACAGTTGGTACAATTCTGATTTTGGAATTATAGGTACCAACTTTTCGAGATAGGTAACGCCCTCAGGATGGGGGTGAAGAGGCTAGAGTCCACTACCCTACCGAGTGCAAAATGTACAAGGATCACTACATTTGTGGAAACACTGGCATCACGTCGGGGTCACCAGTGTGGAGAGTCGAGGTGTGTTGCCCCTCCATCCAAAGGGAGGATCCTCCAACCAGGCGGGTGTTGTGCCTGGCGGGCCACGGCCCGACGGTTGATGTCGGGCGGTTGTATATATGCAACTTTTCGTTGCGAATGTTGCTTGCGCGATTCAGGCCTTCGTAGTTCTATGTAGCACGGTAGATGTCGCTACACATTCATTCAAGGTTAATCGTGGGAATGATGGCAACAATGACAGCTGACTGATATGACCACTGGACTACCAAGTCAGAGCTCAAGTTAGAAGAATTTCGAAAAGTCAAACTGATGTGCTTTTTGAAAGCAATTTCCGGAACTATGCGTTCTAATAATTACTATTTATTAATCACTGGCATAAACGGTGAAGAAAACACCGAAAGACCTACATCACTCAGATTTTCTTAGTTTTGTAAACGCTATATGAAATGAAGTCACAAGCCAGTGTGGTGGGCTCTAAGCCTTAGACCAGTACCAAACAGCGGTTGAGAACATACGATGATATTCATTACTATCATACCCAACAGTGGTTAAGAAAGAAAGAACGAAAGAAGAAAGAAAGAATGAAAACTTTATTTAAACTCGTACACAAATCAAGTAGACATCTAAGTACATTAATAAAGCCACCCTGTACGAGGCCAAAAAGGACCCTATCTCAACAAAATGCTGCGACATTAAAAACAATGCCACAGCGCTGGTATTCTTAAAGCACATAGGTAAATACATCACCTACTATAGTAACAAAGGTTGGCAAGTTCACGTGAACCACGATACTGGCAACTAGTGGTTTTGCAAATAAAAACTAATGAAATTTCATGTTACCTTCTACACGGAGACCTTTAGCGCAGTCAATATGCTAATAATCTTTTTTCCGTTCAGTAAATCTACAAAATCGTGCCTCCGCCGCTTAGATAATGAATATAGATAAACTGGATACGTGAGCAAGTCGCTAATTAATCACACCTGGTTCAACCCGCCCTTAGCTATTTCCTTAATTAAAATACTAGTTGATGTTTGCTAAGTACTCTTTCGCTAATTTGTTTATTAAAATCGAGTTACAATGTTTTCGGTAAGTTGTTAATCTCTGATTGTTTGATTAAGTGTCACGTTTAATTTAATCCTAACACATCCATAGTAAACCTCTACTAACATTATCAATGCGAAAGTAACTCTGTTTCATGGCTAAACCGCTGAACCGATTTTGATGAAATTTGGTTCAGCGATAGATTAGACCTCAGAGAAGAACATAGGCTACCTTTTGTCTCAAAAAGTCCTTTGGGGTGCGGATGAAACCGCAGGCAAAAGCTTGAATGATAAATACTAACTCTGTCTGTCTGTTACGCTTTCACACTTAAACCACTGAACCGATTTTGATGAAATTTGGTACAGAGATAGATTAGACCTCAGAGAAGAACATAGGCTACCTTTCGTCTCAAGAAGCCTTTTGGGATGTAGGTGAAACCGCGTGCAGAGGTGTAGAGTGCTGATGTACAACCACAGTTCGCTGATACATTTAAGGTCTCATGTGATAGGGGGGCATTTTTGCCATTAACCGCAAATCGAAACTCCTGCGAGCTGATACTGAGAAGAATCCCAATAACATTGCTCGACCTGAGAAAAGAAGCCAGGAACCACTAAATTAATAAAGCAGGCCCCAGTATGACATGATGTATGACTTGTATGTATGACTTGCCTAAATTCAAAGACAGTTTTGTTTATGCACCGCACGAAGCGGCGCGAGGAAAACCCGCGTAATAGAACCCCTACAGTTTTCTGAATGAAAAATGAAATCCGTGATTTTTACGTATACTATAAAAAGTTCATAGTTTTATAGTAATAACATCTAATATATATATAGCCGTATAGGTATTTGACGTAGCTATAACGAGTACATGTCAGAATCAGTTGGAAAAAGCTTTTTAGTAAACGCGTGAATGTTTAAGTGATTAGTTTAAAAAGTGCGAGGTCATATGTCATGAATGCTCGGTATATTATTACTCCGTGATATTGCGGGTCACGATTTAGGCGAGGGTTAGACTATTCGCGGAGCGGAAGCGATGGCGGAGAATTGTAATATTAGATTTTTTTATTATGAGCGCTTTTTGGCGACTGTAATTAAAATCATTTTATTTATTACATCATGTTTTATTTTTATTTTAGCATAAATATTTAGTATAAGTAATATATTCATCATTATAATATAAAGGTCTGCTAGAGAGATTATTAGAATTACCAGTTTCTTTTTACTTTTTCTTTGTGTTCCAAAGTTCCTAGTATAGGCAAGATTGGAACACTAAGGTGTTGTAATAATCTAGGTAAGTAATTATTTTTTTTGGTACAAACATGTAGAAAAACGAATTGTCCATGATAACTAATTCTTTTTAATATTACTTATTAAAAATAATTTTAATTATTTTGACGACCTCTGTGGTCTGCTGATCATGTGGTCGTGGGTTCGATTCCCACAGGACACAAATATTTGTGTGGATTAAACACGAGTATTTGTGTTTGTCTGGGTGTTTCTTATATATTATAAGTATGTATTTACAAAAAAAAAAATAAGTATTTAAGTATTATATCCATTGTCTAGTACCCATAGTACAAGCTCTGCTTAGTTTGGGACTAGATGGTGTTGTGTAAAGATGTCCCAAAATTATTATTATTATTATATGCATTTTCTTTTCAGAACCAGTTGTATTTAGGTACTACCCGAATTTAAGTACTTGGTCATTCTATTCAAATTCAAATGTTTTATTTCAATTAGACCAATAAAATAGCACTTTTGAACTAGTTGCACTTGTATTCAATATGTAGATGTTATATGTGGTAAAAGTTATAATCATTATTATATTTCTTACCTGTCCGTCACCGGGGTAAACCCGGTGGTCCTCTTGGCTGCCGTTAGGTTCTCCACTTTTCACTCTTCACTGAACACCCGGTTAAATTTAAACTTACACTTTAAGGAATTGACAGAAAACTATTACAATATAACTACAACATTATTTTAATAAATTTTCGATTCACGCGAAATTTAAGCGTTGATTTATTTAGACCTGAAACAAAAAGAACGTTATGTTAAGAAAATAAAAAGTATCGATTTAAGTTTAGTCACGATCCAATTTTGAAATTATAAAAATACAATCGCAAACGAACCACATAATAAAAATAAAATGAGTACATTCAATGTCATACGAGGTATTCTGCGGTTCCTTTTAATCAAGGCGAAACATATTGTAAGTGATGACGGCGAAGGAACAATGGGTTCGACCGCGAATCCATATCTGTGCGCCGACAATAGCGAATAAGTCTTTCAGAGTCGAAACGGTCAACGGATTCGAACGAATAATTCGTACCCTTGCCCTTGAGTACGAAATGCACGGTCATTACGAGCTGCGAGCTCGGGTATCGAATGCAATCTCCGGTGACTTTCCGATTCACGAAAATATACTTTAAAACCAAAGATTTGGGTATTTATTCGCGTGCGAGGACGCTGTGGACCTGCAGTTGGCCGTCAAGTGGATACATCGATGCAATGAGTTAGCTAGACTGTCTGAATGTCAAACCAATGATCGGCAGCGTCTGCTGCACCAACGCAATAAAAAAAGAATTTATTTGCGTCTGAGTTAATAACATAATGGCGCGAACATTTTGGTGTGACAACTAGAGTCGCGAAGTTTCAAATCGGATCACTTGGGAAACGGCCAGATATTTATACACGCTCAATCCCATTTCAATTGTTTTCCGCAACGAACAAAACTGCAAATATGCTGTACCTATAAAGTTACCCAGGAAAACATACTGCTTTAAAAAACCTTTAACTTAAAAAAATATAGCTTGCGTTATAAATTGTGCGAATAATATAATTCATGCTGTAAATAAATTAAATACGGCTACGGTTGTATAATACAACCGTAGCCGACATTACATCTCAACAAACAAATTATGGGCCATTCCGAATTGGAGTGTAGGATTTAATTATGCAAAATATTTTATTAAACTAATTTACATAGATTAATCGTGACTCGTGAGCAATAAATATTTGAAATGCTTCAAATAATGTAAACGCACAAAATGTTTTTAAAACTTACGATGGCGACTGTACTTGTGTTAGGAACAATGTGTCAGGTATCATCAATCACAAAAAACTCTTGTGACGTTTTCGAACATGATCGATGTATTTTAAGCATCTGCGGAGAGAAAGCTTCCTTAGTGCTTCTTTGCACACCAACAAAGAATAAGAAAATGTAATAGGTTATAAATTAATCTTTTTTTTTTCTTTTCTAATCTTATTTCAGCAGAAGATACTTAAAAAAAACTCAATCAGACATGATATCATCTCAGGGATTATTTCAAATGATACGTTAAAAGGTAGGTTTTTGGATCATTTATTTTTAAGTGGGTCCCACGCTTGTCATCCATACTACTAGACCCATAAGGCAGTTTGAATTTATCTATTCTAAATCTCTTATTAAATAATAATATGTTCAATCAAAATCTGTACGTGAATGCTTAAACTTAATTATAGACTTAGCAAAACCTGAAAGAAAACAAAAAAATATACGCACCGCCTTCCAATCACGCATATCGATATGATGAATACGCAATAGATGTTATTTGAAATTCTTCAATATATTTCTGAATACATACCTACATGGCTGCGTTTGCGTGGAAGCATTTTCAAAATTATCATTCAGAAACTGTAATGGTGTTTGTTGTTGTGTTTTTACTCGCCTCCGTGACGTGCGGTTGTGTGTTGTGTGCTCTGAAGGTCGGCCATTGGGACGTGGATCTAGCGAGGCATTGAACTATGTAATACAACCGGAAGACGGGGGCCGATGACTGATGAACGTTAATACGCGAATGGTAGGGCTGCGACACTGGACCGTCATGGTTGCGGCGAATGTCACGAATTCCATGATTGACTATAGATCAAAGGAAGGCAGAGTGGCTAGAGACTAGGCGTGAGCGAATAGGGCCCTCGCCCACGGCCTCGCACTTAAAGGGCCCTCGCGAGGCCTCTTTAAATACGATGCCATAAGATTTAAAATCCCCGTTTATTTTTAAATTAAATAAATACCTAAAAAATATTAGCCACACTCGTCACAGACTTGCAACACAGCTTAGCTTAGGATGCTTGTTACTTTTTAATTTAGGACTGGTATAAATATAATAATTCTGTCTTTAATTTTATTGTTTCCTCCCGATTTGATTGTAGTTTAGTAAGTAGGTATATTTTAACAGGTAACATATTATTATTCTAAATCCAAGGATAAAACAATCTTCACCCCCTAATGTGTATTCTGTTCGTTAATTATTGAATATAATTAAATCAAGTTCACAACTCTTCATTCACTCAATAGAAATATTTAAACAGTTAGGGGCAACCCTATTGGCAGCTTTGTTTGTGACATAGCCGAAAAAATTTGAATAAGTAAGTCATGATGTCAACATGCGACATGAAATTTGTATCCAAGCAGAAACTAGATGTTTCAAAAAGCCTGGATTTAATCACAGTATCTACTAATAATTATCTGATAACCATCAAAAGTACCTACCTACCTACCTATTTCGGCATGTGATGTTTGATGAATAATAATTTTTTTTATTGCAAATTTAACTCCTGCATTCGAGGTTTTTGATCCAATTGAGACGTAACACGTAATATCGATTTCCGACCGGTTCGGACAAAAACCCCGCTGTCCGAATATTGTCGGAACGTTGACCGAAGGGAGCATCTTTTTTTGTTTAGTACGAATGAAAAACATTGTACCTACCTGTTGGTTTCAAAGATTATAATATGAAAAAAATAAGTAGTATTAAAAAGCAAATTTTTCTACTAAAGCTTATGGAATGTAAAGAGGTTGTCACTGTTTATTTTGACCGGTTTGTAGAAAAATGGCTGGTTGAAAAACTACATCGTCTACAGTGCGTATACGCAGGTACACGTACGATTGTCTTTGTCGGTAAGTTGGTTAATTATCCAAGCTAACCGACAAAGACGGGTATACAATTGAAATAATTACAGGGTTAACAATTTATTAAATTTAATGATTTAATGGATCAAGTACATTGCAACCAACTTTGATGAATAGGACCGTCTGAGGTGCTGGAACTGTACTGCTGAATATAATTCGTCTATGTTGGTACCGCATTGAGAAATATTCGGCCGAAACGCAATAATGTGCTAAAACGTTTGTGTTCTGATTTGATGGTAATAATTACTGGGCATAATTATGAGGCTTAGGCTTAACAACTGAGATCTCAAGATGACAACGCGCAATCGACATCACTGGTGTTGCTGGCGTCTTATGGCTGCTGTTGTAAACAATAAAAAAAACTAAAAATAACAAATCTATACGCTGGAAGAAACACATAACATAATTACATAATTACCTTAGAACTTCGTACTCTACCGAGCAACGTTCGATTTCATTAGAAACACCGCTATGAATCTATTCAATGCGCACGCGCATGGAACAAGTCTGACTCAAATATTAGGTGCAGCCTGCATCGCTGCATTAGGTCAGTCAGTTACAATTTTGGTACCAGAGTATTTTTTTGTACGGGACGAATATAAGTCAAATCTACAATTATGGGTAGAATCACGTTTTAGCTGTTGTTGTGCGCAGCCGCAGTTGACGCAAGCCTACATTGTTTTAAGTATCAATACACCCAAAAAGTGACCTTGACGGTAAGTTAGAGGACGTGTCGTGAATGTTTTTTTGCTTTTGAGACTTTTTGTCGGATACATATTATCGTCACAATGTAGCTGAGTTTGAAAGGAATACATTAGTTAGCGGTCGTTGGCTTCTCCCGAACCTTCTCTTGTTTAGGTACAGTATAAATTGGATACTAATGCTGATTCTATTGTTCACAAAGTAATTTAGTCTCAATGTGTCTCTAACAAAAAACCTAAAAAAACGTTAGAGATATTATTTATTTACGTAACAATAAATTTGTTTTTATTGATTTAGAAAATTGAAAGCAAAAAATATATTTTAATTTCGAGAATTAATATTTTTTTATAGAAAAATTGAGTTTATAGTTACTACGTAATTTTTTTACACGTTTTCAACGTGAATTTTGTTGCAATACGACTGTATAATAAAATTATGAATAATTTCTTGTAAATCACAATTTCACAAACTAATTTTACTTTTTTAGTCATATTATTTCTAGAAAGAGATGCAATATGTGTGCTTGTAGGATAAAATGGGATTTTTTGAGACGAAAGGTAGCTTTTAAACTTCTCAAAGGTCTGATAAATCTCTGTACCAAATTCCATCAAAATCTATTCAGGAGTTTAGGCGTGAAAGTGTAACAGACTTTCACATTAATAATACTTATTAGTAGGGAAACAGGGATTTGTAGGGAAGTAATGTAATATATCAGTACATAGTATAGTATAGTGTCAGTATTAGTAGTATAATTGAAGTACATTTTCAATTTTTATACACCCTTTAAAAGGCCGGCAACGCGCTTTTGACTCCTCTGGTGTTGCAGGCGATGCGTCTGCTCGTTTGCCCCCTATACCATATGAAAAAAAATACACCCCTTATAATCTAATAACAATACTTCAATACTAATGGCTTACGGATCCGAGATAAAGCCTTTCCGGGCGAAGGGGCTTGTTCATGGAAACATCCGTGCGGTCAGTAAATTACATTTAGGCTCCATCTCATTGGTCGAATGTAATTTGCAAACGGACCGCTGTAATTCTGTTCAGATTAATGTGAAGTATCTCGCCTCCTAAATCAAATAACAATGGCGAACAAGATAATTAGTGTTAATTTAGTACTAAGATGAGGGCGACGTCCTCGTGATGTGAATTATTGTCAAAATGAATATACAGGTGGAGCTTTAATACCGCGGCTCATTATTACGATGGTTTGGAATTTTAATTAAATTACGGATCTTGTTTTTTATCACTTGTTTTATTTATTTATTTTATTTATTTCATAACTACTTACAACTACATTTACAGGGTTTTTTTTTATCTAATGCGACAGTGTAGTACTTTAGCGGTACTTATCGCTACAAGACAGTATAATTTAATTACATTTTAAAAGAAATCACTTACAATGCCGTCCTTGTGCCGTCTGTGTGTTTTATTTCATGACGACGCCACGACGCATGTCTCTGGTCTCTATTGTCTCTATTAATTTGTAATTCTACAAATTAACAGCTGTATACGATCGATTGCATTTTAGCATTTAGAAATCGATCAATTTAGTTACATTTGTTAACTTCAACGAAAATCTAAGTACAAGTGGATGGATATCGATATCGTTTATTTTTTGAACGCGTTAATATCGGAAACTACCAGTCTGATTTAAAAAAATCGTGTTGCATTTGATAGCGCAAAAAGAGGAAGGTGATACGGTGTTTAACATCACTTTATGACCCTTAGCAGCTGAGCAAAATGGAAAAAGTCAGGGCTGGTGAAACTTACTGTAATTTGATAGGGGATGAACGGGATGACGCGAAGTGTTTCGGATCAGTAGGTTACATAATTGAAGTAATATTTCCAAATCCAAATGTATCCTTAGAAATGTTTAGCATGCTTTTATGCCAAATATAATAAGAATTAAAATTCCTTCAACAAGCATTGTATTAGCAGAATTGGCCTCTTAAAAGATAGTGCTAAAATATATTTCAAAATAAACGGTTATTCATTAAATCATTTCTAGGATATTACGCCTATCAAGTTTAATTTATATATCTGCAAATCGAGGTCCGAAATTCAAGTTTTGGCACTTTCTCCGATGACCTTGGCGTGCATTGACCGCAAAATCCAATCAAGTTATTCAGAGGAGATTGATATCGACCTTAGGTGCCTTTATTGGAAGATATTTGTCACTATAATTAATCAATCAACCTCCTAGAATTTATCGAACAGGACTTGTTTTGATTGAAATTCTTGTAGACAGTAATTATGTCACAAAAGGGTATTAATTTCACATTGTCTTTCGGGAAAGTTCTTAATTTGATTTTCGGAGAGCTGGTAAGTTTATGTCAAAATTTTAGGCGGGAGTTTCTGTTGTATTATTTTCTATGATCACTAAAGTGTTTCCTTTGCTTTAGGAAGCGTAGACTAAGAGTAAGCTACTGCTGCGTCAGAGGTTCGATACAGATGCCTAGGTCAAATTGTGAATGCAAAATGTTATTGGATTTTTCTATGAAATTTTCAGTAGCAGCTCGGGGTTTGGGTATGTGTCCGGTTAATGGTATTATGGTCGCCCCCTATTACATAGGATCGAAATATACCGACGAACTCTATATTTACACAAGTGTATTTTCAGGGAATACAGGTCAGATGGTTAAGGAATATAACGTTTGTTCACAAATACATATAATATGTACCTACAAGTAGTGTTTCTGGGTGTGTGTATGTGAAAGTACATCCACAACACGGGAGAAAATCCAAACGTTTTACAACAAACGAACAAATTGACCAATAAAATTACTGAAATATATACAAAGCACTTGCGGAAAGCAAGTCGTCTTTTACAATTTCCCTTTCAACATTTCCAGTGAAGTCGTACAGGAATTGAACTTAGTTTCTATAGCCATAAACCTTGAACCACATCATTGTGTTATTTCCTTTGAAATTCGACAAAAATCCCTAACAAAGCAATCGATATTTTTGAACTATTATGAAGGGTTTCCTTTTTAATGGTATACCCGTCTTTTGTTGTTTATTTATTATTAAGGCACGTCAAACATAATTACAAATATTATAAAGATTTAACGGTGCGTTCATTATAATATTGTGTCACGTCGTGTATTTAGAGTGAATGATATTCACTCTGACGTAATACAGAACACTGGTGCTCTATGGGTGGTTATCATTCGATTATTCGTCGATTAATTTGACAGCTGTGAGAAACGTCATTGTCATTTAGAAAAGGAAAAGTTCGACCGCGGGCAGGATTCGAACCTGCGTCTTCTGGTTAGGTACACCAGACGCTATGACCACTAAGCCACCGCGATACCTACCCGTCATGACGAATTTTTCCTTCATATACTGAATTTACATCTTTATGGTGACGTCAGTAACACCTATTGAAAAGCAAGTTTTTGCTTCTCAACCGACACGACTTACTTTACAGTTAGTTCAATGTCGAACGATGCTACCTTAACCTTCTAACTATCTTTTTGTATATTTTTGGCATTTTCCATGCTAAGATTTTAAAGTTATTTAGAAAAGGAAAAATTCGACCGCGGGCAGTATTCGAACCTGCGTCTTCTGGTTAGGTACACCAGACGCTATGACCATTAAGCCACCGCGTTACCTGTTTGTACCTGTTGGTATATTTTTGGCATTTTGCCAAAAATATACAAAAAGAACGTCATTGTCATTTGGACAGGAGGTTAACTTCTTACATAACGCGGGTGGCGGTCGTCATTATCCGATTGCATCGCGCCCGAGCATCACGTGTTCTGTAGAACGTCCGTAGTCCCGGATTACTGATTGTTATAAGAAATAATTAGTAGTCGTATTTTTGTAATCGGTAATTATGAAAATATATAGTGTGATTGAGACGTAATCGATTTGTTTTACCTTCTCGCCCGAATACCCACGTGCTAGTACATGTTAGAACAACGATGGAGAGCAACGAGCAACAAAGTGTTTCCCGTGCTACTTCAGATTAATTAACAGAGAACAAGTCTAGTAGTTACATATACTAAAGATAAGCAAACTATTCATAACAATAATATTAAACCATCATACCTGTATTCCTCGAAGAGTTAGGCAGATTTCGCCGGTATGGTTGGTCCCATGCTATACATGGAGCCTATAGCCATACATCATCAATCTATATCCACTGCTGGGCACAGCATGAGAGGGATTAGGCTATAGTCCACCACGCTGGCCTAGTACGGGTTGGCAGACTTCACACGCCGTCGAGAAAATCTCTAAGCCATGCGGGTTTCCTTACGATGTTTTCCTTCCGATTAAGCGAGTGATAATTAATTATTATTACGCTCATGATTTCGAAAAGTCAGAGGTGCATGCCCTGGGTTCGAACTCGAGACCTTTGATTTGGTAGTCCAATGATCATACCACTAGGCTATCATTGCTTAGGCAGTATTGCCATTATCCGAGCACAATAACACTCTCAAGCGTAGCAGTCGTACTTAAAATCCCTAGACTAACGAGGCAGTTAATAATTAACCATGTACAGTCAGCAGAGAAAGTCGCAGAACATGTTGTAATCGTCAATACGATTTGTAATATGAAGGTTGTGCGAAATCAATGCATAGATAACCATTAAATATTTACCTTACCTTCATAACAAAAAAATCTCTCGACAAGTTTTGGAGCTGTCATGTTTTCAAAATTTTGCTGTGTTCAGCGACTTTCGTTGCTGACCGTACTAGTAGTTGTTAAAGTAATACCTATACTGCTATCCATATTCAGAGGTGATCTCACTTTCCCCAATATTGTATTTACCCTTCTCAGCAAATGACGTCACGTAAGGAAGCTACTTGCCAAATTTTAAGTTTGTTCACCCAGCGTTTTGAGTTGTGTATGCGTATTTATATGAAAGTTAGCTATCAAGATCAAGATTTAACTCGTCCAACTGCTTCGAACTGGTCTAGGATATAGGCCATAATACTGGCAGTCAGACAGCAAAAAAATTACTAAGGCGGCCGCACCTTCGACGAAGTAATATACCTAGTTCTATTTCCTAATTCAGTGGTGTCTTTTTACGTGGGAATATTCTGAAACCTGGGGACCTGGAGCTGGACCCAGATATTGAAAAAAAATAAACAGGGCTGTCATCAGCACATAGGCATTCCCAGCGCTCATAATTTGCTGCCGCTTTTTGGAATCTTCTATTTTTTTCTTTACAAACGAAACTATTTTAGTGGTCTAATTTAAATGAAACATTTGAACTGACTTTGAAGCTCCAAGACGCTATAATACGCATCAGCAGATAAGAAGGTAATGCATATGCCTTTAGTGCTGTTTTAATTTTGGTACCATGTTGTGTCAAATCTCACGCAATGTGGACACCAAAGCAACACTTCAAAAAAAATACAATACTTAAAAAAAAATACAAATCATAAGCCTCCTCCCTATTTTAAATTTATCGCAAGACTTGTTCCAGGGTTTTAGCTTGAGCCATTCAAATGTAATCACAGACGAAAGGGCTAGGAACGAAATGGATCAAAGTCTTTGTCTGTTTTTTTTTCTAGCCCGGTTCGTCCCACTGTCTGAGATTAATCTGCGTAAATGACTGTTTTCATCTTAATTTACATAAGCGTTGCTTGGAATTAATTCTAGCTTTTAAATAAATGATTTTTTGCGCTTCTGGTTAGTAACATTGGTTATTAATTCCAGCTTCGACAAAATAAAAATCACTTTTGTCTGCTTATGTATTTAAAAGTGAAAATAAGTATCGCACATATCGGAATATCTTATTCCATGTTGTTCCAGGCTGGTAGTGTAAATTTAATAAGGAAAAAACAACTTTGTCTATACGCCCACTGAGAGTTTAGAAACTTATATAGGTAGGTGTGTTAACAGGTCTTTCTGAAGAAATATGTCGAAGAAATACCATACAAAATAATTGATAAGGATTATTTAGCTTTGACACAGTTAACTATAAATTGTCCATTAGGTAAACAAGTGGAAATAGATTGCATCCTGAGGAAGGACATAGGTCACCTTTTGGCTGAAAAAGTTCTTTGAAAACGCGGGCTAGAAATATAAGTTAAATCTTGTGACGTCATGTCAACATGACTTGTCGTTCGTCTTGTCAACGTCAACAACACGTCAAGCTGACCAATCAACACATACAATAACATGAAGCAGATACCAATAAAAGTCCGCTTGCACTTCTTAAATCCCTGAAATTCTTTTTAAGTCTTTATAGCTAACATTAAACACTTCGGTACTTAGCTAAACCTATAAAAAATATTTTATTGACTGTTTAATTTTCCGTACGTGCACCTTTCTGAATATTTTGAAAGATGTGAATCTAATACGCTTCATTACAAGGTAAGGTGGCTAGTAAACTCTGTTTTATGTTGTCAGTGTCCATTAGATTTATTAATATGTGTCCTTCTACATTGTTTACGTTTATCATTGGTTGTATGACCTTTCGATTGCCATAAACTATCTGCACGCCCAAATGAACGTAAGGCGAACCAGCACGGATCTTGAGCGCTAGCCTTCATCTGCGCAGAAGTGAATTATTGGGTCTATTTGGCGGTATGATTTGAGGTGTGATGCGGGGCGACACATTTCGATCATTTGATTGGATGATCCAACCAAATGATCGAAATGATGACACGTTATGACCGCCAGTCTTGATTGGTTTTCAGTTCTTCTTGAGATCTCAGCCGTCAAGATAATCCCCCAGGCATGCAGGTTTCCTCACGATATTTTTCTTCACCGTGTTTAAGAGTGATAATTCATTATTAAACTCTTAGACCTCCAATTATAATTTTATGTGAACACAAAATATTATGAAGAATCCTGGAGTGTGTATGTATATGTCTCAATACACTTATACGGCCTGGCAATTCATGCGCGTTCTGTATTATATTGAAGAAGCTTTGATTTTGCTGTGGGGTCTTTTGAATTACTGGGGCGGACTATTCTAGCTCAATCATTTGACAACCTATTAAAGACCGAAATCGAGCGATAGCTAAGAGTAAGTTGAATTGGACCTTTAAGTATTCTTTTAATATGGGAGGAAAATATTAAGCCACCAGAATTGATGATGAATTTGCATATACTGTACAACCATTTAATGATTCATTCCATACTGATATCTGACATTTATTTTAATATTAGACATTGAAATAAGCCTACTTTATACGGCTTTATCGCTGCATTATTCCTTTTATTAAAACTAATTTCAGTAGCCTAACGGGAACAGTAGCATCTCTGGTATTCGTATGAAAAATTATCTAACGGTCAACTGGGGAACTAATATCGCCATACAAAAATGAATAGTTCACTAGACTTTTGGTAAGACTACAGAAGGTGATAGGCTACAGAAGGCTACAGAGTGGTAGGCTACAGAAGGTGGTAGGCTACAGAAGGCTACTGAAGGTGGTAGGCTAAAGAAGGCTACAGAGTGGTAGGCTACAGAAGGCTACAGAAGGCTATAGAAGGTGGTAGCCTACAGAAGGTGGTAGGCTACAAAAGGTGGCAGGCTCAGCTCATACTGCTAAGTTCATCTGGGGCTGTACCACCGCATTGCTAAATATTTTGACGACCTCTGTGGTCTAGCGGTTCGAGTGCCGGACTGCTGATCATGGTGTCGTGAGTTCGATTCCCACAGGACACAAATATTTGTGTGTTTAACTCGTGTTTACCGAGTATTTGTGTTTGTCTGGATGTTTCTTATGTACCTATTATAAGTATGTATTTACAAAAAAAAAAAAGTATTTAAGTATTATATCCATTATCTAGTACCCATAGTACAAGCTCTGCTTAGTTTGGGACTAGATGGTGTTGTGTAAAGATGTCCCAAAAAATATTATATTATATATTATAATATATTTTATACTAAGGTAAGGATGATGTGGTTAAAATAATATATTCCAGTTTGAAGGGCAACGTAGTCAGTGAAGCATATGAGACTTAACAACTGAGGTCTCAAAATGATAACGTCCTAGTGATACTACTGGTGTTGCTAGCGTTTATAATCTGAATGAAGCTGCCCCTTGCCATCAGACAGTTCGTATGCTTATTTGTCATTTAATTACGTTTTGATTATTGCAGAGATACCCAACATAACGGTTCAAATAATGATGTATCATTTTTACTCATGAATGTAAAACGAAAAAAAACTTAGTCAATAGAAAGTCTAGATTTGGTCACGCTAGACGGCCGAAACCTAATTTCTTCTAGAGGTAATAAGTTTTTATTACAAATGATAATATCACTGGCCAGTCATACATCCAATTGAATTGTTTGTTTATTTTTATTAGAATTGTATTTCAAAGTATTAAGTGAAATCGAGGTTTCCGTTTGTGCAAATATATTGTTTGATGATGGTAGTACTTATGCACTACGAATGTACCAATATGGAACAATGTGAACATAAATATATCGCTTCAGCAATTCATTACTTGAAGTGAAACAAGCAACATGATGGTATTTGTTAAACGTTGCATGTAACAAGGGCATTGTGCTCGAGCTTTGACGTGCTTCCTTTAAATAGCTCCCTGCATCGAGCGATGACGTCACTGTCCAAGCTTTTACAACTCGAAATCATAGAATAGGCGCAGAAGTTTCAGTGTGAAAATTGTAAATGTAATGTATGTGAGATTGGAAGTACCTACCTACTCATCATCATCATCGACCCATATACTGTCCCACTGCGGGGCACGGAGGAAGAGAAGACTTATATTGAGAGGGATTAGGCTGTAGTCCACCACGCTGGCGTAGTGCGGGTTGGCAGACTTCACAAACCGTCGAGAAAAATCTCTAAGGTTGCAGGTTTCCTCACGATGTTTTCCTTGACCGTTTAAGCCAGTGATAATTAATTATTAATACGCACATGAATTCTAAAAGTCAGAGGTGCGTGCCTTGGGTCCGAACTCGAGACCTTCGACTTGGCAGTCCAATGGTCATACCGCTAGGCTATCACTGCTGTTCCTACCTACCAACGTCCATACCACTTTGAATACACCGGTTCTCGTCCTACCTACTAGGAACTTTTTTTTTTAAAGTGCGGATAGTGCCAGTGTTTGTCGGACTTCTGCTGACTAAAAACAGCACTTGCCTTCCCGTGCTCATATGTTCGCCACTCGCCAGTCCTAGGTGGACCCCTTCAAAAGACGAAACTTCTCCTCGCTTCATACTAGAAATCGTGCGTGGATGTGTAGGTAATTAGAGAGCTGGTTCCTGGTTCTATGCGACGCGGCGGCACAAGAACCCGGAGAGATCTAGGAGAAGGCTATTACCCAAAGTAGGACAGCAATGACTTAAAGAGATTGAAACTTCAACCGATATTTTGAACTTTTTTATTATTCGAATTGGCTCACTGATTACAAAGTGTCCTTAATCTATGCAGCGACAGTTACAGGGAAACTTGACTGTTGTATAAAGTATATTAGCTAAAATTATTGTGCAATTAATCGTTCAATTTGTAAATGAGCTTTCTGCGCTTACTTCATTTATGGTCATATTATCTGCAAGCCACGTGCTACGCTGCGTGAGTAAAATTTTATATAAGTCATCGAATTTACTATATTTTTTTTAACCCTCGACTATGTAAGATACTTTCCCTCGTACGCCATAATCACACGGAATTATATTATGTAAAGCATTATTATTACTTAAATATTTTCTCGGAAAATACTGCTTATGCGCATATTGTGTTGGCGAGGTCAAATTGTAAGGATAAAGACCTTCATACTGACTCCTTAATGTATCAACATTATCTGTATCTCGAAATAATTTCGTTAATTCATTAATGCTCTATTTTTCATACATTCACAACGACATGTTCCCAGCTTTAATACAGAAATTATTAAACGTTTACTAACAATACTAGACCCAAAACGTTATTATTCTCTATGTACGCCTCAACAGAACTACTTTCACAGGCTCAAATAGATTATTTCAATAGACTAGTTCCTTTCATCGCGGTAACTAGATCGCAATCTTTTCATAAAGAAAATGCTTCAGCTGACGGTAAATACGTCGTACCTAATATCGGTGGCAATTTGTGGTTCATTTCACATCGGAACCGGTTCTTATGAACGCGTACAAATTCATATCGGAAATAAAGGGAATGCACAATGGTTGCATCTTGAACTTGGCCCACATTCTCACGATATGAAGGGCAGGACACAAAAGAATGAGTGTTATGCATAAACGCATACCCACATATTATATTGGCACAAAGCTTGCGATCGTGCACCGTGCACCGTGCACTCCGTACCATGGTCTTGGGTATTTTATTGTGCTCATACGCAGAGGGGACAGTGCGCGGAGAAAGTCATTATGCAGTTCTAGTTTTATATATATTTTTTGTTAACTAGTCTTTCCTATGGCGGTTTCTATTTACCGTTTTAATGGGTATATAAGTAGTTGTATAGTGCTTCGCGATTCGGCTTTGGGGGACTTTAACCCTTATACTGCGAAACCAACTATTCATCTTTCGTTTCACAGGGTCGACAACGCGCATTTTGATACTCCTGGTATTGCAAGCGTCTATATAGGCGTAGGTGGGCCTAATGCTTGTTTGTCACATCAGTGGTATAAAACAAAAGTTGTAACTTCAGTGACGTTAACCCTAACCCATTAATATTCTACTAATTACTTAAAATCTATTTTTAGTGTACAATATTGGTATGAAATTAGTATCCAATAAGACTTCCTCATTAGTACGAGTAGAACACAACCAACACATTCATTAGTTTAGATAAAGTAATTGGATTTTACATGACCAATAACTTAAAAATACCACGTACACATAATGTGCATGACATACCAAGTGCAGTAATGAAACTCGGCTTAATAATGACAATTAATTAAACGAGAATTGAAACATTCTACCATGCAAGCATTAAGTATGTATCTACATAATGGTGGATGTTCGCAAATTGGATAAACATGTGGGAAATTGAAATTACCCACTGTTTGCGAATCGAATCATGTTCATTTATACGACTCAGTCCAATGTACAGACATGGAATCCGCGCACAGTGCACTCCGCTATAGGCATGCAGGGGCCAGTTATTCGCCAAGTTTTCGTAACACGACCTATTACTATTGAATATGTTGCGACACGTTATGGTAGGTACACTACACTATATCAACCGTGTGCGGGTCCTTAACTGCAACCATATGCTGCACACTCTGTTTATACTGCATTTGATTCAACATAAACACTTAAACAATCATCGCTCGCAGTTACACGAACGTCTAAAGATATGCATGTACGATGTTGCTGAAACCGCGCGGTAAAAATCTTGAGTTTATTTTAGAGAGTGTCCTCATTCCTGAGCGCGCTGCCCAGCGAAAGTAACCACTCACATACGCTCACATTACCTAGATAATACTTTCCAGATACCCCGGTTCAAGCCTCGACACATAAACAAGCACAGGCTTACAATAACATCACTTGGAGTTCGGAACACTTACCGTTTGTGAGCTTCGCGACGCCAGCCCGGTTTATAGCACCATCAGGAAATAAGTGTTTATAATGTAATAATAAACAATAACAGCGGACCGGAGGCGAGGGAGATCGCCTGTTATTGACGTAATCGTATGTCGTTTTAGGTTAAGTTTTTGTGGATCGCGCGCGTTTCTTAGCCGGTGACGTTAGCGGAGGCGTCACTGCATGCGTAATAAAACAGGGATTTGGATAATTTTGTAGATATTGTTTTGAGGAAGAAAGAAGCTTTTAGATGGTGGAAATGCAGTATTGTCGCGGGGCACGGAGCGTGCGCACTCGAGTCTGGTCGGGTACTGGCGGCGGCCGACAGGCGGCGCTGCGCTCGTCGTCGTATTGATAAAAGCGCAAAGGGCGCGCGACGGCCTGGGACGGGAGGATGCGATCGCGACACTGTACAGTGTAGCGCCAAGCGCTTTCAGCGCGACCAACCTTGAACCCGCCGCATCGAATATTAGATAATGTGGGATTGGATAAAATTATGCCGTAACATCACCGGAGCTGCGCGGAATGTCTACGTCGTCGCTTGTTTACATTACAGTGCGTTCGCGCCTGTTCATGTACTGAATGCAATACTTTGTTCTCGGCAACGCTGCGTATGGATGAAAGAGATTAATGAACTTGGTATTTGTATATTATTGGCTATTCACGGAGCACAAAACGGAATACACGACTGCATGTACTGTCTAACTTGCTACTTGGAAATAAGTTGAAGATATCGTTTTAATTTTTTTTTAAGTTTAATCAATTTAATGAATTTCATGTATAAGTATTATATTACTCATTCAAATAAAAATACTTTTTACGGATTTTTATCGCGGTATATTACAGTTTATAGGATCTGAACCGTCGGGATTCAATAATATCTATTTATCGCGATAAATTCGTAAAAAAAAATGTAATAACATGTAAATGATTGCGAGGATATTTCAAATAATACTTTTAAAGGATTTATTATGAATATACTGCCATAAAAATCCTTTGCACTTCCCATACGCTAGTAAAAAAGTGATACGGACTTGTAAACCCCGGCGTTTGAGTAACAATAGAGTGTCATAAAATCGCTAGATAATTACATTACTTACACTTAGTGAATTTGGCAAATAAATGTCTTATAATTTATGTACATTTTCGTGAAGATATACTAGGTCTATCTTGTTTATATTTATATCAGTAAACCGTGAGACGTCAATGACTTAGCGTTTGAATATTCATACGCATAGGTACAATATAATCTTTCATGGAGAACGTGACAAGAATTAATTATGACGCCGGCTGAATAAAACATTGCTAGGGAATTTAGTTAATTTTTTAATCTCTGTTAGCTAAATTATAAGGCAATTTGCCTTTTATGAGGTTTAAGACAAAGGTTTATTTAAATGTGCGTTTATTTAAAATACGAGTAAGTGTTTTGTTTTTTAAGTTGTAATGAAGGTAGTGTAGTAGAGTTCGTTTTTCAGGCAAAGCAAAGAGTTATTGGATTTTCTGTAAACTTGCAACTTGGAGCGGTTAATAGCATTAGGCTCGCAACCTATTAACATGAGACCTAAAACATACCTAGGTACTGGTAAAGTCTATATACTTATTTAAGTACATATAAAAATGAATCTCTATTTTCCTTCGTCATCGCATCACGCGTGAACAGATGGGACAATTTCGCTAATTCTTTTTTTGTTGTGTTAATTATTGTCAGGAGAAGGTTCGAATGGAAAAAAAACATTGTGTAGGAAAATAGAAATTTTTAAAAACTGAAGTACTAGACTCTTTCAGGTAAATTCCACGCAGACGAAGTCGCGAAGTTGCGGGCAGAAGCTAGTGTGGCTATAAATTACAGTTCACCTTTGCCTAACCCTTCGGGATATGCTGGGGTAATGGTATGATTTTCATATAATTTCCCCATTATCTTAACTACTATAATATAATAATTCATAGGAGATAACAGAATTACAGTTAAAGACGGTAGCGACTGAGCTTCACTGAGCGGCTTCTGCGCCACGGGTTGTGTTTAATCCCCACACAGAACAAATATTTGTATCACTTACATGCAGTTGTTCCAGGTCTGGATGTTTGTGTATGTGAAAATTTGTGTTTGTAAACGCACCCACGATACAGGAGGAAATTCTAGTGAGACATTTTTTTTTATCGAGTGATATGAATCGGGAGACTTGTTGCTATGAGTTCTCTGTCGTTATGGGCAGTCCACGCGCCCGCGCCGTGTGACCGGAATCCACTAGCACATCATTGGTTTCTCGTTACATTAAATCATTATCCTATATCCTAGTAATCGTAAGCGCAACTGCTACACTAAAGGTCCTGGGTTCGATTGCCACGTCAAGTAGTGTTATCAGGTTTTTCTATGAAACAGTAGCAGCTCGGAGTTTGTGCCCACCAACCGGGCACCAAGTCACCGGGTCACCAGTACTGAGAATTCAAAACTCATCTCAATTTTGCTCTGCGTGGGAACTGAACCCAGGACGACACGTAGAGCTGCGCTCGCAACCACTAGATCTTTATATTGCCATAAATAATTCATAGGTATCAGGATTTATTGCTAGCGTTCCCCCCACAGTGCTATTTCTACCAACAACATTCTATGGTTTCTAAGAGACTGAAAGGGTCTTTGGAACTTTATCCCTAACTTTATCCCACTTCGACCTAAATCATGACGAGAAGTTAGGGCTTCTTGACTCATGGGCTGTATTATGTTACCACAACTAACTCACCTATTCCGCCTTTGACCTCAAATAAAAGGTGGTAAGTGGAGAAACAGTAATAATATTGAAATAAAACATCCAAATTTAAATAAAGAAGATGGCTGGGTCTTACAACCTGCTTAGAATCTTGATATTTATTCGATTAAATCAAAACCTAGGTCTACACCTGGAAGACGAAAGGACGCTATCCTCGTTCTGCGTGAATTGGATTGCCAATAATTAACAAAAATGTAGGGTAGCTATCAGTAATTACAACATCAAGACGCCTCAGGCTACCCGTGATCATGGACGCTGTAAAGGGACTAAAAGGTCGAGATAAATAATATCAATAAAACGTGATAAAATCCGTAAAAAGTAGTTTTATTTCAATACCGATTATTCGCGTAAGTGATAGAAATAAACAGTAGTAATAATTAAGTCTAGCAGCCTTAAATGACAGCTCCCGCCCTGTGTTGCGGGGAACTTTGTAAACATACAATTAAAGGATACAATGAAACTCCCAGACTAGAAACTCATATTTGTGGATCACACAAAGATTTGTCTAGAGGGGCTCGTGGCTAAGTAATAACTAAACTGATCAATCGATCTACAAGGTTAAGCTGCGCTAGTCGCGGTCAGTCTGTGGATGGGTGACCATTCTTAACACATCAAGACCCCTCCGTGCCTCGGAGAGCACGTAAAGCCCTCGGTCCCGGTTGTCATACGAACACCTATGACAATCGTTAGTGGTAGTCAGAAGCCCAAAAAGCCTGGCAACCAGTCTATCCTCAGGGTCTCGGTATTACCCAAAAAAAAATTGGGTTGCGAAGGTCTGATGGCAGTCGCTTCGTGTGAAATTCGGATATTCAGCCGTATTTGGTTAGACTGGAAGCCGACCCCAAGATAGTTGAGAAAAGGCTCTGAGAAAGTAAAGTACACAAAGATTTGTCTAGGGTGGGAATTGAAACCACGACACGCGGCAAGTGGCGAGGATTTAAGATTAACAGCTACATCAAATGCCCAGCCAAAATTATAGTATTGGCTAACCATATAAGGCCGAAGCAAGTTTGTTGCTGATCTGGTATCATACCAGCTCAAAATTAGTCTAGTGGTTTTAAGTACGTCTGCTACGCTATAGGTCCTGGGTTCAATTCGACAAAATGCTATTAGGTTTTTCTACGAAATTCTCAGTGGCAGCTCGGAGTTTGGATATATGGCTACAGGCTCGCCTCTATTATATAGGAGCTAAACATACCAGTGAAGCTGTACATTAGTACCTACACCGTGATGGTATGAATCTAGTACCGTCTTGGGACTGATTATTGAACTCTCAGAATTATAGATGAACATCACAAAGACTAACATTATTTTCAAAGATCCAGATATCTTCAAAAGGCCAATTCAAACCTTAAAACTAATAAATTCATCATTTCATAAAAGGCTCTATCTAAAATTTTAAATGTTCATTGGACCAACCCTGGGCTTTTAATACTTAAACGTGTTTAAAGTATCCAAAACAAAGTTCCATTACTGAAAGTTTCGTGAATGCTTTACTGAAATACGATTGTGTATCAAACAAGTACTCAGACTAACTTTCAAAACTTAATACTATTGGAAATCAATAATAGCTTCAAATTTCAGTCCACGAGGCATTGAATAAACAAGTGAAAATTTGAAAGCGCTAATACTTTCGCAATCAACATTTATCATTCGGATTTGTATTAATTGTAAGTACAATTATTTGGACGATGCTGTCAACTGTCATACAGTTTTTAATAGAACGGCTACCATCGTTGACCTTATTGTCATATTTTTATATAAAAAAATACAGTGTACAATATCTTATCTAGATAATAAGGTTAATTATTTTATAAATTCTAACCCGTGGTAGGTTCCCCTTTGAATTTCATGTATAATCGTGTCCAGTCCACGCGTTTCAGAGCGTTGGCATTATCAAAGCACTCCAAGAATACTTGCGGAAGCATTATAATAAAGTTTGCCCCACAATACCACTTAACACATCATCCACTTCACTACCCAAAATAGCTGCAAAATTATCATGCTGGGTCTATTTTATACTTGACTAGTTGTTGCCCGCCGTTTCACCAACATCCCAAAGGTATTTTTGAGACAAGGTTTACTCTCTGTACCAAAGGTCTAATCTCTGTACTGAAGGTCTGAGTTCTGTATCAAAGGTCTAATCTCTGTACTAAAGGTCTAATCTCTGTACTGAAGGTCTAAGTTCTGTACCAAAGTCTAATCTCTGTACTAAAGGTCTAAACTCTGTACCAAAGGTCTAATCTCTGTACTAAAGGTCTAATCTCTGTACTAAAGGTCTAAACTCTGTACCAAAGGTCTAATCTCAGCACTAAAGGTCTAAACTCTGTACCGAAGGTCTAATCTCAGCACTAAAGGTCTAATCTCTGTATCAAAGGTCTAATCTCTGTACTAAAGGTCTAAACTCTGTACCAAAGGTCTAATCTTAGCACTAAAGGTCTAATCTCTGTATCAAAGGTCTAATCTCTGTACTAAAGGTCTAGACTCTGTACCAAAGGTCTAACCTCAGCACTAAAGGTCTAATCTCTGTATCAAAGGTCTAATCTCTGTACTAAAGGTCTAAACTCTGTACCAAAGGTCTAATCTCAGCACTAAAGGTCTTATCTCTATACCAAAGGTCTAATATTTTTTTCGTAAATATAGTGGTCCTAAGCGGTACACTAGAGGACCTGGGTTCGATTTCTAGGTCGAGCAGTGATGGGTGTTTCTATGAAATTCTCAGTAGCAACTCGGAATTAGCGTCCGGTTAATGGCAATAGGCCCATATCACGTGGAACTTAAATGTACTGGCGAACTGTGAGTGCCGGACTACATCTAGAAAGATATAGAAAGACAGAATGAAAGAAAGAAAATAAGAAAGAAAAATCATTTATTTAACACAATTTATACTAGAAATATGTAGTATATATCTTTTTGTATATTTTTGGCATTTTCCATGCTAAGATAGATAATAAGATAATTTCTAAATAACTATGTAGTATATAATTGTGTGTCCCACGATTGCGCTGAAACGGCGCTGGTTCAGCGTAACCTAGAACCACCTCTGCCTAACTCCTTGGGGAATACAGGCGTGATGGTATATTAAGTATAATCTGTCTAGCTGAAAGTGCGAGTATACCGCCTAGGTCCCGCTTATGGCGTCGTATCGTCGACTAGCCGCCGCACACCGGCTGGCGTCCCCTGTACCAAGATATCGTGGTAACAGGTTTTAATCGACAACTATCGTGTACATATAGCATATACCTACATATGTATACTAGTACGATAGACACTCACTTTCTACAATCATAATAGCAAACAGGCTGAGCGAAGTTTGCACTGACTTAAATTTTTGTATAGTTCAAATTATTAGTCAACATCATACCATCACGCCTGTAATCCCCGAAGGATTAGGCAGAGGTGTACCAATGTACACTCACAGTTTTCAGTATGTTTAAGTCCCATGTAATAGGGGGTGACCTTATTGCCATTAACCAGGCACAAACTCCGAGCTGCTGCTGAGAATTTTATAGAAAACCCCATTAACACTGCACGACCCATTCGAACCCAAGACCTCTAGCGTAACAGTCGCGCTTAGGACCACTAGACTTGTACACGAGAAGCAAGGGTCTCAATGTGTTAAGAATGGTCACCCATCCACAGACTGGCCGCGACTAGCGCAGCTTAACCTTGCAGACCGAAGCGATAGAATATTGCACTAAATGTAGAGATATAATATGTAGCCTAGGTTCTCTGTATTCCATGTATTTTATTGATAATAATCGGCAAGCGGCATACAACTTTATCGGAAGGCACTATAAAGTACCTACTTTAATACTGTGTTTGGTATACAAAGGTCTTCCCATTTCCATACTGGTCTGTTGCAAAAAGCGCGCGGATGTCAGATGATTATCATTCTACACTCGTTGTAAGTAGATTCAATTATGAAACGGGTTCCTAGTGTTAAAAAGGAGGTATCGAATAGTAGCTTAAATTATCAATGTGAATAATTATTGTTGATTTTACTTATATTTAAAAATCACTAAAGTATAAAGGTTTAACCGTAATAAAAAAATAAATATTATAAATGTTTTTGGACAATTTTTACACAGCACCATCTAGTCCCAAACTAAGCACAGCTTGTACTATGGGTACTAACTAGACAATGGATAAAATACTTTTAAACTTTTTTTTTGTAAACACATACATATAATACATAAGAAACACCCAGACAAACACAAACACTTATATTCATTACAAAATAGTTACAATAAAATATATTTATCTTTTGGTGTTTTCAGTAAATTGACCCACTGTTGTAATTAGCTTTAGTTTTTTTTATAAAGTTAACATTGCAGCTTCAATTTATTTTGTATCAGTTCATCATTGTGTCTTATCTATTGAGGAAATCATACCATAGGTGGGGTTAGTGGCTAGGTAATTAATACAGTGATCAATCGATCTACAAAGTTAAGCTGCGCTAGCCGCGGTCGGTCTATGGATGGGTGACCATTCACCATTCCAGACACATCGAGACCCCTCCGTGCCTCGGAGAGCACGTAAAGCCGTCGGTCCCGGTTGTCATATCAAGTTACCATCACATAATAATATGACAATCTTTAGTAGTACTTAGTCAGAAGATGCCTGACAATCAGTCTATCCTCAAGATATCGCTAGTAGGTAGCCAGAAATTGGGTTGTGGAAGTCTTTTTTTTATACTACTAAGGTGTCAAACAAGCATACGGCCCACCTGATGGTAAGCGGTTACCGTAGCCTATAGACGCTTGCAACACCAGGGGTACAGTCTGTCAAACGAAAGAGGAATAATTGGTTTGGCAGTATAAGGGTCAAAGTCCACTGCCTAGACAACTTTTCCTCGTGGAGCACTGGCAACCTTGCTCACCGTAAGAAACACAACACAGCTCAAAGCAGTTTACTTCGATTTTCTGCAAGGTCGAGGTACTTCCCCAGTCGGGCAGCTCCAATTTGAGTGGAATTACTCCCACTATGGCCTACCTCTCTTAAAATTCTGGTATGATCTGATTATAGAGGAATCCCAACCCAATATAGTTGGGAAAGGCTCGAAAGATAATATTGAGAAAGTCATTCTGAACCTCAACGGCTCAAATGATCCCAGACTCACTGGGAAAGTAAAACCGTGGGCCATTGTGTGATGAGGGTTAAGCCTCGATTCTGTGCTGTCAGTATTTATCACGATCCTACAGAGCAAACACAAAATAAAAGATATAATATCTAAATAGTATTTCGTGTAATCAATAATAATGTAATCATTCAATTGACAATTGACGACGTCTGTGGTCTAGAAGTCCGCATGTCGAACTGCAGATCAGGAGGTCGTGGGTTCGATTTCCACAGAAAACAAATATTTATGTGATGAACATAACTTGTGTTTGTGTTGGGTGTTCCTTATGTATGTCCTATTATAAGTATATATTTACAAAAAATGTAGAAGTACAAGTATTATATCCATTGTCTAGTACCCATATTACAAGCTCTGCTTAGTTTGGGACTGAATGGTGCTGTGTAAAATTGTCCAAGAATATTTTTATTTATTTTAATTGAGACACCCTTGTGTTCACGCCCTAATCTTTGATTGGAGTATATAGTACAGTAGTAGGATATAGGTTTAGGTTATAGGGATTAGGTTTACCTTTACGTCTAATGTCTATTAAATTGAGCTTAAAGCTCTGTTGAGTCTCCTATCGAAATTTTCAAATCTCATTTTTAAATGTTGAACAACAATTTGATATATAATTTTAAATACCGACAGTAAATTATTTTTATTTCTGTAATTAGATCATTTCAAGACACTTTTACAGGTCGATATTTAAAACTAGATGGTGTCGGCATTACCAAGCTGACGACCTCTGAGAAAGCACTGACACAAACTCAAATAATCACGGTCTCTTTTAAAGTTCTGACAGAAACAGTTACTCACGCTTATCAAATATTGCCATAGATTGTCTAAATTATTGTAACTAGTTATATCTATAAGTTGTATGGCTGTGCTTAATAAAAATATTATTATTATGTGTTCTACAATATCAGTGCAAAATCTGAATTGGTTTTTTGAAGAAAGAGCCATGCTTTGAGTTCACCAGTCCTCACGGCACGCATACATCAGTCATCGTGTAGCTCAACCATTATTTAGGAACCTTAATTAAGTCTGTTACATTAAAATCGTCATTAACAACGCAAGTCACGTTAATTCGTAATAAACATAATTCGTGTTACATTTTAAAGCTTCCAATCTCATGAGATTTACGAAGGCGTAATCAGTAATCACAGTGAGTGACTCCATTTAACTCTCTCATATAATCGTGTTTACAGAAATCTCATTAAAATTCTCACACGAACTTGCTAATCTCTCCACGTGTTACATAATCTATGTCCCCTTGAACTTGGCCTGTGAAAATCATCCATGACATTACGTATTTTCTGTATATTTCTAAGAGGTAAAAGCAAAAATGTATTCTTTATATGTCATAGTGGATAAGCTTACTGGCATTAAACACGAAGCTAATACCATCACGCCTGTATAAGGGGATAGGAAGAGGTAAACATTGTAACAGAGGCGAGCCCTTTGTCATTTACCCGGCACAAATCCAATCTCCGAGCTGATACTTCGAATTTTATAAAAAAACCCAATAACTAACGTAGCAGTATTAACTGAGGAAACATTAGGCAATCACGAAACTTGGAAAAAAAAGACAATACCAACATGACAAAATTGAACTCAGTAACTCATGTACAGCAGCCTCTCTTACAACCTACAGACCAATGAGGTAGTTCAAATCGCCCAAGAATACAAGTAAATAAAGGAACGCATTTGTAAAAGCGATAGTGAAGACCATTACCATTTGTTACACGTGTAGGACACTCGTATCCGCCGATACATATCTACTGAGCGGCGCATTACAAACATGGAGCCAAAGTGGTACCGGCCGAGACGCACCGACCTTGAGATATTGCACTTCTACACTACCTTCCCCCACTTCCCCCCACTCGCTCCCTCGACACTCCTCGCCCCTTCCTCCCCCTCTCCCCATTTAGCACCACGCTCACACCGCTTTCCTAGGACTTACGAATGCCCTATCTTATGCTTAGTCCAGTATATTTACAAGTTTTGTAATGGACATCCACTACGTTACTGGGCGCTTGTTATATTAGTAATCGTACGTTTTATTTAGTTACGACATCTAACAAATAATATAAAGCAGTTTGATCGTATACATTTTATACGCAATCAGAATAATAACGAGGCATGACATGATTGGAAATAAATAATTTCGGTTCCGACAAAAATAAGCTAAGTATAATTATTTATTACGATTCTAACAGCGCTGAATCATTCATATTTCATTCCTTAATTATCTCTTTACGGTCGAAGTAAATAATCGTGTTCAGAATTTGGATATAATCGTACAATTCGATATCGGGCAGATATTATTCATCTTCGGACCCGACCGTGATTTAACAAGATTATCGAGTGGACACACAGCGGCACGGGTTGCATTTACCTACGCGAATTTATCAAATTGATGGGGGTTCGATCTCAGGGCAATTTTGGGGTTGGCAAACCAGACGTAGCATAACTCGATCATTTTGAAAACATTAGCGACCAGTGATTAATTATTACGAAAATGAAAGCTTGAAGGCTCGTAGCCTTAACGTGGATCTTTAATTTATCGCCTCGCAAGCTTTGCAAGATTGAAATACTTTTTATTTTTACCATGAGAAACCCTGCTATGTTCATAATAACTTAGAATAAATTCCACTATGTGCTCTGGATCGAGAGCACTTTACGGTTAAGAGAGGTCGTGGATTTTCATCAATTTAAAGCGTTAATCCGGATTATGCTAAGTATGTTATAACCGTAAATTTTGTTACTAACAAATGGAAACAACAGCAACAATTTACAGTAAAAACGGTCAGTATAAGATCGATTTCTGACACTTCCGCGAATAGGCATTGAAATATAAGTACTTTTTACGTATTTTATCACGTTATATTGAATGTACCGCAACAAAATCCGTAAAAAGTAGTTTTATTTCAACGATCAGTATAACTTTGGTTTTGGATGTATTTATTTAGGGTTCACCCAACACTGTTCAACTCGAAGACATTAATCATTTTGCCTCATAATATCCTTAAATTCAGCGTAAACAGTAGCAATTAACACAGTATTTTTGTGTGACACAGTGTTTTTTATTTATTTTTGTATAGACACATTATTTTCCAATATCTTCGTTATAATAGAAATATTTGAATTAATTATTTCAATTTATTGTTATACCTACGTAATATCATTGAAACTGCATTGATTCTGTATATGATTTAAAACTTCGGGCTTAACATATAACAATACTTATATCTACTGAATTTTATTTCAAAGCCGATATGGCTAAAATCGGGCTTCCAATGTTTAAATTCTGATATCAAAATTATGAGATCTTATTTTCTCGGTACCCTCCGATGAATAACCCAAACCCACTGCGGAATGCCAGGATAATTTGTCAGTCTGTAGCCTGACCGACGGATAGTCTGCTCAAT
Source organism: Acronicta alni (assembly GCA_964056405.1). NCBI lineage: Eukaryota > Metazoa > Arthropoda > Insecta > Lepidoptera > Noctuidae > Acronicta > Acronicta alni. Next base: position 11,956,386 of record OZ043918.1, read on the forward strand.
ACTTTAGGCGTTGTTTTCCTTTAGTTTTTATTTTGAGATATTGACGACTAATGGTCGGGTCTGATAAACATGAGATGCGAAACCTGCAGTTTTTTAAGATTATACCTTCCCATGATAAACATGACACATCGTAAATATGCTTTAGGTAACGAAAAACTGAGGACTTTTTATACGTTTTTGCTCGCAACTTAATACGAAAGCTCAGGTGGGTGGTGTTTCTATTAAGCTGGTTTTCTTATTTTGTTTGTTGCTCATTATGAGGTATTATCCTATCTACCCACCCTCAAATACATTTTTAGTTATATAGGTATGTCTTTGAAGTAAAAACTATGTACTAAAATACTAAGTACTCAAATATTATCGACGCTGACAAATGAAAGAGCTATAACATTGTTCCCAAGAATATCGCCACGTATTTTATTGTATGTGCAATTTCATCATTTATTGATAGGTATTTTAAAGGTGTCGAAATCGTCCCAACGAATAATAACAGCCATAATGATGGGCGCTGGGAGAGAAAGATGGAAGCAGTCCAAGGCAAACCGTTTTGCGAGATTCGTCAAATAATCATAGAGCTCCTGTACCCCCCGTTAATGGTACTTTTAAAGATGATATTGAGGAAGATGTATGGTCGATGCGGGGTCATTTTAAGATGGCGGGTTGATGTATGCAGGAATATGCATCAAGTACATCGTCGCTAATGGCTGCTGATTGATATTTATGAGTATGGATACGTTGGTGTATCCTATGACGGCCAACTTCTGCTTCAATCAGCCAGAAATTACTTAACAACACTCATTACTTAGTGATTAATTTTAATGTAAGTGAGAATAATTAACGCTAATCTTTATTTATTTATAGTGAGCTCTAGGGGCGTAAGTTATGTTGGTGTGTCTTTTAATTAATACATTATGTCTTTGCTGTGTATATGTATATTTTCTAGAAAAGTTTTTAAAAGGCATCGTGGATGTATTTACTTACAGTCAAAAATCTTCACAGCGTGTGTTATGTACGGTCAGCAACGAAAGTCGTTGAACACAGCTAAATTTTGAAAACATCACATCTCTAAAAATTGTCAAGACGTTTTTTCTATTAAGGTAACCTAAATATTTAATGGTCATCTTTGCAATTATTTCGTATAACCTACACAGGTCAGTGACTTCATACTTATTAAAAATCATATTGAAGATTACAACATGTTGAGCGACTATCGTTGCTGACTGTACCTAGTATTATTTTATATCTGACAGTATATACTCTCTAATTGGTCCCTTATGGTTATTAACTTATTATAATGGTTTTTCTATGGAATTCTCAGTAGCAGCTCAGACTTTTTGTGCCTGTTAATCGCCCATATTACATGGGACCTAAACATACCGAGTTTACACCTCTGCCTCTCTAACGATTCTGGGAATAATGTGTGACGGTATGTATCTGTTATAATAATACGTGAACTGTCGGTATATATTAGTACACCTCTGCCTAACCCTTCGGGAAATACAGGCGTGATGGTATGTTATGTTTGGTCTCATATAACTATCCGTTTGTAAATTACACCACAAAGTGTTTAAAGTCTGTAGGTACTTTTACCAAAAAGTTTTTACTAAAGTCTTTTACAGTTTTGTATTTTTTTTATATCTCACTACTTTTTGGCCTAAACAAATAAGAAAAAAGTTATTTTTGGTAAGAATCTATAGTGAAGAAAAATTTGGTATATGTTCACATCGCCCCTGTGGCCTAATGGATAAGGCATCGGCCTCCTAAGCCGGGGATTGTGGGTTCGAGTCCCACCAGGGGTACAACTTTTTGTGCATTTAATATTATAAGTATACGTAGATATTATGTTTTTGTTTTTTATCTATACTGTGTAAGGTGAGTATAAATTAAACAAATGTTTTGTGATTTTTTGCCCTTGTTATTACAGAAGGAGAATCAACTTTTTTTCCTTGTTATTACAAAAAGAGAATCTGAAAAATGAAGTATTGAGCCAATCTAACGATAGAACTTTAGCGGTAGGAAATATTACTTATCGTATGTGAAAATATTAACCCGAAAAATCTGAAAAAGACAGTTGTTACCTCTCAATATATTTTATTACTAACTTTAATCCGTATTTGTGCTTTCATCTACACACATATGCCGTCACAAAATTTCTATCGAAAGCGTAGCTTTAAGAGCGCTTCGTCAGGGATCTATCAGGGACCACATATTATATGGAAACTTAAGTCTTTTGAAGAGCACTCTGGATACGACAGATGACGTTTACAGACGCATTTTTTCGTAGATACTGCAGAAAGAAACATATCATAATTCCCCAAAGGAGTAGGTAGAGATTTAATAGTGTTCACCCACAGTTCGCCGATATATTTCAGGTCCCATGTGTATAATAATATATCACGTCACGTAATAGGCAGCGGGTCAATTTCTATGAACAAATACGAAATCTGAGCGGTTACTGAGAGTTTTAAAGAAAAAACTATTACAGGACAGACACGCGAACTAATTAAGACAATCTTAATGAGCAACTAGTGGGCCCGTGAAACATTTTCATGCCCTGAAAATAATAAAACTATCACGGACCCGATTGCACCGCCACCTACCGGATTCAATTGTGAATCTTAACTATCAAGGGAACCACAAGATAGGTACACACAAAGAATTTCATCAAAGCCGTTTTTGAGTTTTAGCGAAACTAATGACCACCAATTGATTTTTATATATAAGAAGATATTTAACATTATACAGGGTGTAAGAAAACTACCCGTAAAGTCGAGAGGAGGTTAAATGGGGCCTTATAACGAGTCCATTCCCAATATTTAAGAACCGTAGTAACACTGTATAACATACCCCAAAAAAAGGAAAACAACAACATATAAGAATGAAAAATAGAAAAACTATTAAAGTATAAACATAGGTACGTAGGCCTTCCTGTTAAATAATCTGGTTCCCTGACATGACAGCTGACAAAATTTTCGGCTTTGATTATTAATTATATTTTTACGGGGTATTTTTTAACACGTTGTATACCTATTAAATATTTACAGTTATTCATAGCTATGATTCCTGGAACCAATTCGTCATTTATAACAGGGCGGCGCACGCGCAGCTTGGTCGCACTCTCGCAACCGATCTTTAATTGCAGTGGTAGTCACCCACTAATTGCAATAGTTCAGGCCAATGCGCGCAGTTATTAATCGTTGTCCGTTTTATAATACGCAACATGAATAAATCTGAATATTTACGCAGCTGTATGCGTTTAATATGCTAATTATATTAATAACAGGTTAGTCTGACAAACTGAAAATTAAATAGAATATACACCTAGGCTGTATACTAGTTGGGGTCCAGAACGCGTTTATCCCGAATCTAATATACACTATGTATTAGTAGTAGGTATTATAGGTACATACCCATTAATTGTTACATGAAATACATACAATTACATTATAGAATATTTACTACTCAGTTACAATTTTCAGTAAGTATCTAATAATACAGGTTTTAATTATGAAATGCTATTAGGACGAGCATGAATCAAAGGATTGGTAGGGTAGAAGGAGAGGAAGACGCGTGCAGAAATTATTATTAATTATGTACCTACTTTAAACTTTTGACCGCCACGTCAATAACGAAAATCCGTGTTCTCTACGCCAAGCGACAAATTCTAGTATCTAATAGGGGAAAGGTACCAATTATGGAATACGTGCCTAATATGGAATACCACAATATTTCTAAAACCAAGCGTCCCAAATAATTCAAGCGGATATATAGTTGCCCCTCCCTTCTTCTTCTTCTTCCTCTTCTTCTTCTTCTCCCTCTTCCTTCTACCCGCATTCCGTTGAATGCGGGTAGAAGGAAGAAGAAATATTGTGGTATTCCATATTAGGCACGTATTCCATAATTGATACCTTTCCTCTATAAGTAAAAAAAAATGTATAGATATTTATTTTGAACTAAAAAAGTGGTATTTTTGATGTGCCATGCCATCGTTGGCGTCGTGAGCAAGTTTTCATTTGACATCTATACACGTCCGTGGCGGTCAAAAGGTTAAGAAGATGGATTTCATTTGGGCTACCAACCAGCCGTTAACCGCTGAATGCTGGCTGACTGCATGCTAACTGCACGCCGCCTGCAAGTGCATTGCACATTCAATAAAAAGTTTCGTTGCAGCAATATCGACTGCGCAGAGACAACATTTAAACTAAACTTTGTAAGCTTATAGTTTGCAATTTGGAGGTTATAGAAGACCGTCTACATAGGCACTAAGATACAGATTTGTTCTTAAAAAATATTTGCGCTTAAGTAAAAAGCAAAATAAAACGCGTAAAGTAAAGGATAGACTTAAAGGAAACATGGGTAGCGTTATAATCGAGTCTGCAGATAAATTCAGGCCGGCTGACAGGAAAACACCCGTGTTTATCACGAACGTTCACAAAGACACGTTAGAATCGGACATCACGACCTACTTGCAAAAGAAAACCGGTGAAAAAGTGAATCTTGAAAAAATAAATATCAAACGACAATGTGAGCATAATGCATACAAGTTCTTTGTGCCACATAGTAAGCTGCAGATGTTTTTAGATCATACTTTGTGGCCCCAAGGAATAATATTTCGACGTTTTGCCAACTACAAACCAAAACGTATTACTACTGAGAACGTATCCAACGGAACTATAAGTGGCATAAAAGATAGACACAATGTTGAGTAACAATATTTACAAATTAGTCACATTTAATTGTAAAAATGTAAAGCGCTCGTTACAGAGTATTCGTGATTTATGTAATCAATACGATTTGATTGCGCTGCAGGAAACGTGGTTGTTGCCAGACGAAATCTCATTTCTCAACACCATCAGTGATGAGTTCAGCTACATTGGTGTATCTGCGGTGGACACGTCAGTGGGAATATTACGCGGTCGACCGTACGGTGGTGTTGCTCTCTTGTGGCGGCGTAGTATTTTTAACAATGTTGTAACTATTCAGTGCGATAACCCTCGTGTGTGTGCAATAAAAATTGTGCTACAGGAAAGGTGTTTTCTAGTTTTTAGTGTTTACATGCCCACAGACTCGGCGGCAAATTTAACGGAATTCACGGATATTTTGAGCTCGGTGAGTGCAATTGTTGATAACTGTAGTGTAGAAAACGTTTACATCCTGGGAGACTTTAATGCTCATCCGTCTGAACAATTTTTTGATGAAATGTCTCAGTATTGTAATGAACAAAAGTGGAAATGTATTGACATAGAAATGTTAGGAATGGGATCGGGCACGTATACGTTTCTAAGTGAGGTCTACGGGTCTAAAAGGTGGCTTGACCATTGTTTAGTAACGGAAGCAGCCCTGAAATCAGTTGGGAACGTGTACGTACTACATGACGTTTTATGGTCGGATCACTTTCCCCTAGTGATTGAATGCTTTTTTAATACAATTTTACCAAAGAAAACTGTGAATAGTGTAATCTCGAATAGAATTCTGTGGGGGGATAGAAATCCAAGTCGAATAAATATATATAAAAAAGAATGTCATGAGAAATTACGATTAATTGAGTTCCCTCAAGAATTAAGTAAGTGTTGTGATTATGTTTGTAACAACCCTAGTCACAGAAATGTAATCGATAACTTTTATTTACAAATTGTACGCGCCTTAAGCGAAGCAGCAGTAGTGGGCAGGGTTGATAGCAACAGATCCTCTAAAAAAATTGTAGGATGGAATACCCATGTTGCCGACGCTCACAGGCACGCTCGGGAGCAATTTTTGCGGTGGGATCTGAATGGAAAGCCCACGTCTGGGAATTTGTATAATGAAATGCGCGAAAGTAGAAAAATCTTTAAGTCACGTGTCAAATGGTGTCAGGATCATAAAGATCAGCTGAAAATGGATGTCTTGGCGTCATGTCATACTAAAAATGATTTCAAGGGGTTTTGGAAGCAGACAAACAGGTTGCAGAGTAAGGCAGGTGTGCCTGTGAGCGTCGACGGCGTGAGTGATTCAAAAGATATTGCTAACCTTTTTAAAGAACGGTTTTTTGTAAAATCGCCACTAGGGCCGTCACGTATGGTGCTGGATGCTCAACCCGGAGTGGAATTACAGGTTAAATTTCGTGCTACGGAAATAGCTAAAATTATAAAATCTATGACGCGAGGTAAGTCCCCTGGCCACGATGGGTTGAGTATTGAACACCTTCAATATGCGGGTCCACATCTACCGAGGGTCCTTGCCATGTTGTACAGCTTCTGTGTGAGTCATAGTTACATGCCAGATGAGATGATGCGTACAGTTGTTGTGCCCATTGTTAAAAACAAAACTGGGGACCTTGCAGACAGCAGCAATTATAGGCCAATTTCACTCGCCACGGTAATGTCAAAGGTGTTTGACAGTGTGCTTAACACTCAGTTGGGCTATGTCATCAGCCTTCACGACAACCAGTTCGGATTTCGTTCTGGGCTGTCGACGGAGACTGCAGTGCTGGGTCTTAAGCATACTGTCACGTATTATACGCAGAGGGGAACGCCCGTTTACGCCTGCTTTTTGGACCTTTCTAGGGCATTTGATCTGGTTTCCTACAATAAGTTGTGGCAAAAATTAGAAAACACTAACCTGCCAAAAGAACTCCTTAACATTTTTAAATATTGGTATGGAAGCCAGGTCAACAACGTACGATGGAATGGAGAGCTGTCTGAACCATATAGACTGGAGTGCGGGGTAAGGCAGGGGGGGTTAAGTTCACCTACGCTCTTCAACCTGTATGTTAATGAGCTGATTGAGGAACTTAGCAGCATCAGAGTCGGTTGCCATGTAGATGGTGTCTGCGTCAATAATATTAGTTACGCAGACGATATGGTGCTGTTGAGTGCCTCGGTCTGTGGGTTGAGGAAACTTGTGGCCCATTGTGAAGGATACGCAGAACAACATGGCCTGACATATAATTGTAAAAAGTCGGAAATCATGGTTTTCGAGGCTGGGGGTAAAAACACTAGTGCTATACCACCTGTTACACTCAATGGGATACCATTAAACAGAGTTTTTAGGTTTAAATATCTGGGCCACATTTTGACCACCACCCTCCAAGACGATGACGATGTTGAACGGGAGCGGAGAGCGTTGTCGATCAGAGCGAACATGCTGGCCCGTAGGTTTGCGCGTTGTTCCCTTCAGGTAAAGATCACACTCTTCCGAGCTTACTGTACTTCTTTCTACACGTGCAGCCTTTGGGCCAGACATACTCAGAAGTCGTACAGCGCTCTCCGCGTTCAATACAATAACGCGTTTAGGATACTGGTGGGGCTGCCTCGCTTCTGTAGCGCATCGGGGATGTTTGCTGACGCACACGTAGATTGCTTTTATGCGATCATGCGAAAGAGGTGTGCTTCTCTGGTGCGCAGGGTGTGGGCCAGCTCCAACAGTGTCCTGAGTATGATTGCTGGGCGTCTGGATTGCTCATACGTGACTCATTGTTGTTCCGTCTCGCATGGGATGAAGCAGCGGTGAGATCAATAAATTATTATATAAATTAGATTATGAAATGTTACTAACATAGTTTTAAGTAATACTAACATTAATGAGTCATGGTTACTTAAATAAAGAATTGATTTATTATTATTTAAAAACATTGTAAATATTCTTCTATAAAATTTAGTGTTATGGGTTTGGGGTTCAAGCAAAAACTACTTACAACTTTAGGCCCAAATTTTGTTCGCAAATGTTCCCAGAACGCTCTATATTGATTGCTTTAGTTTAAAACTATGAAATTATGGCAGCTACCTTTGAACTTTGATTACCTATGAAATTGTGGCATTGGTAGTACAAAACAGTGTATCGCTTTGTGGGAATGGAGTCAATGGAATGGAAATCTCTTTATTCGATAACCAGTTGCCTTACAGTGGATGAAGACTTTTCTCGTAATGCTTTAAATGAAGATTTACTATCCTTAAGGATGGATGGCCCAGCGCTATGGACGCAGTAGGATATGTCAATAATCATCATCAACCCATATACTGTCCCACTGCTGGGCACGGTCTCCTCTCACAGGTTGAGAGGAATTAGGCTATAGTCCACCACGCTGGCCTAGTGCGGGTTGGCAGACTTCACACGCCGTCGAGAAAAACTATAAGGTAGGTTTCCTCACGATGTTTCCCTTCACCATTTAAGCGAGTGATAATTAATTATTAATACGCGCATGATTTCAAAAAGTCAGAGGTGCGTGCCTTGGAATCGAATTCGAGACCTTCCTTGGCAGTCCAACGGTCATATCACTAGGCTATCACTGCTTTGTTTTATTTTATGTCTGTAATACAGACTAAAACCGCACTTTCACTTTCCCTATAATCAATCACGATAACTATATCTTGTCTAGTTTAAGTCGAAAACGGTCCAGCTTAGAGCCTCCTTTGTCTGGAAGTTACAAGAGACCATGATTCTCTGAGTTTGTTTCGGAGTTTCTTCTCAGAGGGCGCCGGTTACAAGATGTAGATGCCATCTAGTACTGACAATCTAAAACATTGACTTGTAAAAAGGTCTTTAAAAGATCTATTTACAAAAATCAATATCATTTATACACCAGGATGACTACCTCCACAGAAAAAAATGAAAGATATACCTAAGTAAGTTTTTGATAATCGCAGTAATGATCACGATAGGAAAATACAGGAATAATAGAAACTTGTTAAAAATTAAACCTGTGTTGGTTATATGGCAATAGTTAGAAACTTAAACCACAGTGGATTATTTGGTTTGCTTACTTACGAATTGGTTTAATAGCTAAATACCAAGCACATTAATTACAAAGGAAGTCATAGCTTGAAATTAAAAAAATAACGTTACCCTTCTGTTTTCGCGTTGAACAAAAGAGATTCGAACACAAATGAAAACGGGCTCCACGAAAAAATAACGTTCAAAAATCACGCCTATCGATTGACCTGAATCCGGTCTCTTTGAGTCAGGGATGCACCCGACACAAGTACACTTCATTGAGAACACTCGAGTATAGCTTGCATCTGCCGTGCCAGCCCTGATGACGTCAGCTGCGATAAAACTCGACAACTTGACACTTTTTGTGTTTGAATTGTCATCTTTTGCCGCAGAGTTATTCTAGAAAATGTGGAATGTAACTGTCTATATTTAGGAGTCAACTATTGAACGCTGGTTAAGTACTTATTTTGAAATACCTATACCTTTTTATGTTTCAGTCTCTCATAGAGCAAACCCTTATTACTTATTTTGATCATGAATCGCAGTCTAAATCCGGGGATTCTAATTTAAATAACCAACTATTCATACATTAAGGTTTTTCAAAGTACACGTTCAACCTATTTCTCACCGGCCAAATATAATTAAATTCTGCCAACAAATGCTCTAAATTGTAAAGGTGAGGGGAAATTTAATAATAAGAAATACCGCCCCTGTGGCCTAATGGATAAGGCATCGGCCTCCTAAGCCGGGGATTGTGGGTTCGAGTCCCACCAGGGGTAGAACAACTCTTTTTACTGACAGAAAGAAAGAAAACGTGAAAACTACTTGAATACTGTATTTACCATGGAACTTATTTGTAAAAAATATATAGAATACTTTAAAAATACTTTTTACATGCATTTTGTTTATTAATAATTATCTATTTAGTCATTCAAACACGTTGCTATAAGAATCCCACTTTTTTTCTTAAACTAAAAGACATTTTAGTTGTTTTTTTTTTAATTTTCCTATGCTAAAATGCTCTCTAATCACGTAGTAAATAATAAATAAATATAATTAATGTTCTAGATTTGTTGTTAATTTTTTTTAACGATTTTAATCAAATTATTTTTCCTTTTATGTTTCTAATCTTATACCAACGACCATTTATCAAAACAATACTGTTTTAAGATTACTTAAAAATCTTCAAGGAGAAAATACATAATATTATCACAAAAGTACCGAATTCTTCGAAAAAATAAATCAAAGTACTTTTTTGTACCCAAAATCATGAAATTCCTGTGAATTCATTCGCCTTTAATTCATGTTGTATCATATAATATTCGAATGTATTTCATTTGACGCTTTTATGTTCTTTACGACATTGTACGTTAACAAAATCCCTTTCATCGTATTTTGGCGCACACTATTACTACTTACAGAAGATTTATGTACAGGTTGAATTTGTGTGAGCTCTGTGATTGCCAAGTCCGGGCCACTTTGGACACGAGCACGCAGCTAGTAAAACGCATTAAAAAATAAAAAGGGATTGATAAAAAGACAGCTCATAGGTTCCCAGTAGGGCTCAATCAATCTAGGATCCAATTATTTTATCAGACGTCAAGAAGAAGACTACGTCTTTTTACCTCCTTTAATCATTTCTCTAGCTTAGGATTTGACTAGTCCATAAGAAATCGTACTGTATATGAAAATATAAGCGTAAGGTTGTATTATAACGTTTCTACCTAAAGTTTAATGGCCGACCGCGTATACGAACGAGGTGCAGGTATCGATATACGCGTGTGCGTAAGTGTGCGTGTGTGCGTAGCCTGTCTGCGACCTTGGTGAGGGTCGTCTGAAGCCTGAAATTCTGACTGAATTAAGCCGTGCGATGCGGCTGGCGCAGGGAGGGGGCAAAGGGAGGGACACGGAGGGGTAAAGGAGATGGGCAGAGGTCGATATTCAAATTTTAATCATAGAACAATGCGAAGTATTTATATATTTTTATTAAATTCCCATTTTAGCTGTAGTGAAAAACTCAATTTGTGCTTAAATGTCAAGGAAAAACAATTTTTCGGTAGGTAATAACCATTTCTCGTATTACAACAAAATTTTAATAGACATAGCTAAATAGATCTTAGATATTGATGCATTGTTCTGGAACACATAATACGTGCAAGATTGTTATAAAAATAGTCACAACGATCTCTATCATTGATGCTTAATTTCAATTTAACCTATAATTCATTGGCGAATTTACTAGCATGCTCGAGTTTGATTTGGTTTGAGTTTTTTTTGCCCGTCTTGAAAAACTAAAGTTTCTGGTTGATGTACATGATTGTGTAAGTAGTGAACATGATTGAGCTTTGATTAGCTTAAGAATAATTATCTCCAAAAATTTGGTAGGTTTTTTTCTTGTGGTACAATTAAAAAATAATCTCGGAATTGACAGTAGAGGTAAAGGCGGCAAAAATAACAGCGTATTCTTAGGAAATATGTTAATTACTATTACGCTACGCTACTGCTGAAGGGGGATGTGGCCACGCTTTCCACAATTGACACATTTTACGCACGTCAACGAGTGCATTCTGTTGACACTGTCAGTTTTGCATTGTGTAACATTGGAACAGTGCTGCCAGTATAAAATAATATTTTTGTTTACTTTTTGTGTTTATTTTATATCTATCTCTGTGAGTGAGGAAATAAACCATTATTCTGTCTTTCTTCTTATCACGTTTAAGTTTCGCAACGGGTTAGGTAGACTGCAATGTAGTAAACCTACAGTCAATCACCGTTTCGTTCGTATGTTTTCAGGGGGGCTAAAATCGCTACTTTTGATGAATTATTATGATACTGGAATGTATGGCCATACACTCCAGTATAAACTGACCTGGCATTGTACAGGCTTTTCATGCACTTACAGGTCAAGTTATACTATTATGTTACGTCACGTTGTGTAGTCATGTCCCTTTACGGCGTCCATAGTCACGGGTAGACTGACTGTCCAAAACGTCGGGATTAACAATATAACGCGATAAAATCCGTAAAAAGTACCTAGTTTTATTTCAATGTATAATATTCGCGTGTGTCACAAATCACTGAATGATATTAGGGCCTATGGAACAATAGCTTTTTGTATCGTGTCTAATTTATTAAATGCTTGACTGCGTGAGTCCTATGCGAGAGTCCTCGTGGTATTAAAACGAGCTGCTACTGAAAATTTCATAGAAAAACCTAATAACACTGTTCGACCTGTTGAATTAGGTCCTTAGTCGTTTCGCACCGCGAGCAGTTCGAACCGCGGTCTGAGTTGCCCAAGAGCTTTTTTTGAATGTATCCTTTCGCACCGCAGTTCGAATCGCCCAAGAACATTTCGTAATGGGATTAATTCGGACCGTGCCGCGAGTGTAGCTATTTGTTTTGATGCAGTTGATATTTATTACATTAGGATGATCTATTCTATGTATGGTCCGGAAATGTCAACTTACCACCAGATGTTCGCGGCATCACGCTGGTCATCGAGGGGAGACATTCCGGCCCCTTGGCCTACCTTGTCCATAACACACCTGTAACACAGAAAAAACACAAATATGATAACAACATCATCATAATCCATCCATCGTTCTACAGGTCTTTTCTTCGCCTCCTATTACATACCTACAGCAAATTGTGGATGATCTTCCGAGACTTGTCCCTACTATTTTTGGGTCTGCTTCCATTCTAACCAGGGGGCTTAGACAAGTGGCAATCTGACAATCGAATCGACTAACGAATAGAAACAAAATGTATGGGAATGACATCTATGATCGCCCGATTTGTCGAAAGCTTATGTCATTTCCATACTTTTTGTTTCTATTCGTTCGTCGATTCGATTGTCAGATTGCCACTTGTCTACAGGCGCAGATGCGGCTGAATATCAGTATTTTACATGAAGCGACTGCCATCAGACCCAATTTCTGGATACTTGATACATCCTGAGGACAGACTGGTTGTCAGGGTTTCTGACTACTACCCACTAACTATTTTCATAGGTGTTCGTATGATAAGCGCGACCGACGGCTTTACGAACTCTCCAAGGTATGAGGTCTCATCTCAAACCCATCCACAGAGTGACTGCAGCTAGTGCAGCTTAACCTGGCTGATCAATTGATCAGCGTAGTTAGAACTTAGCTACGATCCCCTACAGCAAATTGTGGATGCACATCTGTCAACTTCTGCCATACCCTTCGGGATACAGGCGTGATGGTATGTTCCATACTGTTCCATAAACTATCTAATAACTATCCTAATTTGTAACAGACTGTACCTATTACTCTTAACGTGAGTTAAAAATAAATAAATAAAATAAACTAAATACTCCAGAGCACGAGTTCCAAGTTCAATTTAATAGAAAAAACAATAATACTCGTCGAATACCGAACAAATATGACGCGAATCCTTCTAAATGCGTCCTTTGTACACTTTAATGGAATACTCAAATTTCAATCACGCAGTGGAGTTCCGCAAACAAATCTGAAACCCGCAATTGAACGCCAGATTTCGATTAGCGACAAACAAGGAAAACGGACCCTTCAAAACTTCCATCTTGAAAAAAAAAACCAATAAGTACTTCATAATAATTCGTTCTAAAAAAAATAAACAATAATCCCTACTAATACCTATTATAAAATTGCGGACATAACTCACAAAAGTTACTTTTAATTATCGTTGTAGTTTGGCTAATTAACTCAAAAGCCTATATGTTATTAAAGTGTATAAATAATAATACTGTAAAGTTTCATCAATATCCGTTCAGTAGTTTTAGCGTGAAAGAGTAACAAACATTCATACATCCATCCATCCTCACAAACTTTCACATTTATAATATTAGCAGGATATTCTATAACTAACGTATCCACATATTTTGGAACCCATAGCAATTTCTTAACAAATTTCTGATATGATTAGGTTTTTTATGATTCCATCAATCAAAAGAAGCCTATGAATAATACAGGGGGAACTAACTCGTGACTAAGTAATATCTACGCTGATCAACCGATCTACATTAGCCCCGGTCAGTCTGTGGATGGGTGACCATTCTGAACACATCGAAATCCCTCCGTGCCTCGGAAAGCCGTTGGTCCCGGTTGTGGTATTAACACTTATGACAACAACTTTTTGCATTTTCCAATCATGTCAAAATTTAAAAGTTATTTTTGCAAAGATAAAATTCGACACCATAAAATCTGAAGTACTGCTTAGTGATCAAAGCGTATTGTGTACCTAACCAGAAGATGCAGGTTTGCCTCCTGCCCGTAGTCGATTATTTCCTACGCTAAAATAACATAGGACTTGAGTGGTAGTCAAGCCCAGACCCCAGAAATTGGGTTACGAAAGTTACACATCGTATAAAATACTGATATTCAGCCGGTTAGACTGAAAGTCGACCCTAACACAGTTTGGAAAAGGTTCGGAGAATGATGTTGGTATGTATTAAACTCAAAGGGTACCCAAATATAAATTCCAGCTTCGAGACTGTAGTTTTCATATTATTCCTCTGTCCAGAACCCAGACGTAATAATATTAAATTCCAAATTGTTTTAATTAGGTTTTGGTCCCCCGATATTAGATTCCAAAGGTTGATCCTATGAACATTAAAGAGATTAACACGAATCTAATGGCGAGCCGTTTACCTAAAGCGATTCGGCTATTATGGTTTTAAATGGAAGTGTGTTAAATTGTGAGCTCTCTGCATTTTGCATACGATTTTGCATATTATTGTACCTATATCTACTTATTGCCAGACTCCGAATATAATATTGCCAATGTATAGTTGCATAGTTTAAATCAAAGTCGCTTCTTCGCTCTGTACGCTGAGATCTTTTAAACTACGCAACGGGTTTTGATACGGTTTTCACTATCATTTAGATAATTTCTTCCAGAAGCTAAATATGTATAATACATGCTTGTTATACTGTCCCACTGGGCACGAGTGTCCTCACTCAATGAGAAGGATTAGGCTATAGTCCACCATGCTGGCCTAATGCGAGTTGGCCGACTTCAAACGCCTTCGAGAAAATCTCTAAGCCGTGAAGGTCTCCGTCTCCCCACGATGTTTTCCTTCTTATTTAATTGGTTTCCAGCTCCAGAACTTTGACTTGACAGTAAATAGTCATATTATTTACTAGGCTATCGCTGAATTTTAATAGTTCAGAAGAATTAGAACGCAGAACTTTTCTACTGTTTTTCGCCTACGGAACCGTTAAACTTACAAATCACAAAGGATTTAAAAATATATAGTTTAATCAAAAACAGCCTTATTAACTAAACGTAAGTAAAGGTCGTACACGAGACTCGAGAGGTAGGTATCCTAGATTTAGCAAAGTATTTTTTTTAGTCTCACCACAAAATTAGTTAAATGTTTATAGGTAGGTACTAAAATCTAAGAAGATACAATTTTGGTCGTAGATCGATCTTATGTTATTACAATAGACAGCGTAGTGAGCATTAGTTGTCATTGTCATTAGACTAAGTCGCCCTATCCACCCGTACTAGTTATGAACTGTATCACGAGCGGATAGATAGAAAGTATATATTATTGGTTTGTTCTATAAAATTCTCAGTAGCAGCTCAGAGTTTAGATTTATGTTCGATAATGGCAAAAGGCTCGTTTCCTATAACATGGGACCTAAACATACCGGTAAACTGTAGTTGACCACCTCTACCACACACACACGTAGATTAGTACACCTCTGCCTAATCCTTCGGGAATACAGGCGTGATGAAAGAGAGCTTTATGGGGGGGATTACTTAAAATCCCTTAAAGTTTTATTTCTTTCTTTTATCAATAACTGGACCTCCTTAAATTGTTTTCATTGTTAAGTGCTGTCATGTTAACTAATAGCAAGTGCCTTTCACTAAACGCATTAGCGCTGAAACTTAGGAAATACATTTCAGGACCTACATCAAACCGTCTCGGTCCGTCACTTCAGCTTTTCAATGCATTTATCATTGTAACAACACTATCTTCCAATTTTCTATCGATTGCCTAAATAATAAACCCTATGTAAATTTGAATAAAGTTCAGACTTATACGCTAAAGTTGGTAAAATATTCGGCGAGTACTAGAGTTAGGTTCGGTCGACCTCTGACAGCGGCCAACGAACGCGTGAACGCCTATGACATTGAGTCGGGACACGGGTAGGCCCCACACCCCCCTTAAATATGCCTCTAACTTGCACTCCCTTAACGATCCACGTTGAGTAGGGGGGTGAATTTCAGAAAAATCGCCGCCGGCAGACGCATTGTATGCGTCGAAGGGTGGGGAGAATCACGGCTCATTTAGCTGTATTGACGTCAAGAATATGTCTACTTAGGTATATTATATACCTGTCTCCTCTTCTTTCTATGATAACTAGTGCTTCTATCTCAAATGTTTATTATTTTGGTGCTTATTAGATTAGTCTTTCCCGCGCATGACCAAAACAGGTATTCATGAGCAATGATAAATACATAATGATTAAGAGCTATTGATTGTTTTTTTACCGACGAAAAAACGGAGAAAGTTCTATGTTTGTCTGTATGTATTTTTTATGTTTATACACCGATATTTTCGTCAATTGTATGAACTAATCCCTACTAATAATTATAAATGTGAAAGTAACTGTCAGTCTGTCTGTCTCTCTGTTACGCTTTCATGCCTGAACTGCTGAACCGATTTTGATGAAATTTGGTATAGAGATATTAGACCTTGAAGAGGGTCATAGGCATTTTGTCCTAAATAACCCTTTGGGATGTGACAGCTAGTTTCAAATAATTGTGGTTTAATTATAAAAAATCAAAGGTAGGGAGGGTTGTCTGCCCTTATGAAGTTTTCAGAGCAGTGGGAAAGATAACAAAATGAAAAATGAAAAACCAAGTATTAATTTGCTGGACATATTAACAGTAAATAAAGAAGTAATGTTTACTAATGTAAGTATAGAGGCCAGCACATCAAGCTACCACAACCTGTCAAATTTCTTTGATTGATTGACAACTTTAATACAAAGCAATATGATTCATATTCAATTGGGAAAATTTGACAGTTTTGGAGCTTGACCTGTTGGCGTCTGTACATAATGATGAAGTGCTTATTATACATTGTACAACGACAAATTGCCAGTGACAGACGGTGACCTTGACCGTGACCGTGACCCTGACCGTGTCTCGTTACTCTAGTGGTCGTATGCGCGACTGCTACACCACCAAAACGAATCAAATGGGTTCGATTCCCCGGTCGAGTGTTTTTCAATGAAATTCTCAGTAACAGCTTGGAGTTTGGATTTTTGCTCGGTGAAATAAAAACCGGTGAAAGCAATACGCTCGCCCCCTACCTAAACATACTTACCAGTGTTACTGTCGTCGGGGTCTAAGAGTAAATATCTGCCTATCCCTTCGGGGGAGTACCCCTAGGTTTCACTTAATTAGGCGTGAACATACCTGTAAGTCAAAGTCTAAGATATTTATTATTATTTTTTTATGGAAGAGGGAGGCAAGCGAGCAAGCGGGTCACCTGATGGTGATCACAGCCGCGCCCATTGACACCCACAACACCTTTGGAAAAAGAATAGTCTTATTGTTTGAAACTGCGTAAGTACTATAATAATAATATAATATAAACTTTATTTCAAGCACAAAGACTCATAGGGTTAGTAACAATTTCGTTTGCTTAAAACTAAGTGTTAGTATACAGGTAGTTAGGTTAGTATTTAGGTAAATGTAACTGACAGCAGTGAACTATATATGGACAATCCACTCTGTCAGCTATCATATTCAGAACTCTGTTGGGGCTGGCCATAACTCTTGCCACAAGTGATGCTGCACGTTTGCGCATTGTAGTGTAGAAACAGTCTACACTTACATGTGTTTATATACCATTAGGTACTATCGTAAATAACCTAAACACTGGGCAATAATTTGAGGTAGGTACCTACCTATAATTTCCTATCCAAAAAATCCAGTAGCGTACCTAAACTAGCGATGAAACCATAATAAAGGCACTACAAAAAACTATTAACAACGTTGATAATAGTATTAACAAAAAACCTAATAAATCATTTTGAGTTTCCCGTAGGTAGGTAGATAAGGTAATGCAGGTAGGTACCCAAATTGACGTGACCTACAATGCCGTTTGTGACTGCCTATACCGTGAAGGTTAAAACGCGTGAATAAATTTGTATAGTAGCTCTCGCTACTTCTTACAGCACCCACAAATGACATTACTGTTTTAACCTGTAAAGGTACCAGCAGACACATTAGAAATACGAAACAATAATTGTCATGAACCTCTGGAGCTAGGAAAATCTAACTTTACAAATTCGAACCGGATAATATTTGTTCTTTAACCGTTTATAATACAGAGCTCCTTGCAGTAATTATTAACTAAATAAAATAAAAAAGACACCAGCCAATTCGAATAAAAATATTAAATTGAGCGCCATCTCTTGAAGTCTTCTGAAATTATTCAACATTCTATAGTAACGCCATCTATTGGTCTTACGACAAACTTTTAAGACTGTTGTCTCACTGTTATTATAAGCAGTTTCTTTAATATCAACTAGATGGTAGCTATAACCGGAAAAATTAAATTATTTTTTACGATAATATTATTAATTTATGAAAAATCATTTCTTGGATTATGACATAGTCAGGGAGGGATTCAAATTTTTGATATCTTCACCAAAATATGAGGTAAGACAGAAGGTCAGTAAGTACCTACCACACATTATTTTAAATGTCCAGAGGCCAGCACATCAAGCTACCACAATCTGTCAAATTTCTTTGATTGATTTTCAACTTTAAAACAAAACAATAAGGTTCATATTCAATTTAGAAAATTTTTCAGTTTTGGATGGCTTGACCTGCTGGCGTCTGTACCTAATGTCGAGGTAAAAAGATTTACCTACAGTGCGGCAAACAGGCCAAACGAATACTCGTGATGACAATCAATAACTAAGTAGGTGCCAGTAGGTCAAGCTATCCAAAACTGTCAAATTTTCCAATTTGAATATAGAATATAGAAGCTTATAGATTTGTATTAAAGTTGGAAATCTATCAAAGAAATTTTACAGATTGGGGTAACAACTTGATGTGCTTGACCTCTATTCATACAAAGTGTCAAGTATGTAGGATACCAAAATAAAATAGTGAGTAACGTCAACCATACTTAGGTCATTAGTGCAGTGACCGTTATCGTTAAATGGATATATGTATTAAAAGGATATAGGTTAGTCATCAACTCGTTACCAAAAGTGAAACAATTAACAGGATATGATAAAACACTGTCTAAAAATTTTTAGGTAACCTTTATCGCCGGAGAGAAAATCAGCTTGAAAGAGGAATTCGACTAGTAATGGGCCTTACCACAACGTGTTAATGCGATCATTTTTAGGTTGAGAGAAAGGGATGGCGCTATTTATTTTATAGAGCGACGTCCCTCTCTCTCAATCGGAAAATGATCGCAATAATAGGTGGTGGTACGGCCCCTGATCAATGATTTAAATCGTTAGATGCGCCCTACTGCGTCAAATAATGGTCACGTTTCCGTAAGTAAACTGGTTGACATCGGAAGTATCGAATCTGTTATTGTCTCATCCACTCATACTCAATATTGCACACTGTCGTCCCCTATCTCTACAAGGAATGTGGGCATGCACTCATCTCTATATGGACACGTTTTCGTGCGGTATAAGTACGGTCAGAGCAAATCTAACACGATTTAAATCTTTGGTTCTGATCTTATGTGATGAATCAGACTTATGCAATGGTTTATCACCCTAAGCAAATCCTGCAGTTTATAGTAGCCGCAGGGTTTAGCGGTGAGCTCTAATGCAACAAGTGGCGATCACAATAGACCGACTGCGGTCGCAGTGATACTTAAGCCGCTATATAATAATAAAAAAAATATAAAAAAAAATGGTTTATCAGGATTTCTTAAAAGGAACACTGATGTAATTATGTCATGGATGCTGTGTATATACGTAATACAGAAATACTTAAACAAATAAATATTTTGGGGGATTTTATACAGCAACCCTCATGTAGTCCTAAACTAAGCAGAACTTGTACTATGGGCAAGAATAATACTTATATACTTTTTTTTGTAAATACATACTAAATAATGGATATAATACTTAAAAAATATATACAATAAGTATTACATAATGTATATATTTTTTTGTAAATAGGTACATACTTATAATACACTACCGGCACGTCCCGGCTTCGCACGAGTGGACATAAGATTTTTTTTTTACACCTTGGATTACGTTAGTTAAGTTTTAGTAATGATCCCTTTAGTCTTTTCTAGCAATAAATACAGCCTATGTTACTCAGGGTGAATGTAGCTTTCCAATGGTGAAAGAATTTTTGAAATCGGCACAGTAGTTTTTGAGTTTATTCATTACAAACATACACACAAAAATACAAATCTTTCCTCTTTATAGTAGTAGTGTAGTTACTGGTCACTGGCGACGACTCGCCAGTAATTATTTTGCCTTTAAGTCGCGTGTTAAAAAAGGGCGAGAATATTGCCATAAATCAAAACTCCAGGCGGATCCCTAGTTAAGTTAAGTTAAGGAAACTGCGGTTTTTAGTCGGTACGAGTTCGACATACCCTGCCACCTCCCCGGGTGGCGGAGGATCCATGAAGGGTACCTAAAAAAAGGTTACTATTGAGGTTTTCTTAGCTGAGCCAATAACAAAGCCTGATCTGGGAAGTGAGCATAGAGAACCTTACAATCAGCACTTGTAGCTACTAAACATCTTACTTATGACCGTCATCTGCTTACCTTTGTCACTAAATAAATGGATTTTTGTTAACTGACTGATTATTATTATCTTAATGACTGGAACTCCGAAACAATAGTCTCACTTGGTCAGTAGGTAACTTAACTAAAAACGTTCGGTAGAAACCTACAGATGTAGGTAATGCGTATATTATATTCCATCATCATTCTCCGAGCGTTTTCGCAACTATTTTGGGGTGGGCTTCAAGTCTAACCAGATGCGACTCAATATCAGTATTTTACTCGACGCGATTGCCATCAAACATCCACAACCCAAATTCTTGGGTAATGCGGATTATCTTGAGGATAGACTGGTTGTCAGGCTTTTTTTAGGCTTCTGACTGTCATTATTGATGTCGTAGATGTTCGTATGACAACCGAGACCGACGGCTTTACGTAATCTCCGAGGCACGGAGGGGTCTTGATGTGTTAAAAATGGTCACCCATCCACATACAGACCGTGGCTAGCGCCGCTTAACCTTGGAGATCGGTTGATCAGCGTAGCGTCGCTTTATTTGGGTTTGTAACACTGCATTGATCCGCACGCACTGTGTTAGTGTGCAAATAATTTTATGTTTCGGTTTGAAGGGTAATTAAGCCAGTGAAATGACTCCAAAATTGAGGTCTCAAGATGACAATGGTGCCGACTGCTTACTTACTATCAGGCAGCCTGCATCAAGCATACGTTAATAGTCAGCCAGGTAGTCAAAAAAATATTCTGCGTGTGATGCTGACATGATTTATGAAGTGAGCTAAAATACATAATTATGTAGGTACTAATAAGTGTGCTCATAAGGCAATAACACCGTTTATCTATATTTTTGCTCATACATTATATATGAAGTTAATTTTACGGATTCCGAGTGTTCATTGCAGTGTAACGCTGCTTCAAAGAACTCTGTAACTTCTTATTTGTATTGTATTATAACAATACCAGTCTATTAACTGTCCTACTGTTGGGACTGGTAGGGGAGACCCTTGCTCAGCAGTTGAATTACTATTCTAATCTACTCAGAATTAGGGCGATTAGATCGTCCAACACGCTAACCTAGCCCTACCTACGTTTTGTCTATCCAGTATAATGTCTGCTATAATTTTGCGCATATTCTGAGTAAGCATTTGATTTTTTTAAAAACATTGTCTTTTTAAAATGGCAGAAGTAGATTACAACATATTTGTTTTTAATTTGTTTCTTTAAAGTCATTATCACCGCTTGAGAGCCTCTTTTTACCATACTATCACTACGCCTGTTTTATTCAAAAGTTAGGTAGGTATTTGCTTATTATAGCCAATAGCCAGTCACAAGTAGAGGAGACTAACTGGCTACCCTTGAATAAAATTCTAAAATCTGGAATAAGATTCTACGCTCTGTGCCTTGACCATAAAAGCATTGATCATAATCACTCTGTTATAGATAAGAATGTGTCTAGACTCAAAAACATAATTTCTTCCCGAATAAAATATAAAATCGTATGTTCCTCATGGTCTGCAGATTAAAATGTGGTGACGTAACGATAGAGTGCTGTGTGGCGTTTCAGAAACGAACGACCAGCGCAGCGGTGCGCGGGCGCCGCGTCGGCCTTACGTAACACTTTCTTTAGAACAGACCCGATTACCCCGCGTCGTGTTAATAGCATAATATTCAGTTTATTTATTAAGGTCGACATTCCACAACCTTGTTCTGTAGTACGAAATTATGAGCGCTTCGGCTATCATCGGTATCATTCGGTTATTCATTTAGCTTAGTTTACGACTAAAAAAATCCTTATGATCGCTAATCTTGCTCAATGTGACTACGGCAGAGGAATCTATTTCACATTTGCTGGTGTGTCCCTTGTACCTTGTAACACCTGCACGAGGGTCGTTCTTTGTCCGGTAACGTGGTGATTGATGTGGCTACATATTCCTACTCCTCCTTAAGACGCATTCCTCAATACTGAGGGTCGTGACCTTCCCTAGGAATCACTTTATCGTGGATGATTTTTAGTCATCTGTTTCGGCCTGGTCGTGAACGTTGATGGAATCTGGGCTACTGATCTGGTCTGTCCACCTTGTGGGACTGCGGCCTCGTTGTCTTCTTCCTTCTACTTTGCCAGTCAAAATCAGTTTGTGTAGATTGTCACCTACTACTACACATTACTAAATAGTTTTTTACCATTGACACGAAAATAACTATTTATTTGAATAAATCACACGTTTTTTTGTAGGTACCTTACCGTAGGTAGGCTGTATTTTTGGCACACACAAGTATGCAACATCGAATAAAAGTACTTTCACTGAATTTAACGCGACAACACGGTTTACACCACAAAAATTGTCAACTTTTCTTTGACCATGCACAAAAATATATATAAGTAGATTAATTTGAGAATCTCCTTTTTAAGTCGATTAAAAAAACTTAAAAACCAGGAGTCTTACCAGCTCAGATTGCAGTCTATTGCATGCATCATCATTATCTTCATAACAACCAAAAGAGGTTCAGGCATCCAGTTTATATAGGCTAGTGTGTAGCCTATTGTTTTCCAGTTTGGAGGGCAATGTAGCTAGTGAAACTTGCATACGAAACTTAATAATTAAGGTCTCAAGATGACAATGCGCGAGTGATACCACTGGTTTTTCTGCCGTCTGTAGGCTGCGGTTGTCGCTTACCATCATGCAGCCCGTACGCTTTGAAAAATGAAAAATGGTACTACAATCAATGGTTAACAGAATTATTATTTGTCTCGTGTTTTAATCTCCAACTATTTCACTGTGTTAGTACTCATTTCATTCTAAGAGAGGTAGGGCATAGTGGGTGTAATTCCACTCCAATTGGAGCTGAGGAAGTACCTCCGCCTTGCAGAAAACCGAAGTGAAATAACACTGCTTTGAGCTGTGTTATGTTCCTTACGGTGAGCAAGGTTGCCAGTGCTCCAAAACAACTCACAACGCGTTGTGGTCAATTATATTCGTAGCAGCTTAATTAATCAGTTGTAAGCTTTGTTTTAATTTAAATTGGCATCGAGTTTTTGTACCTATCTATTTAAAAAAAAACCTAACCTTGCTTAAGCAGGGTTTTTTTATTACCTATTCATTTTTATTAACTATATAGTTTTTATAATTCCTTGCATTTTGAAGCTCAAATAATATAATTGTCCACAACGCGTTGTGAGCTGTTTTCGGTCTTTGAGCGTAACACGTACCTATGTACGATCGAATGAACTACGTACTATTATTAAAAAACCAGAAGTCAACCGAACGTCTCAAACGACAGACTCCAACATCCAGTTTATATTAAGGTTAACACAATCATTACAGCCATGTCTCGTGTCAATCTTAACCAATTTGATTGTGTGACTCATTTAATTCGTCTGAAAGTGATTATCTTGTTAGGACATCAAGATTGTAGGAGGAAATTAATTAAGTGGCAGCTGAATGAAGTTCAGTCCGATCTTTGCGATAGTGTCCATTTTCCCATTAGCGCAACCGTTACAGGAAGGACCAGCGCTAGACAGGAACAGTCAGAAACAAAAAAAATATACATAAATACACGTCGACTTGGGATCCTCCTCCGTCTTTGTTTTTCGTCGGTTGAAAACGGGATACTTCGGAAATTGTAGACTTTATAACCCGAAATATGGTAACTACCTGTGATAATAATTATTATCTTATAACTTAAAGAAATAGACGCATGGTTACCAAAATTAATTATGTCTTTATATTGATTTCTGACATTTACACGAATATTATACATTGAAATTAAAACTACTTTTTACGGATTTTATCACGTTATATTGATTGATATAGGTATTACTAATCCCGACGTTTTGGACCCTACAGCGTCCACGGTCACGGGTAGACTGAGGTGTTGGGCGTCTTGATGATATAATTAATGACAGCTACCCTACTAATAACTACTAATACTACTAATAACTTTATTTAAATGTCGATATTTATAGTATAGACGCCAGCAGGTCAAGCTATCGAAAACTGTAAAATTTTCTCAATTGAACATGAACCTTATAATTATGTATTAAAGTTGAAAATCTATGAAAGAAATTTTACAGATTGTGGTAGCTTGATGTGCTAGCCTCTGTACCTAAGTATTTCCAAAAGATTTAAGACACAATAACAGTTTAAAATACATAAAACACAGGTTTCAAAATACATAAGTAAAAATAAATAAGGGCTACCTATTTATTTTCATGATTATATGATATTGGAAAGTATAGTGGGGCTCGTAAGTAAGTAATAACTAAGCTGATCAACCGATCTGCAAGGTTAAGCTGCACTAGTCGCGGTCAGTCTGTGGATAGGTGACCATTCTTTACAAATCGAGACTCCTCCGTGCCTATTCCGGTTCACTATCGTTGATACCATTAAACCATTGTCATGCCTTTACAGAATTCCGAATAGGTAACATCGTACCTATAAAATGTACTAAAACTCTAACCGTTCGCACTTATACGATCATTACATAATTACTATTTTGTTGCTAATTATTAAGCACGTGCATAAAACATAATAAACGCATATTTTACTTTCGCAACACATAATTTCAATAGCAATTCAAATATACAGGCGAGATTTCATCCGGATATTATGTTTTTAAACTGTGGAAAACGGAATGTAGAGAAACGAATGAGCCTTCTTGGTAACGGATACCCGAAGCAAGAAGACAATAGGTTCCTTCCTCTTAGTGGGCTAGCCGCCTTCATAAGCCACGTATTTCAAGAGTAAGGATAAGATAAGGCTGATGTAATATTCCAGAAAATAAAAAAAAAATATTATTTAGTCTACCACGGATGCAGGTTTCCCCACGATGTTTTCCTTCACCGTTTAAGCAAGCGATAATTTATTAAAACACATAGTTATCGAAAAGTCAGGGATGCTGGTCACAAAATAATGTGCTTGCCTTGGATTCGAACACGACACCTATATCTAAATTGACAGTCCATGGTCATATCACTCCTTATTTAACAAACTGATCGAAATGAGAAAAGTTCGGAGCCCCTAGAAATCGCAAATTGCATCGCAAGTGGACATTTTTTTAAATGGTAAATCTGCGTCTGAGTTCGTGTGACAAGTTTCCTCTCAATCTGAGAGAAGACTCGTGCGCAATAGTGGGACAGTATATGGGTTGACGAGGGATATGACAATAGGCTCACTCCCTATTACATGAAACTTAAACATACTGGCGCAATCATGTACATTCGTATACCTCTGCAATCGATATCGATAACAGTCCCTTCCTTCTAAGTGAAGTGGTGGTATAGTTCACAATAAGGAACTGCTATTCTAAATGCCATGCTTCTTTTATCAGGAACATAAGACGCATTATACACGTATTTATTGACGGGTCCGCTACCTACACGGAATGCAATATCGCATCACGTAATACCATCGTTAGCTACACGACGAGTACATAAGCTTATTAAGAAACACCGCTTTTATGTAATCGATAACAGATGAATGCTATATTTACCATGTGTTTGATAGAATTGTTTGGGAGCTATAATTGAGCAAACTGAAATGACTCTTAAAGGATATGAGTTCAAAGATATAATTTCTCTTACACATACAACCTGTATCATAATTAATTCACACCCTCGTTTATCGGTCATTTTTATAACAGGTAATTGGAACGAAGTTCCTTATCGCGCGTTCTGAAAGGGGGCTAGACGGAAAAAATTCTTACGAAAAGTTGTCACGACACTTTTTTCGAAATTCAAATATTGTTGACAAGCATTCAAATATTATTGAGTGAATGACAATATTTGAATTTCGCGCGTTGTGAATTGTTGAGTGTATACAGGTTTTTTTTATTTTTAATTATTAAATTTTAATGAAAGGAACTTCGTTCCATCCGGGTGTCCCTTGACACCTCTCAAGTTTTTTTTTTTATCCCAAAAGTAGTTGTAACTAAATAAATTAGTGTCACTCTTTCACAGAACAATCGAAACAAACGAAAACGAAACGTAATTCAAACGCAATACAACTGTTTCCAATGTAATTATAAAGAAATTCAGTCATCGAAGAAACTAAATAAAAATGTGACTTATTCCAAGGAATTTACGTCTTCACAAACTAACACACACTCTTTCAGGATATGCATTAATTATGTTACAATTCATATCGCGTATAACCGGTCCTTGTGGAAGTCTATGGGGGAGGTCCTTGATCAGCAGTGAACCTCTTGTGGTTGATTTGATATATTACAATTCCTTTTATGACAAAAATTAAATCCAATTTGAAGCGAATTTTAGTGCGATGGTAAACCTTCAGCCAATTTGTAGAGTGGTTCTGAATAACTCTTTTTTTAAGCTATATTAACTGAACGTATGATCTTAATTTCAATCACATTCACATGTTAACATTTTTTCAATGTCTTTTACATAATTTATATAATCAATTTAAAATGTCTACCAAATATTATATAATAGGCCTTGAATTAGGAATGTCGGCTATTAACTCGGAATTAGGTATGGTAATATTTCTACATCCGTGGATGTCCGAACACGTGCCTGTGTCAACTTATGTACTTTAAAAACAGCCGGTTTCACTGTCTAGTACCTACATTCAGGTTGACCTCATCTTTTGATAAAGATCATTAGCCAAGAGCGAGATGGCTTTAAGGTCGTTGTAGAAGCCGAATAGAGCCGAGTCTAGGGCGGACAGATATGTAGGGTTTTTTTTTTGTATTTTGTAGAAGTGGACTTTCGAGACCGTGGTCCAGCAACCGCTGGACTCCTTCAAACCTCACTGGTTAATTTTACTATTACTAATGAAGAATGGTGTTCAAAGGAAGAGGACAACACTTATATACCCAGCATTAGGTCAATTAGGTGAACAAAAGCTGAGAAATTAGAAGAACTTTTAACTGTAACATTATAATTATAATGGGTACATTATTTATTCGAGGACTAATAGGCGGAAAATACTCCAGAAAAATTGGATTAAATTGCCTATAAATGGATTCCGTAATGCCCGTACAAAATAATGTGCGAATGAACTCTAAAATATTTTATGATGACCAAAGACAATATGGGTTTTATAATGAATTCGACAGACAAGCGGGCTCCATGGTGATACCATAATACCGGTTTTGATGTGAAATTTTAATAGGTAATATGATATTGTCGTCAGTCAAGATAATTTTTAAGTGTGAGTAAGGCTAGTTTGGCAATAGATTGGCACTCGATTACCCCAAGACATTAAAATTATATGTCATGATTTGGATTTTGATGTGTTTCTAATGTATCAAAAATAGCAAAATCTAATCAAAATCACTACTAAAAAATTGGTACTTTTAATTCTTTTACATTTAATGAAGTGGTTATTTCTTCACAGTGATTTCACCTGTGAATTTTTACACCCTGCTACTTTTCTTTCTACCTGATTCCTTTAAAACGTCTATGAAGCCCAGTCCTTTCCTCATTCGTGACACCTTCTAAAATAGCCTTTCACTTCCTTATGATATCAGCTTCGGCATCGTTATATTGTAAGCTACTTACTGAGGCTAATGCACTGAGTATCACTGTTCTATCTTTGCGTGGTTGTCCGTTACATTTTGCATTGTCACTTTCCTATAAAGATGGAACGGCTTTGAGAAATAAATTATAATATAGTAGTTACAACACTATCAGCTTCTATATTTAAATTTATATATTGGCGCCGATTGCAGGTTGGCCAGACTTTTATTAAAAATAAAAAAAAAGATGAAACATATTTAATGGTGACAATTATTTAATTGTCACCAATAAATATGTTTCATCTTTGTATACGTCTATATGTGTCAATATTATTTTATTTAAAAAATTTAAAAAAATATTGACACTCATAAATGGCATTAATCATAATTATAATAGATTATTTATTTAGAACAAGACTCATATTACAGCAGCTAAATTCATCATCCTTTTTTTTGCTTTTTACTTCAGCTGTCCACCTGGGGATGGCACCGGCCGGGCCATATAGGTACTGGGTGAACTACCGACTAAAACCACACAGGTGTTTCGCCTCGCCACTAAATTTGCTGTTACGGAAGAAAATGTTCGTTCCTTCGCGACATTTACACCATATCATGTAACTTACTATAGCTACTTCCTTAATAATCCCTACTAATATAATAAATGGGAAAGTCACTCTGTGTTTCTGTCACATTTTTATACCTGAACCGCGTAACTGATTTTTATAAAATTTGGAAGAAAAATGGATTATACCTTGGAGAAAGACAGGCTACTTTTAGTTCCAAACACCGCTTTGAAACAAAACGTAACACAGCGGGCAACAGATGAATATGAGTTCGCGCCAAATAATCCAAAAAAATATATTGTGTATACTCATTATGTACCTACATACCATAGTAATAAAATTTGGTATTCAGCTGGTTATTAACGAGGCGTCATAAGCATTTGTAGAACTACTGTACTTTCATATTACATAAGAATAAATTATTATTATGCAAATTATAACACTATTGTATTAAGATCTCCGACACAATCACTGATAGGAATTATTTGCTTTATTTTTCTTGAAACTCCATTATATTTTACGCATGTAACACTCAACTTGCGTCACTTTTGAGTGGAATGAATTGATTGCTACAAGTATTATGTACCTACTTAGTAACAAAAAAAAATAGGTAGCAATGGTATGTACCTACTTATAACAATAATTTTAGAAGTGTGCGATATGGACGGTTATAAAGTTGATATATTACAGAAAAGTATTTAAAATTCCGCAGAATGTTTCCACTCTTGCGCAAATCTATTTCTGATTTACTTTTTGCACAAAGTTAGCACTTGTTGAAAAATACATCAGTGATGAGATTTATCGGTCTCCACCTTTTAAGATCAAAGAGGCACAGAGGGGTTTCGAATTACTAAGAATAGTCACTCATCCATAATATAACCACGGTAAGCATAACACACCCTGCAAATCAATTGATTAGCGTAGTGATTACTTAGCATCGATCTTCTTGACATGTACTTAAACGTGTTCAGGAACTTTTTTTTTTTTAAATAAGAATTTGCCCCACTAGGATTTTCTCCTGTAGGATCGTGGGTGCGTTCACAAACACAAACTTTCACATGTACAAACACCCAGACCTGGAACATCTACACGAAGGTCATACAAATAGTTGTTCCGTGTTGGGGATCGAACCCACAACCCGTGGCGCAGAAGCCGATCGCTCAGCCGCTACGCCAAACGTGTCGTCATATTGTTCAATAGGTACGTATTCATCAATATTTGTTTGTCTTCATAAAGGAATTTTATTCTTCAACACAAGCGAGATCCAAGTCGTCCTCAGAGCATGAGTACGACGGTAGACCGCAGACACTGTGTGTACTTATGACCCATTTTTTTAATATAGTAATTTACTAGCATTGATTCGAAAATTATTTAATCTGTTATTTAGAAAAGGAAAAATTCGACCGCGGGCAGGATTCGAACCTGCGTCTTCTGGTTAGGTACACCAGACGCTATGACCACTAAGCCACCGCGATACCTACCTGCATTTCAATAGGTGTTACTGACGTCACCATAAAGACGTAAATTCAGTATGTGAAGGAAAAATTCGACATGACGGGTAGGTATCGCGGTGGCTTAGTGGTCATAGCGTCTGGTGTACCTAACGAGAAGACGCAGGTTCGAATCCTGCCCGCGGTCGAATTTTTCCTTTTCTAAATAACTTGAAAATCTTAGCATGGAAAATGCCAAAAATATACAAAAAGATATTTAATCTGTGTTAACGACATAACGTCAGCAAACAACGTATAATACTGAAAGTGATTCAAGAGGTAAACAAAAGTAAAAGTGATGGAGGCATGTCGTTTAGTCAAAGTATAATATGCAGTATTCTGTTTTACATAACTAAGGGCCGGACCGGTACGGTCAGTGGGCCGGCGCGTGCGTTGACGGAAATCTTGGTCGCACGGATCTGTGTCAGTAGGTTCTTGCGCGCGCGCAGGTGGGGGCACCACAATGCCGTTAGATAATGTTCTGACCTTTGCAATGTTTGATGAACTGTGATATAAGGTATGTAAGGTAACATGCATCTTTTAAATTAAGCTACAACGAATTAAATTAAAATAATTCATTCTTCTAGTCGTTTCCCAAACGATGTTAAGGTCGGAGTTCTGTCTCATCAGATAAGGCTGAACATAAATTTTTTACCTCAAGCGAAACCTCCGCAACCCGATTTCTGGGCAATATCCAGAGGATAGACTTTTTGGGCTTCGGACTACCACTAACTATTACCATAGATATCGCTATGATATGACAACTGGGACCGACAGAATTACTTCTGATACTTAAAGTTTTTAACCTAAGACCAAAATACATTTAAAAATATCCAAGTAAATTTCTATCCAATATATTATTTGAGGTTTGAGATATCTTTATTTCCCATAAGAATTACAAATTCACTTAGGTACATGAGAAATGTTTAAACTTACAGACATATAAGTATGTTTGTTGTATATTCATTAGCCTAGTTTCACTGTATATTTTTTGAGTTGGTGTTCTGTAATCATAGTGGAAGAGTGTTTTTACTAATTTGTTTTGTGCTATTTGCAATGTTTCAATATTGGTTTTAGCCGCTGTGCCCCATACTTCTATTAGATAATCTAAGTGAGGTTTTACAAGAGTATTATAATATATATTATATCGTATTTGACTGTCTGATCAGTCAGTCTTGCATGCATTCAATCAAGTACTGCATGCATTGCCTCCTCTACACTCCAACCATTGCACGTTTCATCGCTTGCCGTGATTGGCCATGATGCATAGCGCGTGCTAGTGTGCAAACGAATAGCTGCAGTGAGATTTATGTTTGTGTGATTTGGATGTGTGTGAAATATTTGTAAACATTGTATTGCGTATGTATTAGAAATTAAAAAAGTGGGAGTCCAGCGGCGACATTGGTTGGGGGCCCTTCCAACCTTATTTATCGATTCTATGACCGCGGGTAACAGCTATCTACCAATCCTATGATATAGGCACATAATGACAGTCTTTGAGTAACTAAATTTAGCTTTAGACTGTGTAGTCCAAAAATAAACGCTAAGGTCATCACATTTTTTACTCTGAACTTGACATTTTCATTAAACAATTAAGTAGTTTCTATATTCAATTTAGGGTTTACTTGCAATATTGAAAATAATAGATTTAAATGCAATGTTTTATTTCAATTAGACCATTAAAGTAGCACTTTTGAAAAGTCAAAACTAGTTGCACGGTTCCAAGAAGGTGGGTCTTATGGAGAAGACCCGGAAAGAAACTCCATACTTAGACACTTTTAAAAAAAACATGATTACAATGTTAATCTTAGTTTACATTGCAAACATAATGTAGGTAAATAAAAATACAACACGCAAGTGTAACGTGGTTACCAATCATTTAACCCATTTTTTTATTTTTCATTTTTCTAACCCAACCAGTTAACGTCGACCATCTTTACCGCTTTTTATTTTCTTAATACATTTAAATGAATATTAGTTTGTCTCCGATGCGTTCCTATATCATAGATTCTTAAAAAATGAAATTTTGGTAAGTAAGTTATGTGTGGAAAAAATAATAAAAACAATATTATTCCCTTTTTAAGTTTATCAAACTTTAAAAAAAAGCTACCTAAGCTAAGTAGGTAATTTTGTAGAAATAGGATGTGAAATTGCCTGCCCGATTGAATGACGTAGGTAAGTACTAGCTTTCGATTGAGGGTTTCTATCTTTGTTAAGGTTTTATAGCAATAAGAATCCTTGTAGTCACCTCACGTTTGACCTATCCATTTACCTATCCGCATCTATCTGTCAATCAGAGCCTTCGTCTCTGCCCGAAGCCTTAATATAAACACAAACAAATACCTAAGTAGTAACATCTATTTATTAATCGGAAATATTTCTTCCAATTCGTGGAGAGAAAATTGTTTCCTACATACCATCACGTCTGTGTTAGGCAGTGATGTACTAATGTACACCCACATTTAACCGGTATGTTTAGGTCCCATGTAATAGGGGGCGAGCCAATTGCCATTAACCGGGCAACAAACAACACAAATTATGTTCATCACAAAAATATAAATACATAATATAAATGCGAAAGTAACTTTGTCTGTCTGTTACGTTTATACACCTAAACCTCTGAACCGATTTTGATGAAATTTGGTGCATAGATAGATTAGACCTTGGAGAAGGACATATGCCACCTTTTGTCTCAAGAAGCCCTCTGGGATGCTGGTGAAACCGTTGGCAATAGCTAGTATGAAATAAAGATATTGTATTTTAATGGCTTGAGGTTTGCCGACTACATGTGGACGTCAAAACATACCGGCGAATGAGGGGGTATTAGTCCCACCTATTAGACCCCTAAGGAAACAAAGGCGTGATGGTAATAAAAAAGTAAAAAAAGTAGTGTGAAGAGAGGTATAGTGGGAGTAATTCCACTCAAATTGCAGCTGCCCGACTGGGGAAATAGATACCTCCGCCTGGCAGAAAATCGAAGTGAAATAACAGTACTTTGAACTGTGTTGTGTTCCTTACGGTGAGCAAGGTGACCTACCAGTACTCCGCGAGGAAACGTTGTGTCGGCAGTCCGCACTTTGACTCTTATCGGTACTGCCAACCTAACTATTCCTCTTTCGTTTTACAGAGTCGGCAACGTCCAAGTGATACCCCTTGGGTTACAAGCGTCTATAGGCTATGGTAATCGATTACCATCAGGTCGGCCGTAGGCTTGTTTGCCACTTTAGTGGTCTAAAAAAAGTCAGTGTGCCCCGAATTTATGCTCCAAGACGGTGCAGCAAGTTAGCAAGTAGTGATGACTAACAAATTCATTATGAAAGTTATGTTTATTTATAACGTAAATTCATATTCATGATGCATTCACTTTTACGCTCATAAATTTTATATAAGACCAGTTCAAGGTTGGATGAAAAGTTAAAGTTCTAATATTGTAATTCTCCTTGCATACGTCTTCAAGTTTATACTAAGCATAGTTGAACGTGATGCATATTACTAAGTAGAACCGCCTCATCGCTATTCTTCATTAAATCTGGTAAGATTGATTGACATAGGTACCGATTGTCGTTATTCAATATTGACTTGATTGAAGTTTTGCAATTTGAATTCAATACTTTTTACAAGTTAGGTAGTGTAAAACGATGGATGAATATTATAGTTATGATTGACGGGTCAATCCAGTAACCAATATTAAAATATATTAAAAGCTGCGCACGCGCTGCCGCGCTGTGTCCGTGTCAATGCAATGGCGCCGACTTAAAAACATCTTTAGGTCATATACATATATGCCCCGCAGGCTTAGTTGGTTTTATATATATTTTGTTCACAAATACTTAACCATAGTGCTGTTAGTGTTCCATGTTAAAATAAATTATTTTTCTTCCTTTGTTTTAAATTTTCTATAAGCAGATCGAGCACCCAGATTGGTTTCTTCCCAAAATGCGGAGAGGAAGTTTTCCTAGTCAACAGATTCTTCTCAGACTTTATGTTATTCGGCCGGTATTAACCAGTTTTTTTTGACATGTGTATAAATCTAATTCAGAATTGTAAAGTTTACGTTTATTATCCTTAGTTCTTACCACACTTTACCTTATGGCAAGGTTACAGTAGCGTTATTAAACTCTTATTTTGCTACAAGATTCTCCTCAATTTATTTTAATTATTTTTTTTTGACAAGATGACACAAACAAACGGTCCTTATGTTTGTCTGTAACACCAGAAGTATCACTAGTCATCATTCTATCATTTTGAGATCTTAGTTATTATCTCATATACCTATGTCCAATAGTTTCACTGGCTACATTGCTAACTGGATTGCTGCAGTATGTCTGCAATTTGTATTAATTTACGGATAAAATAAAAAAGTTAAACAACAATCATGAGTCGCATTCATTCGCTCATTTTACTTTTGACCCTGCCCTGACCTGATCCAACGTTACCTGTGTCACTATTTACAAAAAAGATGGATTAGTCCACAGTCGAGGCCGTAGAGCTCAACTAGCAATTAATACGTTCTAATTTACACTTGCTTGCGAAAGTCTGATTTCCCCAAGGGCTACGGAGGTCAGATATATGTATAGTTTCGAGCAGGCGTGTCATAGAGCTAGTGATGTTGTCAATATGGCTATTGCCTTAATGGCGTAATATATGGGCTCTTTTTTCAGATGTAGGTACAGCACATCCAGACGGTTAAGGCTAGTGAAGTTTCCTAGATATAAAGCAAATAATCATCTGTATGACGGGGGTTGAGTCTTGTATCCCACGCTGCATAGTTTCAAACATTATTTAATCTTGAATCTATATATCTAGCTTACCAAAAATCCTTTTAATCGAGCCAGGAAATTACGAAAACAGATCACGTTTAAGCAAACTTCAACTTTACTAATCAGCATGTATCACACAACCTCATTCAAATCGCAAAACAAGTGACGTCATATACATTTACATGGAAGTAATCGATTAAAATTTTAATGAAGTATTTACAACGTTACGGTCGATTAATATTCTAGCAGAAAAGTATCGTTATAGTGTAAATCGTGCGGTTTGGTTGTTCGGATATTTTGCAGAATTCGCTGCGGCACTTGCGTTTGCGCAGAGTTGTGACACCGCGGGTCAAACGTTCGGATCCCGGGTCTTTCGATGTGTTACCTGGTGTGGTAATATGAAAAGTTCATTTTGTGCAGAAGATAAAAAGTTCTTGCGGTCTAAGGTAAGTTTTTTTTTTTTTTCAATATAATAAGTAAAGACTTTTCAAATTAACAATGCGTTTGTTTAAACCTTTTATTTCAACATTAGATAATGGAATTTTCAAACAAAATTATGTCAACCCAAAAGACTGGATAATTAATGTCGTTATTAATATAATTTACTGTGCTCTAAGGTTTAGAATATTTAAAATAAATCTAAAGATATACTTACTTACTTAAAATTATTTACAAGAACTAGTCCACAAAGTTTGCCTCAAAAATAAATATGAACCTATCTATTATTATATTATAAAAATGAAATTAAAAAAAAAAGAAACCTAGGATGCAACTTAGGATCAAACTAGGTTCATCCTCATACATTCATATTTTTAGTGTTGTCTAAAAATCGCACCTTAACTGCTATTCCATTAGATAAATCTAATCTACGTACAGAGGCCACCAAGCTACCTCAATCTATCAAATTTCTTTGATTGATTTTCAACTTTAATACAAAATGATAAGGTTCATATTCAATTGGGAAAATTAGACAGTTTTGGGAAACTTGACCTGCTGGCGTCTGTACATGAGTAGGCGCAGTCCTTAATCGCTGTAATATCAAAATACGCGATAAAATCTGTAAAAATGTTGTCAGATATCAATTTCCTGAGGATAGACTGGTTGTCAAGCTTTTTGGGCTTCTGACTACCACAAACAACCTGTCATAGATGACAGTATGACAACTGGGACTGGGCTTTGAATGCTCTCCGAGGCACAAGGCGAGGTTTTGAAGTGTTAAGAATGACCGTTCTTAACATTTCAAGATCCCTCCGTGTCTCGGAGGCCAGTCTGTGCCAGTCTGTAGATGACCACACATCCACAGACTGGCTGGGGCTAAAGCGGCTTAACCTGCTAGATCTGTAATGTTGATCAGCGTAATTATACTTAGCCAAGAGGCCCTCCATAAAAGTAACACACATTCAGCAAATAAAACATTATTGTTTGATGTGAAAAACATTTACGATAACATTTTCTCGAAAACGATTTATTTCTACGGTTTTCCTCGTTTTAGTGTATCGACCGACCTTAAACTGCCTTTCTTGGCTACCATGTAATGTGACTCTTGCCAAGTGGGACTGCACTACGGTATTCCCATAACTAGCACGAATAAATACTGTTCTATTTACATAACATATCGTTGCGCTTGTATTCCCCGAAGGATTAGGCAGAGGTGTACCAATGTACGGTCGACAAAAGAGTTAAGTATACAGGCAGCTAATTAAACATCTGTGTTTTGTTAAAGATTGTGTTATAATGTATCACGCAATATGTATCAAAACGCAGGTATTGTAAGCAGCTACACATCAAACCCTTTGACAGGTAATTATTTAAATCACAATCTGTGTAAAGATGCAGATTTCGTTGGCTACCTGTATACCAATCTCTTTTGTTGATTGTACACCCACGGTTTATACGGTTTACAGGTATACGTAAGTCCCATGTAACAGGGGCCGAGCCTAATGCCAATAACCTAGTAAATAATACTTTTCTTGACCTAGGATCGAGCCCAGAGGGCGTACGCGGAGAAGGCCGCATGGGCCCGCCACTGCCGGGTCTACGGACGAATGCTACAGTGCTCCCGTAGCCTCGGCACTAAAGTGGTGACTCGAAACGCCGAGAAGTCAGTAGCTCGCTCTTTTCAGAGGGGAGTCCGATTCACCCCACCGCTCTCCCCGGAGCGTTGGATAGTGAATAAAGCATTTCCGAACCCGTCAACAAAAAAAAAGGATCGAGACTAGGACCTCTACCATAGCAGTCGCGCTTAAGACATCTACACAGATTGAAGCAGTTAATATTATAAATTCTGAGTCATGGATTACAAAATACAAATTGAGCTAATTGTTACACAAATAATGTTGTCCTACTATTTGACTGATAAATCTAGGATTTGCTGTGAATACCGTAGATAAAGATGCAAATTATAGACATTTTTTTCAAGTTCCTACAATTCTATCAATAAATTTTGTTATTCCAAATAACAATCTGTAAATTATTATGATTTTATTAATTATCATTTTACTCTTAAATAAAATTCTCATGGAAATACGGCCTTATTCTTGAGCTCCCATGACAAAAAAAAACTTATCTTTAAGTATCGTTTAAATTAAAGTAGGTCGTAGCTCTTTTCTTAAGATTCCCATGAACGTTGAATGAAGACAGTACCAACTGGTTTATAAAGATGAAAAGTGAAAGTACGTCCTAAGGGGAAAACGCATGGTCATATTATGCGTACATACTCGTAAACTTTAATGCTATATTAACGATTTTCGGCACAAAAGACTGCATGTATTATAAGCAATGACGTCATACCTACCATGTCCACACTTTACACATAAGTAGTCCTTTTTAGCAGATTAGCCGAGTCCCGCAGTACCTACTACTCGGATTGATCTCGTTTCTTGCCATATAAATAACACATATGCCACATAAATAAGTAAATAAAACTAAACCTTTATTTAAAAATTTTACACGATATACTTATATACTTCTACTTTAGTTATTTTTAAGACAAGACCTTACAATATAATTATGAATAGTAGTAGGCAAAGACCGCTCGGGCACACCTTGGGCACACGTAAGGCCCGTTATGGAGGTGTAGCTACAGAGGCGCCATGGCGTCCTCAATTTCCGTCTGACGCAGGTGCTCTCAGGACACGGGTTTCGGGAAGTACTTGTGTCGCATACATCGGGAACAAACGCCCGGTTGTCACCTTTGCGTGAACTGCCCCGAGGACACGGCGGCAGCGCAGCACACGTTGGAGGTATGCAAGTCTTCGGTAGAGCCGAACCTCTCGCTTCCGGCCGTCATCCAGTCCAGGGTCGGAAGCGAGAGTGCGTGGGAATCTGCCGCCTCTTACTGCGAGCAAGTTATGCTTGCAAAGGAGGTGGCGGAATGGGAGAGAGAAGCATCCAGCTCTCTTCCGATTCGTAGTAGCCGCACCGGGCGTCGGAGGGCGCAGACAAACCTCGGGCTTCCATAGGTTGTAGTCTGTGGAATGTGCGGATTTTTGTCGGTATGAGTCCGACATACCCAGTCGGCTCCCCAGGTGGCGGATAGTCCATTAGATTTTCCGTACCTACTATAAAAAAAGTCAAAGACCCCTTGAAAAAATCACCATATTTAACACTTTTAAATTTGTGCTTGCCTAGTACCAATTTAAAAGTGTGTTCAAAATAGGTAGGTACAGGGTCATTCTGAGCTCAAAATCATTAATTAACTCGCGAGTGAATGTTGACAAATAGTACAAATTAAAGCTGATTTCCTTGAGGTTTTACTGTAGTACCTTGCTATCAGCCGGTCAACGCATACGTTTTTTAATGTCATAATAATCAAGTTTTTTTTTTCACGTGGATAATCACGATGTTACCGTATGTATTTTATGCGGAAAGAAGGAAGTCATGATTTTATTAAATACGCAGTAAGGAATAATATGTAATTTAATAGTCACGTCCCATAAAATTACTATTAAGAAAACTGTTTTCTTCTTAATTTGGGTCTTTTTTTTATAACACTAAGGTGGTAAACAAGCATAAGGCTCACCTGATGGTAAGCGGTTACCGTAGCCTATAGACTATACAGTATCAATAGACATTTGCTTCACCAGGGGTATCACTTGCGCTGTGCCGACCCTGTAAAACGGAAGAGGAATAGTTGGGTAGGCAGTATAAGGGTCAAAGTCCCCCCACTGCCCACACAACGTTTCCTCGAGGAGCACTGGCAACCTTGCTCACCGTGAGGAACACAACACAGCTCAAAGCAGTGTTATTTCAATTTCAATTTTCTGCTCTGCAAGGCGGAGTTACTTCTCCAGTCGGGCAGTTCCAATTTGAGTGGAATTACTCCCACTATGCCCTACCTCGCAATAGTTAGGGTCTTGGTTTGCGAAGTCATTCCTCTGTGTCTTCATCATCATCATCCACCCATTTACTGCCCCACTACTGGGCACGGGTTTCCTATCAAAATGAGCTTATCAAGTCCTACCTGTGTCTGTAATTCTTATACTGCCCCATTACTTAGTGGAAGTAAGCGCGACTACTACGCTACAGGTCTTGGGTTCTATTCCCCGGTTGACCAAAGCGTTATTGGGTTTTTCTATGAAATTCTCAGTAAGTAACTCAAAGTTTGGAATTGAACCTAGTTAATGGCAATAGGCTTGCCCTATTACATGAGACCTAAATATACCAGCAAACTGTGGGGTTTGTTGTACACACTACAGCTCTGCTTAACCCTTCGGAGAACAGGGGTGATGATAATTCTTTTACCCAATAAGAGAAGATTAAGGTGATAAATTACAACGATTACTAAAACAACTGTGTTTTGCTGAGAGCGGCCGGTACTTGTAAAAATTATGCCTATTAGTTATGAAACATACTCAGTTAATGGCTTAGTTATTGTGTAACGTTTTAATGTTTTGCCAGTCATGGTACAGTCAGCAACGAAAGCTGCAGAACACGATGCAATCTTCAAAAGAATCTTTAGAAGTTATTAACCACGGCAGTAGGAATTCTCTGCATATACGGCATCATATTCTCTACATCATCATCTGTATACTGTCCCACTCCTGGGACTACGGGTTTCCTTTCAGAATGAGAGGGATTAGGAGCCACGCTGGCCTAATGAGGGTTGGCAGAATTTACATGCCATCGAAAAAATCTCGTAATGCAGGTTTCCTCACGATGTTTTCTTTCACCATGCAAGCGAGTAATAATTAATAATGGTGCGTGCCTTAGATTCGAACTTCTGACCTTTGACTTGGCAGTCTAATGGTCCTACCATTAGACTATCATTGCTTTTGTATTAATTAGAATCTAATAAACAGTTTTAGTGTTGTGATGTTTTCTTAATTTAAGTGAGTTTGATGTTCAGAAACCTTCGTTACTGACCGTACTTATGTACGCGCTTGATTTATAATGTAGGTAAAATTATTTTAAAAGGCCATAAACCCAGGTATAGGCATAAGATAGTCTGGTAATGTTACCATTCTCTTTAAAAAACAAAATTAATTAGTGACTGCCGCATTGGTCTTGTGGTCACAGGCATGGCCCCAGGTCGGGAAAAGTGACAGGTATTGGGTTTTTCTATGAATACTTTTTGCTGGACTTTAGGTTCGCACCGAAATATATGAGAAGTAGAACATACCAGCCAACTGTAGATTAGTACAGTGGTCATAGGGGTGTAAGAATCCCACACTCCCCGGTCTAACCCCCTACAACTAGTAGCCTTTTGAAGGTTTCCCGCCAAAATAAAAAAAAGAACGGTGTACAGTAATACCTCTGCCTAACACTACGGCAGGGCTCGGCAAACCGCGGCTCGCATCCTCCCGCATGTGGCTCTTTGGCTCTGAAAGGTCGGGCGGCTCTTCAATTTCCCCTCAAATAAAATAAATAACTATTAATTGGCATGTTTGCAAATTTTGAATTGATTTGATTGAAAAAAAAAAGGATTGTTTAGAATTTAATACATTTTTTTTGCCTACTTTTGACCAGATGTAACAATTATATAATCATTTAAAACCTTTTTAAAAATAACAAGCTTTTTTTAATACATATTTATTTATATATATACTTTATTGTACACCGATAAAAAAAATACAGTATATCAGGACACAATTTAAACCACAATGGGCGCGAACAGCGATTTCTTCCAGGCAACCTTACATAATTATTTTGGTATACAGTGAAAATCCTGAAATAAAAAATTCGGCTCTTTGAGCTTCTGAAAAATCGATATGGTTTCGGCATCTGGCTCTTTGTCTAAAAAGGTTTCCGACCCCTGCCTTCCGGGACATACGAGCTTGATGGTACGTCGTATGCGTAACGTGTTGCTTCAAACCAATCAAACTTCTTAGTGACTCTTATCAAATTATAATCACAAAGTTTCATGACTAGGATGTGTGGTAACCGACGGTTACCTCCTTGCAAAATATCCGTTGCCAACAAGGGCATTATGGACAACTACTAGTATAAATTACATACCATTTTTGAAAACGTTTATAACATGCTATAATATAATAAATACCTATATAATACTTTGTACGTGTGTTTGACACTGAACACCTCCTAAACGGTTGGACCGATTATGATGAATTATTTGGACCATTGGACCCGGTAGGTGGCGCTGCACTCCGATATGTGCCGTAAATGTATACAAATAGTATTGTCATAAACCGAAAAACAACATTAAACGTGAACAATTAATGTTGTGACATTTATAACAGATAAACTAGCTTGGTGCTCTATTTTTACTTATTTTAAATTACCAGAATTAGCCTTCCGGTTTAACACCAAACCACACTATTAACCGTGACTCATAACCACTGGATACCCCTGAATAATGAATAATACTCCAGTTTTTACTTTCTAAGTATTAATCAACACAATAATAATATTGGTCAACATACCTAATTACTTATAGCCTTAAAAACACATCATGTAACATTAATTTAAATTCCGTTAAATGAAAACTTGTTGGTAAATAATTCGGGTAATGTTATTTGTTGCGTAGGGCAATGTTGGGCAATCCTGCGCAAGGGCATGCGCACTTGGCTTAGATAACGACTTTTATCGCTTTAAACTTTGTTTTGTGTATGCATATACAGCTTTAAAAGTAATTATCTCCAGATTTTAGGTGTAATCAGTCAGGTATTGTCATATTATGTGGATGATGTACTTAGCTTAAAAAATCGTGGCAAGTACCTACCTTATTAAATTTCTTTTTCGTTGTCATTTCTATCTTTATAAAGATTGTCATAAGAGATCGCTTTCAGCGATAAAACATTCAGTTGTAACATTCTATCATTTATAAACATGTAAGTACTTGGCATTTGTTTATGGCGTACAATATTCTATTCTTCTTTATTCTATTCTATAATTTTGTTTCCATCATCCGATCTGCAAGGTTAAGCTGGGCTAGCTGCTGCCAGTCTATGTATGGATGGGACCATTCTTAACAATTCGAGAACTCTCCGTGCCTCGGAGAACACGTAAAGCCGTCGGACCTGGACACGAATATCTATAACACCCTTTAGTGGTATTAAGAAGCCCAAAAAGCCTGGCAACCAGTCTAGCCTCAGGATATCGGTATAACCCAGAAATTGTTTTGCGGAGTTCTGATTGCAGTCGCTTCGTGTAAAATACTGATATTCAGCCGCATCTGGTTAGACTGGAAGCCGACCACAATGTAGTTGGAAAAAGTTTCGGAAGATTTTTTTTTTTATGTGTTAGGGTGGGCAAACGAGCAGACGGATCACCTGATGGTAAGCGATTACCGCCGCCCATGGACACCCGCAACACCAGAGGAGTTTCAGGTGCGTTGCCGACCTTATAAGGGGTTTGGGCCTCCGGTATCCTCACTCACTCGACGAAACACAACGAAAACGTTATTTCACGCCGGTTTTCTGTGAGGCCGTGGTATCAAGTCCGGTCGAGCCGGCCCATTCGTGCCGAAGCATGGCTCTCCCACGGTAAAATAATGAAACTATGAAACAACAATAATATCGGGCTGTTTTTGCATAATTTGACTCATGGATTAATTTCACATAACTTAAGAATACACAAATTAACTTGCAAAATAACCTTTAATATTTCAAGTAAGGTAGATTAGATAAAAAATAAATCTTGTGTGGGTGGGCCCTTGCATGAGTGTACTAGAATGTCCACCAACAGAAAACGATGGCGAGATATCGTGAGGCGTATAACATCTTCCCCCGATAATGCATACATGACGACCACGGCCGCTCTGCCAAGAGAGGTAGGGCATAGTGGGAGTAATTCCACTCAAATTGGAGCTGCCCGACTGGGAAAGTACCTCCGCCTTGCAGAAAATCGAAGTAAAATAACACTGTTTTGAGCTGTGTTGTGTTTGTTACGGTGAGCAAGGTTGCCAGTGCTCCACGAGGAAACGTTGTGTTGGCAGTGGGGGGACTTTGACCCTTATACTGCCAACCCAACTATTCCTCTTTCAATGCAGGGTCGGCAACGCGCAAGGGATACTCCTGGTGTTGCAAGCGTCTATAGGCTACGGTAACCGCTTACCATCAGGTGGGCCGTATGCTTGTTTGTCACTTTAGTAGAATAAAAAAAAAAGAGAGCGGAACAATATAGAAGAAGATTAAAAACCCATTTCAGTGTTAAACAAACGAAATAACGTAAAACATACGAAGCACAAAATGTAATAACTCTTATTATTTTTTATAATGTATGTGTTATTTGTACCTACATCACTGTAGTAGTTAAGTCAGGTCGTGGCGTGAGATAAGTTTAACTGTAGTTTAAATCATCACTTTAATTAATGAGATTGTTATTTAGATAAACAGGGACCCGTGACTATGAAATAACGATGCTGATAAATCGATTTGCGCTTATGCTATTAATTATGAAAGTTTATTCTGCGCTTGCTGCGGTCAGTCTCCTTAGACTGACCGCAGCAAGCGCAGAATAAAAATGATCACCCATCCTTATGGGTGATCATTTTTCTTAACACATTGAAAACACTCTGCACCTAGAACGTACTTTAAGCCGACCGTTCCGGTTGTTATACATTACAGCTGATAAATCGATCTGCGCTTATGCTATTAAGTATGAAAGGTTATGCTGCGCTTGCCGCGGTCAGTCTAAGGATGGGTGATCAATTTTCTTATCACTTCGAAAGCGAAGGGTATCTCGGAACGCACTTTAAGCTTTACGTTACGGTTTAGGTTACGGTTTTCATACAGCTGACAACCAGTTTAATCCTTAGGATATTGGTATTGCTCAGACATAGGTTACTTCTAGACTAGCTGTTTAATATTCCATACTACATAATTTATCATTGATTTCTTTAATTGATTGTTGCCGTCTCGCTCTCTTCTGTTTCAGTCAATCTTAAGCACACACTGCGTATACTAGTAATAGTATTTTAATTACAACTTTATAGTGTTACTGTCCAAAATAATGTCATCATCAACCCATATACTGTCTCACTACTTGGCGCTGGTCTTCGAAAGAATCATAAATTATCGAAATGTGTATTCCAAGATGAATGTGGACGAAGCAAAAGAAGTATGGAAGAATCGTAGCAAGTGGCGTTCCACCACAAAATATAAACTTTTGCATGCCCAAAAAATCAAAATAAGTTTTGATATAACATTGAATCCGAAGTGATATAATCATTTTTTCGATCCTGCCGGAGGGGCTAAATCTGGTAAGGATACCATGGGAAAAAGGAGTGAGTGTATATGTTTCGGCAGCCCTATAGGTACTTTAAATAATGTCTTTGCGTTTCTGGTAACATGCATATCTCTTAATGCTGTAACCCATTTAAGTGATAGAGTTATACAGAACACATTAGGTCTAACGACTTTCTTGTAGGAACGTCACTTTGTAGATATTTTGTAAGTAAACGATATAAACATTTGACTCATACTATATTCCCTGTCTACCTATATCTATACAGGGTGGCTGTATATGTACAATGTGATAAATAATTAAACCAGCGTATACTGACTAAAAAAAGCATTTTAAATGTCAGCAGTGGATTCGAACTTGAGACCTTCGACTTGGCAGTCCAATGGTTATACCACTAGGCCGTCACTGCTTACTTTTAATACCATAACTAATCAAAATCGGTTCAGCAGTTTAGGCGTGAAGGTGTAACAGACAGAAAGAGTTACTTTCGCATTTATAATATTAGTAAAGATTATGAAAGCATGAGTAAATCACTTTTTTTTTGACGGGGTAGGAAATGTATGCACACCCCATGCTCCGGGGAGAG
This sequence comes from Acronicta alni, assembly GCA_964056405.1. Taxonomy (NCBI): domain Eukaryota; kingdom Metazoa; phylum Arthropoda; class Insecta; order Lepidoptera; family Noctuidae; genus Acronicta; species Acronicta alni. The sequence continues at coordinate 12,001,351 of OZ043918.1, forward strand.
CTGTGGGGTGTGTCGGACTTCGCTCTGAAAAGAGCGAGCTACCGACTAAAACCAACCTAGGCGTTTCGCGTCACCAATTTAGTGCCGGGGCTTCGGGAGCGCTTTAGCATTCGACCGGTTATCAAATCACCTAAGTTGAGGTGACAGAACCACGCTGTGCTGAGTTCGAGGGCTAATTAGTACATTTTAAGAAATGAGGTCTCAAGATGATATCATTATCATCATCATCATCATCAGCATATCAGCCACAGGAGGTCCACTGCTGAATAAAGGCCTTCCCCATAGACTTCCAAAAGGACCGATTACAAGCCGTCTGCATCCAAAGACTTCCAGCAGCCTTTACCAGGTCGTCCATCCATCTCGTTGGGGACCGTCCCACGCTGCGCTTTCTGGTACGTGGTCTCCACTCGAGTTTCTTTTTTTTTTCTCAAGATGACAACGCGCGAGTACCAAATGTGCGGGGTTTCTAGCTTGCCGTTTACTATTAAGTGGCCCATATTACTAGTTTGTCATTTAAGTAGGTGCAAAAAAAATACCGACTTCAGTGTTCACTCCAGCTTTACCTAATATAAATTTGAGCTACTTTTCTGTACCAGCATTGTCCAGTAAACAATAGTGCGTAAGTCCAAAACATATTGAAACGGGGTCACTGTTTCAATATGTTTTGGTACAACGTACAATGACCGCAGATAAACAGTTATTTGCTCACTAGGTAATAATATTTACAAATACTATTAGTGTCAACGAGAACTAAATTCATTCAATAAATACAACGGTAATAATTTCTATTGGCTATGCAAAAAAGAAGTAAAAAAAAGGTAAGCTGGTAAGGTAGATAGGCTGACGTCACCTATACAACATTATGATTAGTAATATGCGAAAGCTGAATATAGTTTGTACAGAATAAGTAACTGAATCGATTCCAATAGATAAATTTTGTCCCAAAAATATTTCAAATTGTTACAAGTAGGACACCGAGCGACACTAGACTAGTCTAGACTATAGACACTAGACTAGGCTACGCTAGACTAGACTAGGCTAGGATAGGCTAGGCTAGACTAGACTAGACTATAGACACAAGACACTAAACACTACTCTAGACTAGACTAGACTATACTATAGACACTAGCCTATAGACGTAGAACGTGGAAGAGAATTGAAGAGAAATTAGACATCACAGGCAGTGCTCCCGGTAGCTTAGTTGGCTGAAGCGTCCGCTGTACTTAGAGAAGCAGGTTCGAACCCTGCCTGAGATATTTTTTTCTTTTTCTATAATTTATTTATTTAAAAGGTACTTACTAATATTTACAGTGTCAACAAGAACTCTAAATCTATTCAATAAATACAACGGTAATTATGTATGTTGGCTATGCAAAAAAGTAGTAAATGGTTGTGGTTTGTAATGTCATCTGTTTATATGCTATCTAACTACGCTGATCAACCTATCTGTAAGGTTAAGCTACGCCAGCCGCGGTCAGTCTGTGGATGGGTGACCATTCTTAACACATTGAGACCCCTCCATGCCTCGGCGGTTCTATGAGAATCGTTAGTGGTAGTCAGAAGCCCAAAAACCCTGATCCAGTATATCCTCAGGAAATCGGTATTGCCCAGAAATTGACAGAGGTCTGATGGCAATCACTTCGTGTAAAATACTGATATCCAGCCGCATCTGATTAGACTGGAAGCCGACCCCAATATAGTTGGGAAAAGGCTCGGAGAAAAAAGACACAGTCCATCCATATTTCCTTTAAATCTTTTACTTATCTTTTTTGTAGTGTGCCAATCGATAAGTATTGCTGAAATTTTATGCAATAATAACTACATTTTACAACACTATACATCTTAAGTACTTTGCCCAGTACACCGTACCAGGTATAGTGAATTTTATGAATGCACTAACGGATCTTTAAATTTATTAGTGAATTTTACTGTTGAAAAATTCATAATTATAAGGTGTTCCTTATAATTATGTACATATATACATTGTTGTGTTGAAAAATTCACTCTCAAACCATCCCGTATATTTGTGGGATGGTTAGCAGAATTACTAAAGGTATGTTGAGATCAGAACCTGGTGGTTGGATATTTGGAATGATTTAGCAAGAGAGAAAGAAACAATAGATGGTGGATACAACCAACGCAAGCATTTCCGAAGGAGGGTTGAGGTCAGGCAGGCGGCCGGTCATAACAAAAAGGTTTCAGACATTCCCACTATGCTGTGATGACATAGACATGATAGCAATGCTGAAGAACTCCTTATAGACGCAGATCCCAATGCCCTTCTTACTGAACATGGATTTTATATGTTTAAATGGGTCCTTAGAAATCATACGGGCTTCTGTAAGCTACCACAACACTATAAACGCATGTCTACAGGAACAACAACGATCAATAAGTATACTATTTTTTTTAATCCCACTAAGGTGGCAAACGAGCGTACGGCCAACCTGGTGGTAAGCGGTTACCGTAGCCTATAGACGCTTGTAACACCAGGGGTATCAGTTGCGTGTTGCCGACCCTGTAAAATGAAAAAAAATGGGTGGGCAGTATAAGGGTGAAAGTCACTGCCAACGTTTCGTCGCGGAGCACTGACAATTTTTTGATGATGTGCTTATACATATAATACATAATATACCACCGAAGGGTTAGGTTGATGTGTAGGTACTAAAGTACACCTACAGTTCGCCGGGATGTTTAGGTCCTATGTAATAGGGGGCCTATTGCCATTATCCGAATAAAAACTGCGAACTGTTATTGAGAATTCCATAGAAAAACTCTAATAACATTGCTCCAGGTCGAGCAGAATCGAATGCACAATGTAGCTGCCGCTCACAACCCAAAGGCTATTGAGGTAGTTTATATGTCTTGATAATTATTTATGATACAGAATACTGGAAATTGACCTTTATATCAAGTGAGCGGTTCGTCTGTCTGAAGTTTATCTTGTTATGAAATAAATAAAAGCTGTTGAAATGTTTTAAATTTGAAAGGTGCTAAAATGTTTGCAACTTCTGTTAATATCGTTAAATGTTTATATGCAGCCACAGTACGTATTTTTATAGGTTTTAATCAAATTCCTAACACATAACATACCGTCACGCCATACCTCGAAAGGTTAGGCAGAGGTGGGCATCTGATTTATATTTGTGAAGAGTCTACTGCCATCCAAAGAAAAACCCAATCGCACTTTGCTCGACCTGTCAATCGAACCCAAGACCTCAAGCGTAACAGTTGCACTTGCATTCATTAGGATTATTAAACAGTTGTAATGAAATCAGTAATATTTTAATATTAAAACACATGTCAATATCAACTCATATACTATACCACTGGGCACGGCTCTCCTCTCACAGAATAAGAGGGATTAGGCTATATAAATTAAACCCGCGTGGCGTTACGTTTTTATGTCGATATATTCTGTCATACAAGATGATTTGTTTATGGTTCCAATTTCAATTTTTTTTTTGTTAGATTGGCACATCTGTTATAAATTTTTGAGTAGTATATAAATTCTCATAGTTCATAATCTTTACAGCGATACAAGCGCTCATTCTATTTTAGTCCTTCCTTCTATTGCGTTATAATATTTATATTCCCCGACCTATATGTGTACGGTACAGAAACATGTGCCCACGCAGCGTACGGGCTTGGGCTCGTCTAGGGGGGGCCGCATAAATTGGCAATGTCCGCTCTTTCCAATCAAATTGGGCACTCGTACGGACAAACTCCACGTTACATACTTAAGGTCATAGTGGAAGCAAATAGTAGATAGATATTATGACAGTAGGTAGGTACTACCTATAATATTTATTATGACGTCAGATGTCAATTGAATTTTTTTTTTAAGTTTGCATGATGTATTCACACAGCGCACAAGATATTCTTTACTCTACCACAATATAAGTAGATTAATATAAAATTATTTAAACTACTTATAAAAAATATACATATACACGTCGACTTGAGAACCTCCTCCGTTTTTTGTTTTTCGTCGGTTGAAAAACGAGGTAACTAGAAAATAAAAAATCTAGCATACTAACACTTAATAAACTATAACTAAACCAAACTAAAACTAGAGTAGGACATAAATAAAAGAAGAAAATAACTCATCCGCATCGCTATCATCTAGAAGGCTACAAGATGATGAAATTAAATTGAAATTAATTTATTTTATTTAAATGTCAACTGTTCAATAAGTTAATTTTTTTCATAACATTAACATTATTTTATGTATTTTATTTACAAAATAATATTTATAAAAAAAACTATGCATATAAATAATATTTATCCATAAAGTCATGGATCACATGTTTAAGGAAATGTTTTCGAACACTAGGTACAACATGATTTTATCACAAGGTGAAACGAATCAGCACTTAATAGATTCGTTTAATTTATATAGATTATACAAAAAAATACATATATTAATTAATACCGACATTACACACGCCTAGAATTCGTATAAATGGGCGGAAATACGAAAAATTTGTATCTAGACAATAAATTCTAAAGAATAACTACTTAAAACTTAAAGGAAGTACATATAATATAAATCATAGCATAGCAATCATAACTACGTTTAATTTAATTACATAAATTGAATTGCTTTGTTGCTACCAATTTAAATGGAACAAAAAAGAATTACTTGCCATAAACGTATTTAGTATTAACTATAATGTAATATCTAGTCACGTGAGGTGAATAAAAATACATACTTGAACAAAGTAACATAGTACAGACGCCAGCACATCAAGCTACCACAATATGTCAAAATTCTTTGATTGATTTTCAACTTTAATGCAAAGTAATAAGGTTCATATTCAATTGGGAAAATTTGACAGTTTTGGATAGCTTGACCTGCTGGCGTCTGTACATATGAAATACATTAATCATAGATTTCAAAAACAAAGTTCACTAATCTATTGAACAATGCATCTAGATTAATCACGTGTTATACTTTGAAACTTAGACTTGATTCGAAGCGAAAACGATATGTTTTACTTTTATTATAATAGTTTTTCAAAGGAATTTGCCTGTGAAGAACAGACAGATCATGTAAATGTACAGACGCCAGCAGGGCAACCTATCCAAAACTGTCAAATTTTCCCAATTGAATATGAACCTTATTATGTTGTATTAAAGTTGAAAATCTATCAAAGAAATTTGACATATTGTGGTAGCTTGTGCTGGCCTCTGTACGTGTCAATTGTGTCCAGAAATACTATTGACTAATGACTAAAAAACAATTGACTAATCAGGTGACATTGATGTCAAATAAAACAGATGGCTGAAATGACGCAACTGACTTATTTACGCACGAGTGCGAATCAGTGCATCAAGAGACGAAACGTGATTACGCACGAGTGTGAATTAGGGGCAGTGCATCAACCGATGAAACGTGGAGTGTTTACTACGCCAAGTGTAAGTCACGCACGATACAATACATACACTACAGTGTAATACGATAGCGACCGGCACGTATTTTCTATGAACTCATTATTATCATCAATTCATCATCCTCCTGGCTTTTTATCGACTATGTTGGGGTCAGCTTCTAGTCTTACCACATGTGGCTGAATATCAGTATTTTACATTAAGCGACTACCATAACCATCATCAACCTATACTGTCCCACTGTTCTCTACTGACTACTGACTGGATTATGACTACATAATCCACCACGCTGGCCTGGCCTAGTGCAGGATGGCAGACTTCACAAACCGTAGAGAAAAATCCTAACTAAGGCTTGCAGGAAGAAAGCAATTTCATAATATCAGAGAGAAATAAAAATACTTTAATAGTAAGACCATTTTCCATTCACTAATTACTTACTTAATTGCTTAGCATGATGTGTTTACAGAAAAACTAACATAGATAATTACGTAACGTTCGATACTCCAATGACCCAGATACCTACATATACATGTTTATCACACACAACATTTATAAATAAACTTTCCTCATTTCTTCATCAAAGTTAGATGCGAGTACTTCCCTAGCTCTACTCAAGTCGCAATATTACGTTCGAATCGAAAAACGAGTCGAAAAAAATGTAAGGAAATGAATTTATGACAGCCTGATTTGTCAAAAGCTTAAATGTCATGTTAGTTGAAATCTAGCGTTGGAATCGATGGATGAAATCAATCAAAATGTATAAGGAGTTAACATAAACTTTCGGCAAAATGAGCATTTATAAATGGCATTCCCATACATATTGTTTATCCACGACGGAACGGAGAAGGCGTATGCGTTTAGGATGAGAGGTTATTTGTTTATACATTTTGTTCATAATTATTTGTAAATTGTATTAAAGTATATTATTATAATAATTTATCCAGTCTAGTACCCATAGTACAAGCTCTGCTTAGTTTGGGACTAGATGGTGCTGTGTAAAATTTTCCTGAAATATTGATTGATTATTCAAGACTCTATTTTATTTTGTATAAATTTATTGCATATAATTGAATTATAGTATTTATAATTGCTAATTTCAACATCTCAATTGGATGCTGTGGCCTACTATAATTAAGTACATACCATCACGCCTGTATTCCCCGAAGGGTTAGGCAGAGGTGTACTAATGTACACCCACATTTCGCCAGTATGTTTAGGTCCCATGTAATAGGGGGCGAGCCTATTGCCATTAACCGGGCACAATTAATCCAGACTCCGAGCTGCTACTGAGAATTTCATAGAAAAACCCAATAACACTTTGCTCGACCTGGGGATCGAACCCAGGACCTCTAGCGTAGCAGTCGCGCTTAGGACCACTAGACTAATGAGGCATAATTAAGTACATTCTGACATATATTGACTATGTCTAATGTAATCTCTGCAACTGAGACGAGACCCGTGCCCAGCAGTGGGACAGTATAGGTTGATGATGATTCGATAGTATGTTGGATAAATATGTCAGTACTTGTACTTGTCCCCATTGACGCTGTCCCCACTATAGGGACAGCGGGAAGTCATAAAATTTTCTTCCCGTTGTCCCCATTGACGCCTTTGCCTTATGCGTGGGGACAACGGGAATACACCAGCACTTGTCATGTTTTATTTATCCCCAACATAATGGCTCTATCACGACGACTCGATATACAGTTTCTCCTATAAAAACCAGTGTTCATGGACAGTGCATCTGCGCATGAATGCACTTGCAATCGAGACGCGTGCGCAGTGGCGCGTGAGACGATCATTTCTCTACTCCAATTCCTATTTGTTAGCTTTATAAATAGGTGAGTAATAACATTTTTTATAGATCAATCAAATAATAAAATTCTTGTTAACGCTGTACCAATTTTGCATTATGTAGAGCAAAAGTAGAGTAGGTACATACTTATGCAAAATAATTTTTGAGGTAGTTTTTTGTATCGGCATTTTAATGTAGTACCTAGTGGTATAATAGAGCATTAGTTTATAGTGCAGAACGATTCGAATTAAAAAAAACAACATCAAAGAAAAAGCTCTGTTTTTTGTTTTTTTTTTTTAGTTGATTAATTATTTTCTCACTTGCTTTACATTAATTTCTGCTTAAATATTCGCACCCTATTAAGGCGTCACAGAAGTTCTCGAAGTGTTTAAATATTTGGACATTTTATAATGCACATTTACATCTAAACTTCTATTAAAAGCACTAATATAAAAGGTGTGTTTATTTTTTTTAAATTAAGTACAGTCTGCAAGTACCAAGTAAGATGACCATGTTATATTGACAGTTAAATGAACAAGTTTCATTGGAGTTGCACACACCAGGATTTTCCTCGATCACTTTCACTGTGCGTGCGTTTGCGTGCGCGCCGCCCCGGTTGCAACAGAATCCACTATGCCTGACGATCAACCAGATGGGGAAAATGGAGATTCGTAATATCCGTGAATATTATCTTAATAATTTCGTGATGTAGTTACCGTTTGTCCGGCTTGAGCAAAGACGAGGAAAATTAAAAATTGACCATCAAGTATTTTATTTTTAATTTATTAAAAAAATATGAATATACATTTTTTTTATTAAAAAATCTTCTTCGTTAGTCTAGTGATTGCTAAGCTTGAAGTCTATGGCTAAATTGCCAGGTCGAGCATAGTTTTCTTGGAGTTTGTCTTTGAGTTGTGCTCCGTTAATAGCAATATGCTCGCCTAACCCTCCGGGGAATACAGATGTGATGGTACAGACGCCAGCAAGTCAAGCTATCCAAAACTGTCAAATTTTCCCAATGGAATATGAACCTTATAGTATTGTGTTAAAGTTGAAAATCAATCAAAGAATTTGACAGATTGTGGTAGCTTGATGCTGGCCTCCGTACTTTCCGGTGCATTTACAAATACAAATCTCATAAGCACGAACACTTCAAACTCAGGACACTTAGGCGTAGGCAGTACAAATATTAGGCCAGTTTAATAATATTACTCTGGTCAGGAGTCGATTCATATTTAGAACCGTATTCAATCTTCATCCCAAACGTTCCGTTCCAAAAACTTTATTTTTCAAGTTTATATAAACACTGCGTTGATATTCAGATAACTAAAAGGCCAGTGTTCCAAGCACTATTTTATAGCTATTTCAAATTTAATTCAAATAATATCCAAGTGACTAACATTCTACGACCAAACACCTTTTAGGATGAAGCAATTTGGTCATCCGTCCACAAAGATTACCTGTGAGTGCAACGATCTGGAAAATTCTCGCGTTACTCACGTGCCCGTGCGCATCGCGAGTGTCTAGAAACTTCGACCAATGCAGTTTGTCATTAGAACGCTCGTAAGTGTCGAGTGATTTAGTTCACAACAGCCATCTTCGACTTCATATACTTTTCGAGTTTATTTTTAGGTATATTTAGGTATTTCCATAAGCTGAATAAATCCTTTTTTTAAATCAATTTACTAATGAAAGAATGTGACGTTCTATACGTACGGTCGACAAAAGATTTAAGTATACAGGCAGCTAATTAAACATTTGTGTTTTGTTAAAGATTGTGTAATAATATATCACGCAATATGTATCAAAACGCAGGTATTGTAATCTGCTACACATCAAACCCTTTGACGGGTAATTATTTAAATCACAATCTGTGTAAAGATGCAGATTTCATTCGCTACCTGTATACCAATCTCTTTTGTTTGTACATACCTACTCTGATTAAGTGAATAATGTCATTACTCTTCAGGTAATAATTGTGACTAAAATGGGACAAGCTCTATAATGTCCGGCTGTAAACTAATAGGCCGACTGGCCTATCGTTCGCGCAATATTCGTAATCCTATTACATAAATGCGCCCGCGCCGTGGTCATCGTGTGCTGACAAAATATTCTGACATAACACTACGCGATACGAACTTCACAATAGTTGTACAAATATTGAAGGTTAGTTATTTTGATGATATTCTGTAACATACGGTTTTGCAGCAGTTTATAAAGAGTTCATCATCATCAACCCATATAAAATTCCACTGCTGGGCAGGGATCTCCTCTCAAAATGAGAGGGATTAAGCTGTAGCGCTTTTTCGAGCCTACTGTCAGACTTTTTACACCTGCAGCCTCTGGGTCAAGTATACGCAGAAGGCATATAGCGCCCTGCGTGTACAGTATAACAATGCCTTCAGAATGCTTGTGGGGCTGCCGCGGTATTGTAGCGCTTCCGGTATGTTTGCCGATGCGAGAGTGGATAATTTTTATGCCATTATTAGAAAACGATGCGCTTCTCTCCGGCACAGAACAGATATCAGCACCCACGGCATGTTGAGGGCGTTGAGTGACCGGTGGGACTGCCCGATGCTTGGTCGATGGGTGAGACTGCACACACAGGTCGGCTCTAGATAGCTGTACTCGCATTCTAAACTATATAATTATTATGCCTATTTGTGATTTTTATGTGTGTGTATTGTGTTATTATTATGTTATTTGTGATGTTTTGATTTCAATGTATACTGTACTTTTATAAATCTATGGACTTCAATGTCTGCTAATAAAGGATTATTATTATAGTTCACAATGCTGGCCTAATGCACCCGCAGAATTCACACGCCGTCGATCAAATCTCTAAGGCACGCAGGTTTCCATAAGATGTTTTCCTTAACCGTTTAAGCGAGTGATAATTCATTATTAATACGCACATATGCATGATTTTGAAAAGTCAGAAGTGGGTGCGTTGGTTTCGATCTCGAAACCTTTGACGTCCACATCGACTTGATAGTCCAATGGTACATGACCATTGGACTACCGACTACTAGGCTACTACTGTCTATATACTACCACTGGGCTACACTAGGCTACTATCTATACAATCACTGCTTTTCCAAGAGTCCATGTTCATGACTAAAGGGCAAGGAAAGGCAAGTGCGATTTTAAGTCGACTCGAGTCGGACAGTCGTTCCCGTGCCCGACCCTAAACTTACCCTAAACTGTATAACAACTGTAAACATTGTGGAGTGCAATAAATGAATTGAGTATTAACATACCTACCCTGGCAGTCTGGCAACTCCCCAGGTAGCAGGAGATACATGTAAATTTTCTGCATAACAAAAAATAATAGTTTAAAAAGTGTGAGTAGCCGAAATAGAGAGGTTTTAAATCTATAATAATATTATTTTGTTTGAACGCGCTAGTCTCAGGAACTACTGGTTCCAATTAATTGAAAAAATCTTTTGGATAGTCTATTTACCAATGAAGGTTATCTAATATATAAAATTCTCGTGTCACAGTTTTCGTTGCCATACTCCTCCGAAACGGCTTGACCGATTCTCATGTAATTTTGTGAGCATATCGGGGAGGTCTGAGAATAGGCCAACATCTATTTTTCATACCCCTAAATTTTTTTTTTATGGCAAAACAACGTTTGCGGGGTCAGCTAGTAGACTATAATAATATAACAGTACGATACTATCAATAGGAGCCGAGAAAAAAGGTAAAAAGACGGATGACACCACGGGGAGCAGCTATCCTACTAATAATATTATGAATGTGAAAGTTTGTTGATGAATGCATGGATGGATGTTTGTTACTCTTTCACGCAAAAACTACTGAACGGATTTTGATGAAACTTTACAGTATTATTATAATATATACATCAGAATAACATAAGGGCTATAATTTATTTTTATTTTGAGTTAATTACCCAAATTACAACGATAATTAAAAGTAACTTTTCCACGCGGACGAAGTCGCGGGCAGATAGAAGCTAGTAGGAAATATTTGAGACATTTTACACAGCAGGATCTAGTCCCAAACTAAGCAGAACTGGTAGGTACTGTAGGTATTTACCAGACAATGGATATAATACTTATACACTTTATCTTTAGGAATAACCTTCTGCTGATATTTATTATGCCTTATTTTGAAAATCACGACTGCTACGCTAGAGGTCCTGGGTTCGATCCCCAGGTCGAGCAAAGTATTATTGGGTTTTTCTATGAAATTCTCAGTAGCAGCTCGGAGTCTGGATTTGTGCCCGGTTAATGGCAATAGGCTCGCCCCCTATTACATGGGACCTAAACATACCGGCGAAATGTGGGTGTACATTAGTACACTTCTGCCTAACCCTTCGGGGAATACAGGCGTGATGGTATGTTATATGTTATTTTGAAAATTTTTTTTTTAATTGGTCGTTGACCTGAAACATCCTTATAGGTTATTAATAAATTTTATCGGAAACCGAATTCAGATCTGAATACCGTTATCCTCCATTGAGAAATTATTGCAAAAGTTGGTCGTGTCGAGACATCCGATAAAAAAAATGTTTGATTTTACCCTTATTACCATCATACACAATTCTGGTAATTTAATAACGTTCAAAATATAATTCATCCTCATCAACCCATATACTGTCCCACTGCTGGGCACGGGTCTCCTCTCAGATTGAGAGGGATTAGGCTATAGTCCACCACCTCCACCAATCTCTAAAGTATGCAGGTTTCCTCACAATGTTTTGCTTCATTGTTTAAGCGAGTGATAATTAATTATTACTATGCACATGAATTCAAAAAGTCAGAGGCTTTGGATTCGAACTCGAAACCTTTGACTTGACAGTGCAAAAGATGTAGCACTAGGCTATCACTGTTCTTCTATATCACTATTCTTCTATATCACTGTTCTTCTATATCACTGTTCTTCTATATCACTGTTCTTCTATATCACTGTTCTTCTATATCACTGTTCTTCTATATCACTGCTCTTTCTTCACTAAAAAATAAAGTCAAACTAGACCAAGTTAGTTCGAATTGAGATCGTCTCTCAATGTTTACGTTAACGTTTTGGTATTAATTTCAATGAAAAACAGCTGTTAGTTCCAAGATAAATATCGATTAATACAAAATCATCTGTATTGCCTTATTTCTGGAGAAAAGAAAAAATATTCTTTTACCAACAGTGTGATTTTATTGCAAACAAGCAAACTTATTCTGACCTTTCTGATAGTCAAAACTTACGCACAGGACGCGGGCTTTCCACCATTAAATCAATAAGATATAATACAGGGTGTTACAAAACTACCCGTAAAGCCGAAAGGAGCCTTATAACGAGTCCATTCACAATATTTAAGAACCGTAGTAAGGCTTTATAACATACCCCAAAAAAAGGAAAACAACAACATTTATGAATGAAAAATAGAAAAACGATTAAAGTAGACAATTATTAGGTAAAATAGGTACATAGGCCTTTCTGTTAAATAATCTGGTTCCCTGACATGACAGCTGACAAAATTTTTGGCTTTGATAAAATTATATTTTTTACGGGGTATTTTGTAACACGTTGCATACTATTTCGATTCACTTTGCTTAGTCTCAAGGCAATAGCAACAGCATCGCAACTTATTGTGTAAGTTTTAAAGTGTGAATGTTTGTTTAATATCATCGATACCGAATTTAGCAATTTATAAACTTAGTATTTTCCCACACAGCCAATGGTCATACCATTATGCTATCCCCTAGTGGTATGACCATTGGACTGCCAAGTCGAAGGTTTCGAGTTCGAACCCAAGGCACGCACCTCTGACTTTTCGGATTCATGTGCGTATTAATAATTAATATCACTCGCTTAAACGGTGAAGGAAAACATCGTGAGGAAACCTGCATGCCTTAGAGATTTTTCTCGACGGTTTGTGAAGTCTGCCAACCCGCACTAGGCTAGCGTGGTGGACTATAGCCTAATCCCTCTCAATATGAGAGGAGACCCGTCCCCAGCAGTGGGACAGTATATGGGTTGATGATGATGTATTTTCCCACGTCATTTTATTTTGGATTCATTTTGACTATATTAGGATTATATTCATGTAAATCGGTAAATAAGCAATCAACAAACCTGTTATGAAGATTTTTATTAGAAGTAGACATTATAGTATGATTAGATTTTGTCGATTTTCTTCGCAGGTCTTAACCTTTTGACCGCCACGGACGTGTATAGACGTCAAATGAAAACTTGCTCACGACGCCAACGACGGTATGGCACGCCAAAAATACAACTTTTTTTTAGTTCAAAATACATACCTATACAAAAAAAATTGTTCTTTTTACCTATTATTAAATACTAGAATTTTCCGCTTGGCGTAGAGAACACGAATTTTCGTTATTGACGTGGCGATGAAAAGGTTAATAAATAGACAAATATTGTCAGTAACTATTACAATAATTGTTAGTAGTGGCCGTACGGACTCCTTCAGATTAATTATAATAAATAAGCATTCTTGGACAGTTTTACACAGCACCATCTACCCCCAAACTTAGCAGAGCTTTTACTATGGGTACTAGACAATGGATACAATACTTACATACTTTTTTTGTAAATACATACTATGTACACCCAGGTATATACACCCAGACAAACACTTAAATTCTTCACATAAACATTTGTGATTTGTGGGAATCGAACCCACGGCCTCGTGAGCAGCAGTCAACACGCGAACTACTTGACCACAGACATTGTCAAATAACATAATAATAGTGACATTATAAAGGATGATGTAATATAACAATGTGCGGTCGCCGTCCGGAAGCAAGTCATGAGCGGATGACTAAATAATCGAGACTTCGATGATGCGACCAAGAATCTTGGTCCTACCACGACACTTGCCATAGACTTTATAATCCAAACAAAGTCCCATATTTAAAAAAATGACTCCGTAGGCTTTAAACTATTGCATAAATAATAAACGTGCCACGCGGTTTTATCCTCAATTTAATTTAAAATAAATCGGATTATTTATACATATCATACACCGCAGTATTACTTCGTTTTCGCTTAGCGTCTTTGTGATTTTATTTTCTTTTTTCTCGGCTCCTAAGTCAAAATAATGTAAGTATTCAAGATAGACTACTACATAGTACTTTTAAACGTCATTTTTACATTTAAGACGGGCTGTCTTAAATGTAAAAACGGCCACCATTTAATGAGCACTGCGCTTGTATATATGTGATCCTATTTCTGCCCTTCACCCCAAAGGTCGTAGCGTCGGAAATACGGATCACTCCTTATACACAAGCGCAGTGCTAATTTAGGGAAACATATCGTAAGCCCAAATGAAATAAACGAGCTCACCCTTAGGCAAACGCTGTAGTTTATAATAGACGCAGGGTTTACTGGTTAACTCTAATTCATTTTAGGGTCGTAGCGTGATGTTAACCTTATGACCTTTCTCAAGAATTGAGCTATCAAGTGCAAGGTTGTTTTCAAATCCGACTGGCAGTTGACCAAACAAAAGAACAGACAAACTTATCAGCTTTATTATATTAAGTTGGTGTTGGTTGCACCTAAAGCAGGTGGGCGTTTGGGCTCGCAGGTGATATAAAAAAAAAAAACAATTTTCGTAATTTCTATCGTCCCTATTATAGTGTCTAGTACCTACTGCGAATGTAAACATTTTGGCCCCTTTTTCCTATTAACCCCTACTAATATTATAAATTTGAAAGTATCTCTGTCTGCCTGTCTGCTTGTTACCTTTTCATACCTAAACCACTGTACCGATTTTGAAGAAATTTGATAAAAAGATAGATTAGACTTTGAAGAAGGACATGGGCTACGTTTTATCTCAAAAAGCTGTTTGGGATGCGGATGAAACCGCGTGCAACAACTAGTATATATGCGAAAGTAACTCTGTCAGTCTGTTACGCTTTCACACCTAATCCGCTGAACTGATTTTTATGAAATTTGTTACATAGATAGATTATACCTTGGAGAAGGGCTTCCTTTTGTATAAAAAAATCCTTTGGAATATGATTGAAACCGCGTGCAACAGTTGGTATTATAAATGCGAAAGTAACTGTCTGTCTGTTAAGGCTTCACACCTAAACCGCTGAACCGATTTTGTTGAAATTTGAGACAGAGATTGATAAGACATTGGTAAAGGACATAGGCTACGTTTTGTCTCAAAAAGCCTTTTGGGATGCGGGTGAAACCGCTATCTACGACTAGTTTATCTCTTGAAACTTACACTATCTTATATTCTCTACTTTCCAATAATCTCAAAATCTTTCTTGTTTATACGCGTAACGGATTTGTTCTAAAGACTGCGTTTCAATTATTTATATATATAAAGTTAAGAATAATAATTCTGGTATTCATAACCTATGAAATTTAATAACAACGGTACATTGATATGCACTGGTTTGTATACAGACTAACTTTAGGTATATGTGTTACTTGACCAAGCCAATGTGAAAACGACCTTATTTAAAGTAATACATACCCGTAGTTATAATAAGATATATCTTTATTTATTATGACTACATGTACAATGAAGATTTTAATACTTGTATGAAATATAAATCAACCTATTTTAAAGAGTACATAATTATACACAACATACTTTAATTTTTACAAGGTTTTTTTTATTATTTTGGATATTGTTACCGGTTTTGTGATTTTGAGTTTATTTTAATTTATTTTGGGTAACTGCCTCATTGGCTTGGTGGTCGTAAGTGCCACTGCGAATATGAGGCCTCGGGTTCGCTCGCTGCAGACAATTAAGTTTCATTGTAATCGTAAGTACTCAAGTATAACACCAGAGAAATTACATAATTATTTCATAAACTTCACGGTTTTATTTGTAAAGGCAGAACATAGTGTCGTTCTATAAGCCCTCAACAGTATCTCTAACACTATCATTTATCACAGCTAAGTAGAGAAAGACAGACAATAAGCATAAGCAAACAATGCCTAAAAGATAACAAAGAAAAGATAATTTTGAGTTAAATCTTTTGTTATCTTTTTACGCTTGGAACCTGTAAGCTTTGCCACATTCTGTGGATGAGAGCAAGTTTACGACCACGCCGACTCTACTCGGAATTAAGATAATAGCATAATAGAAGCCCAAACCAATACTAAAGCACTGTGTACATTTGTGTAAAAAAAATTTTTTTATTGGTTAGGTACGCTCGCGCCCCGTGAATTTGTTCGTGGTACGGCGATGGCGCTTGCGTAACCTGGGGCGCTTGTGGTACCACTAGTCCAACCAGGAGGTCAGTGAGCGATAGTCGCTAGAGAATTTGTCAAATATTTTCTATGTAAAGCCTAGTTCCTCAGTAGGGGCGCTATAGATTCTCCATACCAAATATTTGATAAAATATCGCTCACTAAACTCCTGGACACCACCATCTTCTTCTTCCATCATTAGCTGCACAATGTTCATGCCATAGTTACAAGTACACATAATATATCTAACAGCCAGAATTAAAAACCTATACCTACCGTAATTTATCTTCATAAACCATCGAAATTTGACGTAAGCGCCATAGAAACAATGTCAAATTTGGATCTCCAAATTTGACATTGTCTAATATTTTGTAATAAACCTCTTTAATATTTAAGTTCTCCAATAAAAGGAAAAACAATTGAAAGATACGTTATTAATTCGGGTCCCGGCGTTCAAAAAACCATTGATTTTCTATTACATAATATTAAACAGTCTGTTACTTAACTGGTTATGAAGATTCTTTTAACACACCTTCGAGTCCCGGCGTTAACCCGTTGTTAAAACAATTGATTTTCTATTGAGTATTTAGTTTCTTGCTTGATGGGTTATGGAATTTACTTAATAAACTGCATGGTATATCAGATATTATCTTATCCGGGTAGTGAGTATCCGGAAGATTACACACCACGAAATACCGAATATGGTAACTATTTGTCACGATGACTATGATAGATGTGATAGAATTAATAGATGCATATACTTTGGAGAATTAATTGATAATAACATCAAATAAATAACTTGTCATTAAAAGAGATAAGAGAGGTGAGCCAATCGTTAGCTTTAAATATAAAACTTAATAGTTAAAGGCATACAAAAAGCGGCACTTAGTACACGACGCATATTCAAGGAAGGTCCTCCTTTCGAGGCTCTGGTAGTTTGGACTATGTTCTCGATAGGAATGGGTTACCATTCACATGGAAGGAGAAGTAAATTACGTCATTATCATATTAAATAGCCTTTTCCCAACTATGTCGAAGTTGATAGTCTAACTAACCTGATTCGGCTGAATATAAGTATTATCCATTCCCAGACTTACTTCAGTAAGCGCAGCTTAAACTTGCAAATCGATTGAATAGTATGGTTTTTACTTGTCCACAACTCCCTCCAGGAGTACATTATGTTGTATATTATAATCTTAATAGTAATAACCTGCCAACTTACAATGTTTCAAAAGTTCATAGAGGTTGAAATTATTTTAATTAAAATAACTATTTCAATAACTCATTACCGATAATAAAACTATTATGATATAAGTATTAAATATCCGTCATTTAAAAGTCAAGTGTAGGTAAGTGTAAATACACTTGAATTGTATTTACACTTACCTACACTTGGCTTTTAAATGACGGACATTTAATACATATTATAATAGTTTTATGATCGGTAGTAAAAAGAATAAAATAAATAGAGTTAGGTACATTGAAAGATAAAACAAATTAATTACGACATAAAATTCCATTTGCTATTTGATTTTGTTTCAGCAAACTAAACTCATATTCCAAATAACATGAAAATGAGCAATATTCCAATCAAATATAGGACTTTATTTTACACTGTAAACACAAAACTTTGAAAAAGTCAAAGCTTGTAGAGGATTTAATGATCCGCCTAGCAACTACCGTCACGAGTAAGACCGGCTCCAAAAAGGTTTATCTACTATGTTCAATCATGTGCACCCATGTGAAAGATAGAATTCGAGAGAGAATTAAATTAATTACTCCATTGTAGATTATGTTTGTGCTTACCATCAGGAATGTTTAGGTCGAAAAGCATTCAAGTCAAGCAAATATGTTTTTCCCTGTATCTTGGCCACCTATCCTTACTTTCATGCGTGTGGGAGTGGCGACCCTGCGTACCAAATATTATTAAGCTCAACTATTGCAATGTACATTAGCGCATAACTCCAGTTGCCAAGGCTGGAGATCCTAGTCTCCTGGCAATTCAGCCAAGTGGTAAGGTCAAGTTTTATTACATTCGCAATAACTGTTACCTACCTACTTAGTGGGTTTGACAAGCATTTGATGTCAGAAAGGAAGCATTAGTTTGGCGCACATTATGAGGCAACTATGAATCGTTTGACCATCTATAAAATCCGGCGTATACTCCTCTAACTTCAGTTTAGATGCAGATTGTATTTACAAGAGTATATAAGTATTATATTCATTTTCCAATACCCATAGTACAATCTTTGCTTAGTTTCGGACTAGATGGTGCAGTGTTAATGTACGTTGTAGGCACTAATATACATCCATAATTCGCCCGTATGTTTTAGGTACCTACCAACTATAGGAGGCGAGCTTATTGCTATTACCCGGGCACAAATCCAATAAACGAGCTGCTATTGAGAATCCCATTCTCATTGCTCTACCTGGAAATTGCGCCCACCTCGAGCTCTGCAGCCGCTTTACTACCGTTAAACCAGTGAGGGGATATTTGCAGAAATAAATTAAAAAAGAAAAAAATTTTACTTAATTCCAATTCAAATTCATAAAACGTGGTATATGAAGTTGTTACAAATTTATATTTTAATCAATCGTGTTTTGCTAATTACAATAAAGCATCAAACTTTAATCAGTAAATTTCAATTACATGTAGTAGGACTAGTTAAAACAATATTAGCACAACCTAAATCAGATATTGCAAAAAGATTATTTCAGTTAGTGCATGTATTCATTAATGGTTTCTCCTTTTATTTTATTTAAGGCACGATAGGGTTGGCGTATCCACATGAATAAAAACGCAAATTAAATAATGATCAAAAAACACATGTTTTGACCTTAGGTATGGTCGCATAAGTTCAATCTCCAAGTACAGTTGTTGACACAGATAACAGCGATTTTTACCTGTTTTCGTCCTAGAAAAAAATATGTGTTCTAAGAACTTATGATGAAATATAGTAAGAGATAATTGGAGCCTATACTAGTTCACCTTACTTAAGAGCTCGTTACATTTGTATCGACCAGTGGACATTTGGAGCGACATAATGCCGCGGAGAATCGAGAAGCGATTACATATAATCGATGTTACTCAATCGAGTAAAGAATCTCTCACGGTTTTTGGTTACACGACATTTGTTCTGAATAAATGGCTTATAAGCACTTAGGATAAGTAGGTAATGTTCTTGTCTATCACCTTTTCCACTTTTTAAGTGCTTCCAGATCGTTTACATTTAAATCTTCGTTACTGGAGTTAATATAAATTGATTTTATTTAAAAAAGGAATTTTGCCTATGAAGCTTCTAATTAACATAGTATAATAATAAAATAAGGGCTGGCACTTGAGAGCCCGTATGGCAACACTAGAGGAAATGTCCCACAAGCGGTATCAAGTTTCTATTTAGACGGGCACTTGATCACGTCCCACTTTTTCAAGCATATCTTTAACAGACAAAAAATTCGTAACTAAGCCCTATGGTGTCTCGGTCGTAAATGAAATACCGATGTCCATAGATTATACGACAAAATTCTACAAAGAACTTTTTGATAAAAGCTATGTTTTCGATTCCCACAATCAGGACCACTTTAGTAAATCGTCAGAATAATGGATCAGGTAGAGTCGTGATGCATTTCGAAAGATTGAGTCCCGAATACGTAGAATTCCACTGACAGTGACACGACAAAAAATTGTGTGACAAAGTTCATAGACTCCTCTCCTGTCTCATAAAGGATTAGGGCCCTCGCAGCGGGAAGCGGTAAGTGGAGGTGGTCCTTATCTGAGACTGTTTCAACAGCACAGTCGACAGCGTAGTGGGGTACTCGCTCGCCAGCACTTCGCGCTCTACCGCGACTGACGCAAGCCGCGCCCGCGCAATACGAACGCTACTTTCAAACGAGTCATTTTCGAGTTTCAAATTTTAAAAATGTATTCGAATGAAGTGAGGTGAATCGATCAAAACTGTTGAGTGAATAAATAAGGTGAAAAAAAAACAAGTGTGTTTTGAAACAAATTTTTGTGAAGGATTTATTTTTTGTTAAGGAGCAACCCTCTAGAAATTCAAGGTAATTTTCGTTGTTTAGTTATTTTTGTTATTTGTCCGTTCGTGTGTTGCGGCAACAGTGTCGAGGCGAGTTATTGCAAAGTGCAGTTTCGTTTTGCGGCTACCTATTTACAACACACGTCGTCGGAATGTCCGGTTGTGGACAGACTTTCTCGCGCCTGTTTTGCGAACCGTATACGAGTATATCGAAACAAGAATATGTTTAATTACAAATTGACCACTTTACTGTCATTATTTGTAAGTAAATATACTTTGTAAAATATACAAAAGTAGAACTAATTGTATGTATCTTGTAACGCAAGGTACAGCCTATTTTTTTTTTCTAAATTGTTAGTCTAAGTACCTAGGACATCATTTAATTTTATCAGTACTCAAATTATACATTAATTTAATGCTTGACAAAATTAGGTGTGACTTATTGTGGTTGAATACTTACCTACTTAGTATTTTATTAGTTTTTTTAATTAATGATTTAGCACGAACATTGACTGTTTCAAATAATTTTAATTTATTAATCAAGTCACTAATGACTTTTGCTAACATTATTGCAATTTACCCTGTACTCAGACAACTTGAGTTGGCAAACTTACATTTGCTCCCATATTAAATATACATACTAACTGTTGCCCGCGCATCCCAAAGAATTTTTTTAGACAAAAAGCTTCTCAAGGTCTAATCTATCTCTGTCCCAAATTCCATCAAAATTGGTTCAGAAGTTTAGTCTTTAAAGCGTAACAGATAGAGTTTCTTTCGCATTTATAATATTAGTAGCGAAGTAGTGATTATGCTTCAGTCTGCGTATCAGAATTTTCTCACTCACCACTAAAAAATAATAACAATATTCTTCTTTACTACATTTACAGTTTACATTGAAACTAAGTACCTCAGTATCGATTATAAATTAAGCTTCAAATTGTAACAGTAATTACTAAGTTTAAACGTATCGCTTTAAAGCTAAGAGCTTCCATAAGAAGCTTCCACTTGTATCGTGGAAGCTAGTAATCTAGGGTTAAATAGAAGGATACCAAGAGCTGTCTCTTCCCAGTATCAAAGCCTACAGCTATGTGAAAACTGCGGCTGAAAATTAAGATTGTTATCTGATCATAATGACGTTGCGGTTACTTCTATCTACATTTTCTCGAGTTTCCCATAATAACTGCTGTGGAAAAAGCTACAGATTGCTAATTTCTAACTTAGGTATGTATTAGAAATTAGCAAACTGTAGTTTAGATAACTGTAGTAAAAGCCATCTTCTACATAAAACTCTAACATTTACTGACAGAAAGAGCACAAGCATGAAATTTTCTAAAACTGACAAATTTTCCCAATTGAATATACTTAAACCTTATTATTTTGTATTAAAGTTGAAAATCTATCAAAGAAATTTGACAGATTGGGGTAGCTTGATGTGCTGGCTTCTGTAAATTTTTGTGATGATAAAGATAGATGATAGATGAGCACTAGAACGTCCATTGAGAAATTCTCACGGAATTGGGAAAATCGATACTATTTCGGGGGACAATGCATGTGCAGAACTGGTCTTATTATAAAAATAACAGTATTCTTACAGAATTTGAAGACAATTCAAGAATTAATCAATTTCTGGGTTCCTAAAATTCTGAGGATCATACTTGAACAAAACCAATTAACTAACGACAATTATCTGAATAACCAGTTTGCAAAAGATTAGACAAGACTATCAAAAAACTGGATTTAATGGATACAGTTAATGGCTTTAACTATTATTTTTATTAAGTTATTACACTTCATAACCGATATACAATTTAGAAATCTCCAAACATTGTAAATTTAGTTTCTTCAATGCGCTCGACTGCTTTCTGCGAAAAAAGTCAGCAACAATTTTCGAAATACGGACATAATCGTCTTTTCTTCTTTTTTTTTGTAATTTTTTTAAAATTTCAACTTAAAATGTCGCCGTGTCGTTTTGAACTCATACCTAGTTCAAATTTCAAAAACGTTTAGGTATCAGGCTTAAAATTGTTACCTGTGGCTTTAAAAATATTGAATGGCAATTAAGTGTTCTAGTATTAAAATTAAATATATACAAAGTAGCTAGGTATCTTTAACGTAATTTTGTGAACTAACATAGAATAAGATTTAAATGCATTAAATAAAAAAAATAGCATGGTTACTTGAATAAACAAAAAAATACTTTATTATTATAACTGCGCCTAGTTAATTCGAGATTGGAGAAACAGAGGTGGAAACTAGATTGAAGAGTAGGTTACTAAGTAATATTAGGTACTAACTGTACATTTTTAATCATTCGCGATGTTTATTATACCTACCAAGTGTAATTTTATCCCATGAGTTAGATCATAGAGAAAGTAGGTAATGCTGACTATGACCGTGTGAACAAATAGTAAAAAAAAAACAATTGATGCCATCTCGTTCTACTTATAAAATGATTTGTTTCTTTTGCGTTTTCAAGAAATTTTGCATCAATGATGTTCTCAGATTTATAAGTTCAATATGAAAAAAAAACATTATAATGCTCTTAAAAAAATGCAGCTTCATGTGTAAAATCCTTTACAAGGTCATGAAAGAGAAGTATTGTAAAACTATGACACTATATTGGTAAACAAAGACAGCGCGGCAAGCGTAAAGTGTCACACTTTCATACAATACATAAAGAGTACGGCTAAGTTTTGAATGGAAAACCTGCCTAGCGCCTCTATCTACGAAACTAGGTTTTCCATACAAAATATTTGACAATTACGCTCGCGAATATCATTCACTGAACTTCACAGTGCGACGGCAGCCGCTTCGTGTAGTATAGGTACTGATATTCAGCCGCATCTGGACGCTGACCCCAATATAGTTGGAAATCCTAGGAGGATGAATGATTATGATTCTGAGAGCACATCATACAGAAAAATTATGTCATCTGCTAGCTTTACAAGGTGTTCACTCAGATCAGAAGGCGTAGGTACCCATAAAACGTATCAAACATTATTCAATAGTTCAATATTACCTGCATGGAGGTTGTAAATCAATACGAGATTCTACACAAGGGGAATCCCTAACTATTATGTAGTAAAAAAACATCCCTTTACATCTATTTTAGTCGGTGATACCTGCCGAACAAAAAGGTTTTTTGTGTCTAAGGGTAGCACGTGTTTACCTGCGACGTCCGATTTCAACTAAATTGTATTTTTTGCCTATGCCATCTGTTTATTTTGAATAAAGAAGGTCCAAAGTCCAAAAAGATTTACTGACTTTAGCAAACGCAATAATAATAATCATTGTCTTAGCTTTTTCCAACTATGTATCAATATTTTACACGAAGCGTCTACCATCAGACCTTAATTAATACCCTAATTTCTGGATATTCTAAGGATAAACTTGATGTATGGCATTTCACTACCACTAACGTGTTCGTATGACAACCGCGACCGACGGATTAACGTGCTCTCCGAGGTACGGAGAAGCCTCGACGTATTCAGAATAATCATAAACTGACCGCAGCAAGCTCAGCTTCAGTCATCAACTCATATGCCCACAGTTGGGCACGGGTCTCATCCTAGAATGAGAGAGATTAGGCTATAGTCCATCCACCACGCTGGCCTAATGCGGGTCGGCAATTACACATTACACCATCGCGAAAATCTCTAATGCATGTAGGTTCTCTCGCGATGTTTTCCTTCAACGTTTATACGAGTAATATAACTATAAAAACTCAGTTTAACGTAAATTAGTCAAAAAATCAATGTTTGGTGACGATTTTTCTTACGCTTTAATAAATGGAAAATCGCAATTATAATCATAATTTTATGAGTCTCTGCACGTGTGTGTAACAGAAATTGGAAGTCACATGTTTCTTAACTTATTCAATTACCTTCGTTCCAGATCATTTTATTTAAAAAAAAAAATATCTTAATTCAATTAATAATAATATTCAAATGGAGAAAAACAAATTTTGTCATTTAATTTTAAATTTAGAACCATTTAAGGTGCAAACTTTTTAAATCAGAAGCAACTGATGTCTGATTTTGTGTCTGTGGCTATTTCACTATTCATAGAGTAAGCGTAGAAGATTTATGGTAATGTTGAGTTGTTCTAACTGACTGACTCATTCTAAAATAGCTGAAATTGATGAAGCATGAAACTCAACAAACAAAACGTCTTGCATGACGCGATGAAACGAAGCTGGCCGTAACCTGTGAATGGCTAAGCAGAGGCCTCTTAATCGCCTGAAGCAAATAATTAATACAATACTTTAGAAAATGCTCCTTAAATCCGACTATTAGGCTGACCTTTGGTGACATGTACACCTATAATCGAATGAATGAAGCGAACTGCAATAAACCAAGATCAATGACACTAGGGAGAGGAGACTTATAGCCAGCAATGGGTCAGAGCAAAATTTTACTTCATGATGATGATGATGAAATCCGACTATCTGCACTTTGGAAGCGTCGTTACTGCCACAGTCCTCTTAAAAAAATAACAAATCATAATTAGGTTTAGGAGAATTGAAATTATAAATGATATAAATATTGGCAAAGGAAACATAGGTGATGATTCGATGAAAAAACATTTTTAATGATCAAACTTCCTTTTTAGAAGTTGATAAAAAAAATCACGTTGAAGTAAGCGTTTACCTGACTCAATTTGATCTAAATTTTAATAGCTGAAACGTAACACGTAACAGATATCCACACTGATACGTTTATGGTTTGTAATGTCCCATACAATTAATGGAACAATACATCTTGATCGGTGCCCATGTCACGTCCTCTTGCATAAATTGTGATTGGTTAGTTAAGAACACGCACACCTGACCGTTTCGAAAACTTCGGCTTGGTGAATCAAGGTTGACGCTATGAATTCGAGAGAGATCGCCTTCGTTTGCGCGAAACATATTGATATAATTATTTTTTAATTGGGTATCTACTCAGTGCTATATATAGCTTCAGAGCCGGCACGACAATCGGCTTTAGAAATGGAATACTATTTCGCGATGGGAAGTGAAATCTCTGAGGTCTTAATTTGTTTTTATAGACTTCAGTAGACAACTCTAATAAAGAATTATTAGGTATGGTTCCGATTTTCGTACGCAACAAATATTTATATGGCCTATAGATGGTTGTTTCTGGTCCTAATGAGTGTGCAAGGTTTGTATTTATAAACACCCGCCACAACCCAAATGTGGAGCAACGTTTAATTAAAAACTAAAAATTACGTCACCCTAGTCGGCATTTGCGAGTAGCCATGCAGCAACATTGCGTTTTGTGTAGACGCCTCCGGTAGATATTAATTACCTCAATGGCGAGCATAAAAAAATCTTTTAAGGCGAAAGAATTACGTAATTCTAGATACTCCTTTTCAAAATGAGTAAAGTAAACAGGGTCACATTTTCTTGAATAAACAAGTCACAACATACGTTAGTCATATTTTAAAGAGCATTTAAGTAGGTTATTGGTAATACAATTGTATGATTTTAACCTCGCCTTTATTTAACGTGTTTTACCTTTTAAAATCCTCATGAATCTGTCCCGGGAAAGTGAAGGGTTAGGTATTGCTTGCTCCACGAGACTGAGATTGGCAAGTGCTATATATATAACCACTGTGGAAAAGCGCGTCATTATTTAACCAGAGGTTAAAAAAGAGTTAGGTACTTGCGCACGTACAGTCAGACAAATACGAGTAAATTAAGCCTATATCGTATCCTATCCTACTATAATATTATAAATGTGAAAGTTTGTGAGGATGGATGGATGGATGGTTGGATGAATCGATATTTGTTACTGTTTCACGCTAAAAGTACTGAACGGATTTCGATGAAACTTTACAGTATTATTATTTATACATCAGAATAACATAACAGGCTAACTAAAAGTAATTTTTCCACGCGGACGAAGTCGCGGGCAGAAGCTAGTCATAAACAACAATAATAATATTGAAATAAAACTACTTTTTACGGATTTTATCGCGTATATTGATATTATTAATCCCGACGTTTCGGACCCTTTACAGCGTCCATGGTCACGGGTAGACTGAGGTGGTGGGCGTCTTGATGATATAATTACTGACAGCTACCCTACATTTTTTATTGTTACATGATCAACGTCGATGAAAAATGATGATGATGAAACGTCGGGATTAATAATATCAGTATACGCGATAAAATCCGTAAAAAGTAGTTTTATTTCAATGTATAATATTCGCGTAAATGTCAGAAATAAACAATAATAATATATTAATTTACAATTTTAAATACTTTTATAATTTATCAAGCCATTCATTTTTTATTTAATTACCTAATACTTACCTATCTTCAGTTTTTTATTTAAAAAATATTCAATTTATCGATATCTCATTTCGTGTTGTCGATAAATTATGTGGTATAACTATACGTTCGAAATGTCATTTTTGATCATTTTAAGATGTAATCTTACATCAGGAAGCAAACACAAAAATTTTACGTATTTTTTTTTTTTTAATAAAAACAGCTGTTTGATTTATAGAATGCTAATTCGAAATTCAAAAACTTGTGCAAATTTTGAAAGTGAATCAACTTTTACGTCGATTGTAGAATGGATGAATGTTGTAATATTTTATTGTTTGCTTGAAGAAGAATTATGTAAACTGCATTACCCACCGTCATTGCAACTTTAACGACGGTTGTTAATGCATTTTACATTACTCTTCTTCATTGTCAACATAGTGTTGCAGAATATGCCGTGTATTTTTTTCTTGTTCTGGCTGTTCCTATGCCAAGTTACTGGCATATAGACCGATTCATTACATTCTTTGGCATTTATAAAATATTACATTCTCTCTACCGAAACATGATCATAGAAATATTTTGTTACTTAACTTAGGAGTATTTTAAACTTTTTATTAGCCTATTTTTCTCTTTTTTTCATCGTATACCTCTTACCTTGGCGTACAACGAACTCATGAATTGAAAATGTTAATCGGAAACATTAAAAAATCTGAAAACTAGTTTATTCTGGTCTATTGCGCAGAAAATGGGATGCGGAAATCTGATGGCTATCTTGTTGTCATTAGACTGGATCTAATCCTATTTGTTGAAAAAATTATAGCATAGTGACTACAGTGACACCTATTGTCTCCCAAAATGATTACAGGAAAATCTTCATCAGTCTTCAACGTTCTTGAAATTTCAAGTTCGTGTTTTTTCTAGTAAACCAATATCTTATATTCTTCCCCTTCTCACCTACTCGCAACTAATGCTCTATTTTCTGCAACTTTGTAATAATATCAAGTTATACAAAGTAAAAAGCAATAACAATATTTAAATAGACTTATATATTTGCAACAGTTTGAGCGGTAAAATTGCACAATGACCAGTGAAATAAGATCAAAATGGCCGTTTACCTGTCACTGTTTATTCGACTTCGTTGGGTTAATCCGCAAAGTTTTCATTTCATTACTTTTCAGTCTTCTCAAAATAATTGGAGGTTTGCACTAAAAATGTAAACATTTTAACATTCGGTTAGTAAAATAGTCGATTTTCATAAATGTTTGTATGACAACCGGGACCGACGGCTTTACGTGCTCTCAGAGGCACAGAGGGGTCTTGATATGTTAAGAATGGCCACCCATCCACAGATTGGCCGCGACTAACGCGGCTTAACCCCACAGGTCGATTGATCAGCGTATATTATTTAGCCACGAGCTTCTATTAAATATTAATCATAAGTTATTTTATTTCAAAATTGCACGTAATTTGTTTAAATCTTGTTTTAATCTAACAAGATAATAATCTAACTTATATAATGTAATAAAATAATATAAACTTGTACGGTTGTTTGTTAATTATATACAAAAAAAAATGAACGTGCTTAATTAGATCTTTCTCATAATTATTCTCGATTGATTCTTTCCCGCCACACAACAGTAACATTACAACTGCCGTACTCTATACAAGTGCATTTATAATCGTGTAAGTAATACCGTTGGATAATATCGTCACAATTACGTAACACTATTGTTTGATACCGATAAAATACGTCTTTATAATCGCATCCCAGAATGTATTGTTTTACAGGGTGTTTTTTTTTTGGCCGACTTATTATGTAACTAAGTCGATTCTTTAACCGGGAAATGCCTTTGTATACGTTTATTATGCTGTACTTTTATCTTGATATGAACACCAAAAAAATAATTGGATGGATTTTGATGTCT
Source organism: Acronicta alni (assembly GCA_964056405.1). Taxonomy (NCBI): domain Eukaryota; kingdom Metazoa; phylum Arthropoda; class Insecta; order Lepidoptera; family Noctuidae; genus Acronicta; species Acronicta alni. The sequence goes on from OZ043918.1 coordinate 12,029,977, forward strand.
GTAGTCGAGTGTCACGAGATAGTAGGTTTGATTCCCAAAGGACACAAATATTGATGTAATGATATAAGCTTAGCTTAAGCTTAAGCAGTGATAGCCTAGTGGTATGACCATTAGACTGCCAAGTCGAAGGTCTCGAGTTCGAACCCAAGGCACGCACCTCTGACTTTCCGAATTCATGTGCGTATTAATAATTAATTATCACTCGCTTAAACGGTGAAGGAAAACATCGTGAGGAAACCTGCATACCTTAGAGATTTTTCTCGACGGTTTGTGAAGTCTGCCAACCCACACTAGGCCAGCGTGGTGGACTATAGCCTAATCCCCCCCAATATGAGAGGAGACCCGTGCCCAGCAGTGGGACAGTATATGGGTTGATGATGATATAAGCTTATCTATGTGTTTGACTGAGTGTTTCTTGTATTTAAAAAATAGTATAAGTATTATATCAATTGGTTAGTACCAATAAGTTCAAGGTCAACCGCCACGTTTGTGACGTTGACCTCTTGACGACTTAATGCAGATTTAATCAACATCAACACCGGATGATGATCAGTATTGATTAAAACTACCAGGCTAGGATTCCTAGGCTTTTCCCTGCTATGCTGGGGTTAGCTTCCCGTCTAACCAAATATATGCCTGAACATCAATACTTTAACAATATATCATAATACAATGTCCAAATTCTAGGCAATACCGATATCCTACTAATATAATGCTTGTCAGGCTTTTAAGGTTTCTGTCCTGGCCATAGCGAATTTTACGGATCCCATAGCCATGAGTTTAAGGCAGGTTAAGGAAAGTGCAGTTTTTAGTCGGTACGAATCCGACATACCCTGCCGCCACCCTGGGTTTCCCTGTGGGAAAGTTTTCTGTACTACAAAAAAAGGCTTTTGAGTCTTTTGAATTAACGTATGACAACCGAAACACGTTTTACTCCGAGGCACGGAGGGGTTTCGATGTGTTAAGAATGATCACCGATCCACAGATGGGCCGCGGTTGGTGTAGCTTAACCTTTCACATCGGTTAATCAGCGTAGCGCAGCGAAGCGTCGCGTTATATCCATAATAATTATATTATTTTTAATTAAAAAACATATATTTCCGAATTGTAGATTGAGTATCGATAAAAGACAACATAAAACAACAGTTCACGGCCATCCCTTAAGGTTATGAACTATAATTTATGACAACAATTTATTGAGAGAAACTGATTAACATTTTAGCTTAATAAAAGATCACACACGTTGTCATTACTTGTTTTTTGTTGTAGGCTTTTCGTCCTCGACACATAACGTTTTAAATTATCCGTAAAGGCAATAAAATGTTAAACTTTACATAAAATTATAGATATTATACCTATATACTACCTTCTTTGTATAAATCGTATAAAATAATATGCCATCACGTTATCCTTGGTGATTTTCGCACCTGACATTTTTTTTATACGGAAATTATGACTATGGCTCGAAAAAAGGTTTGTGCCTCTGAGACCATACCGACCACGAGACCAACGTGGTATTATAAACTGAAGCGCGGCTACTCGAGCAGTGTTATTGGATTTTTCTATGAAGCTCTCCAGCTCGGAGTTTGGATTTGTGGCCGGTTAATGGTATTCGGCTCGCCCCCTATTACATGGGCCCTAAACATACCGGCGAACTGTGGGTGTACATTAGTATACCTTCGCCTAACCTTTCGGAGAATAAAAGTGTGTTGGTATGTTATGTAAAATTACCAGAAATATTACCAATTCAATGAATAACAAAATAATGTTGTGCAGATTTAGTATAAAAATATCATCATAATAAATTGAACTAACAATAATCTGAACAATATTTCGGAAATTTTATGTGATCCTTCGTGCATGACATTTTATTTTTTCCGCATTCTATATTTCTGCTGAGTTCTTCTGGGTTGGCTGCATTGTCATACATTATGTCGCGTATTGTGTGTTTCATTTCGAAGAGTATTCAGTAAAATTACTGTGTATGTAAGTATGGCTTACAACTGAGGTCTCAGAATGACAACGCGCAAGTGATACCACCGGACCGGGTGTTCAAAGTCAAAGTCAAATATTTTATTTCAATTAGACCATTAAAATAGCACTTTTGAAAAATCAAACTAGTTGCACGGTTCCAAAAAGTGGGTCTTATGGAGAAGAACCGGCAAGAAACTCCATAGACACTCTTTTCAACAAAAAAAAACATGATTACTTGTTGCTGACGTCTATAGATTGCGGTTACCGATTTTCAGGGGGCTCGTAAGTTTATTTGTCAAAGAGCCCAACTGTACTCATAATACGCTAATGGCACATTGAAGGCAAGCAAGTCGCAGCATCATACCATAATATGAAGTAAAATATGGTATATATGCCTGTGCTCCATTGATACCTCATTCATACGGAAGCAGAATTAAAAGGAAGTAATTAATTCCCCGTGCGTTTTCATATAAACGTGTAAGTAGTTAATAACTTATGTTTGTGTTAAATGAAGGATAACACCTTTCAGTGTTTTGACGTCACACAAAAGATTCGTGTAACTTTTTTTTTGTTTTTTTGTCGCGGGTAAAAGTCCCAATGTCTAGTTTCCATGACATTTTAGTTTTGACGTTTTAAAATATATGGATATTTTCTCAGGCACCATCATTTTCTGTAATATCTGCATAAATGTCATTTTATGTACGGTTAACAAAGACATACGGATATGGTAACTCTCGCATGGGTGTTTCCAGAATTTAATTTAAGAAATAAAAATACACAAAGGATGTTTAATTAGATTCTAATTATATTATAATATTTTTTACTGACTCAGGCTTAGGTAAAATCAATATTGAAACCCATTTGTTTATTTTGCATTGTTCCAAGATTATTAATAAAAATAATTTTGACTAGGACTTGAGATCAACATTATTCTCCAAGCCCTTTGCTTTTTGAAGGCTTTACGTGCTCTCAAGGGCACTCGGGGTCTCGATGTTTTAAGAATGGTCCATCCACAGACTGACCGCGGCACGTAACGAAGATTAACCTTGCCAATCCGTTGATCAGTGTAATTATAATTTAGTCATGAGCCCCTCTCAACTGATCAGGAACCTCAAAAATAAATTCACTATACAATATTAATTAAAGTTTGAGACACCACACGAGATGGAGCCTACAATTCGTCATCACTTATGACAAACGAGACAATAACCTCTTTACAGATATTACAATAATTAGTTATGTAAGTGTATCGGCAACGTCATTCACTTCGTTTTATTGGTTCTTGTTATAATATCGTTATTATAACAGTTACTGAACCGACGATCCGTTTCGTTTTCGTTTTTTTTTTCAATGATAAACGGCAACGTGAAAAATACCAGGTTCTATTTATGACTTATAATATACTTTGAAATCGATTGAGAGGCCAGCGAATTCCGAATAATATTTTGATTGTATCGGTTCACGGATTCTGCTGTAGTGATGTGACACTGCCCATAGCAAATGTAACGTGTACCAATTTCACGCTCGGTTATTTTACGATCGCTCTGAGATAAACATGCGACATAGATGGGAAACAATGATAGATCTAATTTAGATAGCCCATCAATGTATGTACATGATCACTTTTTTCATATAAGTACCACGCGATACATAATAACATGTTATACAAAAATAAAACTAGGTATGTATTTCAGGTCATTTAGGAAATGTCATTGACAGATGTGAAAGGAGTTTATCGGATTTTTATGTATAAATATTATCCGCTAATATTTATCGAAATTATTTGAAATTTAAATGGTTTATCATTATGATGATTCAGTTTTGAGAAGTAAGTATAGTAAAAGTATGTAGTAAGTTAAAATAAAATAAAAGTTATTAAAATAGAAGTAAATAAGTACAGAAAATAGTTAATTTTTAGAAAGAAAAATTAAATTAGTATAAAGATTCAGCAAACTTACACGTTTCTTGTGATTTTACTATATATAACCTTAGGGTTTTTCAAAACACACATTTTTTTAAAAGTACTTTTCAAACTACGAAATAATTATAACGATATGACGTGTATAGTCACATTTGTATAATGTAAATTGTATATATACGGATATTATATTTACAGACGCTGACAGGTCAAGCTATACAAACTCTCAAATTTTTCCAATTGAACATAAAGCTTAATACTTTGTATTAAAGTTGAAAATCTATAGAATAAATTTGACAGATTGAGATAGCTTGATGTGCTGACCTCTATACGTAGAAATTAAGTGCGTAGTTGGAAAGATCCTTGAGTAAAAAAATAAAAGCATTTCGTCTTCCCTTGTTTATGTATCGACAGTGACCGTATAAGATGGCGCAGTTTGCAACGTCAAAAATCAATAAATATAAAAATTTATGTCAATATTCACACTTCAATTAAATTACTCGTTTCACCACTCAAGACCAAATTATACTGGCCTGCCAAAATATAATTATGGCAGTGTAAATTATTCTCCCTTTTTTATTGCATTTTTGAATGTGGAACAAAGCATTTAAAACCTACCTACATAAAAGAAACCATAAAAGAATACTCATAGTTTTATTAATATAATATTAATACTCATACTCATAGTTTTAAATGAAATATACCTACTTCGTAATAATATTGCTATTTATATTCAAAATTTTATATGGTATATATAATTTAATCTTTTCATAATTCATTATTTTAAAAACCTTAAGTTGCGAAACGTGACCGTTTCGACCAGTTTATGGCATTCATTTGCCATAAGTATAGTTTAAAGAGATATTAAATCTGAATTATATTCAATTAAAATTGTAGATTTAATTATCAATTTACAAACTTTATGGTAAGTCAAGGTCACTGGAATAATCCGGGTAACAGCCACGTGCCCACCGTCATAAAAAGTCAGTACCTAAATGACATTCAATAATATATATTTTACGTAGACAGAGAAACCTAATATTTTAGATGCCAAAGTTACCATATCTGTATATTTTTTAAATTGACTGCCTTGTAGTAGAAACACTAAAAAGGTTTGAATTAAATTATTGTTAAATTATTTAATTCAAACCTTTTTAGTGTTTCTTTCTAAAATCAAAGTCTTGAAAGACAAACTTAAAATTGAATGGAATTTATTGACCGGAAAATTGGAAAAATAATGTGTATTTTTAATAATTTGAAATTATAATATGTAAGTAGGTAAGTACTTAGGACGTAACTCCTAGCTCATGATTTTTAGGTACACAAAAGCACTATCAATAAAACATTAAAAATAGCACTAACACAAGTAAAGATTGAGTTAGGACCGTTTAAAAAAAAGCCATGCCGGTTGTGCCAAATACCTAGTATTGACATAAACACCATACCAATAAATTACATCAAGATTCCCGCTGTCTGTTTCTCTCTGTACGCTGATATATTTTCAACTATACAACGGATTTTGATGCAGTTTTCACTATCATTTAGATAATTCCACCCTGAAGGTTTATATGTACAATACATGCGTGTTATTAGTATATTGCACCCGTGCGAAACCGGGGCAGGTCGCTAGTATTTTGTAGAACTTGCTATAAAACGTTTTGGTATTCATACTAGGCTTCGTCTACGTAATCTTTTGACGGTTTCGAATGCAAATCTCATTTAGCATAATTAAGCTGTCGGGCTTAAAAGTAGGTGGGTAATATATCGTTAAAACCTATTTGTATCAAATGTAAAGGTCGAATAGTGAGCGGTGTAGCATATGATCGGTTTCCTGAATTCTGAATTATTACGCAAATTAATCGCTGTTTAAATTACATCAAGATTAGTGAAGTTAATTGTTCTGTTTTTTATTAGTAATAAGATACCGTCACGACTACGTTCCCCGAAGGGTTAGGCAGAGTAGTACTGTGACTGTGATACACTATTTGGAAGTATGTTATAATGTAGTAATTTCATGTTACCGTTGTGTATGATCCTGAGGTCATAAATATAGGGTTCAAATTTAATTGATTCACGTATCTTACTAAAACGGACGAACAAGTATAGAAGAGCCTATTTGTCATTCATCATCATCATTAACCCATATACATATGTTAATTATGAATACCTACGTACATTAATTCGAGAAGTCAGAGGTGCGTGCCCTGGATTCGAACTCGAGACCTTTGACTTGGCAGGCCTAATCCTTACTCCGAGCTGCTACTGAGAATTTCATAATTATGTAGAATAACCAATATCACTTTTGCTGGACCTGGAAATCGAACCCAGAAACTCTCACTCAACATCCGTACTACCGACCACTAGATTAATGAGACAGTATTTTTATTATATACCTAGGTACGTATAAAAGATTTACAATATACCTACCAGAAGTATATAGCGTGAGTCGTGTAGGTGGTAATCCATTCAGGTTAGGTAGGTACCGTCTTTTGTTAATTATTAAAAAAAAAACCAATGAAATAAAAACCAAATTCCTTTGTGTTAAAAAGGCCTTCGACATAGTCACGATGCTGCTACAATTTTGAATTTAAATAGATTAGATCGTCAGTTTACATACAACTGAATATAATGACGTATTAATTTCTGACAGATACACATGCTACTAAAATAGTATGCTTCAGAGGAAAACATTTCGACCTTTCTTGAAAACATAATACAGTCCATCTCTATTATTTGTATCTGTTTAAAATTGTTAATCTAATTCTAGTTAATATATTAGTTTGAAACTGAACATGAGTTTTTATAAAACGTAGATAACGTCAACAATGCACTGAGAAAAAGTTAATCGCGGGCAACACTGCGGGCACATGATTAGTCAATTATAAATTATTGAACTTTGTGAAATAAATTACATCGAAACCTTTTAAATAGTCAATAGATTCAAGTAATTAAAAGCTTAAACAGCAATAAATTTGTATGTACTCGCATTTAATGCGTGTCCTTTTAAGTTAAACCAGATGTCCTCTTAGATAACTTGTTCTCCCCAAGTTTAATTCACCACTTGATTGAACCTTCCAATCACTAACTGGTTTAGCTATTTCACAAACTTGATAGAAGACATTGACAAAATACAGTGAAGGCTTTAAAGCTAAAAATTAGAACTGTTAATTCCAGTATAAGTTGACCTTTTAAAGCAGCAAGCATTATAAAGGCTTTTCGCACTATAAGATGTAAATTTATATTGAATTTTTATAGCTCCATATTTCGTAGTTTGATGGTGTATGTAACAGCCAAATGGCCTCGCGTCAAGCTAAATTGCAACCTCTATCCAATGAGAATTCGATACTCAAATTGATAAATTCAAATTACTAAATGGCACAACACGAATTGAATACTTCCTTATTTAAATGTCATAAAAAAATTAAAAGCATAACCTCAAAATTGTCGTATATATAGGTACTTCTCTTGTCGTTTATTGCTAAGGCTTGCGTTTGACCACTACTTCACCTGGTGTCGAACGATGATTCAGTCGACAATGAAGCAAGTTTAGCTACAAGTAACCTTTTCATAATTCATAACTCCAATGCTTCTTATTTAATGCGTAAGCGACATTTTAAAAGGCAATTTTAAGCCCTGGACCTAATACAACCACTCTTAAATGAGTCATCTTCCAGCAATGTCTAGCATACCCTGCTAAGTATAGCATAATGCTGCCATCCTATAGAAAACTTGAGTCGCTTATTCGATCAGTGAACAAAAAAATAAATAATAGTTAAAAAAATTAAAAAACACGCTTTTATAAAAAAACAAACTTATTTACACTCTTTTACACTATTCTCAATTTATATTTATTAGATTTTTTTACACTATTCTTAATTCAAATTTATTAAAATTTATTTTCTATTTTTTAGTTTCATTTTCTACAAAAGCGTGTTTTTTATTTTTTTTAAACTATTTATTTATTTTTATACACTTTATTGTACACCAAGTAACAAAATAATATACAGACACATACATTTTGTATTTGAAGACATACAATAGGCGGCCTTATCGCTATCTGCGATTTCTTGTTTACTTTTTTTTTCTCTAAAATATTAAATTAATATTATTAACTGTTTTAAATATTGAATTATCATCGATCATTGATAAGTATGCCGAATTTCGAGTTAATCCGACGTTTTGAAGGGGGTCAAAATCATGTTCAAAGTTTCCATTACATAAGCACATACGTATGTAGCTAATAAAAGCGTTATAAAATTATGGCAAAGTATTCTGGTTTAACGCATCCATGACGCAAGAGAAAGTAAAGTATCTCAATATGACAGTAAATAATAATTTACCGGACCTACTATTTCTTGGACTTGTCGATCCTGGCTGTCATACGGACATCTATGAACTATGACAGTCATTAGTGGTACTCAGAAGCCCAAAAACCTGACACACATTCGTCTATCATCAGGATATCGGTATCACTAAGGAATTGGGTTACGGAGGTCTGATGGCAGTCGCTTCGTGTAAAATACTGATATCCAGCCGCACCTGGTTAGACTGGAAATCGACGCCAGCATAGTTGGCAAAAGGCTAGGAGAATGGAGTAAATAATAATTTGCTAAATATACATTATTTCTGCCACAAAAGTGAGCGACCAGCGACAAGCTTGCAGTGTTCACGTTACATCACTGCATTGCAGCGGCGTCGTACCAGAACGGCTTGCGACACCGCTTATTAACCCTCCCCGGCGGCACTGTCTTCCTGGACACTACACAAGTAGCACTTTAGTGATGGGTAACTCTTTTAATGATAAAGAGCCCTATAGGGGAAGGTGACGTGACAGAAGTATAAATTCGGTAGCAATGTCTAATGCTGTTCCGTTTCTCGCTAGAACTAATTAGAATTTGACTACTAAAGATATATACCATCAAACCTGTATTCCCCGAAGTGTTAGGCAGAAGTGTACATCAAATGTTTGCCGGTATCTTTAAGTCACATGTAATAGGTGGTGAGCGTGTTGCCATATAAACAGGTACGGAGCCAAACTCGGAACTGCTACTGAGAATTTCATAGAAAAACCCAATAACACTGTTCGACCTGGGAATGGGACCCGGGACCTCTAGTCACTACTAAAATTAGCAGTAAATTTGTTATGACAATATTACCTACAAGAATACAGACAGACAGATCTCTCTTTCACAAACAAACAGTTTACTAATTTTCATTGAGGCATTCAATCACTCATAATTTTTGGAACTCATATTTAACTATCGAATACCTTGTTCGTTTGAGAAATTAAGAAGTGATCGAGGTGACCTAATGAATAATTGACTTTTTCATTAGTTAAAATGGATAATGGGCACATACTAACACGTACCAATAAATACCTGACGAACTTAAAACGTTCTTATTTTTTGCTGCAGAGTGTAGGTGACATCATAGTGTTAATTAGTCACACAGATACGGCAGCGTCCTCAGCTTTTGTCATTATAGAAATACCAGGAAAGTATAACAAAGAAGAGGCTATTTGTCTAACTGTCGTATTGTTTTTGTGTAGACGATACACTAAATATCTTGACAAACTGATTGGTGCTTGTGAAATATGATGCTACTAAAAAAACTTTTTTTTTTTGCAATATTCATTGTCCTATGGATAAGCAGGTTAACAATCTGACCGGTCAATGTCTCCCAAAGTTTTGATTGGGTAACATATTACATAGACAATAATAAATAGGAATAGGCGAAGGTAAACGATGAGAGGAAAGGGTAAAAATAGGCGAATCTACATTACACGAACGGAAAAGTAGCTAAATGTCACAATACACATAAACAATACAAAAAATCTGACAACACGTTTGGCGTAGCGACTGAGCGACCGGCTTCTGCGCCACGGGTTGTGGGTTCGACACCCACACGGAACAAATATTTGTATGATCTACATTTCTGGGTCTGGTTGTTTGTGCATGTGAAAGTTTGTGTTTGTAAACGCACCCACCAATCGTGGGCCACGATAGAGGAGAAAATCTTAGTGTGGGACAACTTTAAAAAAAATAATTAAATAGAGCCAGGAGTTAAGCACTCTCTGTAATAACAGAGAAGTCGAAGTAAGTATACTACATTAATAAAAGATAAAATTAAATGAAGATCTATATTTTTTTTACGTAGATGTAAAACATGAAGCAGTGATCGCCTAGTGATATGACTATTGGACTGCCAAGTCAAAGGTCTCAAGTTTGAATCCAAGGCACGCAACTCTGACTTTTCGAATTTATGCGCGTATTAACAATTAATAATCAGTCTCTTAAACGTCGAAGGAAAACATCGTGAAACCTGCATGCTTTAGAGATTTTTTTCGAGGGTGTGTGAAGTTTGCCAACCTGCACTTGGCCAGCGTGGTGGACTATAGCCTAATCCCTTTCAATCTGAGAGGAGACCCGTGATCAGCAGTGGGACGGCAGCATATGGGTTGATGATGATGAAACATGAAGCAATTGACAATAATTGTAGAAATATTGCCAGACTGCCTCATTAGTCTAGTGGTCCTAAGCGCGACTGCTACGCTAGAGGTCCTGGGTTCGATACCGCCCGAGCAAAGTGTTATTATGTTTTTCTATGAAATTCTCAGTAGCAGCTCGGAGTCTGGATTTGTGCCCGGTTAATGGCAACAGGCTCGCCCCCTATTACACGGGACCTAAACATACCGGCGAAATGTGGGTGTACATTAGTAGATACACCTCTGCCTAACCCTTCGGGGAATATAGGCGTGATGGTATGGTATGTTATTCCCAGACTCTTGGCGACAGTTCAAATTGTAAAACTGAACGGAAACTGACCACACTTTAACGTACCTACGAGTAAGTAACGGAAACGCTCGGTGGATCGAATGTGCTGTAACCAAAGTTATCGCAACCACGGTTGTTGCAATCGACGGCACACATAACCGATGGCCGTAAGCTTGTACAGTAAATACCTCATCGTTACAATGAAAGGCTTCAGCCAAATATTACATATACAATTATCTGATAGAACATTGTTATGTAATAAATGCTGATCAATCGTTGCAAGGTCAATCTAATAATGTGTGACCCCTCCACACCTCTTAAAGCATGTTAAACTAGCTATCTATAGAAAGAGACCAGACCCCACGATACAGGGAATCCTAGTGTGGGGTCTAGGGCTTTCTCTGTATTTGTATTTCTATTATTTTTGGCACAATAAAGACATTTTTATTTTTGTTTGTTTTTTATACGAATCCCTGTGACGGTTATGACAATCGTTGTGACTACCACTAACGATTGTCATAATCATCACAGGGATTCGTATATTCATATGCTCAAAAAGCCTGACGACCAGTTTATCCTTTAGATATCGGTATTACCCAGAAATTGGGCTCTGATTAATGTCGCTTTGTGTAAAATAGATAATATACTAATTCAGTTACATCTGGTTAAGTGGAAGCAGACCTCGACCTTCAAGGTCGAGACAGATTAAGATAATGATAGTAAAAAACCGATATCAGATAAAATAACTACAGCGGACTTTAGAGAGCGAAAGATCATAAGGACAAATCGGATCGTAGGGACAAAGGATAATTTTATTTTAAGTGTAGAGTTAAGACTAACCAGCTAGTGTAGTTATACAGAGCAGTCTCAATAAAAAAATACTTTCAACAAAGTCGTTTCGAACAACCAAGTGTCCATTGACATTCCGCAAATAAAATTATTTCGTTGTTACATTATACGTTGTCACACTGAGCCTGTTTTCAAAAATGTTATAGGCAGACAGAACGCCATGTGCTACGGACTCTGGTAAACCACACACGTTGATTTATGGAAATTACGGTTAGAAAAACCTTATTCGTGAAAAGTTGCAACATCATCTAAAAACCGACCACGACCCGACAATATATATATAACGTATGGTGTACAATACACAATTCTTAAGATCGTTTACTTGGAAATCGCGTGCGCCGGTCATAGGTTTGAGAGCACAGGAACACTTTCATTGCCGTGGGCGTAGAAATTACCCTGTACATGGACGAAAGCTAATTGCTAATTGTGTAAATGGTGGACTAAATGGACTCAAGAACGTTTGAATACGAACGTAATTGGTGAATGCGCGCCTTGCACGCATGACTTGGTCGAAACCCGACATCTTTGTCCGGTATTTCTATTTATGTGACCGGTTAGAACTTTGGCACTTTCATAAAAACATAATACAGTACATACTTTCATAACGTGATTTATTTGTGTTAAGTATATAATATTTTGCACGGTATTGTTCATATCGTGGATAGAAAGCGACTCCTGCATGCGATGATGCGCGCGCATCGACACGCGACGCGGCGCGGGCGCATTGCTCTATGGCGATCAAGAATAATTGCCGCGAAACAAACAAAGAACAATCAGCGTGTGTCAACAAGAAACTACCGAACAGTACTCAGACAATAGACTTTCAAAAGCAACATCGTCATTGACAAATAATGAGATCTCAAACAGGCATAGTGTGCAGCATTAATAAAATATAATCGTCATTTTAAGTTAAAATGTTATGTGGCATTAAGTCCAAGTTAATTAAACAAAGCCAACAGAGAGTAACGACATTTTTTTACCTGCTGTGCATTCTCGTAATAATTGTACATAAAAAGACAGCCAAACGTTGGAACCTCACATTATGAAATTTGTTAAGGAAAAAAGTTGAAGAAACTTTAAGGAAGACAGCAAAGAAAATAACGATGTCCATATTTAGAAAAGGACACATGAAAATAGAGCTAGCGGAGCATAACAATTGTCAGCAATTAGTGTTACGGAAGTGGATGTCGGACGAGGAAAGCCCATCGCTGCGAAGCCTCGAGGCAACCTCGTGTGCTCCATTTGCCTCGTCTCTGCTATGACCCAGCCTTGAAGGCGGCCTCGTTCCATTGGCTGTTGCCTCGAATATCGTTAGAAATTTGGATCCAGTACTTGCGTACACGTAGTTTTGAAAAAAATAATATAGTAAGCAAAATGTAGAAATTGCGACAAAAGGACATTCCGATAATAGTTTATTAAGTTACGCAGTTAGATGATGTCTTCTATATCCACAAATAAAAAAATATAATAATGTTTAATTTTCGCAATTTTAGTTCGCTTCCATCTTCAGTTCTACATTTGCGCAACATGATCAATTACCTCCACAAAAATGGACTATAGATTAAATAGTACAGTCGTCACACGTTAGACCACTCTATCAAAATGCGTGATATTCGCCAATAGAATATTATTAGATTTATAGTCTTAACAGCTTTAACTCATTTGACCTTCTATATAACTATCACTGTTTAATGTATACTGCAACAGTTAACAACGATAGATTACCTGTTAAGTGCCCTTGCGCATGCAACATGTTTGTGACTTCTGTCAAGCCTCCAAGGCCCAAAACGAATACTTGAATGAAAAATTATATTCGAAATAGGACAAGAATGAGTTGCGTCAAAATTGAAGTAGGTACCTAGGTAGGTACTTCAATTTTGACGCAACTCATTCTTAAAGGTAGGTACCTTTGTCGAATAAGTATGTCCTTTGTATACTCGTAGTAATGAATTTTGACAGCTTGGTCCAACCCACCTCGAATTTTTATGGTAATATCCATGAAATACAAATATGCAGTCAGTAAAATGAAGCTGGTCTGTGTATTTAGGAATTAACTTTATTTTGCTTACACTTTGGAAGACTACCTACTTCTTCTACCCCTGCATCATGAATAAACATGAAAGCTGCGGTCGAACAAATATTCACAAATTAAAAAACAATAGCACGGGACTAAAATTTTAGTACCGTTTCAATCGATCCCGACATGGTATTACTAAATTCATATTTAATCTGTGCCAAAATCGACTCTCGATACTCTCGTAATAATTACTTTCTAAGAAAATCTTTTATTTTAGTATACTGTAGTAATATTTTGTCTCGACGCGACGCACTTTTACAATTCGTAAAAGTAGTTTTCTTTTGCTCACGCAGAACAAAAGAATTATGGATTTGGTTATATTTTAAAAGTTTTAATCCGATACAAAAAGATAGTTTTAATCCGTTTTAAAAGCGTGTTTTTGAATGATTTTGAATGTCTGTGACTGAATGAATGTGATTGACGAATGAGTGACGTATGTGAGTTATGATTGGCGGATATGGCTCGATAAAAATCAACATAGAACTCGTTTTATTACTAAAACAATATGGTCGACAAGCAGGGAAAAGCGGCATCGAAATATTGTGTGTCAGAATTCATCTGTTATGGGCACCTGATAGACACACAACAATAGCAGCATTATTCTTTGGTTACCTTAGTCTATATTCCGTCGAGGCTGGACCAGAAAGAGGTCGCGGGACGACTTAAATGCCTACGGCGAGGGCTGGTATGAGGCGGTACAAGAAAAGACGTACCTGGAAGGAAATGGGGGTAGACTTTGCCCAGTTGTGGGTCAGCTACAAAAGCTAAGGAAACAAAACTATGTTCGCTATCTCAATAGATGGGAAATTAAATTGTAAGCATGGTAGAATTATAATCTCCGATAGGTACTTATGCTCTTCCCCCGTTGGTACGCGGTTACGTCACAAGTGCCACGATCAGTGTTGCCATTACATGACATCTTCAATACAAGTAAGGAGATTTACAATTCAAGATAACAGTAAAATAAATTGCTTAGTAACCCACCTATTTTTGTCGCGTGTTTTTCATCTATTTAGTATATTAAACTGTATACAATTACTAATTCAGAACTGCTTCATTAAAGGAGCAAGCAAGTGAAAAATAGGCAATTTATTTACTAATAGTGACAACATTTCAAATGTCAGACAGTCGATGACGTCACTATCTACTACCTAATCACGTGACCTAGCTGTCACGGGAAGAAAATAATTATGTATAGAGGCCAGCACATCAAGCTACCACAATCTGTCAAATTTCTTTGATTAATTTTCAACTTTAACAATAATAAGGTTCATATTCAGTTGGGAAAATTTTACAGTTTTGGATAGTTTGACCTAGCGTCTGTACCTATTAATAATTCTAATATGGTTGTAAGCTAATTGCACAAACGACAAAACGTTTGTAACAAGTTGAACAGTATGTAACCGCGTTTTTAATACTCTCACGTAACAGATGATCTTTATCACTTTTTGTATGCCAAATGTATTATGTAAAATATGAGCAGTTTTAAAATATTTTTTTGTATCTTATGCCTGTTCGTGACTTGGATATGACATGACATCATTGACACTGTTTTGAAGCCGTTTTTTTTCGCAGCATTTATGACTGTGGAAACAAATGCGTCCTTGTTGACAAAGACACCTCACTTTTGGATAATATATTTTGCTATCTACCTCATTATTCTTGTGGTTTTAAGTGGACTGGATTCGATGCCCAGGTTCCAGGTTCAGTTGTTAAATATTGGGTTTTTCTATGAAATTCAAAGTAGCAGCTTGAAGATTGCATTTGTGCCTGATTAAGGCATTAGGCGTCTATTACATGGGACATAAACATATCGGTGAAATGTCAGTGTACATAAGTACCTACACCTCTGCCTAACCCTTCGGGGAATATTCCCCAAATACAATCTAATATATAAGAATCTCGTGTCACAGTGTTTGTTATCCAACTCCTACGAAACGGATTGACGGATCTTTATGAAATTTTTGTGTGTGAAATTTGGTAGGTCTGAGAATAGGTCGTAGACTATTTTTATACTCCTAGGTGATAAGCGGCCCTGTCCAAAATTTTTTTATGGCAAAACAATGTTTGCCGGGACAGCTAGTAATAATATAATATTATTATATTTGGTTATATTTTTTCACGTATTTCAGTAATACTTCTGAAATAGGCCGGTAAAGATTAGCCAGTCCATTTTTTTTTTAAATACTGGTAGCAGTATTTAAGTACCTACTAGAGTAGTCTTTATTCTATTATTTTTTGCCTAGGAAGCAATTGAGAAAAAATCTGCTGTTTATAAATCTTTCTAATTTCATCAAATAAATTCACCAGCCTCCGTTCGCGACTTAACCAACGACAATTTATTATGCTTATTACGAACTATTTTTGTATTTCTGGTCGTAACTCCTGCTCTTTTCCCCTAGGGGGACAAACAGGAATAAATTTCAATCTGTCCACATGTTAACGATGAGGGGACAAATGTACTAATTCCCCCCGTTGCTGTGTTTAGAGGGACAACCTGTTAAAAACAGCAGAGTGACCAAGAAGGCAAAAGAGTATAAATATATTTCTGCCTACGTTTTTTTTTGTTCACGACGGTAACCTTCTACCGGCCTATGGGGATTAGACCGGGGAGTGTGGGATTCTTACTCACTAAAACCACGTCCCGGTGGCCACCATCAGCACATGGAGGGGGCTACACTCCAAAATTTGTTCAGCGCCTGTTAGGCCACATCCCAGGGGAGGCTGTAACACTAGGTGAAAACAGGTACCTAGGTAGTAAATACTTAGTATAAGTACCTACATATTTAGTGCTTTCGCAAAAAAAGCTGATAGTTGATTGATGATTTTGTTGTAATGTCTACCTATGCAGATTTATTACATATCAATGTTACTATTGACTTCGCTAATCGATAAGCTCATTGACCTTTTAGTCTACAAATGTAAAATATTACTATGGCTTAATACCTTTGCAATCTTTCTACATGCAAAAAAAGTTAGAATTTACATACATTAAGTCTTGATTTACACAAAAATTTAGTGTTTACTAATCATTATTGATGCAAAAAAAAATATTTCAGGTCAAGGTCATTAATATTAACTTAAGTACTTATTGGTAAATATTAATAAATTAACTATCAGATATATTGTGTCATAATTATGTCCTTAGAACACCCAGATTTGATGTGTACATTGTGAATTGTTGTAAAGTTAACACCTTATTGTATGGTTAAATCTTTTCTTTCTGTCTTTTATTTAATACATGATGCATATTAGTAACCAAATCATATTACATACCTAAAAACAATATAAAAATCTTCGTAGTTATCATTCTAAGGTATTATTAAACTTACAATAAATTATGATGTTTGTCTCGGATGGTAATCAAACCTACGAAGCAGTACCTTAATCGCAGTGCAGTCAACCCTATAGTAGCTATCTTTTTGTATTTATTTGGCTTTTTCTATGCTAAGATAGAAATTGCCAAAAAATGCTTAAGTAAATAGATAAAATATAAAATATTGTTATAGTAGCTGTTTGCCGCAGTGTTACTCGCATCTTAAAGGAGTTTTGAAACAAAAGGTAACCTATGTCCTTCTCCAAGGTCTAATCTATATCTGTACCAAATTTCATCAAAATCGGTTCAGTGGTTTAAGCGCTACAGCGTAACAGACAGAGTTACTTTCGCATTTATAACATTAGTAGGGAGACTAGGGATGTTGAAATCTGTTCTAATCAGTACGATTATAATTACGTTCTAGACATAATTACGGTTTTACAAAATCTCTAAAACAATGTCATTAAAGTCTTCGGAGCTGTGTGGAGCAGTCACCAAAACTGTGTTATGATCATTAAAATTCCCAGCTAAGCATGCCACTGGTTACGATTAAGACATTGGATGGTTCGCCATTGCACACCAAGAGTATGTTGCGTTTGCGTGCGCGTAATTAGAAACGCATATTAAGAACACTGACAACCCTAGCCATTCTTTAGGAACAAGGTAACAAAGATGACACTATGACCCTAATCTTACATAATTCAGTTAATAAACCCGTTATTATATTTGATAACTTACTGTTTAGTGTTTACTTAAAACCATTGCGGTTTATAATTTGGTTGTAAAGTTTATATATATTTTTTTACTTATTATGTTTATTTAGTAATTAAGTATTCATGTTTAGGTACGTACCTATGTGTTTTGTGTAAACTTAAAAACTGTGTAGTGGTAAGCATAACTAATAAATATGAGGTCCTAACTTCGATTGCCGGGTCGGGCAGTGTTTGAGTTTTTTTTATTAGGAAATTGTCAGTATCAGATAAGAGTTTGGATTTGTGCCAGATTAATGGCAATAAACTCACCTCCTATTACATGGGACCTAAAACAAACCAGCGAACTGTGGGTTCATCAATACCCCACTGACTAACCCTTTGAGTAATATTAAGCATGATGGTATTACAAAAAATATTTAAGATGCGGAAAAAAACTAATTGCAGAATTCCGATTAGGAGCTAATAGATACAAAAATAACGTTTCAAAAGCAGATCAAATATGATCAATGATTAGTTTAAGTTTCGAATGCTATATCTTTTGCGTTAGAAATAAATAAAACAATAGAAGATCTTACGAAACTGCAATTATTAATAGACAGCTGTTGTCCGTTTATAATTAATTATATGTCAATATTATTTACGATTATTTACCTACTCACGTTTGGATTTGTTCGTCCTGAATACTTATCTCCTATATAAATACGACGGCGCAACGGTAATTAACAATAGTGTTAAACTATGAATAATGTGTTAAGAAAATTTAAATGGTTTGTACAAAAAATTAACACCTACTAGAAAAGATTAAGGCTCAATTTCCACTGGCGCAGTCGAAGCGAAGCGTCCGATATACTTACATTCGTATAATTGAATTATATCTCCATTAACACGCTTACAAAATATCTATAAAGAAGATGAATGCGTGTGACTACGCGCGTTTTTATGTATTCTTTATACAAAGGAGGTCATCAAAAGTCTATACAACTCAGCCAAATTTGTACCTGAGGTACATGACAGCTGTCAAGTTGACAATTTTTACTATGAAATCACTATGAAACTGAAACACAATATTGTGCCAAAATGGTGTGCATTTGATATTCCAAAACTGACACTGACAGCAGATGGCTATTAAGTTGACAGTACAATAAAAACACTATGAAACTGATACTAGTGTGTTAAATGGCGTGCGTTTTTTTTTTCAAATTTATAGTTATTTTTTCTCATCTCAGTTAATGGACATAGAATTCAATATACTAATAATGTTTAAGTCAAGTATAAATGGCGACGCTTCGCTTCGACTCTGCGCCAGTGGGAATTGAGACTTAGCTGGCTATAATGCAGCACTAAGGTTTCAGCGTAGTGTTTGTACCTATTACATAAGGTACTATCTTCGCGGTTGATTTTTCACCCTTATTCTGAATGATATTAGGTCGAAACTTGAGAGTTATGTTATCTAAAAAGCTAGATCATCATAATCCTAGCCTTTTCCTTCAACTATGTTTGGCTCGCCCCCCATTACGGGACCTTAACATACCCGCAAACTGTACATGTATATTAGTACCTACCTTTGCCTAAACCTTCAGGGATTACAAGCCGTGATGGTATGTTATATTACAGTCTAATAGGTATTCTGTCAACAGCAACCCAATTTCTGCGGAGAAGATATCCTAAGGATAAACAGGTTGTCAGGTTTTGTTTGATGATTTTCATAGATGTTCGTGTAAGACTGGTTTCATAGATATTAAGCTGAGCTATGACCCTTTTGGCACAATACCGAAATGGGTACTTAGGTATATTGTTAAAGTGTAAGTAAATATTTAATTATGCTTTTCCAATATTATTTACATACATGTGCCAAATTCCAAATACCAAAGTTACTCAATAGAAAAAATGACATGTTTTTATTAATTTACAACCATTTTGCAACTCCGTAAGAAATTAGCAATTGCGAAAGTGTCGCCGTTAAGTTTATAGTCTGCGATTATTTCAACCTGTGTCAAGGTTTGATAAACCGTCAAGGACTTGGAGAATGGTTATAAATCTAACGTTTTACGCTGAAAAAAAATTTGTTAATGGTGTTAAAATCGCAGCAGCCGAAATCATAAAACCATTTGAAGAAGGGTCAGGGTTTGAGACTACCGAAAAGTAGCGTCATTAAAAGGTCAAGATGTGTTTTGGTGTCTATTAAAACGTTCAATGTCATAGGAGAGCTATTGTACTCACAATGATAGGATAATGATAGGAGGATAATTATAATTAATTAGGCCTAGAGGTCGTTAACGCGATTGCTACGCTAGAGGTCCTGAGTTGGATTCTCAGTTCTAGCACTGTTATTTGGTTTTTAATGAAATTCTCAGTAGCAGCTCGGAGTTTGAATTTGTGCTTGGTTAGTGACGATAGGCTTGCTCCCAATTACATTGAACTTAATCGTCGTCAACCTGTCGGTGTATCTAATAGTACTCACAGGTCGATGACGACACACCTCGGTACACCTCTGCGTAATCCTTCAGGAAATACCGGCGTGATCATATGTTATGTTATACTGTAAGGCTGGTGAAGCCTGGGTAATTTACGTATACCAAAAATGTTGTTATGTGTCTGAAAAACCTAGATTTTTTTGGAAATAAGTAAGTAAAGTATCGTCTCCCTCCCGGGGAGGTATCAGGGTATATTGGACTCGTACCACACTTGCCTTCCTTTGTCCTATAGTCATGGCTATCAGATTCTTGAAATTTACCAGCTGACTGCTAAGTCTTTAAATTACATACTATGGAAGAAGAAATACAACGACAATGATAACGGTAAAGGAAAACAATGTAATATTTATTGATATTATTGATCCCGACGTTTCGGTCCCTTTACAGCGTCCATAGTCACGGGTAGACTGAAAGACTGAATGGTGTCAGAAATCAATATTGTTATTAAATCTGCTACATGGGTGAGAGAAATTATGTCCAGTAATATGTTTTTTTATATATAAGTAATATTAACGTCATCATAATTCTTTATATAATGTATAAACAAAAGTTAATCATACAATATTTTTTAAACATTATGTAGTCAGACAATTTCGCTACCATAAATATTATAAGCACATAATTATAATACGGAGTCATATAATAATAACACAGCTAATTTCTGTCAAAAAGTGTACTTAGGTAATAAAGTTAAATAAAATGATGGTTATTATATTTTCTTAATTCTGAAGTAGATATCTACTTACATTTGTATAACTAATCATGTAAGTAGGTACATTTAAATAACTTTGGCTGAAAAAAGAAACCACTGCGTAGACAGAAACAGTCATAGTTTTCTTTCAAATATTTTATGTGTGTACATTGTCTTCAGTGTAGTAAACACTGAAGAAAATGCTTCATTGTTTCGTTCAGCGCTGAAGGATAAACAAACACAGGACAATCGCGACGCATCGGCTCGGCGCACGAGTCATTTGACACGTGACGTAAAGAGCCGTTGACCGGCGCGGGCGCAGGCGCTTACTTTCACAACACCGACTGCAATCTACTTCTACTAAACACAGTTGCGAATAAGTAATACCTGCTTGAGGAAAAATACTGGTTATGAAAATAACCGGTATTTTAATAAAGGTATATTTAAAAAAAATACCCTAATAATGATGACAACATAAACAAAATACGATAAACTTACTAAAACGGCATCTTTCGTTAAAAATAAAACTGTATTTTACGGATGGAGGAAGGATTTCTACAATTAAGGTATCGTTGGAAGTTTTTTATCTGACTGTACAAAACAGCTTTTTTTATTGGTGTCCGAATCATCAGTGAAAGAAATATTAAAATGTGTCAATTCGGACACTGTGTCCCAATATATTGTGTCCGAATCGTCAGCAACTCAACTTACTCAGTGCGGAACGAATTCCGCGCTAATTGTAGTAAAATTGTAGTGTACGTATGGTGCTTAATTTATATTTCTTTTATATTATCCCTTCATACTCTACTGCAAGAGATTAATTATTAGCAACATAAGGCCTAAATAACTTCAACAACGGTTTTTTATTATTATTAACAAGTACCTGTAAACACGTCCACTTCCTGATCATAATTTAAATCAATAAAGAACAGTATCTACTGATTATGATTCGCAATTTGAATTTCAAATGTATCGAACGCACGGATATTGTCTATGGTATATTGAGTAACTCAGTATTATTACGGGGGCATGCATCTTTGACTTTTTGAATTCATATTACGCGGATTAGAAATTGTTTATTATTCGCTAAAGGTGAAGCAAAACTTCGTCATAAAACCAGCACACTCTATCACATACTTCAAAGTGTGTTATTTGGAAGTCTACCAATACACACTGGGCCAGCGTGGTGGACTATAGCCTGATCTCTCTTAATCTGACAACCGGCCCCATAACGGCCTGTAGGCATATTCGGCTAAATAGTTGCTGTGAGGGGCTTGTGGCTAAGTTATAACTACCTATGCTGATCAATCGATCTGCAAGGTTAAGCTGCGCTAGCTGCGGTCAGTCTATGGATGGGTAACCATTCTTAACACATCGATACCCCTTCGTGCCTCCGAGAGCACGTGAAGTCGTCGGTCCTGGTTTTCATATTCACACCAAGTATAAAAACCTGACATGTCTATCCTCAGGATATCGGTATTCCCCAGAAATTGGGTTGGGAATGTTTGGTGGCAGTTGCTTCGTGTAAAATACTAATATTCAGCCGGATCTGGTTAAACTGGAAGCCGAACCAAACTTAGGTAGAAAAAGACTTGGGGGGATGGTATTGCCTTAGTTTACTACGGTATTGTCAGCCATAAAATCCGAATCGGATGTAAATGTACCTTATCTGATGAAGCCGTTTTTACAATGCAATACAAATAAGTGGACACACACAATATAAACTCTCAATTTATTCGAGTGTGCCTAATCGATCTAGGGGTCGCAAATAAGGCTACTGACCGTGAGAACCTCGGCTCGATTTCTATATTTCTATGTCGACAAGTGTTGTAGTTGTTTTCTTTTATGATTCTCAGCTTATAGTTTACATCTATGCCCGATTGGTGAACATTAGGAACATTTTGATTTAATCCCGATTTGTTTTCTCTCGCTCTAGCGAGACCTCTAGGTCTTGGCTTCGATTCCCAGGTCCAGCAATGTAATTGGGTTTTTCTATGAAATTCTCGGTAGAGGCTCGAAGTTTGGATTTGTGGGCTCGACCTCGATTACATGAGACTTAAACATACTGTACTGTGGGTAGGTATACATTGGTACACCTCTGCCTAACCCTTCGGGAAAAACAGACAGTAGGTATATAGGTACTTTGTCAGGCTAACGTATAAAAGAGCGACTTAGACGAACTATATACCTATGTTACACCCAAAGATAAAAAACGCTCATTCATAATACATTAGATGAGCTTCAAAATGCAAGGAATTATAAAAACTAAATAATAAAAAAAAACTACTTAGAATTTTTTAGGTTGTTAGACATTTTTTGGTTGTTAGACTTTTTTTAAAATAAATACAAATATCTCGATGCCATATTGATTTCTGACATTTACGCGAATATTATACATTGAAATAAAACTACTTTTTACGGATTTTACTTTATCCGTGACCATGGACGCTGTAAAATGTGATAAAATCCGTAAAAAGTAGTGTTATTTCAATCTCGATGCCAGTTTAAATTAAAACAAAGCTTACAACTGATTATAATCAGTAGCAGCTTAATAACTTTCTAATATTTACAGCTAACTACGCGTTGTGGTCATTTATAATTGACCACAACGCATAGTTAGCTGTTTTTTCGCTCAAGGAGAGTTTTTGATCTTTGAGTGTAACATATAAACCTATATATTGTAGCATACCGACGAATTAGTGTGCAAGTACAGACGCCAGCAAGTCAAGCTATCCAAAACTGTCAAAATTTCCCAATTGAACATGAACCTTCTTACATCGTATGAAAGTTGAAAATCCATCAAAGAAATTTGACGAATTGGGGTAGCTTGATGTGCTGGCCTCTATACATTGGTGCAACTCTGCCTATCCCTTCAGGAAATAAAGGCATGATGGTATGATATGATTTTATTCGAAAAAACAACTTCACAGTCTCACGTCATCTCGCATATTTTTGACATTACCTTACATGCAGTGCGATTCACCTTCTATTGTAAGTTGGTAAGACTAACGACCTCTTACATAACTAATAACGCTGTAATGCTGTTATGCAAACCATCTCAAGCCTCACTAATCTAAGCCTTGCGATAAATAATCATCTACAATAACTTAACCAAGTAGTGATAGTTTTTTTTTATTAGGTAAGTACAGAAAATCCTCATGGATCCTCCATGGCAGGGTATAAATAAATAAATATTTTCGGGACATTTTTTACACAGCACCATCTAGTCCCACACTAAGCAGTCCTTGCACTGTGGGTACTAGACAATGGATATAATACTTATATATATATTTTTTTTGTAAATACATACTTATAATACATAAGAAACACCTAGACGAACACAAATACTCATGTTTAAACCACACAAATATTTGTGTCCTGTGGGAATCGAACCCCATGATCAGCAGTCCGGCACTCGAACCACTAGACCACAGACGCGTAATGTCGGACTCGTACCGACTAAAAACCACACTTGCCTTCACCTGCCCTATAGTCATGGCCATGGGATCCGCGAAATTCGCCACGACCATGACAGGCTGTGGTCCAACAGTCGCTGGACCCCGTCAAGCGAGGCGTTTCCTCACATACTCATACACGCCACAAGCGTGCCGCCTACTGGGGCCAATGTCTGGTCGGGCGGTGGAATCCCCCAATTCAACCGCCCGCAGGCAAGCAGTGATAGCCTAGTGATTGACCATTGGACTGTAGTCGAAGGTCTTGAGTTCGAATCCAAGGCACGCACCTTTGACTTTTCGAAATTATGTGCGTATTAATAATTAATTATCACTCGCTTCTGCGGTGAAGGAAAAGTGAGGAAACCTGCATGGCTTAGAGATTTTTCTAGACGGTATGTGAAGTCTGCCCACCCGCAATAGGCCAGCGTGGTGGATTATAGCCTAGTACCTCTCAATCGGAGAGGAGACCCGTGCCCAACAGTAGGACAGTATATGGGTTGATTATGAATAACTTAACATTATTGTACAAAGGCGAGCACATCAATCTACCCCAATCTGTCAAATTTCTTTGATAGATTTTCAATTTTAATACATAATTCATATTCAATTGGGAAAATTTAACAGTTTTGGATAGCTTGACCTGCTGGCGTCTGTAATATCTGTTACTGTTTCACTCTCATCCCAAAGAACTTTTTGATAAAAAGTAGCCCATGCCCTTCTCCAAAGTCCACTATCTGTATATCTAAATTCATCAAAATTCGTTTATCGGTTTAGACGTGAAATCGTAACAATTAGATAGGACCCGTGACCATGGACGCTGTAAAGGGTCCGAAACGTCGGGATTAATAATATCAATATACGCGATAAAATCCGTAAAAAAAAGTAGTTTTATTTCAATGTATAATATTCGCGTAAATGTCAGAAATCAATAAATTAGATAGGAGATACTTTCGCTTTGATATTATTAGTATGAATTTACCTACGTACTTAGAAGAATAATATTATTAACTACTTAACAAAATTTAAAACTGAATAACTATAAAATACGCAGAGGGGTTTGGCAGAGGAGTTCCTAATATAGAGTAGGTGAACTTAGACATAATTTTGGGAAATTCCACTGTGATTGGGTAAAACTAAATCACCACGGATAGGTACAGTCAACAACCCCCGTCATGTGCCTTAACAGGTGTCGCACAGCGGGGTTCTGGGGCGGTCTGTTAAGAGGACACAGTGCCTCCATGTGCTGATGGTGGCCATCGGGGTGGGTTTAGAGGGTAAGAATCCCACACTCCCCGGTCTTACCCCCGTAGAGCTGTCTCCTTTTGAAGGTTTCCCCCCGTAAACCAATAAAAAATAAGTTACATTCAACAACATCACATCAAGTTAACACAAACTGTCAAATTTTCTCATTCGATTTTAAACTTAACCGTCAAGATTTTAAGGTTTAAAATCAATTGGAGAAATTTGACAGTTTTGTATAACCTTGATGTGCTAGACTGTACATAGCTAGAATTTAATAAAATTGGAATTTATCAGAAGCTAAATAAGCTATTAATTGTAGAATAAAAAAAACAAAGTTCAATGCTCTTCTGTCCCTTGGATTCCCTTACTCATTCTTGACCCAGAATGACTTCACAAGTAAATTATGCAGTACGTCAACTAGCTGTGTGATGTTTACACGACCGTGCAAATACATGGATTAAATTCTTCAATATTTTGAGTTTAATTATATCAATATTTATAGCTTTACAGCTATCCATCGTAGGTACCTATTTGGATAGAGCTAGGTAAAATTCTTAGCATAAGTCAGGATCTAACTGTTATCCGGGAAACATTATGTACTTATCTGTAGATATGGAAAACACTGTAGGTACATACATTTTAAGGAAAGTAAATTGTAACTTGTATTGAACAAAAAATATGGCACGTATATTTATAAGAGAATATTAATTTTAAGACGCCTTCACCACCGTCGTACAATACAGTATAATTTGGTATTCTACATAATCTTCAATAATATGTCCCAGATTTTAAATTATTTTGTAATAAAATGAGATAAGGTAGCTATAAGAATAATCAATTCAGCAACTTCAACTCAATAGCTAGAAAGCTATTGCTGTTTAAATGTCTTGCACAAGAATCACGATCACGGCGCTATTTACTAATATTAATGATATTACAGGATAAAAAGTTATCAGAAATGGCAAAATGTACTGCCTCATTAATCTAGCGGTCGTTTTGGATTTGTGTTCCGGTTAATGGCAATGGGCTCGCCCCTATTACATGGGACTTAATATACTCGGAGCTACCTTTCACGGTGATGATATTATTGTATTATGTAATATCCCGATTTAAATCTTTGATATATCAGAGAACGTTTTCTTTTGAATAAGCGAGGCTACATAATTCAGATGCAGTATTTTTTTAGCCTATTTCTATACATTTTCTGTCGTGTTTGCATGAAATACTCAAAATAGCTCCACTGTGATATAGACCAAGACCAGGCTGCAGCTAAGCTAATTTTCATTCATAGATACGCAATCATCACCCTGTGGAAGCACTCTTTAATTAACACCATGATTTTTTTTAAACCAAGCCACCGACACACATTTTAGCCATCCATTTACCACTTTTTTTGTGTGATATGAACTACTTACCCGCTTGTCTTATATACAGTTTTACACTATATAAATGAAGTGTATATAAGTGAAAGGTAGCAGCGTACTGTCGGTCAAGGAGGTCTACAACGATGTTCTACATACATAGTTATCAGATTTATGTTATTTAATCGGTTACAGACCAAATTAATCTTATAGGTTTACGTTTAAGGTAAACGCAGCAGAAAATATGGTAAATTGCAGTTGCAAATTGCAACACCTAACGTTATAATTAAGAAAATTTATAGCTTGGAAAATCCATTTTGATTTATATTAGTACATTGTTAATAACAAAATCTCATTTCATAAATGGTGTTGCAGTACAATAGAAATGGTAACTGACCATTTCTGTATACAAAAAAACGTTTAAATACACAACATTAGATGATTGAGTTGAGATACTAATGATTGCTTAAAG
Organism: Acronicta alni; assembly: GCA_964056405.1. Classification (NCBI taxonomy): domain Eukaryota; kingdom Metazoa; phylum Arthropoda; class Insecta; order Lepidoptera; family Noctuidae; genus Acronicta; species Acronicta alni. Next base: position 12,057,292 of record OZ043918.1, read on the forward strand.
GTCATTTTCGTTTGGCAGAATGAGAAAATTTAAAAAGATTACATACCTTGATCACCATCCCGCGCGCTGGATATTGTAGCCACACTATTTCTTTTCCACCACACTCAGCTCGGTGTTACACAAGCCATAAGATCCGCGAATGAGATGGAATATCCGCCTAATCAAAAATTATCACGAGGAGAATACGACATCTCGACTCGCTCGCGTACCGGTTATACGTCAACAGTTTTTCGCGACTACCCCCAGATTATACAAGAAAAAAATTGATGTATTGAAAGTTGTTCCAAGGTAGTAAAAAAATGTTTCGTCTAGAAATGAATTTAATTAGAGAAAAAGTTTCGTTTAGAAATTATATTTTACCACTATAGCTAATATTAGCAAACAAGGAGTAGTTAATTAATACGTAAAACAATAATATTATTAAATATAAGATATGAATTGATCATAAATAAACGATTGAATAATGGAACTTGATTCCGGAACCGGAACTCGTCTTTCGGAAGTTTCTAGAAGAAACTATACTTTGCTTCAATAGATACTACCTGTTTATGTTAACATTAGCAAACAAATCAATACAAGGCTAATTCCTGATTGTTAAATAACTACTTAGAAGATTATATTTTATAAACATTCAAAGGCAATATTATAGGTAATAATTTTATTCCCAATAACCATAATACCGTGAAACAAGCCTATGTACGAGTTTACTTTAGGTACAGACGCCAGCACATCAAGCTACCCCAATCTGACAAATTTCTTTGATTGATCTTCAACTTTAACACAAAGTAATAAGGTTTGTTTTCAATTGGGGAAATTTGACAGTTTTGGATAGCTTGGCCTGCTGGCGTCTGTACTAGTCAATGAATTCATCAGCTTATCCCATTGTAAGGCAACAAAGGAGACAAGATCGACTTTTTTTTAAAGATGTATTTTTTTTAAGATCATCGTTAAAGGTTTAGTTAGATTGGCAAAAACTAGTAATTATGATTGAATAATAGGCGACAATGTTAGGTCTAGGTAATTTAATAGAAACTAAGGTGAGGCCGTCGTTTAAGGTCAAATCTAATTGAATAAATTATGTAATATTCTAGGATTTTAATATAATCATGATAAAATCTAGATAGATGTAGTATCACTTTATATTATTTATCTTTTCCTTTATAAATATGCAAAAGTATTTATGGATATTATGCCAGAAACATTAGAAAATTAATTTCCCTTGCTTTACCAATACATGGAAACCTGCAAAGTTGTACGTAAATAAATAAATATTATTTTAAGTATCTATATATCCACATAAATAAAAAGAAACATTGTCGTTTAGCTCATCAGTTGAAAACGGCTTGACCGATTTGGCATTTTTTTAAATATGTTCATATAATATGTCAGAATAAGGTCTTAGGGAAAGAAAAATTGGAAGGTACCCGGATAATTGGGTACTAATTTCTAATTTCCTAATAATATTATCAGATAGTTCTTATAATAAATATAGTAAGTATGCCACATTTTATGTGTTGTGAAGATTTTTTATATTTTGTGATGAAGATGGCGTTCGAAACTAAATTTCAAAGTGGTGTCCATATTTAAATTTAATTTTATTCCAAATAACGCATTACATAGACAGTATCCTTGTCCTAAAGTGATACTCGTGTACGCATCGTTTATGAAGTTTTTTTCTTATGGCAATTGAGTCGATGGTAACTATTGAGCCATTGATGATAATGAATAGCTCGTTTATGTACTCGTTTAGTAATAGATCAACACGTAGACACACGATGACAGTCATCTGTCAAACTGACAGGTGAAACAATTGAAAAAAAGATTAGTGTCATTAAGCCGACAAATTTATTTATTTATTGACCTTCTGGTCCAAGAACTGTAGCTATGTTTAGAATAGACTATTAGAAGAAGAAAAAAAGACGCGTTTATTGGCACAGACAATAATAAAGCCATTTGTTAAAAATATGTAGGGCACTATTAATTAGTAAACTATGTCCATGTTAGTAGCCAATTCTGGGGCAGATTATATTTTTGGTTTAGTGATAGCTTTGTGTGTTACAAAGTATTTTTTAAGCCCCTTTTTGTAACACCCAAAGGCCTCCCACCTCGTAACAGTCCAGGATTTTCTGACCTGGGCCTCTTCATACCACTAAGCTTCCTTCTTTACTGAGCAGTAGGATGATACAAACTGACTTTAAAACAAAAATGAAACATTCTAGTGATGTGACATTGAACCAGATACTTACTCAAATTATCGAAGGAGTTTGTTCTACCGCGTTTTCTTCCTAAAACACGGAAGCGGTTTAGAAGTTGTGTGCATGGAAAAAGTACAAATCTCAAGTCTACTTGAATTGACATGCATCTGGTAGGCTGGTTAAGGATGTCGAATTTAACGCATTATTTGATAAGGAAAATTTTATGGTTTCATAATTTTTACGGATTTTGATAGTTGTATTTTCATCGATGTTTTTACTTAAAGCCGATAATTACATTCACATTGCCTATGCAGAATGTTCTAGGTGCCTATTGAACATGATTACCGAACTCAAACGACCCCGAATCCTATTTATATAGACTATTGATATTAAATAGCAAATTATCTGTTGTAGCAACGGTTACGACTGAATGTCGCAATAAGTCTGCCAAAGAGAGTCAGCGACCAAGAGATGACCTCTAAAGAGCAGATTATACACGGTTCTTGTGCTTCACAAATGTTTTTTTTTTCTATTATATTAGTAAAAAAAGATACAACTGAATTACCTGTTTATGTAATAAAATATACAGACTTACGGCTTCAAATTTAGTTCGGTCTGCTCCTTTGGCATCCGCAAAATTGCTTGGCTAGGTAATCATTGGTCAGATAAAGTAGTTAATAGGTATATCGCACTTGGCAGGATTATGCAAGGATTCCATTTTTAAATCATACGTTCTCCCGTCACCTTCTACAACGGATACCCTAATATACTACCCGTAGAGCCATTGAATCTGTTTGCTTACTTTAACGTAAGGACAGGTATAGGGATCTCACGAAGGCCTCTATGTTAATGATATAAAGTCCAAAATTCAATAATTTAAAGGACTTCTTGAGATAGATGTCTATACCTACAACCAAAAACTGTTATCTAAGTACCTTGTACATACCTTTATATATCTAGTGTTGTAAACCACGCTGTAATAAACATTTGTATTAAAACCGCAAGTAATCACTGTTATTGCACACCGTACTCTAAGAATCACCGTAAATTATGATATTTATTCTTCTAAGATGTACCTACTTATTAACCGTTAAGCTGAGGTTAAAGGTCGTACGTAACTCATAACTATAGTTGTCGCAAAAACATTAGGTACTTATGTGCGTGTATATACATGGAGTTTCATTAAACGCCAAGTTAAAACGATACTAACCACAAACTTAATTTAGAAAATGCTTTTGACAGACCCATTTGTTTAATTCCAATAAATGATAAATATACCATATCCTTCATTGGAAAGAAAGAAAGACTATCTTTTGCAATCAGATTTGTTAGGTAGGAGGTTGTGTTTTTACCTGTGTACCTACGAGTACCTCCTCGTTGCATGTTACCGTTTTTTCCACAACCTTCGCCCAAGCTCTCTTAGCTTGTGCTTTTCATCAATGTCCTATGGCGAACCACCTCGGACGTAACTGGACGTCAGCCGTTTCCATGATCATTCCTGGTACGTCCACAGCATCTTGGTAGTACGTAGTACTTCTAAGATATATTACGAGCGGAGGACACGCAGTTTCTTCGCACATTGGCGCTGAACTTTAAAAGCAGGTTAGCTTGTAACAGCAGAATACTAAGTTAGTCTCATGTTAGAGGCAATCAACTAGTGCTTAATGTACCTTGGTGATTTGTGAGCGAAACGTCCATATTACCGCGCAAACCGCATTCAGCCATGATGTGGTAAACTTAAACGATGATTATGATTGAGAGTTATTTCGCGCAGTTCTAACAACATATTCCTGCCGCACTATTAAGCACGGTACTAACTTAGTGGTGTAGCATGTAAAACAGGGTATTCACTTACAGGTGTGGCATGTAGTGTATCGGATATTGTATCAACCTATACTAGTTTTAACGCACGGTCTCTCGCCAACGTACACACATGATACTGTATCAGACACATTGCATGTTACACCTGTAAGTGAGTACCCGGTTTAATGTATTTGATATTGTATCAACGTAAAAGTTAAAACGCCTACGTTAATAGCTCGCGCAAACGTACTTAATACAGTATTAGGCACATTATATGCTACGTCTCTAAGTGAGCACCTACCCTGCTTTAAATGTAGTGGAGGTATCGTTTGCCAATACAATTACGTCATTTGGGTTAAAATTATAATGAAATTTATGACAATAACTATATAAGTAGTGTTTGTTCCGTTGTCCGGTTACACCTAATCCGATGTTTGTTTTTGCTTGTTTTATCGTGAAGTGGTATCTAATATTAAATATGAACAGGCAAAAACGGGCGTAGGTGTCCTTCCTTGCGTATATAGGTAGATATATTTACAAATAGATATCAGAAAGCTGTCCTAGTTTTCAATAGATATTTCGAGAATTGTAATCATGCTGGAACACCGTCAAGTTTATTCGATTAGGTACAGGAAGGTGCCTAAAAAGATAATAAATGTCGATTTTTAAGTGTTGTTTTTCTTATTTATTTACACTGGGTACTACTATTTATTCAATTAAATATGAATTATTTTACCTTTCTGAAATACTCTGAATTACCTACTGGTTTTATAAACAAAGTACATACATAGTTTCATTAACGAACACTTGGAAAAAAATAGGGCATATCAAGAATAAGAATAAGTATTTCTGCGAATGAGTCCAAAAGTAGAATAGGGCATTTTAAGAATGAGGCATATCGCGAATAAGTCCATAAAGGACTACAGGTTATTTCGCGAATAAGTCCAATGTCCACTAAGCCTTTAGTATAATCACAATATGATTCGGCACACACGACTACACAACGGTCATACATATTTCTAGTACAGTGACCTCGCCTTGTACCGAGAAGCTTTTCGTACACCTAACCTAGAGGTCAGCAGAATCATATATCCCCCTGGTTAGGATTGCCACTAGCCTTCTGACAACTAAGTAGGAACTTTTATCCTTCATGGATGGCAATTTTTATGGAAAATTTTACCCATGTCGAGAATTTAATAAAATTTGAGAAACAAAATTAAAGAAAACGATATAGGTACATTTCAACTGTCGAGTACCGGTATTCCGGATCACTAAAAATATGTTTCGATGATAATGTGTATGCGAACAAAACATATCCGAGCAAGCACTTGGCTGCTATGTGAATAATCTTTGGTTCTAATAGGTGCCTTCGAAAACAAGAAGCTTGAAGCAGAAATTAGCTTATATAGGTTCTATGAGAAAATGAATGTGCAAAAATATTGAATCTGACCAGTTAGATTCGATGATAAAAATCATCAATCTAATCATCAAAGCAGCTAAGATAATTTTAGTCTTAACTGTTATTTTAGGCTTATTAGCCATGATTTCAAAAACGCTACCTTCAAGCTCCATCGGTAAATGTGAACTAACCTTATAACGATGGAACGCGCAATTAACTAATAGCTTACTAATCAAGGACGTTAAGTGTCTTTAAGTAGTTATGAGTACTTTTTAGAATATTAATTATAATCTTATATATCTACTATACATAAATTTGTAATTACTCATTTACATTGCATCAATAATCATCATAGCATTGTTAACAAATTGACAATGCACACAAGGTTTCATTAAGTATTTAATGTTAGACATGAAGTTAGTTAAATAAAGCTTAATATATGCTTAAGCACGGATCATTAGAATTAAACAGAACACATGAGTTTTTATCTATAAATAATTTACTAATACCTTCTTAATAGAGGTTTACCTTTTAATGCAAATTCGTGCAATTTTAAAATGGGAGCAGATAAACCTGTAATGAAAACTAGATAAGTGTGTAATATTAAACAGTTAGAGCCAGCAGTAATTAGAGCAATTATAATGAATCGGGTTAACGTTTAAATATCATGTAATTGAGTATGAATACGTTTAGTTAAAGCTTTACTTACTTAGTTTATTACAAGGCGTTCTCTCACTTGTGCAGGTAAGGTTAACTTAATTATTTATAATAATAATATATTCGTGAAGTAGGGATATTTTTTTGTTACTTACCTAGACATTGCTGTCCCACTCAAAATAAAAATAAAAATAGTTTTATTTTCATATAAACCATATACAGGCACTTATGAAATGTCGAGTCTAGGTGCACGGTTCCAAATTAGTCGTTTCCTATGGAGAAGATCCAGCAAGAAACTCCATGGTTACTCTTTTAAATTATAGTTGTTTACAATGATGTTTGTTACAATAATATATAATTATAAATTGCATACTTACATGAGTGGACAATTAAGGAATGTTGCGAAGATTACAATTAAATAAAATACAGCTAGGCATAAAAGAAAGTTCTAAACAGTTCTCCGATTTACAAAGAGTAACTAATAAACTATATAAAGCAACTGACAAAACACTGATTAGCAAAGCCCTCCCTGGGGTACTTCGAGGTACTACTAGACATAAAATATTTTTTGAATAGTATGGTAGAAGTAGAAACCTTAATTTCTATCACTCTCGCGAATGTCAATACACCCAACTTTTTAATTAGGTACCTAGACTATTATTTATTATCTAAATATTTATTATGTAAATTGTATATCAATAATCTATACAAAGCTTTTCTAGCTCAATCAGACCAAAAGTCCTTAGCGTTTAAAATTTATTACTGCATCATTACCCTAATGGTCGTATGCGCGATGCTACGCTGAGGGTTCGAAAATGTTATTGGGCGTTGCTCTTCTACGTTCTCAGTAGCAGCTCGAGGTTTTAATCTGTGCTCGGTTAATGGCAAAACCTGGCTCGTCGCCATCATTGAACCTAAAATATACATAATAGCGGAACTGGGTGTACATAAGTACACACCTCTGTATAACGCTTCCGAGAAGAAAAGCGTGATGCCGTGGTAACTAAACCGTATACATGACGACATCTGTGGTCTAATGGTTCTCGTTTTGGATTGCTGATCAAGAGGTCGTGGGTTCGATTCCCACAGGACACAAAACTTTATGTGTTGAACATAAATGTTTATATATATATATATATATATATATATAGTAGTTTTAATATATTTATGTTTATTGTTTAATTTAATAGGTAGGTACATTTTATCCACGTTTATTTTATCTTTTATTTATTCATGTTTTCTGTGTCCGTGTGTCACTGCTCGGGTGCCAACTGAAAACCAGCGCTGGGTAATAAATACGCCCAGCATAATCCTGAGCTGGCAACCCATTCGGGACAAGCATGCCGACAGCACATTATACAGTGATCCTTGTGGTCTTTTATGTTGTTACATTATCTTAACTATGTGTTGTACGGACCTTTTCCGAATAAATGTGATTTTCTTTCTTTCTTTCTTTCTATATAAAATAATGTATCTAAAATGTTTTAATAATGATAAATTTAATGTTTTATCAGAATCTAACAAAGCATTTCCTTGTTCCAGATGGGTTGCCGACTGACAATCGTGGACGATGTCCTCAACAGATCCTTCTACAAACTCGGGCTGGTCGTCGGCAGACAGCCGGGCTACTTCATCATCATCCCGATTCTCCTCACACTGCTCATGATCACAGGCTACCAAAGAATCCACTATGAAATGGACCCAGAGTACTTGTTCTCCCCCGTTAGTGGGCAGGGAAAATACGAGAGGAGAATTGTAGAAGAAAATTTCAAAGTTAATTACTCACATAGGTTTAATGTTGGGAGAATAACACGGGCAGGTTAGTATTCACTGTATTTATTTGTTCTCATCATGAAGAATAGACTATCGTTCTTCTTTCTCCGAGCCTTTTCCCGACTATGTTGGGGTCGGCTTCCAGTCTAACCAGATGCGGCTGAATATCAGTATTTTACACGAAGGGACTGCCATCAGACCTCCGCAACCAAATTTTTGGGTAATGCCGATACCCTGAGGATAGATTGGTTGTCATTATTTTTGGGCTTCTGACTATCACTAACGATTGTCATAAGTGTTGATATGAGAACCAGGACTGACGGTTTTACGTGCTCTCCGAGGTACGGAGGGGTCTCGATGTGTTAAGAAAGGTCACCCATCCACAGACTGACCGTGACTAGCGCAGATCGGTTGATCAGCTTAGTTATTACTTAGCCAGGAGCCTCTCAAGAATCATTCATCATTCTCACAATCATTCTCCTGTCACTATTTGAAGCTGAATCTCAACGGTTATGTACTTTCACGTTTTTTCCTTTTATATCCTCAACCCTTAACACCTTCTTGGTAATATACTCTTTTATTTCTCCGCATCACCAAGCCTGAACTAGTCAAACAAAAGCCATAAAAAAACTAAGCTTAAATGTTTGTTCCGTAAACACAATTTCTAAAGAAACTGCGGTTAACCGGTCACTCTCGTCATTTCGTTGTCAGCCTTTTTACGTTAAGGCTAAAAAAATGCCATTTAAACGTTGTATCAAACAATGCTTTAACATATTTGGCGAATCGTTGAACTCTTATTTGGCATAAGTACACATTTTTGCTGAAGCAAAAACTTTGTTGGCTGGATTTTCGACCGGATCGTTTAACCAGAGTGCCGATTCAAATAAATGAAACGGCTGCCACGAAATATCTACGACTTCCTGGGCAAGTAACTGTATGAGACTCCATTTGTGTCGCAAATTACGAAATATATTTAATACTATACGGGTCACTGCTAATCCGTCCGTTTGACGACACGTTTAGTGTATTGGTTAAGCGATCAATTTTAGCGCCACGTGTGGCGGTTCAAAACCCGCACGGATCCAGTTCATCCCCAGAAAGTTTAAATTTACTTTACAATGTCGCTTGCATAGCCCATTTCAGTAAGGACACTACTCAAAATGACAAAGTTATTTTATGTTTAATATACTTACCAATATTATGCCATAAGTTAATTAAATAAGCGTGTTAATAACTGATTTTATTCTTCCTCTAGGGCGATTCGGCAGAGTGATCGTCGTAGCCAAAGACAACAACACGAACATGCTGCGAACAGAAGTGTGGAAGGAGTTGCGACAGCTTGACGAGCTGGTACAGAACATGACGGTGACCTTGCCCAACGGGGAGACCTTCACGTACCAGGACGAGTGCGCGCGATGGGAAGGACAATGCTTCGTCAACGACATTCTCAATTTGGACAAGATTATCGGTGAGGTAAGGATCAAACCATAATTATAGTGGGGTACATTAGTCTTTTCGATCGAAGATCCAACCAAACCAGGGCAGTGAGCCTCGCTCCCAACTTGCTGACTGTCTGACCTGTGACTATAGCTATTACCTAAGTAACGTGAAAACCATATCAAAATTCGTTATGTAGTTTAGAAGAAGTGCGTATAAACAGAGAGAAGACGTGGACAGCGACTTTGTTTCACTATTTAGTGATTAGGTACCTACTTAAGTCATACTGACACAGTCGAAGCAAAATATGAATAATGAGAACTAAACAAAAATAGCTAAATTACTGATCTGTTCGGTCAGTCTGCAAGATTAATCTGCTCTTGTTTTGGTCACTTCCAAGATAGCCCTTTACAAGTCATCTAGACCATTCCACAGCATCAGACTCAATAGTCATAGACCCTATACCTAGACATACCTATCAGTGTATAGTGTATAAGTTTAATTAGCGATGAAATGATGAAGATCAACGTATAAGAACACATAAGTAACGGATACCCAAAAGTCTAAAATTCTGATAATCCATTTAACTATAACATAATCGGTATTTCGCTATAATTAGCCATACTATCGTTAGAAGAAATTATACTCCCAGCGACAATTATTACGACTGAAAGGTTGTTGAATAAGTGTTACAAAATAACAATGCAACTCAAATACGCCTGGCACATTTCCAGTCTACATTTACGATACTACATAGTTCACTATAAGCGTACCGAGTTCCCGATAAACAATCTTCCGTTTAAGCTTGTTAGTAGTCCCCTAATAGAATTCTCGAAGATTCATATTGGACTGATTCAAATTGTTGGCCATCTGCGTTCTTGCATAATATTTATTATAATCTATTTGTTTACATCCTCTCCTGGACATAGTGCTCTCAAGAGGCTGGTTATAGGTTATTTAACTATCTCTTTAGCACGTAGGTAATATCATTCCGGAATTCATAGTGTTCTATAACTACGCTTTTGAAAACCTGCAAAAAGGAGGCTTTCTTTTCTGCAGCTTCAACTTATTTGTTGACTGGTTAACAGAACATTATCATTTCAGCTGAATTCATTAATTTACCCAAGTGCATACATAAATAAATCAGTTTCACTACGCCTACATATCTGCTTGATTTTGTCCAAAACTAGCTAGGCAATCTTAACGTAATCCAAAACGAACAAATTAATATTCCAACATTGATGCTGCTACAGTTAGTCAAAGATGCTGCTGCTTAAATATTTTGCCAATAAAGTATGGTTTTCATATTAAACCAATTTCATTTGGAAGAACTCGTTCATGGTCTCTAGGTTTGACATTACCTACATTTTCTTTTAACTTATTTGGAGATTTTCTCGAAAGCAGGTGAAGCGTGTAGAAATTGAATCCATGGCGACTAAATTCCAGTGTCAAGTTTATTTATCAATTAGCAAAATCATTATAAAATTATTATCAAATGTTTGATGTTGATTATGAAGAAAAAAGTAGTGATAGACTAGTTATAAGACCATTGGACTGCCAAGTCAAAGGTCTCGAGTTCGAACCCAAGGCACGCACCTCTGACATTACTGCCACCCCACCCTAGGCTAGCGTGGTGGACTATAGCCTAATCCCTCTCAATCTGAGAGGAGACCGTGCCCAGCAATGGGACCGTTTATGGATTGATGATGATGAATGGATATCATAAACGGTCATCAGTTATTGCCAATAAAGCCAATAAATAATTAATTATTAATAATGCCAATAAATAAACTATTATATAATAGTTTTGCCTAATGGAAACAGACAGTGTCTAAAATGGAGCATGCAAATCAAGTAAATAATCCTTCGATCTCTTCAGCGACCTTAGATCATAACCTAAGTCAAATATAACGACTAAATGAAAACAATAGAGAGCGGTCCGGAGATAGTAGGTACCCTGTTGAACAAAGCACGTGGAAATGTATACAGGTTTGTAAAACGGAGACCGGTGTAAATGTCCCATATACATAAGTAAATATCAACAAAGTGCTTTCGTTTTCTTTTCACTTTCTCCATTTCTTGAAGTTACAAGTGCGTTGGTATTTGTACGCACAAATACCAACGCAGCCCGCATTTTAATGAATAGTCAGAAAATGAATATATTTATTTTACCATTTATACAAAACAAAGTCGATAACTACCTCATTAATCTAGTAGTCGTAAACGCACTGTTACGTTAGAGGTCCTCGATTCGATTCCCATGGATTTTTCTATGAAATTCTCAGTAGCAGGTCGTAGTTTCCATTTGTGACCAAAATTTTAGGTTAAAAAAAAATAACGGTCCCTATTACATGGGACCTCAACATAGCGGCATCTGTGTGTGTACATTGGTACACTTCTGCCTAGCCCTTTGGAAAATACAGGCTCGGTTTTGTGACCAATCCAGCTTATTGTCATAACGTCATACGATGATATGACGTGCTGACAATAAGCTGGATTTGTTTTTGACAAAACCATTAGGTACTCGCGTTGCTTTCAAAGGTCAATTAGATCATAGGTAGTATCCTATAGATTGGTACCGATCTATATATGTACGCCGACGCCAATATGGTTCGAAATAAATAGCCTTTTTTCGGCGTATGAAATTTCGGAATTTCACACTCGTGAATAATCTGATCAATCATTTCTATATAATAGCAATACCGACATCTTTCCGTACCGTGGAGACTTATATGGGCTTGAGACTCCGAAGTATCTAAGTACTATTTACGTCTTACGCATTCTTACTACATAAATGTAGGTATTTCAAGGTCAGGGTTTAACTGAATTGAAATTAGATTCGGTATTGAATATAAATAAAAGCGTACAATATTTATGTGTTTCGCAAACCAATTTCACTTTTATACCTTGATAACCGACCGTATCGGTACATAACTTCATGCAATATGGAGTTCTTACGTGCGTGATTAATCGACAAGCTATGAAAAAGAGGAGCAAAAGACGTGTAGGGTGTCCACTTTCAAGAGGTATAATATCAGGATTATAGAGATGATAGATTATAGGAACGGTCACGTTGTCCCGAATTTCTTAGTAGTTTACGTCAAATTAATGATATCAATAAAATTACTATTTGTCAACAATTGTATTTACTTAAGTTTATTTTGCTATCATTAATTTAGATATCGCAGCCACACTTCCACTTATTTACTAGACAGCACTGTAGTTATAAAACATTACACATTCAAAGTTTCATTAACAAGACTGGCAAATAGGAAATGAAATAGATTCTTAGGCGTCTGCAGTGTCGATCTATATAATTCGCACACAATTTTTTTATAGCATTTAAATTATACCTACTAAAACTTTGCGAATTTCAAACAAAGTACACAGAATATTTCTTTCAAAGTCAAGTTCAAATCAATTTGTTATTTTCCTACCGTCAATAAAACGTTATCAATGGCGAACCATGTCAATGACACTAGCACCAGGAAATTCGCTCCAATACCATGGGGTTTTAACACCTGTTTTACATTCATGCCGAATTCTGCACGACTATGCCATATTGTTTGAGTCAAGGCAAGGGAATCGGTGATCCTCCAATGAATCACGACAATTATACATGAAACATTATACAAACAATAGACAGTTACACTCACCGCAGTTTCGATCATAGGAATTATTCGTTTCTGACCGCAGACCACTGGTACTACTTGTATTGTTTGAAAAAATGTAGGTACATTTAATAATAAAAGATAAATTATTTTTTAAATGTGGTAATATGGATATACAGGGTTGTTAGTAATAACTGTAAAAACTAATAACTCCGCAGGACTGTATTGGTCACATTTTTTACTAACAACATAATTATGTAGGTATGTTATATGAATACCTATTTACAAAACAATAAATTTACCAAAAATACTCAAGTTTTTGTTGTACCTACTATCTGAAACTTTCCTAGTCTGTATTTTATAGCAAGTACCCCCATTCCCGAATTTTGCAATTCACTGTTTATTTACCTTCACTGTTGATTTATTTAAATCTTTTTAATTATTTAAGGAAGTAAAATCTGATTAAAATTATTAAAAGTATCTACTAGTTTTATTTAATACGTTAGTAATATAGTCCTTCAAGATTATTATCTAATTTTTTACAAATAACCTTGTTTAGGTAACCTAATCTACTCAATAAAAAAATGTTGTCGTTTTGTGCTTATGGGTTAGCCGGGCTCGTACCAACTAAAAGCCGCACTTGCCTTCCATTACCCCCAATTTGGGCCATGGGACTGGGCACATGACAGCCTAGCTAACCTGCTGATTAGCTAATTAATAATAAATACCACACATGATTTATTATTGTACGCATTATAATCCAATTGATAATCGCGCTCCCAAATTCCCAATTGTCGTGGCTGACAAAAATGTGACAGATGCGCACGATGTCCCGCTAAAAACTGGGTTGCCATTGAAAACAGTCCCGAGATTAAAGTTACAGTAGCAAGCAAGTATGTACCTACATAATTATGCATAGAGTAGCACACTCTGGCTTACATCACACCATCATAATGTGTCCATCCTTCCCATAAAGAGAACAATGACAAATGGCACCACACGCAATTTTGTTACGGTGTAACTTTCAGTTACTGCAATATTAGGCAAATACACGCTTCAAGATTACACGCATACATTTGTAGCAATCTTTCTATTGTTATTGAAATTACAATAAAACATACTATACCTCATAAAATACATACAATTAGCCGGTTTCGTAGCGCAACAATGTGTCATCCGTCATTTATATTCTAAGCATCCTCCCAAGAAATCTTGTAACCACAAGGATTCGTCATGTCTTGTGCGAATGGAAATTCTATGTACGTGTGATTAGACTAATGTCATGCCTTCACAAAACATTGACTGTCCTATATGTTACTAGAAAAACCTTTACCTTTACATTGAGAAGTACTTTTAAATCGTTAATTACCTTCGTGGAATAATTTTACATCCTAGCTCTTTTCCGACGTATGCCAAGGGCGCTACTACTACGCACTATTTACTCCACACTATATGCATGCTGTGAGACAGTCTGGGTTAGATTCAAATCCATCATTTTTGTACCGAATCGGAAACATCGAAAACAGCCGAATTGATGCTCCCATTTTTAACATGACTTTTCATGTCTTCCACAGGTAGAGCGTGGCGAACTGAATTTGACATTCCCCATAATGTTCAACCCTGTCACATGGGAGGCCCATGCGTTCCCCGTATTCTTCGGCGGTTCTAAAGTAGTGGATGACATAATCGTGTCGGTCCCAGCTGTACAGCTAGTCTGGTTTGTGAGAACCGACACCAAAATACAACTGGAACAGAGGTGAGAAATAATGTTATGTTTTTTTGTAAATTGAAATTTGTTTGAAACTAAATAGGTCCTAGAAAGAAAAAGTTTTCATTTATCAAAACAAATACCAACGGAATAAAAAATAATATACTACTTATGTTCTTGTATCAAAGTTAACGAAATTATGATCGTGTTTAGATCAGTATTATCTTACAGATAATAGAGGATATCCTTTAAAATAACTGTTAAGTACCTTCATACCAGACTAGCCATACATGCAATACAAGGAAGAGATGATTGTAGCGGTGATTATGTTTTCGACGGAAACAATGAGCGTTTCTAGTTTCTTATTAACGCTTATTACGACCATTCTGCTTCATATAGTTTTTTTATGACTTGTTTTAAATTTCAATAGCCATTGCACTTAGTGTAAACATACGGCGCTATAACTTAGATAATAGACTTCGATCTTGACACGGTTTAAGAAATCGTTTCGAATACTAAACACTGCGTAATATTGGACAAGAATACGAATAGAAAGGCAGAGACTTTAACAAATTGTGGGTCAATATTTCGTAAGTAATAAAAATTTCCTGATACGCTTTTGAAGAAATGCATTATGTGAACGCTATGAAATAATATTTAATGTATGTAACTAGTTATTTAATTAATGTGTATGTAAACAGTGATCGAGTAACATGCTGGCCTGACGTGTCTTCCTACATTGTTTAAGCAGCACTGGCACAGTTATTTAAGAGAAATATATGCAGGAGAAGGGCAGTAGGCAATTGCGCCCTCACACCCCACCTGGCCCTTGAAACACGACCATTGTGCAAATATTAAAAAAAATCTTTTGTTTAAGCAATTTTCAAAATTATGAAATTTTAGCAAAGAGTGATTGATGTCTTTGCTAAAATTTATGTTTACGAGAATCATTGTGATCTTATCAGTATTTCGGTAGATAGGTTTTATTAAATGTTTATAAAGAATTTTCTGGAAGTCAGGTAAAATCCACACAAAAATTACTTAGTAGGTAAGCTATGTTAATACCTATCTTTCTTAACGAAGTAACGAGTGCTAATTTGATTTCCTTTTTCATGTGTTTACAGAGGTGCGGCCTGGGAAGACGCTTTTCTGGATGCAGTTGGTATAGCGGAGGATACAGGCCGCTTCAAACACATCTCCGTAGCACGATTCGCATCACGAACACTCGACCACGAACTTGAAAAGAACACGAGGACCGTCATACCATTCTTCAGTTCCACTTTCATTCTCATGGGGATATTCTCTATCGTAACTTGTATGATGGGTGACTGGGTTCGCTCTAAACCTTGGCTGGGTTTGCTGGGTAACATCTCAGCTGTGATGGCCACGGCAGCGGCGTTCGGTTGCGCTGTATATTTAGGCATTTCCTTCATTGGTATTAATTTAGCTGCACCCTTCTTAATGATTGGTAAGTCTACACGATCGATAAAATTTAACACTAGTTTTTTTTGCATCCTTAGCAAATAATAATAAATTCAGCTATAGGTATTATTCCGTTTTTGAGATACTCTTAAATTTTGATTATATTCGCTCTGCACATAACACATATGCACTCATTCGTTATTATTAAAAACGTGTGATGTGTAGTCACGTTTTCCTTTATGGACCAACTTATAACTACATAATGAAAATCATTTGTTTGGATCTACATTGTTCCCCATCGTTACTATTTCTTGTTTTCCTCGTAAATCTTCATGAATGCTGTTTCAGGTATCGGGATCGATGATACGTTCGTCATGCTAGCAGCTTGGAGACGAGCGTCTCCCAAGCTCCCAGTGCCGGAGAGGATGGCCATCATGCTGTCAGAAGCAGCAGTGTCCATCACTATAACCTCCGTCACGGACATGCTCTCATTCTTCATCGGTATCTTCTCACCATTCCCGTCGGTGCAAATATTCTGCATGTACTCAGGTGAGTTTAACAAAGTTTCTCTGTTTTAAAATCTCGCTCGATCTTATACATATATTGCTATAGCAGTATTCTAAAACCGAAGAATAAAACACAATTTACAAAGACCAACCACTTGGACACTTCCACATATTCAGAAGACCCATCGCGGTCTCTGGATCAGACACTTCCACAAAGTTCTTTCGAACATACCTACATATACCTAATTGCAATTAATGGTAATATTTCAGGTCTGGCCGTTTGCTTTACTTTTGTATGGCATCTAACATTCTTCGCCGGATGTGTAGCCGTATCAGGCTACCGTGAGAAGCAAAATCGACATACCATAACGTGGATGAAAGTACTGCCAGAGTCAAGAGCCAGAAAAGGTAAGAACTCCCCGGCGGTGTATAAAGCTTTTTTTTATTACGCATCGCGGCTATGCGATGCTATGACCCTTACAAGAAAAACAAAACCTTTATGAATTACAAACTTCATACTACAGCTACATACATACAGCTTTTGAGTAAGAAAATACAATAGAATAAAATCTAGAATTCCGTCATAACTAATTAAATTATAATACTTAATTTTCAGAAGAAAAATCATGGATGTACAGGATATTCTGCAGCGGAGGCATCGACCAAGCTGATCCCGACAACCCTATTGACAACAAGGAACACTGCATCATGGCCTTTTTCCGCACGACTATGGCAGATTTTCTCAACAACGGCTATGTTAAAGCTCTAGTAATCGTAGTATTCATAGCGTACTTAGCAGGAGCAGGATACGGAGTGACCAATCTCAAAGAAGGCCTGGAAAGAAGGAAACTGTCCAAAGTGGATTCATACTCTGTTGAGTTCTTTGACCGTGAAGATCTGTATTACAGAGAATTCCCATATAGAATACAAGTAAGCAAGCCTTTTTTTACATCCCATTTATATGCTATTCTAAAGGTAAATTCGGTCAAATTTTACCCACTACAGATTAATACTTTTTTAACCTACCTTCACGATCAATAAACTATGAGGTTACATTTAGTATCCCAATGTTCAGAAGATGATTTGGGCAATTTTTGTTTAAATGTCATAGATTTCGACTGATATCTGGAACCAAACACTACTGCGAAAAACTAATCTCCCGTTTCTTTCTAGGTGGTTATTAGTGGTGATTACAATTACTCTGATCCAAAAATACAAGACGAAGTGGAAACTTTAACCAAGAAATTGGAGAACACGTCGTACATATCTAATTCACTGTACACCGAGTCTTGGCTCCGAACCTTCGTAGACTATGTATCGAGGAACAACGATTATTTGAACGTAACCATTGATAATGAGGAAGACTTCATACAAAACCTTAAAGAAGTAAGTATTACTTCAATATAGCTATTACTAGTCCACTCCTGATTCTAACCTAGTCGTAATCGCAGAATCCAAAAAGCCAGTACATGCGTTCAAATCACGGAGACTTCAACTCCGGGCACTGTAGCCACATTTCCTGATTTGCAGACGTGGGCTTTACCTAAACCATGTTCACTCATATTTCAGATTTTTATTGGCATTGTTATTTCATGCAAATAGGTACCTATTATAGTTCTTATACTTATTTCTTTATTTTTTTCCAGTTGTGGCTGTTTCCAGCAAACCCATTCTCTTTAGACGTACGATTCAACGATGAGGGAAATAAAATCTTAGCATCAAGATTCCTCATTCAAGCAGTCAACATCAGCGGAACTAACCATGAGAAAGAGATGGTCAGAGCACTGCGAAACGTTGTTGCTCAGTCTCCACTGAACGCCTCCGTATTTCATCCATATTTCGTCTTTTTCGATCAGGTATATTTGAATTTGTATTATTTCCTTATGAATAAGTAGGTAATCTACTTCTTATTACTCAATATTGTCGGATACCAGCTATCAAGCAGTGGACTTCTCTAACAAAAATGTTTGCATGACTGATAAGGAGCGACTCGCAATGGACCAATCAAGCATCAGCTTTCTGTTTAACATGATATCCTTAGCATTTATAGTAGATGTCTTTGCTATCTAGATACCAGTTGTCCACTAGGTATACCAAAGTTAGATATGTAGCTAATAACATAATTATTTGTTTCAGTTCGAACTTGTGAGGCCAACTTCTCTTCAGAATTTATGCTACGGTGCTCTTATGATGATGATCACGTCATTTGTATTCATTCCCAACATCCTGTGCTCTCTATGGGTGGCGTTTAGTATAATATCCATTGAAATCGGCGTTGTCGGGTACATGGCCCTCTGGGATATCAATCTGGACTCCATATCCATGATCAACTTGATTATGTGCATCGGTTTCTCTGTTGATTTCACTGCACATATATGTTACGCTTACATGGCATCAAAAGCTAAGTCCCCTGATGACAAAGTCAGCGAATGCCTCTACTCTCTTGGGTTGCCCATAGTTCAAGGCTCATTCAGTACTATCCTCGGAGTAATTGCTTTGCTCTTAGCTGACAGTTATATTTTCTCCGTATTTTTCAAAATGGTCTTCATGGTAATCTTCTTTGGAGCAATGCATGGACTCTTCCTACTTCCCGTCCTGTTATCGCTATTCGGCCCTGGCTCTTGCAGTAGAAAGCAAGAAGACATCAAAATGGCTAAACTGGAAAAATGTTTCCCTAATCCCTACTGTATTCCGCACCCACAACTAGTTCTGAATGACCAAATATACAACGGAAAGAATTTAAATCCAAATGGAATTTACAAAATTTATGGCGATGACAAAGATCTTGGAATAGGCACATCGGGCGAGGATACAAGCGAAAGCAGTTCCAACCAGTCACAACGCCGGCAAATAGGTGACGATGAAAATGGCCGGAAGAAATACGACGACGGTTGGAAACGATCTAGTTATTGCCAGAACTCTGCAAGCCAGTTCCAGCCATCCGGCGAATTAGATCTTTATGGCCACGATATGGATCGTAATTGGCAGCGACAGCGCTATGAAGACAATCGCCGGGTTTTCGACAATTACCGGAAACCTCCGGGAGTGTCGAGAACACGAGATGATGACTGGGTCTCATCAACGCGGAAAACGAGCGACGCAGGGCCGCGGCGCGAGGGAACCTACAGGGTGATGCGAGCACATTCGCAGCACAACATCCACAGGTCGCGCGCCCCACGACGCTCCAACTCCCATCACAACTTAGAACATTTAGACTACGTCGCAGAAATGCGTTTCCCCTGACAGTGACCGCCTAACCTCTCTAAATAATTATTTAAAGTAAATCGAGTGCTCAATTTATGGACCAAAGTATTGAACTACCTTCGTAAGAAAACGAAAACAGTAGTCTTATTTTCTGTAAAGTGAAGAACAATGAGTTGACGTATGAACATTTTTTCTTAGTGAATTTCCGACAGTTATAAGGAGTGATACAAACTTTATCAACTGCGTTTGATTAGAACTGTCTTAAAGAAAGCCTTATGCCAGAATCAAAATAAGTAGTGCGAGCATTAGGTACATATATCTACCTAAAATTGAGCCGGTTTAGCTACCCACTATACCACAGTGAATTAAAAAGTTCATTAATAAAATGAGAGCGCGTTTGCCCGTTCCAAGGGCATCGTCCCTATAGAAGCTGCTGCATAAGCTCCCGACCACTTACAGGATCTTGTAAGATGTAGATAGCTAAACTACTAAAACTGTGTTGCCTGTTTAAAATAAGCTCATTCATTTGTATTAAAGCTCAATTGCACACCAAAGTACGATGGGTTACGAAGTGTTGATTTGGGAAAGTATGTATTTTATAAGTATAATATTAGAAAAATTAAATATTTGAGTTGATTTTGGTTCAAGGCTGAATAATGAGAGGTTATGATTGTTAATCGCTAAATTACCTTTACATTTTAATTATTGTGAAACGCCGCCGAAACATAATATCTAGTTAGACTTTTTTTACATACAATTTGTAGGTCATTGAATTGTAATAATGAAGCATAATATTACACTTCAAATTTGACTAAGGCCGCTCCCTACTTTGTCAGTATCTGTCTCGAAAGCTAAACGGCTACCTTTTTTTAGTAACCAGTTCTCGTCTTTTTAATTTATTTTAACTTTTTAATTAAAAAACTTAGAGATCATTGTTTTGTATTAACTACACCGCACAGAGATTTTCTCGAAGGCGTGTGAAGTCTACCACCCTGCATTATGCTGACTATAGCCAAGTCCCTCCCACTCATTCTGAGAGGAGACCCGAGCCCAGCAGTGAGACAGTATATGGGTTGATGATGACTTACCACGGCACTGATTAAACAGGGGGTGGCCTTAAATATGTATACACAAGCAAAATGTTAGTAAATTATATACCTACATCTGCGCATGCGCACATATTAATGTATACATTTAGGAGCAAGTGAAACATAGACATTTTACAAAATAATTTATTACAACATAACTAGTTCCTACAACTTTATAATTAAAACTATACCGATTCAGTCAGTACACTTGCTTTCGGCAATCATACCTAATTTGGCAATCTTCAGTCTAACTAAACAATAGAAAGCTAGATCTTTTATTTAGTTAGGCTAGGATATTAAACTAAGATAAGAATGATTTAAAAAATTGGGGTGGGTGGTATACTAAGAGTGGTGTAAATACGTGTGTAAGCCTAAAGCCATACTAGTAACTTTTGTTTCCGATATTGCGCAAATTATATTTAAATGTTTTTTCGCTAACAAAAGTTTTTAGTATGCAATTAATATCTTAAAAACATTTAAGTCTTCATGTTTACGAATAAAGCTTTAAACATTACCTGTCTTTATGGGTTGCTGTAAATATTAGTTGTGATATTATATCTCGATGCCATTTTCCATCCCTGTCTTACTTTATATTTTAACTGCGACAACTAATATTTAACTGTCTTATAAATATATTATTTGTTCTGTCCATTAAGACATGTTCTATTGTTGCATTTGTGGTGATTACTACTAGTGACTCTAGTGTTTTTTCCGTGTGCTATGTAAGAATTTTGTTTGTGATCGCTAGCGGTCGCTCATCATGACTGAATAATGTAAATATTACCTGTTTTACATTAAATATAATTAGTTTTATTACTTTTTTTTTCATTGAATTCTCAGATAATTCTATCACAATAAGGTACTTTTAACTATAACTAAGATTAAAAAATAACTCGCATTCAACAAACAATACGCGACTTCTGAAACATACAATACAACCGTACATCAAATACTCAACAATTTGTCACTGAATGTGCAAAATCAATATAGTAAAATCGTAACGAGGATAATTAAAGTAACAGTAGGTATACAATAATCACGTGTTTTAGTTAATATATTTGATATGGGTTGTGATTCTGATCATTATAAAACTTCGATCAAATTCGCGAGTTAGATAGTAACAGACTATTTGAGAGCCATATTTCATTGGTATCTGTTCTTCTGAATCAGTTTAACAAACGCATTTGTCAGCAGTCTCTGGCCGAAGCCTCGGTTACATCAAACTGCTACTCACCAGTCTTATAAAAAACTCTACAATACTGTAAAGTAAGTTTACGGTCCAGGCTTATCATATACAGACTTTAATACCTCGCTGCAGAACAAAATTAAGTCTCTGGAATCAAACCTCTCACGCATACAATTCCGTATGAACGATAACTCATTACTGATACGATTTTCTGTGGAACCATCAGACTGGTTATCCAATATTATACTCAAAACAGATGAGGAGTTAGACGAATTAACCCTTTTC
Organism: Acronicta alni; assembly: GCA_964056405.1. NCBI lineage: Eukaryota > Metazoa > Arthropoda > Insecta > Lepidoptera > Noctuidae > Acronicta > Acronicta alni. Next base: position 12,079,566 of record OZ043918.1, read on the forward strand.
ATTAAAACATCAGTTATAACGCTGAACGGCAGCTTTTCAATAATTTGCTTGATAGTTTCTACTAAATGTAAATCAACTTGCTCCTGAAAAAACAAAAACCAAATGATTACCATACATCATTATTAACTATATACAGATTAATAAATAAAACTATACGGGCCTATTATATATTTTTATTTTATTTTATTTATACGGGCCTAACCTCCGTATGGCTAACACAAAAACTATCGCGAGGAAATTACATTTACTTTTCTTTGTATTTAGTCTCGCAATTTAAATTAGATATAGGCAGCGATAGGAAGGATTGGGAACTAAATAAAGCCTTTGTATTAAATTAGTGTCAAGTATTTTTAAGGTAGTCTCTTACTACTGATTAGCTAAGATGTCAAAGTAAGCTCTAGAGTATTTGAATTAAATATCAAATAATAATGATAATGAAAGTTCCAATTAACTTACCTCTGTTAAACATAATTTAAGGATATCTGCAGGAGATTTACTTCCCGATTCGTCAGTTTGCACGACGGCATGTGCAGTTGAAGAAGTTTCAGTCTGTACAAACGTTACCGTCGTCGGCGCCGAAACAGTTTGTACTTCCATTTCATGCGACGTATTTTTGTCAGTTTGAACCTCAATGTCAACACCCTTCAATTCAGGTTCAGGCATGGGCTCATCAAAGATAGCTTCATCTATCGTCACCATTATATCGCTCGGTGTTTTTTCAACCCTCTTAGAAGCGTAGTCTGACAACACTTTCTTCGCCACCTTTACCTTCGGCGCTTTGATACATAATCTATTTACTTCAAGCTCTGTCATTTTTGCCAAGTCACCAACTGTTTCTATCTTCCCTACTAATTCTTGAACAAGCAATGACTTCATTGCAGACGAAGACAGTTCACTGGCAATGTTGTCAATGGGATCTTTACAATCAAGTAACTCTGGGCATATGGGATCAGTGTCATTTAATTCACTAGCACGTACAATTTCAACAGCAGGCGTTTCGTCTAGAGAGATCGATTGTGAATCATCCGGTATACTTAAGACGTCAGTTTCTGAGAAACTTTCTATTGCTTTAGTTAGAACTGTGTCTAACTTGAATGCATGTTCTAATCTCTTTGGTGATTTTAAAGGTGTATGTTGCCGCAATTGCCTCTCAAGCCGTTTGTGCGCCGAATTTTGTGGAGACCGCAAACCACCCGGTTCAATGTACTTCTGTACGGATATGGTAGTTGACACGGGTGGATCGTGAAAGCTCACTCTTTTCCTCTGTAAAAAAAAAATATTGCGCTATTATATGTAGCTCCCTAGCTTTTTAAGAATTCACTTAACAGTCAAAAAGAATACTTACTTTACTGGCTGGCGACATCGTAGCGTCGTCAGTAATCTCAATGAGCTTTCTCTTCAGAATAGGTCCAGATGGACTACAATCGACGGCAGGCAGGGATCGTCTGAATTTGAGGAAGTTTTCACTGTCATCATTTTCGGTTACTACCTCCGTGTTATCACTTGCTGAATTGTACAAAATTCTTAAGTTTCTTCTTGCAGGTGTACTAGACGTATTAGACTTTTTAATCTCTTCGGTTTCATTTTTATCTGGATTAATAAGTTGGAGTTTATCAGGTACGCATAATCCTAACATTTGTGCTGCTCGACCTCCAGAGCGCACTTGAGGTCTATTCTTTTTAAGAGACAGTGAAGAACTCGGACTAGTGTTAATCACGGTGACTTCGACTCTAGGCGGCGATTGATCTCTTTTGTCAGGAGAAATTTTTTCTTCTGTGAAAACTTCGGGTGAGCCACCTTTTTCAAATGGTTCCCCATTACTGTTCACAGGTGATGACAACCTAATCACCACATAATCACTGCTAGTCTCAGGTGATGGTGACTTTTTTGTTCTCTCTGGGCTCATATTCTTTATTGGCGATATTTCTAGCGTATTATTTAGGAAATCTTGTTTTCGCTTAGCTTCCTCCCTAAAGGATGAAGGGGATGAAGCTCCAGCCTCCTTTTCTAAATCAGCACACGCTGACTCTGATAGCGTAATTGTTGTGTTATCTGAAGGATTCACTGACCCTTCGTTTATAGATTTATCTTGAGTAAGAGATTCTTGTTTATCTTTATTGGTACAAATTTCACTGGGAGTGTTCTCTGCTACATTCAATATTTTATTTCCATCGTTATGAGCTACATCGATGTCCATAAATTCATTAGGGTCAGTTGGTTGTGTATCAGCTTCAGCTATTTCTTGACTTTCTGGTCCTACTTCAGTTTCATCACTGCTGATAGTCAGTGGTGCTGGAACATTGTCATGTATTTCAATAACGGAGAGATTTTTTTCGTCAATTGGTTCGGTATCCATATTCTCAGTTAGATCTTCTTGGGTTACTACCTCTTCTAAAGCAGTTTTGTTCTGAGGCAATTCTATATCTTCTTTACTTTCTTGGTTGGTTTTCGACGATTCTGTAGGGGCGACCACTACACAGTCTAATATGCTTTGGGATTCGGTAATGTGCGTGTCTTTGTGTTCAGAAACATTTATCTTTCTTAAGGTTACCACAGGTATCTTTTTAGTTGACTTTTTTGTGGATTTCACTGATATTGTCGTAATAGTAGAATCTTGTGAACTCTCAATCACATCATCTGAATAAGGCAGGTCTTCTGTAAATGACGTATGATCTTTAGTTTCAGTGTCTCTTTCTTGGCTCTCCTCAACTGTAAATGAATTTTCGCTATCACTTTCTTTACTTTTCTCTTTTGTTTTCCTGTCACTTTTAACAGTGCTGCTGGCTTCGATTTTTGACTTGTTCAACTTGGCTACCAAGCTTTTCCTACGCCCAGTGGCCGAAGACTCTAAAGCTTTTCTGGTTAAACGTTTTTGTGATTGCATTTTTAAGAAAGGATGTCCTTCAACCATGTCTATCGCAAGTTCATTCTCAATCCTCGATTTTCTGACATATTTTTTTTTTGTGGTTGACTTTTGCTCTTCATTGGCTTTATTTTTTGGTGTTTGCTGTGGCGTTAATACCTCTTTGTTACTACCTGTGCTTGTACTACTTTCACATAAGTCTTCAACTGTTTTATCGATAGATTCTTCATCTATTTTGTCGTCGGACTTTTCACTCTTTTTGTCATCAGAGTTTTTATCTTGGATCTCAGTAGAAATGTCAGCTTCTATATTATTGTTGGAGGTGTTTAAACTGGCGTCGGTAGGCTCGATGTCACTTATGATAATTGACATTTCGGCCTTCTTTTTATCAGTACATTCATCCTTATTCTCATTGGACTTTTCACTGCTCTCATCAGTATCAGACCTTAAGTCTTTAGAATGGTTTTCTGTATCCTCAACTACTGCAGCTTGAACCTCATCAATTTCAACTGCAGCATTATGAATTTCACTTACATCTATCTGTGCCAATTCATTATTTTGAATCAACTCACTAGAACATGAAAAGGCTTTATTTTCAGCTGTTTGTAAATCATCAGGTTTATTCACATCTTCGTGAGACACAGAAACAATAGGAGAACCAAGTTCTTTGATAGCATCATCATTTTTATTAGTGTTCGTTTTTGCAGTAGTTGAGATGGTATCCGATTTTAAATCTTTCAAAGATTGGCGACTCCTTTTAGCAGTTAGCAGCTGCAATTCATCAAATTTCTTAGGTTTCCTTTTAACTCGCGAGGGCCTGTCCGCTGATAATAATGGAGGTGCAGAATTTACGAGATTGACCGTATTGTCACATTTAGACTGTGTTGGTGTCTTGACAATGTTTAGTGTCTTATTCAAATCGTCTGATTCATCTTTATTTTCTTTCTGTACACCTGATTTTTCCATTAAATTTCTTACATTCCGAAACACTCTATCTTTTAAAGCCATACGAGGTGATTTAGTATTCTTAGGAGTAGTAGTCTGCACTTTATTTACATTATGATCCACGGGTAATAAGTCTTTTGAAGGACTTTCTCTCTTTGTATTTTCAGAGAAAAAGTTTTCCAAGATTTTGGGAACAACATTAGAACTTGGTAAGTTTGACAATATTTGCGTAGTTGTTTCATTACAACCGGTTTGTAAAGATTTACTTTCCGATTTACTACTATTAGAAGTATCCTGTGAATCTGTCTTCCAAGTTACTAGTTTAAATTCATCTTGTGACTGTGACAAATCTTGATACAAAGCAGGAATATCTTCTCTCTTCCTTTGTAGTTTTTCTTTTTGGTTTTCTGTTAGTTTTCTTGGGTTGAATTTCCAGTTTGATTTCACAACAACATACTCTTCCCCGTTTTCTACGACAGTATTCACTATGGTTGCTTCCTTCTTCTTCGTCTTTTTTGGAACTTCTTTAAGTTTCGGCGTAGTGAATTCATTTTTATCAGTATTTTTATTTTTATCTAATTCCATGGTAACATTTTCAAATCCATCTATTATTTCTTTTATTTTGTTGAAAGTATCATCTGTTTCTGCGATTTTAGATGCAAATGTTTTCATGACAGTAAGAACTGTTTCTTTGATTGATGAATGTTTAGACAGTAAAGATAAACATTCAATTAAATCCCCAACAATAATCGGAATTAGTTCTTTGTAAGATTCAATTTTTAACAATAAATCTAAGGACTTTAATAAACTTCCGATGAAGGACGTTATATGGGAGGCCTGTAAAAATATCAAAAATATAATTGTAAATTCAGTGTAATATATGAAATGAGATGTAGCAAAATACAATGTATACATACATTAGTCTGTAGATTACAGGCCTGAGTCATAACTTTCAGCATATTCTTTACACAAACTAATACATTCCGAGCGACAAATTCGTTTACATTCGACGTCAAAACACCTATTACAGCTTGAATTCTATCAACAATCATAGGGAATATCTCTTCAAAGTTTTGATAAGTATCTATTTGATTGCTCAGGGTTTGAAGCAACTCTACTTCTTTTTCATATGTCACTGTGGAAGGAATGAACATAGTGTGAGTATGTATACATAAACATATAAGGATATTATGAAAGTAATTGTTAAGCAACATCATATTACTAAAGAATCATCAAACACCCATCAAAGTAACAAGCTGAACCCAAGTTGCCTCATTGGGTAAAGAACTGAACAACAAAAAAAATATTCTAATTAATCTTTATATTAGAATCGATTCAAAAAACATTGTTGCTAACTAAAACAAAACTATTGCATATCAAAAAAAAAATTTAATAATTACTTTCAATAAAAAAATCGAATGAGTACTTAAAATGTTATAAGAATTATAACATGATTATGACGTGATAAAATCCGTAAAATTTAGTTTTATTTCATTGACTAATTAATATTCGCGTAAGTGTCTGAAATCAGAATGTTTTACCATGTTACTAAGTGAAAAGAAAAAATATGCCATAATTTTGTTTTTACAAGTTATTTCTGTCTCACTGACTTTACAATGATCAGTAGATTGAAGCTACTATCACCAAGATTACAGGGAGTGGGGTCTTGGGCCGAGTCTGAGCTTAATTAGCTGTTGATGGGACTTTATGGATGCCTTTTCTAATCATCTGTTGCTTGTATACATTGTAAAACAAAATAAATATTTTCCAGTCTAAAATATTACTCACAGCTCAGCAAAAGATTGCTGTACTGAAATTTAGTCTTTAACTAAATAATAAATATACTAACCAATGTTGTCGCACAGTTTATACTTCAAGACACTAAGTGTGATACATAACTTGAAGTACACAGCGGGATGTGTAACCAACTTATTGTTGAAAAGGAATTTAGATATAATTTTATCAAAAACATCAGTCTTCTTTAGTTGTACATGTACTAAGCCGTATGCTGTATACCAAGTCATTGCAGCAAGTTTAATCTGAAATTATACAGGATTATATTAAATTAACTGATGGCAGAAACTCCGCCAATATCTATTGAAAATTTTAATTTAAATGTTGACCCCCACATTCACAAATAGATCCAATCCAAATCGTGCGCAACTCGACAAGATCTTGACAAAAAAACAAAGCCCGCGGGTTGCTAGTACATAAGTGTTTCATTAACATAGTGGTCGTAAGAGCAACTGAAAGGCCAGAGGTACTGGCTTCGATTCCCAGGGCGAACAGTGTTATTAGGTTTTCCGATGAAATTCCCAGTAGCAGCTCGGAGTTTGGATTTGTGAAGTTAATGGCAATAGGCTCTTATTATATAGAACCTAAACATACCGGCGAACTGTACATTGGTATACCTATCGACTAACCCTTCGCGGAATTCAGGCGTGATGGTATATTATATTTTAATGGATTCATAATGAAGAAAAAATAATTCATGTTCTTGTATGCAAGGCTGAAGCTGAATGTTGAAAATTATTTAATTTATAAACAAATATACTATGTATACTTACATCAGTAAATATGGTAATTGATTTCAATGGCCATACCATGGTATTACTCAACATTTGTGGACATACATTATATCTTGATTCACAGATTGATTCTACCAGTGCAATCCATAGTGTAAGAGCAATATCACTTATAGGTAAAGTCTTTAGGAGCCATCCTAAGAAAGGAGTGGGTGCGCTTAACACTGGATCTAAAAATGTATCTGTTACTGATTTCAATTTTATGACTAACTCTTCGATTCTGTAGCTGAAATAATAAAAATATTATGTAAAAAGGTCGAGTAGTATTTATTTTATAATAATATATAATAATATTTTTGGAACATTTTACACAACACCATCTAGTCCCAAACTAAGCAGAGCTTGTACTATGGGTACTAGACAATGGATATAATACATATATACATTTTTTTTTTTTTGTAAATACATACCGTCAAACGGGGTAAATAGGAATGCAGGGGTGAATTGAGACAAAACTTTGAAAGGGATTTTTAGCTTTAATTATTTAAGTTCGATGCCAACAAGGTCTTCTAATGGTTTTTTATTATTTAGGAACAATATTAGAGTTCCTTTTTTCAACAAACTATAATAATTAAAACTAAAAATCCCTGTCAAAGTTTTGTTTCGTTTCACCCCTGCGTCCCTATTCACCCCGTTTGACTGTACTTATAATGCATAGGAAACACCCAGACAAACACAAATACTCATGTTTTATCCACACAAATATTTGTGTCCTGTGGGAATCGAACCCACGACCCCATGATCAGCAGTCTGAAGAAGTCAGCACTCGAACCGCTAGACCACGGAGGTCGTCATGAATGTGTATAAAATTTTTCCAGGGATCATCTATTTTAATTATCACAAATTACAATACCAAATAACTTGTGAAGTTTGTTACTTGCTAAAATAATGGCTTAGTGACAATAATGACTTTGAAAATGAAGGATGATAACATAAACAAAGTAATATGTGATCACTGTGTGAGAAATCAAGTCAAGAGAAAAGATAACAAATTTTAAACCTGAACATTTCACAAACCCCTATCTGCTCAGTGATCATGGGATCAGTGAAGTATATTGGCCTTATGTTCTCAAGAATAAAGGTGAAAAGTGGTCAAAAAATTTGACGACTTCTGTGGTCTAGCGTGTTCGTCGTCGTGGGTTCGATTCCCACAGGACACAAATATTTGTGTGGATAAAACATGAGTATTTGTGTTTGTCTGGGTGTTTCTTAGGTATTATAAGTATGTATTTACAAAAAAAAAGTATATAAGATATCCATTGTCTAGTACCCATAGTACAAGCTCTGCTTAGTTTGGGACTAGATGGTGTTGTATAAAATGTCCCAAAAATATTATATTATATTATTATAAATATCATGATTGTTAATTACTTATAAAAAAAAAAACAAAAGATAAATCTTTTAAAATGTATTAAGTATAGTCAGCAATGAACAAATTTTTAAAACATCACAGTACAACAATTTTTATTTCTCAGTTCAGTAATTACCAAGTAATTAAACTTTTTGATGAATGCATTGTGTTCCTTTAACTTTGTTCCTGACTGTACTTGTATTTTAGACATTATTATTATAGTTAACATTTTACCTTTGATACGCAAGCTTTAATGATGGGTCCAGTATAATACTGACAATTTTGTACAGAGGATCATTTATGTTATTTTTGCTCTTCAGAAGTGTTCTAATTCTCATTTCTCCATCAAATAGTGACATTACCAAAGCATTGAACACTATGTCAGCAAGGTTGGCATTCAACTTACATTGCTGTAACAAACAAATGAATTTTAAATTTTCATGTATGTATGAAAACACAAATAACATAAATAAAAATAAAACAATTTTTTATTACCTGCACTAAATGTACTAGTATGGATAACATTTCAGCAAATAAATCTTTTCTTATATTATTTTCTGGCAATTCACCAATAGTCATAAGAAAAGACTTCCATAAACATGTCATTTGTTGTTTTGTCAAACCATGATCTGAATTAGCTGACATCATGATAGTTGAAGTCATAGAGAAAACCCAGTGATTCCAGTTGTCCACTAGATTTTTGGTATTTATCAAATTCCCTTTCAGTTTAGGCAAATCTGTGCACCCATCACATTCAACATGGCCAACTATATCCACAATAGCCTGAATACATAGTTCTTTCACTGCTATAGAAATTTGTCCTGGTACTATCAGTGACTTGTCTGTGGCATTGTGTCTGCCAAAACAAAAATGTAGAAATGAAACCAAAATAGTATCAAGAAACTTATCTATTTTGTTTTGAAATTTTTGTATCAAGTGCCACCAACATTTAAACTTGGCTATCGCAGTTGCTTCAGCTTTAGCATTATTTGATTTGAGCGGAATTATTAGTAATTTAATTCTTTTGTTTATATTGCTTTCATTTGTTTCAGTGGAGAAACTGTCAATGAGTACATTCCAACATTCAAATGCTTTGCATCTGTTGTCTACATCCACTTTAAATGCTGCCTCAACAACTGGCAACATTGAATTGATTGGAGTTCCAATAAAACCCATTGATTGTGTTACTTGGTGCTTGAGAAGTCTGATGAAAACTATCCATAATCTGTGCCAGAAATGGCTCCCATTTTGTAATAGAGTTTTCATGACAGCTGGGTATCTAGAAATACAACAATATATTAAATGGAGCAACTAATATATTTGTTATTGAATGTTTTTTTAATCCACTAAAGCTGATTCTGGTGGCATACAAAAACTATAGGATTTCAATTCTATCTGTAATTTGTTGCTTGATGGTATTAATATAATACTTATTTTATTTTATTTTATTACTTTAAGAAAACTTACAGCTAAGATACAGATAGCAATGAAAAACAATGAAAGAAGGCCAATTACAAGTTTTCACAGATAGATTGGGGACGTAAGTCAAGACCATGCAACACAACATATATATATGCTATACATTTAGTGTGCGTTTTACTTTGAACGAATTATCAATGTGTTGTAAAATAATAATAATAATAAAAAAAAAACAGTGTATAATCCGATTATAAGCCATTAGACAATATGCCTACTTCAGCAGTGGATGACAATAGGTTGATATAATGATGATGATGAGACAATAATTATGCTGAAGCACAAAGCAGGTAAAAACTATTAAAAAACATTAAGGAACATTACATTTCAAGAAGTAAGTACTTGTCTAAAATTCACATATTTCGCAGTATTCATAAAAGGTATTCACACTTACTTTTTTCCATTACAAATACATTCTAGAATAATATGCCACTCTTGATTATCAGTGTAGTCACAAGCAGTAAGCTCATCAGTCAGAATCTCCAGTAATTCAACTGGCATTTTATGGTCTTCATTAGTCTGCATATGAGCCATTATTGTAGGAATTATTTTTGAGAACCAAACAGATATTCCTTGTGAAACAAAAGTTCGCCTTTTTTCTGATGGCAGTATTTTTAATAACTTGTACAGAACAAAACATGCCTGAAATAAACATGAAATTATAATTATCTTGTCAGTAATCACAATGCTTATGCTATTAGTATTAAAAAAAAAAAAACAAATTTTAGAATACAATTACTTAATATATTACTATTTTTTATATACCACTAAACATAACTTATGAAAGAATGTCTTACGTCAATTTGAGAGGACTTCAGACTAGATTTCACAAAGTATAACTTATAGCATAATTAATGTAGAAATTATTTTAATACATTCGTTCCAAATATTCAGTATTGTGAAATTTATAATTAAATATAAAAATACAACAGTGCAATGTTATACTGAAAACTAGTACATAGCATAGCTTATCATCAACACATTTACTGTCCTACTGCTAGGCATTAAGTACTCTCAAAATGAAAAACGGTTAGGCTATGGTCCACCACTGCCCTAGTTAGTTTGCACTAGCAGACATGTCACACTGTTGAGAAAAACTTGTGTAAGTGATAAATCAATTACTTAATACTATGAATATGACTTCAAAAGGGTGTGTTTTTATATAAGTTTTCAAAATTGAAATAACATACCTGTAATCTTATCTGAGCAGGTATCCTCATATGGCAGTACAGATTGAATATCTCCAGCACTTCTTCATGTTGTTCTACCACAGCTGTCAATGTGTCATCAGGGTATGAAAGCAGAGTTTCATAACATAAAATCTTCAAAGAATCCACCTTACTTAGAAGGGCTGTTGTTTTAATAATATGGATCACTGCTAATGCTGATTGCAGCAGATCTGGGCATGGATCATATTTACCCATCTAAAATGTTTACAAACATTGCATTACAATGTAAATTTTTAGTCAATGTCTACATTTTGAAAATATTAAGATAAATATATGTTTAGTACCTGAACCCTGGACAAAATGGCAGAAATAATGTTCATAATAGTGGCAGTGAACTTTATATCTTCTCTCAGATCGTGAACACATATCGCCAGTAACCTCTCAGTATCTTCTAAACTCAAATTATCGTCTTTCTCCAATGCATTGTATATAATGCCATAATCTTGTGTTCTACACAAGTGGTTCTCCAAACAATAGTGTTCCAAACTGTCCAAAGCCAATTTCACCTCTGCACCCGTTGGGTTTTCTTCCGGCATGTCTGGAATAGAACTCCAATAAAGAATTCTGAACCGATGGAGATTTTGGAACACAAATTAGCAACGATATTAAACTACACGTTCACAAACAAGTAGTTTGACATAATAGTTGCACACATGTTTATATTTCGACAAAAGGATAAAGCCCAAACTATAAAACAAAAACTATGCGTGTACATTTATACAAAGTTAGCCGTATTCCTTCCTGTCGTCTCGACCTCGAAGTTTGCATTGGGACCTAAAATAAATATCAAATATCGAAAACTAAGTCAATACTTACTCGGTTATGTATATATTTTAGCCCACAACAGCACGCTACAAGTAAATACGGATTAAAATCAAACCGAATTAATAAAAAACCAACACATTCTGTCTGACATATTAACACATTTCTGGCGCGAAGTGTGACAGTTAGATTATTGCCATTATTGAAAATTTGAAACAGTCTTCCTATCAAATACACTAAACAAAATAGTGTATTTGGTATGAAATATTAAGCAAAATGAAAATTGACTTAGTTAATTTCTCTACCTGAATATACCTAAAATGTAAACATTACTTTTAGATACTTAAAGTATTATTTTAGATTTTGATTTTCGAGTAAAATACTTCGCTGCTGCAGACACTCCGGTGGACAGGTCACAGAGAGACTTTTATTAAAGGAGTAGGTAGACTTGGTTTCGCTTCGTTAAAAAATCACATCTGTAAACATAATAACCGTAAAGTGGTTGATACGTTTTTTGCCACCCAGCCAACTTCCTATTCGACAACATTCGTTGTTGTCCTTGTCTCACTTCATTGACATCAAAAAGACAAAGACAGTCTGTTGTACCTTTAATTTGGTATATTTTTACGTGCTTTGGAATAAGGCCCTTTGAACCTTATTACAAAATTAAGTTTCCAAGCCATTAACCAGGCACAAATCCAAACTGCAACGTGCAATTGAGAACCTCATAAGAAATATGGCATCTCATTAGATAATTATCTACATATTATACCTACCTTCACCAAAATCATCATAAATTCATCCGCTCCATACATAACCCTTAGATCTATATACGGAAATCTCTATGGTTCTGTAGAATGAAGCCCTTCTTTGGAGAGTTATGTTACGCTTGTTTGGCATTATTACAATAAAAAAAAACATAAGTAAAAGAGGTTTCATCAGACGAAAATATCTTGAAGAAAATAAAATTGCCGGTTAAATAGATATATAACATAACTCATAGTCATAACCCTCCAGAAGATAACTAAGTAGTTCATAATATAAAATTAAATAACCATTGTCATGTAGGTAGGCTCCATCGTCAAGTTCAAATTATTGTTAAATGTACACTATTGCCAACCACGTATGTACCTAAACACGTCCACACGATAACACATTTAGCTATACAATCCATCATTTAAATTGGGGCGCCCGTATTCTTATTGACTTGTTATCATGTCATGAAAGATGACACGCTTGAATCCGTAGAGAGTAAGAAAAGCGGCATATAGTAAAACCAACATTCCTCTCCCTCTGCGGCCCCACCGTGTCCACAGTGCTGCGGCTGCTACCTCGCCGAGGCCGCGGAAGGCAGGGAGAGCGCATCTTATTACCAGCACTCTTCTTCCGCCGCGGCCCCGTAAACCTTCAGTCGTAGTGTCGCCCATACAACACCGCGGCCCACCTCAGTTGCGGTGCCTCCCATACGACACCGCAACCTACAGTGGCCACTCCAGTGCTTCCCGGGCCGAGCCCGCAGGAGCAGCCCCTTCCCGGGGTTCTACTTCGCTTCACCGGTGGGATCCAGTCCATGGTTACTAAGCCCCCCCGCCGCGACGGGACAAGACGAGAACCCCTTGGGGGGGATTGCTTGATGCCTGGTTACGACGTTATCTTAATGACTATCGAATTGGCCTAAGTAGTTTAAGTACCTATTGGTTTTTGCTTTTTGCCAGGGGTAACCTATAACGTTCCGATCGGCAAGGTAACGTAGTATGGTAGTAGCCTTTAAAAGATAACGTAAGTAATGTTCAGAGTTATCAATGTAATTTCACTGAACACTAACCATCATCGTGTGAGTATGACTAGACGATCATATCACAGTAAGTAATTACAAATTATCAACCATTTTACTGTCCCATGGATAATAAGCCGGGCCATATCGCAGGCAGTGAGGGAAGGTCATGGCGAATTTCACGGATCCCATAGCCATGACAATTGGGCACGTAAAGGCGAGTTTTTAGTCAGTACCTACGGGTCCGAAAGACCCTCCATCCCAGAACAGAAAAAACAGGCTCTTTTTTATAGAAAAAAGAGCCTATACCGTGCTCTCCATGACCTCTTCCACACGACAAAAAAACAAGTGAGGGCAGAGGGAAGGCAGATTACAAAATTATACTGACAGCTCAAAAACGTAGTCATCAAAACCACCCAATTGCATAAATGGATCTACGACCAAATCAGTGTGACTAAGAGGGTTCCTAACAAGTAGGTAGTAGGACCTTCCTATCTCCATAATAAGATAAAGATGAATATTTATCAACTAACGCTCAAGTTCAACCATTGTTTAAATTAGTAATCCTCTTTATTCTTCGCCCACCAAATAATTGAAAACCTCATCACCCACTGCTTCTTGCTACTTACGCGAACTCGTCATCACACGTCCCTTACTCTTTGTTTAACTTTATAGACGTTTATAGGAATAACTACCCACTTAAATTTTAATCACTATACTTAATTTATGAGTCATCAGAGCGTAGGCACCTTCAACAAACTACGACAAAATATTAAAAATATCGAAACCAAATGCGAACAATGTATTTTTTTACAGACTGTTTAAATAGCTATTATCATTTTGAAATATGTACCTACTACTATATATAAACTGCTTTCAAAGTTTGCGTGTGAACCGCAATTCGTTTACATTTCTAATATCTATTGCATCTTCTGTAGTCGTTGCGGTGGCTCGCACACGCCTCGCCATTTGAAGACAAGTGCCGCGGCGTGCGCCCGCGCATATATGTGGCTCGTAACTCTCCCGCCGATTGCATAGTTCGTTTGTCGAATGTCCACGCGATCCGTGCTGAGCATAACAAACAGTATTTCCAAGCAAAGCATATAAATTACACACAACACCATATCTGGATGGTACGCGCGAACGTGTAGTGATAGTTATGTGTCCAAATGACTGGTGCTTCAGTGCGCAAAATATCCTAGAATCGTTGTGACGGTTCACAACAGGCAGTTCTTGTGACCACTTTGCTGTAAGTAATGCCAGGACACGCGGGGAGCCCCTACTGGGCTGCTGTAGACTTCGACAGCGAGGGAGAAGAAGCCCAGACGCCTCCGAGCAATCATCGGGTGTATTTGGACCCTTGGGACAACGAGGGCTACGGTATGATGCAAACGGACACGGCGGAATCGAGCCAGGGCGAGAACTTCAATTCCTTTGCCGGCGAGCCAGTCAGTGCTAGTTTTTACTACGTCCCTACAAAAAACTATGACTCTGGAGAAGAGCCGCCGCTGCCACCGCCAAGGTGGAAGAGATCTCCGCCTGATGAAGCAATTGCACCAGAGTATGCAATGTATGGCCGAAAAGTATCTAGAACCGTTATTACCCCTGAATTTCCTCCTGATGGACCAATTTACGGCGATCGACCAAGTGAGTTTTATCAATCTGCTTAATAATCATTAGTGTAACTGGACGAATTATTAACACTGCAAATTATGTGGTTAAACCTGATAGGTAATAGTACCTACTTAATATAATTATTGAGCAATTTGAAAATGAGGAATTAATATTTTTACCCATCTAAAGTTTCTACAAATTAAGTTTGTACTTTTTGTACAAACCTACCTTTACTGAGAACTCATTTACAAATAAATTAAGAAAGCAAAGGCTTGGCTATTGAAAACAATAAGCAGCAATATTAAAGGTGGGTAGATATTTCTTTTTTTTTTCCGAAGTAAGATTACCAAACTACTTTATCCTTCAAAAGAGTCTATGACGGAAACAATAATAATTTCGATGTACATAAAATATATTAAAAGCAGAAGTTGTTAATTAAAGATTATTGTAATCAATAATACATTTTACAATATTTTGCCTTGATTGCCTTACTATTCAGAATAAAATTATAAATTAAGAATAATACCTATTTTTTAAAGGAGTTTTTATGAAATTACTTGCCGGTTCGTCTCCATAGGACCCACTTTTAAGAGCCATACCATTTTTATTTTAAAAAAGTACCTCTTTTAGTGTTCTAATTAAAATAAAACCTACTTGTACGTTTTTTTATTAGTATATCTACCGATCATCAAGCTACCTATTCCAATAGCTATACTACGTGCCATAATTTTGATTTGACATTACCATATAATAATATAATATACTGAATCCGTTTTATTCAAACTTTCCAAGGTAGTATGGATGACATAATTTAATTCATATTTCGTTTATTATAAACAATGGTCTAATGTCTTTGGTTACAACGCCGTTAGCAGGGTGTGATAAGCCCGAATAAAATAACTAAAGTAGATTATTTTATACATAATTATAAGCAGTGATTGCCTATGTTATGAGTATGACCATTACATATGACTGCCAAGGCGTACGTCTCCAGGTCGAATCGAAATTATGTGCGTATTAATAATTTTATCACTTGTTTAACCTATGAAGGAAAAAGTCGTGAGGAAACTTGCATGCCTGAGAGACTTTCTCGACGGCGTGTGTCTGCCAACCCGCTGCCACTAGGGCAGCGTGGTGGACTAGAGCGGTTTGGCAGGTTGGAGGAGACCTGTGCCCAGCAGTGGGACAATAAAGGGGTTGATGATGATAATAAACATTTATTTTGCCATATTTTCCATTTTTTGCGGATAGGTTACAAAAATGTAAATTTCGAGCTTGACTAAGTCATGTCGCTATAGACAAACCCTTTTAAAACTGCTAGTTATGACCGCAGTCCGCCAATTATGCTAAAATTAAGACTCCCAAGTATTCCGATTACTGAACCTCGTTCCAACCTCCTAATCACCCAATCACCGATTGGGTGATGGGGCGAAACGTTAGTCCCCCCAAACTATAGATTTATAGAATTGAATTTACGTGAGTTCGATATTACAATTTCGCAAAGTTCAATTATTGCATTCAGTTGGTGTTAGTTTCTTGTAAAACTGATGCGCCTAATTAAATAGTGAATAGGTAGGTAAGCCATTCCAGGTATGTACCTTAACAGGCGTCGGCCCCCCTTCATGTGCTGATGGCGGCCACCAGGGTAGTTTTAGTGGGTAAGAATCCCACACTCCCGATCTAACCCCCTAGATCTATGAAGGTTTCAAAGGTATGTCATAATGTAAGTAAACCATGGCAATGACTAGGGCTACCTACCTATCCATCTGAGAAGGCAAGTGCGGTTTTTACCTAACTTGCCACCTCCCACAGGTATACACGTAGCTTGGATGATCCAAGCTCGGGGAGATTAGATTTTTCACAAAGCTAATTTACCTCGTAGATTTTACTTGGGTAATATCGTGTAGGTACCTGATGTTTAAATACCTGCTACTTACCTAATTAACAATCGGTTAACGTTCTCTTAGGTCACTTTATCTTTATGCTTATTTGATTTCGATCACCGATATCTCACTGGAATTTTAATGAATGACCGACTATACTATACGACCGAATATACCGACCTATTTACAGCGTAAATGTAAAACCCTCGGATGTTTTAAAATAATCTAGGTAGGCAACTAGAATGTGAATAACTTTTTCTTATAAATATGGATACAAATAAATAACTACTATGTATGGAAATTGCTTCATTTTGTATGGGAGATCAAAAAAATTATAAGTTTCTGAATCATAATTCACATTCTCGTTAAAATTACTTACCTACCTACATACTTTTTAAGTCATCAAGTATATAATACGGCTCGTACTGTCTGGGTAATGGGAGTGACAGTGAAGTGCTACGGTATCATATAGAAATCTTTACTTACAAAACCCTACAATAATAAGTAGATGACGTCGCGAGTCGGTAGAAAGATATTTGACCGTTTGAAGTTCGAATTTGACAACTCTACAGGCTAACAATGCAGCATACCTAAGCTAAAATAGCTAGCTACCTGAAAGATATTTTTTAAAATTACTCTGAACCCATATCAACTATATAGTTCAAAATTTTCTATAGTAAATCATATTTCTTATTATAATACAAAGCAGCCCAGTTGTTGGACACGATCTATCAATTAATCAATTAAAAGTAAAATAATTCCATTTTATGCATACCAGGGGACCGCCGGAGGTCTATGTTCGTAGAAGAGCCTACATACGTCCCTCATCCGATGATATACGAGCCCCTCTATGGTGGTGTGATACCGCCAGGGTACATTCCACCTCCGCCCAGAAGTCGCATGTCGGTCAGCCATCCCCCGGAGTACGTGATGGCAGGATATGCCAACAGTAGAAGACACTCCAGGTAACATTATGAAGTTTTTAACTTACCTTTTTAGGATTTTTCGAAGTCGGTAAGAAGCAAAATATCACTTAGAAAAATCACATAGATACTTATATTTTACGCAGTTGCAGATAAAAGTAGTCGTACCTACATAAATTCACATTCACACACACATTCACATGAATATTTATAGAGGCAAAAAAAAAAACTGCAGAATTTAATGAGGTGCATAATCTAGTTAGATCGCATGCCAAAGGTGAATGAATACTATAGATGATGCAAATATTACTATTGGTCATTTGTTTGAAAAAACTTGGAGACACTACATTTATTGAGAACTTAGTCTATAAATACATATTCCGCTAGAACCGAAGATCCACGATCCTGGCATTTACGCGAAGAGCGGAACTATCAAATCGGAGATACCAAGGATCATAAAGTTGAACTGCTGTCTTCTACTCCGCTTCCCCTCGGTATAAGATAAGACAACCATGGCTTCTCTTATCTATCTTATCTCAATGCAGATCAGATTGGCTAAGGATTTGCTGAGTCAGCTTTATATGTATCCATCCATAAACCTGGGGTTAAGATTTTTTACAATCTCTTGCGATGTTAAAATTATTATTAAGTGTATGGATTCAATCATAATCACGCCAACATTTTTCTTTTTATTGTGTACCTTTATGAGACCTATTAGTAAATAATACATAAATGTGGCAATTATTAGATTTACAGTTAAGTATCTACAGTTGATACAGTTACTGACCTAGCCAATGAAACTCGCAGATACAGTTTAACAATCTAAATAAGCTTGCATTCGACTCATTAATCAGAGGTAGATATAACGATGTGTTAAATATTATAAACAGCAAAGACTCCAAGAGTTACGCGTTCTGGTTACGACACTCACGTCACTTCAGCCAGACAAAAACACGAAGATGTTTTCAAGTTAATGAGATAAATAATACACTTACTTACGCAGTCAACATGCCGCCGCTCGGATTTCTGCACTTGTTGTACTAAACGTAATTACAGTCAACGGTGGTGGGTGTAATCATAGCAAAATGCTAACTCTCTTGATAGTGAAACTGGCTAATGGTAGGTGAACCAGACACTAGACAGTTGCAAGATGGTGCAAACCTACATACTTCCTATACCTATTATTTCCGCCTCAAAGATTAACTAAGAATCGCCCTGGTATATTTAATATTTCAAATGTGGTAGATACTCGTTTAAAAACAATTTAGTTAATAGTGCCATTGGTTTATTGATACGAAAATACCAGCGAGTCGTGCTTGCCACTTGCCATTTCAAATCGCATATCTCTGTGAATGGGAAGTTCGCGTTCCCAGCACTTAGGCGTGACTTTAGCTTCCATGGGTAGTTCAAAGGCAAAAACGACCATCGTTAGCAAAGTCAGTGTGAGGCGAGCGAGTCTGTATTATAATAACAAGCATTGTACATCCGTCGTGTGAACGTGCACCAGTTTTTTGTTTCTTACAAATGAAAGTTGCACTTGTGAGAATGTAGCTAGGCTCACGTATACTACATGTATGTAGGAAACTTGTTCCTAACATTGACCCCGGTGGGCACCACATTTACGTAATTACTCATGGCGTTGCATCTACATTATACAATAACAAACAGATAACCTTGCTAGGTTGCAGGCAAAACTAATGACTTGAGTATTTTTACATCTATTTATCATGATAATGTATTATGACTGTATTTTAAAAAGCCGTTAGGTTTATTTGGGAAAGATTTCGTTCTGGGTTTAAACGTTGTTCGCATATTCTTCAGTTTGGTGGTCCGTGCAGTTTCTCTTTCCATACCTGTATTTGCCAATATATTTTGTATGCATTGAGCCACTAACTAATATCAACGATGTTGTATATATGCGCTAGGTGCATTGTAAGTATTTTAACAATTACAAAATAACTTCTGATACCTACCGAATAAAGTTGTACCGACAGGCAAAACTAGATATGGAATACGTTTAAACAGCATAGTTTACCCTAAACAACAGGCATCACAGCAATTATTCTGGTAACACACCACTTTCTAGTCACGGATTACGTGAACACAAGCTTTGTGAAGTAAATTTAGCGGATAACTAGAAAGTCAGTCATGCCACTCATGATGGGCGTATTCTTCATAATCGTCGAACGAGAAATAGTGCGAAGTGGCAGCGCTAGGAAATAGTCCGATTATTATCTAATCCATCGTGATCGTGTATTGACACGGATGAAAGATTTCGTGCGTTACGTTGATGTTGATTTTGACATTAATCTGTGATCCTCATTAGATGTTGTGAGATTGTATCAAATTGTAACATGATGTGACCACACAATTAATTTCCTAGGAAAACATAATTTTTACTTCATGATGTTGGACAAAACTTGATTGATTGTGATAGTGACATAAAGCTTTTGAAATCCCTTATTGAATTGTCTAACAATACTTTTTGTCGACAGGATGACGGACGCATATGAGCAGTTTGCATACGAAAGCCTTTCTCCAGAATACGAAGATTGGGCGCGACCTTTTCCAAAGACCGCTCCGGATAACTTCCATCTTTCGAAATACGGACATCTCCAGATTGACTACTCTTGCAGTTGGAACTCCCTTGACAGGCTTATACGAAGCCAGCACTGAGGGCAACTGAACAAGAAATATGAAACCGGGGGACTAAATACGTAGATAACAAAACGCATTCAGTGGTATCCATAATTGTGCGCAGTTTCGTAACTAGGGTGGTACCAGGCACACGCGGCGCAGACCCTGGAGGGTTTTAGTAATGACCAGAGGTACACCACACATTTTTCATGGCGCTGTTATAGAAAGAAGCTCACACCGAGCGCATACAATGCTACTGTACCTAATGATTACGCGTGCATCCAACACTTGGTAAAATTACAACGTAAAATAGGGTTAAGTCATTCAAATGTGATCTGACTAAAAATTTAGAATATACAATGAAACTCGTGCGCTTGCTGTGAGACGGATGGAACGAATCGAAAGTTGGTTCCGGATTCTTTAAAAACTGAACGCATCCCTGCACATATGCTTAATAAGTTTTAAAGCAAATGCTTCCGTATTACAATCGTTTCGAGAGCCACTGGGTGTAATTTATATCATCTGCAGATTTATTCTGTACTGAAATAATAATTGACGTTCTAACTTATGTATTTGGTCCCTTAAACTTACTATAACTGCCAACTACCTAAGCTTGTAATTGGTAATTGACTCTCGTAACTGCTGTCTTTCACAATTTTAATGATTTTGGAATGTAACTTCCGCATTTTCGCTCTGTTAATAATCACTCGATCTATTTTAAATGTGTACTTAAAGTAATTTTAGTGTTGTGAGTTACATAAGTAAAAGATATATTATGTTTTTAAGTAAGGTGCTAATTTTATTAATTTGTTTTTCTATTAGCGTAATCTTGAGAAACTGCTAGCCAAAGATATAATGAAATATTTATAAGTATGCTTGTTTATATTTCTTTTAAGGCGATACTATTTGTATGCTTTACGATAAAATATGAGGCTGAAACCAATTACACACCTTTTTATTGTGTATTAGTGATACTTTTATGTAGGCACATGTACCTACGGCCTATAGCTATGTCATTTTATATTCTTGTAATATTATAAGGCGCATTAAAAATTATACCAAAATTAAAAAGTTTTCATTTTAAAATCCTGATTAATTCATATTTACGACTAGAAAAGTTAACATGAAGATAATGCATGTAGGTAATTACGTGCATAAACCTCCCCTCATTATAATGGAGCAGCTGCTATGATCGCGCTTTCTTACTGCACGAACTGTCGTTTATATTATATTGCCATCAATTTCTGTTTATTATCCTATGGTGTGGTTAACTTTCAACATTTTCATTAGATCGAGAGCCTGAGTCGATAAGCCTTGCAATACATCCATCTCTCTACACTTTCACTGTTAGACAGTAAGTATAGCGCTAAGCCTATTTGAACTGAATGCCTCTATTTGTATAACTTTCTTACGTATATCTCGTTTTTACCTAGCTCTTTGTTCTTTAAGAATACGTGTTTAAACAAACAAGTTACACTGCAGGTGTCCGCGCACGTAGCTGATAAACAAAAAACAAGATTGAATTAAGAATAAAGCACTCCGTTTTCCAATTTCAAAGTAATACAAATTGTATAATTCAAAGTTGCTTTATGAACCATAAATTGCAAGTCCAAACAGTTTAGATGGCACATTATTAAAATATTTCGTGCATGCTTGTAATTACTGTGCATGCATTATGTCTAACCAAAAATTACGGCTAATAGACCAATTCACGCTTCAAGGGAAGTAGGTAGGAATTAAACGACGATATGTAGGTCAACTTATGATGTAACTTATGAATATGAATTATGTAGTCATGTAGTTATTTTTCATAATCACATTCTTATTCGTTGTAACAGATAAAGCAACGGCGATATTAGAAAGAGCCACCGTTGCTAACATAATTGCTTTTTCGTTAAAAATAGTAATTGTAGCGGGACAGTAAGTAATGAAATAATTACTGGAAGTTTTGTGTTATGTTGATTTTAAAAGGTTTGATTGTGTATTATGATCAAGTTGCTAATAACTTCAAAAGATGAAAATCTGTCGAATCATTCTGCCTACGTAACATGCATTCTTTAAGAAGTTAGACATGGCAATCTACATTAGGTATCCAGATATATAAGGCAGAACTTACAAAATCATTGGGTTGATTTGATAAAGAAATTAAAAATCCGAGACCAAGCGTGCAATTTATTTAAAAAATAGAAAGTTGAAACATGTAGGTAATCCAAAATATTTTTTTCTCTAACTTTGCCTTTAGAAATCCTGGAAATCTTTATCGTTGTAGAGTTTCCTTTTCTTAGTTATATGGAACAAACCTTTTTTCTCGGAACTTTTCGCTTTAGGAGTTCTATCGTTCTTGTTATCGTAATAAATTACTTGCAAACTGTTTGCCGGCTTCGGTGCTTTATTTTGGGAAGATGGCAGAGTAAATTTATTTTTATCTTGAACCGGGTCTGAGTTCATGTTATGATAATCTGCATAGGGTTCTCTATTGACAGAATACGGTCTTTCAACGTGATTCTCATACTGGGATGGGTAGCTGCTCTGCAAATATTGCTTGAACTGACTCTGTTTTAATTTCTCCTCTAATTCTTCCAGTCTCTATAAATGTGTTTAAGTGAAAGCGTTTCTTAATAACTTGTTATTGCTTTTATTATCTACAATTACGTTATGCTATAATTGTGCAGTTTTAACAGCCAATGACCGGAGATACACTTATAATTATAGCTATGAGCTAAAACCGGAGATTGTTACGTTGAGGTAAGTTATAATGTCAGTGTTACCTATGTTTTTTAATAATATAAGTTTTTTTTCTTATAATATATGTGACAGTAGGATGAACAATTATAAGAATAATTCCTAATTCATTAATGAATTCTTCCTGATTCTTGTTTTAATCACAGAATTTCAAGCACACGGTATACGGCTACACACCAGTCATCAAGCTATATGTAGACACTAGCTGAACCCGCAAACGTTGTTTTGCCATAAAAAAAATATTGGGGTGGGTCACCCTTATCATTTAGGGGTATGATAAATAGATGTAGGCCGATTCTCAGACCTCCCCGATATGCACACAAAATTTCATACAAATCGGTCCAGCCGTTTCGGAGGAGTACCGTAACTAACATTGTGACATGGAAATTTTATATATTAGATTTATAGTAAGTACCCACAAGCAGACCTCACTATTCGTCCAATGGAAGATCAGCTTATAACTGAAGACGTAGATTGATATTTAGCTGCACCGTGCGTGGTATACGAACCCGTCTGTAGGCTTCCATGTTGAGGTCTGTGCGGGCCGTCTCCCGCGCCAACTCCTCCTGCAACTGGGCAGAACGCGCGGCTTCGCGCTGGACCTTCTCCTCATACTCCAATACTACCACGTTGATCTGGAAGTGACAGTCAACCTTTTTGGAGACTGGTTGACAGTTTGTTGAACTCATTGGAAGAGCTAATTGGCTTCTGTCCATAGATATGTAAGTACATAGGCTAGAATCCGCACAGAATATATAATATTTATAAGGACTACTGATACCTGGTTTGCATTATAGATGTTAAGCGTAACATTCCTGTCAAAAAGACGGTAGCCATAATTCATGACACCTACCTATAGTGAAGTGCTAGATTAAATGTTTTTAACAGAAGTATGGCATAGTGGGAGTAATTCCACTCAAATTGGAGCTGCCCGACTGGGGAAGCACTCCGCCTCGCAGAAAATCTAAGTGAAATACCACGGCTTTGAGCTGTGTTGTGACGGTGAGCGGAGGGGACTTTGAAAGTCAAAGGAGGGCCAAAGTGGTGTTACAAGCGTCTATAGGCTACGGAAACTGCTTACCATCAGGTGGGCCGTATGTTGTCTGCCACCTTAGTGGTATAAAAAAGTGGTAAGTTTTATTATAACACGAATTCATGACATATCACCAAGATTTGTTCGAAATTCGTGCCATCACATTTTGTTGTTACCTTATCTCTATGCTCGGCCTCCATTTCTCTCATCTTAGCCCGCAACTCTTCGATGACACAAGTGAATTGCGCCACCTGGGCGTCGCACTCGTGTTGCATCTGTTGAACTAAACACTACATTCGATAAAACATTTGTAGATAGTTACGGCCAGAATTTAAATAAATTACTTTTATGGAGCTATGATAAATTTCAATCTAAATTAGTAAAAACATAGAAATCTATATATGTTATATTTCAACATACCTAATAACCACCACCTTTCAACATACCTAATGTTGAAAGGTGGTGGTCTGTACGACATATTTTTAAGATACCTACATTAATTCTACTTAATTAAATTATACGAACTTTCTCTTTTATTGTTAGCTTTTAACTCTTCGATCTGTATTTCATAGTTATTACGCATTTTCATAGCATTTTCGTTCTGTTTGAGTGTAGTATTTTCTTTGTCCTGTAAAGCAAGTAGGTACCTACCTAGGTAATTGGTAGTAGGTAATTATTACTTATGTATATACATTATAATTACTACTCTAGGTATTACTTACTTACAAGTTAGTACCTAGTTCATGAATGTGGTCCGTTTTTTGACAACTACCTTACCTTTTCTATATCCGCAATGTTGGCTTCTTTTAAAGAGATTTGTTCCTTCAACTTTTTTACGTCTCTTTTGAGATAAACCAACTGTGACACAGTCTCCTGAAGGTTTCCGATCATTTCGCGAGATGTCAACAAATGATAGCGATAGGACTTTCCCATTTCCCGCACTTCTTTCAATTCGTGCTCTAGCTTGGTGTTAACTTCAAGTAATTTTTTGCACTCTTCACTTTTATTTGTAAATTCCTGTTCCACACGTAGGTATACATTATTATTACTTACATTGACTAACACCTATAATTTTAAGTGTTTTGTTTTATAGACTAAATCATGAGCTCACAATTTTGCACCGTGATAAACCGTTCAGCATACTTTCGAGACGACCATCAAGAACTGTTTTTTCTTCCTCCTGCTTAGAATCCATTTGATTAACTAATTATTACTATTCAAAACAAGTAAAAGTAATTGCAATGCTAGGATTTTTTTTTATGTAGGTGAATACGTATAATTAACGTTGTTTAAAATTTAAATTATGACTCCCGCTCTGCCAGTGCCACCCACCCAGTATGTTTTTTTTTTCAATTGATAGTTATGTTACCAAGTAAAAAAATTAAAAAATTATCAAAAAAATGAATGTCTTTATTCTGGTAGATAGTGTGGCAGATGCATGAAAAATCTATCCGATGTTATAAAATTCTGAAAAAGAAAAGGCTTACCCCGGTGAAAAAGGCGTAAGCGTATTATGTAACAATAACTGATAACTATATGTATACTGTAGTGATAAAAATGTAAAAATAGTAAACTTACCATTGATTTTTTAGCAATAAATATAGCCTGTGTTTCTCTGGGTGAATGTAGCTTTCCAATGGTGAAAGAATTTTTGAAATCGGCACAGTAGTTTTTAAATTTATTCATTACAAACATACACACAAAAATATAAATCTTTCCTTTATATAATAGTAGTGTAGATTTACCATTATCTTAATATATACCAACCTATATTTTTTGCAAATGTAATAATCTTGCTACCTTCTCGTACTTAAGGACTTAGTAGTAGTAGGTGTTAGTAATTGACCCACGATCAGTCGATCGTGGAACGCAGTCTTGCTGTATTATTCTGTGCGTACTTATATGGAGGCTACGACTGTGACGAACGAGGCGCGAGTGTGGTGGGTCTCAGTCGGGTTCATTATTCTGGATTCTCGATAGGCGTCCACCGCGTCGGACTTGACCAATTTGCGCGTGTGTACCTCTACGCTCCTACGCTCTGCGAGATTGGTCAATCGAGAACCTTGACGATTTTTTATTAAGAATGTCCATCGACGATATTAAGCAATTCTGAGAGAAGTATTATCATCTGGGATGACCAAGGCAATTTTTATCATGACAAAATGCGACTCACAAGAATTTTATAATATAATAGAAAAAAATTATATCTAAGATATTTTTGAACGCAAATAAAGAATTCATTTTACCATAATCTTATTATAACTAAAGTGAACTAGTCTGTCTACTAGTAGGTTTAAAAGGCAATGAAGGATTGGTCCGCGTCAGCAGGTCTTCTCTAAAACTGTACAGTGAATGCCATTTGCCAAGCCAAAAACCGCCAAAAACAAAACTGATCTTTTTGACGATAAGTTGTCACATTTAGAATTAAAAATTTAGAACGAACAAAATAATGTCAAAGAGACTCAAACTCAAAGTCAATGTCATATGTCATTGAGAAAGTGTTGTAAAAAATGTGATTGTGATTTGAGAAGAGGTTAAAATATCGTTTTATTTAATTACATGACAAAAATATTGTACTAGTAGTAAAAACATTCCGACTGCGCGAAACAAAATATTCGTCTTATCGAATTTTGTGTGTACACTTCTGATAACATTATCTGTAATGGCTGCGGCTTACGGAATACATTTGGGGAACAGCTCGGCCTCTCTAGCTTCTTATTCCAACGGTGCGCCTTTAATTATCGCCAATGATGCTGGAGATCGAGTAACACCTGCTATCGTTGCACTCAACG
This sequence comes from Acronicta alni, assembly GCA_964056405.1. Taxonomy (NCBI): domain Eukaryota; kingdom Metazoa; phylum Arthropoda; class Insecta; order Lepidoptera; family Noctuidae; genus Acronicta; species Acronicta alni. The sequence goes on from OZ043918.1 coordinate 12,106,175, forward strand.
GCACAGAATGGGAGATTGGACTGCCCGCGAAATCTGGGCAGCCCTCTAAAAAATCTATAATAAAACATAATAAACGCCTCATGAATAGTGACTTCAACGGTGATGACCTCACTTACGTTGAAACATCCTCATCTTGTCGCATCCAGAATGAAGACAAAGTCGTTTATGAGTTCGAAACTAGTGAAACTACTCTCTATTCTAACCCTGACAACATTGCAACTAAAATGTATGCAAAATTATTTACGATTGCCAGTCATTCTATGAATAATGAAGGAGATTTGAAATTAGTATTGGCTGCCCCTTTACATTGGTCTACTGCCAGTACAGAAAGGCTTGTAAAATGTGCCGAGTTGGCTGGGTTTGATGTTTTGCAAGTGATCAGTGAGCCTGCAGCTGCTCTACTAGCCTATAATATTGAAGAAACAGTTGAAGATGTTAATGTCTTGGTGTATAGGCTTGGAGGATCATCATGTGATGTCTCAGTAGTTAAGGTGTCTGGTGGTTTCATGACAGTTGAGAAGAATATCTATCGGTCAGATTTAGGAGGCCAATGCCTCACTAAGGATTTGGCTGATTACATTGCACAAGAATTTCGACAAAAATGGAAACTTGATCCTCAAGAAAGTAAAAGAGCCATGGCCAAACTGCTTATTCATGCTGACAATTGTAAACATGTTCTCTCTACATTGAACTCAGCTCATGTGTTTATTGAATCACTATTGGATGGTGTTGACTGGAGCCAAAATGTGTCTCGGGCAAGATTTGAAAATTTGATTTCTTCAAAGATAAATGCATACATTGAGCCTGCTCAAAAAGTGATTGAGAGCTTTGGGGGCCCCATTCATAAAATAGTTATATGTGGCGGAAGCATGAAGATACCTAAACTTCAATCTGCAATTGCAAATTTGTTACCAGAAGCTGAAGTACTATCAGGGATAAGTCCAGATGAAGTTATTGCTGTAGGATGTGCTCGAGAAGCAGGGTTGCTGTTGGATATTCCAGAATTTTCTTTAAGTGATTTGAACACGGAAGTTGAATTTTTGGGAAAGGATATTTATCTAAAATATTTAGATCAGACAGTTCAACTTTTCAAAGAAGGAACTCCTCCTTATGCTCAAAATGTTCAAAGTATTGATGCAGGAGGAGATGTTACAAATATGAGTTTCACTTTGCATGAAAACCCTGATAGCGAAGAATTTGCTACTGAAACATTTGATGTTGGAAGTTTAAATAAACCATTTACATTAAAAGCTACATTACAGCAATCAAATGTTTTGTTACAAGTAGAATAAGACATTTTGTAATTGTTGAAAGTAAAATGACTTTGTCAATCAATTCATGCTGTTATTTTATTTCAATACATAAGTATGTGTTCTGGTGAAGGTCGTAGTTTTACACAACACCCTATCATCCTCCTAACTTATATGATTATCATGATCATTCATTTAGGTTTCAAGTGGTGATGCCCCAATCCGAAGATTGGATCATGAGCAATTGAGCATTGTAACGATGGTTTTACGTATCGTTACATGGAACTCGATTTTTAGTTCGGATTTCTACCACATTCGTTTTTTTCGGATCAATTAGCTGTTTTCTAGGTTGACTATCATAATAAATTAAAAAGTCATCTGTCAAAACTTTGACAACTTCACTCTACGACCTCTTGCGACAATGGCCTGATCTTGTTTTTCAAATATATTTAATTTATTTTTAATCCGGCTACATAATGCCGCGATTTGCCTTAGAAGTGCATTTTTGGATTTAAATTAAAGCCTAAAGGCTAAATCTATTGTGATGGTTCCATATTTTATTGGTGAGTCGAATATTTTTTATTAGAAATGTGTCCGTTACATTCGATCTTCGAAACTTTGTTTCAATGTTCTACATATCGCATTTTTATATTGTTTCAGGCATAATTTAGCCGTTTTATCCACATAATGGTGGAATTATAATTTGTTTTTGGTTCGGAAAACGGTAAGCGATTGTGATTTACATGACCACGTTTCGACATACACTTTTTATCTTTTGAATTCTAACCCAGGCTTATTTCTTTACAGCCTCGGCGTTTTTGACCGGACTTGTTTTTCACCACGACATATTTTTTCACCAGAGTTTAAGTTTTTCTCCAGACTTAAATTTTTCACCATGATTTATATTTTTTCATCAGGACGTATTTTTATAAGTACTCCAATAATTCGTATGTATATTTTCCTCTTACTTATTATTTAACGTCCTCGTCTGCGTCACGCCTCGCCGGGATGTCAGGAGGGAGGCAAACATATTAAAGTACCTATATTATAAAAATCCAGTGAGATGCAATAATATCAATAATACCAATAATAACCTTAATGTAGTACTATTATTTTTATAGTTAAAATTTAAGCCTTTAAGTGTGTTAAATTTTTGTGCAGCCTACAGGCAAATTATAAGACAAACAAAAGAGCATAAGCCTTTTATTTGTATCCTCCCACCGGCAGATTAATTGTTCAATCTCTCCGTTGGTTAGTATCCGGTAGCATATCTTTTACAGGAGTGAGTTTCTGGCGCCCGAGTTTATTATTTCTTTTATTTTGAAACTCACTTATACATACATCTTACACACACAAAATTAAAATACATTTTTTTTAATATTTTTTTATTACAATTTGGCGCTTGCGTTCAGGGACTTGAAGTAGGTTTGCCTTATATTCTTACTTGTTTTGGTATATTATTGCATCTTATACTTTGTTATTATATTGTTTACAAATACTTTTGTTTGTTAGTTTGAAACTTTTTTAGTAAATAACTTTTATTTACAACATTAATATTAATATAACCTTGTAAACAATATAACTATTTAACTCTGTTATTATCTTGTTTATAACTATTTGCTATTTTAGCATTTGTGTTTGTTCTCTTTAGCAAGACAACATACTTGTATGGTGTAGACTGTGTTTGTTATCATTCAATTCTTGTGAAAATATTGAGGTGTAACTTTTTGTAAGATAATTTAATTACAATAAGTAAACAGTGTTTATAATTCTTAAGATTGAATCTTGTAAGTTATTATTGCATCTTTTCAATTAAAAAAAAATCATTATTCTTAACTTCAACAATAACTTTTCTTTAAACTTAATAATTATCATAAAACTTTTTGAACTTTTAGTTCTTGGATTTTGTTTTGAAACTTTTGGTTTTGCTTTGCTTTTTTTTGAATATTCTTGCTATTCATCATGGATAAAGAAGTTCAGTTTCCTCCACTTTCTGTATCTGAGGATAAACATGTTTCAGTTGGTACTAGCATGGTTGCTAATGCTAATGGTGCTGGTATGGTTCAGGATATGATAAATTTGACGGAAGTGCATAATCCTTTTGATAATAACGACAGAATTGCTCATTCTTCTTCAGCCTTTGCTACAAATGCTTTGCCTTCTTTTAATTCAATGAATGCTTTTGTTAATGAACATATTAAAAAGAATTTACCTTCTTTTACTAAATTGCCAGATTTAAAAAAGAGTAAGATTAGTTTTGATGGAAAGTCGTGTGTCAGGGAATTTATTACTCAAATCGAGGAGTATTTTTTGTATAAGAATTTTAATGAAATTTTGTTAGTAGGTTCTTTCTCTGACTTGCTTGGTGGTATTCAAATATTCATAAACAATTTTTACTTTTAGGTTATAAAATTAAACCTGATTCTGGTTCTGCTTTTACAGCTGATGGTTCTTCACAACAAGTTATTGGGACTATGGAATTACCAATTAATTGTGATAATTTAACTAAAAATATAACATTTCTCATTATACCTAACTTTCAATCTCAAATCATTTTAGGATTCGATTTCTGGTTACAATTTGATCTAGCTAAAGCCTTATGGTACAGTCAGCGTCAAATAGTTAGTGACACTCAGAGTATTCAAATAAATAGACGCAACCAAAAAGTCAATAATATCGGTACAAACAAAGTTTCCATAATGTTGTCAACATTGTAGTCGCTCAAAAGGTCGAGACGTTTAAAACGTCATATAGATAGGTTCAGTCAAACCGTCATAAATATGGTTACAGTCATCCCGCCAATGGTATCCAAGCATTTTAAGTGTTCAAAAATATGGAAAACCTTAGAAAAATAAACTTTACTGCTATACATTTTAAATACCTATTATTTCTCACATCAATTAATGTGAAAACAATTATACACAAAAATGAAAGGAATAGAAACTACTGTTGTCCTTTTCATTTTAAGCATGACGTCATAGACATGTCTTTTGTTTTTTAAAGGCTCGTGCATAGCCTTTTACGATACTTGTAAGCAATAAACAGCTGACTGAAAATAGATGTACCTAAACCTCATTGATAGTGAGTATGACTATAATATTATATCCCATAGAGCTTTTGCTCTATCTATATATTTTAATTATGCACTCTTGTGCATAATTAAAATTTAAATGATTCAATATCATGATCATTTTATTTTAACAATGAATGTCGACAAAATTACTAGACTCGATAGTGCTTGCAAAAAAGAGCAAGCGATTTTCAACCTTATTGACTATTATTTAAAAACCGCTATTTAAAACATAAACAAGGTAATAGAGTGGATGAATAACTAAAAATAAACAATAAAATAATGTCAATAAGGTCGATAATCGCTTGCATCAATTTTTACAACTAAAATCGTTTAAATTAAGAAATCCAACCATTGTTTTTTCAATTTTCTCTAGTTTTTGACTGCTTACCATCAGGCGGGCTGTGTGCTTGTTTATACATACCTATATTTATAGGTATGTATAAACAATATACATATACTTACCTATAAATATAGGTATGTAGTGCGAATATGCAGAAATGAGGATCTAGAGAGATGAGAATATTTCGATAGGTAACTCATTTAAAACGATACATAAGGATATTCCCAGTTCATTTGAAATATCTGTTACGGAGACACCTTCCTCCCTCAAATATAAATTCGATGTTTTGTGGTGTCACTAATGCGATATGTAGCCATATTTCTAGCTTGCTTTAGTATTGCACTTGACATTGATATTACTGACAGATAAATAGACATGCAATTACAACCCTAGATTGCCTAAAGAGGTTTTCGTCTTTGGGAAACCGTTTATTTCTATAACATGCTGGTTTATTTTTCTAATGTGTTCCAAATTTTTGAACTAAGTGTTCAAAAGTTTAAATGCTTGGATACCATTGGCGGGATGACTGTAACCATATTTATGACGGTTTGACTGAACCTATTTATATGACGTTTTAAACGTCTCGACATTTTGAGCGACTATAATGTTGACAACATTATGGAAACTTTGTTTGTACCGATATTATTGACTTTTTGGTTGCGTCTATATATTTGAATACCCTGAGTGTCACTAACTATTTGACGCTGACTGTACTTGATAGCCCTATGCTAATGCTTTCAGTAGACATAATAGGAATTTTACCTAAAACTTATTCTGGTCATAAATATATACTCTCAGTAGTTGATGTTTTTACAAAATATTGCTGGATATTCCCTATGAGTAACGCTACTACTAAAATAATTAATAAACTCTTTGAAAAGGAAATATTTCTTAAGTTCGGTTGTCCTAAAATAATAGTTTGTGATAATGGAACGCAATTTACTTCTAAACATTTTGTAGACTTCTTGAAAAGTTTTAATATCACTAAAATATTTTATAATACTTTATACACTCCTCAAAATAATCCTGTAGAACGTTATAATAAAACTGTTGAAACTTGCATTGCTTGTTTTGTAAAAGATGATCATAGAACGTGGTCTCAATTTTTACCTCATGTTCAATTAGCTTTGAATAATAGTGTTAATCTTGCTACAGATTTCACACCTAATTTTCTTATGTTTGGTAGAGAACTTATTTTTGATGCTTCTTTACACCATTTTAGTAATTCTATTGACAACTTAAATCAACTGGAGTTTGGCGATAGGAATATTTTTGCTACTTCTCTTAATTCACTTAGTGACATTTTCGTGAAAGTTCAAGCTTATTTATTAAAAGCTTATAAGCGTAATGCCACTTATTATAACAAGGGTCGTAGTGTCATTTCTTTTGATGTAGGTGATGTAGTGTGGAGGAGAAGTTTCATTCAATCCCATGCACCTGCTTATTTTTCGGCAAAACTTGCTCCTAAGTTTGTTAAATGTGAAATTATACAAAAAGTCTCAAATAATGTTTATGTATTGAAGGATTTGAATAAGGGTTCAGTAGGCCGTTATCATGTTAAAGACATAATTAAATTTTAATTATTATTTGGTTCTCAAGTTTTGGGCTTGATTTTGATAATATTGAAGAAGCGAACTTTTATTAGAGTGATGAATGGAAGGTTTATAGTTCTTTATATGATGATAGTATGTGAGGTAACTTCTTATCAATTTATTGAATTCGATGTCTGAACTTTCTAAAATTTAACTTAGGAAAATTTTGGTTAACTTTTCAATTAGCTTCTTCCACCCATGTAACTTATATTTTCTACATCGAAAGATCTTATTATTATTTTTGTTTAATAAGGTAGATAATGTTTTCATATTTTAATATTATCTTCTTATATTTCTATATCTCATATAGGAAATTATTTATTTTAAATTGAAATTTTTATATTTCACTTAAGATTAATAAAACTTTTGTTGTTTATAAATATACTTTGTAGAACTTAGTTTAAGTTTATTCATGTTTTCCTGGATATGACTTTTACATTGAGCTCACCTCGGACTTGACTTCTGAGGAGACATCCTCATCTCTATATTTTCTTTTGGGATATTCTACCGGATTGTTGTAGAATTGACTGACTTTATATGGATCTTGGATTATTTTCCTTGATTTCATTTTTTTTTCTATTGTGCTCGGAAGTTCGGTGATGTTGTGCCGATCACAATATGCATTATTATTTTTTGGCACTTACTTTTGACATTGTGTTCGAAAGTTCACAATGTGCAAGTAATTGTTCGCTTTCCTTTTCTATTGTGTTCGGGAGTTCGGTGGTGTTGTGCCGATCACAATATGAATATTTTTATAGTTATTTCTATAGCTGCTTATTTTTGGAATGCTTGTGCTTGGAAAGTTGGTGGTGTTGAGCCAATCACAACATTCAAACATTTTTTCTTTTTTCTATTGGAATTTTCATTTCACAAGTTTTGTTGAAGTGAAGGTTCATGTGTTGTATCTTGGGCATACAAGATGTCCGATATGCATTGTTGGATAACGTTAGTCAGTGGCGAGGGTGCCTAACTGAACTCAAAAGTAGATGTTGGATAGTGCTAGTCAGTGGCGATGGTGCCTAACTGAACTCACAGATGTTGTTGTTAGTCAGCGGCGATGGTGCCTAACTGAACTCAATAGTAGATGTTGGTTTTTTAGTCAGTGGCGATTGTGCTTAACTGGAATATTAAATTTTCTAGTTTATTATTTATATTTCATTATTCGAAATTTATTTTTACTTGGAATTTTAATAAGACTTGGCAGGTATATCCTTTGCAGTCTTGTTTCAAAGTTCTTAAGTTATAGTTTGGTGATGGTTTAACTGTAGTATTTCAATACTATAGGTTTACTCTTAGTAATTATATCTAGAATATGGTTAAGAGAGCTTTTGCTTTTCTCTTTTGTTTTGTTTGTTGTCTTTGCCTTAGTGCATAAAAGAAAGTTCCTTTCTTTTATTTTTTGGGGAGGGATGTAATGTAACGATGGTTTTACGTATCGTTACATGGAACTCGATTTTTAGTTCGGATTTCTACCACATTCGTTTTTTTCGGATCAATTAGCTGTTTTCTAGGTTGACTATCATAATAAATTAAAAAGTCATCTGTCAAAACTTTGACAACTTCACTCTACGACCTCTTGCGACAATGGCCTGATCTTGTTTTTCAAATATATTTAATTTATTTTTAATCCGGCTACATAATGCCGCGATTTGCCTTAGAAGTGCATTTTTGGATTTAAATTAAAGCCTAAAGGCTAAATCTATTGTGATGGTTCCATATTTTATTGGTGAGTCGAATATTTTTTATTAGAAATGTGTCCGTTACATTCGATCTTCGAAACTTTGTTTCAATGTTCTACATATCGCATTTTTATATTGTTTCAGGCATAATTTAGCCGTTTTATCCACATAATGGTGGAATTATAATTTGTTTTTGGTTCGGAAAACGGTAAGCGATTGTGATTTACATGACCACGTTTCGACATACACTTTTTATCTTTTGAATTCTAACCCAGGCTTATTTCTTTACAGCCTCGGCGTTTTTGACCGGACTTATGTTTTTCACCACGACATATTTTTTCACCAGAGTTTAAGTTTTTCTCCAGACTTAAATTTTTCACCATGATTTATATTTTTTCATCAGGACGTATTTTTATAAGTACTCCAATAATTCGTATGTATATTTTCCTCTTACTTATTATTTAACGTCCTCGTCTGCGTCACGCCTCGCCGGGATGTCAGGAGGGAGGCAAACATATTAAAGTACCTATATTATAAAAATCCAGTGAGATGCAATAATATCAATAATACCAATAATAACCTTAATGTAGTACTATTATTTTTATAGTTAAAATTTAAGCCTTTAAGTGTGTTAAATTTTTGTGCAGCCTACAGGCAAATTATAAGACAAACAAAAGAGCATAAGCCTTTTATTTGTATCCTCCCACCGGCAGATTAATTGTTCAATCTCTCCGTTGGTTAGTATCCGGTAGCATATCTTTTACAGGAGTGAGTTTCTGGCGCCCGAGTTTATTATTTCTTTTATTTTGAAACTCACTTATACATACATCTTACACACACAAAATTAAAATACATTTTTTTTTATATTTTTTTATTACAGCATTCAATCCGATCGCAGATGAGTCAACTCTTTAAAATATTGGATCGCGGTCCAAACATTGTTGACCCTGCTCCTGATGCCGGTGGGTTTCTATTTTTTATATTTTTATATGTTTATACTTAAGATAAAATATTTAAAAATATGTAAAAATATAAATAAAGATAATAATATTTTCGGTCATTTTTACACAGCACCATCTAGGAAACCAAACTAAGCAGAGCTTGTACTATGGGGACTAGACAATGGATATAATTAACGACCTCTGTGGTCTAGCGGTTCGAGTGCCGGACTGCTGATCATGGGGTCGTGGGTTCGATTCCCACTGGACACAAATATTTGTGTGGATAAAACATGAGTATTTGTGTTTGTCTGGGTGTTTCTTATGTATTATAGGTATGTATTTACAACAAAAAAAAGTATATAAGTATTATATCCATTGTCTAGTACCCATAGTACAAGCTCTGCTTAGTTTGGGACTAGATGGTATTGTGTAAAATGTCCCAAAAAATATTATATTATATATTATAATATTTATTACCTATACTTTTTGTTTTGTAAATACATACATGAAAAAACCTAGACAAACACAAATACTCATGTTTTACCCACACAAATATCTGTGTCCTGTGGGAATCGATCCCATGATCAGCAATCCGACACTCGAACCACTAGACCACACGTCGACGTTTAAAATATCGGATCGCGGTCCAATCATTGTGGTGTGCTGCACACAATGTTAGAAGATAAGTATGTTATGACCACCGAGGTCAGTCAAAGTACGATCTGGAACTTTAGCTTGTTTATGTTACCAATATAATCAAAATGTCGGTACTTACTGTACATCTTAATAAAATTATTATTGGCGTCCAAGAATATTTATTTATTTACATGCGTTTTTCGGATCAACTGCATGCGATCCGATCCGCGAAAGGCGCGAATCGTATCAAGAGGTTGCGATCCATTATGACCCACAAAATCGGATTGAGCTTAAAAAAGCGCATCCTTACTATTAGACTAATCTAAGTAGTCGTAGTCGTTTTTGTTATTAGCATAGCTTGCTGTTAGGGCACCGTTGTATAATTTTATACAATTTTTATTGAAAATTATATAATTTATATTGTTAAAAAAAAATATTTTATTATAAATAATTTCATTAAAATTAAAAATTAAAATTAATTAAAAAAGATGTATTTAAATTACGATCAGTTAAAAGTATTGTAATTGCTCCCGCATGTAGTTTCAATTAATTGCATTAGTGTAAATCAATGGTACAAAGACCCCTGAAGCCACGCCAAAAATATTACAAAAAAAATAGTGTAAATCACGTCAGTGTCACTTATTTTGTCAATGTCATTTATGTCATGTTCAGTGTTGCCAATTTAGCGATAGCAACTTTATGTTTATGGATAGAAATGTCGACTTTGACGACGTCAGAGGACTACAAAAATGTTGATGTGAGCAATGATGATAAATAAATTTAAGTCCTTCTGGTAGATTCAGTTTTTGCGACTTTTTATATTGAGTAAAGAGACTCGGACTTTTACAAGTTGGCGACACTGGTCATTCGTGACTATCAAATCCATCCAGTGATGTCATAACTACCAACTTTTTGGTAGATCTACCAATTTTCACTTCAGTCTACCTATCTAGACCTAAAAACTACCTATTTTTTTAATTAGTTTGACATAATTATCACCACTTTGAATTATTATTTTTACATCAACGAGCGATGTTGCTATGTGTTGCGTGAGCCATGCAACGATGCATCAAGCATACACATAAGAGTCCAGGCCATAAACCACAAAAAAAAAGTCAGCAACAGTTCGCCGTTCGCGCCATTATTAAGAAACATGACATTTCATTTCAAAGAAAAAATGTGGATCCTACACCTGAAGAATTCTGGAAGCATGTTTCATCCATTAAAAAAGGAGACCAGTCTCCAATGTTTCCCCTGCTATGCGAATTTGTGAGAAAATTACTCGCACTTCCACATAGTAGCGCCAACGTTGAGACGGAGACTCGAGGGATTGTTGTGTACTAAAAAATTCATAGCAAACAACGGGCAGCCTAGCGCAGAACATTTAAAGTTGTTCAATAAAAATATGTATAATTTCCAAAAATAAACATTTTAAGAACAGTGAAATGAAACTACTTTCTACGGATTTTATCGCGTTACATTGATATTATTAATCCCGACGTTTCGGACCCTTTACAGCGTCCATGGCGAGGGTAGACGGGTAGTCTACCCGTGATTGATATTATCAATATATCGCGATAAAATCCGTAAAAAGTAGTTTTATTTCAATGTATAATATTCGCGTAAATGTCAGAAATCAATATTTTAAGAACAGTTCATGCATTTATAATCTTAAAATTTCTTCTAAATTGAGATGGTAACATTTGACACATAATCTACTAATTTTCTAAAATTCGGATTGGCAACACTGTATCCATCACTGTGTTTGTTTAGTATTTTGATTTAAAAATTGACAGATTACTTTAGCAAAACAGAAATTGAAATTTATTTTTTATTTATAAAAATACATTTTTTTATTCGGACATAAATTATGAAAGTGTTGATAACTACTTTTCTTTTAGCTTTAATATATGAGGTTTCGACTGTAGGTTCCTTGAAACCAAACGATATTCGACATCACTTAGGTTCGCGCACTCCTTACAGGTTTAGATTTAATAAGAATGATTCCAGAATTAAATACCCAAGTAAGTTAATACAAATTTGCTATTACATTTATTGTTGCAGTAATGTAGGATTCCAAATATAGTTGTAAACTGCATGGGTAGCAGGAATATTTCACTCATTTTAGACAACTGTAATATCTAAACTAATTGTTACATTACATGCGATTTCATATATCTATATATTATTTTTAATTTACTGTTTACTTTACAGATTGTAAAGATACGAAAATATGGATGCTGATTCGTCATGGCACTAGACTGCCCAGTCGCAAGGATATTAATGAGGGTTTTAAACTTGTTGATTTGAAATATGAAATTTTACTACAACATGAACTTAGAAAGGGTAAGTAACAAATGAAATATCTGAGCAATGTAAACGAGAGACTACATACTTATTATTTAATTATATTTTTTTTTAATAATTGCGTTGAATTTGTAGCCTGTGACATACTTAATGGATCCACCCATTTTTTCTCGTTTCTCTAATAACCATATGCTGTGTGTACTTTCAGGTCAGTTAGATAAAGAGCAATTACAACAGCTTGAGGACTGGAAAATAAATCTTGATGTGGAACAAGAAAGATTTTTAACATTGGAAGGACAAGATGAAATGGTACTGTTAGCAGAAAGAATGCAGAAAAGATTCCCTAATGCCATCAAACAGAGATATGACAACAAGACATTTTTAGTATGTTTATTTTTATTTTGTCATTATTTAGTTTATGATTATTACACAATTAATTCATTATGGCAGGGTAGGATGATGGTGATGATTAATTAAGTCCATTCTTTTATTCAAATTTTCATTTAACCATTCAACCTAGCATTAAATAAAATGGGAAGCACATTTGTGTAATTTTAATTTATTAAATTCTCACCATACCTGTGCAAGGCTAGGGCTAGTCACTAGTAATTAATATTATATTAAGAGCATATTTCTAAGTAATATTAGTAGAGTAGAGTGCAGGGCAGCGGCAACGGTCTCCTTTCAGTTATTGCCAGCAGGTTGGACGGGCCGTTCATGCAGCACTGGCAGGCCTTACATGCACCCATATATCAAGCTTGGGGCAGGTAGTAAATGAATTAAATGATTCTGACATGATTTAATTCATTTACTACTTAATTTCGCTAATTTCGTTATTTACTATTTATATTATTTAATTTTAATTTAATTGTAGGTATCTTTAGAAAAATATGGACTGATTTATTGTCTGAAACAAAATTATTATCTATGTTAAGATATTAATTATTATGCCTAAGTTTTTTAATGTTCCAGTTTCGATATACAGCAACCCAAAGGACTCAGCAGAGTGCCAGATATTTCACCAATGGACTATTTGAAAAGAAAGATGCACAAGACATCATATTTGCACCAGCCACAAAAGTTGATCCAATTCTACGAGTAAATATAATACCATTTTAATTTATTATGTTCTTTGGACACAAATGTTAATACCACTATTAGCTTCTCTCTTCACTCAGTTGCAATTTTTCAGTTTTACAAACACTGTGACAGGTGGCAAATGCAAGTAAAGAAAAATCCAGAAACATATAAGGAGTTAAAATTATATGGCGATAGTCATGAAATGAACAAGACATTGGAGTCTGTGTCTAATAGACTGGGCCTTAGTAGAGTACTCAAATTCGGTTTGTAAGACTAACAGCTCTGTAACGCTGAAGCTTGCTTTGCTTTGCTACATTGTCACATTAGATCTCATACTTCACAACTGCCTATCATGTTTCCTTATTTATAAATATAGATATTTATAGTGGGACAGCATAGGTTGAGGGCTGATACAATAATACAGAAAATCGAAGTGAAATAACACTGCTATGAGCTGTGCTGTGTTCCTTATGGTGAGCGAGATTGCCAGTGCTCTGTGAGAAAACATTGTGTTAGCAGTGAACTTTGACCCTTGTGCTGCCAACCCAATTATTCCTATTTTGTTTCCTGTAAAAACAAGGCCAGCAAATCGCAAGTGATACCCCTGGTGTTGCAAGCTTATAAAGGATAACGGTAACCGCTTACCATCAGGTGGTTATGTTTGTTTGCCACCTTAGTGGTATAAAAAAAAATTGCTTGCAATATATATTTTATATAGCAGCAGCGCCTCAACTCCGCTTACAGTTGCATATTATATTGATTATAAATCTATATGTTTCGAAACGTCGGGATTAATAATATCAATAAATACACGATAAAATCCGTAAAAAATAGTTTTATTTCAATCTATATGTTTTCGTGTTTATCAAGTTAGTAATTGTAATTTGCACCAGGTGCAACAGAAAAACATTGTTACGCTTTCCAAGCGAAGCATTTATGCTGCCTTTTCACTGTCGTAGAATTAATTTCAACTTCACTGTTAATACAGTGACAGTTAACGGTTTTATTTATAGAGCAGTGAATAAATGTTTTATTTTTTTCTTTCTTTAGAATAAGTGCAACTGTTGTTTCATATGGGTCTCATAAACATTGTTCACAAGTTCACCTGCATTTTGTGTGGCCCAGCTTTAATATCACCTTGCTGCTATACCCACTTATAGTAGTCATAATAATTATACAGTCACCTCACTTTCCAGTCCTTACCCCAATTTACTTGGGATTGGTGCAGTATGTCTTTCTTTCATAAAGTATAATTATATAATCTGGTCTTTAATATAATAATTGAAGTATATACAGTATGTTGATGCTTTAATTAATTATAGGAAAGTTTGAGTAGGTAAACCTATCTATATTAATTTACAGATACAGTGAATATTATGTATAAGTTTTGTGGATTTGAAACTTCGTGGGATAAATATCACATATCACCTTGGTGTTATGCTTTTGATGAAAAAAGTATAGAGGTAAGATCTATTAGTAAAAAATACTTAATTATGTCATGTTTTTTATATAGTTTTATTAGAAAATTGGTTGAATTGGAAGTATTCTTTTAAACTTTTTGTTTTCCAAATTTATATGCGCTTCAGAAGTATGTCGGATCTTCTTGAAGACGAATGAATTCTGTTAGCCAGGTTGTGTTTTAAAAAGTTATTTTTACAGAATTAAATCATTTATTATAAACTTACACCTTGTGAGGTTTCATCATCTCATCATCAACCCACATACTGTCCCACTGCTGGGTACGGGTCTCCTCTCAGAACGAGCGGGATTAGGCTATAGTCGGCCACGCTGGCTTAGTGTGGGTTAGCAGACTTCACATGCCGTCGAGAAAATCCCATGGCATGCAGGTTTCCTCACTTTGTTTTCCTTCACCGTTTAAGCGAGTGATTAATACGCACATGATTTAGAAAAGTCAGAGGTGCGTGCCTTAGATTCGAACTCCAGACCTTTGACTTGGCAGCCCAGTGGTCATATTACTAGATTGTCACTGCTGTGTGTGAGGCTTACTCACTACAAATAACTCTAACACGCTTACGGCTGATTTTAAAAATGTATCTTAAGGCTCGTGGCATAGAGTTGGTTTTTGACATTAGTCTGATGACTAATGTCAAAAACCAACTCTAATAATACATTTCTAATATCCTGATGGATATTAGAAATGTATTACCTATAATAGTAAATAAGGCCCCTACTAATTCACAAACCTGCGTTTTACAGGTGTTTGAGTATTACCATGATTTGAAAACATATTGGCTAGATGGTTACGGACACGAGCTCTCGTACCGGCAAGCTTGCATGTCAATTAAAAATATGTTTGAGTATTTTAGGTAGGTGACTTAGTTTTTTTAAAGTTTTTTTTAAAGTAATTTTTACTTAACGTTGTATAATAAAATCGGGCATAAATCCAAACCCCGTGTACTTAGTATGAAATAATATTAAATAATGTGCTTCAAAAAGTGCCTCATTAATCTAATGATTGTGAGCGCGCCTGCTACGCTAGAGGTCCTGCTTTCGATTCCCAGGTCAACGAAGTGTCATTGGATTTTTCTATGAAATTCTCCGTAAGTTTGGGTATATTTTGCCCGGTTATACGGCAATAGGCTCCCATCTAGTAGATGGGACCTAAACATACCGACGAAGTCATCATCAGCTGCCTGAGTCTGTATTTCCTGACGTGTACAATTTGGGGGTCTTCAAGTCACGAGTGAATAGGTATCTTCTAGGTCAGCGTGCTACATCTTAGACCAAATCGTCACTTACCATCAGGTGAGATTGTGGTCAAACGCTAACCTATCTCTTATATAAAAAAAAAAGTGTGAATACATAACCTCTGCCTACTCCTTCGAGAAATACAGGTGTGATGGTATAAACAACACAAACTAAAGTGTTAATTTGAGTAAGCTATTAAACAAAATTATTCTTATTATCCAGTGATGAAGATGGTCCTCGCTCAATATTCCTATTCAGTCACTCAGGCGCAATTCTGAAGATATTGACGCATCTGAACCTATTTCAACCGTCGTTGCCGCTCAAAGGTGACGGCATTGTCAAGGATCGCCAGTGGAGACTATCCAATATGGACTGTTTTGCGTCTAACTTGGCCTTTGTGCTGTTCAAGTAAGTTTGCCACCGTTTTGTTGAAGATGTGAAATATTAAAGTACTTTATTTATAAACTTTAAAATATTATCAAGGTGAAGTTTTTTTGGTTGAACGCGTTAATCTTAGGAACTACTGGTTCGAATTGAAAAAATATTTTTGTGTTGAATAGTCCATTAATTAATTATCGAAGAAGGTAAGGTCACGCTACGACCAATAGGAGCCGAGCAAAAAGGAAAAAAGACGGGTGACGCCGCGGGTTAGCTAGTAAATATGTTAGCACTTTAAGTTATAATTTTCGCCATTTTATACTATGTAGATAAGTCTTTACTGGCTGTGTAATATCTTTTTCTTAATTCCGTGGGATTCCCCACAATCCTCTTACTGCTCCTCTTCGCTTTGTAAGAAACTCATGTGCAAATATATTATGCTTCTAGATCTAGGACTATTAAACCGTCCTAAGTATATCTACACCCACCGGTTAAAGTTGTCAGACAATCGGTGAGTGTAAATATTAATGTTGTACGACAAAAATTAATAATTTAATTATACCTACTAATTTTTACAAAAAAAATTGTGGCACGGCTCAGCTTTAAATGAGGTCAGGTTTTTTACCATATAGTAAGTAAAGTGTAAGTTTGTTATAGTTATAAGTATAGAAGGAAATAGACGACCACATAATTTTTACACTCAAGTGGCAATTAATCTAGATTTCGTTGCTATAGTATTGTTAATTGGCACTTCAACGCGCTAATGTAGGCAATATCTACTTAATATGAAACGCGAACGAATAAAATAAGACCACAATTTTAGAGTCGAGTGTTTTGTATCAGTTTCTACGAAACAGCTGCTAAGAAAATACACTGGGACTTTTGAGAAAACTAAATATTAACCTACATAGATTTTATTGTTTTGTAGCAAATTAGAAAATGGAACACTTTGCTGATTACGTGGAACTTGCCATTGGCTTAAATTACGTATTCATTACGTTAACATTGATTTTTATATTTATAATAAATATCTAGATCTTCAATTTAAAGTCTGTTTCTCTTTCATTGACTGTCTTGTTAGTCTATTGATTCTAAGCGCGACTGCTACGCCAAAACTCGTGGGTTCTATTCTCAAGTCGAGCAGTGTTATTGGATTTTCCTCTGAAATTGTCAATAGCAGCTCGGAGTTTGGATTTATGCTCGATTAATGGCACTAGGCTCACCTCTATTACATGGGAGTTAAACATACCGGCGAACTGAACTACAGAGGTCAGCACATCAAGCTATCACAATCTGTCAAATTTCTTTGATTAATTTTGACCTTTAATGCAAAGTGCTAAGGTTCATATTCAATTGGGAAAATTTGACAGTTTTGGATAGGATACAACTCTGCTCTCGGGGAATACAGACGTCATGGTATGTTACGTCGA
The DNA here is from genome assembly GCA_964056405.1 of Acronicta alni. Lineage (NCBI taxonomy): Eukaryota > Metazoa > Arthropoda > Insecta > Lepidoptera > Noctuidae > Acronicta > Acronicta alni. Next base: position 12,123,590 of record OZ043918.1, read on the forward strand.
ACTTAAAGTACATTTCATGTATTAACAGGTGCAACGACGGCGACTACATATTGAGTCTACATCAAGAAAAAGTCATCAAGCTACCGATGTGCGACCATGAGCTGTGTCCAATGAGCCATTTCAAGGAATACTTCTACGAAAGCATATTCAACTGCGATTATACTGACATGTGCAGTTTAGAGAGAAATGATGTCAAAGACCAAGATAATCACGTCTGAATCGGTTGTGTAAGTTGGATGGATAGAAAAATAGTAAGCCGAGCGAGTGAATTTGATAAAGACAGATAATACAATATTGTTGTGCTTTTAAAGTGCATTATAGCATATTTACCTAATAGTCTACAAACGATTTAAAATAATATACCAGTGGGTTTGCATATTATTGAACTAGATACAAGACACAATAGTAAAACTATTGATCTAAGTCCAAGCAAGTTACTCCTCAGGAATAGGCTAGTGAATTGATTATTTTTTATGATCCCATGAAATAATTCCGTTTTGTCACCGTTGATATCGATTTAAAAATTGCAGGGGTCATAAAAACTAATAGAAACAAACATAACTCGGCAGATAGACTTTTCAAATCATATTACAGTCAACATTAATAAAAAATAAAAAAAAACAATAAGGTTCATGTTCAATTGGGAAAATTTTGGATAGCTTGATCAGCTGGCGGCTGTACAAACGTTTAATTCCTAAATACTTAAATAATAATTATTACACAGTAAATTGTACTCTATTTTTTTATAGATAACACTTTATAGTGTTATTCCCAGTACATAATATGTAATAAGAACAATTAACTGACACAAATGTGAAAACATGAAATCTTTTATTACTTGACTAAGATTTTTAAATTTCACGATTATTTCCGCATATTAATGTATCTTTTTTTAAATAACTTAAGACTTTTTGAGTTCATATAACACGATAATGAGAGTTTCCACATACTCATTATTGTGTTCTTTTAGAATGAAAGCAATTTTACTGAGTATGAAATTGTTAAACGCGAATCAATTAAATAAAGTGGCTTGAAATTGTTGTATTCAATAGTTTTTTAGTGAATATCATGTTTACACTGTTATAATATCCAATTAGGTACAAACCGCATTGTTGAATTTAACATAATAAATGCCTTTAACGCTAAATGTACATTGTATTTTTAATTTACGCTTTTTACCATATTCATGCTCTTCTTCAGTCAGTCAATATACGTTCTAACGAGGAAGAGATGAGAACTATTTATTACCTCCCTACTCAAATTATTCTTCGATATAGGAACTTCAATAACATCGTAAGTTATATTATTCATTATTCATATAGATAATATTTGCTTTCCATAATGTGTAGGTATAACAGATGGTAGGTATATATTATCTAATATATAAAATTTCCATGTCACAATGTTAGTTACCGTACTCCTCCGAAACGGCTTTACCGATTTTTTACCAAATTTTATATGCGTATTCAATAGGTCTGAGAATCGGCTACTATCTATTTTCCATACCCCTAAGTGATAAGGGTGGCTTGAAATAATTTATATGGCAAAACAACGTTTGCTGGGTCAGATAGTAATATGTAAGTATAGAACTATACGACTGATTGATTGCAGCCTCAACGCCTACGTGCACTTTAAATATACCTAAAACCCTTCTTTACTCTAATCTATAACTTGCGCAGGATGTGTACCAGCTGATATCTATAATTCTCGAGTTAAATTACGCATGCATGTTATTTATTTAACTGATTTATATAAAATAGAATAGATACAATTGAGAAAAGCCGATACCTCACTTCAGTTGGCCACTTAAATAGATTACTTAAATTATTAGATACCGACATAGGTACGTCAAACGTATGCGTGCCGTCAATTGGGGTTGGTCTACTCAGCAGCTAGTTCTTGTCGAAATTCGACATCACAAGCAGTACCTATCTAATTTCACTAGCTTAGTGATTGGTGTACTAAACCTGAGGACTCAGGTTCGAATCCTGTCTGAGGTCGAAAAGAAAGAATAAGTTAGATATTCGTTTTATTACATTCACTGTCCACGTAACCTTTGAATTAAACTGGTTTTATTGTAAGGAGGTAAGTACACAAGTATATAAGTGATCAGCGTCGCGTACACTGGGACAGGAACTCACGTAAGATAGACTTCATGGCGTGGACAGCCCTGACGATAATGGTGCTTCACCAGCAGTCCAGCACATTCTGGACAGGTGCCTGGCTTTGGAAGAGGAGCGCTCCGCCGTAAAGTCAGTCCGTGACAGTCGGTGATGACCTCTCGTTTCTGGCCGCATGGTCGCAATGTAGGTACTTACCTAGAATCAGTAATAATACATAGCAAAGGCAAGTGCGGTTTTTAACTTAGGTACCTAAGACGATTTCGACAATAAGCAGTGATAGCCTGTATGACCATTGGACTGCCAAGTCGACTTTTCGAAATCATGTGCGATTTATAATTGATTATCACTTGATTAAACGGTGAAGGAAAATATCGTGAGGAAAACTGCATGCCTATAATGTTCTCAAACGTGTGTGAAGTCTGCCAACCCGCCTAGCCTAATCCCTCAATCTGTGAGAGCAGACACGTGCCCAGCAGTGGGACAGTATATGGGTTGATGATGAAGGCGACAATAGCTGCTAGCGCCTACGTATGCTAAATTTAATGATAGTCTCAAATAAGTTCTTTTTATAATTGTAAAGGTTTCATAAAAATACTCCTGACAGTTTTTGTGTGATTGTCCTTTAAATGCATTACACAAATTAAGGAAATACTGTAGTTTAACATATATTTACTACTACTAAACACTATCTACTCGTGATGAGTGATCTCCAAATGAAAATAATTAAAAGTCTTAAGTCGATCGGCGCCGCTACAATCCATGAGAGTTTTCTGCTCTCCAAGAAAAACTAGGTTCGTATTCCATCGTATTTAGAAATTAATTCCCTACTATGATCTAACAGTTTTCAAAATTATTTGCTAAAAGGCTGTCTTCATGTGCGCAGCCAGGGCGACTATATTATAGTGTAGGTATGCACGACGAAGTGATAACTGCGCGGTAACTCCATACCGAACTTCAATCAAACTTGGCACTGTTGTTGAGTCTTGAAAGCCTCCTCATTTCGAAGCTTATTACTTCGGGTTTCACTTTATCTTGATCTTACCACGGATCATCGGTTTTGAGACAATCGAGTTATAAATAGGGTTCTTAGTTGGGTAGGGAGATATACCTACTCTGCGAACGAAAAAATTAGATTCCTCGTGAATTCTAAATGTTGATAGAAGGCTATTCGTAGGCGTTCGCTACGAATTGCTTGCTAACTGCTATTGCACATATTGTCTATTTGCTCTGCTTTCTATATTTTAGAAGGCTGAACACCATGCATGTGGGATGCATGGTGATGGGTTCGGCCTTCCGTTCTCACTTTGCAACTTTCAAGTATATAAATAACTTAACATACCGTCTCGCCTGTATTCCCCGAAGGGCTACACCGAAGTACTAATGTACTCCCACAGTTCGCTGGTATGTTTAGGTCCCATGTAATGGGAGGCCGAGCCAATTGCCATTAACCGGATACATCTAAACTCTACCGACAATTTTATACAAAAACCCAATAACACTGCTCGAGCTAGGAATCGAACCCAGGACGTTCTAGCATAGCAGTTGCGCTTAAGACCGGCCATAGGTAAATCGTCCAGATACATTATTGTAGAATAAAAAGTTGCAAACATAATGGCTGATTAAATTTGTGACGATAAAGTTGCATTTTATATAACGTAACCCGCGAGAGGGTACATATAACGTCGTCCGAGCAGGTCCGTATGTTAACGACCACGTCCAACCATCATAAAGAACATCTTTGCTGCAACAACAAGACGCAACATTGTCCCCGGGAAGAACGAACGCTCTCCAAAGTTTCATTTCCTCGTAAATATAACGTTTTGTAACAAATTAACTTCATAAAACATAAGATAATGTCAAAACTTCTCTGAAAGCTTTGTGAGTCATCGCTGGAAGTGGCTTTAAATTCGGACAAGCTATAATGGCGCGACATTTATACATACCTAACATCCTCTTAAAAACATAGTACCTACCTATATTCACTCGGGTACATAACGTTTAATGTGTAAATGTTTTTGCTTGTAACGTTGGACAGTTTAGATTTTGAAGTTCCCGAAAAGGGAAATTGAATGAACTTTGAAGTGAAATGAAGTGAGCCTTTGAATGCGTGGAAATAATTAATAATATCAAACTGAATGCTATCAAATGATCACAAGGTTGGAAATAAACAATGGAATTTTGCTGTTGTACCCATAACCGTAAGATATTGTATGCTATAACCAAATCCGTGGCACGACACAGGAGTCAGCCTTGCTTGAAAAATTGGAACAATGTTCCAACCATTATAACCATGGCCTATTTTTACGTCAACACAGCAAAGTCCGACACTGTTGAAGCCTATTTCCGACACGCTTTGAGCTTTGTACGCGCGAATTTATTTTGTTTTGTGCAAAAACGTACCTACAGCGAAACTGGGGGTTATGATTTTCTTCAAGATATTTAATTAGTATTAAATGCTTTAGAACGCTAATTTCCGCGTTAATGACGACTCTGTGTAATGGTTACGAAACAGCCTACTGAGTGAATCAAACGATATATTTAATGATTTGTGTTGCAGCTTAAAACGGTTTTCAATCTTTTGTAGATGAAAGATACATGTCTATCACCAACAGATCTTTAGCCTGCATGACTTGGAGAGTCCGGTGCCCGATCAAACAATGGCACCAGTAGTCGGCATAGATTAGGATGTGAGGTAAGGCTTCGCATCTTTGGGTCTAGCAATTGATGACTTGGATCACAGTTTGATGCGATCATGAGTACCCTGACCCTGACTATTAGGGCAAAGGAAGGCATGTCTGACATACCACGTTGCCGTGCCTACCCTGGTGGAGGACGATCCATGCAGATTTTCTGCTCTAGAAAAAGATATCAGGTATCACAAGGGAAAGAAGGGGAAACTAAAATAATAATCATTATCATCAACCCAAATACCACTGCTGGGCACGGGTCTCCTCTCAAAGTGAGAAGCTATAGTCCTCCACGCTCGCTTACCTAGAAAATATCTCAGGCATGCAGGTTTCCTCGCGATGTTATCGATCACCGTGTTAAGCGAGTGATAATTAATTATTAATACCCATAAGCTTGTCAAGCTTGTTAAGTCAGAGGCCTTGGATTCGAACGCGAGACCTGCGACTATGCAGTCCAATATGTATTAGTAATAAATGTTTTGTAAAAACTGATTGTTTAAAAGGAAGTGAAAAGATGGGTGATTAAAATGTAAGTATGGAAGGAAATAACGGCTGACCTCAAGTAAATTAGGGTAAGGGCAACAATTAATTATTTTTCTCTTTTGATCGTATCGGCAAAACATTAATTCATGTCTTAGGAAGCGAATGATAGCACTGCTAATCATTTATATTCTTCACTCGTAGAAGCTTTAAGTGTTTTATGTTATTTTATGGGACTTCTACGCTAGAGGTTCTGGGTTCGATTTCCCGAGCAAATTTTATTGAGATTTTCTATATAAAATTCTCAGTAGAGTAGAGCTTGAATAAAAAAAATTGTGCCCGGTTTGGTTGTGAATGGCAATAGCCTTGCCTATTGGAACTGTGGGCGAACTGTGGGTGTACATTAGTACCTAACTACCTACAGACCTCCGGAGAAAACAGGCGTGTTGGTATGTTATGTATGTATAAACATACATAACATACCCTCACGCCTGTTCGCTTAATTATAAAAGTCATAATTATAAAATTAAAACTGTAATTAAATCAAAGATAAGTCAAAGTCAAAGTCAAAGTCAAATATTTTATTTCAATTAGACCATTAAAATAGCACTTTTGAAAAGTCAAACTAGTTGCACGGTTCCAAAAAGTGGGTCTTATGGAGAAGAACCGGCAAGAAACTCCATAGACACTCTTTTCAACAAAAAAAACATGATTACAGTGTTCAGTATTACAGTCTAAATCTGAATAGTTCATGAGAACAATGCAGTTTGATGTGTACAATTAAATTAATTTAGCATAATAAACAGAAAAATAAAAGAGGTTGCCATTGACAGTAAGAGCTGACCAGCCCCGACAGACGGCACTCGTTCACGAGTATGACGTGCGTATCGGCGTCGTTCGACTCAACCATGTTGTAGGGAATAAAACGACCCGACACACAACGCCACCATCAGCAGGACATTTTAGTGAGCATGACAAGCTCAGACCGCTAGGCAACTGAAGGGCACAATGTAATTTTAAGTCATTATAATGCATATCAACATATGCAACATCAATGGCTGCACGACTCTCATACTTTACAATTCAGATAAGATAAGATAAGATTTATTCGCTTAGAATATGGTACAAAAGCTGTTGGTACATAAAAAGTTCAACATATTCGCCTTTGGAAGGCATACGAATTATTATGACACGTTACAAATTTTACATCACAATTATAAGTAAGGTAATATACCTATTATTGATTATGTAGGTAAAGGCTGAAAAATTAGGTACCTATAAGCTTGTATTTGTAATCATTCTATTTTCTTTTCTTTGTTGTTAAGTAGATAATGTGTATTGAATTACTGTTTCTGAATTTCTGAAATTACTGTTTGCCAGTGTAGGAGGGTGCATGTATTGTATAGCTGCATTACCGGCTTGGACAAAATACCAGCGGTTGACATCCTCAATGCTGACCATTATGCCGAATCCAAGACCATTTTGTCTTTTTTTTATATTCATTCACGCTATGTAATTAATATTAGTTAGTAGGTAGGTACTTACTAATATGAATTACATAACAAAACGTGCAAAACATAAGACTATTTCTTTCTTTTCATGAACAGATTTCCCGCGAATTCTCTGTTGAAAATTCGAACCTACCTAATATTATCCCAGTTGACTATTCCTATTCATCTTTTTGTACCGAAAAGGTCACACGAATAAATAAATAACCAACTCGGTAGATTTATGTTCTTGAATAACAGAAAGGGCAAAGATGTATTGATGATTGTACGGTGAAGAACGTTGTCAGTTGACGATTTTTCGACCCTAAGCTTTTAGTAATAAGGGTGAAATCTGGTCAACCGCCAAGGTTCCCGATTGTACACACTTAGGTACCAAATTATAGCTATTTTGATGGGTCGTTACAATAACATCTAAAATGTAATCGGGTCATGAACATTTTAAGTCTTGAATCTGTTTTGTGAAGTTTCGTGAACAATGCGCAATTTTATGGATCATTAAATTAAATTAGCATTGTAGGACATTAAGTAATAACAATTGTCAGGGAAAGCTAATTTTAGAATGTAAATTATCCTAGCCTGTTACCTACTATGTTGGGGTCGCCTTCCAGTCTATCCAGATGCGGCTGAATATCTATTTTACACAACACGATTGCCATCAGACCTCAGTTACCCAGATTTTAGGCAATACTGCCAAGAAGCCAAAATAGCCTGAAAATCAATAAGATACCTATTGATTTTCAGGCTATTTTGGCTCTGATTAACAACAACAATTGTTGATGTTGGTATAAGAATCGAAGCCGACAGCCAACTCCGAGGCCCATAGAGGTCTTGAGATGCTAAGATGGCTACCAATTGTAGACTGAGCACGGCAAATGCAGCTTATTAACCTAGCAGATACTTACTAAACGTTTTTTAATTTTACCATAGAACCTGGGATCGAGATTTTAGTTTCTTTTTTATATCACTACTGTGGCAAACAAGCATACTGCCCACCTGATGGTAAGCGGTTTCCGTAGTCTATAGACGCTTGTAACACCAGGGGTATCACTTGCGCGTTGCTGACCCTGTAAAACGAAAGAGCAATAGTTGGGTTGGCAGTATAAGGGTCAAAGTCCCACTGCCGATACAACGTTCGTCTGATCTGTTATTTCATACAAATAGGTGATTAATCAAAGACTGCTCTAGCGATAAACCCTCTTGAATACTTCTATAAAATACTTACTTCTTAATGTAGTAGGTAGCTAGGTTCAATTGACTACATATGCAAAATGATTAAGCGTTACAATTAACACCTGGCTTAATAATATACCTAAGTAGGTGTTCATATTCATGGAATGTTAATTAACTATTAGATATTCTAATAGTCTGCTGCATTAGTCTAGTGGCTTGGAGCACGACTGTTTCGCTAAAAGTCCAGGGTCTGGTTCCCAGGTCGTGCAAAGGGTTTTTCTAATATTCTCAGTAGCAGTTCAGAGTTTGGATTTGACTGGTCAATGGCAATAGGCTCTGCCTAACCTTTCGGGGAATACTTACAGGCGCGATGGTATGAATATGTAATTATGTTATGTTTACCTACTATTCGACAATAATAAAATTGGAATGAAATATTACATTGCTGAGCGCAAATGCTCTCAATTTAGATACTAATCCAACATTATTAATATGCAAACGCTAATTAAGGTGTAGTGTGTACTGTCGCTATTCAGTAGTAAAACGAGCTCTTTCCGTGTATCTAGCGAAATACTAAGAGCGCCTTCACACTAGCGTTTGTCCAGCGTAGGTGTTCGATGAACGTATGCGTAGCGCAGGCGCCGCGGCGTTTCCTCTGCAGTTAATTGAACGTTTGGCAAACGATAGTGTGAATGGGCTTTAAGAGTCACCATAGACTACAGACTAAACTTCGTACTATAGTTTGTACGTTTTGGTCTGCAGTAGACGTGCCTGCGGCCAAATAGACCAATGAGATGGGAGATAAAATGGGCTAGCTGTTTTACGTAGGTACTTATTAGTCACCTACTTACTTATGCTAGCCGGTAGGTACTGATCTTGAGCGCTCAGTAAAGTAGGGATTGGATTTGCGCATCTGCTCCAGGTCCTGATTTCAATCCCCAGGTCGAGCAAAATGTTATTGCGTTTTTCTATGATATTCTCAATAGTAACTGTAAGTTTGGATTTGTATCCAGTCAATGGCAATAGGCTCACCCCAATTATAAGGGACCTAAATATAACGGTGAACTGTGGGTGGATACCTCTGCCTAACCCTTCGCGGGGAAAACAAGCCTGTTGGTATGTTTTTATGTTACATTATGTTAGTTCTTTTTATTTCATTTACACCCCCTAGTTTTGGATGGTAAAATGCACGAATAAGTAGAATTAAAAATGGAGCACTCAATTTAAATAATAACGCTTGCGGGCTCTGTCGTTCACCTACGCACAATTAAACACAGTAAATTGTTTGGCGCCAGCCTTTAGCTTCGTATGAGCGATCTAGCAAAACCAGGTGGTTCATTAGGTAGATCATGGCTCCAACACTTTGACAAAAAGCGCTAATTCCCAGGGCACAGAGAGATAATTAGGGAGTTAGAACGGTCTGTATCTAGTAGAGTAAATTGCAGCAATCTGCGACTTGCAGCAATCGATCATCAATGCCAATGTCCCGATGATTGATTGATCATTCAACAATAACTCACAGCCTAGTTTCAATATTCATGTAGACATTCATATAACTATTCACAACACTATTCAATCAACAAAGTTCGATAACAATGTTGCCAGACTCTACTATGCACTATAACCTGGTTTATACTCTCGAACTAAAGCCAAACACAAGTTGCTCCTAAAAACAAATGAACGGTTTAGGACTAGGAAATTTAGATGAGCTTTTTCGATTCAGAAATTCTAATACAGGCGGCCGAAATGAAATTTCTAAGTAAAATACGGCTGGAATAACCGTAACGAAAGTCTGGAGTCGACTAACTGCGATCCTAAAATTACTATGTACAGACGCCAGCAGGTCAACCTATCCAAAACTGTAAAATTTTCCCAATTGAAGGTACGAACCTTATTGTTTTAATGAAAGAAATCTTATTGTTATCAATCAAAGAAATTTGACAGATTGTGGTAGCTTGATGTGCAGCTGGCCTCTGTACAGTCAACAAAAGAGTTAAGTATACAGATAGCAAACGAAATATGCATTTTTATACTGATTTTGACATAAATAATTACGCGCCAAAGGGTTAGGTGTGTAGCTGCTCACAATACCTACGTTTTGACACATATTGCGTGATACATTAATACACTATCTTTATCAAAACACAGATTATTAATTAGCTGCCTGTATACCTAACTCTTTTGTTGACCGTACTATGGCGCTCGTTCGGCGGGGTTCAAACAATTGTGTGTGCAGTTGGCACGCTTTCGACACAGTTATGGTGCCACATCGTTGGCAGCGTCCCCGGCTGTGCGGCACGGGCATCGTGCCATAGTTCAACGGCACCACACTAGCCCACTTACTTTGCAGGAACAGATCACAAATTGTTTAAAAGTTCTGAAGCGAGATTTATTGCACATGTTTTTCATTTAATCTAAATTATGTGAGTTTAAAACTTTATAGGTACTTACCGCTTCGATCTATGTACTTGAGAAATAGTTAGTTATATTTCTTATCATCTCTTTCATGGAGGGACCATCACGATCGTGTGTCATTTCTAGGTACGCCCAAAATTGAAAAGGTTTCGATTTCAAGTAAGCTTTTTCAAGCGTACTCTAGATGCACGATACCAAAACATGTATCCTATGCCTCATTTGTCGCAAGTGCGCCTGCTGACCCTGAGCTACTCGATTCAATTACCGAACTATAAATATTGTAAGTATGTATTTACCAAAAAAGGTGTATAATATTCAATCCATCGTCTACTATCCGGTAGTTAAGAACTAGATGGTACATACCATTAAAAATAAAATGAGTAAAATGTCTCAATACTTACTAAGAAAGTCTGCACGTTGGGCGTAGTGAATAAGGTGGTTACTTCACCACTACTGTTGCGTCTCATGTGTCGGTGTCGTGAACTCGTGAGTTTAGATTCTCACTTGAGACAAATCTTGTCAATATCATGTCATGTCATGTCAATCAAATCACAACATGTGCGATCCACAGACATTTATTTCGAATCTGTGGTCTTTGTATCCGTTAGTTTTATATGTATTTATAAAATCCCTCGCGACACTGGGCTTGTACCCTAGAGTACATACCTGTCTTTTTAAAAAAGTTACTTAGGAACTAGGTAGGTACTTAGGTTAAAGTTTTGATCTGTGCCCGGGAATAGACTCGCCCCCTGTGACTTTTATGGGACCTAAAATATATAGGTAGGTACATCAAAAACCTGTAGAGGTACTCCAGTGCTGGCCACAGGTCTCCTCTCAGAATTAGAGAGATTTGGCTGTAGTTTACCACGCTGGCTTAATGCGGTTGGCAGACTTTATACGCCGTCAAGGAAATATCATTGGCATGCAGGTTTCCTCACAATGTTTTCCTTCGCCGTTTAAGCGAGGGATACTTAATTATTAATACGTACACGATTTCGAAAAGTCAGAGGTTCGCACCTTGGATTCGAACTCGAGACCTTTGAGTTGGCTTGACTTTTTTTTTCGGCTTTGTACATATAACATCTATTATACATAATTATAGCCTATGACACACAAATAATATGCTATTGGTAAAATAATTTTCAAAATCGGTTCACTAGATCCAGAAATTACCCCTTACAACCTCACAAACTTTACCTCTCTATAAAATTAGTATAGATTAAAATCTTTTTAAAAATCAATCGTATTATTTCACTATGGGCATCGTGTGTCTCGATGTCAGAATTATGACTTAATAATAATGTAGATACTAATTTCGCTATTTGTAAGCAAAGCTATAAAGCAGATTTATATTCCACTTCGTATGCAAGTATCTCTATTTTAAAGTTTCATGTTTGTACGGTGTGCTGACAACTGACTTCTTCTCTACTTCTTCTGTCAAATGTATTTGATTGATTTTCAACTTTAATACGAATTATTAAGGTTCATATTAAATTGGGAACATTTGACAGTTTTGGATAGCTTGAGTCTTGACCTACTAGCGTCTGTACCTGCGGTATATTAGTACCTATAGAACCAGTTTTGTAGACTTTTGACTTGACAGCTTAATGGTCATATTGGTGGTCATGGTTATAACTGTCTATCACTTATTGATTTCAACATTGATTACGACATTTACGCGAATATTATATTATAATGAAATAAAACTACTTTTTACGGATTTTATCGCGTTAGTCAGTCTACCCGTGACCATGGACGCTGTAAAGGGTCCGAAACGTCGTGATTAATAATATCAATATAACGTGATAAAATCCGTAAGAAGTAGTTTTATTTCAAAGTCTATCACTTTTTTTGCACTGTTGTACGCCTTTGCTCAATGGGCTTACAGGTTTGATAGTATGTTGAGTTACATTATTAACAAATAAAAATATAATCGTAGGTACTATGTTCTGCCCACGACTTCGTCCGCGTGGAAAAGTTACATTTAATCATCGTTGTAATTTGGATAATTAAATCAAAATCGTTATAAATTATAGCCTATAAGTTATTCTGATGCTTAAATAATAAAACTGTAAAGAGTCATCAAAATCCGTTTAACGTAAACCAACTTTCACATTTATAATATTATTAGTAAGAAGTAGGATAGGATGTAGGATAAAAATTAAAAAAAAACGTATTATTTGCTATGTGCATCGTGTTTTCTTGGTGTCAAGATCATTGCGGGTATACAACCAGTTTATAATACAACACGAGTTTATAATAAAGCTCAGATATCAGTCAGGCTCAAGAGGAAGTGTGTAATCTCTTAGCGCAGAGCCCTTTACTCACTGTCGCAGCCGAAGTCCCTTTGAACTAAATCCCATAGCGATGACACCGAAACCTAAATTAAATTCTACAAACCAAATGGAAATGTATTTAGGTTTATTATTTGTAAAGTAGATTGAATACATCGTAAAACTTATACAAACAAACATAAAATAAATTATATCCTTTGATAGAAACAGTAGATTTAGTTACGACTTTTCTACAAAGGATGAGACTATTCCCTACGTATTGTGTATTGTAAAGATCTTTAACCTATTTACATAGCCTGAGGTTTACAGGCACCTAACTCCTCTCCTCTTAATTAATTGTAAGTGATTTTTGTATTATATCTTACCTTAATTTTAATTTATAATTTTAAATAAAATACAGTTTGTTCGACAATTGATTTACCTAACTGTGGAGGGTTGTTATTAGCAACTGGTTTATGTAGTTCTAGTTAGTATTTATTTGTGTTCTCATTTACATTATATTTTTAAATATTTTTACAAAAAAACACAAACATTTAAAAATATAAAAAATAGTCAGACCACCGATATCGGTAACAGTGTTCAAGCTACCGGTGGATATTATTATTATTATAGCTTTTTAGACAAGACTGATAATATCACCAACGAAAAACAAACTTGATAAAAGCACCAAGTTTGGTACAATTAAAAAATTGTGTCATTTTCGAAGAGTATGGAGTTCATCGTAATCGGCTTCCAGTGTAAATCAAAATCACAATAGTGAGTGTTTTAATTTCATATCTGCCAAGTCGAGTAAAAGGCACAGCCGTAGGTACCATCTTTTCTGGAAGCCATTCAAGACATTTTCAAAATTTCAACCCCTGTAACTTCGTTTTAAGATCGCACTTATGAAATGTCGGGTCTAGGTGCACGATTCCAAATAAGTCGTTTCCTCTGGAGAAGAACCGACAAGAAACTCCATGGTTACTTTTTTAAATTATCGTTATTTACAAATTATGTTCGATACAATAATAATTACAATTGAATACTGACATGAGAGAATGATTGCAAAGATTATAAATAGGTATACATAATATAAAAACCATCTAATCACATCTAATCAGATGTGGCTGAATATCTAATGTAAGGGTGTAGTAGTAAGTAATGTAAGTAGTAACATATATACTCATGTATGAGCTAGGAACTGTGTACTCGATAATATATAATATTTAGAATCTAATAAACAAGTCAGTCTTAATCGAGCAACCAAGTGTTTCATTTCTCTCTTTAACCGACCAACATCACACTAAATTTAACCTACACGAAGAACTTGACAATCACTGTTCTCCTACACAATATATAGAGTCACTATATACTCTATATATTGTGAAGTAGAACAGTGATTGTCAAGCTTAGTTTCTCAAAAAATACATATAAAATCAAAAAATCAAAATCAAAATAGTTTTATTTTCATATAAACCATATACAGGCACTTATGAAATGTCGAGTCTAGGTGGATAAGTATACCGGTAGTATGTTTCAAGCCATATTTAATTTGATAGGTTTCATGGAACACTTATTTATGTTAATTAAAACTTAACACTGTAACATAAAAATTATAACGTCTTTCAAAAGTTATTAGTTTATTTGGAAACAATTTCATCTTTTTTTTTTTAATTTCTATGAATTTTAAGTTGAGAAGTTTAAGTAATCTTAAACTTCGACTGACTTCATTTACGCCGATTACATGGGACCTATCTAAACTTAGCGGTGATCTGTGGGTGTAGGTACATTAGTACCTACGCTTCTGCCTAACCCTTCGGGGACACGGGCGTGATGGTATGTCATGTGTTATGTTATGTTATTTCCGAAATCGACCAACTCTCTACCGTACATATACGTGTAATAGTATAAAAAAAAACTTGGACTCGTTCCTTCTGTATAAACGTAAGTGGGTTATCTTTCCTCTTAGGTCTCTTTGAGGAGATAAAAACATCCATTTATATTAGGCTTTACAGAGTTGATATACTCGTACATGAGATATAATAAAATCCCTCTTGTAGCAAAGGCGTCAACAGTAGCTTTCATTATCTACATAATAAAACACTAAGACTTGAAATTCGCTAACGAATCGATTCCCACTTTTCAGTTATAAATAAAAATAAAATTGAAACATTTTACACAGCACCATCTAGTTCCAAACTAAACAGAGCTTGTACTATGGGTATTGGAAAACGGATTTAATACTTATATCATTTTTAGGGTTCCGTACTTCAAAAGGAAAAAAACTGACACTTTGTTGTCCGTCCGTCCGTCCATCCGTCTGTCAAGACCCTTTTTCTCAGGAATGCGTGGAGGTATCAAGCTAAAATTTATATCAAATACTTAGGTCTACTGTCCCTTGGAGCGGTGAAAAAATTTTTAGTTACATCATTTAACAAAAATATTTTTATTAATTTTACAGTTACTACCCCTTTCCTCATGAACGCGTAGAGGTATTAAATTGAAATTCATATCAAATACTCAGGTCTATAATACCTTTAAGCTGTAACCAAATCAAATTTCTAATGACTCGATTGTCATGATGGGTGAACTTTTTACTTATATACCTACAGGTTTGTACGGAACCCTCGGTGCGCGAGTCCGACTCGCACTTGGCCGTTTTTTTATTGTAAATACTTACTTATAATTCGCAGAAAAACACAAACACTTATGTTCATGACATAAATATTCTAAGTCAAAATAATTTATTCAAGTTAGACTACTAGGTAGTACCTTTTGAACGTCATTTTTACATTGAGACAGCCCCCAAAACGCCCGCTTTTAGCATTTCCGTCTATCTTTTTGTCAATTTAGTCGTATATATAGCGGTAAAATTATATAAAACAACATTTTGATTTCTGACATTTACGCGAATATTATACATTGAAATAAAACAGCGTCCATGGTTACGGGTAGACCCGTCAGACAGTCTACCCGTGACCATGGACGCCGTAAAGGGTCCGAAACGTCGGGATTAATAATATCAATATACGCGATAAAATCCGTAAAAAGTACCTAGTTTTATTTCAATAAAACAACATTTTTATGTTGCTTAGAATCAAAACCCACGTCCGCATGCTCAGCAGTTCTCTCTCAGAATCTCAAATTATTATACCATAGACGTTGTCATCAAATGCAAGGGTATTAAATGATTCGGCGTTTTCCTTTGAATACAGTTATTTTATCATTCCACGGACAGACAATTGCTCTCTGTAAGTAATGGAAAACTTTCGAACGCGATCCCTGTTCAACGGCTTGTTGTTGTTTCACGTCATTGAGTTTAACGACGCTCAGAGAATTTCATTACAGAATTACGCGTACGTTATGTCAACTCTGCTGTTAGCTTTTAATTGCACTCACTAAACAAATTTGTCTTCCTATAATATCCGACGACGCTCCACGGCTTTCTGTGCTGCGCGAAGTTTGATTGATATTTCAATTTAGCGTAAATTGTGACGATAATGATGTTGGAAAACTTGATAATATTCCAGTGTGTCTTTTGTCTTTGATTACCACATTACGCTTGAGGTTTTCGGTGCGACTCCAGCGTCAAGCAAGGTGTTATTGAGGAAATACTCAGTAGTAGGCAGTAGCTTTGAGTTTCGATTTGTACCTGTTAATGGCGTTAGGCTCACCCCCTATTGCATGGGACGTAAACATACCGGTGAACTGTGGGTGTACTTTAGTACACCTCTTCCTAACCCTTCGGAGAATACAGGCATGGTGGTATGTTTTATGTCATCTACCTAGTGTTGTGACATGACACACCATGAATGTAAATCTTTCTTCTTTATTACGCTAAGTAACAGAAGTTGTTGATAATTGAAATAGGATAACCAAGTTAATTTCCTGAATGGCAAGTTTTATTTCGAGGAAGATTCGTGGTGTGGTATTCGAAGAAAATTACTCATACGCTGCAAACTCAAACCAATTTTTAAAAAGTCAACATTTGTTCAACAGGTACCTACAGTCACCAGCAGGTCAAGCTATTCAGAACTGTCAAATTTTCGTAATTAAATATTAACCTTATTATTTTGTATTATAGTTGATAAAAAATAAAAAAAACTTAACGTAACTTGATTTGCTGGCCTCCGTACATATATAATATGGAGGAACTTATACGAACTGAACAGGTCAAAAGAATTCCCTAAGCACATAAATAATACTAGTTCTGTTATCTTCACTTTGTCGAACAAATGACCTACCGTCTTTCATCGCACATCATTAATATCGACTAAAAACAAACTCGCAAAATCATAGTTTTTAGCGAAATTCTTTTATAGTCAGCATGTGGTTAGCACAACCATAAAATTCGGGTCTGGAAACGATCAGCTGCTGATATTTATGCGGTCAATGATTAATCGCATCATTGTTATGGAGTCTGGCGTGTAAGGATCTATAGTTAGTACGGCTGCGGATAAACTGTTCGGAGGATTTACTCTCTTTTTAACGGGCGAAGCAAGCTAAGCGTAAAGTGATTATGCAGTGCCGTTTATACGGTGTGCAGTGTAGTCGCGCCGGCGTGTCGGGTAATACGCGCACACGCACTCCGCGTTTTTCGTCTTGACGTTGTTCGCGGCGATATCACTGCGATCCTAAAGACTGTGTTTATGAGTGACCGGTGCGTACTTCATATAGTCACGCCTTTTCAACTAATGGCGGGAATATGAACAAAACTACTTTTACAGAATTTTATGAAACTTTTTCGTGATAAAACGGTCTCTATAACATTAGTATCTATTTATTGCTTTATTGCACCAACATGGATTCACCTGGGTACATGTTCTATGAAAATTCCGTGAAAGATGTTTTATTTAAAACAATATTTAAGTATAAATCTCTCAAATATTGGGTAGTTATCAAACAGTTTGTTTTTAAATTAAAAAGTCGTTATTTTATTCTATAGAACCGAGAACACAATGAATCTTAAGCTGAATAATGAAGTCAAAGGATCGATTAAATTGGAGAAATCATCGGAATCGCCTGTGAAGGTAATATATTGCAAAAGGATAAGCTTACTAAAATAGGTATATTATGCTACATTGTAATGTCAGCGTGGCATGACAACCGTAGACAAGGCGTATGTCATAAACCCTTTTGCTATGCATATAGTATTTCATGTCACTTTCGTCGATTGTCTTATGTTTGTTACGCTATGCCTATTATGGAAACCTTACTGCAGCGTGAGTGACCTTAACAAGCGTGCCAAATGATGCGTGATATGAGAGCTTTTTCTTTTTTGGAATGTAGAAAATCTTCAAGAATTGCCAGGGAGTTCTAGGGTGGTCTATTAAGCTCACAATGCCCCCCCTCATGTGCTGATGGTGGCCACGGGGTGGTTTTAGTGGATAAGAATCCCACACTCCCCGGTCTAACCCCCGTAGACCGGTCGCCTTTCGAAGGTTTCCCGCCGTAAACAATAAAAAAAGGCTGTAGTCTGGTACAAACATCAAACTTCATATGGGTCTCGCAACCAAAAGATATTGTATACCTACGCATTAAATGCGAAACGAAATACGAAGGTAACTGTGTATGTTTTTTTATCCGTTTGTAACCTTGTCACATCTAAACTACTGAACAAATTTTGATAAAATTTGCCAAGGAAAAGGTTGTTTTCTGAGGTATATACACAATCTTTTGTCTCAACAAGTTATCAGCAAGTAGCTAATATTTTGGAATCTACTTATTAAATACATATTACCAATTTTGTCTGCCTCATTAGTCTAGTGGTGTAAAACGCGACTGCTATTCTCGAGGGTTCAATTCCCAGGTCGAGTAATGCTATTGGGATTTCCTATGAAATTCTCAGTAGCAGCTTAGATTTTAGATTTGTGCCTAGTGAAATGGTAACAAGTTCGCCTCCATTTATTACATGGGAAGGAAACATACCGGCGAACTGTATAGTACACCTCTGCCTCACCCCTCGGGGTATGGCGTGATGGTATGTTATTACCAATTTGATATGTTTTTTTTCGGGGCCTCTTAAAATACTGATTTAAAAAATTATAATAACCTATTGTAAGTCGAATGCATTATTAATTTGTGCTCATATTGTGCTTAGCTTTAAAGTTAACTAGGTATTCATATTGATTTCTAACATTTACGCGAATATTATACATTGAAATAAAACTACTTTTTACGGATTTTATCGCGTTATATTTAGTCTACCCGTGACCATGGACGCTGAAAAGGGTCTGAAACGTCGGGATTAATAATATCAATATAACGCGATAAAATCCTTAAATAAAGAAGGTATTTATTTCAACAGAGGCTGTCAAATCAAAAGGGTGTTATATATACTTAGTTATTTTTGCTTAGCTCTTTTGTGAGCAGTCTTTGCGTCTACCAAACTACCCACCTATGCGTTATTTTTCCATAAAATCTTATTAAGACTCACTTAGCTCTATTTTTTACTGATCTGAGCTTTGATACTCTTTAAGCTTGGTGCTTACAAGTAACATTTTGCATTGATTCTTCGTCAATTTTCAAATTCAAATAGAATTTCGCTCTAAAGATTTGTTTTGTTTTTTAAAAAAAGCTCTAGTACTAGGGAACAGGACACAAAGAAGATCTAATAAGTATTTATTTCCGATTCCACATACAAAAATACTTTATTTTAAATACAAGAATTTCAGTTGCGTTTCGCAAAGTTCGCAAAGAAATTATGATATCCGTTCACGAAATAATATTACAAAAAGCAAAAATTTCACTTGATCTGTGTATCTTACGTCGACGCTTGCGCACATAAAATCGCTAAAACAAACTATTTTAAAGAAAGAGATCATTTCCCGTCGTCCAACTTATTGTAAACAAATTGGATATCGGATGAGAGGAGTCTCATAAAGTTGTCTGATATTCTTGGCAAAGTCTTCTAAAATAAAGTGAAATATATCTTTGACTACATGTTTGGCGTCGCTACTACCGTTGCACCGGGTGTTGTGGGTTCGATTCCCCGTTAAATTTGTGCTGCCCACAGATAAGTATTTGTTTCGAGTCTGGGTGTACTTTTTGTCCGTTAATTATATCTTTGTAAAGATCTCCGCGATACTCCGAAACGATTCCCGCATTAGGGGTGTCTTTAAAAAAATATCTACGATAGAAATGGAACCCTGTCAGGTCGTAGATCTTAATATATACATAAACATCATATATGTATATTTATACATAATTATCTATAATATTATGGTCTAGCATTTAGCTGGACCAGACCTATTTCACGCAGCCGTAGGGTACACATTATATTTATATATAGTATATTAATGTACATAACTTCTTTCGCGTAAATGCCAGAAATCAAAGTGGTGACGCGAAACGCCGAGGTTGGTTTTAGTTCGCTCTTTTCAGAGCGGAGTCCGACACACCCCACCGCTACGGGTGGATAGTGCTTTAAGCAAGCAACTCCGTCAATATAAAAAAGTCCATCGCCTACGAGTATTACTGATAAAGTTTGCCTAGTGGTCTGAGTTTGTCATGCTCACTTAAATGTCCTGCCGATGGTGGCGTTGTGTGTCGGGTCGTTTTATTCCCTGCAACATGGTTGATTCGAACGACGCCGATACGCACAAATACGATACGCCGACACTCGTGAACGGGTGCCGTCTGTCGGGGCTGGTCAGCTCTTACTGTCAATGGCAATCTCTTTTTTTTCTGTTTAATATACTAGATTAATTAAATAGTACACATCAAACTGCATTGTTCTCATGAACTATTCAGATTTAGATTGTAAACCAAGATGAATACTGTAATCATGTTTTTTTAAAAAGAGTGTCTATGGAGTTTCTTGCAGATTCTTCTCCATAAGACCCACTTTTTAGAACCGTGCAACTAGTTTTAACTTTTCAAAAGTGCCGTAATGGTCTAATTGAAATAAAATGTTTGATTTTGACTTAAAAAAAAACTGAGAACACACGCAAACCAAATTTTTATACACTGTGCAATGAAGCATGAGCGACCCACTTTACATATTCTTGCGTTAATCCATAACTCTTGACAGAACACGAATGATGTTCATAGATACAACAATATCCTTTCCGAAAATAATGACCTGTCTAGACTGACGCCACAATATTGCTAGGAGTCAGTGAGTCAGAAGAAAAATAAATATTGCGGAAGATATATTAGGGTTTGGAGAAAGCTTATAAACACAGCACCAGGATATGCGTACCTAATCTATAGTTACATTGTTGTGATATTCTTAAAATAAGGGACACTTTTCTTTATCTAGGAGCACGTTAAGGGGGAGGCATTCAATTCAATTTTCTGTAACTTCATTTGCTGTAAGTCGTCATCATAGCTAAAATACTGTAAAACTAGTCATATTTGGACTTGCAGATTGCAGATATTTAAGTATAATGTTGAGGTATTTAAGATGTGATTTCAATATTGTATTGTTAGTGTCGTGATTACAATTGTTAGGAAACCCGTTCACATACCATCACTCCTGTATTCCTTGCAGAGGCGCTCTAAAGTACAGTGGACAGCACATCAAGCTACTCCAAGCTGTCAAACTTCTTTGATAGATTTTCAACTTTATACAAATCAATAAGGTTCATATTCAATTGGGAAAATTTAAGAGTTTTGGATAGCTTAACCTACTGGCGTCTGTACAACCTGCATGAGACCTAAACATACACCCAGTACCATAAGTATTTATATGATTAATTGTGCTGAATAAATGATTTTTCTTTCTTTTCTTTCTTTCTTTCTTTTCTTTCTTTCTTTCTTTCTTTCTTTACATACGGTATGTTTAGGTCTCATGTAATAGGAGGCGAGCCTATTGCCATAAACTGGGCACAAATCGAAACTCCTAAATGCTGCGAGACTTTCACAGAAAAACCCAATAACACTGCTCGACCTGGGAATCGAACCTCAAGCGTAACAGTTGCGTTAACGATTATGCTAATGAGGTGACCGACAAACTTTACGTAAAACCAAATAAGATTTTAATTTGGTGGGTTAATTATACGAATGCATCAGCCTTAAAACATGGTGGCTACGTCAATATTACGCTAAACTAAGCTTAAAATCCAGACTACTCTGAGGTGTTCTCCTTTATGGCCGCAATAATGTTGCCGTTTCAAATTTAAGGACTGACGAGTTAGAATAAGTCTGGTACTTCAAATTGTATATCTTATATATAAAAATTCTTTGAAAACTACTTTTGCAAGAGTTTTTAAGCTTCTTGCAGTTAAACTTACGTTCATCATCATCATCAACCCATATACTGTCCCACTGGTGGGCACGGGCGTCCTCTAAGATTGAGAGGGATTAGGCAATAGTCCACCACGCTGGCCTAGTGCGGGTTGGCAGACATCACACACCGTCGAGAAAAATCTCTAAGGCATGCAGGTTTCCTCACGATGCACGCTGGGTATGGAAGTCTGAGTATGTCATAATTTTGATATAGTTGGAGATAGAGGGATCATTCAGAGGTATTATGTTAGAAAATTTATTGTAAAAACTGGCCAAGTGCGAGTCAGACTCGTGCACCGAGGGTTCCGTACAAACCTGTAGGTATACTTTTGATTGCGTTGACATAGAAGTTTGATTTTGTTACAGCTTAAAGGTATTATAGACCTGAGTATTTGATATGAATTTCAATTATACCTCTACGCGTTCATGAGGAAAGAGGTAGTAACTGTAAAATTATTAAAAATATTTTTATTATAAGATGTAACTAAAAATTTACGGTTTTCGCAATTTTTCCTTTATCTGTGCTATAAGATGTTGCTTCGTACCAAATTTCGAGATTCTGAGTTCACGGGAAGTACCCTCTAGGTTTTGATTCCCTTGCGAGTTTCGACAGTAGACCTGAGTATTTGATATAAATTTTAGCTTGATACCTCCACGCGTTCCTGAAAAAAAAGGGTCTTGACAGACGGACGGACGGACAGACGGACGGACGGACAACAAAGTGATCCTATAATGGTTCCGTTTTTTCCTTTTAGGTACGGAACCCTAAAAAGTAAAAATCATATTGTATCTCCTTGCTCTTCTCTTTTGCAGGATGAGCAGAATGCCAAGCGGTCACAACGAGAGGTACGTTAGGACCACATGTATTAACATCACAGTGCTAAACATAATATATTGAAACACAGCATTAGCTAAATAAATGCAAATAACATGAAAGGCCTAAATTGCTACTAAACTAATTAAACTATAGTATCTTCAATGTCATTCTATCTACAACATATAGAAATGTAACAACGAAATCTTCTTTAACCCTTACTTCTAAACCCATATACTGTCTCACTGCTGTGCACGGGTCTCCTCTCAGTATGAGAGGGATTAGGCTACAGTCCACCTAGGCCTAGTGCGGGTTGGCAGACTTTACACACCGTCGAGAAAAAATTCTAAGCATGCAGGTTTGCTCACGATATTTTCCTTCACCGTATAAACGAGTGATAATTAACTATTAATACGCACATGAATTTGAAAAGTCAGAGGCCTTGGTTTCGAACTCGAGACCTTTAACTTGGCAGTCCAAAAATCATATCACTAGGCTATCACTGCACACTTTCTAAAGCCATTTAAATATTACTAGCGATAGGTCATCACATCAGACACAACACGAAAACAAAATCGTAATCGTATCTTTTTTCCAATTGGAAACTAATCGCTCTGTCTCTGTCATATGTCAGCCTGTTAAAAAGAGAAAACAAATCCAATCGCGATCAAAATTGTTGCATAAAAATTTTGACAAAGTCCGCTCTATTGCCGTTTTAAATCTCATTGTCTAACCCTGAGCTACTCTAAGTAACCCTATGAAAAAATTAATTTGATTTAGCAAATAATGGAAACCATTAATAAATAACTACTATGATCTAAACAAAAGTTGTTATTGACTGTACTAATGTGTCTATTAAGTCTTTCTTCCGATCAACATGATATTATTCACACCACTGTTGTTTGATGTTGCATTACCCGACCTCGTGTGAGCAGCTTGTCTCAATCTGCCCGTGATTGAATCAGGGTTGCTGATTGATAGTGATGCGGTTCACACGGGCAGGTGCCCGGGGACGGACGCAATCTAATCACAACCCTAATAATATTGTTACCAGCTATATCGCCTCGCGTGTTTGGTTTAGGGAGCGGTCTTAAAATAGAAGTTTTGTTATGACGAAATTGATAATCTTAAAATAGATAGATCTATAGAGTAAGTAACTGGAATTAATCAAAATAAAATAATGTTCATTTTGACAAAGAACAACAACGAATTTTGCAAAAAATCTGTGTGCATATGAAATTACATGAATAAAATATTTGGCAAAAAAATTACTAAATTAGTTCAACAGTCACTAGTAGCTATGTAGAGTTGACGGCTAAAATATTTACCATTTTAAGATGAAAGTCGCAATAAAATTTGGGTACTAGGGTCACTGCGACTTGAAGGTAGACTTGAGGAAGGATAATTTTAGTTTGCACTATGAATTAATTACACTACTTTTTGTTGACGACCTAGAGTATAATCAACTTGATATTCGCTCACGGTCATACCAGGCACCTACGTATCTACTTCAGATTATCTGAATTTCAGTATCTATTATCGGCATAAAACCCAAATGAAAAAGCTTCTATTTGATATCTCTACGTATTCTGTTTGATCAAAGAATCCAAAACATTTAATCAACCAGTATTTTAAAAGCAATTTCAGATGTAAACATTTTAAGGGACAGCCAAACATCAACAGTTGTGCTCTGCACTTAAATAGGTACCGCCGTCCTTCCAATTGATTGCCACCATTTCTTAAAATTCTTTTCAATTCATCTTCTTCCTGTTACAAAGGAATAAAAGGAACTAGTCATGCGCGTAAATAAGCGAGCATACGAATGAAAATTGTACAGAGGAAATGCAAAGTTTCTGTGTATCCAATACAGTATTTTCTTATTGCGTCCTGGTAGTACTATATATGTTTGCATATGCCATGCAATTCCAGGATAAGCTGACCTCTAAGTTTACGAAAACACTGTATTATGCGCGGTCAACTTATAGAAAGAAAGAAGAAAGAAAAACAATTTATTC
This sequence comes from Acronicta alni, assembly GCA_964056405.1. NCBI lineage: Eukaryota > Metazoa > Arthropoda > Insecta > Lepidoptera > Noctuidae > Acronicta > Acronicta alni. The sequence goes on from OZ043918.1 coordinate 12,148,306, forward strand.
CTTGCAATTTTTTTTACACTACACATCCAAGTTATCTCTCAAATATAATACTGATACAATCCAATACAATAAATTATAATTATTTTGGGTTATAAAATTACAAATTAAAAAAGTTTGAAATAAGAAATTATGAAATGAGAAAATAAATTAGACTCACTAACACAAACAAAAAAGAAAGTAAAATAAAAACAACATTACATAATTTGCCCTAAAATCTGCGTCTCATCCCCGCAACAAAAAGGCATTATGCTAAAAGTGTGTTGCGAATGCTTGCAACACAGCGCAGCGTTGATTTTCGGCACCAACCTAATAATAAAAATAAAACCGTTACGGCTGACGTCTCCCGGTACACTGGACCTTATACTGGACTAGTATGGCCCGTTATGTAGCTATGTGTCCAGGATTTGTATTGTAATTTATCAAGTGTTTTTTTTTTTTTCTAATAAGGTGACAAATTATCCTCTCTATTAGTGGGACAATAAATGGGTATATAATGATGCCGACGTGGCAGAAGACGAAAGAAATACTTCATACAGACAAAATGTCTGGTATTTTGCAGGAAGAGCGTCGGCGCACTGGGCGGTACATGGCGATCCTGGTGGGCATCTCCCTGTTCATCCTGGCGCTGTACCACGCGTGGGTGCGCCGCATTCCCATCGTGGCCAGCCTGGTGGTGCCAGCCCTCATCATGTTCGTGTACGTCGCCTGGATAATGTACACCGCTTCCAGGGAGAAAAATAGGGTGATTATTTATGTCTTACTAACAGATTTATGCTACTAACACTGCATTTAGTCCTGGATATTGACAATCTATACAACGTGTTACAAAATACCCCGTAAAAAATATAATTAAATATAATTAAATAACAAAGCCAAAAATTTTATCAGCTGTCATGTCAGGGAACCAGATTATTTTACAGAAAGGCCTACGTACCTATTTTACCTAATAATGTCTACTTTAATAGTTTTTATATTTTTCATTCATAAATGTTGATGTTTTCCTTTTTTTGGGGTATGTTATACAGCGTTACTACGGTTCTTAAATATTGTGAATGGACTCGTTATACGGGCTTTACGGGTAGTTTTGTAACACTCTGTATATATAAATAAATTAATCCCTTTTTCTCTTGGTCTCGTTATAACTCGAGAACAGCTTTACCGATTTCATAAATATATTTTTTTGAGTTTTCTAATGCTTTGTAGGGGATTTTACGGAAAGAAAAATTAAGAAAATTGCGCAGGAAATTTGAAATTTTCAGAAAACGACGATATTTTTTATCCAGGTGAATTACACGCAGACGAAGTTGCGGGTAGAAGCTAGTTATTTATATTACTGGTTATTGTTTAGTAGTTGAAGAGGTGGGAGGGATGGAGGGCTTTACATGATTAAGATCTCTGTCTTAATCATAACAAACCAAATTGACCAATCCATGCCGATGCAAATAAAACGTTTTATATCTTAATTTTCTACTAATAGAATCACGGTGGCTTCCGCTTTACATTCTAGCCGGATGCGGCTGCATCAGAGGTCTGACCGCAACCTAATTAGTGGGAGATGTGGATAGCCTAAGGTTATAGCCTAAGGTTAATTCAGTTATGAGTTGTGCTTATATTGGTAGGCATTTGCAAGATATAAAAGATTGACTAGGTATAAGATGTAAAATTTTAAGGAGGTTATACTTACCAGAACCATGACATTTTGTACAGAATTTTTAAAATCGTAACATGAAACGTGGTATATAGGACAGGTATTACCCGAAAGGTTAGACAGAGGTGTACTAACGTACTAACTGCTACGCTTGAGGTCCTAGGTTTGGTTCCCAGATCGAGCAGTGTCTGTTAGTTTTTATAAAATTCTCAATAGGTACCTAGCAGCTCGGAGTTTGGTTTTAGTTTGGTTCTTGGTTGGTTCGTGGCAATAAGCTCGGCCTCATTACATGGTATCTAAATAACTCTGCCTGACCCGTCGAGAAATACCTACAAGCGTGACGGTGTGTTATATTGTCACTTTTAAATTACTTTTTACTTAAAACACCTAAAGGTGTAGAAGGAATTAAAGGAGACAGTAACATATCCGTCCATGCCTTGGCATTATCATCTGAATCTAAATCTGAACTGAATGTCGTCCATTAAAGACAGCTCCGTGTATACTTGAAATGTCATGCGTCACGGCGCGATGCAATGTATCGAAGGATTCTCCGAGTTTTGTAAACCACGACATGTTTATGAAAGCGGGAAATATGGCCGGGTCACTTCGGCACATTACTCAACTTGTTTGCACAACACTCGGGCATTACACAACATTGCTTCTCTAGGGAATGCCAACATTTTGTCGAACCCCAACTTTTGTCGTGCAGATTATTTATGTTAGCATTTTAGAAGACATGTTTTATATTGTGCAGTGTTAAAAAGAGATAGAGGTATGCTGGATGAATAGCGCTATCTCTTGTGAGTACAACAAAGTTTTGAAGTCTTTCCTGTAAATGAAGACATAAGATAAACTTTTGAGTACCGGATGCGGAGTTATGTTTATGTTGCAGTATTTTCGTGTAAGAGCTATTCATTTTGCAGTACACTGCATCGCTGAGGAATGTATTGTTATACTTTGTAATATATACAAATCATTTTTCATTTTTAATCATATTTATCTCCGGTTCATTTAGGGTGCCTTCAAATAATAAAATACTAATTGGGCTTTATGAAAAGTTTTGTCGGGTTTTCCTACTCATTGAGACGACTTGCATTCGTCGGATGAATGTTTAAGTACAACGAATTCAGAGCATGACGTCATGTAGAACTTCGCAAAAAAGCAACATCAAAGTACTCGAGGGCGAGGTAATGCGGTATAGTCGGTACTCGACAATAAACGTTGAATGAATCACCGGCAAACGCACATTTACTAACGCAAACATCTGCGTTAGCGTTACCTCCCGATTGATGCTGCTAAGACAGCATGTTTACAAAATGAGGCGATTAAATGTGAACCAACCAAAGTCAAGAACATAGTTGATGAGCTTCATACACTAAAGTAAATAAATAACGTGGTTATCACTAGATTGCCGACGCAACACTACCGGCTTTCGGTTTATTTTAAATTGCAATTTTCTTGTTTAAATTTAGACTTTTGTAACGTTTTTTAGGAAAAGTTATAAAATATTTCCAGTGCTTGAATTCATTTACTACTTTTACGTCCGCGTGGTTCTTTGCCTGAAGCTGTAGGTTTTATTAGGATGCTTTTACTATATGGAACTTTTTGCTCCAAAGTAATATTCCAAAAAGGTGAATAGAAAACCTTTTTGGAACATTACTTTGCCAGTATTTACTGACAAAGTAATGTTCATAGGCATTTGCCTATAAAATAATCTACCTATCATCATCATCATCATCAGTCCATATTCGTCCACTGCTGGACGTAGGCCTCTCTTAGTGAACGCCACAAAGCCCGATCTTTGACTTTCCTCATCCAGTCACTGCCAGCTGCCTTCCGCAAGTCGTCACTCCACCTGGCCGGCGGGCGTCCTACACTACGTTTACCTAGACGCGGTCGCCACTCGAGAACTCGTTTGCTCCACCATTTATCAGTTCTCCGCGAGAAGTGACCGGCCGATTGCCTCTTTAGCTTGCTTATTCTTTGAGCTATGTCTGCAACTTTGGTTCTCTCACGGATAACTTCTTAGTCTACCTATATCTATATGAATTCATTTGCTGAATTGGTGTAATCTATCATACTCCGCCGCCTCCCCAGGTGGTAGACGATCCATGGATTTAACTAATCCAAAAAAAAATGAGGCTGTGTACCCACAATTCACCGTCTGATGATTCACGAATCATCCTGGGTAGATTAAGGAAAGTCGATACCTACCCAGGATGATTCGTGAGGCTATTGAAATTAAAAAACATCCAAATTTCAATAGAGAAGATGGCTGGGTCTTACCACCTGCTTGGAATCCTGTTATATATTCTATTAAACCAAAATCCAGGCCTACAACTGCAGTTGTAGGCCTGGAGTTTGGTCTTGCAAGACCAAAGGATAATGTGAGCTCGTTCTGCGTGAATCGGATTGCCAATAATTAATAACTAAAACATGACCATTGAATATTGTTACTTTAAAAGAGACCATGATTCTCTGAGTTTGCTTCGGCGTTTCTTCTCAGAGGTCGTCAGCTAGGAAATGCCGGCTCCATCTAGTTTTAATTAATAATTAGTAATAAATGTCATTGATCATGTAACAATAAAAAATGTAGGGTAGCTGTCAGTAATTATATCATCAAGACGCCCACCACCCCAGTTTTGGAAGGTAACAATGATAGCAGTATTACTTTATGATACGGAACCTAACAAGCCTGGCTGTGTTTAGTCTACATCTACAAACAAAAAATACGGAGAGCATCGTAATAACGGGTTCCGAAATCTGCTACAACTGACGTTTAAAACGTTAATATCCTTAGCACATAATTAAATTAAGAGAGAATATTTAGGAAAGTGTTTTAAATGCAGTCATTAACATACTTTTCCATACATCTGTTGAATTCTTTAGGTTTTAAATAAATCTGATTGTATTGTTTTCATCTTTGCTTTCAGGTTATGTCTGCTTACAATAGGTATGAGTGTTAATTGTGTCTCATTTACAGCAATCAATATTTAGGAAGGGGAGATGGCTCAGTACTTACTTTAAAAGTCACAAAGCTTCCCCTTTTGGACGTTTCGAAGAAACATCATCAACCCATATACTGTCCCACTACTGGGCACGGGTCTCCTCGCAAACTGAGGGGGATTAGGTTATAATCCATCACGCTGGCCTATATTTTTTTGTTGCGAGGAGGAAACCTTCAAAAGGCTGCCGGCCTGCTGGGGGGCAGACCAGACCATTACCTTATTTTTTCACTTATGTACTCATAAATCTGCTATGCCGCTAGCAAGCTAAGTAGGACGTATTCTTTTAAAGCTTTTAAACTGAACTTATTCTTAGTTTACACAAAAAATACAATGTGAAAGAACTTTAAAGATTGATGGTGAACATCAAATATTTTTAAGGTTCACAGTTATAATTATTGTGTACACCGCTCAATATCCGAGCCACCAACGTTTTGACAGCGATACTAAAGAATTGCAGACTCCATTGACGGGCTGAAACGATCCAAGTTTATTTACCTTCGCGATATGTTGTTTATGAAACTTAAATTATAATAACATCAGGGTTACGTCAACAAAGTCAAGAGCGCCATTAAATTGGATAGCTTTGTTAAATTAAATGCCAATAAATTTCTATGTAAACATTCACTGACTTTTCCCGTACAAGTATGAAAAATGAATGTATGAAAAATGCTACTTAGATATGTATTTATGTATCTTGTAGTTTGATTCTACTCAAAATAATTAGAACTAAGATTTATTCGTAATACCAAAATGAAGTCGGTTAATAATGTTTCTTTCTGCATGCGGGAATGCTAATTTTCCACACTGTTTACGTTAGTTTTTGCGTGGGTAAAGAGACCAAAAAATATATAAATTGATACACGACGTGACTATTTTAAAGTCATACTCAGATTTACTCTGTGGGGCTCGTGGCTAAGTAATAACTAAGCTGATCAACAGATGGGCAAGGTTAAGCTGCGCTAGCTGCGGTCAGTCTGTGGATAGATTCTTTACACATAGAGATCCCTCCGTGCCTCGGAGAGTTAAGTCGTCGGTCCCGGTTCTCATACACCCATGACAGTCGTTGGTGGTAGTCAGAAGCTGAACTGAGCTGAACATGACAATCGAACCGAGGACCTCTAGCGTTGCAACTGCGCTAACGACAACTAGGCTAATGAGGCAGTTTCAAATAGTGAAAGTTTCAGTTCGAAATAATTTGAGAATGGCGAATGCATTTTTTATTACTAGTGAGTGGTCTTGCTCACGTTTATCAACCCCTCATTGCTGTAGGGCATTCTCTCTACTCTTCTCGTTGTCTTTCAGGTCGCGTATGGTGGGAAAAAGTGAATCCAATCAGTTATTATATAACAAATTCTCGTATAAATCTGTGGGCGAACTGTATTGTGTACGTGAGGGGCACTCCAAGTGACTCCTGAACATCGGATCGTAAGTCACGGATCATATGTTGGCGTCGGTCCAGCTGCAACATACTGACCATCACTAATCGTTTCCTCTCATTTGTAACTACTGGTCATGCTACGGTCATCTTTTGTAAGTCGAAAATGTACTTTTTATCCGACGTTGACGCAAGGAGTGTAATGTATTTAACAGCGTTGCTCTTTTTTTACAAGAGACCTGAAACATACCGGGGATCTCGATTGTATAGCGTATTCCGTGATCCCGACGTTTCGGACCCCTTACAGCACTTACACACTTACAGTTGATTAACAATTGTATACGCGATAAAATTGGTAAAGACTTGTTTCATTTCAATGTCTTTTCGCGTAAGTGTCAGAAATCAATAATTTTCTATTTCACAAACCACACGACTTTTGGTTTAGCTTAATTACGGCAATTTGGGTAATAAATTGTTAGTAGAATGGTATCAATTATTAATGAAAGTGCGATTCTGCTTCATTAGCCGTGTATTTCGGTAATTCGTGTTAATCGCTTCAATGGTCTAATCGCACCGGGCTGGGCCACTTATGGGATTTGATGGTTGTGTTCCGTTCTATGTTCACACGTACACAATAGTACATTATGGTACAAGTGTGTAATGTTGGTGATTACCGCTGAGGCGCCATTGAAATCAATCAATAGGTACATTAATTTATTGAACACGATCTTTTTTGTATCGAAACTTTTTTAAGAACAAAGCAACTCAACTAATAAAATAAAAAAAAACCCTTTAACTCACTTGTGAATAATAGCAATGAAAAAGTCACAGTTTGATTATAGGTGTCATTACGTGCCTAATTGCGGTGAAATAAGAGCTATTTTATGAGCAAGTGTGTTGAAAAGTATTTTATAATGGATACTAGTTGACCCCACAAACGTTGTTTTGCCATAAAAAAAATATTGGGGTGGACCACCCTATCACTTAGGGGTATGAAAAATAGATAGTAGCCGATTCTCAGACCTACTGAATACGCATATAAAATTTGGTAAAATTCGGTAAAGCCGTTTCGGAGGAGTACGGTAACTAACATTGTAACATGGAAATTTTATATATTAGATAGTTGTGTACCGTCAAGAATATATGATAGTTGTGTACTGTCAACCGATCTGCAAGGTTAAGCTGCGCTAGTCACGGTTAGTCTTCGGATGGGTGACCATTCTTATCTCATTGAGACCCTCCGTGCCTCGGAGAGCACGTAAAGCCGTCGGTCCCGGTTGTCATACGAGCATCTATGACAGTAGCTACTGGTAGTCAGAAGTCCAAAAAGCCTGACAACCAGTCTATCCCCGGCATAACGATATTGCCCAGCCATCGGGTTGCGGAGGTCTGATGGCAGTCGCTTCGTGTAAAATACTGATATTCAGCCGCATCTGGTTAGACCTCAAGCCGACCCCAATATAGTTGGGAAAAGGCTCGGGATGACTAGTGGTTACACACGGTGTTACTTTCGAATTCCGTCATAGTGTGTAAATTAAATCAGAATATCGGTATTACACAGGTGGATTGCGGAACTCTGATGACAATTCCTCGTGTTAAATGCTGATATTTAGTCGTATCTGGGTAGGCTGGAAGCCAATATCAACATAGTTAGGAAAAGGCCAGGTGACTGATGATTATCTTCGAATGAGTTGAATATAAGTTATATGTTTAACAACATTTTTTCAAAATTTCGCGTACCCTGGTTTGATGATGTTAAGCTAAGCAGAAATTATATAAAATTAATTTTAAGACTTCGTTCTGGATAGTATCCGTCAGCAAAGTTTGCATATCTTATGAATAAAACAGATTCTCCTGATTGCCCAGTTTGTAACAAAATCGAAGACGTGCAACATTTGCTGATGGAGTGTGCTCGAAACAGAGACGAACGGGAGTTACTCATGAACGAAGTGAATAAGAATAAGCTTGATATGGGCTTAATTCAATCCATTTTGTCTACACCATATTCGGAAGTTACCAAAAAGTTGTGCCATTTAATTACAGTTCTTAATGAATAACTTTTCGACTGTGAATATTGTAAAAAGATACGATGGGGCTGACATTTTATTTTAATAAAACCCATAAATAAAAACAGAATACAAAAAAAAAACTTCTACTTACCTATATAAAAGTGCAATACCACTCACAGATTATTTGCGATATCTCAAAAACGATGTAGCCAACAAATTATAAATTGGCATGTAGATATCTTATATGTTATAGACATAACATAACATACCATCACCCCTGTATTTCCCGAAGGGTTAGGCAGAGGTGTACCAATTTACACACACATATCCTATTGCCATTAACGGGGCACAAATCAAAACTCCGAGCTGCTACTGAGGATTTCATGGAAAAACCCAATAACACTGCTCTGGGATTTGAACCCAGGACCTCAAGCGTAGCAGTCGGGCTTAGGACCACTAGACTAACGAGGCAGAAGATATCAGCTAAGAAATAATTTAATTTTACTTCAACGTATCACCGCGGCATTTTTTTTTATACCACTAATGTGGCAAACAAGCAATAAGTACGGCCCACCTGAGGGTAAGCAGTTACCGTAGCCTATAGACGCTTGCAACACCAGGGGTGTCACTTGCGCATTGCCGACCCTTTAAAACGAAAGAGGAATGGTAGGGTTCGCAGTATAAGGGTCAAAGTCCCCCCACTGCCAACACAACGTTTCCTGATTTCCTCGTGGAGTACTGGATATTTGTAGATACTTTACGTCTAAAACTAAGTTCGGCTTGTTTTGTTTGCTCAGTATTCGACAATAGAATTTGTACGTTAGTAATTACCACAACGATACTCCTTGTACTCTAAATATAAGCTGTAATGAATTTTCATTACAATATATACCGCCCGCGCTCTGTTTCGCATTTAAAATTATTTTACGGTAAATGTTTGTACTAAATCTACATAAAGTTATTTAAAGCTTTTACCTTGTGGTGATTAATTTTGTTTGAGCTCGTGGCTAAGTATTAACTAAGCTGATCAACCGATCCGATAGTCACGGCCAGTCTGTGGGAGACCATTCTTAATACATCGAGACCTCCCCGTGCCTCAGAGAGCACGTAAAGCCGTCGGTCCCGGTTGTCATACGAATACCTATGACAATCGTTAGTGGTATTCAGAATCCCAAAAAAGCTGACAACCAGTGTATCCTCAGGATATCGGTACTATTCAGAATTAGGGTTGTGAAGGTCTGATGGCAGTAAGTAAAAGTAGGTAAAAGCAGTGATAGCCTAGTGGTATAACCCGGGCCTGAAAAGGCATCGAAGCGGGCGGATGATGATGGTTTCGTGGTGGTGCAAAGGAGGAAGCGCCGTCAACGAACCCACAAGAACCGCTGCGGCACGGCTCCTGCTGAGCCGAAGGTAACTATACGTGCCGCGAAGCCGAACACTCCGGTATTCATCTCCCGTCTACACTACACCACTAAGGCGGAGGATATTGTGGAGTACGTGCGTCAAAGACTCAAGTACCCGCCGAGAGTGCAGCTATTGCAATCGCACCGCAACGTCAACTTCAAGGCGTTCGTAGTGCGAGTACCAAATTGTTTTCTGCACCTCGTCATGGAAGAGGACTTCTGGCCGCAGGACGTGGTGTTCCGTCGCTTCCGCGGACAAGTGCCACAAGAACGCACAGGGACTAGTGCTCAGTGAAGTGTTTTACTAACATAGACTTAAGTTTCTGTATATACTAACACATTTTGTAATATTATAATATATATGTTAGTCTGTAAGGTATGTATCTATGGGTCAAAGTAGCCTGATAATAAAGAGATATTATTATTATTATTATTATTATAACCATTGGATTGCCAAGTTGAAGGTCTCGAGTTCGAACCCAAGGCACCTCTGACTTTTCGAATTCATGTCATCATCATCATCATCATCAGCCTATATTAGTCCACTGCTGGACGTAGGCCTCCCCTAATGTGCGCCATTTCACCCTGTCCTCGGCTTTTCGCATCCAGCTTCTACAAGCAGCCTTTCGCAAATCATCACTCCATCTTGCCGGAGGGCGTCCTACACTACGTTTGCCGAGTCGCGGTCTCCACTTGAGAACACGTCTACCCCAGCGATTGTCGGTTCTTCTGCAGATATGGCCAGCCCACTGCCACTTCAGCTTGCTAATCCGGTGTGCTATGTCGGTTACTTTGGTTCTCTGTCGGATAACCTCGTTGCGGATTTTATCCTTCAGAGAATAACATAGCCAAGCATAGCATAGCTCCATAGCACGCTGTGCGATTTTAAATTGGTGGACTAACTGCACTGTGAGTGTCCACGTCTCAGCGCCGTAGGTCATCACAGGCTGAAAACTGATTGAAAACTTTCGTTTCAAACTTTGCGGTATGAATTCATGTGCGTATTAATAATTAATTATCACTCTCTTAAACGGTGAAGGAAAATATCGTGAGGAAACGTGCATGCCTGAGAGATTTTCTCGACGGTTTGTGAAGTCTACAAACCCGCACTAGGCCAGCGTGGTGGACTATAGCCTAATCCCTCTCAATATGAGAGAAAACCCGTGCCCAGTAGTGGGACAGTATATGGGTTGATGATGCTGGGAGTAAAATACAGATTTTCAGCCGCATCTGGTTAAATTGGAAGGCAACCCCGTAGTTGGAAAAAGTACGAGGATATATTATTATTTTTGTATGTCCAAGGGGTACCTATTAATTGAAATTTTGTATTCGTTTCGGGTTATAACATCCTTGAGCTGCGAAATGTACACTATATAAATATATACTTACTAAATCCCATGAAATATAATGTAATAATGTATATCAAATACAACCTTCGTTCTGAATTAGGTATATAATTTTGTAATTGTGATTTCGTAGTATGCAAATATTGTTATGTTACAACCTAGGTCAAAATGTTTAGTTCTAAGGTGTTTATATTGCAATTGTAATGTGTTTTGTGCATCAAATAAATAAAATAAAAATAAACCTGATACCTTATGTTGGTTGCGGAACCGGAGACCTTCGGTTCGATTATTCCAATTCAATTGGGTGTCTGTCAGGAATTTTTCAGTCTCTAAGTTTTGAATTATGCCCGAAAAATAACAATAGCTCTACGGAGAGCTATTGCTGTTTTTCGGGCATAATTGTGCATTATAATGTATATATTGTAACGTGTAAAAAGGGGATATTACATTGGCAATAGTGGGTCAAAATAGATACATTAGCCTTTTGATACCTATTAAATGGTTACTGCCCTGCCCTGCCCCGGATTCGCACGGACGCAATGTACTAATAACACGCATGTAATTATATAAGGTATTATCTAAATGATAGTCAAAACCGTATCAAAATCTGGTTCAAAAAGATCTCAGCGTACAGAGGGACAGACAGTGGGAAGAGACTTTCGCTTTATCTACGAACGACCATAGAACTTAGTTTTACAGCATATTCTTATTAATTGTATATATTTTGTTATTTCAGTTTCGTCTATTCGACTTGGAGATGGGGCAGAGAGCGGCGGAGGGTGACGCCGACGGCGAAGTTGCCATAACAGAGGTCACACAAAACAACGTCGAGATATCCGTCGTGTCTTCCAAAGATACATCCAATACAACCTCCCCCGAGGACACCGCCAACAACTGGACAGAAATATCTTCAGTACTCATGAAAGGAGACAAAAATGTTCGCGCTGACATCGAATACAACCGCTTACCTTTAATTCTAGTGAATGATAAACCACCAGAGGATTTAGATCAAAAATGGCTGAACATTGTAGAGTTGTCTAACAATGAGAAACTCAAAATCTTCCATACGAGAAGAAAGTTTAAGCGTAAATTCTGCCGGAGCAGAAGGCATGCGGCGTTCAAAAGATCTTACTCAATTGCGTAAATCATATATATTTTCAAGTGTCATGGAACATCTCGTAGTTGTGTACTGTGATTGTTTATCTTATAAGTTATTGAACTGCCTTATATTGTATTACATGTTTTTATATTGTGTCTGTATTGTGTCATTGTGTTTCCATAGTCTAAGTGAACGAATGAGAAACAAATTTTGCTATTACTCCATTCATTATAATCGTTAAACAAATAACGTAATAATCCCATCGTTATTTCGGGTATTATCGAGTTTAATAAGTGTTATTTCACGATAAATACAAAGGTATCTAATCTATTTACCATTTATAAATAAACGTTTTCTCTAAAATGCAGTAATTTCCATAATATAACTGTTGTTGTTCGTCGTTATTTGTTTAATGCGATAATAGTAGGAGTTTAAAGGTGAATTGAGAATGTTAACGTTTTAAGGAGTCGGCACATTTATAACGCCCGATGACACCTACGCGTGTTTATTGGCCGATTGTTGAAATCTAGTAATACAACATATATTCTGGCGAATGGACACGTTACATTCGCGTCACGTGGCGTCGTGTGTTACAAGACTGTTCCTACCTTTATAATCTCAGAAATCTTTGTTGCCATAATAAAATAGTGACTGTTATGCTGTGTATCCACTTATTAACTTGCTAGGCTGCTGGAGACTTAACTTTAGAGAGACCTTTCTGACCAACACTGGTTTACAATATAAAAGTTTTCAACTTTCATTTGGTGGCGTCCTAACTTTACCTGTGACCGATTGGCACATCCCTATTCCAACATTTCTCAGTTACTAATATATCTATGACTAATATAATTTTATAACAAAATTGAAATAAAACTACTTTGTACGGATTTTATCGCGTAATATTTATATTATTAATCCCGACGTTTCGGACTCTTTACAACGTCCATGGTCACGGGTAGACAGGGCAGTCTACCGTGACCATGGATGCTGTAGAGGTAAAAAATTAGTTATATTTCAATGTCTAATATTTGCTGATGTCAGATATCAATAAAATGTTATCATATTTGATTGGCTAAGGTCCACATTCCTTTGTGTTAATGTTGGGTTTAAAGAATTTATTTCTCTCATAAAAACATACTACAGTTCATTTAAAATGAGAAACAAAGAGTTTACATACTAATGCTATGATAATATTTGCTTCTGGTGCAGTGAAGAGACGTTATAGGGTACATATATGTTTTTTAAGTTTAGATTTAAATATATTAATATTATCACACTTCTTTAATTCCTGGTAAATCATTAAACAGCTTAATGTTAATTATGATAAATTAATATTGTGAAATGTTGAAAAAAAAACAGATTTGTTTCTTTTCAAATCTCGTGAAAATAATTATTTGTATACAAGGAAAATTTCGGAGAAAAATTCTAATAGAAGTGGACGCACTCTTAAGTTCAAAGTTGAAATTATTCAAATAATTTTGAATTATACAGTAGGTATTTACAAGAACATTTCATTATATTATTCATAAATAACTTGCCTCAAAAATTCTGTATAAGATTTTATAATTAAGTAAAATTAAATATTTATTAATTGCATATACCTACTTAACGCGGGGACAAAGTCATCTGAATTTGCGACTTAAAAACTAGTTAAGTGGGTACAAAAAATAATGGGTTGGCAGCAGGTAAGCTTACTTTTTATTTAAACTAGCAGTGAATATTTCCAAATATGAAACTGGATAAACTTAAGTCTATTATTAAACTTACACTGAATAAGTTGTGAGATTACATAACTCTTATTATATCCTATATTTACGCGAGTGTCGGCTTGCTGATCACGAGGTTGTGGGTTTGATTCCCACAAGACAAAAATATTTATGTGATAAACATAAGTGTATTTGTTTGTCTGGGTGTTTCTTATGTATTATAAGTATGTATTTACAAAAAAAGTATACCTACTTATAAGTATTATATCCATTATCTAGTAGCCATAGTACAAGCTCTGCTTAATTTGGGACTAGAAGATTGTCATGAGTAAAAATGTCCCAAAACATTTATTAAATTTATTTATTTATAAAAAAATAAACATGAAGAATGGATGGTAGAAAAGGCCATACTCTGCCGACCTCAAATAAATTGGGACAAGAGCAGGAGTTTGAAGAACCACGAAATCTAAGGTAGGAGTTCATTAATGCTAATTATGGTAAGAATCAATTTATTTATGTCAATATATCGCTCATCTTTTTTTTATGCAATTGTAGTAGCAGTTCAGAGTTTTGATTCGTGTCCGGTAAATGGCAAGAGGATCCCGGTTAATACATTCGATTTAAAGAGAGACAGGCGTTTTTTGCGTGCGTGTAAATACCCCTCTGCCTAAGCCTTCGCGGAATACAGCCGTGATAGTAATATTCTTACGTTTTTACTTAAAAAATCACTCATATAATGGAGATAAAAATGTATTATCTACCTAAATACCTATAAAAAATAAATCAGTTCAGAAATCAGAACGTCGCAACAACAAAAAAGGTTCGTAGCAATTAATACTCATATTTGCGAACTAAAAAGCTAATTGGAGGTAGGTGGCGTGTCAAATGAAACTTCAAGCGACTAAGTGGGGTGCGAGGGGTGCAACCCTTTATCACACGTTGTTATCAAATAACAACACAGTCATCGTGACATGGAACACAAACACGGTTACAAGGAAATAGTACGCGATATGTGACATTTATGTGAAGAGTGGGTCTCATTTGTTACTTTGTTATATGCGTTCATTAGCTTAGTATACTCGTAGTATATACGTACTCAGTAATACATCAATAATAATTTTAAGAGAGGTAGGGTAGGGGCATAGTGGAGTAATTCCACTCAAATTATTGTAGCTGCCCGACTGGGGAAGTACCTCCGCCTTGCAGAAAATCGAAGTGAAATACTTAACCCTGCTTTGAGCTGTGTTATATTCCTTACGGTAAGCGAGGTTACCAGTGTTCTGCGAGGAAGCATTCTGTTGGCAGTGGGAGGACTTTGATCATTACACTGTCAACCCAACTATTCCTCTTTCTTTTTACAGGGTCGGCAACGCGCAAGCCTATAGACGACGAGGTTACCGAAGCCTATAGACGCTCGTAACACCAGGAGTATCACCCCTGGTGTTACGAGCGTCTATAGGCTACGGTAACCTCTTACCAACTATCTCTATCTACTCAAAGCCGCTATGGCTGTTTCTTCAATAGGGCATTTCAGACTTTGCCCTACATTGTAAGACACATATTTGTTACTATTCTATGTCTGGACTTTAAAAGAGACTATGATTCTCTGAGTTTGTTTCGGCGTTTCTTCTCAGAGATCGTCAGCTAGAAAATGCCGGAGCCATCTAGCTTAAAAAAAAAGTGCAAAATATTGACTTGTAAAAGTGTCTTTAAAAGATCTATTTACAGAAATAAATATCATTTCATTTCATTTCATTTCAACAGGACAACTTATTGGTATAAAAAAAAACAATGTAAGGAAACGTTTTTTATATAATCGCAGCTTCATAACGCTGTAACTGCAAAGGACGGATTGTGTTGATATTTTACAAATATTAAAGTACATACCAGCTTCGGTTTAAGAAATTTATTTCTCAAAGAAATAAATTTCAGCTTACTATAATATTTGTAAAATATCAACAATCCGTTACGTTATTCGACTCTAGTTCAATCTTGATGTAGAAACCATAAACTGCTCATAAAAGAGGGAAACTGTATCTTCACATACAGAATTAATAATAATGTTGTAATAACCCCTATTACATAGGGCCTAAACATACCGGCGAGCTGTGGGTGTACATTGGTTCACCTCTGCCTAACCCTTTGCGGAATACAGGCGTGATGGTATGTTGCGTTGTGTTACGTTTAATTTGTGGGAAGATGGTACAACTTTGTTTGATTTACAAATATAACTGAACTGCCGAAATTCAGTAGAAATACTACAGCAAATAAATAGTGTATACACAATACACTTGCATTTAATTCCAGAAACAAATGGAACGTATTCGTTTGCGTCCTCGTGCGGAGGTGGGATAAATAAAGCACTCTTGTCAGTGTTATTACTCATTTCGTTTTATTGTTGAAATGTAGATTATGGGTAGATTATATTTTATTTTACAACATAAGAGGGTACAATGGCAGTTTTATCACCTTACCGCTAACGCTCATTGAGTTTAACAATTCCCATTATACCTTTTTCCCTGTTAGGGAGGGGTGTATTTTGTATTCACATTGATATGTGAATATTTTAGGTTATGTTTTTACTATTTTAATTTTTGAAGCTATGTAGGTATAATTGAGACCCAATAAATGCAATCCTAGCCTATTGCCTATTGTCTAAGCCTATTGGTATGACCATTGGACTGCCAAGTCGAAGGTCTCGAGTTCGAACCCAAGGCACGCACCTCTGACTTTTCGAATTCATGTGCGTATTAATAATTAATTTTCACTCGCTTAAACTGTGAAGGAAAACATCGTGAGGAAACCTGCATACCTTAGAGATTTTTCTCGACGGTTTGTGAAGTCTGCCAACCCGCACTAGGCTAGCGTGGTGGCCTGTAGCCTAATCCCTCTCAATATGAGAGGAGACCCGTGCCCAGCAGTGGGACAGTATATGGGTTGATGATGATGATGATAAAATGCAATCACGCAAAAGTTATCAGTCTATCCTACCTCTTATCCTACTATAACATTATAAATGTGAAAGTTTGTGAGGATGGATTGATAGATGTTTGTTACTCTTTCACGCTGAACTGAACGGATTTTGATGAAACTTTACAGTATTATTACTTATACATCAGAATAACATATAGGCTATAATTTATAACGATTTTGAGTTAATTAGCCAAATAACAACGATAATTATAGGTAGCTTTTCAACGCGGACGAAGTCGCGGGCAGGAACTAGTTAACTATACTATAAAGTTTACGCGACTGCTACGCTAGAGGTCCTGGGTTCAATCCCCAGGTCGAGCAAAGTGTTATTGGGTTTTCCTATGAAATTCTCAGTAGCAGCTCGGAGTCTGGATTTGTGCCGGGTGCGGTTAAAGGCAATAGGCTCGCCCTCTATTACATGGGACCTAAACATACCGGCGAAATGTGGGTGTACATTAGTACACCTCTGCCTAACCCTTTGGGGAATACAGGCGTGATGGTATGTATGTACTATAAAGTTTAAATAGTATATACAGCTATCAGGGGAATGCGCACAAGACCTCCATGAATTTATTCCACCATCACCATTCTTCCATCGGACCGGTCGGGAGATTTCCACCGCTATCTCGCGGACATTCCACCTTGCCGCATAAAGCGTTTCGCTTCATCATTTCTTGTGCGCACAGCGAAGCGAACCGAATTTTTCGGTTCCGGCGCCTGTGTGATGTCAACTACAACATGGGTCTTTTCAAGGCCACAGTGAATAGGCATCTTGTGGGTAAGCGCGGTCCATCTTAGACCACATCTACTCTTAACATCAGGTGAGATTGTGGTAAAGCACAAACCTAGAAAATCCATCCATGAAAAAACTCGTAATTTTGTTTATCGAGTTCCTTAATTATAACTAAGATGGGATTTTGGAAAATTCCCCACAGGATTGGGAAAAAAGATCATCGCTGGTAACATCATGATAACACAGCTAATGTTGTACGACTGAAATATTGGGTTTTCAAATTAAATATGTTAGTATAATTTTGTGGATTATTTACACAATCATTCATATTCAATCAATATGCTCTTTTTAACTATGTACATTAATTCCATGGTCTGGCCAGTTCTCAATTATTTTAGGAATATAAACACCAAAAGATATCAAAATATACAATGTTTTTGCTAACATTGTATTTCAGACCTCCATCTTTTACTTAATAAGAATATTACCATTCGCAAGCTCGAATTTCGTATTTTATTTAATCATTATAACTGGTGTCAGCGATAACGCGCACAGACTAATGTAACTATTCAATTAAATATCTTATTTATTCAGTGCTTCGTTAAACTGGCAGCACCAATTTAATTGAATAAATTCATTGATTCCCTTCGTTAGAGTACAATCAATTTGCTAGAGTGAGTGCTGCAGAGACCTGAGGTCGTTAAAGCGAGCCAATTAAAGCTTGGAGCTGTGCAGGTGTCGCTAGCCCCCCGGAGACATGCTTTGAACCCACGCAGCAAGTAAACAAGCACCCCACATAATGTGTACGTACTAGATACGATGCCACAAAGCAAGTTCATGCTGCATATGATGCGCCGCAAATAGGATCATCTTTGTAGAAACTAAGGTAGGAAAGAAGTATGCAGTCCGCTTGACTATAAGTATAGCCAATTGCGTTAACTGCAGCCGGATGATTGAAAAAAAAAACAAAAATGATTTAATTAATTTATTAAAATAAAACTTATTACAATTTCTAGCCTATGATTCCTATTCGAAGTGGGAATAATGAATGCCAAATTACTATTAATTACAATTATTAAAATTATGGTTTTGCAAATACGGCAAGATCAGCTGGTCGTTTCCGCTGGTCAGCCGATGTTTCGACATAAGTTTGGATAAAAAATTCTTGCTGAGTGGACAATTCTTTTTGGTTAGCAACGTGTAACAAGCCTATAAACACTAGGGATGTTTATGCTTTTGTTTACAGTGTGTTTATGTTTGTATCTCTGTGTCTATGTATGGATGCTCGATTGTAGTTTCGAAATTACTGATCACATCTTGACAATTGAGGTGTTGATTGATTCGTTTTTACAGTACGAAGGCTACAGGCTATATATATTTAAAAAAAAAAACAATTTGGGTGACAAAACATAAAAAAGGGGAATGAAAACACAGATTAGCTAGCGACTATCTCTGACTAAAATTCTGGTTAGACGACAGATCATAAAAATTACCTTACTTCCTTGTAGCAGAATATTTTAGCAATGCCACTTAGTAAAGCAAGCATATCTAATCATCAAAATACACAAAATCATATTGTCCCACTGCTGGGCACGGGTCTCCTCTCACAGAATGATAGGGATTAGACTATAGTCCACTACGCTGGCCAAGTGCGGGTTGGCAGACTTCAAACGCCGTCGAGATAATCTCTCAGGCATGCAGGTTTCCTCACGATGTTTTCCTTCACCGTTTAAGTGAGTGATAATACCACTAGGCTATCACTAGCATATCTAATAACAAAACATATTGTTAGATAGGTACCTACATATATTTTGGTGTGCAGAAAACAGATCGCCTGGGGAGGCGGCGAAGTATGTCGGACTAGTGTCAACTAAAATAATTAAATAAAATAAATAAGTAAATGTTCTAGGTCAATTTTACACACTTATGTTTATCTCATAAATATTTGTGTTCTGTGGGAATCGAAACCATGACGTCGTGATCAGCAGACTACACTACATCACAAACGTCGACATACGTTTACGTCAACGTAAAAAACACAGTTACCTTCCCCAGCCCTTTACTCATGGGATTCCTGACATTCACGACGACCAATCAAATAATATTTTACCTAATCGTAAAAACAAACTACGGTCAAAGAGTTCGTTCTTTCACCAAAATGTTTAATAGCGCACAAATATTGGCTTACAACGACAGTACTTAATACATCAATGACAACGCTTTGTATTTTGGCAATGGCAGGTCTGTCATTTAGTAGCTACTCTACGTATTTTTACTACCTCCTGTGCCGACCTATTAAGAGCGAAATTTGTCGGTATCGTAAACAGGTACATAATAAATCAATTGGTTTTGTTACCTTTGAACTTTATCGGAATTTACGGTCCCCGTGATTGCAGTTAATTTAATAATGCCTTTGGGCGTTGATTGTTTTTATTACAAGTACGTTCGTGGAATAATAGCGAATGAACGTCGATTGATGTTCCAAAATAAAAATGTTTTCGAAACATCTTTCTGTACCTATCGAAGTCTTTGAAATACTTTGGATACGAACTCGTAACCTAAGACTTAGCCGTTCATGAACATATCTCACTGGTTTTACACAAGTTCTTACCAACAACTTTTTTTTGTGGTGTTTCGTTTGATAAAATCGCTTACCATCAGGCGATCCGTCTGCTCGATTGCCCCCTATCCCATAAAAAAAAGAAAAAAAAAACTGTTTATTTCAGTTTTACGATTAACAAGATTTTCAATTTTCTTTTGGAAGTTGACTTGGCTCCCACTGGTCACGATAGGCTCTCTATTGATATAATGGGACCTAAATGTCAATAAGTTCGATCGCCCCCTATTATGGACATAAACATACCGGTAACTACGGGGAGTACAGACGTGATGGTTTATGTTGATGACAACTGAGTGTATTAATTTATAAGAAGCTGGAAGGAATTTGGATTTATGCCCGGTTAAGGGTAATAGGCAGGCTACCTATTAGTTCGGTGATATTTTTAGTTACTCAGTTCAGTAGGCAACGCCTAAACCTATGAGACATACAGGCGATATGGTACGTATGGTATTAAGTAGGTATACGCGTGATGTAACTGATTACGAAGTCTGCGCAGCACCAAAGAATCAGTTTTCTTACCTACCCGCAAGGCAATAGGTTAAGGACAAAAGAAAAACCCTAAGACAAAAAGCGGTCGTGATTTGGCCAATCAGAACGCGTGCGTGGGCGCTTTATACCGTTTCAATCGCAAATATCAAGCCACCCCTGATATTTTGTTACTTATTTGAATTCCGAACATACTCCGGCGGGATTTCGTGACGTGCCGTGATCGTTCACTCAGAAACCCGCGGTTGGCTCGATTTTTAGGGTTCCTCTAAAGGAAAAAAGGAACCATTACAGTCTGTCAAGACCCTTTTTCTCAGGTACGCGTAGAGGTATCAAGTTGAGACTGATATCAAATACTCAGGTCTGAAAAAAATTCTAAGTCAACGCAATCAAAAGATACAACCGTTTGTGCCGCAAATTTTGACACTCACAAGGAAATCAAAACCTAGGTACTTCGCGTTGACCTAGAACATGAAAATTGGCATCAAGCAATGTAACATAAGTAAAGGGAAACATCGTCGTTACATCTAAAGATTTTTTTTACATTATATACTACAAGTTGTACGGTACCCTCTGACCGCGAGTACGACTCGTACTTGTTCGATTTTTTGTTTCATTTCTATTCAGGGCACAGGTATCTAAATTGGTAATCGTATTAGAGGGATAGAAGGGCGCGCGTAGCATCCACAGCAGACGAAGCCCTTTTTCCGATACTTTTTTTTCCATAAAATATCAACAATGTAGATGGTAAATAATATTTGTTGAGATTTTTATTAGCATTCGAAATTGCGAGGGAGATACCGTTGATTGGTTTAAATCAAAATCAGAGAGTTTCCATTGCAAACCTTATTTAAAAACGATTCTTAATTTATACTTAGTGAGTTATATAATTTTTACACCCAGGTAATTTAATTTATTGTTATTTTTTTAAAATAAATCAAATTATTGAAATATAACTACTTTTTACGAATTTTGTGTCGAATATTGATATTATTAATTCCGACGTTTCGGACCCTTTACAGCATCCATTGTCACGTATAGTCTGAGGTAGCCATCTTGACGATAATTACTGTCAAGTGTCAAAAAATATTAAAGTAAATATTAAATTATGTTTATTGGATTTTTATTATGGACTGTATGATTTTCGGTAAACTGCTACTCACAGTTTTACTGGCGTCCATACGTACATGGCGTACATAGTATTTAGGTAGTGCATAGGTAGTACATAGGTAGTGCATAGGTAGTACATAGGTAGTGCATAGGTAGTACATAGGTAGTGCATAGGTAGTACATAGGTAGTGCATAGGTAGTACATAGGTAGTACATAGGTAGTACATAGGGAGAATTCTCCACCACCCGGGGAGGCGGTAGTATACCTTTTTTTTAAACGTTGCCTCAGGTCTGTCTGCGCGCTCCGGCGCCCGGTGCGTCTACTGCGGATCGAGAGACAGGTGGACAAATCTCTCTCCCTTTCCGCCTCCTTTGCAAGCAGTTTTTTTTATACTCCTAAGGTGGCAAACTAGCATACGGCCCACCTGATGGTAAGCGGTTACGAGACATAGTTGGGTTGGCAGTATAAGGATCAAAGTCCACCCACTGCCAACACAACTTTTCTTCGTGGAGCACTGGCATCCTTTTCACTTCGATTTTCTGCAAGGCAAAGTTAACGTACCTAATACTATAGTTATGTGCAACTTTGCCTCGTACAGTTTACAGAGTATGGATATATTTTGACGTTTATGTAAAATAAAAGGCCATTTTTAAGTTAAGGCAACAAACCAAGTGAAATACATTAAAAGCTTAAGAGCTACAGAGATAATTATACAAAACCGCCCTCGATTATACATTCGCTTAGCAAAGCGGTTGTTAAACACTTAAGTTTTTCTACGTCGGATTAACAGTAAATTGATTTTAGTATTAATCTGAGCCCTAATTCGCGGTTAACTAATATTTATAAAAAATTAAGTGGTCAACCTGCATTTGACCACGGCTAATAAAAATTGGTACACATATGTAATAATCAATAAGTATTACTTATTAAATGAAATAGGCCTGCTTTGTATAGAAATTATGTCAAATTTTCAAAATAATTTCAGTGAAAAAAGTATTAAAATATGTCTAAAGGCCTTAATTGGACATAGAAATGGAGGATTTTCAATTGTTAAATAATTAGAAAAGGATTTTAACGATCAAAGTCAAAGTCAAATGTTTTATTTCAATTAGACCAATAGAATAGCACTTTTGAAAAGTCAAAACTAGTTGCACGGTTCCAAGAAGTGGGTCTTATGGAGAAGAACCGGCAAGAAACTCCATAGACACTCTTTTTTAAAAACAACTTGATTACAATTTTAATCTTGATTTACAATTTTGATGAGAATAGTTAATGAGAACAATGCAGTTTGATGTGTACCTGCTAATAAATTAATCCAGAATAAAAAAAATAAAAAAAAGATTGCCACAGTAAGAGCTGACCAGCCCCGACAGACGGCACCCGTTCACGAGTATGACGTGTGTATCGGCGTCGTTCGACTCAACCATGTTGCAGGGAATAAAACGACCCGACACACAACGCCACCATCAGCAGTACATTGGTTTTTTAACGGAGTTCGGGGATAGAACGTTATTTTTTTTTTATATTTAAGGGCTCGTGGCTCTATTTCACCTGGAAGGATTCCTACATTCTGAAAAAATCATGGAGCTGCTGGCTACGATTAAAAAAAATGTTTTAATCACATTAAATATATAATTATTGCAGCTACACGTAACGAGTTGCATTTCATTTTGTGCCGAGACGATCACGTTCAAATCGTGCCATCATGCGGCCCCCGCATTACATGAAATAAATATTATAGTGAAATGGGATATTTCAGCAATTTCATGTTATAAATCCGCGTATTTATAATTAAATGATATTATATTAATACAGAAAACGTTTCATCGTACTGTTCTGTATAAATAATATATTATTTAATTTTGCGAATTAATATGATTTTAATGTAAAACAAGATTTGTTTTAAATGTTAAACTTATTGCCTCATTAATCTAGGGGACGTAAGCGCGACAGCTGCGTTAGCGGTCATTCGATTCCCAGGTCGAGCAGTGTTAGAAATAAAAATAATGTCTGATTTCTGCTTTTCTACTTACACTTGGAAATCAGTTTATCATAATCATGCCTGTATTCCCCGAAGGGTTTGGCAGAGGAATACCTAATTTACACCCACATTCCACTGGTATGTTTAGTACCCATGTAATAGGGCGCGAGCTATAGCCAATAATCGGGCACAAAACCAAACTCCATCACAAAGTCTTCCGAGAAATACAGATATAATAATAATGTTATGCTTTTATTCAGTTTGTTTCATGTTAAGTACATACGCATAGATTTCCGGAGCAGTTATGTGAATTATGCGAAGCTGGCGAGGTGTTAGCCCAAGATTGAATATTCATCAAATCCGCAAATGCGTAAGCCGTAATTAACCTACGCGGATCACACACACACTCACGACTGAGACAGTTCCACGGATTATGTTGAGTGAATCGGGATATTCTACAAATATGAATAATTTGCAAGTTTAATTCTACAAATATTGAAAGCGTTATTAGCAAATTCGTTTTTTAAATTTACTTTTGACAGTTACGCGAATATAAATATTAGATATGAAACTACTTTTTACGGGAACAACTGCAAGACCAAAGGATACGGTGAGCTCTACGTGAATCGGATTGCCAATAATTAACAAGTTTTAATTGTGTTATAATTAGAGACACAGACTAACCTCGGCTAGCGCAGCTTAACTTTGCAGATCGGTTGATCAGCGTAGTTACAACTTAGCTACGATCCCATCATATATAATTTTAATATTTATAAAAGTTAACCCTGATAATATAGGTATGTTAAAACATTATACGCAGTAAAGTCGCAGGTATAACCCATGCCCTGCAAAATCAGTTTAACAACGTTTCAACTAACTGGAATAGAAGCTCCGGACACGTCTCCGACATTTCCGACAGCCTACGAGTTGTGAAAAGAGAAACGAAGACGACTAAGTAATTATTACTTTCAAAGGGCCCGTAGGTAACAGCTACGAGTACAATCACGAGCAGCAATATATATGTACTTAGCGGATTTTTTAAGCGATTTTCTCTTAAGGTATTAACTGAAATTGTTTGGTGTTACGAAAATAGTATTATCAAAAATAAACTTCTTTTTTTAATATTTTGGGACATTTTTACAGAACACCGTCTAGTCCGAAACAAAGCAGAGCTTGTGTGGGTACTATACAATAGATATAATACTTATATATTTGTTTTTTGTAAATACGTACTTATTATACATACGAAATACCCAGACAAATACAAACACTTATGTTTATCACATAAATATTTGTGTCTTGTGGGAATTAATGGTATTAGTCTTATATCAGAGTTGCAATCTTCTTCTTCTTCATCAACCCATATACAATCCCACTGCTGGGCACGGGTCTCCTATCACAGAATGAGAGGGATTAGGCTATAGTCCACCACGGTGGCCTAGTGCGGGTTGGCAGACTCAACACGCCGTCGAGAAAATCTCTAAGGCATGCAGGTTTCCTCACGATGTTTTCCTTCACCGTTCATGCGAGTAATAATTAATGATTAATACGCACATGATTTCGAAAAGTCAGATGTGCGTGCCTTAGGTTCGGAGACCTTCGACTTGGTATTCAGTTCATATCACTAGGCTATCACTGTTTCGTCGCACGTTCGTCGCAAGTCGCGTTCCAATCGTCGTCAAGAAAAAATAGATTTTCGTAAGTGTCTACATATTTATGCTTGTACAGACGCCATCAGGTCAAGCTATCCAAATCTGACAAATTTTCCCAATTGAATATGAACCTTATTACTTTGTGTTAAAGTTTTTGTTGATGGTATTGTAAAGGTGGCTGCTGAGGATCGGGTAGTTTCGACTCGCCAGAGCAGTTTTGGCGGCGACACCGTAAACGATGTTTACGGCGTTTATGGTCTATTAATGTTGGGTCATAAGTTATTGAGGAGTGCACACGTAAAGTGATGTTAAATGCACAAAGTTGTCGGACAGTGAGAACGGATATGTCTTTATATAGCTGAGTAGTTGGATACCGATAGGGTTTATGTAGCATGCCCTTCAAGACAGCTCTTTGTGCTCTCTGAAGACGCAGCAAGTAGGTTTTAAAAGTACCACCCCAAACAGATATGCAATAGGAAAGGAGTGACTGAGCTAAAAAAACATTATCCCATCCGTACGAAGAGGATCTCAGTCATAAAACCGTTTGTCGCAGTCCCACTGCTACGAAGCGCTACAGCGTAGCTTAAACACGTCAAATTATATTATTCCACTTAGAGTTAAATGTTAGTAATTCAACGAGAAATTAGCAAAGCTTTCATATTACGGAGTTATATTTCAAATGGAAATTTAAAATTAAGATTGTGTTATTATTTTACAGTGTAACTTGGTGAAAATAGGTTCTATGTTTAAGTACTTAAGTAATTTAAAAATCATAAAATACTATCACGTCTATATTCCTTATAGGGTTAGGTAGAGTTGTGACTAGATGTGCACCTGCAGTTCACCAGTATGTTTAGGTTGAGCTCACAGACAAACCATAATAATAGCTATGTGAAATTATATATCAAGTTCACTAGATACTTTTAAGTTAGTTTTAGTTACGTTTTAGTTACTTTTATTTGGCAATAATGCATGCTAAACAAAACATTTTCAAAGATATAAATTTTAACAAAAGAAAAATTCTATCTCAGGTAGGATTGGAACCTGCGTTCTTCCAGTTAAGTACACCGGAAGCTTTACCACTAAGCTACCAAGACGCTCAGTCTTTTCTCCGTCTCGGTAGCTTATTGGATTAACCATCCGGATTTTTATTTCGCTAATATATATGTTTGAAAATATAACTAACTGCCTCAATATTCTATTGGTTTTAAGCGTGACTGCTACGCTAAAGGTCCTGGAATCGATTCATAGGTCGAGCAAAGTGTTAGAGCGGTTTCGCGCTACGTCCGGTCCGAATTCGATCAGAATCCGTGAAAATACGGTCCGGAGTAGTCGTAGAACTATTTGTATGGTAGTTTACATACTAGATCCGATTTCCGTCATCCAATTTCTCTACGTCATCCGTGAATCTCTCGCTGTCTGTATTTTCACAGATTCGGATCGGATTCGGATCGGACGCAGATTTATTTTGAAACAACACCTGTTTTTCTCCAAGAATATCATTATGTAGGTGGCAGTAGATACCGTAAGTCATGTACAGTACTGATTAAACGTTATAGACCTGGAATACGTGTTTTTTTTCTCTTATACATAATTATATTGTTATTTTTTGTAAATGTTAACTGTTGGCGGAATGCATTGCTATGAATCTGTATTTTATAAAATTGTTCGACAATTGATTTATTCAACTGTGGAGGCTTGTGTGTCGGGTCGTTTTATTCCCTACAACATGGTTGAGTCGAACGACGCTGATACGCACGTCATACTCGTGAACGAGTGCCGTCTGTCGGGGCTGGTCAGCTCTTACTGTCAATGGCAACGTCTTTTTTTTTTTTTCTCTGTTTATTATGCTAGATTAATTTAATTGTACACATCAAACTGCATTGTTCTCATGAACTATTCAGATTTAGACTGTAATACTGAACACTGTAATCATGTTTTTTTTGTTGAAAAGAGTGTCTATGGAGTTTCTTGCCGGTTCTTCTCCATAAAACCCACTTTTTGGAACCGTGCATCTAGTTTGACTTTTCAAAAGTGCTATTTTAATGGTCTAATTGAAATAAAATATTTGACTATGTTATTAGCAACTGGTTTATCTAGTTTCTTAGTTATTTAACACCTGATTACAGGATTACAGGACATATCCTAGTTCAGATGTTTAGGAGATTTTTAACAAAAATGTGCAAATATCTAGCTTAATCCTATTTTTCATGCCTTACCATTTAAGCATATCTTGTTTTCAGTTTTACCTATTATTTCTATTGTATTAGGCTTAAAAAAATATTATTTGTAATCATTATTGTGTTAGTCTGTAGGCTTTCTAAATAATATAAATTTCATTAGCAGCTCAGAGTTTGGAGTTGTGCCCGGTTAGTAGCAATGCTTGTCCTCATGAGACTTAAACATACCGGTAAAATGTGGGTGTACAATTAGTACACCTCTGTTTAACCCTTCGGGAAATACAGGCGTGATGATAACTTATGAAAATATAGCAGGTTCGTCGGTGCAGTATAAGAGCGCATCATATTTGAGACTGACATTTTCATTACGCCCCCACTCCTCGACTCTACGGCACTCATTACGAAGCACTCTCTATAAAAGAACAGCGAGGAAAATCCTCATCTAAATATTTCGGTCACCGCTTATATATTTGCGTATAATTACACGAAATAGGTTGATAACTTGGCAACAGAAAGTGAGTAAATTGTAGGGTAGTTCATAAATATACTACCCTATAATTTGCTAACATTTCGTTAATTTTATTTAACTTTATGATAATTTATTTGTACGCCAAAACAATACATTTGTAAAATTAAATTAAGTTCTCATGTAAGTGAATTGTCAAATTCTTATGAGAAAATAGATATGTCTCAAACCTTAAATAAGACCTTGCTCATATTTTCTGAAAATCCCTTTTTAACCTAGATAAGTTGTATCTTTGTATTTTTTTATACATGCATACCATCACGCCTGTATTCCCCGGAATGGTTAGGCAGAGGTGTAGTAATGTACACCTACAGTTTGCTGGTGTATTTAGGTCCCAGGTTATAGAGGACGAATCATTCCGGGTACAAATCTAAATTCCGAGCTGCAACTGAGAATTTTATAGAAAATTGTAATAACACTTTCCTCGACCTGGGAATCGAACACAAGAACTCAAACATCAAGTATTTTTTAACTGACACGTAAATAGGTCAATATAGCCAATCCTCCAATTATAACGAAGGAAAAATAACGTTATAAGAACGTAGACGCACTCATTAAAATAACGAAAGCATCGTTATTTCGATGAGTGCGTCTAATAAGTTCCGTTATTTCAGGATAAATGAAAAGATTTCTAATCTATGTAAGTATCATTTACAAATACACTTATTATTCTATAAAATGCAGTTATTTCAACAATATAATACCTACAATAACTGTTGTTATTTCTCCGTTATTTGTCAAATGGACAAATGAACAATAGTGTTGTAGTTTGACATTGCGTGAAATAAGCTCTAAATCCAATCTAGCCGTGTTGTGGAACAAATGAAGAACGGCTCCAATTTGTTAGTTACATTATGAGTTTGGAACGGGGCGGCGCCAGCGAGCTAACCCTGGTAGCACTTTATTTATTATTCACGTAGCCAAATTGTGCGGGTAAGCAAATTTATGAATCGCTCCAAAAGGCTCAGACTCTTAATCTGTTTGACTACGCACAGAAAATCACCGTCCAACGGTTTAATGATACTTATATATATTGGGGACCTTCGTGACTTTAATTTGCGGTACTTTGATGAGCAGAGAACCGTAACGAACCTTTCACTTAAGCCGAATATGGTCTACATTTAAAACGATTTAATGTATTCGATTATTGCTGACGTCATACACATAAAACAACATACGATCACGCCTGTATTCCCCGAAGGGTTAGGCAGAGGTGTACTATTTATTGTAACCCTATAGTTCGCCGTAATGTTATAGGGGGCGAGCCTATTGCCGTTTACTTAACACAAGTCTAAACTCCGAGCTTTTACTAAGATTTTCATAGAAACTCCCAGGATCACTTTGCTCGACCTGGGACTTGAAACTCAGGACCTTGAGAGTAGCAGTAGACTGATGTCTTAGTTGGTAATGTATATTAATGTCTACTCCATAAAATGAAGATACCTAACTTCTGGCCACATATTGGCTGACTGTTAATGAAATCGTTAAACAACAATACGTGCCTTAACAACGATGCCACAAACTGATAAAATGATTCGAAACTCTCAAATTATTCAACGTTAATTAAATCAAACTTTAATTATTACGATACATAATTTATCTGTAATTAAAATCTGTAATGTTTGCCATATCTATCACTGGTTACTTGGTTTTTGGTATTCGAAATTGAAGTATCAACAGCTATTAGCGTAGTTTGACGTAGTTTTTGATAAGGTCAACTCGAATAGGATTTACCTACCAGTAATATTATTTCATTAAGTGGTGAAGGGACACCGAGATTAACTTATTAGGGAGGCGGTGTGGTACGGTCTTCAAAACCAACCTGTTTGCGTGGAGATTGCGAGAAATAATTGTGTAACTTCAATCGCAGATGTAGGGTTTATTTGCAGCCTAAGTAAACTTGCGGTCTAATACATAAAATACTGTGTCATATATTCCCAAAATGTTATTACGGATTGCTCATAAATTATTATTTTTTCTAAACGATGCCACTATTCTCTGTCTATGGCTATGTGAGGTCAGGCTGTGCGGAAAGTTGGTCTTGTTTTGATATCTATATTAAATCTAATTAAAAATATGTATATATTTTTAAATAAATCCAAACTTACTTCATTACTTATATCCAAATATGTTTATAGTATAAGCACTGTAACGGAATACTCATTTAAAATTCTGTTCTTGGTTTCATTTTATCCAAAAACTTTGGAAAATATATGAATTCTTAGATATTTTTGGCATTGTTCGTAATCCTAATTTACCCTTAGTACCTTCAAACATTCTTTTTTATAATATTACAGAGTTTCTCTTTCTTTTTTAATAATTGAGAGATTTTCTTTTGTCCATGGAGCTATTGCCACTGTTTCCTGTGCCTTCTTAATACGAATTGAGTTCCATTGTTTACTTCACTTATTCTAAAAAACGACGTCTAGGTCTTCCCCTTCCTCGCTTTCCTTCAATTTTGTCTTCTAGAATTGTCTCGAAGAAGTTGTCGTCTCATAATAAATGACCAATTATCTTTCTTCTCCTGTTCTCTATGGCTCTAACTTTCTTGTTGACAGTTTGTAATACTTCCTCATTTGTTTTTATTTCTGTCCGACTGTTTTTTATATAAATATAATTGGTTATATCGTTCGTGAATAAAGACCGATGGCATCCAACGAAATGTGCGTAAAATATCGACAAACCCACAACATGTAACTAGGTACTTCCAAAGAACTTGGCCGTCATAAAAGGCAATAATTAACGAGTCAGCATTAATGTTTCCATTAAGATAAACGTTATTAATTGCCATAACGCCGGCGGCCATTCGAGAATGTCTAGTAATTCGTACGTCATTTCACAAAAACGTTGCTATAAAATATTCTGGGGACATTTGTTAAATTCACATAGTAATCTTTTCAGCTGTAACGCTCGACAGCCAGTTACAGGATGATGAATACTTGCGTGCGGAGTACGTCGGCGGACATGGAGGGTTATCTTTTCTAGGGAAGAGTTAGTACCAGCTACAATGATCCTTTTTACAGCACTGTAGGATATATTTTCGCGTGCGTAACAACTAAGAGGTATATCCATGAAAAGTTGACGTATGTAGATATTAGCATCCGCATGTAAACTGGTGGTACACCGCTAATGTATGCTGTGCTCACACGTATCCTTCGTCAAAACCAACAATACATCATTCTAAGTTTGTACGCATTTATATGAAAAACCTTGTGTTTTGAAAGATATCAGCTGTTTGAATGTCTTTTGCCAAAAAACGTATTAAGACAATCCAGATAAGTAGATACTTGTTTTTTATACCGCTAAGGTGGCAAACAAGCATATGGCCCACCTGATGGTAAGCAGTTACCTTAGTAGCCTTTAGACGCTTGCAATACCAGGGGATCACTTGAGCGTTGCCGACGCTGTAAAATGAGAGAGCAATAGTTGGATTGGCAGCATAAAGGTCAAAGTCCACGCATTACCGACACAACGTCTCCTCACGGAGCACTGGCAACCTTGCTCACTGGAGCACATCACAAAGCAGTACTAATGTCCCAAAATATATTTATTTATTTTTCTGTTTATTATTTTAGTCACTAAAACTCCATAAGCGTGATGAAGGAGCAAAAGTAATTTAGAATATTTCATTTAAACGAATAAGTCTTGTTCAAATTGCCCCAGGTTGAAGGAAATCAGGGCGGGATTACTTTTTCTATACCTTTTTTTCGCAACGAGTCGAGTAGAAATCTTGAGTGCTTATACGCGTTATCTGAGGGCAAAAGGTTCTATTGTTCACAGAGAGAATGTAGGGATGATACTCGGCGGTTAAGTCGGCGAGTTAATTTGGTAATTGCGGTGAGTCAACCGTATATATGTGGTCGACTGTACGGACCGCACACTGGATTCGTAGATTCCTACCTAGTTTCTCTTGTATCTACCATTTCTTCATAATACGGTGTAAGGATCTTTGTTTTTGGTAGGATTTTGCTTTCAATATCTTCATTTGAGTCTGTTTTAATTAGTGCAGAGACAAATTCACTCGTGAAATCACTAAGGTATTTTGTATGAGGAAAAAGTACACACCAAATTATGATGACTTGAAAGGAGAATGGCAGGCTTGTATGGGGCTTTCGTACCGGTAATAAAATTTCGTGTTTTGTGATATTTTTTGTTTTAATTGGTAGTTAATATGATAGACGAGCCCTTTTTAAAATCTTAGATTTTTAGAATTTGGGACGTAAAAGTTATAACCAGTTTTATTTTTTAAGGTTATGTACTAGTGTCCCAATATAGATTGTTAATAGGTACATAAACATTGCTTTTGTGATACAAGTAAATGTTCTAAATTGCTTGTCGCTATCTTTGTAGTGTTTTACTTACCATTAAGTAGGTAGATTGAGATGGAGGATCGTACCTACTCAGTGGGGTGCATTAGGAGATACCTATTTCCAGCAGTGGACTTTGGTTGATAATGAAGAAGTCTGGAACATCGCCGCAAAGGGTTGTTAGCTTATCGGTTTTTATCGGATACATTTCGGAGAATGTCCATCAAATCTCCATGATCTTATTCCCGATCATATTTAATGTTATTTCTAGTTCTAAATAATTAATTATCATTTCGATATTTGTGTTATTTTACATATAGCAACTCCTAAAAACATAACTGCGTTTAGTTTACGATTTTATTACGTTTATTTATTAAAAGTTCTAAAAATAATATACTTACATGAAAATAAATGGCTTAGTTGCTCTAATAAGTGGTACAAATTCTATAACAGAACAACAAAAAAAGTATGCGGTACGAAATCTGCCGTTCGCCTTTGCTAAGTAAAATGTTTCCATTGTCTGTTTATTGCACCTGCCACTTCATATCTGCACCCTATGGTTGACTGGTAGAGAATGCCTAAGGCATTAAGTCCGCCAATGTTTAAGGTATAAAGTTTAAATAAGTATATAAAAAAATAAAGATATCGCGAGGAAACTTTCGATTCATAAGACTGTAAAATTCATGAAAGTGTGTGAACTCTGCCGACTTGCACTGGACCAGTGTAGTGGTTTATAACCTAATGCCTCTCAATCCGAGAGTAGCTCGATCGGATCCAGCTTGGGTTAGAATGTGACTTAATTATTAATTTATCTCGTGCAAAAATTATTCATGACCGTGTACACAAAACGGAATAACGTGACGACATACTTTTGTTATCGCCCATGACATAACTGTACTGAAAGAAAGAAAGAAAATTTATTCTGCAATTCACAGCACAAAATAGCAAATAACAAAACAATAGATTCTTAAACGTAATTAAAACCGTAGCGATGTCGCAGCGACTTATCGTTGAAACAGTTCCTAAAACCTATTCACATCCGTGATTGAATCGTTTTCAAATCGTTGAACTGTGTGATACAGTTTAGTATTAGTACAGTTATTTTTCAATAGGACGACTTCTAAATCGCTCCGATTGACGGATGTGAATAGGAAAACTGTTTCAACAATTAAGTCGCTGCGACATCGCTACGGTTTTAATTACGTGAATCGGGCAATTGAGCTGAGATTTTGTCCCACCAAAACTAGGTACATAACTTTGAATGACGTCAGTTAAGTAATTAAACCACAATAAATATTACGCCTAAAATTAATCCCGAGCAATTTAATGATATTACTAAATTATTCTTGAACTTGTTAACTATTCGGTTGCATGTATAATGCCGCTGTTTAAAGTTTCTAATTGGTATCTTAATTACATAATCTGTCTTGACTCGGGAACTTTAAGCGAGTTGATCCCAGAGTTCCCGCGTCCGGTCATTGACATTTTAACAGTTTAATACAAGATGTGAGGAAAATTTATGAAAATTTTGTTCTTAATAACAAGTTACCTATTTATACTAAGTATATATTTTGTTTAAAATTGCTATGGTACTTTACTTAGCTAGGTTTGTTAATTCTGGTTTTGGAAACATTTTAAATGATATTTTCAGAGTCGATTTAGCACATTTTCCTCTGTAACTGACGAAAATATGAGACGGTGAAAAACGACTTTATCGCTTAACCGGTTTTATCACTTTATGTTATAATTATTTCTGACGATTTACAGCCTCCTCGGTATGGACCGCATTAATAATATCAATATAACGCGATAAAATCCGCAAAAAAGTAGTTTTATTTCAATCTCTAATATTCGCGCAAGTGTCAGAAATAAGTATTATTGAGATTAAATAAACATTTATTATTATTAAAAGTATACTTTTACGTTATAGGTCGTTTTCGCACGAATATATTCATTTAACCCCTTTAGGGGCTAAAATTTCCTAAAACCGTTCCTCAGTAGATGCTTACAACATAAATCAGCAAGATTTCAAGAATGTAGCTCCAGTGGTTTAGGCAGCGCCTTGATGAATCAGTAGGTCAAGACAAATGATTAATTTATTTGACAATGTATGTTGACACATGTATAATGCAAATTAATTATCTGATATGTAACGACCAGACGAGAGAAAAAAAGGTCTCATACTAAAAACAGCAGTTTTTATTTCACTATTTCAGGATTGGTATCATAGTTGAAATACTTAATTGATTACGATGATGAGTATAATAACGCTCTTTCGGTTGTAAAACTGCTAAAGAAATGTTTTCATCATAATTTGTACGTAAAGTCGTGACCATTCGCGTACCTACTCGTACTTAGTTAAAGTGCGTTCACTTGCTTGGGCCCGCATGGTGTGAGCACTTCGCTTTAACTAAGCCCCCGCCGAGTGACTCTACAGTTTACTCATGTCTGATAATTTACTGTGCCGCATACAGCAATTCTATTATTTTCTTTAGATATGACTTATCTTCAGCCTTACTTAGTGAATGGTAGATCTAAGGGATCTATCTAGGTCTAAGGCAAATTTTTGTATGGAGTTTTAGTTTCATAAGTAATCGCTAGAAGGTTTTCATACCCAAAACATGTGACTAATATCTAACGTTTATCTTCCATTACTTCTAATTAGTGTAGTATTGACGCAGAAGCTAAATAAGCTTATTTATGGTAAATAGGTAGGTATCATCGAACATGATGAGAGTAATTCATTAATGCATGAATTAATGCACGCGGGAAGTAGGTAAGTACTATAATTGGACGAATACAGTCAAAACAAATCGTATCAAAAACGTGCCCAGAAAAAAAAGGCCCCGTGCAGTAATTACACAAGAAGCTTACGCAGCATGTCTGACTGAAGTGAAGCGAAATGAGCCTGAAGTCTCATCTGAACATGATCTTCAAGACCTTGGTCAGCATGACTATGATTCTATAATAATAATAATACAATGATTTTGAGTATTATGAATCTCCACACAAAGAATTAGTACATATACATTTTATGTATAATAATAATATTAATAATTATTATATTAACAATTAATTAGGAAATTATTTTTATTCGAATAAATAATAATTATTATTAATATTTTTTTTCTAATTTATAATTTATTCACTGTGCGAAACAAGATCAAACTCCCTAAATTCATAGACAACTCCCTAAACTCGTGTTCTACGTCATTATTAGGCGAAAAACCATAAATTCAACTTTCAAAAACAAAGCATATATACAATGTATACGGCTGAATAAAAGCCCTTGAGTGCATAATACAATGTCCCTTACGTTATCAAGTTACCCACCCTTCGACTAACCATTAAACTCAGTGGACAGTTTGCCGCAGCTCTGTTTACGCGCACAAACATTATGTACCTATGTTGTCGTACTGTGTTCTACTTTAAACAAACTATTATTCTTGTTACACAGCTGATGTCGAGGAGCCGTCGTCGATATAATTATTAGGTACAGTTTTAGGCAACGTTTGAAGTTAAGCTTTGTTTTTTGTACCGGACTTTTTAATACCGGGTGCGTTCTTACCATGTACGATGTACACGTATTTATTTACGTATTTATTTAGTCCTATAATCAACTTATTTATTCTTTGCTCGTGTAATCATACCAATTCCGACGAAATAAATTTGCTTCTCTGAAGTCGTCCGCAGTGATAAAGTTTACAATAAAAAATCTGTGTAAAAACAGTAACAGTTGGGGTCGTGATTATTGATTAATAATTGTAATTTCGATATTTTTTCATTAAATCATTTTAAGTGACTTTCTTTTATTGTAATAAGATGACAAATAAGCAGCCACAGTCCAGTTGTAGATATCATGTTAACACATATTTAGCAATGTGCTGGTACGGTCAGCCAAAAAGTCGCTGAACACCGCAAAATTTTGAAAACATAATAGCTCCAATGCTTGTCAAGAGATTTTTTGAATATGAAGGTAAGGTTAACATTGAATAAATAATATGCAATGATTTCACACAAACTTCACAGGTAACAGTAACTTCGTACTAAAAATCGTATGTTCAGCATGCTCAGCGAAGTTCATTGCCGACGGTACCAACCCATACGAACAGCATGCGCGGAGCCTACAACTTTAACAAACATTAACCTGCGCAATCAATCGCAAAGGCTTACTTCAGACAGGCATAGTTATGTCGTCAGAACTGTAAGTGGGATTAGCTAGCTTTTCAGTGCGACTTTGTTTAGGCAGGTTCAGAAACGCCGACGTATAATTTTGTGACACTGCAGTCAGATATGACTACACACGGACCAAATAGCAGTATTAAGGTTGAACTATCGAACTCTGAAACCCGTATCGAAATTCGATACAGTTTTTACGTAATGCTTACTTGCTTAAATCAGTGAAACCAATCCAATCATTTATATTTAAAAGTGTAATGTAAAATAATAGAAATAATTCTAAATTATTTCTAATATTTTACAGATTTAAACAAATATATAGGCGTATGTACCTACGTGTTATTCAATACCGACATCTTTCTCACGACAAATGTGGGTTTGTTTCGAGGATTTTATTGAACTCTCTTTGAATACTAAACGACCTTCGGAAATTGCTGTTTTAGGGAAATAAATTTACATTCGATTGCGTTTAAAACTTTAAAATCGATGAATTTAATTATCAGTTTAAGCTGGTAAGCTGGGGCGGTGACGAAAAGATCTTTCGGTCTAATAAATCCTCTCATCGGTTGCCCTCGACTTTTTCCAACAAATTGATTAAATCCTGTGAGGCGTCGATCTCCGGGCCACGTCCATCTCGCCGCGGGAAGCCTTACAAAAACATTTTATTATCCCTTTAAACATTTTCTCCGTGTGTAAGGGAAAGCCGGAGGGAGATATCCATCCGTCTCCCACAGGATACGATTATAGACCGCACATCGATGGGTCTGTTCTGTCAAGTAATAGAAATCCTCGGTGATTTCTTATTATAGAAGTTCAACTTATTTGCTTGCGGCGGCGTAACGTAAGGTTTTTAAATTAGATGTCACTCAATATTTTAATATATTTTCGCATAACATGTGAATATTTGTAATCTTTATAATACTTGTACCCTGCAGCTTATTACCTACCTAAGTAAGGACACTGTATTGAATCATAATGGGTACAGTGGGACCGAATAAAGAATCTTTTTAATGAAATCAAAAGCCAAGCCATTCTTCGAATCCAAATTCAAGGCACAAACCTAAATACTCTTTAAAATGTAGTTAGTTAGTTTGTTATCACTCACGAAAAACATTGTGAAGAAACCTATGTCTAAGAGATTTTCTTGATGACTTATGAATTCTGCATGCCCACTGTAGATCGACTAGCCCAAACCCGTCTCATTCTGAGAAGAAATCTGTGGCTAGCATGGATCAGTTAATTTGGTGAAAAACTTTCTTTGGTACTGTTTGCTTGCCATCTGCGTACGTAAAAAGTAATGGATAATCATAATCATGCATTCATGTTGTAACAAGTTCTTTAAACATATTTAGGAATCAAACATGAACCCTGTTAGGGCACAGCAACATCTTAGAAACTATATATCTATGAGTATACGGTTACGGTTAAAGATCTTTATTTTCTCAAAAGAATTATAAATTCACTTACAGAGAAAACATTACTATATAGTTACATTTTTGCCATTAAGCGTAGCTTAAAAGTTAAACATTTTTACAGTACTTATACATGTATGTAATAGTAAAAACAATGCAAAACCCAGCGAACAAATACTTATCAAACAAACAAAACACAAGAGGGTAAGACGGTGCATTTATAAATACCATTAACACAGTTATAGATGATGTATTATGATGATTATAGGTGATGTGGGTAGGTCGCATAGATACTCGTACAACGCATTATTGCTAGTATCCCAATGTCATCCGAATATTTCTGGAAATTGGCTGGAAAAATAGCATAAACAACGGAAAAACTGACTCACCCATTAAGTAACTATCGGAAAAATACAGAGTTTTATCAACCGCCGGCTGCTCAAAATATAATCAATACATTTGCTCCGCGTCTCCACAGCTCATCCGTAAAGATTTATGCAGCTCTATTTTTACGCTAGTGCTATTTCTTCCCATGCATGTAAACGGGGAAGAAAATTGTTTATTTCCTGTCTCATCGGCTTTCGGCTCCACAATGCACTGGCTTCACTAGCAACATTTATATTCGTCAATGGCTTATCTTCCCCATTCGTTATTGTTTGTTTGCATTTATTTTGAGCTCCATTATTTTGGTGAATGCAGTCAATAACTTCATTTTAGGGGATCGTATTTTGTCGTATTGGTATTTTCCCTGAGAATTACGTTTTATATACTTAATATATTTTATTGAGAATTTATTTAAACGTATCTAATGATTATTTTTTATTGTTTATAGTACCATCATAACATAAAATACCTGTAGGATTCACCGTTCGCATGTTTAGGTCCCATGTAATAGAGGGCGAGCCTATTGCCAAAGCCATTGAGAATATCACAGAAAAACGTAATAACAATTTGCTTGACTTGGGAATCGAACACAGGACATCTAATGTAGTCGAAACGAGGTCGTTTATTACACTGCTTCAATCGTCTACTGGACATCAGTTCGTCTTCTAAGCATGAGCGTCCTGGTTTAGGTTCTCAGGTCGAGCAATGCTAGCTGTTGAGTTTTTCCATGAAAAGCGTTTTTCCACCAAAACGCGGGACCGGAACGCAGGTTCAAATCCTGCCGCGGTCGATTTTTTCCTTCGCTAAATAACTTTAAAATCTTAGCATGGAAAATGCCAAAAATTATAAAAAGATAGGTAGCTCAGAGTTTACCTTCCGGCAAATAAATCTCAGAATTAGTTGCCTAAGACTTGAATTGTGGACTATAAAAGGCGATACAGGAGACTATTATCCTTATCGGCAAACTTCAGCTGTGTTGATGTGGCAATATACTACACGCACACAATCCGCTACTAGTAATATTTTACATACACGTTATTAGATGTGGAAGGGTTACTTGAGTTCAACTTTAGAGAAATACAGATATATCCCGCATATATTTAAAATACTCTAAGAGCTTGAATCGTCTACCCTTGTGAACAAAAGAAAATATCTTGTATAAACAGCCCCTTATGTAGAAATAGCTGTGTCCGCGATCAGCATAAGTTTCAAGACCTCATATGTTATTTTCTTTTTTTTTCTTCATTAACCTTTTCGGCGACGTATGAGGCGATGATTGGTATAGTAACGCATGCGGGAAAAAAAGTACTTAACACTCATCTTTAAATCTAATCTCTAATTTATAAAAATCTCGTGTCACAGTGTTTGTTATAGAACTCCTCCGAAACGGCTTGACCGATGTTTATAACTTTTTTTATGTATATTTGGAAAGTTTGAGAATAGGTCGTAGGCTATTTTTTATACCCCTAGGTGATAAGGGTGGCAATCTCCAGTTTTTTTTAATGGCAACACAACTTTTGCCGGTTCAGCTAGTAATATATGTATAGATAAAAGATTTTGAAATATGCGCATAAAGAGGGACATCACACGAGTCCCGAGCGACAACCTGACGGGTATCGTCTTGGCACCGAGTGGCGCGGACAACACGCGTAATTGAGTTGTCTCGCCGGCCACCTTCACTGCCACTCCCACTATACTATCTCTGTCTCTCTCTCTCTCTGTTGTTCTAAATTCATACTAATCCTAATAATATTATAATTGTGAAAGATTGTGAGGTTGGATGGATGGGTGGATGGATGTTTGTTACCCATTCACGCTAAAACTACTGAACGGATTTAAATGAAACTTTACAGTATTATTATTTATAAAATAAAATAACATATAGGCATATAATTATAAAGATTTTGAGTTAATTAGCCTAATTACAACGATAATTAAAATAAACTTTTTCCATGCGGACGAAGTCGCGGGCAGAAGCTAGTATTATAATAAATACAAAAGCACTTAACTCTGTCTGTTAAAAATATAAGTATTGACAAGGATGTAAGAATTCTTTACTACGTAGTTACGTACTACGTATTACGTAGCCTATAACGTAACGTAGCCCTTACACAGGCTACGTTATGTCTAAAAAAAAATGTATTAGTCTTTTTCAGACGAGAATGAAACCGAATATAACTTATACCTGTAGATTAAATAACTTGTGCTAAGATACTTAGGTTACTTGGGAGTTCACCTTTATTAATTACCGCTGTTCAAACTTGCTTGTTCTAATCGCTGTGAAAATTGAGTCTTTAAACAATGTTGGATCTCCTCTGTGTATAACGAGAACATCATTTCATTTTAATAGTATTACGAGCTCTAATGAGACTCGTTAAAAAAAAATTAAAAACTATTTCAGAACATTCAGAACTAATCTGATTATTATCTCATTTTCAACTTATTAGCAAGAATAAATTGAAACAATTTAAACTCGAAATTATTTGAAATGTAATTATTTTCGCGGTGTGACAGTTACTGTAATTAATCATTGGCAATTAATCATTGTAGGGCTGTAGGAATAAGCAATTAGAGTGTACAGTGAAGCGAACCAGTAATTGAGTTTATATTTCTCCCTGTCT
This sequence comes from Acronicta alni, assembly GCA_964056405.1. Lineage (NCBI taxonomy): Eukaryota > Metazoa > Arthropoda > Insecta > Lepidoptera > Noctuidae > Acronicta > Acronicta alni. The sequence goes on from OZ043918.1 coordinate 12,189,065, forward strand.
TAATTACCAACTGTTGTATATAAAGATTATTGACCCGAGAGTGAAGACTGAGTTGGCAGTTTTATTTTGCGTAGTATTTAATCTCAATGATAATAGAAATGCTATTAAATAAAGTACTCATTTCTGGGTTGGTTAGTAGCATGGTACAGTAATAAGCTTACGCCAACGGCCAAATATTCTTCCCACGTTGGTCATACGGTGACGTGGACGTCACGAATGTCACTATCAGTGTTGCCGTTGTTTTATATCTTCAATATAATTAAACAATTATCAATTTATTTGCGAATATGGGTACAAAAAAAATATTGATGTTACAGATAAATAAATTTCAAGATAAATATAAAATAAATAGCTTAAGTACCCCACCTAATTTATCTTGTGTTTTTCATTTATTTTCTTAAAAAAACAAACTAATATAATATAATTTACACACAGTGACAGCATACCTAAATCAAACGTCAGACCATCGATGACGTCACTGTGTAATAATCACGTGACCTAGTGTCACGGGAAGAGAATACCTGATAATATTCTACCATGGTTAGTAGCTGCCTGAAGAAGTTAATGTGACAATACCTACAATATTTTGACAGATGATGTCACGTCCAGAATGCATATTTCTACTGGGCACGGAAACGAAACCACGCAGCGCAGTATTAGAGATATTTAGTTTTCTTTGTCGAAATGAATGACCCCACAAAGTTTACGTGTAAATGTCCATCTACATCTACAATGTAAATTAAAAAATGTTTATTTTGGACCTATTTTAGCTGTTTTTATGTATCCTTTTAGCTATATCAACGGCAGGCACGGAGTTTGGAGACACGAGACGCTTGCTAACTTATTTTCTTAATTTCTTTTCTCTCTCATTTTCGTGTTCGTACATCGTATTTAAACTTTTAATCTAAAGTTGAGTACTTGACCTTCCTTTGTTTCTCTTGCTAAATGTTAATTATTGAACAAATTCAAATTTAAGAACAAAGAAGATAGAAAATAAGTGGTTATTTTTTCAGTTTCGGCAGATAGCAGACGCAGACGTGACACATGCGACTTTGCTTTAGAACGTAAGCAACAGGTTCCACGTAAAATTATTAGAGTCAAGTCTCGTACCATTACTCACTAAAAGTTATGAATTTTTGAAGTCCAGTATTATAACTTTTTTCTTATTAACCAACACTTTCTCTCCCAATTCATTACATCTTTAATCATCTGTTAGAACCTCGTTAGAACAATGACAATACAAACAAAATGACGTCTGTCAGTCACACTCAAGGGTTGTCAAACGCAGCAGTGCAAATAGAGTCATGATTCTCACCATAATCTAGCGACGCGATTAGTCACCTCGGATGCCGCTGTGGCAGACTTCCGCATTCGCATTTTAGAATAATGGATTCGCATTAATATTGTAGACGCACAAACAACAGCATTGCAGACTGTTTTAGACACGATGGACAGCCCTATTTTATCACAAAGATCTGTAATTAAAATCAAACTGCGTCAATTTATGAAACAGAATTTCTTGTTAAAATATAAATGGATTCGGTAAATAATCTAATTACAGAGCGGCTTGTACAGTGCTTTATAATAATTAGCTAAACGATGTCTCCATGAACTTTAATCAATTTATAAGAATACAATACATTTTCGTTAAGTTATTTTGTATTTAGCAAATCGAGAGCGAAGTTTTAGGGCACTTTGGTTGGCTCTCCAACACAGCCAACCACAGTGCTATTAATGCAAAAGTATTTTTAATTAGCTTACATATTAAAATATTAATATCCCAAACGTAAAAGAACAAATTGACCTGAGGCTCGATTTTCTTCCACAAAATTTATAACTCGAAAATGTCGAAACTCATTTTAAATTACTTGTTATAAGTAAATAACTAATAATCTAATCGCAATATTCATTTGTAATCACTCTATTCAAACAATCAATTGTACACCCACAGCTCGCCGGTATATTTCACGTCTCATGTAATAGGGGGCGAGCCTATTATATAATATTTAGATACAAAAAACCTACATAGTTTTGCGAAGTCGCCCGCATTTTTTTTATATCGGAGCTACTGACTGATCTGGAAGACCATTAAAGCACAGACTATGAGAACGATAATGAAGGCTAGTTTTACCTGTCATCATCGTCAACCCATATTATACTGTCCCACTGCTGGGCACGGGTCTCCTCTCAGATTGAGAAGGATTAGGCTATAGTCCACTACGCTGGTCTAGTGCGGGTTTTCAGACTTCACACACCGTTGAGAAAATTATTTAAGGGATGTAGGTGCATGCCTTAAAGAAATTTCTGTGTGTGTGAGAATACCTATTCTCACGATGTTTTCCTTCACCGTATAAGCGAGTGATAATTTATTAATAACGCACATGAATTTTAAAAGTCAGAGGTGCGTGCCTTGGATTCGAACTCGAGACCTTTGACTTGGCAATCACTAGGCTTTCAGGCTCACTGCTTTTTGTAGTCTAGTTTTACCTGTATTGTGATCTTATTCAATAAAGTCAGGTAGATTTGAACCAATAGCATAAACTACAGAACGAGTCTTTTACTAGTCGGTATGGGCGAACTGAATAATTTATTATTATAGTCTACTTAGGATGGAATTGGTACGCAATCTGAACAAAAAGGTTTTCCATGTCTTATTGCATATAATTACAGTAATGCTTTCTCTCTGTATGGCTTGATCGAATCGGAAAAGGTTCGATAAAGGAACATGAATAAAAATATATTAAAAAGGATTTTATTTAATATGTAACATAGATTGAGTTATAGTGAATGTTTACTTGATTGTTTTTTGTTTCATAATTTTAGCAGAGAGTCAAGCCAACAATGCTGGTCTATTCTACTTAAGTCTTATTTTTTTAGGGTTATGATGAAGCCTGTCGATTTCTAGATACCATTTCATTCCAGTCAAGTTAGTTTTAATCTTTAATCGAATCAAATCATCGAATCATTTATTTCTTTGCAAACATGGGAATAAGAAATAGATGTTGTCAGAATTAAAGTTCTCTATATTTTGCTATAACATGAGCATGCAGTAAAAATTACCTACTAACCTACAATCTCTTTAATTAACCGTAGTCTATATAGTATGTACCTAATGTATATATGTAGGTACAGGTCTCTGAACCTGGTTCAAAAATTAGGGATTTTAATATAATTTTGTTACTTTTGATGTGAATAAATTATTATTATTAAAATATTTAAAAAACTGAATTCCGAACGTTTTAAAGTGACTACGATTAAAAGTATCCACTATCATAATAATAATCATTACGACCGAAAAGTAATTTCGCTAAAACATTACTCCAATGAATACATATTACGTTCTTAGCTTTTGCATTCTCACAGAGTAAACTGCAGTGAAGTCCCCTACTAATAAATTATATGTGCTATTTATCAAAATGTCGGCAATAAGGAAAGCTCGACGTTATCCAACCGTTTACGATTCTTTTCCTAAAAGATCTCGTGATAGATGACGAATCGTATCGTTTGGCTCTCGGGTAATTTACTTTATCTGAGTTGTTGTATTGGCACAGTAGGTATTTGTAAGAAATATATGGTTTTGGTACATGATGTTCGTTTGGAATCGTTTTTTAAAGTACCTAAAAATACTGCATCATTGGTCTGGTAACAAGTGTTGATTGATGAGGTTCGATTCGATTCCCAGATCGAGGAATGTTATTGAGTGTTTCTATAAAATACTAAATCCTCAGCTCCTTATTACATGGGGTCTATATACAACTTGTTACAAAATACCCCATAAAAAATATAATTAATTATATCAAAGCCAAAAATTTTGTCAGCTGTCATGTCAGGGAACCAGATTATTTAACAGAAGTACCTATTTTACCTAATAATTGTCTTCTTTAATAGTTTTTTTATTTTTCATCCATTAATTTTGTTGTTTTCCTTTTTTTGGGGTATGTTATACAGCGTTACTACGGTTCTGAAATATTGTGAATGGACTCGTTATAAGGACCCATTTAATCTCCTCTCGGCTTTAAGGGTAGTTTTGTAACACCCTGTATATAACAGAAAACTATGGATGTACTAATTCGGGAATTGATGAAAATATATTCAATCAATCAGTTAGGTGCGTAAAAAACGTATTTTTAAAGTGCTTTTATTATGCAGTCAGCCTTTAAAGCTGTAGTAAATATAAATCTATTATCTATTAATCTATTAAATATAAATCTATTATCTATTAGACACTATTGCGTGTTATTAGTTGTCAGTCTATAAGTCGATTAAAGTCGATATAAATATAACGTCGATGTAAATATAAAGTCGATAGAGAAGAGTAGTCTATTTTTTATATCCCTACTAATATTATAAATGCAAAAGTGATTCTGTGTGTCCGTCTGTCTGTTACGCTTTCACGTCGCTGAACTGATTTTGATGAAATTTGGTACAGAGATAGATTAGACCTTGGAAAAGGATACCTTTTGTCTCCAAAAGCCCTTTAGCTAGCCTTAATGTAAAGTAAAAAAAAACCCAAATCGATAATCATGTGGACAAAATCCAAAACTAATATCTTGAGCTTGAAGCCATTTTTTGTAGAAATGACACAAATGTACCTACTACGTTTGCTAAACTGCTAACGCACATTTCATCTCCGATATTTTTTATTGCCACACGAGAAGTTTTTCTTCATTTCACAGCTGGCAATATCTCTGAGGAAGTAGGAACAAATTTTCTTTTTATTTGTTGGCGAGTGTCGAAACGGATAGGTTCTTAAGTAACGCCCATACCAATTGATGAGTCTTAGAAAAAGGTCTGCGTATTGTCTCATCATTTTGACGCGTCAGAATTGTCTAGTATTTTTTTCCGTAGGCTAAGAATACAAAATTACATTTCCACACGGAAGAAATGCGTTGTTAATGTCAACAAAACTCCTCATAATGTTTCATGCTTGCATCATGTTTGGCTGTAGGATCTTAGACCCTATGGCTAGCTGCCACCTTCACTATAAGACGGCATCGAAGAAGTACTGTGTTCAGTCGTGTGTGAGAGGAATAGGATTACATGAATAACGTGTTTCACCTAAGACCCTGTGTGTGCTTCCTATTAGGTAAGACAAGGGTCAAACGTCAAAAAAGGAAACAGAAAAAAGCATTATCTGTCAAAGCGTTTTAAAAAATCTTATTTACTTAAAAATTAAGCACACAATTTTCCACCAATATCATTGTTTCCATTTTTTACTATGTGTAAAACCTCATCATACAATCTCCCAATCAGAAGAGATGATGAGATATTAGGAAAATCCTTGCAGAAAATCGAAGTAAAATAACACTGCTTTGAGCTGTGTTGTGTTCCTTACGGTGAGCAAGGTTGCCAGTGCCACGAGGAAACGTTGTGTTGGTAGTGGGAGAACTTTGAGCCTTATACTGCCCACCCAAGTATTCCTATTTCATTTTACAGGGTCGGCAACGTAGGTACGTAGAAGGTACGGAACCGATGTATAGGTAATTAGGCATAACAGACATTGTTACTTATATTAGATAATATAGCTTTGTCTCTCGAGTATCGCCAGGAATTCTCTTTCCCACGTGTTGCGTCACATTTTCCGACAAATACCTTCGCATAATTAAATGTTATACATAATTAGCTGCCTTGAATATGTGTTACTGAAGTAAGCAGAAAGGGGGTAAAATCAAAATGTTTTTGCTGATCAGCGTTATCTTATGATAGCTTAGGTAATAGATAAGTAATAGGTAAGCACATGTCAAATTAATATTTAATTATTACTCGCTTAAACGGTGAAGGAAAACATCGTGAGGAAACCTGCATGTCTTAGAGATTTTTCTCGACGAGTTTGTGAAGTCTGCCAACCCGCACTTGGACAGCGTGGTGGACTATAGCCTAATCCCTGCTAATTTAAGAGGAGACCCGTGCCCCGCAGTGGGATAGGTTGATGTCGATGACATGTCTTGTAACTACATAAATAAAAATTTGTGCATTTATATTTAGAATGCGTAACCATTTTTAAATGACTATTTTAAATTTCATGCTACAGTGGACGTTGGGAGCGAGGGGGGGGGAGTTTCCATCACTTTGCCAAAATATTCTATCGCTAAGCATTTTTTTACCTGACAATCGCATCCAGGATCTCTAGTGTACCAGCAGCACTTACGACCACTAGACAAATGAGAGACAGTCATTAGTCAGGTTAATTGTAAAGTGGGATTATTTATACGTTAGCTTCCCGAAAAAGGTTTACAGCTACCCAAAGGCCTCGTCTGTGTATCCTTGACAACGTAATTTGATAAAAATTAGCATTGGTTGTTTCGTAGGCGGTCCAATTAATGAAGGTCCCGCCGAGCAACTTGACTAATGAGGAGCTTGTCACGACCCGGGTGGCCCACCGACATTGAAACTGAATAATTATACCTACAATGTAGTGGCAATTTCTATACCCTGTTGAGACGCGGACTTTGACGACGAGAAAGTAAGTAAAAGAAGACAGATATATTTGAAGATAAGATTATTCTTTACTACGTGTTGCCCGCGGTTTCAGTCGCATCCCAAAGGATTTCTTGGGATAAAAGGTAGCCTATGTCCTTCTCCAAGGTCTAATCTATCTATGTACCAAATTTCAGCAAAATTGGTTCAGTGGTTTAGGCGTAAAAGCGTAACAGACAGACAGAGTAGGAATGCAGGTTTAAGTGAGTGATAATGAGTTATTATTAATACGTACATGATTTAAAAAAAGTCAGAATACGTATATTGGATTTGAACTCGAGACTTCTGACTACGATACTGTCTACCTTTACTTCTCTTTTTATATCTAGGGTACTGTAGTATCCCGTCGGGTCGATCCTGTAAGGCTGGTAAGTATTTACCTAATACTAGCGTATTCACTGGCTCACTACCAAACCAAGTTCCTGAGGTGTGTAGCCACACTTTTTTTCAGTCAGCTACTTTCCCGCCATTCGCAGTGACTGACAGTTGACTTTAGTGACATTAGCTACCTCACCACTTGTGTGTGTGAGACAGTGTTTACATATCTTAATAATACTCTACAGGCACCATTCCATTACTGTATACGAGCTACTAACTGTAACTATTTTTTACTCGACTGCCTGATGCAAAGGAGAGTAATGCGTTTATCCTTTTTGATGTCGGTTAAACCACGAAATTTGCCGAGGCGTCATATTAATTTCATGCTACTGTACATCACTATACTATGTCCCCACACTACGGTACAGCTCAATCAGGGATTTGCGTAATTAGATAACATACTATTGACAACCGTTGGAGTGTGTCAAGCATATAATTCAGTAATAACCGTGGAAATTAATACATTAATTAGTCATAATAGGTAATGATGGATCAAAGGATGTAGCCATGGAAAACCTAACTCCTAGACGCCATCAATTGACAACGCTCTGATTAAGTGCATAGAACTAAAACTAGGTTACAATATGACCGGCGTAGTGGACGAGTGATCGGCTACTGTATCTCGAGTCATACATTCAATACCCGCACCGAACAAATATTTTAATATGACCTGCAGATAATTGTTGCCGGTCTGGGTATTTATTTTTATGTGAAATATAAGTTTATTAAATCAATACAGGAAAAAACCTATTTTTTTAAAGAAAAGAGAGAAAGAAATTGTTTAATTTTCCTAGTTAAAACTCCTTTTACGACTAGAATAATCCAATGAAAATTGTTTTACGCAAGTCTTGACGGTAGATAACATAATTAATTATACCCAGAGCCTGATTGATTTAAATAAATAAATATTCTTGGTCAATTTTACACACCACAATCTAGTCCCAAATTAAGTAGAACTTGTACTATGGTATTAGACAATAGATATAGATAATACATACTTTTTTGTAAATACATACATACTTCTAATAGACAAACACTAACATACGCCATTTCTTTTTTGTTCATGACATCAACATTTGTGTTCTGTGGGAATCGAACCCACAATCAGCAGTCCGACCCCACTAGACCACAGAGGTCGTCGAAAGTCGCAACGTAGCAACATTGACAAAAGTAGTACCTAGCTACGAAACCAGACGAGAAAAATGTGCCCACAATAAAAAGGGTTTACGAGAGAATTTCAGTGTCTTCATTGACTAATAAATATTTTTGTTGACTAATAAAATTTATTTTGTCTGGGGCTCGCCCACGGGTTTTGTTTATGTTAGAACAGTAATCGTAGATACTGAACGTGAAAGGGTTAAAATGAGCACTCATTTTTCAGCAATCGTATTTTCTTAGCCCAGTCTATCCTCGGATATTGCTGAGAAATTGAATTACAGTGGTCTGACAGTCATATAAAATATTGTTATTCAATTCATCTGGTTAGACTGGAAGCCGACCCTAACATAGTTGGGGATATAGCTAGGATGATGATGTGTTTTTCTTAGCCCACAGGTGGGCAAAGGTCTCCCCCTTATGCCTACATCTATCTTGATCCTTAACTAAATTGATCCAAGCTGCATTGATACTATCAAGATGGTTACGCCATTTCTTTTTTGTCTGCCACGACACAGTACACACCAGTATTAACATATTTTATTTAAAAAAGAATAAAATCTTATTATTAACCAATTAGAACGATTAAACTACACCGGTATACTTTATGTAAAAAAACAGTGTTCTTCCAAATTCAATTACTGTTAGAAAAAGTTCTCTCAAGTCTTTTCTATACAGTCAAAAGGTGAATGAACGATGGAAAGTACCGCTTGATCCTTCCCAAACAAACGATAAAACCTGGGAAGAGAAAGGATGATGTTTGCCGTCGTTCCTTGTGTGCCGAGAGTAACCTCGTGACAATAAGATGTCAAGTACCTCACCAAAGTAAGGTGAGATCAAATCGAAACATTACACACAATCTTATTTCCATTGAAATTTTTTGTAACAAAAATAAAATACCTTAAATTTTTGTATTTAAATTGGAAATTCTGCCAACTCACTTTTCAGCAATCCATACTACTTAATATTATGAATAAAACTCTTACTCTCTGTCTTCCATGCCTAAACCACTGAACGATTTTGATAAAATTTGATACAGAGATAGATTAAACCTTTGAGAAGAACATAAGCTACCTTTTAATAATATTCATGGACAATTTTAAACTAACCAGAGCTGACCCTTTTGAATGCGATTGAGTTTTATATATTTGTGCAAATACCTACAGTGACAAGAAATGGATTAAAGGTATTCTATTAATGTCGTTGAATTTTGTAATCTTTCCTTCGGTATCCTATGATCGCAAGAAACACGAGAATGTTGATATCAAGAGGTGTGACATGGAGATTATTTTCAGACACACCCGCGCAGTGAAAAGGTCAGAATGCTTTAGATTTTTTAATATCTTTCTATATACGATCATCGTAAAAATGTTTTATGGCTTTACAGGTTTATTGTTAGCTATTTTAGGAAAAAAGTGCCGAGTTTTTCACGTTGAACCAGACGGGCCCGTCCCTTTTGTCTCGCATGTAATGAATGTGGGGCTCCCAGCGTATATTTAGAGTAAAAATATCTTATCTTTGCAATTTATCTTCTAAACGATGCTACTTTGAAGGGATTTTGTTCTGTTACGTAGATAGTTTACTCCTGGTAGAAGAATGCTAATACGGCCACGAATTATGATAGTACAGTTATGTGGTACCTATAGTACTGTATGTACAGAGGCCAGCACATCAAGCTAACACAATCTGTCAAAATTCTTTGATAGATATTCAACTTTAATACAACACGATAAGGTTAATTTTCAATTGGAAAAATTTGATAGATTTTCACAGTTTGACCTGCTGGCGTCTGTACTTATAGTCTTACCGTAGGCTGGGGTTTGACATGATTCCGGGAAATTTGACGTAAATAAAATTAGTGATCCACTGCTTTTGCTTAATACAGCAAATCGCAAAAAGGGTCAAATTGATAAATCTTCTAAAAGTAGACAATTCACAAATATTTAATAAATAAATCGCCTACTTAAATCGACTAAATAATGAAATAATTAGGTAAAAAATTGACGCCTTAACTCCTTAAATGTGAACTTATGTATGTACTATAAATGTTACTAATGTGAAAGTGTGTGTGGATGAAATTTTATAGTATTATTATTTATACATCAGAATAACATTTAATCCATAATTTATAACGATTAAATGATATTATTTTGAGTTAATTTACCAAATTACAACGTTAATTAAAATTAACTTTTCTGCGCGGACGAAGACGCGGGCAGAAGCTGTACTATAAATATGGTTGCGCCCCAACATTTTTGGTTGCGACCACGCCTATACTAGAATGATAATATTTACCCATTACTCAGCGATTTTCAGTGTCGTAGTAATGATAATCTGGAAGCTGTATTTTCCTTTTATGCTGTTCAGTGGGATGGGACTGCAAACACCCACATAAATAAAGTTTTAAACGTTCATTAGTTAACGAGTGCGCGTGGGAAATTTACAGCAGGGAGAATATTTTAAAGCGAGTCTGCTAGTAAAAATAAGAAGTAATTTATTCTTTTTACTACCTCTTGGTTAAGTGCATGCTACCGGCTTTACTGAGGTTTGTGAGGCGTGAGGTCCTGTGTTCTCTTCCCAGGCCGATCAAAGTTTTCATTTGTGTCCGTTTCATCGTTTTATAAGTTTATATTGGTGTTCGATTAATAATCTACTAATATAATATTTGACAACGTCAGTGGTCTAGTGGTTCGCGTGCCGCACATTTTCACAATACACAAATATCTAAGGGTTGTCTAAGGGTTTTTCCCTAGCCAATAATGTAGGGCATGTGAAGAAAAGTCCGGTTTTATCGGTCGTATGAGAGAAAGTCGGTATGAGTCCAACATACTCTACCTCCTACTCCTACCCCCTCTCCAGGTGACAGACGATCCATGAGATTTATCCGCATTCCAAAAAAAGGAGTAACGTGTGATGGTATGTGTTTATTCTACACATTCAATTTAAGTTCACGAAAACGAAGTCGCGGGAAAAACCTAGTTTATTATTTAAAATCAAAAAGTTTCGAACAGTAATAATTTAATAAAAACATTCTTCTCTTTGGAAGCTATAAGTTTCAAAAGAGGAATAGGTGCATAGAGAACGTACAGTCGCGTTCTAAAGTGCTAAAGTTACAGTTTGGTAACCTCACGCTCGTCCCTTGAGACTACAAGGGAACCGGGTACATAGTATATTTATCATCGGGTTGGAAATTGTGTGCAAAAGAAAACTGTAACACTCATGTTCAAATAACAACAGATCTACAGAGGGCAGTAAAGTTTACTGTTAACGATTATGGCTTGAAAGCTCCCGTTGTAGTAAAAAATAAGTCTACCGAGCCTTATAAATAAGGAACGTTAAGGCTGCTTTTTTCCCGGAGTGGAGATGAGCGGAGCGGAAAGTATTAAATACTTATTATCACGCCTGTCTCCAATTGGGATTGGTTCTTTTTTATACCACTAAGGTAGTAAACAAGCATACGGCCCACCTGATGATACGCGGTTGCCGTAGCCTATGAACGCTTCAAGACCAGAGGTATCGCTTGCCCGTTGCCGACCCTGTAAAACGAAAGAGGAATAGTTGGGTTGGCAGTATAAGGGTCAAGTCCACTGCCAATACAAAATTTCCTCGCGGAGCATTGGCACCGTTAGGAACACAGCTCAAAGCAATGTTATTTCACTTCGATTTTCTGCTTTCTGTAATGGTAGAGATTAGATGTCCACTCGCTACAACCTTGTCACATCAATAAACTTCACATACGTTCATTAACCTCCTCATTGTCGCATGATCGTCGGTTGCAGGTAGTGTTAAGCTGTCTTTTTTTGAGTGTCTGCAATTTGATTGTGGTTTTCCGAGGTCGTCGATATAATAAACTAGAGCAAAACAGTGAAGACAGTAATTTACCCACAATACTATCTTACGCTTAGTCTACTCGTTACACCAAAGTCGGGGACTGTTTTGATACAATACTACTTGTGTTTCTCCAAGACAAGAACACTCCTCACTAGGAGTTGGTATTCAGACAGGTACATAAACTACTTCATAGTTAAATCGTAGGCGTTTAATTTAACTATTGAAGAACTACTTTCAATAACCTATTGAATTGTTATTCTGTGAGCAAAATAAAGGTATTATCGTGAAAGCAATATATTATGTAGTTTAGTATATTGGCGAGAATTAAATTTATTGTTAAATAATACAATGTACGTACGATTGTAACTAGGCGGTGATTACATGTTGATGTTGGTTGGTGATTCTATAAGCGCAATGAAAACTAGGGAGGCTATGTGGGACGCATAGGAAGAGAGAGACATGTATGATATTTTCAGAGAATCACCCTGGTGCCATGCCCTCCCGCCATGAACTCCTCCAAGCATTCCGTAACACTGTTTGCATTACGTTTATTAATATAAAAAGTCTCACAAAGAACTACTTAGTTGGAAAAGCGACCAACTGCAGTTGTTAATCGCATTGCGTTTCTTCCTCATATTAAAATTTTCTGCTAAGACTTGCAAACGATTGCAGTAATATTTTTCTGTCATGAAAGAAATGAGAACCATTCTCTTATAATGAATCTCTGTGTGGCGTAAATTGTAACAAACAGTGCAATGGATCGTGGTTAAGAAAGGTTGATCTATTTTATTTATTTATTTATTTATTTATTTATGTACACACTTAACAAAAAAAAGTAAATTGAGAACATAGGATTATAGAGTACAAAGGTGCTGCTTATTTCTAAAGAAATCTCTTCCAGCAGACCTGCGAGAGGAGAAATTAATATAAGAAATGTAGACATTAGTGTGAAAGAAAAATAAACACATAGATATTTATAAGTAAACAAATTTTAATAATATTATATTAAAAAAAAATATATAATACATATTTATTATTATTATAAATACACAAATAAGATATATATATATATATATAGCAACATACTTGAACATACATACTAAAAATAAATAAATATAAAAATGCAAACATATGAAGTTATGGTGTTAATGAAAGATAGTGTTCTTTGACTCGCTTCTTAAAAACGGAAACACTTCCACAGTCACGAACTTCAGGAGGTAGCGAGTTCCACAACCTAACCGCGTGCACAGACAGAGAGTAGGAAAAGAAGTCAGTTCTGTGGGGCTGGAATTTGAGGAGGGTACGGAGATGGGACCTGCAGGGCGAGTCAGTAGAATGAGTGTAGGAAAAACGATCCCGCAGGTAGGATGGGGCTAAAGGATTATGAAGGATATTGAAAAGGAGACACAATATCCGAGTATTCCTGCGAAAGCGAATAGGGAGCCACTTGAGTATCTTGCGAAAGTCAGAGACATGGTCGTACTTTTTAAGGTTGAAAACAAAACGGATACATAAATTTTGCAGTCGCTCAAGTTTGTTTAAAAGCTCCTCAGTGGCATCCAAATAGCAAGCATCAGCGTAGTCAATAATGGGCTGAATTAAACTTTGAGCAAGTGAGATTTTAGTTTTAAAGGGCAAGAAGTTCTGGAGACATTTCAGCGAATGGAAAGCGTAATGCACTTTCCTACTGACATCAGCCACTTGAGCACCCCATGATAAGTTGGCATCAATGATCACCCCCAGGTTTTTAGCGGTAGCTGTGTAGGCAATCTGCACACCGTCAAGGTATAGTGGAGACAATGAAGTAACATCGAGCCTGTTACGAATATTCCTACTGCCAATGACCATAGCCTGGGACTTGCCAGGGTTAATGCGCAGGCCAAAAGACCTACACCAGAGACTGATAGACTCCAGGTCACGGTTCATGGCAGCAATAGCTATATCAGCCTCAGTACAAAGGAAATGCCGATAAAGCTGCAAGTCGTCTGCGTAGAGATGAAAGCTAGAGGAAATCACCCTGGTGACAGAGTTTATAAAAATAGAGAAAAGAAGAGGGGATAGAACCCCACCCTGGGGAACGCCCGCAGCGAGATCACACCAATCAGAGAAAAACTCATCAATGCGGATACGCTGCGAGCGACCGCGAAGATAGGAATCAAACCACGCTATAGAGGACGAGGAAATGTTAATAGATTTAAGGGTGCTAAGAAGGACATCGAAATCAACAGAGTTGAAAGCACTGCTGAAGTCTAAGAGGACAAGGATGGTAAGGGATTTGTTTTCCATAGCCCAGCGAATGTCGTCAGTAACATTGAGAAGTGCAGTAACAGTGCTATGGCCGGGGCGAAAACCGGACTGAAATGGACTCAAGAGAGAATAACTGTAAAGAAAAGACGATAGTTGCCGATGAACGATATGCTCAAGAACTTTGGAAAGGTAAGGGAGAATGGAAATGGGACGGAAATGCGATGGCAAAGAAGGATTGGAGACTTTAGGTAGTGGAATAATATGAGCTTGTTTCCAAGCATCAGGAAAAGTACAACAGGTTATTGAGTAGTTAAAAATATGAGTCATGGTTGGAAGCAATACGGAACAAATAGGAGTGATCATTCTTGAGCACAGGTTGTCATTACCAACAGCAGACGAGGATATAGCAAGGATGGATTTATTAACTTCGTCCTCAGTAACAGTACGCAGTTGAAAAGTGGGGCACTGCGGTGCTGTCAGACTTGAAAGCTGAAGTAAAGTATTAAATTTAACGATAGGGTCTAAGGTGATAGGAATGGAAGAGAAGTGCGTGTTGAGCATATTTAAGTCAAAGCTGTTTGCAGCAATTGACGGAGAATTGCCGATGCCCACAGATCTAAGGAATTTCCAGACATCAGCGGGGTTGCGCTTGTCAAGAGAGGAGTGGAAGTACAGCCGTTTAGCATCCCTACACAAACGACAACAACGGTTTCGGAAGGCTTTATATCTAGCGAAATTGCTTTCAGTAGGGTTTCGCCTATACCTCTTTTTGGCTTTATCCCTCAAGGACATGGCTTCCTTAATATCCTGAGTAATCCAGGGAGCTGGGATGTGTTTCACCTTAACGCGTCTCATTGGTGCATGGCGTTCAAATAAACCGACTACAGAGTTATTAAAGATCTTGACCTTTTCATTGATATCTGAACTACCAATGACATCAGTCCAATCAATAGTGGCCGCCTCACATCGCAATGCCTCCAGATCTATACCCTTATAATTACGAAGGAGAAGGTATTTAGTTGAACGTTTAGGAGGACGCACACGATAGGACAGGTAAATTAAGTCGTGATAAGAAAAAGGAGCAGGCAATTGTATCTCTAAATCTAAATCTATGTAGGTGTACGAGATTCAAAAAGAGATTTTTCGTTCGTGAATGAGGCCCATGATAAGGAAATTGCTAGGTACTTATTTGTTATAAATATTTTTATGTATAAAAAACGTGTTAGACATCGATTTGTGTTTGCACTAGTAAAACCTTAATTATACATCGTGTTATAAAATACCCCGTAAAAATATAATTAATTAATCAAAGCCAAAAATGTTGTCAGCTGTCATGTCAGGGAACCAGATTATTTAACAGAAAGGCCTACGTCCCTATTTTACCTAATACCTAACTATTTAAGAACCTTAGTAACGCTGTATAACATACCCCAAAAAAAGGAAAACAACAACATTTATGAATGAAAAATAGAAAAACTAATAAAGTAGACAATTCTATTTTAATAGATGTTGTTTTCCTTTTTTTGGGGTATGTTATACAGCGTTACTAAGGTTCTTAAATATTGTCATAGGACTCGTTATAAGGCCCCATTTAACCTCCTCTCGGCTTTACGGGTAGTTTTGTAACATTCTGTATATTGTTTTAAATAGGATGACAAACAAGTATACTGCTGGACCACCTAATGGTGGTCGCGTTTCGTAGGTACCTAACGAAATGATATTCGCACGAAAGATACAAAATAATCTTAAAAAGAAGGAATTTAATTATAAGTACTTTATAAATACTCTCGTATTAATCTGTAGTAAAAAAAATGAGATTAGGTACCTCTTTGATTTTATAATATTAGTCAGATAACATTCCAAGAAAAGTCATAGCCTCCTTGCTTCTATCAAATCCTTCTTTTATAAAAGTTTCACTATATGTAGGTAATGCGCCTGAATGTAGGATATTGTTAACTTATTCAATTCCAACGACGAGTAATATCGCACATGGGTACACGATTGAGAAAAGATTTGAATAATACGAGCTGACTAGTAGGCGCTTAAGGCCTGGCACTTAAGTGACGAATGATAATAAAACTTAACTTTATGATGTTATACTCGTAGTTAAAATTTCGAATATAGTAGTCAGAACTTCAAAAGCTTTTGTTTTTGTGGCTACGACCATTGTATTTTTTTTTTTATAAATTGCAAAAGTCAACTGTATTCTATCGTAATATTGAATACCATGAGCGCCAAGCCCTAAATTGTGACGGATTGGTTTGGAGTCGATCTAAAGATATTTATATGAAAAATAATTATGTGAATGGATAACTGAAATATAATACTTACATATACAGGGGAAATAAAGATAAAATAATTGAGATAAAGGGTTTCTGGATGTTTATTTATGTAAGTGAAAATGTGTTTAATGTAAACGTACCAACGGTACAGAAGAAAATCCTAGTAGGAAGCAATTGATTTTACTTAAAGAAGAAGAAATAGTTGAGAAGCTTGTTTTAAAATAGATACTATTAGTAGCTATGTCACGCACTCATTTGCCATTTATATCATGTTTCTTTATTTATTATTTATAGATCAATATTCATAAATTATTTATGAAATTCTTAGAAGCCGTTTGTAGTTTAGGTTTGTGCTCAATTTATTACAATTTATTATCAAAACATTTGATGAAGTCCCGTGTTTTTTTTTCAGTAGGAATCCGACATAACGAATGGGAACTCTTTATGAGAACCGCAGGACATCCATCAGGATTTTCACACGGAAAAACACTGGCAACTCCTCTGGTGTTGTGGGTATCAATGGGCGGCGGTGATCACTTACCATCAGGTGACCCGCTTGCTCGTTTGCCTCCCTCTTCCATAAAAAAAAAAGGTTCGGCCCCTATTGCATGTGATCTAAAAAAATTATCTATTATATTAATAATAATTATTATTATATATTTGTTTACCACATCTCACCACATACACATACTACATCTCTACCTAACCCTTCGGGGAATAAAATCGTGATGATAATATGTTTCTCCTGCACCAATTTTATTTATACCGTATCATCGAGCTTTCTCGTTCCAAAGCATAAATCTCTTAAAGCATTTTCCCCTTTCGGTCGTGATTTAATGCCACCAGTGGTATGCGGTCGCGTGACACATCTCATGTCGTTTCTCACGTCCCCCTTATTTGTTTCACAACTTATTCTGATTAAACTTTAGCATTTCTCGCGACGAAGTTGTTCTGACAGGCGTTAAATTCTTATGAGATATGTACGTGTTCGAAAATTGATGAAAACTGCGACACTATTTGTAAATGTGAAAGGTTAGTTAAATTTTGAGTTTAATCTAAGTTTTAATACCTATAATTGACTGGTAATAGCGCTGAATTTAACAATTTAGGTATATTATGAGATTTTTATAAACTTAAACATTAACACTAATCCAAAAATATATTAGAGTTTCAGTACCTATGGATGTTTTAATTGAAATTTTAGAACTGCAGGGCTAAAATGCCGCACGATGGAATTCATACTACAAGTCTCTATCATCTATAGTCTATTCTCGCAGTCTATAGTTATATATGCTAGAATATAAAAGCTTTTTAGCCCCATGGATATGATAATTATTTGTGCAATTTGCATGGTGTTTAAGGGGCTTTTCTATAAAATTGTTAGTAGCGGTTCGGAGTTTGGCAATATGCTCGCCCCCTATTAAGTACATAGGACCTAAACATCTCGGTGAACTGTGGGGGTACATTGGTACTCCTCTGC
Source organism: Acronicta alni (assembly GCA_964056405.1). Taxonomy (NCBI): domain Eukaryota; kingdom Metazoa; phylum Arthropoda; class Insecta; order Lepidoptera; family Noctuidae; genus Acronicta; species Acronicta alni. The sequence continues at coordinate 12,206,915 of OZ043918.1, forward strand.
TTAACTCTTTAAAAATATAAAATTGTTTTTAACAATATGGTTAGCGACCCTAGAGATATGTAAGGTTGCCACTATCACTGTTGTTATAAATACAAGGTTCTTATTATAGCTATTTGTTACAGCTAAATGTTTAGAATTCCTCCACTTAAGAACGGACAATATTATTTGTATTTTTTGGGTATTTTGACGCCTCTCCGATGAATGCCGAAGTTTCTTAATTACAAAAGCTGTAATGAGTTTTTGGGAAAGTAATAAAAGAATAAAAAAAGATATTACTTTTGCAATGGAGAGAGTAAAAGGAATCACGATGATAGCGAAGTCTCTATAGTAATTTATTAGGGGGTCGGTACATCTGCCCTCTTTGTTTTTCTTACCTACACTCATTTCTTTTAAGTCCTGATGAAAAATAAATGCTTAATAATTTTGAAGACTTAAGCTGCTTGTCTGTTGCGTCGTTTATTTTTTTCAAATACGTTGCCTCATGTACCGTGGGTGCGTTTTAAAACACATACTTACACCGAAACCCAAACCTGAAACAACTACCTGTATATTCCTTGGGAATTGAACATTTGATTCTTCACTGTGATTAGCCCGATCACTCAGCTCAGTGACCTCACTGTTGTTGTTTTTGCAATATTCAACAAGTTTTAGTTTTTCAAATATAACCTCTTTGTGAGCTTTACGTCGTCTTAATAAAAAGGTATGCTTCTGAAGACTAGGATACCTGAACAGCTTACTAAGTAAAAAGTTTCTAGATCTGTTTCATAATCCTCCTTTAAAGAAAATATAATACATATGTACATAAAGTATATTATTTTTATAGCAGACACAACGTTTACCTTAGGCGTGTGTTTTAAACAAATTGTAGCGACATCTACTGCGCTACATGGAACTACGAGCAAATCCTGAATCGCGCAATCAACATTCGCAATGCTAGTTGCATATATAAAAAAGCTCGACATCAACCGTCGGGCCGTAGCTTGCCAGGCATAACACCCACCTGGTCAGAGGATTCTCCCTTTGGTTGGAGGGGCAATACAAAAAATAAATTCTTAGGAACGTATATATTGCTTTACGAAATATAGTAAAGTTCGAGAGGTCAAACTGCAAATAACAGAAAAACTCCTAACAGTGCCCGACTTCGGAACTGAACTCCAAGAGTTTACGCTCCCCTACCGCGCTACAGACTACCATTAAACAGATTAGATTGCCATTTAATAGGGTTGTAACAATAAATAAAACTATTATTACGACATCTAAGCAATTGGCCTAATAAAACGGCTAGAAAAGGCTTGTTATAAGTTAATTGTTTACGTTACAACTGTCTTGTCCAGCTGTACAATAGACTTGTTGGTAAACTTATTCAGTTACTGAATAGGGTTTTTTTTTATACCATTAAGGTGACAAACAAGCACACGGCCTACCTGATGCGTAGCTTATAGACGCTTGCAACACCAGGGGTATCACTTGCGCATTGCGGACCCTCTAAAACGAAAGAGGAATAGTTGGGTAAAGTCTCCCCACTGCCAACACGTTTCCTCGCGGAAAGTTTGCTCACCGTAAGAAACACATCACAGCTCAAAGCAGTGTTATTTCACTTCAAGTTTCGGCAAGGTACTTCATAGTCGGGCAGCTCCAATTTGAGTGTATATAGTCCCACTATGCCCTACCACTCTTAAAAGATAGATGCATGGTTAACATTATCACTACACATTGACAGACGTATGTATGGGTGCCGTCAGCTGGGACTGGTCTACTCAAAATGGCTCTTTCTAACAATAAATATATTAACTTTGACACCTAAAATGCTCTATACAAAATATATAATATAATAACTGAATAGTGCTTAACGTTCATTAATGTTATTTAATAGTAATTAGCGAACTTCGGCATTTGGTTTCGTAAGTTATGAGCTAGAGCAAACTTTCCCTTTTCTCTGCGCAGTTATATGGTACTTATATTAACTGTATTTAAATAGAAAGACTTCCCAGTCAAAATGAAGGGAGCGTTTAGGCAAGTTAGATCCTTATTCATCCATCCATCTAACGTGTATCCCACTGCAGGGCTGTGACCTACAGATATTCCAGATATTTATAGCAATTCGTATATGAAGTGGGCTAGACATTTTAACCCTTCAGGGAATATAGTGGTGGTGGTGTAATATAAGTACCGAAATCGAATCTTAAAATATCTACAATCAAAATCCGTGTATTCGTATCATTTTAAGTAAATCCTTCGCTAAAATAACTTTAAAATCTTAGCTTGGAAAATGCCTAATACTGAAAATCCGTAGTTTAATAACTTGCATAAATCGACAAAAATGGCACATGGATCGCTCCATCATGGTAACAATAGAGGACAAAAAACTCACATCATTAAGGAACAGAACACAGTCATACTACCTATTCTTTTGAAGAACATCAGCGTGATATCATGGCTGTTTATCATGCCTATATTTAAAAAAATATAAGTTGCTATTCCTATCGCAGTTGTCTGTTCCTTTGTGGTCATGAAGAGTTAGTTCATCACTTGTTGAGCGCTATTTTTCGCGCCGAGCCGAGCAGGGCGTCTCCCCCACCCTCTCCGACCCCCGCACGAGCCTAATTTGCAATTCCCGGGCCTCCGGCACCTCATCCCTCCGTCCTCACACGACCACTTGCGGGAGATACTAATTCACTTGTGTTTCACCGACTTTTGTTCGGCAGCACCTTCACGCAACCGAGTGTTTTAATTGTTTGTATAGGTTCAAGTGCTTTGGGAGCTTGTTGCGCCGCTTCTTCTTAGACAAAACAATAGGAGGCGACGAAGGACGGGTACTTTGGGGGCTATCTGCTAAAACTGACTTTCAAAAGTACTATATAAAAACTCCAATAAAGTATAAATACTCCAATGTATAAATAAATACATTGGAGTATTTATTTATGTTATGGGCGTAAATTTTTTTTTAGATATAGTTGTCACATTAATAAATTATATTCATATCGTTTTTAGAGACGTAAAATTATAATAAATAAGAATTTAAACAATTACTGTGCGCACAGGGACGGGATTCTTCTAGGATTGAGAAAGAATTGTTTTGTTTATGATCCGTCAAGATATTGCGGGTTGGCAGAATTTACGTACCTTCAAGAACGTTCTGTCCTGGGTTCAAACTAACATCATCGTTCACAATGGACCAGTAACCACTAGTTTGTGCTGCAACACTGCTCATAAAGTTATATTTAGATATCTGCATTTCGGTCTACGCTAAAACGTGACCTTTAAAATATCCTTAAACGTTAAGTCCCACGCTTTCTAGTTATACAATCTTCGTCATGATGAATAAGTCACTTAAAACGTTTAAACGAACATATAATTTATTATAATCACTCACTTAAATTAAAACAAAAGAAATTTCACAAGACTTGGCATATATATTTTATTTGAAAACGTAATAAAGAATAAACGGTGGACGAAAACATCGTGAGGAAACCTGCATGCCTTGCGGATTTTCTCAACGGTGTGAGAAGTCTGCTAACCCACACTAGGCCAGCGTGGTGGAGTATAGCTTAATAATCCCTCTTATTCTGAGAGTAGACCCCTGCCCAGCAGTGGGACTGTATATAGGTTGATGATGATGAACAAAGAATAGCCAAGTATTGTCTTATGCCGAACACGCATTTTACTGTAAAGATATGTTCTTATTTATATTAAGTTTTCTTTGGTAGCTAGTTTTAGATTTACCACGAAGGGGTTGGTGTTCTAAAGGGATAACGAGCAAGAGATCCGATAAAGCGGACTAAGTACAAAGAACAAAGTTTCTAGATTCTTCTTAAAGCTCACAGAACCATAAAAGCAAAACATCAAATTGTTCATAAGCGTGAAAACGATGAGCTCTTAGCAAAAATATAGCTTTCATTTCTTTCGTATTTTTCGAAACGGATTTTAACATATTGCGAAACCAGCGACACATAAAATTGCTCGTAATGAATACGAAATAAATCTTACGACATTACTCCTCGGTACATTAATTATTTGAAAATTAGATATACCATCAGATCTGTGTCCTCGAAGGGTTCGGCAGAGGTGTATATAAGTACACCCACTTTTCTCTGGTATGTATTTAGGTCATGTAATAGGAGGCGAATCTATTGCCATTTACCGGGCACAATTCCAAACTAATACTAAGACTCTAATACTGAATACTATCTTTTTATATTTTTTGGCATTTTCCATTCTGAATTTACGTTTTTATGGCGATCATAAAGATGTAAAATCAGAATGTGAAGGCAAATTTTAACCTGGATGGTAGGAATCGCAGTGGCTTAGTGGTCATAGCGTCTGGTGTAACCAGAAGACGTAGGTTCGAATCCTGCCCGCGGTCGAATTTTTCCTTCGCTAAAATAACTTTAATAACACTTTGCTCGATCTGGGACTCGAACCAAGCACTTGCGATCGAATAAGGCAATTGAAGCTCCTACATCCGTGTCGTAATTTTCCAATATCGATCGATATCGAAATTTCCAGATTTCATCGCCGACATACCAATTTGCTAAGGTTTGTACGAATTGATGGCATTTCGTATATCACGTATTTTTATCACGCACACGCACACTGATAGAAAATTCATTTCTCTTCTATTACGATTTTCGTACGTTTGGAACTTTGCAATAAAAAACCCATCTACTGATGACAATAAGAGGAGAGAGTGGGTAATATATTCGTGAACAAGTTCTGTCTTGAGTCATATACAGTCATATATTATATCTCGGAGAAAGTTCTCGAAAATACTTGATCCACTGTTTGTTACAGGGCGCAGCAACAGGCGTGCCTGTAGATACATACCTATATAGGTAGTACCTGTAGAAACGAGACGTGTACATTTATATGGCATAAAGTTTAGATAAATACTATTATTTATATACACTTTATGTCATATACAGTAGAGACCAGCACATCAAGCTACCCCAATCTGTCAAATTTCTTTGATAGATTATAAACTTTAAAACAAAACTATAAGGTACATTTTCAATCGGGAAAATTTGACAGTTTTGAATAGCTTGACCTGGTGGAGTCTGTACCTACATTGGCGGACTTAATGCCTTAGGCATTCTCTGCCAGTCAACTATAGGCTGGTGCAGATATGAAGTAGCAGGTGCAATATTCAATATTTCAAATATGCAATATTAGAAAATACCAGTATTTTGCAAACGAATCAACAATTTAAATGGAACACGATAGAAAATTACATAAAAATAAACTTATTCATTCCATTCTCCAAAGGGTTATGCAGAGGTGGTACTAATGTAAATCAACCGTAACATTCGTCTGTTGCCATTTACCGGGCACAAATTCACTCCGAGCTGCTACTGAGAACTTTACTGAAAAACCTAAAAATACATTGCTTGATCTGGGAATCGAACCCAGGACCTTTGGCGTGTCAGTCGCGCTGACTTAGGCTAATGAGGATTAAAAAAATAATTCTTGCAAAATGTAAATAAGAGAGACTGATTGTATTACGCGACTCAACCATGGTTCGTTTATTGCATATTGATTGGCGTATTGATATTCTTTTACAGCAATTGATACTCTCTATTGCAATTAAATTTCAATACTTTAGCAAGATTAGTAAGTTACCTTAATTGCTAAAATAACCATTCATTTGTTATTTTAATAATTTAAATTTTTAAATTATACGATTTATCGTGATATAGCATTAGTTTGTATTGTATTTATAAAATTTGGATTAGAAATATTGTTTATTTTAATGATGCGTTCAGAGATATTGTATCTATAGCGGTTTTGCGTGTTGGGTGTTGGCGAGTCAGCCGGGCAGCGGCACTCGTCGTGCGAACGCCCCGAGCTGCGCACGTCGCGACCCGCCTCTCGACGCTCACGCGCTTATCGGCACACGCACCCAAACATTGTCCTGTGGACTGGAACTGTACCTAGTATGTGCTAAGTGAATTAACGATTGCCAATATGAAGGGTCGTCACCAATTCCGGCGCAGGTTCAGTCTGCAGCCATCGTTTATGAAAGAGGATCATGAGGAGGAAAGGAGACCGCACAGGTGATAATATAATTTGATTATAATATTAAATAAAACTTACTAAATACTGTGTAAACTTACAAAAATATTGCTATAAGTAGGTACGTATTAAATTATAGTTAGGTAGTACTTCTACATAAATTTTCGTAGCAATAACTTCGTAGCAACGTCTACGAAGACGGGCGCGTCACGTAGCACCTCGTAGATGTTATGTTTGGGTTCGCTACGCAAACTCACCACAAAGTAATTACGACTAATAGATTAATATCTTGAAGATTATTTAGAAAGAAGAGAACAGTCCTTTGTAAAGCCTTTGCTATGAGTAATAATGTATTCTAAAAATATTGTTAAAGCTCTTCAGTTTGTTTAAGATAATCTAATGAAAGCGTTTGTTCACGTTGATAAAATATTGGAATAATATTTTACGCGCGTCATATTAATAACTTTCTTATCGTTTATCGTTCGCAAAACGCGTCCCCTCATACAACAAGCCTCGCTGTCAGGGAACTCGTTATTTAAGAGAAGGGGAAGCAATTTTCTGCAATTTACCTTCGGCACGACTTCATCTTTACAATGAATATTTCGATGAGATCGTGACGGGACGGAGAAGACGTGATTTTTCGGGCCACTACTTTTTTAATGGGTTTGCGTTTATCGAAAAAAGTCGGGAAGATATTATAATGTCATCCTGTTTATGAATAAAAAATATAAGCAGAAGGATACACTTTATAAACGTAATTGTACATGTACATGGAATGTTCTTTTTTTTTTAACTGAAAACAAATATTCTTTCTTTCTTTCTTTCAAATTAATATTACTATAAAATAATAATGGTTAAAATTAAATGCTGCAAATATTTTTTTATATCTCAAATTTGGAGCTTTGTTAGGTTATTCATTGAAAGGTTAGGCAGAAGTCCCATGGTCGTTCACCAAGTCCTTAGGAGGCGAGCCTAATTGCCATTAATCGGGTACAAATTCAAACACCGAGCTACTACTGAATATTTAATGGAAAATCCCAGAAACACTTGATCAATTCGAGAATCAAATCCGAGACATAACACGCAGCCGCGTTTGGAATTTCTAGACCATTGAAACAGTTTTATAAAATGTCCAACGAAATGAAGTCAGCATAAAGTCTTAGTGAAGCTTGGTGACAGGATGTCTTTGCACCTTTAGTCTAGCGTAGAAAGTTCTAGAATATCTGGAACCAGTTTTATCGGTTGGATTTGAATAAATTTGCGAACAAATCCTTGCGGTGCGCATTTTGCATCTGCATTGGCTTAACAAGTCAATTTCATCGCACACTGGGACGACCTAACAAGATTTCTATCAATTTGCTGCGCCGCCTCAAGTATTACTTTTTTCATAATAAAATAGGCTTCAGCGAATTTATTTTATAGGTAAAATTTTTCTTCAATTTGCAAATTCTTGGAAAAGGGCACTGTTTGAAGTTATTTGTATAAAGTTAAAAGTACGTTTGACTTTAACCCTAGTTTTGACTGGAAATAACAGGGTCTAAGAATGGTGCACGCAAATCAAGTAAATACGGGGCTATGTTTAGTATTTTGCAAGTTGTTTGACCTGGTAAAAACCGTTAGCACAATACATGGATGTGTCAGCACTTTCACACATAGAAACGTTTTGATTTATGTTTGTGTGAATAAAAAGCGGCGCCGGCATTCCACCCCCTTTCAGCACGCTAGTAGTTTCGAAACTTATTCATTCAATAGAAATTAACACAAATTTTGTACCCCTCGCCGGCTGAAGGGTAGTCTATATTTATTACTTGTTTACGACATGTTTGTATTGTGTCGGATGTAGGCACCTAAATCGAATTAAAAAACAAATATAAAAAAATTGAATAAACAATGAAAAAACTAAACAAAGGAATTATTCTATACTATCTAGCTGAATCCGACTACACTGCACTGTGGTTCAGTTCATTTTTATTATAGCTAAAAAAACTTTTATAGAAATGTAACTTTGTGTAAAAATTTCAAGGCGACTACTCTTTGAGTTTTGTGGACATACACAAGCCGATATTTTATATGTACAGATTTGACATTACAGAAAAAGAAAAGCTGACTTCAACTTGCTTGACTATAGTGAATGTACTTCTAAAGCTTCATCTGATAATGACAAGACCTATCGTAATCCTTTTTGAAGTCTGATAAGAGGCGGGTAGTTGTTTGTTTACATTATATTCCTTTGATTTTATGATTAGATTTTGATTTTGTTTGATACAATGTTTGTATTACTCACGTTTTTATTACTGCGTATTTTGTGGAATAAAATGTATTATTTTCTTCATATCGGGTAGAGTGTATGCCTTTTTCCTTAACAGGCATAAAGCGTTGTATTTATTACTACTCCCCTTTTTCCTTACCGAGCTAAATTCACAGACTTGTGCAATAATATTCCTTCCGTTTGCAATATGTCGGAGTGGTGTAGATATCAGAACACAATATAATATATCAATACGCTTGTATTATTCAAAAGAAGGATAGGTAGATGCTGCTGCACAACCACAGTTACTCGTTTTTAACCGACTTCCAAAAAAAGGAGGTTCTCAGTTCTGTTCCTATGTATGTATGTTTGTCCACGATTATCTCGCGTTTGGCTGAACCGATTTTGATGCGGTTTTCAGAAAAGTATTTGTTATATTCTGGAGAAGGTTTTGGTATACAATAAATGGATGCCCCGTGACGTCATCTGCGTGGATCCGTTATTAGGCGATATATTAGTTCAACTCGACAGATTTTTTTTACACACAAGTTGAACTCGGTTTTCTTTTACTCAAAAGTTATTTAAGTTCTATGTTGTGAGTTAGGTAAATTTCCATTACTCAAACACGAATCCAAACTCCCGGCTGCCCACCAGAATTTTCGTACCGAAAAACTATTAAAATACTATAAAAATTATATCTCTTTAAAACCTAAGACACAACAGCGCTTACGGCCATTAGACCCATGAGATAATGTAAGAATTTTTTATATTACCCTAATAAATTATGTACCTACGTGTTCAATCAAGATACATCCTATCTTTATGCTTTAAGTTCAAGTCATTTCCTGTTGCTGTATCTTCGGCAAGATTTTTCAAAATTGATTTATTATGTCATAGGTATAAACATTTGATGTTTAGTAAATATATATTTTAAACTCAAATACCTTAATATTTAAGGGATTTATAATAATAGTAGGAGAGCACAGGTTTTTCGGCTAAATAAAACCTAATTTTTTAAAATAAGGACTTGTGCAATGTTCGGGTTATTGCTTGTGAGAGGTGTGGCGGAGCAATGTTCGCCATAAAGAATGAATATTACACCCATTATTTGCCAGACAGACAGACAGATAGATCTTACAGGGTCGTTAAACCTGTAAAAGGGGTGGATATAAATGCGTATTTTATTTTAACTTCCGTCTACTACGTTGTAATTCTTCTTTTTTTACTCCTCTTTATGGCCTGTTATACAAAAGAGAATAAATACTCTGAAATATTTTTTAAAGTTTTATTTTGCTATATATAGCCTAGTGATTATGACCATTGCACTGAAGTCAAAGGTCTTGTGTTCGAAATTTCGAATATAAGGATATTTATAATTAAATAGTTGCTTAAACGGTGTAGGAAAAAATAAAGAGGAAACCTGCATGCCTTAGACATTTTTCTCGACGGTTTGTGAAGTTTGCCAACCCGCATTAGGCCAGCGTGGTGGACTCCCTTTCAATCTGAGAGGAGACCCGTGCCCAGCAGTGGGACAGTATATGGGTTAATGATGATTTTGCTATAAACAGGTAAGTATTATGAAGGGAAAGGGGGAATTCTATTATTAATTTTAATCAGCACGTTTTGGATCCTATTTGGTGCGTACTGACGACACGAAAGGTTTCGTGCGGCGACCAAGCTTTAGCAAGATTTTCACGGTTTTACGTAGTCGTTTAGGAAATACGGGAAATCGTGCGAGCGACATCTTTCCTGGGACAGCATCCATGGTCCCGGACAGATTCGATTCACTTACAAATGGGATCATTACAAAAATAATATTTTAAACCGATTACTTTTTCTATTTATTAAATTTGTTGGAAATCATAAAGAGAGTAAAATAGATCCTCTCTTCTCTGTCTTCAATATTGGTATCTATAGGACTGTACGGCCTACTCTTGAAACAAAGCATCTATGCTTTGTTTGCTTCCAGCAAAGTAAGTGGCCTTCCCGCTCTCCTATCAATTAATTACTATCCCATCATAAACTAACAGCGTGTGTAGCAATCTAATTAATGTCCTTTACATTGACTTCAAAATATTGACCATAACTTTCCTACGAGTATTTAAAATTAAAATCTTTATTTTGTATACATAGGATTGAAAGAAAATTTGATACCTACCATAAAACCTTCACACCTGTATTCTCCTAAGGGTTAGGCAGAGCTTTATTATTGTACAACCCACGGGAGGTGAGCCTGTTTGCATTCATTAACCGGGTACAAATTCAAACTCCGAGTTGACTGAAAATATTGACAAAGTAAATTTCACAATGCAGAGTACTCGTAATTTTTAATTCAGTTTGTTTGTAGGTAAAAATACATAATATCACATACACATACAATACACAAATTATTTATTTCCAATTATTTTCCTTCTTTCAAACATGTATAATAAATAAATGTCAGAGCTAACGCTCTCCTATATACTGTCGTTATATGAGTATGCACGTTGTACTTTATTTATCACCAGCTTGTAATCAGGTTATGATCGCTAAAAACTCCTAGTGAGCCCATAAATAGTACAAACGCCAGTAGGTCAAGCTATACAAAACTGTAAATTTTTCCCAATTGAATATTAACCTTATTGATTTGTATTAAAGTTGAAAACCAATAAAAAAAAATAGCCAGATAGTGGTAGCTAGATGTGTTGGCCTCCGTACAAAAACTACAAACGTAAAGTACAGATACTTTTTTTATTTTTTTGCAGTGCAGTTTATATAATACCGTTACATTCAGACACGACATTGAAACAAAACTACTTTTTATAGGACGTTAAAAAATAGTTTAATTTTAGTATAATTTAGTAGTTATATTTTTTTTTAATCCATTCTTTTTTCATGAGAATAACACCATAAACAACTGTAAACAAAAAGTGTCATTATATGAAAGTCGAAATTTAAAGGAAGTAAGTGCAACGAGCAAAATTGACGATGATTGATGATGATGTTTGACGTAATGGCGGAGAGACGGACTTGTGCAACATGTGCCGTGGGTTCGATCCTCGCACGGAACAATATATCAGTATGGGTAGCTGTTCCAGGTCTGGGTATTTGTGTAGGTGAAAATTTGTGTTGTGCCCACGATACAGAAGAAAATTCTAGTGTGGGACAACTATTTAAAAAATGATAGGGCTTTCCCATCCAATTCTTAGAAATATATAATTATCTATACGCATACAGTGCAAATACATGTCACTAAGTTTGCCTGTTTATATTGCACTCCAGTGTAAGTATTATCGACGTATTTCTATTTCAGTTCAATGTCATTCCCTGAACTCTGCATTGTTATATTACTAAATATAGCAAAGCTTTTTTTTGTTAGGCAAAGTAGAAGCCACTGAACGCTCAGGCGTTATCAACTTACGCTATCTGGAACACCAGATAATGTTGATAACAGTACATAATCATATAGATAGAAGTTATATATAAACAGTAACAGATAGGTAAAAATACTGTGAGCGAAATAGTAATTAGTGCTATTTTAGCGAAGGAAAAATTCGACTTCAGGTAGGATTCGAAACTGCGTCGTTTGCTTAGATACACCAGATGCTATGACCACTAAGCCACCACTAGCTTAGTGGTTATAGCATCTAGTGTATCTAACCAGAAAACGCAGGTTCGTATCCTACCCGCAGTCGAATATTTTCTTGGCTAAAATAACTTTAAAACCTTAGCATAGAAAATGCAAAACAAATATACAAAATAATTAGTGTTTACAAAATAAGGTATACTATCACGTTTTTTTTTCCCCGAAGGGTATGGCAGGTGTTCACAGTTACTGAGAAATACCAATATTCTTAGGTTAAATAGGTACCCACTTATATTATGGTCATACTTAGGAAGTTGACGTAGCGTATTGGATTTTTTTTTAATTATTTCGTTTCGTCAATGTGAGTGTATAATAAATAAGTTTTATTTCTTTCTATTAACAATAGCTTGATAGCTAATAAGCCTCTACAACTCTTTTAATGGGTAACACTGATAATTCTAAGTTACACCAGACACAGGATGTACATTGTTGTGTCCGTGACCATCCAATTCTTAGCATTTTATATAATATTTCTATTAAACTACCTACTTTTCTATATTATACTAGCTGACCCCGCAAACGTTGTTTTGCCATAAAAAAATATTGGGGTGGCTCACCCTTATCATTTAGGGGTATGATAAATAGATGTTGGCCGATTCTCAGACCTCCCCGATATGCACACAAAATTTCATACAAATCAGTCCAGCCATTTCGGAGGAGTACGGTAACTAACATTGTGACATGGAAATTTTATATATTAGATTAATATTATATTTTTGGGACATTTTTACACAACACCATCTAGTCCCAAACTAAGCAGAGCTTGTATAGTACAAGCTCTGCTTAGTTTACTGCTGTGCTGGGTACTAGACAATGGATATAATACTTATATACTTTTTTTTTGTAAATACATACTTATAATACATAAGAAACACCCAGACAAACACAAATATTCATGTAATTCCACACAAATATTTGTGTCCTGTGGGAATCGAATACACGACCCCATGATCAGCAGTCAGGCACTCGAACCGCTAGACCACAGAAGTCGTCATAATATAAAGTTATTTTGTAAAATAAAATATTGTACGGGATTAAAGTGCTGTTCATCATTTGACCTGAGCTCGGACAACACAATGGTTGTCTGTAAGAAATTGCTCTTAGCGATAAAACGGCCAATTTAACTACTTTAAGTTTATTTGTTTAATTTTATTAAGCTTCTTGGTATACAATAAAGAATATTCTATTTATTTACATTGTCCTAGATATTTCACGTTAACACGAAAATCCAAGCGAAGTATAGAGAGGGTTTACTTTGTTAAAAACTCCCTAAGGATTAGTCTGGTAACCGCAGTTTAACCTCCCAGCTGGTTAAGAACTTATTCATGAGTAAAAAGTTGCAACAGAAGCAAGATTTGTAAGTTTAAGTAGATAGCCAGTAACAACATTCACCCTTCATAAAGAGTTTTTTTAATCTTTTACTCAAATATTTTACGGTACTACACAAGCGAAGACGTTATCGATATTTTTACACTTTTTCCATTATGTCACTATCGTGTTTTTATTCGGCACGAATCTGACATATCCTGCCACCTCCCCTGGTGGCGGAGGATCCAAAGGTGATAAAATAACACAACCTAACGTACATAAACATAAACTATGTAAGCCTTGAAATAAAACAACTTTTTACCGATTTTATCGCGTTATATTGATATTATTAATCCCGACGTTTATAGGTTCAGGCCTACAACTTCAAGACCAAAGGATACGGTGAGCTCATTTTGCGTGAATCGAGGATTGCCAATAGTTAACAAAAATGTAGGGTAGCTGTCACATTCAAGATGCCCACCACCTCAGTCTACCCGTGACCATGGACGCTGTAATGTGTCCGAAACGTCGGGATTAATAATAAAATACATAGATATATTTGAAGTAGTTAATTGGTAGTAGAAATTCAAATGGTGCTAATAAATAATATTACTAAAATATATTAAACTCGTGGTGCAAGAAAAAACACCTTTTTTATAATACGGAAAATCCTCAAGGTTATGTATAGGACTCCCACCGACTAAAAACTACACTTGGCTTCCCTTGTGACGGCCATGGGAATCGTGTCATTTGCCACGACCGTAACAGGCTGTGGTCCAGCCCTCGGTGGAACCCTTCGAAGGGCGAGGCCTCTTCTCGCTTCCTACTATAAGGCGCGCGTGGATCAACCACACGTGCCACCTACTGGAGCCACTGACTGGTCGGGCGGAGGACTCCCCAAGTTAGCTGCCCGCAGGCCACAGCTCATGGAGGCAGGAGATCTGTCTGCGCCCTACTCAAGTTAAAATTATAAAAAGCATCCTAGGCTGATGTAGGTGCCTCGCGAGGAAACGTTGTTATGGCAGTGGGGGGACTTTGAACCTTATACTGCCAACCCAACTATTCCTCTTTCGTTTCACAGAGTCGGCAACGCGCAAGTGATACCCCCGGTGTTGCAAGCGTCTGTAGGCTACGGTAACCGCTTACAATCAGGTGGGCCGTATGCTTGTTTACCACCTTAGTTGTATAAAAAAAAGGTTTACTCACTCAAGGTTTACTTACAAAACTCACTACCTACCTAGATACTTACCTAGTCATGTAATAACTTTCCTAGTCTCGTCGATCTGTCGTCATCGCGGATTTGGTAGAATGTATTTATAGCAGATTACGTCGGCTTATTTGATTAGCGTGCATTGTTTCGCCTAGCACTGTGTGCGCGAAGCTTTAATTAACTTCGATGTTTGTTGAATGCCTAAAATAGGCACCAATATTAATTTAGGTACGTGTTGTTGATATTTCATACATCCTATTTACTAACGTATGTAGTAACGGTTATAACTAGGGGGTTAAGTTGTAACTACGGTGATCAAACGATCTGCTAGGTTAAGCTGCGCTAACCATGGTCAGTCTGTGTATGGGGGCAATTTGACATATCTAGACCCTTCCATGCCTCGGAGACCACGAAAAACCGTCGGTTCAGGTTGTCATACAATCGTTAGAGGCAAAGGCCTAGGTAAAAAGCCTGACAACCAGTCTATCCTCAGGATATCAGTATTGTCTAGAAATTGGGTTGCGAAGGCCTGATAGCAGTCGCTTCGTGTAAAATACTGATATTCAGGTGCATCTGGTTAGGCCAGAAGCCGACCCTGAGGACGGCCTCTGGGAAAAGGCTCGGAGGATGACGTAGTAACTGTTATGATGCTAACACTGTAAAAGTAAAAAACAAAGAAGTATTGTATCGGGCTGTAGTGGTTGGGAAGTTTTAAATAAGACGTCTCTAGTCTGGTTCAAGTAGAAGCACAACAAAGGATTTACAGTCGCGTGTGTTCTCGCCGGTGTCGTTCGTGCTGTGTCGTTGGCCGGCGCGCGCGCCTCGTCCCCCGCGTCCCGCAGAGCCGCCCCCGCCGCTGATGTTGTTCGAGAATGTTCCGAACAGTATTTAATAATTTTTATAACCTTTTTAAAGTTGAAAAGAAAGGAGGAGGACGCGTAAGTACTTATTTGTTTTTCCAATCATGTAAGGGTCAACTTCCAATCTAAACAGATGCGGTTGAATATCTACTTACTTATATTGTTATACGTCGACCCTCCAGTATCTAGTACGATCTTCCAGAACCTAACCCAGTTACTGAGAAATACCAATCTTCTTAGGTTGGGTAATAATAATAATATATTTTTATTATCAGGCTACCTTGGCCCATAGATAGGTACATACCTTACAGACTAACATATACATATATTACTAGCTTTTACCCGCGACTTCGTATGCGTAGACTTAGTAACACAATTGTTGTCGAATTGATTTCATAGGATAAGAGTACTCAATATTAGTTCTGGTCACAAAACTGTTTCAGGGAAGGTCCCGCTTTTTTCCTAGGCTCCCTAAATAATAGTTGAGCTACAGCTATATGACTGATTTATTCGTGCCGTCAGGAAGTACTGGTCAACTCAAATCTGCTATGGCTCTTTTTTTAAAAAGCCCAGTTTAGATTTGCCTACATTATAATCACAATCTAATTTGAATACTGTTACTGTCTGGACTTTAAAAGAGACCATGATTCTCTGAGTTTGTTTCGGTGTTTCTTCTCAGAGGTCGTAGCTAGCTGTGCTCGACCTGGGAATCGAACTCAACTTCAAGCGTAGCATCCACAACACTGAAGAATTCCTAACCCCACCCTAGGAATTTAATAGTTATTAAAAAATAATTTAGAAAGTTCATTGTTCCATATTTCCTTTACTTTCATTTCTCTTTTCCCCCACATCCCATTTTCAAGCTTTTCATATATCCCCCAATTTACGAATGACTACTGTTTTGTCTGTGTACAAAAATAAAAACGAACATTGGGGATGACTGTGTGAATCGTTTCAAATTGACGCTTTGTTCAGGCTTCAGTCAGACATTGAATGCTTTAGTTTCGACATGGCTGTCGGCTTATCGTAGCCCTTAGTTACTCCAATTTGCTGCCAGAGAACTCTTTTAAGTCCAAACATACTTTTGTGAAATAAAATTGCAAAAAAAGTGAACGCAAAATTGCTTTGTTCGTAACTTTTCGAGTCGGGTGTCTTAAAAAGATGTGTTTTTTCGAAATGTCACAGAAAATACCCAAACGAGTTTTGCGAGAAGAAAATGAAAGAAAATCATTATCTTTATGGGGAGGTTGTAAATCGCTTACAGTAAGTAGGTTTAAGTTAACTCGTTTTTATTTCTAAGAAAAAAGAAAATCAATGTGACAACTCCTGTCATAGTCTGTGGTGACTCGGCAGTAATCAGTACAAATGAAACCCCGCTATAACCAATTAACCATAAAATAACAGAGGTAATATCGCGCCATTTTTAGGACGATATAGTTAATAGTTCGTATATATTCTTGTTGGTGGCGAGGCACCTTATGCCTCCAGCCAGGAGCACTTATAACTAATCAGTAACAGCTAAGGGTGTACCCTAACGAGACTCAGACCTCGGCTTAGAGCGTTGCTGGCTGCGACAACTAGGGACAGCTGGATCATGGTTTAAATTATTATAATATCGCGCCTATGTCCAAAATGTTTATGAAGTGGTTTACTAATAAAAGGGCAGGGGAGGTCGTAAGAAATTAGCCCTGCGGCTTTATCAGGCCTTCTCAGCTCTTAAAAGTCGCGTCTAAACTTCCTCAAGAATTTGTCTATCAAATCCAAAAAGAATTATCCTGATCTGACTGGTACTTCCAGAGATTAGCGCGTTCAAAAAAAAAACAAACTCTTCAGTTCTAAATTGGATGCATAAAACATGCTGATGCATTAGTTTCTTAAAAAATATGACAATAAATTATCATTTGAACCATATAAATACTCACCCTTTTTTCCCATAGGCAGAAAATACAGAAATCATCACTTGCGATGGTTCTTGAATCTATCTGCCGTACCTTGTACCTATTTTGTTGTTTACGGGAGGAACCTTCAGAAGACAAACGATTTACGCGGATTTAGCCAGGGTGTGTGGGATTCTGACCAACTAATACTCCGGTGGCCCTCATCACAACATGGAAGGGGCACTGTGTCCTCTTACTTTACCTTGTACCTACTTATATATTGCTTCATCCACGGCCAACCACATCTATACACGCACCTTGACCTTGATCGCTAAATATTATAGAGTTCTTCTTCTTTCCGTGTCGATGGTAAATACATTATTTATATAACTTGTACAGCCCAATACTTTTATAGCCCAATAGGTGGCCACGTTAACTGCAGCATCAGTGGCATTCTTCAGATCCTCAAAGGTGTAGGTGCACGGGCATTTTGGGCACTCCAGAAAGTGTAGCATGTAATAAATGTAGGTATAAAAATATTACTAACTAAAGTTACCTATCTGGTAACTATATTTTTGAGCCGTTTGGGGTCAAAACGCTCGGGTCGTGGGGTCCGAGTGCCCTTCTCCTTTTCAAGAAAATATCAAGAACATTGGTCGACTCTTCGCGTGACCAGAGGGCTGGCTTGTTTCTAGCGGAACGTATAAGCATTGCCATTCAACGTGGCAATGCAGCCAGTCTTCTGGGCACGCTGCAGGACGACAGCGATGAAGAGGAATGCTTTGACGCCTACTAGCATTTTTTATGGCTATCCCTGAGTCACATATACTATGTTTATAGTTACAGAATATACAGGGTGTTTGGCGCATGGACCGACAAAAATTTTCGGGGGATTGGTGAGGCCATGTACTAGTTTTCACCTATAGACCCAATGTCCTATATGTCACTGTATTCGACATTTTTTGTTTGTTTTTAAAAATTACCGGAACTATCATATCAACAAACAAAAAAAATGGTATCTCGAATACCGACATGACATGTAGGACATTGTGTCTATGGGTGAAAAAAAGTACATGGCCGCACCAAACCCCCAAAAATTTTTGTCGGTCCATGCGCCAAACACCCTGTATATTCTGTAACTATAAACATAGTATATGTAACTCAGGATAGCCATAATATGCTACGGGCATTGATAAATTAACATTTTGTCATAATTAATCAAACTAAAAAATCCTTTGATATAAATTGTTCATAACTATTAATTAACCCTCTGACGTTGATGGGTTATCAAAGTCGTTTGCAGTTCGCTCTATAAGTTTCCAATTGAGGGATCATAAAATTAAACATGGTTCATCACTTGCTAGAAACGCTTTAAACAAAAATTATTACGGCAAATTGACTCTTAATTCTCTAACATATTATTATCACGCCTGTTTTCCCCAGAGGGTTAGGCAAAGGTCTACTAATAGACAACCATAATTTTCCAGTTAGGGGACATATTATAGCCATTAACCGGGCCTAACTCCAAACTCCGAGATGCTACTGACAATCTCAGAAAAACCCAATAAAACTTTGTGATACCCCTAGTATTACAAGCGTCTATAGTCTACGGTAACCTCTTACTATTAGGTGGGCAGTATGCTTGTTTGCCACTTTAGTAGTATAAAAAAAACACAGTTCACCGTTATGTTTAAGTCCCATGTAATAGGGGGCGAGCCTATTGCCAAATCCAAACTCCGACCTGCTAATGAGAATTCTATAGACATCCCCAATGACACTTTGCTCGACCTGGGAATTGAACCCAGGGGCTCTAGCGTAGCAGTCGCGCTTAGGCAGAATAACGAGGCAGTTTTACATCTTAAGCGTAAAATTTATAGTACCTAGCCTCTTCAATTTCAAGTTCCTTTATAAGTCGTAATAATCCGAAGTATCGATATGTCTCAATCTCATAAACTGCCAAATATACTTCGAAGCGAGTCGCAATGTAATTTTACTATGACTGGGTCGATCCATCACCCAAATCTGATCAAAAGCTAACACGACATAACCTATGTCAGCTCGGATTCCCAGTAATTCGAGAGAGTGAAATATAGTTTGTATGCAGTACAGTCACGAGCAAAAATGTGTATACACTTTTTTTATTAATTGTTTGCGGTTGTATTATGTATATCACATGTAGTGTGTATACACTTATTAAAAGTAAAAAGCGATTTTTTTGCGAAATGACGATTCCAAGTTTGAGATAAGACTGACATCATTATTTATACTATAGTTTTGAAAATACTATCTTCGTAAAACCATACAATTTCTGTCAATACCTTAAGAGAAAATCCTTTTAGAATTTCGCTAAGTGTATATGTTACGGTAAATCTGATTAATTGAAAATTATTAATATTTTTACAAAATTATTAATAATAACCACATGTTTTGGTAAATGTGAATAAACGATCGAAATTTATTACTTTTAGTTTTTGAATATATTAAAAAAAAAACCTAACAACCTAACCTGGTCTAAGTACGACTTTTAATTTTATTTAGTTTTTATAATTCCTTGCATATTGGAGCTCAACTAATATAATTGACCACAACGCGTTGTGAGCTGTTTTTGGTCCTTGAGCGTTACTTATGTACATTTATCACTTTAACCTCGACTTTCGGTAATTATTAATATTAATAGATAATTATTAATAATCTTCAATTATTCACTCTTACCGTAACATATACATATTGATACTCGGGACTGTTATAAACATATATCCCTACTTTAATATTATAAATGCAAAAGTTAAAATAGTCTGACGATTGAAAAACCAGCCTTCATTCATTTTATACTTCTAAAGTAGATACCAAATTAAATCTCAGAGATGTTGATTTAATTTTAGATGTTAGAAATTAAATATTGCGATAGAAATGCGATATCTAATAAAATACATACATATTGGAAAATCTGATCGAAAAAAGTGATTTTATTAAAATTCTTCGTGAAAATGCCTTTTATATCAGTCATTGCTTATTTTCAATTACATTTCTCGAAAGAATTTTCTGGAATATTTCTTTACTATTCAGTCGAGAGGATTGTGGCTGACTTACAAACTTGTCGATCGTTCGACTGCAAGGTTATTGTGTATGGGTGTGATTATAATTTACTACTCTCCGTGCCTTGAACAGCTTTTATACCGTCATTTCTCATGTTAATAGCATTGTGTTATATTTTGCCCGACTGGGGAAAAGTACCTCCGCCTCTCAGCAGTCGAATCACACTGCTTTGAGCTGTGTTGCGTTCCTTACAGAAACGTTGTGTTGGCAGTGGGGAGACTTTGACCTTTATACTGTCCACCCAACTATTCCTCTTTCGTTTTACAGGGTCAACAACGCGCAAGTGATACCCCGGGTGTTACAAACGTCTATAGGCTACGGTAACCGCTTACCATCTTGGGCCGTATGCTTGTTAAGTCCGTTAAATCCGTCCTTGCCGTATGTTGTAACAAATGCCATTAGCGACCATTCCATTCCATAAAATTGATTAGTTCTTAACTTTTAGGAAGAGGATATTTTAAAAAAGAAGTTGAGATTCATGTTATAATAAGTATGTATTTTTTTATATTTGATAGAGCTCCTGAGATATTCACATATTTTGGTTGTGTGTGAACACCATTTCTCCCAGGGTTACTTTTATCACTAAAAAATCCAACTTCTAGCGATTAGTGGTGACAGTCGTCAACATCACTTAACATCAAAGTTGTGTAAGTACATACAGTCAAACGGGGTGAATAGGGACGCAGGGGTGAAACGAAACAAAACTTTGAGAGGGATTTTTAGCTTTAATTATTTATAGTTTGTTGGAAAAAGGAACTCTAATATTGTTCCTAAATAATAAAAAACCATTAGAAGACCTTGTTGGCATCGAACTATAATAATTAAAGCTAAAAATCCCTTTCAAAGTTTTGTCTCAATTCACCCCTGTCCTATTCACCCAGTTTGACGTACATGAAAAATATCTCCGTTTTTAAAGTCAGAAAATAACATTGTACATTTAACAATGATAAAATTCAGCGTAACTCGATAATAAAATTACGTGAATAAACCTAATCACTATAATGTGATTTTACAAAACGGGCAATGTCAATACCAATCTCAGTTCAGTAAATGTTTGATTGTCCCGTGAAACAGAATTACGTATTACCTAATAAATTTTGTACAGATTTTCCTTTTAACAGATTTTAAACAAGGAGGAGGTTCTCAAAGCGTCTGTATATAATTAAATTATAATATATTTTTATCTGACTATATTCGCAAAATTACAAATTTGTAAATAGATCTTATAAAACAATTTTACATGTTATACTTTCATATCAGAGGTATTCCCGTATATTAATTTGTTTGGTATCTGACTATTGGTGAAAGGTACCTTCCTAAAATTCATCACAAAATGCTTGATGTCATGTTGAAGTCAGTTTTTTTCGTATAAAAGTCCTCGAAAATATTAGTTGACATTTAACCAACTTAATTTTACAACTATAGCGTGTGGCCATTATTATATTATGATATTTGTCCGTCAGCTTGTCCGTCAGCTCACCATGATTTGAGTTTTAATCTTTTCACTCGCAGGACGCCATTTTGTTTTTGACTTTAAACTGTCAATAACATTAACAAAATGGCGTTCGGTATGAACAATAACCACCAAGCGCGTGTTATAATTTTAAAGAGAAGACAGTTTGAGAAAATTCGTCGCACGCATAATTTACCTCTTTGTTGCTTCGCCCTTTTTACACGGTCGGTTGTTTTCACAACTTAATGAAACCAACTTGTTTATTAATGTTTTTGTTAAAACAATGTTGCGCGTATTATTTGTAAAGCATCGGGTATCGACCGCATAAAAGCTTAAAACAACTCTTTGATAAAACTAACTGGCATCAGTTCAAAAGTTGAATACAATTTATGTTCTGCTTGCATGGTGGGCTTGTACCTGCTAGCCAAAAGTTCATAGCACTTAGCACAATTTTATATTTCCGCATTTTAGTCGTATTTTATAATGTACGAAACAAAGGCTTATTGTTGGTTATTTGTTTGTAAAGATTATTAGTAACAATCATTCGAGTTATGCCTATATGCCAAAACACATAATCTACAAATCTACTTTAGTCGGTTTTCGTCACAAAATTTTACCTGTGATGTAAAATTTAGCGACCCGTTCCGGCTTTGCACAGGTGCAAAGAGTAGTGATAGACTAGTAATATGACCATTGGACTGCTAAGTCAAAGGTCTCGAGTTTTAATATAAGCCTCTAACTTTTCGAATTCATGTGCGTATTCATAATTAATGATCACTCGCTTAAACGGTGAAGGAAAACATCGTGAAACCTGCATGCCTTAGAGATTTTTCTCGACGGTGTGTGAAGTCTGCCAACCCGCACTAGGCCATGTGTGATGTGTGTGGTGGATAGCCTAATCCCTCTCAATCTGAGAGGAGACCTGTGCCCAGCACTGGGACAGTATTGGGTTGATGATATGCATATAAAATATGAGTTATATTCGGCCCCCATTTTTTAAAATAGATCGTTAAGCTTGCATTGACACATTTCAAAGTTGAGTAATACTTTAGCGTGAAAACTGAGTCGAATCTTTCTCGTTACACTAACAAGGGCTTACGCTTTGCATGAGAAATGGCGTTTTAGAAAGCAATATTAATCGTAATTAGGTGTCAATATTTTAATTCTTTCGTGATGGTAATAAAAAATGTTTCTTTTGGCTTAATGGTGTGAATGTGGGAATAAAAAACATTTTAGTAAGCTGACATATTGCTAGATTGCGTTTAGTTATTAAATCTGTAATTTGAATTCTACCGGCTTAGGGGAATTTTCTCGTGGCTCTTTATTTCAAAATCAAATGTTTTTTTATTAATTCTAAACTAGTGTGTGTACACCTGCGTATCTTTTCAGGGAATACAGGCCTGTTATGTTCATATAATATTAAAAATAGACGAGTAAATTAAAATAAGAAGCTGTCTGCTATTTCGCATTGTTCTCAGATCAACATAGTTACAGCGTAGTTATTATTTATTAACATTTAAGCCAACGATGACTTGAGTGTTCTTCTTTAGAGAAAATTAATATAGCAGTACCTACTTCGTTTTTATGTTACTTTTAATAAGTTCATACACATACATCTGATACTTATTGAGGTTTTTATTATGCCTGCGTTCATGTTATGTATAGGTAGAGTGGGTAATTTTAATCCTATGATTTTGTTATCTTAGATAATGTAGAATCCTCATCATCAAATCTTATGTTATCCCACTGCTGGGCACGTGTCTCCTCTTAGAATTGGAGGGTTAAGCTATAAAGCACTAAGTTTGCCGACGTGTATTCATACGTAATCAATTTCGTACTGTATTACGACCGTGAAGTTCTCGTAAAACACGTTTAGCTTAGAATATAACATTAATTTGTATGAACTCAGTCTGGCAATTCGTAAATTGATGTAGCGCGTGTTAGAAATCACGCCCCTTTGACTAACAATTTATCCTTTGTTGAATTTGCACGAACCAACCCATTAAAGGACACATTTGGGTTACCGTTTGGAGTTACTGTAATTATAAATTTAAATGATTTGAAATCGTTAATGTAAAGCTGTTTTATTGTCAAACTACTTTAATATAAAAATAGGTAATCTACATCCTATTACTGAAGATTTTTTTAATGTGGTTTAGATATTATTTAAATAAAAAAAACATCATTTGTGCACCTACTATCTGGCTTTGTCTCTGCATCACCCTAAGGTTCTCTCCCAGTCAACCTTGCCGAA
Organism: Acronicta alni; assembly: GCA_964056405.1. Taxonomy (NCBI): domain Eukaryota; kingdom Metazoa; phylum Arthropoda; class Insecta; order Lepidoptera; family Noctuidae; genus Acronicta; species Acronicta alni. Next base: position 12,230,855 of record OZ043918.1, read on the forward strand.
TGGCATTAAGTCCGACAAGAATCTTTTTGTATATATTTTTGGCATTTTTCATGCTAAGATTTTAAAGTTATTTAGAAAAGGAAAAATTCGACCGCGGGCAGGATGACGTCACCATAAAGACGTAAATTCAGTATGTGAAAGAAAAATCCGACATGACGGGTAGGTATCGCGGTGGCTTAGTGGTCATAGCGTCTGGTGTACCTAATCCTGCCCGCGGTCGAATTTTTCCTTTTCTAAATAACTTTAAAATCCGACAACAATTTTTGTTTTGTGCATGAAGTATTAAATAAATAAATATTCATTTATATTCGAGCAGGTACCCGTGTCTTTTTCGGGAAAATTTCAGGGACATCACTGGCAACTTTTGGATATTTTAGCCCCCCTGAATTCAATTTCCAGTTTAAGTCGTGTGAAACGAGTTAGAAATTCTTTGAAATTTTCCGTATCAGTTCACAGTTAGCATTTGTGTTCAGTCAATTAGGCTTAGGGCCATACACATCGTTGAACTGTGTTCATATATCTTACTCTTGGGGCCTGACATAATAACACTAGAATATTCGCCAAATGTGTGTTGTCTTCCATTCATTTCAAAATACTTTTGTAATGTTTTACAATTATTTGTTCAATTAATTATCAACCCATATACTGGACACGGGTCTCCTCGCGGAATGAGCGAGATTAGGATATAGTCTACCATGCTGCCCTAATGCGGGTGGGCAGACTTGACACGACGTCAAGAAAATCTCTCATGCATGCAGGTTTTAATGTATAATGAATTGTTATTATTACGTATACATTAATTCAAAACTCAAAGGTGCGTGCCTTGAGATCGAACTTCAGACCTATGACTGGGCAGTCCAACGGTCATATTTTTTATTTTATTTATTTATTTATATAGGTTCGCTAACGATTGTTACAATAATACTTAAGTATAATCATAATAAATATAGTCTTATGCTATTTGCACAACTAATTGTAAGCAAACACTGCATGCAATGTTATGTAGGATAACAATTCTGTTTTAATTTTTAAAATATGTATCTTATGTAAATTATCAAACAAGGACACCGTATTTTATGTGACAAGCACTAAACTTCGACAAAAATTTATTTCATACGATACTTTTCTAGACAGCACTGAACATTCTTGTGAAACCGAGATACAGAATCAGAAAATATGTCTACTTCGCCACCGAATTCATTGGACAACTTGCACATACGTGGGATTGGGGAGTTGGAACCTAAAACAGTTTTTCTTAGTGGCGGATGGAGGAGAAAAATTTGGGCGCGGGGATACCTTGCTGGCACTCTAATCTGAAGCCTCTGTAGCAGTTGGGGACAGTCAGTTTTGTTCCTCAGGAGTTTGTAAAGAAACTTTAGGTCCAGTAATTCTCTGCGCGTACTAACCGTGCTCATTTTGAAATTATGCTACCAACAATACCAACCATATATGATACCAACAATATGATCCTTACTTCCAATTCTGTGCTCTTGTACCTACTTCACATTAACAAGTGTTAGTTCGAATACTATGCATAAATATATTCTCCAAATATATATGTTACGGTAAATCTGATTAATTGAAAATTATTAATATTTTTACAAAATTATTAATAATAACTACATGTTTTGGTAAATGTGAATATATTATAATATATTAAAAAAAAACCTAACAACCTAACCTGGCCTAAGTACGACTTTTAATTTTATTTAGTTTTTATAATTCCTTGCATATTGGAGCTCAACTAATATAATTGATCACAACGCGTTGTGAGCTGTTTTTGGTCCTTGAGCGTTACTTATGTACATTTATCACTTTAACCTCGACTTTCGGTAGTTATTAATAATAATAGATAATTATTAATAATCTTCAATTATTCACTCTCACCGTAACATATATATATACTTAACGTGAAAACAGATGTAATGATAGAATGTAAAAGCGATTACATTTCCTTGAACGTGATCTTATCCGATTAAGCGCGATTGAAATAATATCAACAAATTATTCTTTTCGAACAAGAGATGCTACACTATTTCTGCGTTTTGTTTTTTTCTATGGAAGAAAAATGTTAATATGTATGACCAACTGCCTTGTTAGTACAGTGGTACGACTACTACGCTAGAGGTCCTGGATTCGATTCCCAGATAATCCAAAGTGTTATTGGATTTGTCTATTAAATTCTAAATAGTAGCTCGGAGTTTGGATTTGTTAATGAAAGTATTTGTATTTGGTTAATGACAGTAGGCTTGCCCGCTAGTACATGTGACCTAAAACATACTGGTGAACTATGGGTATGCCTTGGTTACAGGCGAGATGGTATTTTATGTAAAACCAATGGGAACGCAGAAGTTGACAATCAATATTGAACAAAACAATGAAAAACTAAAATAATCTACCTAATGTTGGCTCAAATAGGTCTCCAGATCAGTATAATCGCAAGAACAATGAGTCCTAGTTGTTAATTTGGCCAACATAATATTATGGTAGGGGAAGGCAAGTGTCGGTGTTTGTTTAGTCTCACCTCGCCTCCCCCGGCAGCGGACGATCCATGAAAATATAACAATTTTAATTTAATATTTCAAGTAAAACCAGAACGAAAATATTGTTGTTTTACTCAAACACGAAACTCATATATTTAAGCACTAAAATTTTAAAAACACTGGTACCGTCGGGATTTTCTCGCACCAAAATTTTGCCGAAATAAAATTCACCCAGCCTTTCACTACTATCGTTCATTAACAGAAATATACATGTACATTTTCACCTTTCGCCGCGTTTAGACGGCAAAGAGAAACCTGAAAAATGAAATCCACAAAGTACAATTTTCTTTGTGGGAAAAAAAAGCATTGTTGAACTTCAAGAACACCTTGTTTGTGCTGATCAAAACTTTTCTCGAGTATAAAAACTTCGAAGTTTACCCCTTAAAGGGCACTGGTCGTAAGTAATGAATGTAAAAGAATACTGTGACCGGCAAAACTTTCCAAGGCGACGTTTACTTGGTACAATAAACTAATAAAATTAATATGATGCCGCCCGCTGTTAAATAAAGCGGTTCGATCGTAAAGTGCCAATAAGCACGTCTGCGACACTAATGCCGTACTCAGGGTAATTTACAGCAGCTCATCTACGATCGTGTCTCAAGTATTTTATTTATTTTTACGATCTGAGACCGGTTACAATGAGTACCAAGGATGAGGATATTGTGTCAACGTAGATAAGTGATGCAGAGGTTCCAAACACAGGTATATTGAGGATGACATTATGGTTTTACAACTTAGACTTAGAAAAAATAAAAGGTTAAATTTTTTTTTATACCACATAGGTGGCAAACAAACATACGTCCCACCTGATGGTAAGCGGTTGCCTATCGAAGTTTGTAACACCAGGGATTCCACTTGCGCGTTGTCGACCCTGTAAAACGAAAGAGTAACAGTTGGATAGGATAAGTGTCAAAGTCCCCACTGCCAACTCACCGTAAGGAACACAACACAGCTCAAATCAGTGCTATTTCACTTCGATTTTCTGTAAGGCGGAGGTACTTCCCGAGTCGGGCAGCTCCAATTTCAGTGGAAATTACTCCCACTATGACCTACGTCTCTTAGTTAATTTAAATTCTCTTTGTTAGTTAATTTGTCTTTATTTATAATCTGACTAGATTTGTTCAATTGCATAATTAACCTAGGAGTCTAGGTTACTAGTACTTAAGATCCTGGTCCGATTTCCAGGTACCTAGAGCAAAGTGTAATTGGTTTTTTTCTATAAAATTCTCATTAGCAGCTCGGATTTTGGATTTGTGGCCGATTAATGACAATAGGTTCGCCTACTATTACTTGGGACCTAATTATACCCGCGAACTGTGGGTGTATACCCCGCCCACGCGGCCACGTCTGTAGTCCCCGGAGGATTAAGGAAAGACTCAACCCTTCTGGGAATACAGGCGTGATTGTATGTAGATTTATTATAAAGCAGACACATTTAAGTATATAAAATATATTATTATATACGTGTATATTAAGTATGTTCGCGTTATAAGCATGAACGACAAACTATGACGTTTATGATTTTATTTATTTGACGTGTTTTAACATCATCATCATCATCATCAACCCATATACTGTCCCACTGCTGGGCACGGGTCTCCTCTCATATTGAGAGGGATTAGGCTATAGTCCACCACGCTGGCCTAGTGCGGGTTGGCAGACTCCTAGTCCGGGTTGGCGGACGGGTTGTTCTAACATACCCCCGAGAAATTCCCATTTATATATGGTTAATATTTGAAGATATATCACTACTTTTCATAGATACATGTTACCAAGAATAAAAACAGAATCAAGGAAGTGAGCCGGAATAATTATGATACTTGGAGAAAATATTGAGAATGTATCAATTCCTACTTATATTATAAATGCGAAAGTAGGTCTGTCAGTCTATCTGTTATGCTTTCCCGCCTAAACCACTGAACCGATTTTAATGAAGTTTGGTACAGAGATAGATTAGACCTTAGGGCCTTCCCTAAGGCTATGTCCTTACATAGCCTAGATTTTTTTACAAATATTCCTTCGGGATGCGAGAAACAAAAATGAAATGTATACCTAAATATTAAAAAAAACTTGTATTGCTTAATCACAATACCTATACTGGGAAAATGTTGGAATAAACGTTAAAGGTACGTCAAAACCAATTACGTTCCTCTGAGTACCTACTTATAAATGTTAACTGATCCAAAGAATTACCGTGAAAGGATAAGCATCAACGCATTTCGGGTGCTTCTTCGACCGAAACACATTCCTAAACAAATTTCGTTTCACCCCGAAATTTACATGTGAATTCCCAAATTCTTTCGCAATACTAACCTAAAGTTGTCTGGGGTAATACCATCGTATTACAAATTCTGTCGCTAAGCAATAATGTGATAACATTATTGTGTCCAAGTTTGAAGAGCAATGACACGTTTCGCGTAGCGGCTGAGCGATCAGCTTCTGCGCCACGGGTTGTGGGTTCGATCCCCACACGGAACAAATATTTGTATGACCTACATGTACAGGCCAGCACATCAAGCTACCCCAATCTGTCAAATTTCTTTGATAGATTTTCAACTTTAATACCAAACGATAAGGCTCATATTCAATTGGGAAAATTTGACACTTTTGGATAGCTTGACCTGCTGGCGTCTGTACTTGTTCCGGGTCTGGGTGTTTGTGTATGTGAAAGTTTATGACTCGATACAGGAAAAAATCCTAGTTTGGGGCAATTTTTTTTGTTAATGTAGTCTGAGCATATGAAACTTAACAACTGAGGTCTCAAAATGACAACGCGCTAGTGATACTACTCTGGTGTTCATTTATTTATTTACTCGTTAGGAAGACCAATAGTATGTAATAAACAGGACACTTATTATGATACTTACTTCATATATCTTAATATGAAGTAAGTATCATGAAGCCAATTACAGGTCTTCGCGCATAAATAACTTAATACATTTTGAACATCGAACTAAATTAACACTTTAAGTTTAAACTTATAAAACAAGTAACAATTACCAGTCGTACAGACGTCAGCAGGTCAAGCTATCCAAAACTGTAAAATTTTCCCAATTGAATATGAACCTTATTTCTTTGCTTTAAAGTTGAAAATCTATCAAAGAAATTTGACAGATTGGGGTAGCTTGATGTGTTGGCCTCTGTACAACTAAGAACTAATACTTATTTTTGGAAGAAACCGAAGAAATCGTGTTGTTGGCGTCTAAAGGCTACGTTTACCGCTTTCCATCACGAGGTCTCTGCGCTTATTTGTCCTCATATCACAATAAAAAAGCTTTATAATAACAACACTAGCTAATCTCGTGGTGCTACCCACATATCGTTTTTACCAATCCTGTAGGGATTTTCATAATTCCTTTACAAACGGATTCTACACTTTGTAAGCAACCCACATCCAAATTTTGTCGGTGTTGCTCCAACACCGTCTAACACTTTGCAATAAGGTCTTACTTTGTATTAAATAACATTGAAAATGAGGCCTTACAGCAAAATGTTAGATACGCGGTATTTTTTATGATTTTGAGTTGGTTGATTTTATATTATTACCGTGGCTTTGTGCTTTTTGAGATTCCGTGATTAATCACGGAGCGGTATAATTTCGTTTTTGTTTAAGTATATCTAGATTTAATACTTTGAAGCCTCGATACGCGCTTACCCAAAAGCCAACATTTGCGTGATCTTTGTCCATATCTGTGCTCCTAATATATATATTTCTAGACACGTCACACCATTTTGTGTAATTAATTTAGACACACTAATCGTGTAATCGACCCAAAAAGCTATTAAAGTCAGTCAATAGTTTTAGTGTTACGTGTGACAATTGACAAAACCAAGAACTATTTGAATTTTGAGAAGACCAAAGTAAATGTTGAACATTTCACTACTCTGTATCATGATCCGAAGACCGGGATGGTTGGCGCTCTTTGGGGGAGGCTTACGTTCAGCAGTGGATGGCAATAAGCCGATATGATTATGATCATCCGAAGCGGGACCCGTTCCCAGTATCGGGCCTCTCTAAAAAAACTATGTAGGTAACAACAAGGATTAACTATTGTAATATTAATAGGTATGCAATACTTGTTATTCATCATCAACCCATATACTGTCCCACTGCTGGGCACGGGTCTCCTGTCATATTGAGAGGGATTAGGCTATAGTCCACCACGCTGGCCTAGTGCGGGTTGGCAGACTTCACAAACCGTCGAGAAAAATCTCTAAGATATGCAGGTTTCCTGACGATGTTCCTCACCTTCACCTTTTAAGCGAGTGATAATTAATTATTAATACGCACATGAATTCGAAAAGTCAGAGGTGCGTGCCTTGGGTTCGAACTCGAGACCTTCGACTTGGCAGTCCAATGGTCATACCACTAGGCTATCACTGCTTACTTGTTATTGCGACTTTAAAATTCATTTTCTGGGAAAATTAACAATTCGAGAAGACAGAAGTGCGCGCCTTGCGCTCGATTTGAAACCGTACTTGGCAGTACGATAGTCATATCATTAACCCTATGACTACTTACTACTGTTATAGATAGAGTACATACTTCCAATATTGTAGTCTTGTATTTCACATTCACAATTTTGCTATCACAAAAGGAACTTTGCGTGGTTTTATCTCTCGTTTCAGCGTGTAGGTGGCCTCCGAACTCCGAAGTCTTTGGTTACACAAACGTGACGCTGTAACCTCCGTAGGCGTGACAATACGTTAGCTGAAATCTACATAATCTGCTATTTACATTGAGGTATTAGCGAACTAGAGAATCACGATAAATCGGGTTTCATCGCTTATAAATACTAATAATATAAACGCGAAACTAACCCTCTCTGTATAAATGTCATAATTTGACAAGTACAGTATAGCTGTTGGTCAAATTCTATAAAATTATATTTTAAGACATCGGCTAATTTTTGTCTTATTTTTTCGGATGGAAGCTATAGTTAGGTACTTTTATTGTTGGAAAAATGATACGTCGAGTTGATGTTCCCAAGGGACTGTACATCAACTCACGTCGAGTCATTGTCAAAACCTGTATCTAAATTTACCATATTCCCCGAAGAGTTATACAGAGGTGTACCAATATATTCCGTCAACAGTTCGCTGGTATGTTTAGGTCCCATGTAATAGGGGGCGAGCCTATTGTCATTAACCAGGGAGAAATCCAACCTCCGAGCTGTTACTGAGAATTCCATAGAAAAACCCAATAAAACTGCTCGACCTGGAAATCGAACCCATTACGTCTATCGTAGCAGTCGATTTTACGTTCTAATTAACATTTATTTCAAACAGTTAACTATGTATACCCAATTTTACTAAACATAAGCCATTACTTGGGCTTATCCATTAGCAGGTTGCGGCCGTATTTGGGTAAGCGCTAGCCCAACAAATGGGTTAGATTTATTAGCGCTGGCCTGTGGAGGCCTAGCTACCCAATATATTTATCCATTAGAACAGAATTTGAATAGGATCAAATGAACTCTGTCCTTATTAACCAGTTAAGTAAATATGGCAGAATTATCAATAGACGCAATCAGAAGTAATTTAGTCTAAGTACGCCATCTACTAAATTACTAAATTGCGTCTGACTGCCTCATTAGTCTAGTGGTCCTAAGCGCGACTGCTACGCTAGAGGTCCTGGGTTCGATCCTCAGGTCGAGCAAAGTGTAATTGGATTTTTCTACTAAATTCTCAGTAGCAGCTCGGAGTCTGGATTTGTGCCCGGTTAATGGCAATAGGCTTGCCCCCTATTACATGGGACCTAAACATACCGATGAAATGTGGGTGTAAATTTACTAATTTACACCCACATTTCACCGGTATACACCTCTGTCAAACCCTTCGGGGAATACAGGCGTGATGATATGCACACCATCTAATCCATGAACGTCACAAACATTATTGATATTATTATGTTTAGAAATAGTGTGCTAAATATGATTTAGGTACTAGCTGCCATGCCCCCGCGGTGTCACCCGCCTTTTTTTCCTTATTGCTCGGCTCCTATTGGTCATAGCGTGATGTTATAATAGTCTATAACCTTCCTCAATAAACGACTATCCAATACAAAACGAATGTTTCAATTCGAACTAGTAGTTCTTGAGATTATCGCGTTCAACCGAACAAACAAACTTTAGCTTTATTAAGTATAGGGTATACATTTATTCAGAAGTAGTGATAGCCTAGTAGTATGACCATTGTACTGCCAAGTCAAAGATCTCGAGTTCGAATCCAAGGCACGCACCTCTGACTTTTCGAAATCATGTGCTTATTAATTAGGTAATAATTAATTATCACTCGCATAAACGGTGAAGGAAATCATAGTGAGGAAACCTACGTGCCTTAGAGATTTTCTCGACGGCGTGTGAAGTCTGCCAACCCGCACTAGGCCAGCGTGGTGGACTATAGCCTAATCCTTCTCATTTTGTGAGAGGAGACCCGTGCCCAGCAGTGGGACAGTATATGGATTGATGATGTTCCCTATCCCTATTAATCTCTACTAATAAGCAATTTTTATTATCTGACATTTTTTATAAATAATTTATTTCATATAAAGTATGAGAGTCGTGCAGCCATTGATGTTGCATATATTGATATGCATTATAATGACTTATAATTACATTATGCCGTTCGGTTGCCTAGCGGTCTGAGCTTGTCATGCTCACTAAAATGTGCTGATGGTGGCGTTGTGTGTCGGGTCGTTTTATTCCCTCCAACATGGTTGAGTCGAACGAAGCCTATACGCACGTCATACTCGTGAACGGATGCCGTCTGTCGGAGCTGGTCAGCTCTTACTGTCAATGGCAATCTCTTTATTTTTTTTTCTTTTTCTGTTTAGTAGACTGTATTAATTTAATAGTACAGATCAAACTGCATTGCTCTCATGTAAGTCTGACAATAATGATTTATATTAATTTATCAGATATTACTGAAATCGTTACTGTAATTATAAATTTTTTATTTTTTTCTTATTAATTAATAATTTAACTCAATAAAATGTAAATGTGGGTACTTTGTAGGCTAAATATACATACTTAGCTTTGAATAGTCTGGTGGCTTTGAGCCTTTTTTATGTGACCTACGCAAATGTTCCTCTGATCTGGTATCGTCGTGCGACGGGTTGTTGAGCTCCCTAAATTATGGTTGAGCTACACAATGACTTATGTATGCGTGCCGTCAGTTGGGACTGGTCTACTCAAAGCCGCTATGGCTTTCTTCAAAAGGCCATTTCAGACTGCCCTACATTGTAAGACACATATTTGTTACTATACATTGTCTGGACTTTAAAAGAGACTATGATTCTCTGAGTTTGTTTCGGCGTTTCTTCTCAGAGGTCGTCAGCTAGGAAATGCCGGAGCCATCTAGCTTAAAAAAATATGTAAAATATTGACTTGTAAAAGTGTCTTTAAAAGATCTATTTACAGAAATAAATATCATTTAATATTATAAATGCGATAGTAACTCTGTCTGCCTGCTACGGTTTCACGCCTAAAACGATTTTGATGTAATTTGGTACGGAGATAGATTAGACCTTGGAAAAGGATATAGGCTACCTTTTGTCTCAAAAAGCCCTTTTTGATGCGGGTGAAACAGCGGGCAATAGCGAGTCCCTACTAATATTATAAATGCGAAAGCAATTCTGTGTGTAAAAAACTTTTACGCATAAATCGCTGAACCGATTTTGATGAAATTTAGTACAGAGATAGATTAGACCTTGGATAAGAAAGAAAGAAAAAGTATTTATTTTCGCACAAAATATAACGACGCACGATATTTGGACCAAAAACCAATGTATCAAAAAAAAAAAAGAAGGACATAGACATACTAAAAGCCCCTTGTGTTGCGATCGAAGTACTTCATAAATGTGAATAAAAAAAATATAAATGTGAAAAAGTCACATTAACTTAATGTATGGAACACAAACAATTCCGCAGTGGCTGCTAAAAAGTTAAAACACGGTACCACAGTATACTAGTTTCTACTTTATTCCGATACTTTGTTGAAATACAATTTAAATTCCAAATGGAGTTTGCGATGTGCCTGCATATACAACGCTTTTTTTATGATATGTATGGTACGCTTGAAACTAGTTTGTTATCTACTTATTGTTTTTATTTCAGAATTATAAAATACTAGTTTCTGGGAGTAAACACAGGAGTGGTCCCCCACTCCTGTGTTTTGCGTTTGTGTTTTTTTGTGTTTTGCACTTGCTAAAAATACAGATTTATCTATATTTTAAGTATCAGAACAAAAACTTGTCTTATTTTCGCTAAATTTACCGTTTTATAAAAGGTTATCGTCTTCTGAGCCTTTTCCCAACAATATTTGTGGTCGGCTTCCAGTAATATCAGTATTTTACACGAAACGACTGCCATCATACTTCCACAGCACAATTTCTGGGCAATATGTTTTTGGGCTTCTGACTACCACTAACGATTGTCATAGGTGTTCGTTTGACAACCAGGGCTATCGTATTCTTCTATAGTTTTCTCCGGATTATGTTTTTATTATTTTTGTAAAAATCATAAAACTAAAGTTATTGTTTATAATGTTACAACTATAGTCCTGTGAGGTTCATAGTGTTTTACAAGTGACCCTGTTTATTGAATGAATAAATCATAGGGACTATCGCTAATCACAATTTCTAACTCTGCTGTTTGTTGCTCAGCTGTCTAAGCAAAAGTGTTAGCACAATAGCGCAATCAATACGAGCGGAAACATTGTGCGCTAATAATAAACGCGTTAACTGCCGCACCGGTACGTTCAGGTGCAACAAAGGAAATCACAACCCAGCGCAGTTCCATTCAAACTGTCAACACCTAGCTTTATAAAAATAAAAGCTTGAATGGTGGCTCTTGTTCTAGAAGTCTCACTGGATACTCAGGTACAGTCGACAGAACAGGTAGGTATACAGGCAGCTAAGCACATCTGTGTTTTGACAAAGTCTATACCTAAATAATTATCCGCCTTAGGGTTTGGTTGGCAGATTAGATTATCTTTTGTCGACTGTATCATTCAAACTGGTTTATTTGAACATTTTTCTTTTACAGGTAGTTGCGATACTAAGTAGTTGAAATTTGATTCCCGTATGCAGAAAAGATTATTTTGTGTGGCCTATAGTAATTTAGTCGGTTCCGGTTTCAAGTCTGGCTGTTTTATTATTTGTGTTTCCATACACACCCACGACAGAAATATTATTTTGGGAAATTCTCGCAGTTATCTAAACACATCAATAACTTAGCTGTATATAAAAAAATATGTTCAGAAAAAACTCAGATCAAACTAGGCGGTATCAGTTTCCATGCGATACTATCCGTAAAAGTAAAGTTACAAGTACACGTAAAGTACTTTTATTGAAAATATTATATTATTAGTATTATTTGGTCTATGGCGGAGGCCTTTGTTCAGCAGTGGCTCCCTGTGGCTGATATGATGATGATTATAATTATATTATTGACCTAATATTATTGACATTCTCTAGTTTCCAAGTGTACCCTGTGTTCCATGGTAAAAACATATGAATTATGTATTTACATAACCTAAAGTATCATCATATATTTCTACTCAACCATCCATTTTTCCCCGCGTATATTTACATAAAAATTAATGAAGAATGTACACAAAATATGTTAGGAATTAATCGACCGTTCATATGTTCGACATTACCCACATGAATATCTCGCTATTTGTCGTCCCACACAAGAGGAAGAGTGAACTTAAGGAAATAGGTCAATGCGGCGCAGATTACGGGTTAGAAGCCACAGTATGTCCTATGAATGGCTACATCGGCTGAGTATAGCTGCTGCTAATAAAGATGTACAAAACTGTCAAATTTTCCCAATTGAAAATAAACCTTATTATGTTGTGTTAAAGTTAAAGATCTATCAAAGAAATTTGACAGATTGTGGTAGCTTGACCTGCTGGCGTCTGTACATACAGTACCAATAAATAATTGACATAATAGCCCGTCGATAAAATTTAAACGGTACACACAATTATCGATCGTATTGCCTCCTCGATAAGCTGATGACACATCTAATTAATTATATTAATGATACAAGGCAACACTGACATTTTAGATATCTAAATTCTGATAAAAAACACCACTTCACTAATTACTAGCGTTTACCCGATCTGTTTGTCAATTAGCAATGTCATATGCGACCAAGTTCCGTTGATAAGGGGTCTAGTGCCCTTGCTATTATCTACAACCTACATGAATATATTAGCTAGACCATGTCATGTCATTTGCAAGGTTATATCGAAGAACATCGATATACCCTAAGCCTCAAACTTGATTTGCATGATTATCGTTTTGTTTGCAAAATGCGTCCCTCACACCGTAAAATTTATGACTCGATTTATTCCACCAGTTAAATTAGGTCTAAATTTAGCGATCCGTTTTCATGTAGGTAATAACATTCACTTATGTTATACACAATAAAAACACCCGTATAAACCGCCCATGAAATTGGTTTTTACATCAAATCGTATATTTGCATAATGTTGGTATTTCAGGTAGTAAACAGCTTTTTTATTTTCAGGACTGAAAGGACGGAAGATACGGTATCCAGCAGTGGGAACCTCACCAACAACGCGGTGCGTCACAAAATAGTAGTTTTAGGAGCTGCGAAAGTTGGGAAGTCGTCACTCATATCCCAGTTTCTATACAACACATTCTCACCTAAGTACAAGCGAACCATAGAGGAAATGCATCACGGGGACTTCAACGTGTCCGGCGTGAGACTAACACTGGATATATTAGATACGTCGGGGGCTTACGAGTTCCCCGCTATGAGGACATTGTCCATGCAGTCAGCAGACGCTTTCATACTAGTCTACGACATCACTGACGCCAACAGCTTTACTGAAGTGCGGACTTTGAGGGATCAAATCCATGAAACTAAAGATAGTACAGCCGTTCCTATTGTCGTGGTCGGCAATAAGGTGGACCTCGCTGAAACTGGCGCGAGACAGGTAAGCGAATCCATTTTTTTCTTTAAGGAGATTAAGTTTGTCTCTCATCCCACGACATTTGTAAAATGGTTTGTCTAGCGCACTGTTAACTATTCACGACGGATTCTTTACGTGATGTATTTTATGTTTTCATGTTCAATATTTGCCTCTGTTGTTTGATGAGTACGCCACATCTACATAGTTTAGTGTGATGAAGGTTGGATAACAAAGTGACGCGTGAAGCGGATCAAGCGGGTGTCACGTATCACATAACCCCGAGGGATGTTCAAATATTCAAAGAAATCGACTGAAACAATACAAAATCCTTTCACATATAAGTACTGCGAAGATATCCAAATAAAGAATTTTATTGAATAAAAGCCAAACCTTTTTGATATTCGTTTGAGAATGAATTCATAAATCAGTAGGTAGTCAGCAGTAGCCGCTATAATTGAAAGTCATGTGTAGGAATTCAGTGCCAATAGAAATTCGATTATGCTCACAAATCTTTTTAAACCGATCTCGATTTGACTGCGCATTTACTATGAAGTCGTTTCGAACGTGTTGAGGGCAAAATTAAATTTCCGCCTTGTCAGAAGTTGCAATATGTGGAGCGGAAGGTCACAGAAACACCGGTACGTCACTAGTCTACCGGATGTGATGAATCGACTGAAACGCTTCTCTTTTCGTTATGTAATGGTTCCCATTATAGGCCATGCAATCCTTCAAACATTTCTTCTCGTTTATCAGGTCAGTATTTCCTTGTGTTACATGCCATTTTCCCCGTTGTTCAGAATAATGAAATTGTAGAAACAAAATTATACGCTGTTTAATTCTGTTTTTTTTTAATTGCAGCAATACTAGGGTTACTATAATTTTGTTAATTCTTATCCATTGTTTTAGAAATTAAAATAATGAAGACTTATAATTAAATTTTCGAAAAATGTAAATAAACTACTGTCAGCTTAACATAATGTAAAATAATATAATATAGGTACAAAGCTTTATTAAGGACAAGTTAACTATTACAAAGTGATGAAACTGAAGCATTTAGCAACAAACAGTGAATTGTTAATGGTAGGTAACCAACAAAGGATTTATACTGTTTACAAAGTGATTAAGCTAACGTGAATTATGAATTTTAGTTCGAAACAGATAACTTGAATCCCGAAATAATGTAATGTACTATAATATCATTTATTAGTTATTGCATAGATCACGTAACTTTATAGATTAAAATTGTTGATCTGAACAATGGGGAAAACTGACAGTAATTATATGAAATAAACGGGAAGAAATTGTTCAGGAAATACATCCCTTTTAAGATTACCATCTTAAAATGACACAGATTTCGTCTGGGGTTTAGTAATCATCCATTATACCCATATACTGTCCCACTGCTGGTCACGGGTCTCCACTCAGATTGAGAGGGATTTAGCTATACCTAGTCCACCACGCTGGCCTAGTGCGGGTTGGTAGACTTCACTGAAATCTCTAAGGCGTGCAGGCTTCCTCACGATGTTTTCCTTCCTTTCCTTCACCGTTTAAGCGATTGATAATTAATTAGGTATTAATACGCACATGAATTCGAAAAGTTAGAGGTGCGTGCCTTGGATTCGAACTCGACACCTTTGACTTGTCAGTCCAATGGTCATGTCATTATGCTATCATTTCTCTAAATAGTAATGTTTTAACATTTTTTTTTTATTGGTTTGAAGGGCAATTTAGCCAGTGAAATTACTGGACAAAAACAGTGAATTTTGTATGTGTACTTCTCATAATATAGACTCGTGGCCTTTTCGATCTTGTTTGATATCAGTTATAAAAGGTAGGTAATTACTTTCTTGATTTAAAATTCATAAAAATTTTATCTAATAAAAACACTTTTTATGATCTCATTCTAAATGTTAAGTTATAAGTTTATTTTCCTGCGAGTTGTTATAGTTTTAATTTATTGCATTTAAATCTCATTAGACAGCAAAGGTCCCAGTAGTTGGTCACGGCAAGTATCTTAATTACAAGAACAAAGCATTGCTGCAACTCTACAAACTGAGAAAGCTTTTCAAAAGAATTTCTCTCTAGCGTCAGAGCAAATGCAACTTCATTTACCCTCCTGATACGATGCCAATTAAAAAATTAAGCACTGTGTGCAAAAACAAGAAATTTCTGGAAACATTTATTTTATTTTCTTCTCTTAATGAAATAAACCGTTCTTGAAGAAAAAATAAATTTTACAGTGTAGTTTTATAATTTGTTAAGAAATAATATTAAGAGTAATGCAGTGGTGTCATTGCATATATATTGAAATAATTGTCTTAATTATACATATATGCATATAATTATGATAATTCCTATACTGTTTTATTCTTTGTTTTGCGGCTATAGTATCACTGCGACCGTAGTCGGTCTATTGCTCCCTAGAGTGGCACTTAAAAAGAAATTAAATAATTGGCTACAAACACTAAATTACAACAACACAGAAAACTTATTGTTGACTCAATACAGGTCCCGTTAAACCCCATTCTAGCCTCATTAGCTTATCGCTCGCTACCATTGCCTACAAAGATAGGAATAACACATACACCTCAGACACGCACACATACACACACAAACTCAGACACGAACACACACTCACAAACACACACACACCCTCACACACCTCTACACACACTACACTACTCCACTTATAAAATTTTTCGTTTTGTTTTATTTCCTTTAAATAATTTATTTGTCCGTTTACCTATGCCATATAACGAACCAGTTGTATATTTACAAAATGGCATGTATGTACCATAATGCGTTAAAGGAACATCAAATAAAGGGCTGGGCCCAGCATCTTTAACACAAGTTGTCTCGGCAACTTAGCAAGGGTGCTGGTGTAGCCACGATATTGTTAATTTACTATAAATGTATGTACTACCATATATCTATTGTAAAATGTAAAACTTGATGCAAATAAATTATTATTATTATTATTGGAATCGCCATTCTTTGAGTTAGAGTTCACCGCTGAACCTTGTGGCTCTAAACTTAGGATTCGCTTAGGGGTGAGCTCATCTAGGCTAACGATATATTTCCTTATATGAGCATTGCTGATGATTCCTACTCTTATTATTTCTTATTTATTTATCTTCTTATTTTATTTTTTAAAATATCTTAATATATTTTTAAATATCTTTACAAAAAACACACACATAAAAACATTTAAAAATATAAAAAATAGACTACCGATATCGGGAACAGGGTCCAAGCTACCGGCTCCAGAGAAAGGATCCTCCTCACAATGCGTGCCGTGTCCAGGAGTACCGCTTTCTGTATCAAGCCCTCGATCCAGTCGTTTATCTCTTATTATTGTTACATAATTATGCTTATTCACATTTTTATTAGGGTTTAATCATTATAATTAACTTGCTATAGAGCGGTAACTATCAAGCTGAACGGCTAGCTACAACTCGGCAGTATTATCAACTCGGTTCACAACGTGTTTTCATAAGCTCTGTTACAAAGCCGGCTTGACCTAGGTACACGTATACTCATAGTAGCAGATAAACTCTGTAGCTCTCAACTCTGTTGGTAATTTAAACACTGTGTTCAAATTGAAATAATCCACGGTCTCTCAGCAGATACATCAGCAAAAAAAACTATGTGAGGCTGAGCGAAATCGGCTTAACTTTAGCTTAGCAATGATTTTTCTAGCTGTATTTGCTCATAATAAGTATTATACACTTTATATACCTGTAAAGTGTAAAACCTTAAATTATTAATAGTAGTATTTATTAATTGTAAACTGGGCACTATACACACTACTGAGCACGATATACTAGCGTACATGTATATTTTATAAGCCGCGTGACGAAGTTTTTTTTTTTTTTTTTTTATGGGATAGGTGGCAATCGAGCAGACGGATCGCCTGATGGTAAGCGATTTCCGCCGCCCATGGACACCCGCAACACCAGAGGAGTCACAAGCGCGTTGCCGGCCTTTAAAAGGGAGTACGCTCTTTTCTTGAAGGTTTGAAGGTCATATTGGTCCGGAAATACTGCAGGCGACAGTTCATTCCACAGTTTAGTTGTGCGAGGCAGAAAGTTTCTAGAGAAACGCACAGTAGTGGACTGCCAACCATCTAGATGATGTGGATGGAACTGCTGTCGCGTGGAACGATGGCGGAAAGTAGCAGCAGGGATCAATCCGAACAATTCCTCGGAGCATTCCCCATAGTACATGCGATAGAAGATGCATAGCGAGGCCACATCTCTACGCAGCGCCAAGGGGTCTAGCCGGTTTGAAATATCTTGGCAGTCGACGATTCGAATCGCTCTCCGTTGGATGCGGTCCAGAGGGAGAAGTTGGTACTGGGGTGCCCCTGCCCAGAGATGCGAACAGTATTCCATATGGGGCCGGACCTGCGCCTTATAAAGTAGTAGGCGGTGGGCCGGAGTGAAATACCGTCTCGATCTACTGAGCACGCCAAGCTTCTTTGAGGCTAATTTAGCCTTGCCCTCTAAATGACCGCGGAATTGGACTTCATTCGATATGTCGACACCAAGTATTCCAATACTGGTTGAGGCAGTTAAGGGGATGCTCTCAAAACGAGGTGAAATGACCAACGGCAGTTTTTTGGCGGTGAATACGCAAGCTTGCGTCTTTGTGGGATTAAATTTGACCAAATTAAGTATGCCCCACTCTGAGACTTTTTCTAAAATGGTCTCAATTTCAGACACAAGTTTGTTTCGGCTCTCGATGACGTTTTCCCGAGAAATGTTAGCGCGGCCGGTATAGAAAGTATCGCCTGTGCTGTCATCCGCATAACAATGAATGCCGCAGGTTTGCAACAGGTCATTGATATGGAGGAGGAATAGAGTAGGCGATAGTACACAGCCTTGAGGGACACCAGCATTTATAAACATAGAGGCAGAAGAAGAAGTTAGTCTGTCTTCCCGGAACGTGTCTCTGTGTTCCTGCGATAGCTGTGTCCGGAACACTGTGCACAATAGCCCCCGGCGTCCGCTGACTCGCCAATATCCGCCGCGCACTGTGCACTAACATAACCTTGTTTTATTGAAAAGCAAAAAGATACTTTAATGGAGATTCGATGCCAAATGACTACGATTTATTGGCGAATACCTACTACACCTAACTCTTTGTTTATTTCGTTATTTATGGCACAGAAACGAAGAAACTATGCCTAAACTTTAGTAAAATCCTCATACTGTTCTCAAGTCTCATTATTGATACAACTTGCCAGATCCCGGGAGTTGAGTAACTCCTGCGTAGTTTCTGCACATATATTTGGAGAATACTTTAAACTTAACTTATAAAACAAAACTTAGCGTAATAAATCTGTTCGAAAGTCATTTGGGTTAACTAAAACAGAAGTTGATTTTCCGAAAAAGATATACTAATTACGACACGTCAAACTTTCTGTTAATCACCTCAAATAAACACCCTTTAGTACGTGTTTCTCATTAAAGAATCTTATGTAATTTTCACTTGTTATTATTTTTTAGGTAATCTTCGTTATCTTAGAATTAATTTATATTTTTTTATACAACATATATACCATCACGCCTGTACTCCCTGAAGAGTTAGGCATGCCTACTAATTGTACACCCACTGTTAGCCGGTATGTTTAGGTCCCATGTAATAGGGGGCGAGTCATTGCCATTAATCGGGCACAAATCTAAACTCAGAGCTACTGGCGAGATTTTTAAAACCCAATAACGCCGCTCGATCTGGGCGTCGAACCCAGGACCACTAGCGTACAAGTCACGCTTAGGACCAATAGGCTAATGAGGCAATTATAATTTTTTAAAATTCTATATAATGTACCGACAGCTTGTTCTATGAATTCATCACAAAAAATCCATATATTGAATATGGAACGTTCGCATTTTTCCGAGACTATCTCTCGCTGAAACTTCAACCAAAAGAGCCTCGAGAGTCGTTGATGCAGCGGTATTGCGACTTCAATATATTCCACGGAGGTAGAATACTTATGAAAAGTTTAAGAATGAACAATTTCATCATTTCTATCAACGAGAACATAGTTTTCCTAGATAATGTATTAAGTAAAAACGTGTTACATTTGTTAAATGATATTCATAATGACATGAATAATCTTTTAAAGACACTTTTACAAGTCAATATTAAACATTGTTTAAAGCTAGGCTCCGGCATTTCCTAACTGACGACCTCTGAGAAGAAACGCCGAAACAAACTCAGAGAATCATAATCTCTTTTAATATCCAGACATAGAATAGTAACAAATATGTGTCTTACAATGTAGGGCAAAGTGTTGAAACGTGTTGCAGTTGAAGGTAATAATAGCACGTGTGCAACTAAGGTAATTGATACACGTCACCGGTCGACCCGCGCGGGGCAACAGTGTCGCACAGTCGAGCGGATCAAAATCTTGTACCATCTGGGTAATCCGTCACATCACGTAACGTACCGCTATCGGTAACGCTAGTTCGCACGGAGGCATAGTGTCGTGTATCAGGAGATCGAATCGATCTCCCACGGCGCTCTGTAAAACCACCTAATTCGAATCTCTATTACAGGTGGAATTCCACACGACTGAGTCAGTGGTGACGGTGGACTGGGAGAACGGGTTCGTGGAAGCGTCGGCCAAAGAGAATGTGAACGTGTCTCAGATCTTCAAGGAGTTGTTGGTGCAGGCGAAGGTGAAGTACAACCTGTCGCCTGCGCTGCGCCGGCGGCGGCGGCAATCACTGCCCACTGGCCCGCAAGGCCCACCCGGCTCCAGTCCCACGCCACCCGCCAACCAACCCCACGTACCTTCGCCTGCCCAACTCGCTCATCTACAACAAATCCGCGAGCGACATAACAGTAAACGCAACTCCTGCATCATCTCCTAGATCCACTCGTATCTATTGTGGTTTCACTGTTAGTTAAGGATCACGGGTAACTTTCGAATTTTCTATACGTACCGAGACAACTTATTAATAAAAAAACTATTCTAAGTGGACTTTGTATTAAATGTTCATTAATCGCTCACGTTGCTCATTCCTTCTGAATAACCAGCTGATAGTCAGCCTCTTAACTGTATAATAGTTTTTCTAACCTAACCTAATTATATTTACAACAATCTTAATAGATAATAAACTTGAATAACATAATATTAAGTTATAACTTTGAGATTAATCAAATTTGAGAATTAAAGCAAGTTCCAAAAACAAATTTATTATTCTATTCTTGTCACATGACAGATGCCAAGTGACGTCACAAGCATACGTCATGTGCACTGCTAACCCTACACAGTTCATCATTCCTCTAATTAACGTGATATACTTTTCCATTAAGATTGGTCCATTCTTTCCTGATATTTCTACTTTATATGTGTGTATCTAGATAAGTAGTGGGAATAACGCCAACATACAATATACCCAGGGGCTTAGACAAGGTGTAATCTAAAGTTCGAATCGTCGAACACATTGTACACAAAATGTATGGAAATGACATTTTATGATCGTCCGATTTGTCGAAAGCCAAAAAATGACATTTCCATAAATTCTGTTTCGATTCGAACATAAGATTTTACATGTCTACAGCTACTGTAAAGTTAAGGTTCTAGTGTAACAGAGTGACAATGTAGGGAAAAGTGATAATGTATAAGTGACGGCTATTCGTGACTGGTTACTTTAGGATAAAGTTATTCTTACTTATAGGTGACGTAGCGTTGTGTAAAGGAAACGGCATAAAACGACTGAGTGTTCCACAATATATCAAACAAACATAATAAGTGTTGGCATTGGTTTGTCTATCTTAATAAATTGTGAGAGTAAGGCTAAAATGATCTCGTTACACAAATTAATGCTGAAAAGGAGAAAGTCTTGATAAGGGTGTGTAAGGGCTATCCGATTACTTGATACAATAATAAGTAATAAATACATACAGATATATTTATTTACTTACTTACTTGACCAAGAAAGTAAGTCACCACTAATAAAACACCTTGAATTCAATGATAAATTGGAAAGGCCGTCATATTGGCAAGTACTTGTAGCTGGTCAAATGAAATTTCATACAGTGGTAATTGTCTTCATAAAGTGGCTATTTTCTTGGCTATTGTACCTCACACATTCTGCTTGCCAAACCAGTATTAATGAATCCATGGATATGATATCAATGTGTAAAACTATTCAAATTGTATTAAAATAACTTGAATAATAAGTTGCAATTGTTTAAATACTATACCATTTTGCGACTTAAACTAAACATTATATTCAAGAAGTAACTTTATCGTAACTTTAACATTAAGACAAATGTTTCTCTTTCCAGTTATTGTGTTAGTCTGACTATTAAGTAACTTATCTACAGAAAATAAATGTATGTAAAGTTTAATATACAGTTTTAATTATAATTGTAATAACTACCAATAATGTTATTAAGAATTAAGACACGTCTACATTATTATAAAGCATCCATAAGCATCCATTTCAAAACCCAAAATATATAAGAAAAATAATAACTTGTAAACCAAAACATATATGCAGAAATTGACGATTCAATCAATTATGTTTCTATCGTAATATTATAATTATATACTTAAACTGTTAATATTATTAATAGTTTGTTTAAAGACTGGGGCTAGCCCTAATTCAGTATCAGTATGTACTACATAACTATTGTACAGACGCCCGCAGGTCAAGCTATCCAAAACCGTTAAATTTTCCCAATTGAATATGAGCCGTATTGTGTTGTATTATAATTAAAAACCCATCAAAGAAATTTGACAGATTGGGACAGCTTGATGTGCTGGCCTCTGTACTTAAGGTGGGATTAGGGTTGGGTATAGTACCAAAAATATGTGTCGTCGGAATAAAGTGTAGCTTTATCATTGAATAAATCTATTATAGGATAGGTATTATCCTCAAGCTAACACCTAGAACAATAGCATCAAATCTGTCGGAGCGTTAAAGTTGAACCGAAGCGAAGGTGCAACCCTAATCTCTCCGTAATCTCCCGTGAGTAGCAATTAATTATTTAGGTAACACTTAATTTTCTTGAAGTAATTATTTAGGTACTATGACTATAGTCTTTCTTTGCTCCGTTTTTTGTGCCCCATTATTTTTTATTTGCACACTTAAGTACTTAGTAGTTTATCCAAATTATAAGTAATTGTTTCACAGGAGGATTGCACCTAATTATGTATCTACTTTAATATTTCATATTATATTAATGTGCCTTTTTTAAAAAGTAATCTTCTTAGTAGAAATTATAGGTTTCGTTCAATGAATTTAAATTATTTCTTGTGTAGCTGTCTTTTAGATTTTCGCTCCAGAATATAAAAATGTGTTCGCTTCCTTTCATTGCGTTTTAAATACGTAGTTTTAATGTTAGTTTATTAGAAAAATATAGAAATAAATCTATATTTATTATTAAATTTGAATAATATTAGGTAACATTTCAAAAAATATAAATGGTCTATCAATGTTTGTACTTTTACGTACTTTTAGGTGCGACTGCGCACATTTACTTATGAAAATTAAAAAATAGCGAAATATATCTAAGATTTTTTATGATCCTTTGTATAATAAATATAACGGAGTTGTTCGTGAACTTAGCACAGAAGGATTTGACATGTGTAGTGTGTGTATAAATGTTAATTTTCCACTCAATTAAATCTTCGCGTATATTTATCTATAGTAAATTACTTTTAATGTTTATATATATGTTTCAGATACTTACAGGTATTTACTTCAAAATTTGTACCGATGTAATAAATTATCTCTGAATAAAGGTAACTGACTTCTAAAGCGTTGTCATTTTAATTCTCATCACTACTAAGTTTGCGTGTTTTCCTGGACAGTGTCATGAAAAACAAAAATATTTTCCTCAACTAATAATAAAATTAGAAAGTCAGTTTAACTTTATAATTTAGTTTGTAAGGGACAAAGTGAGATGGCCGAGTCCACAGTGCGTTACTAAAAGAATTATTTCCAAGAAAGGCAATACAATTATTGAGCTATTATTTTTCAGCAGTTCTATAGAAATATGGATGGTAAGTTAAAACAGCTAAAAGTATATTAGCAAAGGGGAGAAAGAGGAGAAGGGGGAAGGGGAGAAAGTCTAATAGGAAGAAAGAAAGAATAATAACTTTATTTTATGTATTATACAAGCTCAGAACTCAGGTAGGTATTAATTACATAAAATTAAATTCTCTTAAAAAAAAAAAACTTTAAAACCCAATCCCAACCTAACCACATTCGCATTAAAACCAACACGTCAATATAGTCTCTCCAATGCAATTTATTATATTATTATGTCTCATACTGTTTACCTAGATAAGAGAGGTACAGTGCAGCGTATGATCGAAATACTTAAAAGATAGTTCGTGCAGTGCACGCGCATTGCACTTAGCGAAAGAGTGCGTAGAAAGTGTTAGTGGCGTGCTGGCGGCACGCAGCGGGCGCGTCGCGGCACTTGTTGCGCAGCGCGCGGATCGATACCTCCCCCTCCACCCGCCGCGCCCACCTACCTGCTCCTCACACCTCCCATCCCAACACAGACACTTTCCATTCAACGCCAAAACCATCCTCACACCCTTTGTCATCAATACTACGTAGAAAAAAGGCTGAAATGCAGAATTTATCTTCTTATTTCCACGAAAAGCGGTCTGCCCCAGTAAAAATTTTGAGTTACTCAGTTTTCAAGTTGTGTTAACTGCCACTGACAGTTTTATATTTTTCATAAATCTCCGCCGGGAGGCGATTACGGTCCAAGGGCTTTCGCTTTGCATTAATTATTAAAGAAGACGATTATTCGATGTGTTAAGTATCTACATCATAGTTTGGGCATCAACAGGTGCCTACATTAACTTTTAAATGTAGGTAACTATATGTGTAGAAAGATAGATTCTTTAACGTCTTTAAGCTACACTTCCGACGGGTTTACGTAGATGCTCCAATCTGAAACCTTTGCCGTAATACATATTTTCATGGTTTGTATATTATGATATATGTCTATACGAATTCATATACATCCGTGCATTAATCGCCTCATTATGAAACTCCGCACGAACTGCGGCTCACGCGTAATATCTGAACACATGTGCTACAGCCGATTAGTGCGCAAATCCGTAGCAAGGCGTAGCCTCGTAGCCGCGTAGCCGCGTAGGCCCCCGTACAATGCCTTCCATTCCGATTCATTAAACCCTACCGTTCAATACAACCACGCTACTACCAATAATCAAATGCAAAATATTATTTAATTTAATATATTGCAGCTCCACAAAACATATAATATAACGAAACTGTATGCTTCCAACTCTTTTAATAAACTCGTATGCATATTGAACAGCGTGCTTTGTGGTGGACGACAATACCGTTGTTACTTGTTCGCTCTACTCTTACTATTTATAAATTTCATTTAATATTTTATTTTTCTATATAATTTATGGCTAGAGGGGCCCGTGGCTAAATACTTAATAGCAATAATAAAATGTATTTATAGCCACAAAATTATAACAGATTGGAGGTCCAAATTTAAAGTTCTGATGGTACTTAAAATAGGATAATCTGCGCTATTAGTATCAGCAACCTTGCAGTGTCGCAATGAAAATAACCTTTCATAGGTACAGATGCCAGCAGGTCAAGCTATTCAAAACTGTCACATTTTCCTAATTGAATATGAACCTTAAAGTTGAAAGTTTATCAAATAAATTTGACATATTTGGGTAGCTTGATGTGTTGAACTCTGTACGTATAATAATGAATTATTGAAAGTTAATTAAAAATATGAGAAAGATTAAAAAAGAATAATAAGTAAGTACCTACGCTGATCAACTTATTTTAAAAGTTAGTCAGTTTGTGGATTCAACCATTTTTAAGTCGAGACCCCTCTGTGCCTTGGAGAACACGATCCTGGTTGTCATATGAACATATATAATCATCAACCCATATACTGTCCCACTGCTGGGCACGGGACTCCTCTCACAATGTGAGGCATTAGACTATACTCCACCACGCTGGCCTAGTGTGGGTTGGCAGACTTCACACACCGTCGAGAAAAATCTCTAAGGCATGCAGGTTTCCTCACGATGTTTTCCTTCACCGTTTAACCGAGTAATAATTAATTATTAATACGCACATGAATTCTAAAAGTCAGAGGTGCGTGCCTTTGAGTCAAACTAAAGACCTTCGACTTGTCAGTCACTAAGCTATCACGCTTATATACGGTGGTGTTCGTCATAAGACAATAATCGATAGTGGTAGGTGGTGGTCAGAAGCTAAAACAGCCTGACAACCAGTATATCGATGGATGTACTGGTTGTCAGGCTGTTTTAGCTTCTTCCACAACCCAATTTCTGGTCAATACCGATGGGTATTGACCAGAAATTGGGTTGTGGAAGTCTGATATTCTGACGCAGTTAGACTAAAACCCGACCCCAACATGATTGAGGAAATAATTTAATAAATTTATCTCTGCCAAGGAACATTGTTAGAATTGTGACAAGTTAAATAAGTCTGTTGATTGATTCTACAAACCAGTCACTTTCACGAAACGCTTTCAATCTTCAGAACGCTTCTGTGAAGTTGAAAATTTCAATTCAGGAACTAGGTAATTGTGTAAATCTCATTCATACAACATAATACAGGTGGTTCTAAATTTCAATAGCGATTCATAGGTAGGTACTAGTGGTCTCTTTTTTAGTATTTAAAAAACCAATTAACTCACATTAAGCAGATATGTTTGACATTGACAGCTCGAACGTAAACAATGAATATTTTATTTTATTGAATTTAAGGAATTTGTAACATTTATTATACAAACATTTTAGCTTCCTGCACTCCTTCTCCATGTAATTTTTAAATATGCGAAATCTCACACTCCTCCGTACGCGCAATATTCTTAAAATGGGGTACAAAGTTCGCAAAACGCTTCACGTATTAATATATAGATATTACTATCTTTCACAAAGGTAGCACCGATTGTTTATAGCAAATATTCACTACAAAAATCAAAGGAAATTACCGAGAAACAGACCCAAAGTTATAAATAATGGCTCTTTAGACGTGTACCTCAAAGTTTTGTATTGGCAAAACAAAGTTCAATATTGAACAGAAACTGTGGTAGGTATTTATTTACTAGCTTTTTTTAATTAAATGGCCCTTGTCAGCGGGGTGCCGGCAACTTTTCACCAGCGGCTGGCACAACACTAAAACGTTGTAAACAGATCCTGCCGTATCAATTAACGCCGCCATCATTTCTAGCAAATGACGTTTATATTTATTAATTTAATAAAAATACAAAAGATATATTTTACGAGACAGCGTAATCCTTCACATAAAACTCTAGATGGGTCAACTTGGAGGTCGGTGACTCATAAAATACAAATACTAAATTAAGTTTGGATAATGTTGAGCCATATTTTTTTTAACGTGTATATCTTTGTAAAAAGTTCACAGTAATGAGTGTAAATGCATATATTTTTTTAATAATTTCAAAGAAGTGAATGAATAAAGTTATAAATAATGCCTAAACGAAAATTTTCGTGTAGGCATTATTATATGATGTCGGTAAGTATATTTTATCGACAACAAGAGCGATATAAATTACATCAAATGAATGTTGAACATGCTCGCACTAAAGCGTAGGCTCCAGTTAAACGATTTTCATTCTATTGAATTATGTTTGGATATCACAAACTGGAGCGAGATTCAAAATGTTTTAAGATAATGATACAAAATAGATACGTGGGTGATGTTTCATTATACTGTTAAAGAATATTTATTTTCTTATAAGACCACGTAAATAATTTACAGAGAGAATACCTCTCACTGTAAATACTTTTTTAAATATTGGGAAGAACATTTTTATACACTGCCGTCAAGTCCCAAACTAAGCAGGTCTCTACTATGGGTACTAGACAATGGATAAAATACTAATAAATACGTTGATTTCATTTCGGTAAGAGCCGGACA
The DNA here is from genome assembly GCA_964056405.1 of Acronicta alni. Classification (NCBI taxonomy): domain Eukaryota; kingdom Metazoa; phylum Arthropoda; class Insecta; order Lepidoptera; family Noctuidae; genus Acronicta; species Acronicta alni. The sequence goes on from OZ043918.1 coordinate 12,258,297, forward strand.
TAATAGGTAGCATTCATACGTAAATATATACTACTGGTAATTAGAGGCATTCCCGCAAGGAGGTGATACAGGGACCCAAATCCAAAAAAAAATTAGGTTTCCGACACTTTCGGAGATATTCACTTGCTAATATGTAAATGAACTCATGGCATAGCTATTAGGCTATTATAAGCTCCAAAAATTGTATGTATGACAAGATGTATGAATGTGGTCGAAGCGAAAGAAGTATGCAAGAATCGTAGCAAGTGGCGTTCTTTAGTTTCTGCCTACCCCTATGGGAAAAGGCGTGAGTGTATGTATGTATGTATGTAAATTGTATGTAGTATACTAAGCCAGTTAAATGTCAAAAAATATTTAAATTCTACTATTTGGTAATTAATGGGATTAGGTCGTGAAACTTTTTCACGACCTAATCCCACCTTCCACTTTCCTTGTCATCTTTGCGAGTTAATGGTGATCAAAGTTGTAAATAGTAATTAGAACATTTGCCATTTTTTATGGACGATATGTAACGAAATATTATACCTACTTATATTAATTAGAGTCTGAAAGCCAAAGACATCAATTACAATATTTTAAGTGACTAAACAACTCAAATACCTACAATTGAGATGCAGTATTGTGGCTGGATAATAACAAAATAATAATTAATAAAGAAAAGAAATAAAAACTCATTGTGTTCTTCATTGTTATTGGATATTGCTAAAGCTGTCTCGGAATTTAAAAAATGTTGCTACTAAAATGTTGAAGCGTACAAATTACACAAAGAGATCATCAACTGAAACGTTTTTTTTTTTTAATTAATGGCCTCCTTACTTTGGGGTTTCGTTGAAACCAGTCGTTAAGTTCACCCTCAAAGGAGTTTCTTTTCAACAATGTCGGCAACTATTCTTTATTATTCTTTCCCCTCCAATTAATTCTAAATGTAAAATAGCAATAAGACGAAATTTCTAAATATTAAATATTCCAATTGCGACTTTTCACGTCTTCAATAGAGTTAATTGTTCTTTTTCTTTTAATTTAGTTCTCTTCTAAATTCGCTAAGCTTCTAAAATAAGCTTCTAATCTTTTATAAATTGAAAGAAAAATTATCATTTAATATAATATATAAAAACTTTAAACTTGTATCTTTTGTGCAATTAGACCAGAGAGAAAACTTCATTAAAATAATGTTAAAGATGCATGTGGATGCATCTTTAACATTATTTTAATAGTGTGGTGTGGACCACAGTTAACTTTTGTGGAGCAACACCTGTGCAACACGGTAACATTTGGTAACTATCTGTAACTTTTATGACTACTAGTTACTATTTGTTGAATGTTACTATTTGTCGAATGTTACTATTTGTTGAATGTTACTATTTGTTGAATGTTACTCACCGCGTCCATACCGCTAATAACATAAATTAACAAAATTAACAAAGATTATATCTTTCAGCTTTAAGCGAGTTGCACAGCATGTATGTTCTATGTTCTTTTTAGTCGTTTCATGTAAAATACTGATATTTAGCCGCATCTGGTTAGACTGGAAGTCAACCCTCAATTCTATTAATTATTTATGTTTATTTGTTTTTAATATATGTAAAATGAGCTTTAAAATAAAAATTTATAACAAAAATCATTTTACACAGCACCATCTAAGCAGAGCTTGTACTATGGGTACTAGACAATGGATATAATGGGTCCATATCGGCTCACCTAAAGTTCTTTACCCGAAATCATGTTCATCCTAACGATTTGTAATCCGAATGATCACTCTTCCTAAAATTTTTCATCCTAACGATTTGTAATCCGAATGATCACTCTTCCTAAAATTTTTCATCCTAAAGTTATCATTCATACTATTTGTAGTGCTACCGGCGATGTTCATAACACTCATGTTTCCGAAAATTGTAATTAATAATATAATTAATGTAAATATATTAAATATACTCCTACTGTTTTTTATCATAACGATTTTATCCCTAAACATAATTACCAATGATTCAAGGTCGTTTCACAGATTTTTGTCTTAAATGAATGAAATTCATAAAACACAACTCATTTACGGTTATGTTTATGGCCTGGGAGTTTATACTGCGGTTTTAACCGTACCTAAACCAATAACTATAGGACCGATTCGGTTCTGGCACTTCGCCGGCCGCTACCGCGGCGTTCGTTCGTTTCTGGAACTTGACTGAATGACTGGAGCGGGACTCTGGCTTCGCTCGCTCGGCTCGTGCGTTATGGTCACAAAAAAGATTATGACTTTGAATAATAGTGTAAAAGATGGTTATGTTGAGAAAATATAGGAAAACAAATAAACTTATAGTAGATGTTTATTGTTACTGACATTATGAAGTTAAATGCTTCGGAATTATGAACATTAGAGACAGAGTAGTTAGGAATTGTGATTGTTAGGATGAAAAATGTTAGGAAGAACATTTTCGGATTTCCAATATCGGAGTTGAAAATTTAAATGAACTTTGGCACACCCGGATATAATACTTATATTATTATTATTTCTAAATACAAACCTACTTAAAATATCTAAAAAATGCCTAGACAAACACAAACACTTACGTTGATCACATAAATATTTATGTCATGTAGGAATCGAATACACAACCCCGTAATCAGCAGTTTCTTACTCGAGCCACTAGCTCATGAAGGTCGCCAATATAATATTTCAATTGCTTCCGTGCAGCCTTTCATTTATCCTCAGCTCTTCCGAGTTTACATCATTTCTCAAACGATCGGGGGGAGTTGTCAGTTTGATCATTCAATTTCTCACCGCCTGGCTCTGACATAAACCGCACCGCTTATTCACCCCCTTCCCCCCACCATCTGCAGCATCCTCCCATAGCAAACTCTTCTAGTTCGCCAACCTCACCTATTAAGGTAACTTAAGAAGAATAGGCGTGAAAAATCTTTATTTTTTTATACTACTAAGGTGGCAAAAAAGCATACGGCCCACCCGATGGCAAGCGGTGACCTATAAAACCTGCAACACCAGGGGTATCATTTGCGCGTTGCCAACCCCGTAGAACGAAAGAGGAAACGGGTTGGCAGTATAAAGGTCAAAGTCCCACTTCCTCTTTCTCTTACTTAAACAATTAAAGTTCATACTATAGTGAAAAGTTTAAGCGGTAGTCGTTTGTTTTTAGTTCAGGGCAAATTGCCTATGGTGCGCTAGATGACCACTTAGGTATGTATCGTTACTAATGGAGACCACAAGGGTACGACTCAGTTCCTCCATTAAGGAACTTAATAAAAAAACATAACATACAGTTTTCCTTTCACAAAATATCTAACTTTAAATAAAACTAAAATAGTTCAAAATAACTTCTTAACGATGACGACGTCTATGGTCTAGTGGTTAGAGTGTCGGACTGCTGATCATGGGGTCGTGGGCTCGACTCCCACAGGACAAAAATATTTATGTGATAAACAAAAGTGTTTGTGTTTGTCTGGGTGTTTCTTATGTATTACTAGCTGCCCCCGCAAACGTTGTTTTGCCATAAAAAAAAAAAAAAAAATTTAGGGGTATGAAAAATAGATGTTGGCCTATTCTCAGACCTCCCCGATAAGCACAAAAAATTTCATCAAAATCGGTCAAGCCGTTTCGGAGGAGTATGGCAACGAAAACTGTGACACGGGAATTTTATATATTAGATTAGTATGTATTTACAAAAAAAAAGTATATAAATAGGTACCTAAGTATTATATCCATTGTCAGTTGTTAGTTAGTACCCATAGTACAAGCTCTGGTTAGTTTGGGACTAGACGGTGCTGAAAAATTATTATTTATCAAAGGCAGTTTCTGCAGCTTGCGATGCCACTCAGCGAGCGTCGTCCCTTAGGTAATTCTCATATTTTATCCACACATAAACCTAAACAAATTGTTATTGCAAAGAAAAAGAGGTGCATTAACCGCCCACTCGAAAGCCCCGTAATACTAACAAAAAAACAAAATATTAGCTACCTACTCGTGTTTCATCAAAGAGCAGTTTCAACTTTTTCCCCGTTTTGTAAAGGTCCAATTCATTGACCAAAAGGCCATGAATTACTCGAAAAATCATGTAACTTCACAAATCAAGCTCCCGCCTCTCCTGATTGGTTCACAAAAAGTTTTCCGGCTGACGAGAGAGCAATACAAAGATCAAACAACGTGTATTGGGTCAATTTATTTGTTGTCCTTTGCTCTCTGGCGTAGAAATGCGAGATGGAAACGTCAAAGCGTTTGCGTTCACGAATTCACGCATCGTGTGTAATTAGCTGAGCTGTCACAAAGTCGGACTGTTGAAGGAGCCTGTCAGCGATGAACCTGTCGAGGCTTCGATATATATGATAAAGGAAATCAAGTGCAGTTTTAAATTGGAGATTGACATACCCTTTTTGTTTTTATTGCCTGCAGTAGCAGACGATCAAGCGGCCCACCTGATGGTAAGTGGTTACCGCCGCCCATGAACATCAGCAACGTCGGGGACAGAGCTGCGCCGCCGCCTACTGTGTGTGGTAGAGAGGTCTTTTAGGCCTCGTTTGAAGAAGGACATGTCATAACGCAAGGGAAACACCGCAGCAGGTAGTTCATTCCAGAACCTGTCGCTTCTCCTAGTGGTGATCGACCCATGAGATGTTTTTTATTTATTGTAGGTAATAAGATAGCCTGTCATGGTCGTGGCGAATTTCACGGATCCAATAGCCATGACTATAGGGCAAGTGAAAGCATGTACGGTTTTTAGTCGGTATGAGTCTGACATACTCTGCCGCCTCTCCAGGTGGAGTCCACGAGGATTTTCCGTCCTATAAAAAAAAGGTAATAAGGTAGCAAATAAGCTGATGGTAAGTGGCAGCTGCAGCCTATTGACAGCAACACCAGTAGTGTCACTGTCTTGTTGACATCTTGAGATGTCAGCACATAATTGTTTAGCGCGGAGTATTTGCCAAATTTTGAGGTCTCGAGTTCAAACCTCTGACTTTTCGAAATCATGTGCGTATTAATAATCAATTATCAATCGCTTAAACGGTGAAGGAAAACATCGTGAGGAAACCTGCATGTCTTAGAGATTTTTTCCTACCTGGAACGAAGAACAACATAGAAAATATCAGCTGTATCGGTCTATTGGTAATATAGGCCAACTAAGTAAGTAGTACTTGTAATTAATACGAACACTGTGTAGCTAATTTATAGCCACTGTCAAGCTTATTAGTTTTCAGTTTATTTGCATAGCTGGGCGAGTCTCGCATGATGACACGACTATTAATTATTTTTACTTTTTATATTATAAAATGTTCTAGAAACGAACGTGATCACTGGATATCAATTTTTAATAAAACTTATATTTAATTTTACCCAATCAGCGAGTTATTTTTTCGGTAAAAATATATATATTTAAACATATTTATATATAAGCAAGCTTAGCATAAATAGAAACGTTTATTGATTTTCAGAAACCAAAAAAAAAAAACTCAATCCGTAGACTCTCATAATCAATGTAAACAGGCCAATTTACAAGGAAATATTTTGAACTTCTTAAATTAAAAATGAATTTATGATCATCATTACCTCCCTCCACCGCATCCAAAAGGTATTGAGAGCAATTAGCAGTTAGGAGCTAAGTAAATAGTTTAGGAATGGCAAAAAAAATCGTTATCAGATGTAAGTAACATAGAATATTAAATATCTTAATTATTATATTAGATATCTTAATTGTGTCCTTAAAACTATTTCCCGGGTGAGAGGGTCAAATAGAGAGCATTAAACTATTTTAGTGGTACAAACAGATGTTAACATGCATGAACGAAAAGATAAGAAAAGGTTTGGATAATAAATTAAACGGTGATAACAATATAATGAAGGGGTACCAGCTTCCAAAATATCTTTAATCTTCGTATCAACCTACATGCACGTTGACCTTTACCTTTTTTATGTAGGAGCAAAGAAAATGTATGATATTTGTAGATTGATTACATATTCACCTTTGGCAATATGTGAGTATATAGAAGGAAAATCCTATTCTATTAGTTATAAATGTTGTGTAAGAAATATTCAACCTTAAGCCGATTTTTTTAGTTCAATTCCTCCTTTTTGGTACAATTGATGCTTTAATCAACTAACCTGGAGTTATTTCTGCACATGATGTCAAATTTTCATATTTTTTGACAACCTCTGTGGTCTAGCGGTTCGAGTGCTGGACTGCTGATCATGGGGTTGTGGGTTCGATTCTCACAGGACACAAATATTTGTGTGGATAAAACATGAGTATTTGTGTTTGTCTGGGTGTTTCTTATGTATTATAAGTATGTATTTATAAAAAAAAAAGTATATAAGTATTATATCCATTGTCTAGTACCCATAGTACAAGATCTGCTTAGTTTGGGACTAGATGGTGTAGTGTAAAATGTCCCAAAAAAAAAAAAAAAAACTGTACCGCATTATCCGTCTTAAGGTGAAGTCGTTTATTACTTTAGAAAATGCTACTACGTAAATCAATAGGTAATTATAACATAAACGCAAAAGTAACTCTTTCTGACTGGATTTCTTTAAAATTTGACAAAGAGAGATATGACACAGCTACATAATCTACTGTTACTCCAATTATCAGCTTGTCAATTGAGCAACCGGGAAGAACCTGACGTGGCAACTGGATTGACATGTTCTCCGACGAACAAAGGAGTCGCCATGATTGAAATTGACGTCTCAATTGGCACAGTGACTTGGAACGACAGCACAGGATAGGTAACTACGGTTCACGGGATCGAGGCCCGCACAGAATACATATTTACATAACCGACACATAGTTTTTTCCGTGCTAGGTGTTTCTGCATATGAGATTTGGGTACGAGGACCAATTCCGAGTTAGGGCGGCATTTGTGTATAACAGGACTGCAGTTGCACACTGCAGTCGTGTTAAACATATGGGGCCACAGTAAATTTTTTAATCAATCAATCAGCCCTTTAAATTGGCACAATAGGACAATATTAAATCGGCCCATTATCTACTGTACAGACTTTGTTAAAAGGCATCGAATCATAACGTAAATAATTCATTTGCTATGACCGTAATCTTAGTATTCTTAAACTAACTATTGTTACCTAACGGTTTTATCAACTTTAGTTGATATTTCTTTTGATGAGTGACCGAACTAACTTAACTACTGAGGCAAGGTATAAAATATCAACGGTAAAGCACCTCAAAAAAGCTGACTAGTAAAACACTATGATTCATACATGACTCATACATACATATGTCTTTATTCTACGCCAGCAACGCTACCTACCTAGTGTTCGTTGCCCTCTCACTTGTTGAGCGGTTGATAGGCCGCAATCGATAATCACTCCTGTCGCACGGGACGATTGCGGTGAGCCATTTGCACTAATTCCTCATTAATTATATTCCAATTTGTGTCTATATTTAGATTTCATAATGAGCTTTTTGTTATATGTTCTGGTTTACAGAGCGATGATTAAAAGTTCGGACACCGAATGGTAAAATATTTAATTGATTCTAAATTACTTAGCAAATTAATTTTTATTATATTCGGCTTTCATCATCATAATTTTATAGCCACTGGAGATTCACTGCTGTCTATGAGGTATTAACGCACGTTAAACATTTTCAAAGATATACATTTTTGCTAAAGAAATATTCCATATCAGGCAGGATTCGAACCTGTGTGCTTTAACACTTTAGCTTTACCTTTGCGTGTATGCTTTAGCTCTAAGCTACTGAGAGTGGTCTCGGTGGGAGAGAAATTCGACATTACAGGCAGTGGTGCCTGTAATGTCGAATTTCTCTCCCACATTCAACGTCTTTTAACAACTGTAAAGTGCGAGTAAGTCATATGGGTTAAGAACATAGTAATATTTCGTCAATAAATTTCGCTGAGGTCACCTAAAATATGCATAGACGTAGAATGCGAAACGGAACATCAAAAGTTCGAATCCTGCCTGAGATCAATATTTTCTTTGGCTAACATTTTTATCTTTACTTTGGAAATTCATAACACAATTTCTAACAATGCGTGTCCTCAGAAATGCGGGTTCCGGAACAAGTAAAACTTAATGCGTCGGTGTCGTCACACCAAGCGGCTGCCAACTTGGAGGAAAAAATATCGCATTGTCATATAAAAGTTTAGAAACATTTCTGAACAAAAGTCCTACAAATTCACGAGAACAAGAACTGCAATCTAAATTAGTAGCGACCCACAAGTTTGTAAAGCCATTCAAAGAGTTCTTTAGAAAAACTGTTATTTATGAAAGAAACCGTTTTATTATGAGCACGTACCCGTTCTAAATTATGCTTGGAACGTATGCTTATTTGCTACTTTAGTAGTAAGTATAAGTTTGTCACTTTTCTTTTTTCAAAAAAGAAAAGTGACAGCGACAGTGACAGCCGCAATTTAAATATTTTTTATTAAATTTTAATCTAAATATATTATGGTGTATTTCGATTCGCAATGTCATCAACTGTGAAATGCAATACGTGCAACATAGTGATCGATGAGTTGATGGCGTTCATTCAAAACAAACTATCTGTTTGTGACGAAATAACTCTAATAAAAATTTGTGTATCATCGTTTAGTAGTGATGAAATCAAGCGATCTAAGTCGTTACTTTTTGAATCGGTGCCTACTAAAAAACGTAAAATTTTGCGTATTAAACGTGGAAAAGAAAGCCGAGATCTTGAAGATATAATATCGCTTTTTAAAGGAACAGATCCTGATGTGACCCCGGTATTTGTAGCCAGGGATCTTGAAAAACTACCGCCTCTAACGTTCGATCATCTCGATGTCACAAAGATTCTAAAAGATTTGGTTATCCTGCAAACGGAACTAAAGGACGTCAAAACCAGATTTGTTACACAAGAACAATTAGATGAAATGAAAGTGGAGATGAGAAAAATGATATCTGCATCGGATTACTCGTCTCCAAATCATTATCGAAATGAAACAATAAATACAAGTTTCAGTGAACACCAGGTTAGTCGCCCCATTGAAATATCGAATCCCGATGTAAATACGACTAATGATAAAGTTAACGTATCGAACTTATCATCACCGACGAAAAATAGCAGCAAATTTATTGAAGTGTACCCACAATTAACGCAACAGCCAACCAGCAGTGACGCAATTCGTCATGAGTCGGAAGCGGTGAGCGGGACTACGGCGAGTGTCGGGGCGACCGAGCCCCTGTTGACTGACGACAGCCGCAGAGCCGGCGGGGCACAGGCTCGCACAACTGAGACGCTTACGTCAGACCGTACGACCGATTCTCAAATGTTCAATCCTCCTACAGGATTGACGCTGGCGCCGTCGGTAACTACCATATCGAGCGAAAAGTCGAGTAATTATACACTATGCGCTGAATATTTTCAAGACGATGTGTTTACAGATAAGCCACTAAACGGAGTGGATGACTGGCAGCGCGTAACACGAAAGAAAAAACCGAATTACCGGTACAGAGGACAAACCGGCGTTGCCTCTGATACCGTCGGGTTTAAGGCAGCCGCCAAGAAGTCACCTATATTTATAAGCAATGTTCACATAGATACATTGGAAGCCGATATTGTTAATTACATACAGTCTAAGACGCAAGAGACAGTTTTATTACAGATAATTAACACTAAAAAGCAAAAGGCCCACAAAGCATAAGTTTTATGTAGATGAGCAGAAATTGCCTTTATTTTTAGATGAAACTTTGTGGCCTCAAGGTATAATTTTTAGAAAATTTGTACATTTTAAACAAAAATATACTAATAATATGTTAAGCAACGACGGTCAGAATATAAAACACAATGGACAGAATATTTAGAATGGTATCATTTAACTGTAAAAATGTAAAAAGGTCTATAAATAGCATTAAAGAACTGTGCAGATCTTATGATATAATTGCTTTGCAAGAAACATGGTTGCTGCCAGACGAGTTAACATATCTCAGCACCATTGACCCCAACTTCAGTGCCACAGGAACCTCAGCTGTTGACACGACGGCAGGTATGTTATACGGACGACCTTACGGCGGTGTCGCTCTGTTATGGAGGAGTAACGAATTCCAAAATGTGACAGTGATGCAGTGCAATAACCCCCGTATGTGTGCAATAAAAGTATTTACGAAGGACACACCTGTTATTGTTATGAGCTTATATATGCCTACGGATTCGAGCGATAACTTACCGGAATTTACGGACTGCCTCGGTACGGTGAGTGCTGTTGTAGACGATTGTAGTGTAGAATCTGTATTTGTTATGGGTGATTTTAATGCGCACCCTAATACATTGTTTATGAAGGAGTTAATGGATTTTTGTGCGGAACAAAAATGGATTTGTGTTGATATAGACAGGCTGGGGTTAACAAGTGACACTTACACCTTTATGAGCGAAGCTCATGGTTCCAGGCGATGGTTAGACCACTGTATAGTCACGCAGTCTGCTTTAATTTCCGTAATAGATGTTTGCGTAAATAACGATGTGCTATGGTCTGATCATTACCCTATAATATTTGATTGTAAATTTGATTTGTTAACACCTAATATTCCCGGTAAAACTATAAGTCACAATAAAATTGTGTGGGGGGAAAGAACCAAGGATCAAATTGATGTATATTTTAATGAGTGTAACAAAAGATTAAAATTGGTTGATTTTCCTATAGAATTAACAGACTGCGCTGATAATTTTTGTGATGAAGGATCTCACAAGTTTGTTATTGATAACTTGTATTCGGACATTGTATGTGCTCTTAGTGAGTCATCAATTTGTAGTATCAATGTTAAGTATATTAGTCATAAGAAAAAGGCAAAAATTACAGGCTGGAATAAACACGTCAGTTATGCTCACAGGCTGGCTAGGCAGAAGTTTCACATATGGTTATCATGTGGAAAACCATCAAGTGGCCAAATTTTTGATGAGATGCGTGACAGCAGATCATTTTTTAAATCGCAGCTTAAGTGGTGTCAGAACCATGAAGAGCAAATAAAGATGGACATCATTGCCTCTAAACATACGAAGCGTGATTTTCGCGGCTTTTGGAAGGGTACGAATAAATTGAATGGTAGACCAAGCCTGCCCGTTAGCGTGAATGGTGTCAGTGACACAAAGGATATCCTCCTCCTCCTTCAGTCGTTTGCTCAATGCTGAGCGTCGTGATGTGCCCTGCCTAACTTTTTGACGATCTCCTTCCATTTGTGGCGATCTTTTGCCAGTTGAAGAGCGTCTGAGATCTTGGTGTCGAGGTGTTTCTTAATTTGGTCCGACCATCTTGTAGGGCTACGTCCTCTGGGTCTCTTTCCTTCCACCTTTCCGGTGACCATGAGTCTCTCCAAATTGTCGGATGGTTTGCGGGCGGAGGGAAAGGATATAGCGAACCTTTTTAAAAATCAGTTTTTTGTAAAGTCACCACTGAGTAGATCGAAGACGATGCTGAATGCTGAGCCCTGTTGTGGTGAGGTGGGCACACGTTTTACTGCTAATGATGTGGTTAGGACCATCAGGTCTATGACTAGAGGTAAGTCCCCTGGTCATGACGGGCTTAGTATTGAGCATTTTCAGCATGCCGGTCCTCACTTGCCAAGGGTCTTAGCGTTGTTGTACAATTTATGTATTGGTCATTCATACTTGCCCCCCGACCTAATGAAGACGCTCGTGGTTCCTATTGTTAAGAATAAAACCGGTGATCTCTCGGATAAAGGGAACTATAGACCGATCTCCCTAGCAACCACAGTTGCCAAAGTGCTTGATGGTCTACTTAATACACAATTGAACCAACACGTTGTACTGCACGACAATCAGTTCGGGTTTCGGGCCGGACTATCAACAGAAAGTGCAGTTCTGTGTCTCAAGCATACCATCAGATACTACACGAAAAGAAAAACACCGGTTTTTGCCTGCTTCCTCGATCTGTCTAGGGCCTTTGACCTGGTTTCTTACGATATATTATGGAGGAAACTTGAGGCCATAAGGCTGCCTCCCGAGCTTATAAGTATTCTCAAGCACTGGTATGGAAACCAGGTCAATAATGTTCGGTGGGCGGGTGTGTTGTCGGAACCATATCAGCTGGAGTGCGGGGTAAGACAGGGGGGGCTAACTTCCCCTGCCCTCTTTAATTTATATATGAATGCCCTGATTGAGGCGCTCAGCAGTAAGCATGTCGGTTGTCATATCGACGGTGTCAGTGTCAATAATATAAGTTATGCAGACGATATGGTGCTGTTGAGCGCATCAGTCAGCGGTATAAGGTCATTAATGACCACTTGTGAACGTTACGCTAAAGAACATGGGTTACTGTATAACGTAAAGAAAAGTCAGTACATTGTCTTTGAGGCGGGGACCAAATATCATCTTGATGTATCGCCTATACGACTAAATGGGGTATCTCTTGTACGAGTGGAACAATTTAAATATCTCGGGCACCTAGTAACTACTGACCTTAAGGACAATGTTGATATCGAAAGGGAACGGAGGGCTTTATCCGTACGGGCGAATATGATCGCCCGCAGATTTGCACGCTGTACTGCAGACGTAAAGGTGACTCTCTTTAGAGCATATTGTTCAACTTTTTACACTTGCAGTCTGTGGGAGAAATATTCACAAACGGCGTATGCAGCCCTCCGTGTTCAGTATAATAATGCTTTCAGGAGACTGATGGGGTTGCCATGGCGTTGTAGTGCGTCAGGTATGTTTGCGGCGGCGCATGTAGACTGTTTCTACACTACAATGCGCAAACGTGCAGCATCACCTGTGGCAAGAGTTATGGCCAGCCCCAACAGAGTTCTGAATATGATAGCTGACAGATTGGATTGTCCATATATAGTTCACTGCTGTCAGTTACATTTACCTAAATACTAACCTAACTTACTTAGTATACTAACACTTAGTTTTTAAGCAAACGAAATTGTTACTAACCCTATGAGTCTTTGTGCTTGAAATAAAGTTAATATTATATTATATTATAAAAAAAAAAGTTTTGTAATGGACTTTTGTCAGCAGCTTAGCCCGTGTTCACATTAGTTTACATTCGGTTAGGTGTAGTGCAGCATCGTTTTATGTCCCTCTCGAACTATTTATGTTCTCGGGATAAAAAGTAGCCTTTGTTCTAGTCCGAATCATGGTCTATCTATCTATGTGCAAAGTTTACTTCAAATCCGTTAGACTGTTTCAGCTTGATTGAGTAACCAACAAACATATTTTTCATATTAATATTATAAGTGTGAAGTAATATAACAGTGTAGGTTTACAGGACAGGTGTAGAATTTTACTTTTTTTTTATTAACTAATAACACTATTGCTTATTCTGTAATTTCAGAGGAAGAATATTATATAGCTAGCAAAGATTCTTTCTTGCGTAAAATTTTCTGGTATGCCAAAAAAATATATGTTGATGTACTAAGAAGGTAGTAAATATTTACAAAGAGATACCCGTAAACTATTTTTGTGTCGAAAAAAATGTGGTCTCATCCTGATGTCAGAATGTCTGAACACTTTCTTGCGCGTTTTGTCGCTGTCAATCGAGGTATTAAATATTTGAAGTTAGGTATCAAATAACAACAAAACGGTAGTGCATTTTGGTATTTTCTAAACATCAAATATCTCTGTTAGTTTAGGGGTCTGACGCTTACGAAAGTTTCCTAGCTTTTTTTTCTTTCCTGACGTTTTACTTTAATTATATTACTGAGCTTACCATAAATGACGAGGTTTGCATAAGAATCGGATACTTCACAGACTCATTACATTAAGTGATAGTTGCGTAACTTGTTCATTTGGTAAACGCGTCGCATATTGACGAGTATGTCATTCAATAAAATAATATTAGACATTGAGCTATTAACTCTCGCTAGCACATGACTCTAATGATATGTAATTATTTTAACAAAGCAGACAACATTCCGCGAAGTGTATCGATACTTCGCGCCTTCAATCAGCATCATCATCATCATCAACCCATATACTGTGCCACTGCTGGACACGGGTCTCCTTTCAGAATGAAAGCGATTAGGCTATAGTCCACCCCGCTGGTCTACTGCGGGTTGGCAGACTTCACACACCGTCGAGAAAAATCTCTAGACATGTACGTCCTCAAAGCGACATTATATTCATAGGTATTAAAATAAAAACGAGAACTAAAAACATATATGTTGTTGAAGACAATAAACGAAATTACCTAAAGATATACCAACAATAATGAAGGTCCGCTTAACCAACATATTTCACGTTTAGTATGATAGTACTAATACGTCAATGACGTTTGACGAATTTAGTCGATATTTACGTACATTACTTTGCCAATGTGTAGGTAGATAGATTTCCCATTACCACACGAGCATTTCCCGCAACTCGTTATCGCTGCTAAACTGACACAGGAAGCCAACTTTCTAGAATTCCCAACTCGCTATAATGTATGTGTGAACTTGACAACTGGTTTAGCATTTTGAATATGTTCCTAAGTTTGTGAATAACGTTTTTTAAACACCGTTATTAAATCGTTGATGGGAACGGGTACGTTCTCAGAATTAAGTAGTCCATAATGCCAATCTAGAGCAAGAGTGTGGATTTTACACACTCAACTATTGTAACTCAACTGACGACACGTTTGGCGCAGCAGCAGAGCGGTCGGCTTCTGTGCCACGGGTTGTGGGTTCGATCCCCGCACGGAACAAATCCGGGTCTGGGTGTTTGTGTACATGAAAGTTTGCGTTTGTAAACGCACCCACGATACAGGAAAAAATTCTAGTGTGGATAACGTTTTAAAAAAAAAAACAAACGAAAACTATTACGTGAAGTTCCCCCAGGTTCTATTAAGATTTGAGCAGGAAGCGAGAAGAAACCTCGCCCTCTGTAGGGTTGTACCAGGACATAGTTCGATACGATTCCTCAATACGATTTTTAACATAAAGTTACTAACCTGAAGGTTCTGCGAAATTATTGCATAAACGACCATTTAATATTTACCTTGCCTTCATAATAAAATAATCCCTTGATATTTTTTGGTGCTGTCATGTTATAAAAATTTAGCTGAGTTTAGCGATTTTCGTTGTTAACCGTACCTACCTCAGATTCCGCAATAGGTATATTCTGTGTTGATAAATTTCTAATATGTTTGTATTTTGAAGTTAAATGTGCGAGCTTTAAATTTAAGTTTGGGCCAGCAAAAGTGCAGAAAGTTCTACATATTTTAAGAATTACTTTTCATGACCTAAATAGCGCGTGTATTTTGTGTAAAATTTTCCAGCTAGCAGCTATACGTATTAAGTAGAAGGTATTTTATTTCGTAACTCTACAAACACTGATCATGAGTTTTACGGAGGTACAAAATTAAGCAACATCCTTACATAAAACAGGATTGTGTGCCGAAACGCTGTGCAATATTAGCACAGGATGGATCCGACGTCTTTTTATGAAAAATAGATTTCTTAAAAGGAAATATAATAAAATGTTGTATAGTAAAATATTATGAATTTCTTCGTGATTAAATTCTCTAGAACATTGTGAAATTACAAAATGACTATCTACAAAAGTATTAGACTGACCTTTAAAAAGATTTTTAAGAAACAAAATTAAATATTCTTTGCACAGTGTTCATGCTAAAGCTGTTTGCTTAAAAAGTTAACTTAACTGGTTTTATAGAAAGGTTTTGCAACTCTTAAGTTGCAACAAGATCTTAATCTTGATTTAAAATTAAAATTAAAATTTACTTTCATTAGTAAATTCTTGCAATTCAAAAACCAACACTTTTAGTTGAACGGTTTGGGTACTCAAAAGTCGAAGCTTGAGTATTAGAGAAAAGAATATCTATGCACTGGCGCTGCCCCACAAAAACATAACTCGGATCTTGAGATGGCAGATTCATACTACTTGACATAATTATCTACTCGAATTAGGTTACCTCAAATTAACCTCCCGGTGATCTCATTATATCGGCCTTAGTATATAAGGCCAAACCCGATGCAGAGTGCGAAAACTAAGAAAAAATAACTGGATTAAATTCGCACCACCGCTTTCGAATAATTAAGCGACAACAGCTAACAATGAGGTTTTTCGCGCCTGGGAATAATCTGCGGTTGGCTTATGGGCAACAGCACCGCAAGTAGGCAGAAAAACAAAAGCTAAGTATACAGGTACATTATTTATGTCAATATATTTTTTAGGCTGGTCACATTTAATTCTTATTTGAAAGGGTGGTAACTAACCTGCATTATTTATTGTTCCTTCATAACTACACAATTTGAAAATTTATGATTTGTAAGTGTGTCGTGTTTATATTTTGTCGATATTTTGAATCTAAATAATCAAATATTTAGATAACTAAGAAAATCAGTATCAGTTTATTTTTATACAGTGAAAACCAGATTTGATTTGAAAAGAGAACAGATTTGAGTGGCTTGCGGACGAGTTCGTAAAAGTCAATATTATACTGTTGAAACCAACTTTGTAGACTAACGTCACATGTACATAATTGTGTGTGTATTATACGTATTCCTCACGGATCATTTTTATATTACTACCGAGGCGAACGGTCTCGATCAAGGAACTGACAGTTACTTAATTCGCTAATATTTTATCTGTCACTCGCCACCAGCTTAGTGCACGAACGAACCATTTATTCGATAAAAGAAAAAATATCAAAACCGAGAATATAAATCGTAGTCATAAAACACAGTTCTTTATCAACCTTCGGTTTTTGAACGACTAAAATATCTCAGTGTATTTCTCAATTGAATGCATACGAGAAGATTAGACTGCAACTTCATCTTACCCACTTCCATTTTCAAATTAAACTTTCATGGGCGAGACCGATTATATTTCAAGCGTCAAATTGCCGTCATAAAGTCGTATTAAAGCTTCACGGGAAAATTATCAGTCTCTGCAGTGTGCCTACATCATTTATTAAATTCCGAAAATGTCCGTAAAAATATACTAAATACAATGTGCCCGAAGAAAAAAAGAATAAAATTAATGAAAAAGTTTGGTTTTATTTCCTTCACAGAGCGAGGCACAGGGAACGCTAAAATGGCCACATTGAGCAGCAATTTTGACAACTACCATTGCACCGTGTGTTGTGGGTTCGATGTACAAGGCCAGCACATCAAGCTACCCCAATCTGTCAAATTTCTTTGATAGATTTTCAACTTTAATACAAAAACATAAGGTTCATGTTCAATTGTGAAAATTTGACAGTTTTGGATAGGTTAACCTGCTGGCGTCTGTACTTATATTTGTAAAGTCCCCCGCGACACAGGGCTTGTTCCCAATGTGGCTTTCTTTATGTAAAAGAATTTATGTTAGCTTATAGACTCTGCTCATGCTGGTGAGTTAATAGATTAGATGGTAGATTTATTAGATTATTCTTTATTGTAAACCAAAGGATACAGTGAAAAATAAAAAACAAAGTCACAATTGGCGGTCTTACCGCTAAAAGCAATTTCTTACAGACAACCGGGATGGGCAAGAGTCGTGTAAGAAAACAGGTAACGGGCGGTTGAGGTATAAGTACTCAGTTGGCTTCATTACATTGAAAAATTAAATAAATATTATTGGTTTAGTTTAATTTACTTTATTTGATACTATGGTGGTACCACATTGTCAAATGAGTATTTTTCCGCTAAGCAATAATGTACGGTTTGAAGGGTAATGTAGCGGTGAAATTATTTGTTGCCCGCGGTTTCACCCGTATCCCAAAGGTCTTTTTAAAACAAAAGGTAGCCTATTTCCTTTTGCAAAGTCTAATCTATCTCTATACCAAATTTCATTAAAATCAGTTCAGCGATTTAGGCGTGAAAGCGTAACAGACAGAGAGAACGACTTTCGCATTTATAATATTATAATTAGGGATTGTTAATCATCAAGAGATCATACAAACCACGTTTTCTTTTTGTTAAAAAATTGCATAGCACAACAACACAAACACAAATCTCCCATGCATAAACAAGCAAACACAAAACAACTTTCTGTAGCCAGTACAAATATAAATATTCGCTATGCACTGTCAGTGAGATCTCTTGCTTGAAATGTAGCACATTGTGTTATTCTAGTGTACAATAATAACTATGCAAAGCAAGAGGTATCCATATTTATGCAAGTACCTATACGTTGCATGCATCATGTATCATAGTCGTGTCGTAAACAGAGTTCTAATCGTAGTGTGCACAGTTGTTATATATATGTATTGCTTTTACTCTAATTAGATACGTTGTAGGGTAAGCAATTTTTGTTTATTGGAACTCCAATAAACTTTTTTTTTTGTTAGTCATTACTGTCCCACTAATAAACAAATTATTATTAGTACTATTTTTTCTTCATCATAACATAACACACCATAACACCTGTATTTCCCGAAGGGTTAGGCAGAGGTGTACTAATGTAAACTCATAGTTTATATGTTATGGATACGTATGTTTAGGCCCCTTGGGGAGCGAGCCTATTGCCAAAAAAAATAAATTCTTCAGAATATTTATGAATTTTATATTACTCGGTTACGTCCCAAAAAGACAATTTACTTGTTCTTTCTTCTTGTAGTTAACATTAACGCATGCGAACACATTTACATTTTTAATAAAAAAATTGCATGTAGTTCCCCAAGATCTATCTTCTTGACAAATTCTATCGTAATCTATTCCGCTGTTTAGGCGTCAAAAAAGGTCACAGATAAACATAGAGTTAATTTCTCATTTATAATATTATGGATGAAAGCTTTATTAGTTACTAATATATGTATACTGTTATGTTTTATAATATATTTGCTGGGCACTAATATTGAAATATAATATTTATAATGCAATTTTAAAATATACAATTATTACCCTAGTGAACATAAAAACCCTTTCCTATCCAACGGTTCCAACCCTAAATAATGAACATCAATCGGTATTAATAAATAACAAGAGCGACCGAAATAGATTGTGTTCATAAAATAATGAAAACGTGTCCACTGTCGAGTACCCATTCCGTCATCCATTACCTATGCGTAAACATTTTTCACGAGTTATGATTTATCACCACGGAGGCTGCAAACGCGAACGCCGGTTAAGTCACAGCTCATTAGTCAAAGTGTTATGATGTAATATTTTTACACACATTTGCCGTCAACTGGCGACACGTATCGACGAGCGCTCGCCACCGCCCTGCCAACCCTGAAAGCTGACACTCGATTAACTATCGATAATGCTAACGAGAAGCTATATACCTATAGACTACATAGAGTAGATCGTTTTCTTTTTTAATGTTGTTATCGTTGGTTGGAAGCGCCGGAAGCTAAGTGTAAGGTCCCAGGTCGACATTTCATTTCTTGTAAAAAATATACATTTTAGCGAAAGAAAAATTAATTCTCATTCTCACCTGAGTCCTTCCGGTTAGGTACACTGGATGCTTTAGCCACTAAGCTACCGAGATCACTGCCTATAATTTCAGTAGTAGGTATATTGCTTTCTCTGTCGTCGTGATTTTCACGGATCCCATGCCCATGAGGGCATGACAGAGGCAAGGAAGGAGAGGATAAGGCAAGTGAAGAGAAGTGCGTTGTAATCAATGGCGGATGATACATGAGGAATTTCCGTATTTACTGTGAAAAAGGTATGTAGTTTTTATAATATAACACACCATGACTCAGCTACAATAGACTTTCGAATGCGAGACCGTTATTGGTGTAAAATATCCACTTCTGATCAATATCTGAGAACTTAAAATACCTAATAGTTAAGTGGGTATGTACTTAAGTAATAAAATACGTATGAAGTCGAATAATATATGTATTCTTCTCTCATAAGTAAATACCTTATTAATAATAAATAGGTAGGTACTGCATGAAAAGCCGCACATATTTTGCGAAACTTTAATTTCCGGAACAATACCTAGAGAGACGTGTTTTTCACTTTCAGCAAGCAAAACGAATAGAAAACCTCTCTGAAACAGGCTAGCAAAAAGTTCATCAGAACTCACAAAGCTCGCTAACTCGACTCGACTCGTGCTTGGCCTGAAATGTTCGACTGCGAGCACCACTAGAAATTCTTTCCGACACACCGAAAGGATTAACGGTTAAAATTGTAGTTCTACGTTTGCAATCGTCTATTTTTTACTATATTCTTGCCAGTCACGGTATGCAATCTACTTTCAATTATTATTTGTACAAATAGTTGTGAGAAATTACACAATGAATAGCGAGATTTTGTTTCTTCCTTGTTACAATTTAATGTGAGCTTTAAAAATGTCCATCCACTTCTGATGTTAACAATATTAAAAATATATATATTTAAAATGATTATAATGATGTACATTTCAAAGTTCTTTAGTCAGAAAGAAGAAAAAAAATGTATTATGAGAATCACAACATAAGATAAATTATTAACAAACAAACCAAAACGAATAGCTGTCAAAAATGACGCCAGATCGGAACATTTTTAAATTTAGTTCACTATTTCATCGCCTGTCGAGTCAAATAAGGGTAGGTAGATACTGGATACTACGTACTTCTTTGTTTTTATATTGCGTGCTTATAGTAAATGATCCATGAAATGACTGCGTGGGTGGTGGAAATATGACACATTCGTAAACATGATATGATGCTGAATTTAAAAGCGAATACTGTGAAGTACCGGTAAATTACGCTTTCAGATATAGGTAACTAGGTATATGAAGTAAAAAATATACCATAAACCTACATTCACTTTTTATGCTGACATAAAGGCTATAAAATAGGGTTGTGCGCTTGGTGTACTCTAAAACTATAACAAGAGACATAAAACATACTCCATTTAGCTGCTCATTGAAAAGTTTAATGACCATTTTACAGTAGGATATCTTGGCCGCGCAGTCTCATATTACCACACTGCCATTCACAACCACACTACCCACTAGTAATAACTAAATAAACAGTGTGTAATGAATGATATTTCATTACCTATGTCAATAAACTAGTATTTGAACATGTATATCTCCGTCTATTAATATATTAACTTTTCCTTTGACCTTGAAACAAAATATATTTATTTATTTATTTATTATACTCTTTATTGTACACCAGAAATAGAAACTAAACAAAAAACAACAAATATAGCCTATGTCTTACTCCAAGGTCTACTATATATCTGTACCAAATATCATGTCTCTTGTTACGTCTTATAAAGGTACCCGGTAATTTCGCTGGCCACATTGCCCTTCAAATCGCAACACAATAATATAAGCACATTATTGCTTATTGGCAACATATTATATTAGCTTCTGCCCGCAACTTCTTCTGCGTGGAAAATATAATTTTAATTATCGTTATAATTTGGCTAATTAACTCAAAATCGTTATAAATTATAGCCTATTATTCTGATGTGATGATGATGATTTGGTCCGACCGGTTTCGGTCACGGCGACCGCTTTATGAGCTCTGTTGTCGTTGGTGAGCCCGCATGTGGCTTATGTAGCCAATTTTCTTAATAAAAGTTCAAGTGCAATGCGGGCATGTGAGAGCTCACCATTGACGATATTATGTTGTATAAATAATAATACTATGAAGTTTCATTAAAATCCGTCCATCCTCACACACTTTCACATTTTATTAGTATTTTTATTAGTAGTCCTATCTTTACAGTCGCGATAATAAAATATTGATTTGAAGGTTTCAAATCAATATAAACCACTCTAACCTTTTTCCTCTATTATTTTAACCTTTTCTTCTAAAGTGGCCGGATTAGCGGAACCACCAATTTGTTTATTTTCCGCTTCCGGATTAGAACTAAGTACTTAAACCGCCATTAACGGAGACATATTTTCTACAAGAAAATACTCCCGAAATTATTTCACTTAAAAGACAACTCCTTATTCATTCAAAGCTTGTTATAAATAAACATAAGAATTTTGATCATTATAACATTGTAAATGTTTTCTGACATATCTATGCCAATATTAGACATTCAAATAAAACTACTTTTTACAGATTTTAAAACATCATTATTAATAATATCAATACAATCCGATAAAATCTATAAAAAGTCATATAATTTCAATATTCAAAGTGTTTTTATTTATTCATTTAAGTTGTAAAGATTTTTTTAAACGTTTTGCCTTATTCAGACGTCACAACCGTAACTCTCATTTGCCTAATAATTGTACCAGTTACTTTAGAATGAGTAAAATTTATTATAAACAATTAAAATCAACAGGAAAGAGTAAAATAACAATGAACATTCTTGTAGTTGATGAACTCTTCCAAACCTTTAAGAACAAAATAATCCCATCAAAAACACTCTGTAAAAAACTAGCCAAGTCTCGATGGAGCTGCTTGTTTATCTCTAAAAAGTAATGAAATCTAGTACTGCGATTTCTTTATTATTTATAGTTTTGTGTGACTTGGCCGTTGATTTGTACCCTTGTTGTAAATTCAAATAATATAAAGGTGAATGTTCAACACATTTGTACACAGGGGATTACGTAGTATGAATGTTCGTTGAGAATACAATTTGAACATTCTTTATACGTTAGTGAAAGAAAATACCTGGTATATGCTTTTATTATATCATGGACAGTAGTGTACCTTATCTGTCAAATATTGTGTGGACAACCGGTATAAAGCCTCTAGACCTGAGAAACTAGGTTTTTCATATACAGATATTTACAGCTTTGTAGATCCGGCAGTAGTAGATATGGCAAGTCATTAATATTGCTGTACAAAATATAAAGAAGTAAGTAATTTCAGAAAGTTGCTTTGATCTTTCATTTGCTGCTCAAAGCAACAAGCTTTAATATACATATTATAGTAATGTCTTTGATATAAAAGATAATATGTTTCGATAGTGAGATACACTGCGGAGGATACTACCTGTGTACGCAGTTGAATACCTCTTGACGTGGGCATCAAATCGTTTCTAGGTTTTAGTGCTTCTGTGACTATAAAGCGAACGTATACAAACAAGATAGACATCTCTCAAGAAGTTTGACAAGACCTACATAAAACTGCTTTCATGTAATTCCTATACTTTAAGTAATTTTGCATTATATTTAGTTAGGTATATTCAGTTTTGTTAAGGTTTCTACGTGAGACAACAAGCCACAATGCATCTATCTAAAGTATATGTATATTGTAATCATAATTAATATGTACACAAAATGGTTACAGACACCTGAATACACATGGAGGTATAGTCACTGAAAAGTACTTAACCAAAAAGTTTGATATCAATTATAAGTAATGGTTAACCTTATCTAACTACAGGTCGAAATATTCGCAAAAATTAGAATGGAGGCCATTTATTTAAAAAAAGAAACTAAAAAAAATTAATTAATGGTATCTTTGGACCACTTTGGAAACTGGCCAGTCATGTTATTTTAGATTTACAGAATAACTAAAAAGGTTTCTATACCAATAAAAGAGTATCGCATGTTATTCATATCATAAATAATTCAAAATTTATTCATTTAGTTTTAAGAAGTTAAAGAGTAACAAACATCCTTCCACACATACTTTCACATTTATAATATTAGTAGGATTTATATTTTTATTTATTACACAATGAATATGGTATCTAATATCAATATGCAGTACCTACCTAAATATAAAATTAAATATATGTTGTTTGTACGGTAGCTTCTTACTTAGTCTGTGCGATATTCATGCTACTTCACCCATACCGTAGCCTATTTTAGTATTCGTAGCACCTACGTCAAAATGTAGATACACTATGTATGATTTATTACAATTTCCCATTCTACGCTTTGACATTTTTACTACATTATCTAGCGCTTTTATATAACGCAAAGATATCCATTCCGCTTGCGTTTCAGGTGTTGAAACTTAATCAAAATGTAAATGGATACTGAAGTATTACGTATTTTTAAATTTTTGTTTATATTAATATTTAATCTGTAGAGATACATTATATTGTATGAAAATGAAGTGAAGTCAACGCCAACTAATTTATTGCAATGATATTGAAAAATAAATCAAAGGCTTGATCAATATTGATTTTACCAATTTTTGAATAACATACAGGCCAACACGTGGAGAATACAAAACTGAGGCCAATAAAAAGCATAAGAGAAAATAATCAAATGGCATCACAACGCAACTGACCAGTCATACAATCTAGTTTATCAAAATAACTAAAAAGGTTGCACTTTCAATATAATTCACCAAGTGATTTAAAGTTTGAAGAATTTAGTAATATCAACGTTTTACTTGCCACTTTTAATTTTTTGCTGAACAAGAATCTTCCAGTTTTATAACTATCAAACTTTAGACAGAGTAACTGTCACACTACTACACTATTTAAGACTGAGCATACCTTGCCTACCCCCATAGGTAGGTCTGCCCATGCAGACCTTACTAACGTTAAACCTATAATTGTATGACATAACAACCAAAAAATAGTTCAATACAATTTTATTTAAGTAAGCTATCCCCAAAACATACAAATAAATAATGCCTACTTTACCTCAGGACAGATCAAGGTTAGGTTTATATACCTATGTACCAACATATAATGTGTATTGTGATATTAAATGTCCAATAAGATATACACAGACACACAAAAGGTCATGATAAAGGTGCCGGCTCGGTGGCTTGGAATCAAAACCAATATACCGTTGTACATACCCTACAATGTACGATAAATTCTGTTCACCGACCCTCCTTTTGTTCGCAGAATATATCTCATTATCCGCAATAACTTCTTTTGTTTTATATTACAATGATCTCCGCAGCTGTTATTCGTATCTCGTTGATTTATCTTTACTTTTTACTCTCCTGACAAAAGCAGTCCGAATTTAATAGTTGGAACTTGGAAAATATTATATATCTAATTTTCACCTTGGTTAAAGTTTCTGGGCGGAACGAAACTAAGATGAACAGTGAAAATATTTTTAATTACATAATTTATTTTATTATTTTATGCATACCTATCCAAATTCACAATGTTGAAATCCGTCTTCGCACCACAGTACTAGAAATCATATTTAGAATTGCGACACTAGTCTAGTCCAAGTGGACATGGGCGGGACACCTGGCAAGGAGACACGATGGTAGGTGGAGTAAGCTTGTTATATGTAGAGTGGTGTCCTAGGATGGGCTTATGGGCAAGCGAAGCGTAGGATGTCGCGCGTCGTACCTATATCCTACGTGAAATTACAGTATCAAGTACCTACAGTTTATCACTAGTTACATTAACAAAAGACTTACAGCAATATCTATACCATCCCAAAAATAAAAACAAAGTTCTACTCAAGGACATTTAATATTATTATAATTTTCAGTTTGATGAAAATTTCCTATTAAAACGGTAAGTAGAAAATCGAATTCCGATAAATGGTTTCACGGAGTCACGGCAAGTTGTTTGTTGAAATTATGATGAAAATAATTATGCGAAGGAGCATTGTCAAATAAACCAAGGGCAAGGATGACAGGACTAACCCATTGATTTCTGACACGCAAAGATTAGACATTGAACGTAATTAACGGATTTTATCGCATTATATTGGATGTTACCCGTGGTTTCGCCCGCATCCTAAAAGGCTTTTTAACCTTTGTCCTTCTCCAAGGTCTAATCAAACTTTGTACCAAATTTCATCAAAATTGGTTCAGTGGTTTAACGTGAAAGCGTAAGTTACTTTCGCAATTATAATATAAGTAGAGATATACCTATACATAACTATAGAAGGGAAGTAGAGATTCATAATAAAACAATAAAACGCGATAAAATCTGTAAAAAGTAGTTTTATTCCTAAATCTAACCCATCCAAAAGGATGAGTTGCTAAAATTATTATAAATGTCGACGAGACACCGATAACCCTCAGAAAGAATAATTTGTTTTTATCCAGAAAACGACGCAAAGTGAGGAGCGGTATTAATATTTTTCTTCGTTGTGAAATGCTTAATTACCGTTCGCATCCCAATAAAGGATATTCAATGAACACTTTTAGGTATAAAAATAGACGCAGTTTTGACAAACGATACGGTTGAACAATACTAACTAACGATGGAGCTCACTCTCAATGGAACCGGGGAGCTTTCACGCACGCCTCGCCGCACTGCGCATCATTCTCGCTCGTCATCCCCTTTTGTTTACCTCCATTTTAGATTTTTAACTTTTTTTATATTTCTATTGCTGGACATGTTTCGAATATCGGTTGTTTTAAATGTTTAAATTTGGAATAGCTCCTAGAGCAATAAGTAAGTATACATATGTAGGTTACGCTACCTAACGAACCTTAAAAGCATATGTGGTATTATTACGATATTATTGCACGCGTATTACGCGTACTCACGATAAATCATGAAATCTAAGACACTATTAGGCCAAGAAACTTGAAATTTGGCATGTATAAATACAAGATCAATACGGATAACACTCCGGGGCTTGGGTTGCATTCAGGATTGCACTATGAATATGCTAGGCATATAATTAACATTAACAACACAGCAGTGTTGAATCATAAGTTAGTTTGTGCATTTTAAAACGCTCTTAATAAAAATAAACATTTTTATAAAATTTATTTTTACGATGCGCCCCGTGACCCCAAATTTACAGTAATCCGATTTATTAACGAGGTACACGGCAGCGTGGCATAGCTGGACCGTCCATGATGTAATTAAAAAGTAAAACGTCAAAGACCACGTTAATAAAATTGTGCCAAATGTTCACAGTCGTATTCTGTTAGCTTTTTAAATGACATCTGGCTGACCCGGTAAACTTTCTATTGCCATATAAATTATTTGTAGCCACCCTTATCACCTAGGGGTATAATATAGCGTACGACTTATTCCAGATTACCCAAATATACACAAAAAATTTCATAGAAATTCGTCAAGCTGTTTCGGAGGAGTTGGATAACAAGAGAGATTTCTATATAGGTATTAAACAAGAATTGTTATTAGATTATCTTGCGTGTTCGAAATTCAAATTTTTATGTTTGCACTTGTAATCTAATATTATAAAGAGGTAAAGTTTGTGAGTGAGGTTGTAGGGGTTTGTATTTCTGGGTCTACTGAACCGATTTTGTAAATTCTATTACCAATAGAAAGCCACATTATTTGTGAGTTTCATAGGCTATATTTATTCATAATAAGTGCATGTTATTAGTACAGCGAAGCCGGGGCGGGTCACTATTTAAATATGTGGTATAGATCTATCAGTAAAAGTGACGGTAGGTATAAGATAGGTGACAAAAATGTGACCTCGTTTAGGTGTTTATGTTTATGTACAGTTTTAGTAACATTTCGTTTCACTCTTGAAAGTTGCCGCGATTTACAAATTATGACTTAGTATTTCAGCTGTACCACATTCGTAATATATTAAATCATTAATAACTGTAGTAAATTAAACATAATACATACAATATGTCATACAAGCAACTGTCACCCGCACCATGCAACAGCGCAAAGAGTTGTAATATTATACAACATAACATATCATCACGCTTGTATCCCCTAAAGGGTTAGGCAGAGGTGTGCTAATTATCTTTTACTATTTTAAAAATCACTTTACCTATAGTTAATGATGTAGGTACACACTCACAGTGGGTCATAAAAAGTACCTACCATGTACAGACGCCAGCAAGTTAAGCTATCCAAAACTGTAAAATTTTCCCAACTGAATATGAACCATAATTTATTGTGTTAAAGTTGAAAATCAATCAAAGAAATTTGACAGATTGTGGTAGCTTTATGTGCTGGCGTCTGTACAATACTATTATTTAGAGGATCATGGCTAAGTAATACCTACTCTGATCAACGGATCTGTAAGGTTAAGTTGCGCTAGCCGCAGTTAATATATGGATGGGTCACCATTCTTCACACATCGCTATCTCTACGGGCCTCGGAGAGCATGTAAAGCCGTCGTTCCCGGATGTCATACTTAACACCTATGACAATCGTTAGTGATAGTAAGAAAGCCTGACAACATGTCTATCCTCAAGATGTCAGTATTGCCCAGAAATTCGGTTACGGAGGTCTGATGGCAGTCACTTCGTGTAAAATACTTTATTTTTTTAAATTTTTTATGTAATTTAATTTAATTTAATTTTTTATTGTGATAACTGTTTTAATACCTAATTAAATATAAATGATAATATTGTATCGTACCAAATTCCACATAAAATATTAATTTTGCAGCGCCCTTGCAGGGTTTCATATTGATACCACAAATTATTGTAACATCCTAATTACATATGAAAGCAATAAAGATTTGAATTTGAATACTGATATTCAGCCGCATCTGGTTAGACTGGAAGCCGACCCCAATATAGTTGGGAAAAGGCTCGGAGAAAGAAGATGGTATACGGAGCGCCAAGTACTTACTCCTTATATTATTTTTTTGCGTTCTCGAGACTATATCGCGAAAGTTTCCGCTGTTGCAGAAACTGCCAGTGTGCTCATTAGTGTGCGGATTTCATTCATTTATAATAAAAGAAAATTCTGCTGCCTTATATTATTATTTTGTATATTATGGAGGTAAATCTGCATGCAGTTCAAATCTATGTCTATGTCGAAAGAGACTAGTGCCCATACATATATCAAATGTAACTTTTTAGAACAATAAACTTTTTTGGATATCTCGGCATATCTCCCGTGAGAAAGACATCCGTCCTTTGGCAGGCTAGCGCGGGGACACAGGTCTAACGCGTCCCTTGGAGAGCTTTTATCTAAATATGGGATGGGGCACCAACCCGGGACACTCCCCTTATTATTATTATTATTAGTATGCGAGGGAGGATCATATTGCTTGGTAGAATGTAATACCGATACCCTGAGGATAGACTGATTGTCAGGCTTTTTGGGCTTCTGACTACTTCTAACGATTGTCATAGGTGTTCGTAAGACAACCGGGACTGAGGGCTTTACGTGCTCTCTGAGACACGGAGAGGTATCGATGTGTTAAGAAGAATAGTCACCCATCCACAGACTGACCTCGACTAGCGCAGCTTAACCTTGCAGATCGTTTGACCAGCGTAGTTATTACTTAGCCACGAGCCCCTCATTCTGTATACCATCGTCTTTCAAATAATATGATATATGACATACGGAACGAAATTCAGGTTATGTTTAAACATAACACATAACGTAGGTACGGTCGACAAAAGAGTTAAGTATACAGGTGGGTTATTAAACATCGTGTTTTGTTAAAGATTGTGTATTATTGTATCACGCAATATGTGTGGTATTGTAAGCTGCTACACATCACACCCTTTGACGGGTAATTATTTAAATCACAATCTGTGTAAAGATGCAGATTTCGTTCGCTACCTGTATACCAATCTCTTTTGTTGACTGTACCATCACGTCTATACTCCCTGGAGAATTAGGAAATATACACGTTAAAAGCCCTGTATCGCCGATTTTATAAACACACCCTACACAAAGAACACCCTGACCTGACTCGAAACAAATACCAATCTACGGGCAACACAAAGATTTGTCTCGGGTGGGAATCGAACCCACTACACTCGACGCAACGGTAGTGGCGAAGTGACTACCACTACCGCTATGCCAAACGTGCACTCAAAAAATATTATTAATTTAGAATAGATGAGCATTTTGTAAAAAGGGTTAAAGCGAGAAGCATGAAAGAATAAGCTTGAAACAATTAATGATCATAAAGATAATTCAAGGGTGTGCACGACCTCCTTTCTAAGGATTATTTATGCTTAACTGACAACCATTTTTTTCCATCTCGAATCAGTTACTCCATTATTATATCGTGGAGAGACTTAATTGAGACCCGTACCCAATTAATCGCTTAAGTGAGTTTAGATTCGAGACTCGATAATTACCGAATATCCAGTACCTACGCTTAAACAGAATATCATTAATTCGAATTTATATGAAATACACAAGATTTAATATCAGGATTCAAACCCGCGTTCTCCGATTTGGTACACACTTTAGTATAACTTCAGAAATCGTTTTGCATGCGTAGTATTGTCAACTGAAACGCAACCTTTTTTAATTAAGTAGGTATTAACAAACAGCCTAACTTTTTTAAGCCCTGAAATTTAATAGTTTGTAATGTATGGATATCTGTTAATTACTCTTTTACGCAAAAACTGCTAAATGGATTCGGATAAAGTGTGGAACACAGCCAGCTTTTAACCTGGCTTAACACACAGGATACTTTTATCAAGGTAAAGTAGTAACGTCCGTGCAGACGAAGTAGCGGCCAGAAGCTAGTAGACCATAATTGTAATATTATGTTATTCCCCTACCAGTGCTCTAGTGCACATATCCTTCTTGTTGAGTCTCCGAAGCATGAACAGTGTCAACGCAAAAACTAAAGCAATCCTTATTTGAAAAAGTTCTCAACTCCGACACAATTCCTTTTTGTATTGAATTTCCAACGTTATTATGTTCCAAAGTGATCACATTTTTGCTGTTACTGTAGCTATTATGTGTCGTGATGATAACGCAAAAACTTGTAGCTGGGTTTTTGTATCGACATTGTTATTGATAAGTATAACGCTCAACATCGAAGGACGATTTTCCGACAACACATTAATCAAAGAATTCATTTACATTGTGGAGTTTTGATTTCCAATGAGGAAACAAGTATTGAGAGCCGATGAATTATTCAAATAATAATATAAGGGCACAATCAAAACAATATAATGATGAACTCAATGAATATGTATTTTTTAATTGAGTTGACACAACAAACTATCATACGGGTTTTTTTCGGGTGGGGAATTTCGACTAAAACCACCACTACTTTCACCTTTCACATAATGGTGGGATCACGGGAATCTCATCATACGGACCGCCTGATGGTAAGCGCGATCACTAGCGCCTTGTCATCTTGAGACCTCAGTTGTAAAGCGTTATATGCCTAGTCGCTAGCTACATTGCCCTTCAAACTGCAACACAATAATGTTAGCACAATAATGTTAGCACAATAATGTTAGCACAATATTGCTTTGTGGGCAAAGCGGTGATGCCACCCCACACTAACTCTGCATCATTAGCTGAGCTGTTTAGTACTTTCAGCAGGGTTAAAATCTTTCAATTTACGGTTAAGTTCTGTATAAAAATTGACACGCATTTACAATTGTTAACCTTTGTTTTTAGTTTAACTTATTAGTCTGTGGAGGTTGTGCTTGTAATGTAGCTTCGGAAAGATTACAATAAGGACCACTGACCCCCGTCATACCACAGAGGTCAGTGGTCCTTACAATATGTGACGTAAGAGTGTTCGTTTCGTTTAAAGGAAAAGTTTTGTGAACAGGTTTGTGAACTGTGTAACATTAGTATCCTCTACCTTTGGTATTGTATGTGACACTAATTTCTTTTTAGTCGATGGGATTCCAACATACTCCTAACATAAATATTCATAAACGTTATAATATAATAAAATCGCATAATGTGTTTAAGTTCCTACCTATTATTGTTTTGTTATTTTCAGCTGTGATTATCCCACATAATAATAACCACCATTTCCTCCTTCCTAGTTGAAGAAAGAAATAAAGAAAGAATGATAAAGATTAATTGATACAGTCACTTGTCCATTGGACAATACACACAATAACATTAAAAACATATTGGAAAAAAAAGTGTGCCCCACGGCTGCGTCAAATAGACCCCAGTTCATCTAAATGCCGACCACTGGTGAGCTGCCTGGCGCTGGTTTTCAACTGGATCTTTAAAAGTGACGGATGGGAACTAGTTTTAGTTGGGATCTTTCTGTAGTTATCCTGGATAAGTTTGTAACGCCATCCATTATAAGCCCTGGTATCCAAATCAGCGTGGCTATTTTCCTTAAAGCGTGTATAAATAAAAAATACAAAGATTTTCCAATCCTTTCAGTTCAATGTTATAAAACGTTTTAAAGAGCCCGACGTTTTATAATTTTATCGTCCAAACTCAATTTAAGAACAAATTAGTTTTTCCCAAGCTAACCCCATTCATTTGAAGCGGGTTAGAAACAACCAGTTTAACCTAAACGAATCTAATTATCCCTTTATGAAAACTGACTAGAATTAAATGATACGGGTTTGTATATATAAATATTTTGGAGGAAAATTATACTAAGTGCCTTTATTGTTTTAGAGATTTCGTACACGACTACTTGTTATTATAATTATCCATCTACGGTAAAATTTAATACTTATTTTCTTATATATTATAATTATGAAATATTAACATTGCGATAGATGAACGACGCTTCCATATCACTTTATTTTCCCATTTTATTATAGGTGTATAGTTACATAGGTGAATGAGTATTAACGATGCAGGGCGGTGCCAAGATCCGGTTGTTCACAGTCGAACAGACAGGCTCAGAGCTCGGGAGACAAGGTCGCCCCTTCAAACGTGGAACTAAGCCATCCAACATAGCCGACTCTATAGACCTGTAGGAGCATCTTTTTGTATTTTCTTGGCATTTTCCATGACGGGTAGGTATCGCGGCGGTGGTTTAGTGGTTTTAGCGTCTGGTGTACCTAACCAGAAGACGCAGGTTCGAATCCTGCCCGCGGTCGAATTTTTCCTTTGCTTAATAACTTTAGGAGCATTTTAGCTAATCAGAGCTTTTAGTTAGAAATATAAGAAAAGGAAAACTTCTTGTAACAGCGCTGTTCTTGTCACGTCATTATTCCCGAAGGTAGGCAAAGCCACCCGGCTTTGCCTACCTTCGGGAATAATGACGTGACAGTTAATTGTCATTTTTATATAAGTGTATAAAATTTAAACGAGAAAGCCCTGTTTTATGAACGCTTTCTTATAGTTATTATGATTGTGTTGGTGATTTAAGTCAACTTAGATAGGTAAGGCTTGGTCACGCTATTCGACTTCACCCTAGTTAACTAGGGTGATGCCTAGTTCATAATAATGTTAAAGTTACTTACATTGTGTGTAGGCATAGGCAATTATGTAGGTATCTACAGATGACTTGTACTGTCACCACCCTAAGTTGTAGTATACCCACGCTTCCACGATATAAACAATCGTGGGTTTTCAATTTCTTATTCCGAGTATGCGATTCCTAATTTACTAACCCTGATTGTAACCCTGGTTGCTTGCACTACCTACAGATTATTCTTGCAGACAAATTATTCGTCAAAACACAGAATATTTAAGTATACATATTATACTATGGTATAAATGTTTTTTTCTCTTCAAATTGGGATAAATTTAGTAAATTAGTAGACGGCTCAACTTATACTCAGAGTTCGTCCTTCCCAAATTGTCAGATCTTAGTAGGTAAGTAGGTATATTAATTTACCGAAACAGAAGCTTTTAGAAATGTAAAGCCGATGATCTGTTACCTTCTCGCCCAGAATGACCACGCACTTTCTACCACACTGAAGATGACTGCGGACGCCTATTCAATTAATATTACTTACGCTTTGATAAATGATCCAAAACAAAGTTTGTAAGTACCGTCAAATTTCCGTAATCAAAATTTTGCACTTTATTTTGCTATAAGTAGGCCCAGTACGATCAAGTTAATCAGCTTATATACCAAAATTAACTTAAACTTCTACAACCAACTAATTAAATCCACCTACCTTAGCTGTGTTCTTCGAAGATGAGCAGGCACGTAGGTAGATAGATATAATAAAAGTCCAAAGTCACAGATCACAAACACAAACACCACACTGTAGTCAATAAATTAAAGAGTTTATACACATTGAAAGTACATTTATTTGGTAATCGAAAATTATAATACTGGGAGATACACCGTTCCGTTTGGCTCGCGTCCGCCATGCTGATGACCGGCCGAGAAGCGTTTCTGATTGGTCGCGCCGGCAATGACACAGCAGATTCGAAATTTAATTTTGCGAGTACAAACAAAACTAAATATATTATAGAACTAGAATATTAATTATTTATGTTAAGTGTAGATTAACCTTTAGATTAACGTATTTATTGGTAATGGTATTGTCTATAGCCATAATACATACTTACGTACTCCTCGAAGGGTTTTTATGCATAATATAACAGTCCTGTATTTCAATCTTTCTTTTTTAATTGATATTTATTTCTGTAAATAGATCTTTTGAAGACACTTTTACAAGGCAATATTTAACTTTTTTTTTAAGCTAGATGGCATTTCCTAACTGACGACGTCTGAGAAGAAACGCCTTAGTTTTGATTTGTAGTTTCAAAGTATCCCTTCCAATTTACGTTAAACAATCCTTACCTACATTTTTATATTACATGTAATATTATATTATGGTGAACCTAACCTACCACCCACCCAGTTAATCTGACCTGGAAATCGACACTGAACCTCACGTTCAGAAGCTGGTTAGGTTTATAATTATGAATTTCTAGGAACCATTTACTTAACTTTAAAAGCGTGATATCCTAACACAAGCATAAACCTTACCTAAAAGGATTTCCCTAAATCTTAAGTTAATGAGTAAACATTGTTTAAAGTGTTTTGCCCAAAATTGATCAATCGTCAGGTCAGTATTATCACTCATTACCTAAAGAACTAGGTTTTAATCGTTCGTTCGTAGGTTTTAAAGTCCGGCTACAGAGTTTACTAAGAGTAATATGAAGCCAGATATTACAGCAGTATTCATAACCAATGTGCCGATACTGTGGTTGCGGTCCGCGGCACACCGATGCTCTGTTGCGGAAGTATTCGGACGCTGTTCATTATGTTTAACATACGTAATCATAATTATGTTATAAACGCTAACCACAATAATTTGTTGATTACC
Organism: Acronicta alni; assembly: GCA_964056405.1. NCBI lineage: Eukaryota > Metazoa > Arthropoda > Insecta > Lepidoptera > Noctuidae > Acronicta > Acronicta alni. The sequence continues at coordinate 12,292,905 of OZ043918.1, forward strand.
TTATCGACAACGTGTGGTTTTCATGTTCATATTCATATTCATATTCATTTATTGCATTCCATAATGTACAAAAATATATAAAACAGATGGTAGGCTTAAATCTAAGAATCAATTATGGACCCTGTTGGGCACAGCACAGCTTAGTAGGAGAGAGGGAGACGTGTCTATATTATTATATTATTTTGTTCTATTTATATTTTCCAAGTTGAAGTCAATATTATTTATTATTATACGTTTTATTTATTATATTTACGTATTATTTACGATTTTAATTATAATATTTTATTGCACTATTTATTTTTTATCTTATCACAATGAGTAGGTTAAGTACGGTTAAGTGTATCTAATTTATTTTCTAACCACCTCTATTAAGTATGTTAAATATGACGACCGCAAATAGGTATATTAAACCATAAGAAATGAGAACCATAAGTAAGATTGGCAACTGAACTCAACAAAAGAATGATCTACCCGAAAATATAAAGCTGTAACTTCTTCTTCTTAGACGGGCACTCGACAGAGTGGTCGTGGCTGTCGTTGGACAGGGTTGCGTCCCGGCATCACCGCTGACTTCAAAGGCTGTTGCATGTGGAGCGATGTCCCTCCACTTCTGGTGACTTTCAGCTTTGCGAACAAACTGTACTGCGGTGGATTGCGTAGCTTTAGTGATGAGGTCAATGCAGCGAGTTGAAGATCGTAACTAACTACTCCTTACTATTCCTACTAATATTATGAATGCGAAAGTCACTCTGTCTGTTACGCTTTCACGCCTAAACCGCTAAACTGATTTTAATGAAGTTCAGTACAGAGATAGATTAGACCTTGGAGAAGGATATAGGCTACATTTTGTTTCAAAAAGCCTTTGGGATGCGGGTGAAACCACTGGCTAGTATGACATAAAATAGATTATGATTACCTACTTCTTTCGTCGAGCCTTTTCCGAACTATATATTGGGGTCGGCTTCTGGTCTAACCAGATGCGGCTGAATATCAGTATTTTACACGAAGCTACTGCCATCAGACCTCCGCAACCCAATTTTTGGGTAATACCGATAGTCTGAAAAGAGACTGGTTGTCAGGCTTTTTGGGCTTCTGACTACCACTAACGATTTTCATAGGTAGGTGTTCGTATGACAATCGGGACCGACGGCTTTAAGTCCTCTCCGAGGCACGAAGGGGATCGATATGTTAAGAATGGTCACCCATCCACAGACTGACCGCGACTTGCACAGCTTAACCTTACAGATCTGTTGATCAGCTTAGTTATTACTTAGCCACGAGACCCTCTCCCCCAAAATAGATTATGATTACACATTCCAATAATAATTAATGTTCTCGCAATTATTGAGATGGATGAAAAGAGTACTGCTTCTAAAGAGGCCCGACCTCGACCCTCCCGTATTTAAATGAGACGCCGATTTCGCCACAATTATTAGGTACTCTATAATGGATAATCCATGTCAAAGTTTCGCAGTTCCAGAAACCTAACCCCTGTAAAGGAAGTCTTACAAGAGGTCCGCTAGATCAATAAATGAATATTCTTGGTCAATTTTACACAGTACCATCTAATCCCAAACTAAGCAGAGCTTGTACTATGGGTACTAGACAATGGATACACATACTTATGTCCTTTTTTCTAAATTACATACCAAACACCCAGAGAAGCATAAACACCCCAACAAACACAAACACTTAGCCAGACAAACACAAATACTTAATTGAAATAAAACTACTTTTTACGGATTTTATCGCGTATATTGATATTATTAATCCCGACGTTTCGGACCCTTTACAGCGTCCATGGTCACGGGTAGACCAATGTATAATATATTCGCGTAAATGTCAGAAATCAACAAATACTTAAGTTTGTCCTGTGAGAATCGAACCCACGATCTCGTGATCAGCAGTCGGATACGCGAACCACTAGACCATAGACGTCGTCAAACAATCTATTACCATTTGTTACCAAGATGAACGTGTTCGCCTGTTCGGCTTGTATTCAACCTGAAACTACGAATACATATACCTACCTAAGATAAGAATTAGTTATAGGTTTAAACTGAACAGTATTATTTGCATATTTCTTTTAAAAAATACTAGCTGTTGGCGTCGATTTCACTTGCATCCTAAAAGATGTACTGAGGCAAATGGTAGCCTTTATCCGACTTCAAGGTCTAAGCTATCTCTATTACGAACATTTATCAAAACTGTATCACGTTTCAAACAGACCGACAGAGAGATAGTTTCGCATTTATAATATTAGTATAAATGAGAGAGTTTACTAACTAAGTGTGGAAAGTCATTAGAGTCGCTTTCTTTAGAGGTTCCTAGCGAACCCAGCAATAAAAGTTGGGGCCGCCCTCCAGAATGCTAAGCAGAGATAAGCTCAACCTCAGGGTTAATTCTTTTAAGAAGTTGCCGATGTCTCCATTGAGGGCGTGGGTTGGTTATATTGAAAATTTGGGCGCCTTCAAAATCTAATTTGCATGAGGAGCGACTACTGAGTGTGTTTCTAAGGAGTGGGACGATGTTTATTTGAATTGCGTATTCTATTGTCTTTCTGTTTCAATGATTTTTCAAAGCTATTTTAGGTACCTGTCTAGTAAAGTACCATTAGGCAACTCCCACATCGTGAAGAAATTACTTACAAACATGTTGTTAATTTTGTAACTGTATTTACAAGCAGTTTTCGCAAAAAGGTTTTCTATTCCAGTTGAAAAAGAAAATTTGAAGGCGGAGTGTACAAAGGCTAGCTTATGGAAAGTCAATCAGTATTTGTAGCTTGAATGGACGAGGGTTCCGAGTTAATGTGACAGTGCCTTTCAACAACGAGCTACCGGCCGGGAGGGTAAATATTTGCTCGCCAGTGTAAATTTACGCTGGCCACTCGCAACGCAGTAAATTGAACAGCTAGTCGTCCGGACACGGAAATTACACGTCTAGTGATCAACAAAACCAATTAAAATGAGACCATAGTTGAGTTGACTTAATACTGTCATCATAATATTAGATACAATTATGATACTTACGTCATTACAATTAAGCTACTTACTTATAGTAGGTATATTTATTTATTTAATGCTTTATGCACAACAAATTGTACAGAGGCGGACTTAATGCTAAAAGCATTCTCTACCATAGGGTGATACTGAGACAAAGCGTGGCAGATGCATTAATCAGTCATGCTGAAAAAACGTTGATCCATATTAAATGCTACCTAGTAGTAGATATATTCTACTATATACTATAATACATACATAAAGTATTCATTTATATAAAATAAAAATACATATAAAAACAGTAATAAATACATACCTAACAAATTCATGAATTTAAATAAATATTTATATATATAATAAAATAAATACTACAAAATATCAGTGATGAGATGATTCTGCCAATTTCTTTCGAAAGTACTCACGAACTTTCATTTTAAAAGAATAACGACTAGTTGCCATCATAGTCTCTTTCTCGGAGCCTTTTCCCAACAATATTGGGGTCGGTTTCCAGTCTAACTGAATAACAGTATTTTACACGAAGCGACTGTCATCAGACCTCAGCAATTTAATTTTTAGGTAATATCAGTCAGGGTTGTTGCTTTTTTTGGGCTTCTGACCACCACTAAGGATTGTTTAGGTGTTCGCATGACAACCGGGACAGACTGCTTTACGTGCTCTCTGAGGCACAGAGGGGTCTTGATGTGTTAAGAGACCCATCCACAGACTGACCGCGACTAGCGCAGCTTAACCTTGCAGATCGGTTCAAACAACGAAAACAACTGTTGTTTGTTTTATTCAAGTATTTATAAAGTGACTACCTAATCGGGCAGACATTATCCCGTCCAAAATTTCACCCACCCTGATTTTTTTCCTATTTTCGCGGCTCCTACGGGTCATAGCGTGATGTGACCCTATAATCTTCCTCAAGAGTTATCGCTATCAAAAGCAATTTTTTTTCGAATTCGACTGGTAGTTCACAGATTAGTGCGTTCAAACAAACAAACAAAACTCTTCAGCCTCATACGTCATTACTAATATATTTTTTATTTATAAAAATTGAGGGTATGTGTAGGTAACTTTAAATAAGGTACAACTTTAAATAATGAAAACGAATTGTCTTTGAATAGTACCCGGAATAAATGGCTATTTGTATTGTATTTAGTAAGTAATTTAATATGTATTTAGTAAGTAATTTAATATGTATTTAGTAAGTAATTTAATATGTACCTAGGTATATAGAATAGGAACTCGCAAACTAATAATATACTATTTTAAATTTAATTGGAGCCGTTCATACTAATTATTCAAATAATTTAAAATCTCAGTCCAATTTGGATAGATTAGTTACCTACATCATTATTTGCTTGCATGCAACAGGTCTATTAAAAGAATTAATGACTATTATTAAAGGTACCTAATCCAAATTAACAGAAACATATTGTAATTGAAGTTTGCGAGGTGAATAATTAGGTATACCGATCTAAAACCGTAAATAGAATAATGTCCATGCTTCACCAATTGGGTGATAATTTAACTAGAAATATGCTAATCTGCGACAGTTACCTATCATTTGTTTACGCCTGAGGCATTAAAATACCTCTGAACTATATTTGATGGCCTATGACAGCCATCTTGTAGAACATTTGAACAACGCCAAGGAATAATGCTGCCCGAATTGTTTCTAAACGGAAAACCTTGCTGGCGCACCTTGCTGTTATCTTACGTGTTTACGAAAAGTCTCACAAGATGGCGCTGGTTGTCGCTTTTCATGAAAACTGCTACGATAAACACAATGAAAGAATAAGGTTTGTTACAACTGTACAACCTTCACGCCTATATTCCTTAAAGGGTTAGGCAGAGGTGCATTAATAAACACCCATAGTTCTCCGGTATTTTTGGTTCCAAGTAATAGGGAGCAAGCGTTTTGACATTAACCGTGCACAAATCCAGACGAACCTAGGGCTTCTAGTGCTGCAGTCGACCTTACGACCACTAGACTACTATTAATGGTCGTTATAGTGTTGTTTTTTTATTCGGTTTGAAGAGCTAGCTGTATGTAGGTAGATAGGCATACAGATGCAGTTCAAGCTATACAAAACTGTCAATTTTTTCTAATTGAATATGAACCTTATTATTTAGTATTAAAGATAAAAATCAATCAATCAAAAATTTTACAGATTGTGGTAGCTTGATGTTCTGGCCTCTGTATATAGAAAAGAAATAGATTAAATATGTTCTTAGATCGAAATGCCAGCGCAACAACGCTAAAAATAATATTTTTTTAATCTTTTAACTTTTCAAAAATAAAATATATATCTACCTGTGTGTATTCGTAATTTTGATAAAGAAATATACATGCAGCAAATAACTGGTGAATCGAAAGCCTTGGACGCAGTCACGCAGCCTAACTCATTAACGGACGTCCTTGAGCTCCTTTTTTGGCGAAAATCACACGCAGACTTTACTGCGGAAGTTTCTTCATCAATAAGTCAAACCGAAAAAGGTTATCCTTGCGTAAAATCCCCTTTAAAAAAAAAACAAATTGTTTCATTGGCTGTTACCTACGTTGTTGATTTCTGCCACTTATGCGAATATTATTATTGAAATAAAACTACTTTTTACGGAATTTATCACGCAATATGGATATTATTAATCCGTAAAATGTAGTTTTATTTCAATAGCTATTACGCTATCAGCGTGACAGCTACGCTAGAGGTCCTGGGTTCGATTCCCAGGTCTAGCAGTGCTATTAAATTTTACTATGAAATTCTCAATAGCAGCTCGGAGTTTGGATCTGTGTCCGGTTGATGACAATGAGCTCGCCCCCTATTACATGGGAACTAAATATACCAGCGAACTGCCGGTGTACATTAGTACACCTTTGCCTAACCCTTCAGGGAATACAGGCGTGATAGTATATTATGTGTAACATCATAAGATTTTTTATAAACTACTAAGGTGGCAAACAAACAAACGGCCCACCTGATGGTAAGCGGTTACCGTAGCCTACAGACGCTTGCAACACAGGGGTGACACTTGCACGTTGCCGACCCTGTTAAACGAAAGAGGAATAGTTGGGTTGGCAGTATAAGGGTCAAAGTCCCCCCCACTGCTAACACAACGTTTCCTCGTGGAGCACTGGAACCTTGCTCACCGTAAGAAATATAACACAGCTGAAAGCAGTGTTGTTTCACTTCGATTTTCTGCAAAGCGGAGGTACCTACTTCCCCTGTCGGGCAGCTCCAATTTGAGGGGAATTACTCCCACTATGCCCTACCTCTCTTAATGTTTAAAAATAGCGGAAATTTGTAAATATTCCATCTCACCTCAGTAATACCCACAATCGATTTGCTTTGTTATAGTATTCCAATTTTAGAATTAGATACGGTTATAGAGCTCGCTATATCTATCTGCACACAGTGATTTATTGCTTTGTCTGTTGTTCGCTATATTTGGACTTCATTCAATCGAAACAGAAACCATCGCGAATTGTAATGTTTAGTAGGTTTACTTTATTTAGTATACTAACATAGATTTCGCATAAGAAAGCTATGGTATATTGATATTATTCATTTTCTTCGGAATTAGTCAGATCTACCTTTTTCCAACTGTGTTGGGGTCGGCTTCCAGTCTAACGAGATGTGGCTGAATATCAGTATTGTACACGAAGCGACTGCCATCAGACCTCCGCAACCCAATTTCTGAGTAATACATCGGACAACCAGACTACCAGTCTGTCCTTACGATCGATATCCTAAGGATAGACTGGTTGTCAGGCTGACTATCATTAATGTTTGCCACAGGTGTTCGTATGACAACCGGGACCGATATTAATGCTCGTGCTCTCAGAGGCACGGAGGGGTCTCGCGATCAGTTTACTTATTACTTAGACCTTTTTTTATAGTACGGAAAATCCTAATGGATCCTCCGCCACCCGGGGAGGTGGCAGGGTATGTCAGACTCGTACCGACTAAAAACCGCACTTGCCTTTACTTGCCATATAGAATCCGCGAAATTCACCACGACCAGCAGTCGCTGGACCCCATCAAAGTTATTACTTAGACCTGAATTAGTGAGATGTGTCACTAACAGTAGTACAGAGTTGAAGTATCCATCATCCATAGCCTGAAACTCTTCAAGTCCAAGTAAAATAATTGTTATCTACTTTTAGGCAAGCCTTCACTCTCGTTAACTGTCTCATCACACAACACCAAGTAAGATTAGCATACCCCAAATATTATCATAAATCATATGATTCCAGCTTTCCAGAATTGATGTCAAAGCTAGAGAGAATAAATGGCAATGATGAAGCCCGCTGGCGTGTCAAGCCGCGACGTGGTGTTCCCGTGGCGTGTTTGCTGAGAACCGTCCGCTTCCCTTTACCCTTTACTGAACATTCCATTGATATATTAAGTACAAGTATTCTTAGGTATTGCGGTCCTTACAAAAAAAATGTTTTTAAGTATCATTGCTGAGTGAGGAAACGTGTTAGCAGTGGGGGGACTATATGCGACTATACACGTTGCCTACCCTGTAAAACAAAAGAGGAATAATTGGGTTGTCAGTATAAGGGTCAAAGTCCCCCCACTGCCAATACAACGTTTCCTCGGGGAGCACTGGCAACCTTGCTCACCGTAAGGAACACAACATAGCTCAAAGCAGTGTTATTTCACTTTGATTTTCTGCAAGGCAGAGATACTTCCCCAATCAGGCAGCTCCAATTTGAGTGGAACTACTCCCACTATGCCCTGCCTCTCTTGATTACATCTACATTACATCCTAAGGAAGGACATAGGCTACGTTTTGGCCCAAAAAATAAACAGTATTTAACAATCCTTTTGTGATCCGAGAGTAACCGCGGGCAACAACTAGTAATTTTATATTACTTAATTGTAAATTTAATGAACAGTTACATTAGCATTCACAAGAAAAGCACTGAGGATCGCGTGACCGAACAGTTTTACATTTTAAACTTTTGAATACAAACAAATACTTTTGTGTTCCATGTTACAAAACTAAACAACTATTTTACTACTGACTATGATTTTAAAATTAGATTATTATAGATTGATCTTTAGTTATTAAATATTTTAATAAATGGTACGTGTCAAATTTTTTATTTAGTTTTGCCTGATTTTAATTTGTAATTGCCCACGGTTACATCTGCAACCCGAAGGGCTGTTTGAGAAAAAAGTTAGCATATGTCCTGATCACAATAGACTGACTACGGTAGCAATGATAACATAGCCACAAATAGCTTAGGTATGTCCTTCTCCAAGGTCTAATCTATCTCTATACCAAATTTCATCAAAATTGATTCTGCGGTTTAGGCGTGATAGCGCACACAGACAGAGTTACTTTCGTATTTATAATATTAGTAGGGATTTGACTTATATCAATACTCAAACAGAATTATTATTACGTTACGTTATAATTACACTGCCTAATTATACATATAATAGGTATTCTTATTTCCTTTAGAATAATTAAGCCTGTAGATGACTTCTTTTTCTTCGTCGTTCCCTCATTGCTGAGGATCGCGATCACATAAGACACGTCTCCAAGCTATGCGGTCTTCTGATGTGGGGACCGCTCGGCACATACTGCCACCGACAACCCTCTTAATAGCGTCAGACCATCTTGCCAGCGCTCTACCTTGAGCCCGCTTCCCTTCAATGCGACCCAACATTAACAACTTTTCTAAACAATGCCTGGGTGAACGCATAATATGTCCAAAAAAACTGATAGCACGCTCCTGACAAATTGTTGATATTTGAAATTGTTGATCAGTTCTTAAATCAACAAGTCACTTTTATGTCTCTGATTTTACCTATTTCTTCTATAACATCGAATAACTATATTGATCACACTGTGTTATCAAAGGACGTCCTAATTTCGATAAGGTACACTAATCCCTGTTTACATGCAAACAAAAAATCAATACAATAGGTACGATACGATCTTCCAAGCAGAAGTTGTGAACAGTCCATGTTGCATGACCGTAAAGCTTCAAGTAGCGGTATTTTCTTCGGGCAAAGGACGCGATTTCTCCGCGCACAAGGAAGTAGGTCACGGGCCATGGTATATCGATATAATGCAGTCCTTTGTGCTGTGCAAGCAAGCAACTGTAAAGGGTGGGATGGGTTTGAAAACTTAGGGTCTTTGGAGAAGGGATTTTTTTTTTAATCGGGGGCAAACGAACATGCGGGTCACCTGATGGTAAGTGACTATCGCCACCCCTGAACATCAGTGACATCGTGGCTGTCACCAATGCTTTACCGGCCTTTTAAATGTGTATATGCTCTTTTCTTGAAGGAAGGTTATTCCATAGCTTACACGTTCTCGGTAGGAAGTTTCGTGAAACCGGATTGTGGTGGATTGGTGATGAAACGTATACACATCTAAGGAGGCACCATAAAAATGTTGAACAAACATACTACCACGCCTGTATTCCTCGAAGAGTTTGCCAGAGGTGTACTACTTGTACAGCCACAGTTCGCCGCTATGTTGAGGTCCCATGTAAATATAATGGGGGCGAGCCTATTGAGCCTGTATATAATGTTGAAGGTGTGTAGTTATTTAACCAGCACTGCGAAGTAGACTAAGAGCTACTTACATATCTGTCTCACTCAATCAGCGAGTCCCTTGTTGGGTTAAATTATATCCACTATTGAAGAAGATGCTTACCAAGATCGGTGATCATCAAGCGCTTGTCATTCTAACACAATAAAACGCTGAAATTTCGGTAAATTGTGAAAGAAGAGGGATAATTTCTAATACATAACACTTAGAAGAGTAATGAAAAGAGTAGTTCAAATGGTGTTCATTGGTGTTTCCAGAGGTAACGTTTAATGGCTCACTTTCCCACTCATTTAACTCTTATTTTATTCAAACTAGACGTAACCCGTATCAAACTTTTATTTCATACTAAATGTTACCCGTGGTTTCACTGTGGGCCTCAAAGTATGGATAATGTCGTTGTTTTCCAAAGAGTTTAAAATCCTTTCTCTGATAGCGGGCTTATTGCAAAAACGTGGAATTTTCCCATTGACATTAAGAAGGTAAATTGGTTGCTGGTAACCTAAAAACCTTATATTCTTGTCAATCGTAAAGCGGGAAGGTAGCTTTGCAAAGTTTCAGGATTATTTTCATAACCATTGGCAGAAAGAAACGTGTATTGATGTTCTATTTACATATTAATTATTATTTTTATTTTATTTTATTAAATTATACACACTGTCCTCATCAGCGGGCCCTATCAGAATATCAGCGCTGCTGCTTGATTTGTTTGCTGCAGCATAGTGCTGAGATAGGGACCTATTCTGACATCGCACAGGATAACATACTTCCTTAGTTATTAAGCAAAGGAAAAATTCGACCGCGGGTAGGATTCGAACCTACGTCTTCTGGTTAGGTACACCAGACGCTATGACCACTAAGCCACCGCGATACCTACCGCCATATCGAATTTTACCTTCGCTTTCTGAATTTTTCCTTTGCTTAATAACTTTAAAATCTTAGCATGGAAAATGCCAAAAAAATACAAAAAGATACTTCCTTAGTTTAAGACTTGAATCTATTGTTTTATATTTTGTCTTGTGTTGTGACTGTCAGAATATTTTTTTTTCTTTCTTGTTTCTTTCCATTGTTAAACATACACACGTGACGTAAGACGCCAACCCCTTCACTTGTTCTGTCCTTCACAGTGCCTGGTATTTGAAACCATTTCGCGTGCTCACTCAAATTACATTAGAATTTACTCTGCTCACATAAATTAGCTGGTGAATAACATGCTTGTATGTGGAAAATAGGTGGGTCACATACTAGGTTTCCTATGTGAATGAAGTAGACAACAAGCATCTAAATGTAGCATTGACATTCTACTTTAACTACGAACTGCTTTGCAATCGTGGTCTTTTATTACTTTACTAGTGCATCTACTGTTTTATCGTCTCTGCATCACCCCAAGCTTGTCTGGCAGAAAATGCCGTATGGCATTAAGACCGCCTTTGTACTAACTGTGCATAAACTATTAATAAATAAAACTGCCAGGTATGACATGTAATGGTCGCGAAAGAATGAAACCTCGCTACCGTAACCCCAGCTAAAAGTGGCGAGGCGAAACACCCGCGTGGCTTTAGTCGGTAGGTTACCCCTTATGAGTGGAGTCCCACACGCCCTATCACCTTCCCCGGGCGGCAGTTCCATAAGGATTTTCAACAACATTGAGAGGAAACCATGCTGTGGAGATTTTCTCGTCAAGAGCCTCCTTAGATGTTGGTTGAGGCTCTTGGCTATTAGATGGCTGACACAACGATTGGTACAATGATCGCTGAATTTAGCCCCCACTTGTCGACAACCTCGTGTGCCAAGATAAGATACTTTATTCCTTTTTTTATATTATTATTACTATTTAAAATAATACCACTAACTATTTAAGCAATTTATATTATTCACAAGAAAATCAAAGCGGACATTTCGTGTAGCCAGCTGTCGTCGCGGCATTGATTCACCAAATTGAACTTTAAAATTCAATGGTAGTGGCCTAACTGACATCTCGCTGTCACGCGCCTTATATCAACTTATTGATTTTGTTTAATTTTAGAAGATACTGTAAACCTTCACCAAACCTTCCTTGTCGGTTCCTGATAATTCTTGAACAAGCTTTTATACACAGACGTCAGCATGTCTGAAACAAATATCAAATTTTTCCAATTGAACATGAACCATACTATTTTGCACTAAGAAATTTGTGCATACTTAACTGGAAAGATTTTTATTTACATAATTATTTATTTCACCGTTTCACCCGCACCCCAAAGGGCTTTCCGTAACAAAAGGTAGCGTATATCCTGGTCTAATCTATCTTTTTATCAAATTTCATCAAAATCAGTTCAGCAGCTTAGGCGTGAAAGCGTAACAGACAAGTTACTTTTGCATTTTTTAATATTATTAGGGAAGTAGGTATTAGCAGGAATTGATCTCTCTTATCAGTCTTCTGGTCGTTAGCGCGATTGCAGAGCAAGAGGTCTTGGGTTCGATTCCATGACAACTAAAGTGTTCAAATTCTCTGTTAATATTTACAGTTGATATTTATTAGATACCTATATAGTTTATAAATATATTCCAGTATTCAACATTCACAATTCATAGGTTAATGTGGGCGGATGTTTTGCTCTTTAGAAAGCAGAAAAACCGCAAGGGCATTCCTAAAATAGAGGCAAATTGACGAAAATACTTGTAGTAAAATATGTGAAACTGACATTTAAAGGCGGTCAATGCATTCCAGCTTGGAGCCAAATCCTTGTGACGACCGCTGAACCAAGGCTGGGGTAATCCGTACAGAGGCCGTACCACCACCTATTAATGCGATCGTTTTGCGATTGAGAGAGGGATGTCGCGCTATAAATTACATAGCGCCATCCCTTTCTCACAACCTAAAAATGACCGTATTGACACGTTGTGGTATGGCCCCAGATAGAAAATTAAAAGTTTGTAAATAAATACGAACGCAGCTTAGCCTAGATCAAAGAAATTTAAAAGAATTAAGTATAGAGATTTGGACATTTTTTCAATGGGACATTTTCATACAAAAATGTTGTAAGTATCCCGTTTTTATTTGATTTTCTCTCTCTTTGTCAGACTTTTTTTTTATTGCCTACAGTGACAGACGAGCAAGCGGCCCGCCTGATAATAAGTGGTTACCGCCGCCCATGGACACCTGCAACGTCGGGGACATAGCTGAGCCGCCGCCTACTGTGTGTCGTAGAGAGCTCTTTTTAGGCCTCGTTTGAAGAATGACATGTCATAACGCACGGGAAACACCGCAGCAGGTAGTTTATTCTAAAGCCTGATAGTACGTGGTAGGCGTGATCTTTGGAAGCGGACGGACAGAACTGTTAATATGACAGAGGCAGAACGACTTTGACACAGCGATTTATTTCCAATTGGAAAAATGTATCATATTACGGTTTAGTTCCTGATGTCTTGTCTATCGCTAGTAGAAATATTTAAATATTTCCAAAAGCAAAATCTTTTCCGCATTGCTTTAATTAATTACAATTGTATTTATAAAATACCGTATTGATCTAATGATCACAGGTGTAGTAGTTGAAAGGAAGGTCCTAGGTCCAATTCGACAGCTGCCGTTAAAATATTTAAGGTGACGAAATTACGCTAACAAATTACTTGCTACTAGTTCTTACCCGCGGTTTTACTCTGATCCCAAAGAAATTTTTGAGACAAAAGGTAGCCTATGTCCTTCTCCAATGTCTAATCTATCTCTGTACCAAATTTCATCAAAATCGGTGTAGCGGTTTAGGCGTGAAAGCCTAAGAGACAGACAGACAGTTACTTTCGCATTTAAAATATAAATAGAGATTAGTATCCCGGGATAACATTCAATGGGACTTAACGTACTACCTATGTAAAAAAAGTCCTTAATAATCATTAAAGAGAAAAAAAGGTACCTACTGTGTTCTGTTCCCGAGTTGGGCAATATATAGAAATCAAATAGAGAAATATGAAATAGTTTTGTAAATTTTTCAGTTACAAATTGTTAATATTAATAAAGCGCTTCCCTATCCAAATTAACAGAATGCAATAAGCTGTAGTTTAATAAAAAAGAGGGTTTCAGCGCTGAAGGTGTTAATTGTCGAACATGTATCCGGTTTGATCCGGTTAGTAGGAGTAAGTCGCAGTGCGCTCGCGCATTGCCCGGGCGAGCGGGTGCGCGGTGAGGAGCGCGTTACCGCTATCTGGCACACACTCGCATGCCGGATTTATTTTGATCACCCGCACCAACACCCAAATAATTACATTTTTTGAATACCAGACAACGTTACGCAATTTCAGTTGACACTGTTCAATGTCCTTACATCCGACGATACGACTAAACACTACATAAAAACAACATTAAGTTCTGTAAGTCTGATTTGATATTTTAGAATTATAATCAAAACACTAATAAATAGTTATTAACTGAAGAAGAGTTATAATTTTCATTAAAATCTCACCATAAACACGATAATGTAAACAATTGCAGCAAAGGGCGCGTAATTAAACGATGTCGCTAACCTCGACGAAAAAACAATGCGATGTAGAGTATTAATAAATTCAACATTGACAAAGACCGCCAAAACACCTGGCCGGCCGCCAGACATGAAAAAAACCTGCCTACGCTTCGTACCGCGTCGTGAAACAATTTCTGTGACGTGACAACCATCGACACGACCCGGCGAAAATGTTCCAAATAACAAGCGGAACTGATTGTGTGAAATTTCAATAAGCACAGCAGCAAAATAGTTTCATAAATGCACCTGACAATTCCATCATTCATGTCATTCGTTGCCTCTGTAAAGGACATATACCAAACAGGTTTTAATACGTGGGATACTCTATGGCATTGACACTGGTTTTCCGTGGAGTTATTCCAAGATATTTAAGGAATACACGCAACAGCGCATCTGTAGATTTGCGTAGTAAAGATAGGTTTTTTACATTAAGTACCTATGTGGACCTAGCTTTGTGCCTAGCGGTCTGAGCTTAGCATGCTTAAAATGTCCTGCTGATTCTGGCGTTGTGTGTCATTTAGTTTTATTACTTTTTTCCTTTCAACATGGTTGAGTCGAACAGCTGGTGCCGTTTGTAGTGGCTGGTCGACTCTTACTGTCAACAGCAATCTTTCTCTGTTTAATTATTATAATGGATTAATTATTATTGTACACATCAAACTGCATTGTTCTCATTAACTATTCATAATAAAAGAGAATATAATTGTAAACCAAGAATATCAAGTTTTTTTAAGGATATGGAACCGTGCAACTAGTTTTGATTTTTCAAAAGTGATATTAGTCTAATTGAAATAAACTTTGTTTGACTTTGGACCGTATTTAAAATTCTGTCTCTAGTAAGCAAATCTACTGACTCTTTTGTTATTGAAAACGTTCCAGCCTCAATAGACAAATACTTAATCGACTTTAAAAAATCTAATGTCACATCACATTGTTTGCACGGTATGATTAAAAAACTATGGCTATCTTAAAATTATAGTCAAGATACAGAGACAAGTGTCAATAATTTATGGATAATCTGCCACATCTACGTCAAACTGACCCAGATACCATATTTCCTTTGTAGCTAGGAGTACCACGCAACGAGATTGTGAGTTTAGCTGGAAACCTACTTCATGGTTATTTATAGAGCGCACGGTTGATCCTCTTCATACCAAGTCGATCTTGGGATAGAGAATTGAGGCTCTCAAAATTAGAACGTGCAAACGCAGCTGCCATCCCCCATTTCCTCATTATTAATATCATTTTGATTTTTAATTTTGACTTTGATAATAATGTGGGTTATACATTTATCTATCCTTATTTTAAGCTCTGCTGTGTAAACTGTAAACTATAATTATGTTTTGTAAAATAAATAAACACTGTTCGACCCGGGAATGGAACCCAGGACTTCTAACTCAGCAGTCGTTCTTATCATCATTAGACTAGTATTAGCTGTAGATCTTCACTCAGTTACAAAAACTTCCGTATTGTTAACCTGTATGGTTAAAATATCGCTTTCGATGTATCATTAAAATTATGTAAATTGCGGAGCATCCCGATAGGCTCTCCTAGCTGCATTATGACTTTCCAGTTTCTTATTCCTCATGCTGCTGTGGCGTGAGCATTCAGCATTGTGCCTGTGCTTTACAGTATACCATGCATTGTTAACAATCAATAAATTTGCATGCCAAATGACGCTGCTCGTAAAGTTACGGCGGACCCGTTTACGGGCTGCGACGGCGGTGACATTTGTTTGTAATACTTCTCAAACATGGCTATCAACCTGAAGGTATTATTGTCCTTTTTCATAGTACCTACCTATTCTCGAAATATAAACAATAATTTATTGTCATTATTTTTTTTATGTGTTTAAAACTCCTTGGTTCTTACCGTGCGGAGTAGTGCCAACAATATCCTGAGAATAATAAGTAGCAGACTTGACTGCTGTTTTATGAGTGTCTGTTCCATCAGTAGTGGCTCTGGAGTCGTGAATATCTGTCATTTTCTTTTTAGTATATTTTAATAACATAAATTGTAAAAAAAACTTTTACAAACACTATACTTAAGTCTGCGTTACTTGAAAAAAAATTTCAATTTCTGGCTAATACCAAAACCCTGAGGGTAGACTGGTTGCCAGGCAACTGTACCATTCTAGGTTATCGGTCAAGACAGAGTTGTATGATTTTATTTAATAATATAAGTTTTAGGAAAAGCCCTTGAAACTTGGGGAAGATCGGGCACCAGCCTTTTGTATAAAAAACCAGTAACGACGGTATAATAATATTATACTCGTATCTTAAATATTATTAGTTTTTGATAAAAAGCTAAATTAAGATAAATCATCAAATCCTATCAAATAAAACACTAATACTCTACGTCATGAATTTCTCATGAACTAATTATTATATATTTAAAACCAATTAAGATACCAAAATATTTTAATTCTCTGAAAGAAAAATCCCACCACGTACAGGGCTAGAACCTGTGTCCTCCGACTTAGTGCACCAGTAATCATAACTTTAGAAATTGCTTTAGATTATTTAATTAGAATAAACATAAATAATATCTAATTTAATATTAGTTAAGTAATAGTTTTATAATTTTATAAATCAATTTGTAATTAATAAATAGCTAGGTGTGAAAATAAGTACATGTGTAACATAATTAAACGGTATAAAATATAAATTTTCATGAAATAGGACTATCATCATCAACCCATATACTGTCCCACTGCTGGGCACGGGTCTCCTGTCATATTGAGAGGGATTAGGCTGTAGTCCACCACGCTGGCCTAGTGCGGGTTGGCAGACTTCACACGCCGTCGAGAAAAATCTCTAAGGTATGCAGGTTTCCTCACGATGTTTTCCTTCACCGTTTAAGCGAGTGATAATTAATTATTAATACGCACATGAATTCGAAAAGACAGAGGTGCGTGCCTTGGGTTCGAACTCGAGACCTTCGACTTGGTAGTCCAATGGTCATACCACTAGGCTATCACTGCTTTTTTTTACATAGTACTAAAATGGCAAAAATGTGAAACTATTGCATTTTAACATGTAAGTATCTATAATGACACCACAAGCTAATAAGCAAATAAAGATTTTTAAAAAATAATACAAATATACAAAATCATAATCGTTTTTTTAATGCAACAATTAGAAAACAATTAAGATACTGTTATCAGCAAATTAAAATGTAAAAGTACCTCTCTACATTTGAGATATCGTATTATCTGTCGTACTGTCATTATCATCATCTTATCACAACAGGCTGATATCAAAACAAAAAGCTAATTATTCTTAATTGCAGAACTTGAAAAACTGATAGTTTATATTATTACATTTATTATGTTTTTTATACCTTTTCTGTACCTACTACTAATAATAGGAGGGGCTCGTGGCTGAGTAAAAACTACGCTGATCAACCGTATGGAAGGTTAAGCTGCACTAGCCGCGGTCAGTCTGTGGATGGGTGACCATTCTTAACACATCGAGGGGATATTATTTAAAAATATCTCAGTACCTAGCAGCTCGGAGTCTGGATTTGTGCCCGGTTAATGGCAATAGGCTCGCCCCCTATTACATGGGACCTAAAAATACCGGCGAAATGTGGGTGTACATTAGTACACCTCTGCCTAACCCTTTGGGGAATACAGGCGTGATGGTATGTATGTATTTTTTTTAAATAGAATTCTAGTATGAAAATTCCTATGGATATATATGGACCAAGCATGACAAAGGGTAATTTCTTCTAACAAATAAATTCTAAATGGGATCTTTTTATTATTAGTTTGCTATTTATTAAACTCGCAGTGATAGTCTAGTGGTAAGACCATTGGACTGCCAAGTTGAGGGTCTCGAGTTCGACCCCAAGGCACCCCAACATAGTTGGGAAAAGGCTCGAAAAATGATAATGAACGGAGGATGGCTTCCAACAGGACGAAAAGACAAACAGCTGGTATGCGCCACGAAAGTGGTTTATTTTGTGGTTATATTATGTATATTTCTTGAAACAGTGATAGCCTTGTGATATGACCATTGGACTGCCAAGTCGAAGGTCTCGAGTTCGAACCCAAGGCAC
Organism: Acronicta alni; assembly: GCA_964056405.1. Lineage (NCBI taxonomy): Eukaryota > Metazoa > Arthropoda > Insecta > Lepidoptera > Noctuidae > Acronicta > Acronicta alni. The sequence continues at coordinate 12,311,038 of OZ043918.1, forward strand.
GCACCTCTGACTTTTCGAAATCATGTGCGTACCTATTAATAATTAATTATCACTCGCTTAAACGGTGAAGGAAAACATCGTGAGGAAACCTGCATGCCTTTAGAGATTTTCTCGACGGTATGTGAATGAAGTCTGCCAACCCGCACTAGGCCAGCGTGGTGGACTATAGCCTAATCCCTCTCATTCTGTGAGAGAAAACCCGTGCCCAGCAGTGGGACTGTAAATGGGTTGATGATGATGATTCATTATACCAGGACAGACGTAGAGAGTATAGGCTACAGCGCAGAGGACTTTCCGGTTTGGAATAAAGTAACTAAATGAGAAATAACTCCTCTTCGAAAAAAGGTATTTACTCCTAATTAAAAACCCAGAAATTAGTGGCAATTTCTTTTCCAGAAACCACACACAGACAAGCCCGTACTACAAGTACCTAGATAACCCCAGATCGTCCAAGAAATTATTATATCGACATTGTATCGAGTTCGGAAATGACATAAACGTACGAGTAGTATAAGTGGATCACGCCGGAAAGTAACCGGTGCTGGTTATCTAACGCTAGGACGAAGGGAATCCGGCCAAGTGCAAGTTTACACCGAGCTGCGACACGCTCCACTGACACTTAAATACCAGGTGGTTACGCAATACTAGTATTTATCTACATTGATATTCCATGTACTTAATTCAGATGAGAGACAAGATAGAATCATAGCAACAGCAGAAAGAGTAGTAGGGCATTCCACTCAAATTGAAGCTGCCCGACTGGGGAAGTACCTCCGCCTTGCAGAAAATCGAAGTGAAATAACACTGTTTTGAGCTGTGTAGTATTCCTAACGGTGAGCAAGTTTGCCAGTTAGAATTACTGCAAAAGCAGCAAGAAAAGTAGGGCATAGTAGTAATTCAACTCAAATTGGAGCTGACCGACTGGGAAAGTACCTCCACCTTGCAGAAAATTGAAGTGAAATAATAAGGTGGCCAGTGCTCCGCGAGGAAACGTAGTGTTGGCAGTGGGGGACTGGTGGTGGAGTTGGCAGACTTTGACCCTTATACTGCCAACCCAACTATTTCTCTTTCGTTTTACAGGGTCGGCTACGCGCAAATGATACCCCTGGTGTTTCAAGCGTCTATAGGCTACGGTAACCGCTTACCATCAGGTAGGCCGTATGCTTGTTTTCCACCTCCGTGGCATAAAAAAACAGCAATTTCTTACAGTTTATTCTCGGCTAGGAATTATGGAATTAATACCTAAAGCTGCACACTAATCTCGGCAAAAGGGCGGAAATCGTTCGTCTCCTCCTATTGTGTCAAAATAATGCACGTAATAGAGATCTTCGAGTGGGGAGGTAAGCGCCTCTCTCCCAATTCATAGCGGACACACTGCCTCAGCGCAGCGCGTTGAATGAATTTGGAGTAAGAGCCTCCTCCACACCGCTCCAGGAAACCACCGACTGTGATCTTAACTTTCCAAGGTCACGGAAGTAAGGATCGAGTCCTTTCGCCCCATTCATGGGTACAGATTATTTGAATTGTTAGTTCCTGGAAAATCTAAGAACATTAGATAACCTCCTGTTTGTCACATTGATTTAACTTCTCTAACTTCTTATAATATTAACTGAATGAATGATGATCTAACCGAAATAAAATATTGTTTTTTAGTTTAGACAGCATTTAAATGTAGACCACCTTTTTTTATTAAACTAGTTTAATTCAATTTCGTATACAACGAAGCAACATTTTCACGAATAAATAATATCGAATATGATCTTGCTGTTTTGGAAGTCTTCCAAATAGACAGTGTAAGGGCTCTATGTATTATGTACTTACTATACGACGCTAATACATTGACGTATTGCATTCAGACGGATCATGAAACATCGTTCTAGCGTTTTTTCCAGCTACGTTCAAACAAGTAATCCGTAGCTTCCAGTCTAACCCCCTAAACTAAATATCAATATTTTCAACGACACTACTGACATATTAGCTTGCGGAGGAAGCCAATTCCCTAAGGATAAAGATCTCTTAAAAATACAGTGAGTCTAGTGACTACCAAGTCGTAGGTCTCGAGTTCGATTCCAAAGTACGACTGACTTTCCGAAATTATGTGCGCATTAATTAATAAATCATGACCACTTATCGCTTATACGGTGATGGAAATATCGTGAGGAAACCTGCATGCCTGAGAGCCTTCTCAAACGTGTGAAGTCGGCCAGAGTGGTGGACTATAGAGTCCACCACTCTGGCCTACTGCGGGTTGGTCTCCACTCAGAATGAGAAGGGTTAGGCTATCCTTCTCATTCTGAGAGGAGACCCTGCTGTTAAAGGATCTACTAAGGATAATCCTAAGGATAAAACAATTGTGCGTGTTTTCAGCCTTCTGACGGGTTCGGAAGACTTAACGTGCTCTTCATGCAAACCTAGCTTCTCCATTAATATCAAGCATATACTTAATCCTTTCAAAGTGATAAATATGAGAGCAGGCCATTTTCCGCTGCGTCTATATAAGTAGTACAGATTTCTAACTCCCGCAAATAAAAGACAGCAAACAACTTTGCGTTCCACTGATTGGACTGTAAACTTGGTTATTATTCTTGCGGCGTGATAAAGCCTAATCGTTGCAAATGTTTGAATCAATTTTCCGTCGGTACGCAGCAGTGTATTCTTACGATTTACTGTATTTGTGTACCGTGGCTGAAGTTGCGAACAAATTAAATAAACCCCCGATGTTGCACGCAAACCGCGACCTGATGAGCATGGCTGATAGCTTCCTTAATTTACTGCTTTACTTCAAATGGTAGCATAAGTGAATGCTCTCATCAAATTATCATAACTATGAACTAGTATTTGTGCTGCAATATTAGTATCCTCTTTGTTTTTTATAAAGTAAGTATTTATAATCATTATAATATGAATGCACTAAATTTACTGTTTATACCCCGAAATAACTATACAATACTCAAAGAGTTACAGCTTTTCAGAGCGGAAATACGCACGCTAGAGAACGATAAGTAGGGGATTTGTATCAACAGCGAGATTATTATGAAAAATAAAACCTTTTACAAATAGGTACAACAGTCATGGCGTTGCTTGTGGTTACATGCCCTTGGAAATTAATATCTTGTTAGCAGTTTATTCGCTTTTGTTACAGTCACTCCGAGTAGATTTGCGAAAGTCAAATGTTGTCTAACGATTGGGCACGGCAGGCTCTGTCACGCGAACTCGACACGCCGCACAACCCTCTTAGGGCACTGAACACCGGTTTTATCAACATTACTACTTTGTTGTAATTGCTCGTGTAAGATGGATGTGTAAAATTAGTGATCATAAGTCAAGCACGTGGGTCAGCCACGTCACGGACGACGTGTCCGGTCGGTACTAAAATATGAATTGACCAGTTAATGATTGTTGCATATCGTCGCAGACGCCGAACGTCCGTCTCGTAGCCGGTAGCGTAGCGATAGTTTTTCTCGCGTCTCGCTCGTCAGTCGCGTCATAGGGTGAGATCGCGCGGAAGCGAAGGTTGCGCCCGTGACCGCACCCGCCCGCCGCCGCCGCGATAACGGCCACCCGCCGCAGTCGCGCAGTATCGCGCCGCGCTTGCTGATCCTCGGAGCTCGACCCCCGCGCGGAGCCCGCTCTCCTCCTCTGGAGCACGAGGACCCGCCGACCCCGAGTGTAGTGATGTGCCTGCGTTCAGACCGCCGATGATGTGTAGGCGGCGAGTGAGTGAAGTGAGAGTATGCGCGCGAGGTGAGGCCCGGCCGCGGCCATCCCGCCCGTAACCCGACATGTGGACACTGCTGCCGCCGCTGCTGGCGTTGGTGGCGCTCGCCGGAGGGGCCGCCTTCACGCCCGACAAGGACTTGCTTGAATGTGCGAGGTTCGTTGATGAAGAAGGCTACTAACAACGAACAACACCACAACCGTATATTTAAATAAACAAAATTAGTTACGAAAGCATTTTATCATAAATCGCGATGTTTTGCTGGGACCTAGAAATGTGAGCTACAAAAATAATTTTAATGGGCACGCAACCATTGACGTGCCCATTGTTACTGCGTTTACAACATAACGTTCACAGAACAATGTAATTAATTCATAAATAACTAATTTAATTATGTTAGTTATTTGAATTATTCTACAGTATGGACCTTAATTATTAATTACATCTTAGACAATATGGAAAATGCTAGAATAGAATTTTGTATGCAGAGCAAAGTTTTTCATACTATACAGGGTTGATATTTTATAACTGATCTATTTAAAACATAGATTATAATTACGTACCCAAACTTCACTATGTAGGTATACATTTAATAATTTCATACTTTAGAATTGGAATTAAGGTGACTATCAAATATTAAAAAACTGTAATTGAAACTTAATAAAAATTAAAAAAAAAAATCTAAAATAAGACGAGAGGGTCATGTACTGGCGACATCCAACGAATTGCAGCTAATAACAAGTGTCTGGAGAGATCGTCTCAGCTGCAGCTCCTTCAGATAAAACAAGATTCAGTGTTCCCATATAAATATAAATATCGCGTATGTACCTACGTAGAATTCTGGCAAGCGCACGAGACGCTAGCGGCGTGCGCGCGCGCCGGTGTCACCGCCACGGCCGCGTCGCTTGGCAAGGCTAGCTGGCCACTAGGTAAACACCAACACATCACGCTACACACCACAGGTGGAAAGATGTGACTACCACAGAAACATTATCTGTCAATATCTGTGATTAGGTTTTGTCAAACAGCCAAATCAGCGCCTGTAGACAAGTTGCAATCTGACAATCGAATCGACGAACGAATAGAAACAAAATTTATGGGAATGAAATCTATGATCTCCCGATTTGTCGAAAGCTTATGTCATTTCCATACTTTTTGTTTCTTGTGTTCGTCGATTCTATTGTCAGATTGCAACTTGTCTAAGCCCGCTTATGAGAAACCTTGAGTTTAAACGTCATCTTCCTAGTCTTTTCCCCAATATATGTTTTAGTCGGCTTCCAGCAACATGCGACTGAATATCAGTGTTTTACACAAAACTGCCATCAGATCTGTCAATGTCAATATATATAACTGGTCAATACCTTTATCTGGAACTAGCGGCCCGTCCCGGCTACGCACGGGTGGACATAAGATCTATATAGCCTATGTTACTCAGGGTGAATGTAAGCTACATTCACCCTGAAAAAAAAAAAAGTACATAAGTATTATATCCATTGTCTAGTACCCATAGTACGAGCTCTAATTAGTTTGGGACTAGATGGTGTTGTGTAAAATGTCCTAAAAATATTATTATTATTATTAAATATTATTCACTCTGAGTAACATAGTGAAATGGTGAAAGAATTTTTGAAATCGGCACAGTAGTTTTTGAGTTTATTCATTACAAGCATACATACAAAAATACAAATCTTTCCTCTTTATAATGTAGTAGTGTAGAAAAACTCGTTGTCACATTTGACGTACTAAGAGTGGGTTACCCATCAATAGTGTGATCGTGGCAAGTTGATCAGCGTAGTAAAAGCCACGAGCCCTTAAGTTTGTAACTGTCTCACCGTTATTTCTAATTGAACTTCAAGGAATAACGTGCTGGACATTTTACTAAGTCAATAATAGGTACCTACTTATGTACATATATACGTCTTCGTCTGCTAACTGCTCTGCAGTTTGGCAGAACTAATAAATTATTGTAATGTTTTTTAAATTCTAAACATTTTCTTTTTTTGTCATAGATAAAACTAAGAAATTCACAAGATTGTTATGGTACTAAACTACTTTTGTCAAAATATATACCTAATAGCCAATCCTTTTCTAAATCATTTTCGAAAAATATAAATATTAATACAATATGTATTATCCCTTCTCATTCTTAGAGTAAACGCCCTATAATTAATACAGGAAATTCCGTAAATGGGTTGATTGCCAACAAGCGTACCTTGCTAAACCGAGGTAATATAATTTATCTAGTTTAAATTAATGCATCTCAAAAGATAAGAATGACAATGACTGAAGTTTATAAATGTACAAAAAGGACGCCGAGTCATATTATTAAATATTTAATACATCGACTTCTTCTTCATAGCATTTCAACAAAAATATATATATTTTAACTATTTATTTATTTGGATCTCCAGTAGAAGATACACAATTACATATAAAACTTATAAACGTATATAGGGACACTTACAAATGTGCTCCGCCAATTACAGGAGACCACATAATTTACTTATAATTTAAGTTCATCATAGCAGCCTATTGCCGTCCACTGCTGAACGTAGGCCTCCCCCAAAGAGCACCAACCATCCCGGTCTTGGGCAGCCGGAATCCATCCGCTGCCAGCCACCTTCTTCAAATCGCAGGGCGTCACACAATCGCAGGGTGTCGCAGGGCGTCCCACACTATGCTTGCCATTTAAGTTAGTTACTTAAATTATATAGGTAGTCTCCGTATCTCTCTTTAAAGCATGTTAGCATTTTAAAAACATTATCCACCAAAAAACTTTCCGTATTTCATATTTATCTTGTTCATTATATAGATCATTGGGACTTTAAAAAACATTTGTAATACCTACTAAAAATTAATAAAACAAAGTGTAGCTTTCACGGACGCTTTTCCTGAAACACCACGAAACGACGGGCACAATCTGACAAAATATAGACCAAGTCACAAGTGTCAATGCTCTGTCAGTTGACAAAAATGTGTAACTTCTTTTATTACAGGGAATATTTACAAACATAATATGTCTGGTATTTTAAAAATAATGGGTAACCATTACATACTATGCAATAAGTAGATAAAATAGCAAGTATGCTCGAGCTAGACAATTTGAAATCTAACAATAGCAAATAGAAACAAAATGTAGGGAAATTATCAATAAATGTAATTTCCATGCAATTTATATGTATTCATTCGTCAATTTGAACTGTACAGTGTGACTTGTCTAGGCACCGATCTGATAAATAACGCCTGAAGACCATTTTAAAATCTGAAGTTTATTAGAATTCAGAAGTCTGTCGATCCAAAAATCTCAAGCCCTGTATCACGGGGGACTTTACAAATATATAATTAATAGACACAAAACACAAACATTTTTAACATTACGTAAACAGTTTTTAAAGTAACCCCTAACAATGCCGTTGAAAACAAAAAATAAATAACTTAAAGTAGGTACCTACTAAAAACACGTTACTAATCGCTTCAAACACAAAGTGTGCCAGAAATCTTTTCCCCACACCTCAATCTGTCAACTGAAAGATAATTACAATTCAAAAAACAAAAACAAACATGAAAAAAACTAAATATTTAATAAATGTTACCAGCTGTTTTACGTCTAACCTAAAAAATATATAATTTCAAAGTAACAGTATAAATCCATTAAGGATTTATTAAGCCACTGTCGAACACATCCCAGAAATCGGCGAAATGGCGTTAAATTTCACCCAATACAAACAGTATCATAAACATCAAAGGTATTCTAGATCCACAGCCTTGTCGAATAAGACACTAATGACCTATTGACAACAATAGCTTTTGGAGAGTGGCGCGCCAAAATTAAACCCGTTTATCACAGCTATTTGCGTCACTAATAACCCAAATATAACCCAAGTGCTCGGTTGCGGTAACTGTGACAACAGAAATAAACCCTTGCTCTGAATACCTCGTTACAGCGGCTAGCATTGCGTCTGTCGAGTGTCGGGGCTACTGTACTCTACATACTCAGGAGGCAAATTTGATTAGCAAAATTGTATGTCAAACGAAATCTTAACGTAGATAAGAGACAGCTTTTAACGGTTTTCGTATTTGGCTCTAGACTATCGATTCACTTGATCTTATTATTCTTGATTAAGTATATCGAAACGTAACTGAAAAACAGAAAAGGGCGTAAAAAGAACAGATAGAATACGTAACACCATGCTGCACTCCAAAACGGGCATAGTAGACGTGGGCAAAAAGGCAGCCAGGCTTAAATGGGATTAGGCGGGTCATGTCAGCCGCATGCACCATGAGCGCTGGGCTAGAGTTTCCACACAATGGATGCCTGAAGATGGTAAGCCCAGAAAGCAGTAGCGGGACGATTTAGATGCGTACCGCGAGGGCTGGTTCGAGGCGGTGCAGGAAAAGAGTACCTGGAAGGACTTGGGGGAGGCTTTTGCTCAGCAGTGGGACAGTGATGGCTAACAAAAAAAAAGTATATCGAAAGTATATATTATGAATACATTGCCAGATGTCGTGTCAGATTTATTTAAAAGTATATTTGATTTAAAAGTGTAATATGATATTTGACGCTGTAGAATTGGCCGCTAGATTGCTCACTCCGTTCTTATCACAATGTACCGTGGCGTTGTTACCATCATTTTACAGTAAATAGTATTATTGCACCGATTTGCACACTACCAGTCGGCAAAACATGTTTATTTCGTGTAAATCGCTTTGTCAACAGTAATACTCATTCAACATTCAAATTTTACACAGTAACAATATCGTTGCATTTTATTTGAACTTTTATATCAGCTATTTATATATATCATTGCAATTGTAATATTTTCTATTAGACACTTGGGTATTTTCAGTTATAATGTGATCGTAAAACATGATACCGGACGTGACACAATGTAATATGCAATTTGCAAATGCTTTAGTATATATTTATATACTATAAACGTTATATATTATATAGGATAGCATATTTCATGAAAAAATTGCGTCAGAAAATATAAATAATTGCTTTCTACATGAGATATGAAACGGAAAATAAATATTTCAGTAGCTAAACTAACACCTACTTAGATTACTTTTTAAGCGGTGGTCCTTCACATTCGCGTCATAGTTTCGGATGCCACTTCCGGCGCCAAAGGCCAAAGTAAATATATATTTAATCGCCGCGTTAAGTAAATATAGGAAAATTTATTACACTCAATTATTTTTATGAGACATATTATTAATCCCACAAAAATAGTAAGAATTGGATAACACATTATAACATACCAATTCGCCTGTAGGTATTCCCTGAAGAGTAGGTAAGGCCGAGGTGGGCTTATGTACACCCACAGTTCACCGATATGTTTTAGGTACGGTCAGCAACGAAAGTCTCTTAACACAGCTAAATGTTTAAAACATCACAGCTCCAAAACGCATAACCTTCACAGGTCAGTAACTTCATACTTATTAAAAATCATATTGAAGATTGCAACATGTTCAGCGACTTTCGTTGCTGACTATACGTATATAGATAGATAATAGAAGGCGATTCTAGTACCATTAACTGAACACACATCTAAATTCCGAGCTACAACTGGAAATTTCATATAAATAAAATTGCAATAACACGTTTCAATCCGAGAATGAACCAAGCCGCGTTTGCCACCACTACACCAATGGGAATTTTGAAATCATTTATACAAATATGAAAATGATAAATGTAAAGATTGATAATTATGCAAAAATTCTTCCTTCCAAAAACTATTTCAGACATTAACTTTAACAGACTTCAGTTGTGATTTGACTCCGGTTGTCTTATGTTTACATTTATAAAAAGTAAAATAGAACATCTTGGCCACTACCTGTCAAAGCTGCCCACCACTATGGTAGGTAAATATTAGTGGCATACATTAAAACCAGGTATAGAAGGTGAAGTAAATATTAATAGTCGTGTGGACTGACAGTCTGAAAAGGGTAATTTCCTGAACAAATATGATTATGTGGGTAATAAAGAGAATATGGTTAAGGATACAAAAATTTCACGAAAGCACTATCAATTTCAGAGAGGACGAAGATTAGAACGTAGCGTGGGAAAGATAGGTATCATTAAAATAGGAACTTTTGAAAAGTCAAAATGCAAGGTTCCAAAAAGTCTTACGCAGAAAAACCGGGAACTCTATGGAGTTTCCTACCGGTTTTTCTTGGTAAGACTTTTAAAGCTACCCCAATCTGTCATTTTTTTTATTGATTTTCAACTTTAACAAATTATAAGGTTCATATTCAAATTCAAATATCATTTATTTCAATCCCTTTTTAGATCATATTATTCAAACACAGCGTAATTACCGTTCGTACTTAACTCCTCTGTCGAAAATGTATAGGTATATCGTCTAAATATGACTCCTTCTGGCCAGAAATTACTATAAAAAAAAATTATAACTTCTGTTCCCATACAAAAAACTTAAAAGCTTTATGATCCTTCTCTTCTATTCAATTGGGAAAATTTGTCAGCTTGACCTAGCCTTGACTTAGCTACTTGGTGCAAAGTATGTACTTACGTCAAGCATTTCTACCTATTATAATAAATTAAAGTTAATAAATTAAGTTGTTTGATTAAACAAGTCTTGTTTATGTACGAAAACAAATTTAGTGCAATTTTAATTCAAGAAGTTATTTCAGTTTCTTTTATACATTTTCGAGTGTGTGTAATTATGTTGAATTTAATTTATAAAATCTAAAATGCCAATTAGATTTTTGAGATTATCTACAGTAAAAAAAACTTACCGATGTTGGTTATTGCAAGGGTTGTCTCACGTAAGAAGAGACGGAGCTATGACATTGGTTTATTTCTTTACTAAGAACCGAATCCTAAATTAGACAGCGTGTAGGTAAGCTACTTATCAGAGTCTACTCTAGGGCAATCAGTAGTACGTGCCTTTCATAATAATAATCTTTTTATTTTGTCGTTGATGTGAACATCTTTACCACATTGGGTAAACAGACATTGTGACGATACTTCTGGTTGCCAGTTCTGACGATATAGTTTCATAGAGAGTACCTGCCCGTTTTATAGATAAAAAAGTTTATCCCAGTAGTACATAATAATACTAGTCACTTATTCGAAAAAACTTAAAAGCCTGCCTCATTAGTCTAGTGGTCCTAAGCGCGACTGCTACGCTTAAGGTCCTGGGTTCGATCCCCAGGTCGAGCAAAGTATTATTGGGTTTTTCTATGAAATTCTCAGTAGCAGCTCGGAGTCTGGATTTGTGCCCGGTTAATGGCAATAGGCTCGCCCCCTATTACATGAGACCTAAAACATACCGGCGAAATGTGGGTGTACATTAGTACACCTCTGCCTAACCCTTCTGGGAATACAGGCGTGATGGTATGTATGTATGTATGTGTAATAGCTATAAATTTCTGCCTTAAGACCACTACATTGACTAGGACATGCAGTCCGTCAACCTCAGTGTAGTGACATATAGCAACAATGTTGTTATTTTTCCACATGATTATACCCGAGTAATATATGGGGCGTTCTCCGGCAGACGCGCTGGCCGCTCGCCAGCGCCCGCGCCGCGGCCGTCGCGACGTCTTTGTCCGACCGACACTTACAACACACAATTATCAAACGAATACGTCTACCTCTGATGTTACCCAGATTCAATAAAACTCACACATTTCCGATCCCCATAATCGAACCTGATACATCTTATATTGCACCCACTAAATTACGCCGTGCCGCCTTTTAACTGTGGCCAGAAAACGCTTTTGCGGTGAACACTACTTTTGGTAGCGTTTGAATGATAGTGACTTGAATGCATTGGACCCATAACCTTCACTGACGGGAAGCATAAAGTCTAAATTTAAATTATTTATTCAATATAGACTACTTAATATGTAGTCATTCTTGAAGGTATGTTTTACATTTCAGACTGCCCTAATACTCCCGCCCTTTATCACCTCCCAGTGTCTTTGCTTGGAACTTCGGAATAAGCAGCAATTTAACAGACTCCCCAGCAAGACATTTCCGACTGTTCATTTTTTTTTTACGTAACATTTATACAAAATACATAGGGTGTAGCATGGACACACTCTAATATGTATGATATGACAGTCTTGAATCTATGGTCTATACTAAAACATATTTTAAATAATATCCCGATTTCAAGAAATCAAATCTTTCTTTGTCACTATTAACGATATGGGATTACAATAAGGTCGTAATGTCTCGACTATTGCTTCTAATTTTTTTTTAGACTTTGGTGCTCCAGATTGAAACTAGTGTCCGGACAATCAACCACAATCCGAAAAATAGCCTTGGCACATCTTTTACAGACCATTGTCGACATTAATAACTTCATTAACTAACAAAACAGAATTGTAGACTCTAAATAATTGCGGTGTCTTCAAAAATAACGTTGCGAACACTCAAACAGACTAAGTGCGTGTAATAATACGTGATTAAATTGCGTTTCGCCATCGTTCCGTTTAAATCTTGGACTTCTGTTTATAGAATCATAAAATACATTGTCATCACAAATGCTAAAGACTTCCGCATTTTTTATACTACTAAGGTGGCAAACAAGCATACGGCCCACCTGATGATAAGCGGTTACCGTAGCCTATAGATGCTTGCAACACCAGGGGTGTCACTTGCGCATTGCCGATACTGTTAAAGGAAAGAGGAATTGTTGTGTTGGCAGTATAATGGTCAAGTCCACCAACTGCCAACACAACGTTTCGTCGCGGAGCACTAGCTTTGCTCTTCACTAACTTGCTCTTCGTAAGGAATACAACACAGCTCAAAGCATTTATTATTTCACTAAGCATTATTTCACTTCGATTTCCTACAAGGCGGAGGTACTTCCCCAGTCGAGCAGCTCCAATTTGAGTGGAATTACTCCCACTATGCCCTCAGTCCTACCTATCTTAAAATTGCATTGATATTGATTTGGCAACCTCGAAAGAAGCAGCAGACTTCATGGACCGTCTGCCACCTGCATTTCCCTTGCCCTATAGTCATAACCATGGGATTCGTGTCGTTCACGACGACCATAACAGGATGTATCTGGGACCTGAAATATACATTATGAAGTATTTTTATCTATTATTATTATAGTATTTTTATATTAAATAATTTACAATTAGTTTTACAGGCTTAAGCCCAACAATATAGTCACTTTATAAGTACAGATAAATAACTGATAAAACATCGTCAGCTTCTTGAATTCAGCCAAAGAACAAGTGAACAAACCTATTTGTTTCGCTACATTGTTAAGAATTCTTACGGTTGGAGTAATCGGTGCATACTTTAATATATTCGTGCGGGTTACTGGCACCGCAAACAGCCTGTCCTTGCCGCAGTGTGTATTTAGGAATGAGAATACCCATTGATCCCAGAATTTGTAAATTATTTTATTTACCACGAAATACTAGAAAAATATATGTAACTAGCGCGTAATTTGGCCTTACCTCCAACGTATCGGATCCAAACAACCTATTACAAAGGTTATATACCTACATAACGAAAGAAAATGGGTCTCTATTTTGCTCAAACTTAATATTGCTTCAAGTACCAAAGTACCGGGTAAAATTTTGCATTTACCATGAAACAATTATTTAATTTCATAATTATTCCAAACTATAGTAGGAGTATATCGTATATGTAGCTGCTGCAGTGTTATTAAAAACCCGAGTTTCCCGCATTATAACACCAAGACAGATTTTTTACACACTTGCACAATGCTGCACGTTTATTTCCAGAAGGGTTAGGCAGAGATGTACACTAATATACACCCACAGTTAGCCAATATGTTTAGATTCCATGTAATAGCCGAGCAGAAATCGAGTTACTACTAAGGATTTCAACGAAAAACCCAAGAAGCGTTCATTCGCAAAGAATCCAAAGGTAACCTATGTTCTGTCTGCCTTACTTTACAATCTTTCTCCTACAGACAAACAGAGTTACCACCGAATTTATAACTAATATTGGACTGTGTAACCATTGGACTGCCAAGTCAAACGTCTCGAGTTCGAATCCAAGACACGCACCTCTGACTTTTCGAAATCATGTCAATAATTAATTAGCACTTGCTTAAACGGTGAAGGAAAACATCGTGAGGAAACCTGCATGCCTTAGAGATTTTTCTCGACAGTGTGTGAAGTCTCCCAACCCGCACTAGGCCAGCGTGGTAGACTATATAGCCTAATCTAACCTAATCCCTCTCAATCTGAGAAGAGATACGAATTTTCGAAGTATCCATCTTTCTTGTCTAAGCTGAATAAAAAAAACAACTGAAAGTCGATAATCAAATGTTGCACATTTTTTAAAAGAAGAACTTAATAGGTACTATGTGAAAAAAGTTTCACTCAAAAATCTCAAACCATAAAGGTTCTATGTCAACCTGTGTAAGTACCTATTACAATAAAACGGCAATTTCATACTTTAACCCCTATTATTATATGAATTATAGGAAACAATGCGCGTCAACAACATTTAAAACAGTTATTACCAAACTCTTTAAATATAAAAGTTTGGCTAACACATGCATAATAAGTATGTAACAAATCAGAGGCAATCATGGGCTGAGGACAGAAATAGAACAATTTATTGCTGAACACGTATATAAATAGCCGTAGTAATTTGTTCCTAGCGGCGTAATAAGACTGCTTGAGATTCATCTTCACAGATCAAACAAAATGAACAATACTGAATCATGCTATTGAAATAATTGTAGCATAATTGTACCTAATTAGTTTGCTTCTGTACGCGATAGCATCTGTGAAATTTGTTGGCAATATTGTTTTTTATGGTACCTAGGTAGATTCTTCAGATAAAGGGTTATAACTCCGCATGAACTTGCCGCGATAAGTCTAAGAATGGGCGTCCATTCTTATTCTTCGGCCAACGTAACTCCTTCCAGGCCTAGGAGAGCATGTTGGTCCCAGTCCAGTCTATAAAGACATAAGTACAATTATTTAAATAGGTATATTTCAGTAGGCGTTTGAAAAGCATGATGAATAATTTCGTTAATATTGGCGGGCCGTGAATTGGAATTCAAATTCTGACAAACTAAGGATATCAATTTCTGCGAATATTATACAATGAAACCAGTCTACCCGTGACCATGGACGCTGTAAAGGGTTCGAAACGTCGGGATTAATAATATCAATACTTTTATCGCGATCAAATCCGTAAAAAGTATATTTGTATTTTTTGGCATTTTGCTAAGATTGATTCCATGCTGAGATTTGGAATGTGAAGGCAAAATTTCGACCTGGCGGGTGGGACTCGTGGTGGCTTAGTGGTCATAGCGTCTGGTGTACCTAACCAGAAAACACAGGTTTGAATACTGCCCGCAGTCAAATTTTTCCTTCGTTACGTTAACCGTAATAAGTAGTTTTATTTCAACCTAAAGATACATCAAAAGTACCTGGACGTCTTATAATTTATTAGATCATAATATTATCATTGCCTATTACATACATATTCATCCGCGAAGTCCATCCTTAGAAGCTTTTTTTGTCAGTAAAAACCATGATGAGACGTATCATTTTGCTTTTTTTAAATTATTTTAGTAGTCATTATTTTTTTTTAATGAAAGAAATGGATTTTTATTTAAAAAACGTTTTTCCACTACAATTTTCTCCTGCATCGTGGGTGCGTTTACAAACATAAACTTCCACATACATAAACACCCAGAACCAGAACAACTACATGTACAAACAAACAAACATACAAATATTTGTTCTGAGTGGGGATCGAACTCACAACTCGTTGCGCAGAAGCCGATCGCTGATCTAAATTATTTATGTGTAAGTTAAGTGAATCGGATTGCCAATAATTAAAAAACTACATGATCATGGAATATTGTTAATTTAAAAGAGACCATGATTCTCTGAGTTTGTTTCGGCGTTTCTTCTCAGAGGTTGTCAGCTAGGAAATGCCGGCTCCATCTAGTATTCATTAATAATTAGTAATAAATATTATTGATCATGTACCAATAAAAAATGTAGGGTAGCTGTCAGTAATTATACGATCAAGACGCCTACCACCTCAGTCCCGTGACCATGGACGCTGTAAAGGGTCTGAAACGTCGGGATTCATAATATCAATATAACGCGATAAAATCCGTAAAAAGTAGTTTTATTTCAATGTATAATATTCGCGTAAATATCAGAAATCAATGTGTTAAGTTTAATTAAGAATTGGTTCAGTATCCAGTTTAGTCGTAAAGAACAGACAGTCAATTTCGGATTCTTAATATGAATGTGGATTAATTCCTCCTGCTATTTACCTATCCATATACATAATCAGCAAACGCGGCTTATGGAGTATATCCGGAGTATTTTTTTCTTTTTTTTTTCATTTTACACAGCACGATCTAATTTCAAGCTAAGCAGAGCTTGTTCTATAGGTACCAGACGATGGATATAATACTTTTTAAATTTTTATTGTTTTTATAAATGCATAGATAATATACCTACATAATATTTTTGAAATAATAATAATACATAATTATGCTTAATAAAAAACCCTTAAAATCAATATAGCCTTTACAATCTTTGGTCATTTGGTCATAGGTACAGACGCCAGAAGGTCAAGCTATCCAAAACTGACAATATTTTCCAATTGAAAATTAACCATATTATTTTTATCAAAGAAATTTGAAAGATTGGTGTAACTTGATGTGCCTGTCTGTGCATACTTACATTTTATATAACTGTGACTAAATATACTTTTCTTTTTCACTTAAACTTAACACAAAACTCGCGTGACAATATTAACCAAAGCACATTATGTATTATTCGTGCATAAAAAAGTTGCAACGTTGACCTAGAACGATAAAAAACAATATTATTATTAATCTGTCTTACTTTGTCACGTGGTTCCGGGTTATTTTCTAAACATGCGACTTATGTAAAGTCGTGGTAATTACGGTCGGCCTACTTGGTAACAAATGTACAAGGTTAATTCGAAGCCAGTGCAGTTTCATTACGGTTTTTCAAGGAAAGTCATTATTAAAAATAACATTAAAATGTGTCGTTAGAATACTAATGACTGAACTAACAGTATTAAATTAACTCTATTTTATTATGAAAATTTATTGGCGTGGCTTTGTGCCGTGCCCTCTCTAACTAGCCCAGAGTAATCTGATGCCCACCCCCAAATTGTGACATGAGAGGTTAAAAACCAGTGATTTTTAAAGAAATTATAAACGTAGCTGTAAGTTATTGTTGGTAAAGAAAACACGTTTTACATTTAACTATACCTTCACCCCTTTGTCGTTCCAGTCCACGCGGGAATTCCTGGTCTTTTCTAATTTTCCCCGAATATGAAAGCTTTATAGTATCTATTAATCATTTAATAAATACTTACTGTGAAAACGAAATCTTTCTTTTAATATCTCGGATTCTATTATTTCAGTAATATTTATTTTTAAAAATCTGTGAAAGCCTAGTGGTATGACCATTGTACTGCCAAGTCGAAGGCCTTTAGTTCTAATCCAAAGCACGCACCTTTGAATTTTGGAAATCATGTGCGTATTAATAATTAATTAACACTGATGGTAAACGGTGGAAGAAAACATCGTGAGGAAACCTCGGATTTTCTCGACTAGCGTGAGAATTCTACCAACCCGCACTAGGACAGCGTAGCGAATTATAGCCTAATCCCTCTCATTCTGTGTGAGAAGACCCGTGCCCAGCAGTGGGAAGTATCCATTATATTAAACCTCATATTTTAAAAATACTTATACACGTAATTTAGTTTGGTTAACTCCTGTTTCATAAGTATAATTATTATTGTCTTCTGTATGAAATTAAGTCGGTATAAATAATATTTAGTATAGTTATTTAGCGAAGGAAAAATTTGACTGCGGGCAGGATTCGATCCTGAGTCTTCTGGTTAGGTACACCAGACGCTATGACCACTAAGCCACCACTAAGACGCAGGTTCGAATTCTGCCCGCGGTCGAAATTTTCGTTCACTAAATAATTTTAAAATCTTACCATGGAAAATACCAAAAAATACAAAAAGATAATATTTAGTATAGTTATATAATATAAGAGTATACACACTATAATAAGGTAAACTGAAACCTTGAACAGTCAAATATTCTGCGCCCAGTGACGTCATAAACGCCATCTGCGGCCAACAAATATTTACATTTCATACAGAAAACCCTATAACGACATAGCCACAGGTATGGGTATTATTTTAATAAGCCTGCTTGTCTATGGTTGAAAGTGCAGCGGCTTGAACAGGTAGATTGGGGACTTGCCGTGAAGATTTTCCCAAGAAGGTAGTAGGTACCTACCTTGTTTGTGTTACTCCTGTCCTATTCCTTAACTAGTCTTGAATTCGATTCCCAAATCAAGCAAATGTCTTTGAGTTTTCCTATAAATTTTTTCGCAATAAGTTCGCACGATTTCATGAAATCTAAAACATAATATACGTCTGTATTCCACAAAGGGTTAGGCAGAGATGTACCAATGTACACCCGTGTGATAGAAGACGAGCTTATTGGCACAAATCCAAACTCTAAGCTAGCTACAGAAAATTTCGTAGAAAAGAGAGGGATTTTAAGAGTGGGCATAGTGGGAGTAATTCCACTCAAATTGGAGCTGCCTGTCTGGTGAAGTACCTCCGCCTTGCAGAAAATAGAAGAGAATTAACACTGCTTTAAGCTTTGTTATGTTCCTAACGGTGAGCAAGGTTGCAGTGCTCTGCGAGGAAACGTTGTGTTGGCAGTGGGCTTACTTTGACCCTTATCAGTATAAGGGTAACCCAACTATTTCTCTTTCATTTTACAGGGTCGGCAACGCGCAAATGGTACCCCTAGTGTTGCAAGCGTCTATAGTCTACTGTAACCGCTTACCATCAAGTGGGCCGTAAGCTTATTTGACATCTTAGTGGAATAAAAAAAAAAAAAGTATAATACGTAAGGTTTCTTACTGTTTTTAATCGGAGATCTAACACTTGTTGTGAATTGTATTATTCACAAATAGGCTTACGTTAGCTTCTATAACGGTTATAATCCATTAAAACTGCGTAACTGCTTACCTTCTTCCATAATTGTATTACGAGTCTCCAGAAGAAGCACACATTGTGTCATAATGTGGATTAACGTAGTTTATGGAATGAGCATATTTAAAATTAAGAAGAAATCGGATTGAGAAGTAACGCCTCTTATGGTAGGCAAAAACACCAACGCCAGTACGATCATTGAATACACCTCCTTCCTTATCCGTACAGTGAGGGAATGGAATCAGCTGCCTGATTCTATATTTTCTGACGTGTACAATTTGGGGGTCTTCAAGTCACGACTGAATAGGTATCTATCTTCTAGGTAAGCGTGCTACATCCTAGACCGCATCGTCACTTACCATCAGGTGAGATTGTGGTCAAACGCTAACCCATCTCTTTAAAAAAAAAACCTGCGTTTTTCTTCATGTAACACCGTAGTATACGAGTGACGAGTAGGTACATATTGCTCACCCGTTAAACTAATCCCTGCTAATATAACAAATGCTAAAGTAACTCTCTCTGTCAGTCTCTCTGTTACGCTTTCAAGCCTAAGCCGCTGAACCGACTTTTATAAAATTTGGTACAGAGAAATATTAGGGCTTAGAAGCTATAGGATAGGATATAGGCTACCTTTTATCTCAAAAAGATATTTGAAATGCGGGTGAAACCGTGACCAACATCATTAAATAATTAAAAAAATCCGCTTTTGCTGAATTTCATTCATAGATATTTAAAATATGCTTCGTTGTGATGGTGTTCCAAATATAAATTTATTTTCAAAGAATTGAACTATTTTCAAAGATCCAATAATGACCGTAACATTGCGTCCTTCAAGATACGTTGTACGTACGTACGTTTTGTTAATCGCTCTTTATAATAATTATTATAGGTAGGTAGATAATTATCTATAGGTACATATATCCTTACGACCCAGAAAGAAGGTGGGTACAATAAATAACCGGCATATGAAATATTATGGGTAATCATTTATTTTTATGTAAGAATACTGTTGAATGTTCCATTGTCCGTAATGTACAGTAGTATTATACGTATTTAAAGAGATCGATAATGCATAGCTAATAAGTGATTTATGTTAGGTGTTTTCAGCGACTGAATATCACCTCCAAATTACCATCATACATAACATCTGTATATTATATTTTTTGTACCACTAAGGTGGCAAACAAGCATACGGCCCACCTGATGGTAAGCGGTTACCGTATCCTATAGACGCTTGTAACACCAGGGGTATCACTTGCGCGTGTAAAACGAAAAAGGAATAGTTGGGTTGGCAGTTAAAGGGTCAAATTCCTCCTACTGCCAAAACAGCGTTTCCTCGCGGAGCAAGGCAACCTTGCTCACCGTAAGAAACACAACACAGCTCAAAGCAGTGTTATTTCACTTCGATTTTCTGCAAGGTGGAGGTACCTACTTCCCCAGTCGGGCAGCTCCAATTTAAGTGGAATTACTCCCACTATACTCCCATATATTATAATCACTATGTACTTAGACAACTTTTAGTACGGGACCAACCTTGAAATGTTCACTCAACTAACGCGACAAACTGTAGGTAGTGTAGGATCAGCTAATTTTTTATACATATTGGTACGGTAATTAAAAAATAATGGGGTATATGTATCCCACAGTACCTTTTACCTTACTTGCCCCTGATTCGCACTCAAGTCAAACTATAAGCTAGCCATCAATCATATCTAACTACTGTTATAACTGTTATTAAAATAAAAATAGAATACCTAGATGTATAGTAGGTTGTAATTAGTAAAAATCCTATCACGTTTGTAAAGTCCAATCTCTGATTGTCTTGATCGAGAAATGAAATAATATCGGCAATCATCGTCAGGATATTAATTATCTAATTAATTATTGTGGAGCCAACTCACGTGTGTAGGGGTCCTTAGTCGTTTCGCACCGCGAGCGGTTCGAACCGCGGTGTGAATTGCCCAAGAGCTCTTTTTGAATGGGTCCTTTCGCACCGCGGTTCGAATCGCCCAAGAACATTTTGTAATGGGGTCGACTCGGACCGCAATGTATCAGTACTAATAAATAATCGGAATCCTTAAATGTGTGATATGAGTCAAACTGGACTCAAGAAAGGAGCATTACCTAGTTCGTCTCACCCCGTAGTCCGAATCGACCCATTCCAAAAGATACCGTCGGCCATTCGCACCGCTTCAACCTCTACGGTGCGAATTGTCCCATTCAAAAACAGTACTTGGGCGATTCACACCGCGGTTCGAATCGCTCGTGGTGCGAAACGCCTAAAGACCCGTGTGTAGACACGTCAGAAGTCGACGTAAGACAATTATCGAGATTAAAACCATTACCGGGATTAATCTATTGTATAACTCAGAAGTGAAATATAGGTAAACGACAATAGCTATAATTACGACGAACCGCGTTTGTACGACAAGATGTATGAATTTGGACGAAGGAAAAGTAGTATGCAAGAGCTGTAGGCAATTGCGTTCGTAGTTTCTTCCTACGCCTATGCGGAGATCGCGTGAGTGTATGTCTCTATGAGAGATGTATAGGGATTTAACTAATATATTTAAAAAAAATTGTTTGTTCGTCCTCAATATGTATAATATGCTCAAACTTTGATGAGTTGAAGTTGCGCGCCCGCAATACTCGACAAAAAAATGAAATAGCTAGTTTAATTTGTCATTAATTTATTTTGTACATGTAATTGTGGCTGTTTTGTATGTGAAGTGTACTTTAAAGAAGCATTTCAACGTAGGCACAGCTAGTACGTACTTAGGTACAGATAAAAACTAAGATATTAAAACAATTACATACTTTGATAATAAATACATTTTGTAGTGTACTCAAAACAACGGAACGTCAGTACAAAGTAAATTGTACTGACGTTCCTTTTGTTCTTATATCTATGTGTTTCTTAAGGTAGTGGCTCTTGCCATGGTCAGTGGTCAGTGTGTCATGTGGATGGGTGACCATTTTGAACATATCGAGGCCTCTTCGTACTTCGGAGTGCGGAGTGTACCTTTGACAATCGTTAGTCGTACTCAGAAGCCCAAACAGCCTGGATAACCAGTCTATCCTCAGAATATCTATCTTACCGAAAAATTTGGATGCAATAATCTGAATCTGGCTGCAGTAGCTTCGTGTAAAATACTGATATTCAGACACATCAACATAGTTACAGAAAGGCTCGAAAGATATTGATATACTTGTATATTTTTGAATAACTTTGGGAGTTAGGATAATATGCCTTATATCAAGTTAATATAACAAGGTAGAGGATTATCTTGGTCTGGCACGTGTACGAGCGGTCTTTTAAGGTTTCATACGAAAAGGTAGAACTAAAGGAAAAGTACGCTGTTCGATGGACATCGTTCTTTTGATTGTCCAACTAAATTTTTATAATTATAAGAACAGAACACGGGATATTAATTTCTGCACCCAAAGAAATATGTGTGTGAAATAAACTAAATAATCATGCTTGGAATATTATGTTTCATATTATTTTCCTCAATTATTGTTTTTTTTTTTAAACAGATTTATGCATGTTGTTTTTATATTATAAGAACCACTGCGCGCTGGTGAAACACAAACCAAATTGCAAATTATTATTAAAAAATATATAGGGATGGTCGAAAGTCATTCCATTTTTGTTGAACTAAAAATGACATTAAAACATAATTAGAGTTGGTATCATGTTTTTACCTCGTAGGATCTTAAAATATTCAAGTCATTATGATATTATATTTCGTAAGAAATAAGTTAAGGTGCCATTCGATATTAAAGTGTCTAATTTATCATAACTTTTTTTCAGCCAGATCCTGTACATGGACCAGCATGTATATGATATTCCAAAAGGTTACAACAGAAACATTCCACCCGGTAAGTGTTTTTTAAAACATTTTTAAACCTATTTACTTTGTTATTAAGTATCGTTTGGGTCCCGGCACCTGAAAGCGATATATTTTTCTATTGAAGTTGGCATTTGTTGAGATAGCATTTTTTCTTGATTGCACACCACAAACAAATGCCAAGTACATGGCAAGTACAATGGACGGTCTTATCTTACTGAGAACTACCAAAACAGTGTTGTGGTTGCACGTTGCATGTGCTAAATAAAGAATAAACCCTAGTTTCGATTCCCAACACCCAACTTCCGCTTGTGGATCATTCATTGCACAATTAAAAATGAAAAAAATCTAAGTGCATTAACACTGCTTTAAGTTGTGTTGTGTTTCTTACGGTGAGCAAGGTTGCCTGTGCTCCGCGAGGAAACATTGTGTTGGTAGTGTGGGAGGGGACTTTGACCTTTATACTGCCAACCCAACTATTCCTCTTTCGTTATATAGGGTCAGCAACGCGCAAGTGATACTCCTGGTGTTACAAGCGTCTATAGGCTACGGTAACCGCTTACCATCAGGTGGGCCGTCTGTTTGTTTGCCACCTTTTTTTCAACAAATTTCTTTGGGTCGATATCAAAATTAGGTAAAACCTTGTTAGTTCCTATGAAAATAAATTCTAACCAAAAAAACTTATTTGTGGATATATAATAGAATAAGTGATATTCAGTAAAAAATCTAAATCTCGCCCAGATAGATACCAATATGGCGACTCTATTCTCTATTTTAAAAAGTGCTTAATTTAGAATTTTTAGCTAGGTCATATTTTTATAAAGTCACGCGATAGATAGATACGAGCGGGGATCGAGTGGCTATCCACTTAGCACCGGACATTATTCAGCAGAACCTCGGTCGCGGCCGGTGCTAGCCGCTAAACCAATCATTAGTCAAGCCGTAGTGATTGTCGTACGTCAACGGTCTGTACTAATTATTGACCTCCTCCTTACTAAGCACCTTATTACGTTTATTTAAAAAATAAAATATTTACTGGCCGCTTAGAATAAATTAATAATAACCTTTTCCATTTTCAAACGGATAAGTTTCTTCTTTTTTTGTTCTGGCTCATTAGGCTAGTGGTAGTGAGCGCGACAGCTACGCTTGAGGTCCTGGGTTCGAGTTAGAGTCGAGCAAAGTGTTTTAGGGATTTTCTATGAAATTCTCAGTATCAGCTTGGAGTTTTGATTGGTAATAGTCCCGACCCTTATTACATGGGAGCTAAACAAAACGGCGAACTGTGAGTGTACATTTAGTAGATACACCTCTGTCAATGCTTTTGGCGAATTCATGCGTGATGGTAAGTAGGTATTGATGTGTTTAGTCATCAGTTAATTACTATTATTAAACACTATAATTGTTATACCCAAAAACAATGTCAAAATGGTTGATCTTTATAAGCACGCCTTACTAATTTTGACGAATAACGCCAAATCATAATAATTTTCATATTTTACAAACTAGAGACATTCTGTGGCTAAAACAAAAGTAGTAACACTGAAATCCAGTAATCCTAATGGTTTTGCATCACGAAACTTCACGAACGTTTGCCTACTTATAGATACAACTAGCCTATCGAGTCTTTTGTGGGATCTCGATAGTTACCTATAGTAGTCCAAATTAGTGAACCTAATAACAAAATAGGACATGTTTGAACATGTTCATGGTCACGCTGTCCATAAGTCGTCGAAGCAACAGCAGAGTTTGGCAGCACTGCGAGACCGGTTCAAGGCTTCAATAAGAGAATACTAATGCATACGAGGATATAGAAAATATAAACCATAAAAATTTTCATCATGTCGTACCTATTGCTTGATATAATATGTACAGAGGCCAGCACATCAAGTTACCACAATGTCTCAAATTACTTTGATCGATTTTCAACTTTAATACAAAATTATAAGGTTCATGTTCAATTGGGAAAATTTGACAGTTTTGGATAGCTTGACTTGCGGGCGTCTGTACAACTTTGGGAACCATAACCTTAAATACATATGTATAGTATGTTGGGGTAAGATCGGCGCTGGGGTAAGAACGTATAAACCAAATTTCCGTCTTATAACATACTATACATAATTATGTATTTAAGGTTATGGTTCCCAAAGTTGTACAGACGCCCGCAAGTCAAGCTATCCAAAACTGTCAAATTTTCCCAATTGAACATGAACCTTATAATTTTGTATAAAAATTATAGCCGAATAAGACAGAAATTTGGTTTATACGTTCTTACCCCAGCACCGATCTTACCCCAACATACTTATCCACCATTTTTTTATTGTACAGGCGGGTATAAGCTGACCTCTTATTGCATAGCCCTTCCTAACAATGAAAAGTCAGCTTATACTGAACATTATAGTTTATTATATCATTAAATAGGGTTATTCAGAAATACTTTTACAGTACCGAATATCCTCATGGATCCTCCACCACCCGGGGAGGTGGCAGGGTATGTGGGACTCGTGCCGACTATAAATCGCGTATTCGTGAAATTCGCCACGTCGTTCACGTTGTGGTCCAGCCGTCGCTGAACCCTTTAATCAACGAGGCCATGCATCCAAATCGGAGGCACGCATATTTTCAGACACATTTGTTTGATAAAAGTTTGAAAGGCTGATTGTTTTTGGTTTGATTATTTTAGCTTAAAACTTAAATACCTCAATAAATAGAACTCCTAATATGACTCCAACATAATAAAAAGCATTATATGACGTAGGGTCTTTGGACATGTTTTGACGGCATATTCGCCAATACGACTTAGCTAATACTGCGGTTTTCGGCCGTGATATCTCCGCTGTCGGCCTCCATAATACCATTGATTAGGCGCTATTATTTCCCAACAATGTGTCATTATTTCAAGGAACGCAATGTATAGATATTCCTTTGTTTTTTACAGATAAAAACACGACGGTATACGTAGGGGTGAATGTGAATCGAGTCTCTGGAGTTGATGAGAATAAGGAGGTAAGGTTTATCACTGTCGCTTCTCACTGATTGAATAGACTACGATAATAATGTGCAGTTTGACAATCCTAGATATCAGTTAACTGTAATTTAACTAGCTTACCCGACAGACATTGTCCTACACAAATTTCAATAAATCATAAAATTTTCTATTTCATCTTTCATACTTTCAGTTTTTCCCGAATTTTCAAATTTTTTGGGATTCTTTTACAGTTTTTCTTTCCCTAAAAACATTACTCCGACTAGGTATTACGAATATGTATTCGTATAATTCATATAATTTTTCATTTTATATTAAAGAAAACGTTGTCACGCACTAGAACTTTCTCCTGTAGCGTGATAGCGTCTACAAACCCAAATATCAGATGCACAAACAGACTATAGATACTACGAATCACACAAAGACTATTCACGTATTAATTTGTTTAACTGGTGTTCCCAGGAGATAACGCTGGACGTGTTCCTGCAAGTGTCGTGGGCGGACAGCAGGCTGCACGTGCCGCCCAACATGCCGTTTATCGACCTGCCGTGGGAGTTCCGCGCCCTCATCTGGACGCCAGACCTCTACATCTGGCAACTCCAGACCATGAGGATACTCTCTGTCCTCCAGGAAATGGCGTCGCTGAGGCTCTACTCAGACCGTACCGTCTCAGTCAGTATTGGGTTCGTCCATCATTATTTTTTTACTATCTAAACTACTATCTTGAAACATAAACATACATCAACTTAACATCCAAACATCATCATAATAAAACTCTCGCCTTCAGAGTTTAACGTTTTTATCTAACGTGGTTTATTTATAAACTGTATTTATACAATAACATTACTCGTTTAACGCATGGTCGACAATAAGTCGTAAATTGTAGACTTGATAAATGACGTCTATTTTTATCTGAATACGACGCAGCCCAAGAGGTTTTCACGAATGAGTGCATACGACAATGATTTAATGGTGGTACCTACTTCTAGACGTAATATTGGTACCTACCCGATTAGATTAGGCATATTATTTATGGTACTCAATGAAAACATAATCAGTCTTTGCAAACTACCGGAATCATATCACGAATCATATTGAGATGTTAAGTGTCTGCGGGCAGTTGTCATTAATCATAATGATAATTTACTTTTACAGCGCGACAATAACAATCAAGTGTGAGATGAACTTCGTTCTCTACCCGTTGGATGTTCAGAACTGCGCTATTGACTTCAGTAGTTGTAAGTTAAATGATAATGTTGAGTTAGTTAAATGACAAAACAGTCTTTTGAAGATGTCAGTTATCTTGAAAAATAAATATCTTCCTGCAAGTCTGCAACTATGTTCAAGATATTTACACCCACGTTACTATCGTCACTCAAAAAGCATTAAGAAACACGATGCGAAAACTTTCACAATCGTTAAAATGTTTTAATTTTTAATGGTAGACAAAATTACATGTTTTGTCTACATGCCAGTTGTTCGACTTTGATTTTTTTAAATATGGCTTCACATATGATTTTTTGAGTTGCTTCTAAAATCCTTTACGATTACCTACACTTTACGTTACGAGGTAACGATGATTAAATTGATGTTTATGTTAAATTTTCTTTTTTCAGATAAATACACGACTAAGGACGTGCGTTTCGAGTGGCGTGAGGCGGCGCCGTGGCTGGGCATCGGGCCGGTAGGCAGTGCGCAGCGCAACCAGTTCCGTCTGCCCAAATATGTGGTCACCTTCGTCACGGACAAAAGTAATCATATTCGCAATTTTGGTGAAGGTAAATGTATATTTATTGCTTTGCGCTTGTGTTTGCGCCTCGTAATCGTAACTATGTACCTATTAACGCTAACGCGCTGTTGCTATCGCTGGCATGTCGCCCGCACTGCTTGGCGCGGATGATCACAATGGATCATTATTGTACAAGTTTTTTAAACATAAAAAATACCTCAATTTTTCTAAAAAATAAATTGGATTACATCCGTGCCTCGCAACATCTTCCTTTCTGTGAATGTCTGTGACGCACGATTTTTATTTTGTCGTTGTTTAGTGTCAATATTCTTGGTGTTATTAAATACTCGTTTGATTAATTAACAGCAATAATTTTAAATTATATTGATGGCAGCAACGTAAATAGGGGTGATTTTCGCATTAATGTAACTATTGTCACATATACTCCGTACTGTAAGAGCCATACAGTACCGGCACTGGTAGCAAGCTTTAGTGAGTGTATATAGAAAGCAGTGTTTTGTTCTTATTTTACAGTGATTGTCTATTGGTACACAAGAGCACTGGGGGGCCAAAATGGTCCCTTTTGTTGAATCACATATGATTCGAGGATACGGACGGCTACACAAGGTGCAATGCTTTCTCAAAATAAGCTGAGCTCGCATTTTACAGGCATTTCGGAGGTCATCTTATACTAGAAATATATGGCATACTAGATGTTGCCCGCGCTTTCTCGCGGTTTTTGAGACAAAACATATTGTTCTCCGAGGTCTAATCTATCTCTGTACCAAATTTCATAAATTTCGGTTCAGCGGTTAAGGCATGAAAGCGTAACAGACAGACATAGCTACTTTCGCATTGATAATATTAGTAGGGATTGTGTAACTGTCCGTGTCCGAGAATCATGTTGTGTTTCACCAAAAGTGGTCGTCTTAGCCCTGATCTGATCACCTGTAGTTTCAGGACCGTATAAATAAAGAAAATATGAAAGACAGTTGAAGACAGTTAAATATGAAATATGTTTCTGCCTGTTCAGGTGAGCACTCCGCGGCGCGGCTGCAGATCAAGTTGTCGCGAGAGCTCCGCAGCTACCTGCTCGAGAGCTACTTGCCTTCGTCCCTGTTCGTCATCATCTCGTGGGGCAGCTTCTGCGTGATCCCAGAGATCGTGCCTGGTCGTATGGTGCTTCTTGTCACCACTCTACTTTCACTTGTGACCATGTTCGACACAGTCAGGTAGTAAGGATTCCCAAGCATGCATATTACTGATTACCCAATAACCATCTGTTATTAAAAGATTTACCTGTGTTTGAACTACCTAAAAGGTAACCATTCGTTTGAGAGACGATTTTAGTGATGTTTGACAACACTCTCTATTTTGTAAATACATGCCTACCTACTAATAAAAAATGTATTCAGAAACTAGGAAGGTCATACAATGTCCCTGCTAGAGACATCGTTTTATATAAAAAATTGGTATTCAAAAGCTAGGCAGAACGCCATGCACCTGCTTGCGTCTTGGTTTTTTACACATAATAGGTAATACTAAAAAGGTTTTATCACATTCCAGCACAAACTCGCCAGACGCGCTGGAGCTGAAGTGCATCGAGGTGTGGCTGATCTCATGCACCATATTCGTGTTCTTGGCGCTGATGGAGTATTTTGTGGTGCTGTTTGGCATCCGCTACGACAAGAGCTGGAGCCGGCGCCGCGCCGACCTGCGCCGCGCCGCCTCCGCCGCGCAGCTTGCACCTCCGCCGCTACATATCAACCACTCACAGGTCAGACTACCACAAGCTTTAACTGTTCAAAATGTAGAATCATTCCACCACAATACAAACCACATTCCTTGGCGCTTAAGTGATTTCGAAAACAATACTAATCGTGAAAACAACTTTAAACCAAACGGCGACATTAAAGGCCGAGGATTTGCCTTCGCAGAGGCTGAGTACTCCGGTGACTGGTACCCCGCAGGGCAGAGTGTTTTCACCCACGTTGAGCGTCGAGGAGGATGGGTTCAAGCAACAGATGGAACACCAAACTATTCAGCGGGTAAATAGAACTACGCGTGAACTCGCTCATAACATAGAATATCTTATACAGTAACTTCCGAGTACTTCAGTGTAGTACTACACTGCATGTGAAATAATTTGACATACCACGTATTATTTAGGTGCATTAATTTTTAAACTTAGGCCACCAATTTCTAGTCTCTCTCGGGAAGGAATTGGAGACAAAATAAGGTTGGATGTGAAACAAGATCTGTAAGCAAGGTAAAATATGAATTTAAAGCTGACACCGCACAGAGTGGCAATCGTAAAACGCTGCAAATGACACAAAACTGTACTTACAATATAGTTTAGACCCGTATTTCCTTGCAAATCTAATATTTCATACACTATAGCAGGCAGGCATAGTGCATGCTAAAAAACAAAAAATATTTTGGTGGTAATCTATTGGTGGTGGTATGATTAGTAGAGTAGATAATAATATAATCACTGCAGTAATAAGTACCTACCTATCCAATAAATGTGTACGTATCATATTTAGTTAATTTGAGCTAGTAGGACTGTGTATGTAGGTAAAAGATAAATAATGAGTAGGTACAGTAGAAAAAAGCAAATTTAATTCGCACTGCTTAAAATCACGTGTATTAAAGGTAGGCGTAGGATGTTGATTAAGTATATACGTTGGTGTCGGAGTATCTACTGTAGAATTGGCTACAGAATCATAGTCTGTGTGTAGAACGTGTTAATAACTAGGAAAAAATATACTTTAAAAAAAGTACTGTGAGAATTATTTGTTTATTATTTTTAGGATTCACCAATATTGGAATCAATGCCGTCGGGTAACGGCGTTCCTAGCAGTTTCTTGACGCGGTTGGGCACGACGGTGGACCGCGGCGTCATGTTCTGTGGCGCCCAACATGGGGCACTCGACAAGTTTGCACTTATGGTGTTCCCAATGTGCTTCTGCCTCTTTACCGTTATATACTGGACCACATACCTCAGCGAGGCGCATCGTGCTGAAATGAACGTTAAAATGTAAGTGAACTATATCAGCACGATGACGGTAACATCACTAAGTTTGTGATTATAGTGCCTATACAGACGTAACGTTGTTGTACATATTAGACGATTTACTAAGCGAATATAAATAAGCGTGTGGCCCTTTATTTTAATTTACTCTGTTTACTGAAATGAATGAACATTTTATTGAGTGCGACTTTGTACCAACGAGTTTCAGAATCAACGAGGTTTTCCTTCAAAGAATATGTTTGTTAATTAGTGTTCTTATATTAAATTTAGAGCTGTAAATGTGCCTTGTAAAAATTCTACTTTAATTCTATAGGATTGATAAGATTCTGTGACGCTAGTTAATCTTAAAATTGGTCGAAATCTTAGGAATGCTCAGAACAAAGAAATCGTTTCGAGAAATATAAAATAGCATAACGTAAATACAATAGATAATATTTAAGTACGTAAGCGGGCATGGGGACCACAGTTAAGCTCAATAGTACAAAAACTATTCTAAGAAAAATGCCTTTTCTGACTCGGGTGCCTTTTGCCTTGATTTTCAACGAATTTCATCGAAAATGTTTTCCTAACCGACTTTATTCGGGGTTACAAACCTCCTATTATAATGTGCAAAATATTAATGGAATGTTTCTAAACTACCTATGGCTTACTGACTGCGTCAAAACATATAATCCTATTTCTGTAAACGTTTATCGTTTTTGTTGTAATTAAACATAGTTATAGCTTTGTTATCTTTGTTACCTATTTATTTTTCTGAAAGCCATTTTACATATTAGATAGATCATGTTTGTAAATTGATCCCAAAACTCGTGAATGGCATTTAGACAAATGCCTACAAGTAGGTATGCCTACATTGTAATATAAAGTAATCTAAGTCTAGCAAGTAAATATTTATTAACTAAGGCCTGAGATAATATCAATATCATAGAGATTGTAGTGCTCATTTAGTTTTATTAACTTATTATAAATAGCTTACACTTAGGGGTAACCCTAAGATAGTTTTATACCTTACAAGGTTATTTTCATAGAATAACTGTTGATAACTCAATCAAGGAAAATAAAACTATTTTAGGTGTTTATACATAGAGTTTATCAAAACAATAAAATAATGTGATGACGTTTAATTATAATTCTTAAGTTCTTCTTTTTGGTATCGAATAATTTTATAAATTATTTAGTTCAATCATTAAGTATCCTACTTTGTTTAGTCATGATAAAAATTGGGAGGTAAGGTTACCTTAAGTGTAGGTAATGTTGTAGTACCTAGGTACTATCTTTGTTAACTTACTGTACCCAATTAGGTATTCGTTGATAGTTAGGACTTCTCGATGTTATCTCTTGAAGTTCTTTTCGGTGTCCGACATAAGCTACCTTTAATCTCAGAAGCAGCTCTCCCTTGTACCTATAACTTAAACGATAGCAAAACATTATACGAGAACTCGTTTGCTCCAACGGTTATCAGATCTACAAGCAATGTGACCGGCCGTTTAGCATTAAGTACCACATTAAAGGTAGGTATGTGTCGGTAACTTTGGTTCTCTGACGATATCATATCAAGAACACGTTGACCTATTGAAAGAGGAAGGCTCCTCAAGCCAGGTGAGTTGTAACTATGCATCATACGGGCCAAAGGCCGGATAACTGGTGCGTACATAAATCATAGAATATAGGTAGGTATATCATCATGTCAAATGTACAACGTAGTTATTAGGTGCCGTGTAGGTTAAATAACCATAACATCACTATGTTTGGGCATATACGTACGAGTACCTACCTACCCACTCCAATTTTTATCATTGCCAAAAATATCAAGTAGGTACTTATGTAATTTTAATACTTAGGTAGGTAAAAAAAAACAGGTTTCATGCATCCCATCTAGTCATGTGCGGTTATGATCTTATTAGGATAATATAAATTTAATTTACAAAGTCCTTTACTCTTAATATAAGTTCATATTTTGTAGCACAAATCAGTTTTATGCACAAAATGCTTTTGATCGAATCATTTTGGTCACAATTCTGTTCCTGCAGATGTCATAAATCATAATTTAAGATCTAAGCATTGTGTGATAAATCAATAAGATGTAAGCATTACGTGACCTACCTACTCTGTATTGATAAGTTTACCTTTTTGCCGCCATGAGTGTCGAAGGTAACATGTTTAAATAGTTAACATGCTATTTTATCTAATTAAAACCGAAAATCCAGCGATCTTTAGCACAAAAGCTTAGCGTTTAGGAATATCGCCACGTGAAAATCCTGATGAACATCTGCAGTCTTTGGGGTTAGTGTCAGTGGGAGGTAATTTAGTAGGCACTTCTACGGAATAAAATGCGTCTGGGTAGGCGTAGTGTAGGACACCGCAGGCACGTATAGTGACGATTTGCGGTAGGCAGCAGGCAGTGACTGGATAAAAAGGACCAAAGATCGGGCTCTGTGGCGTTCACTAGGCCTTCGTGTAGCAGTGAAGGAATATAGGCTGATGATGAGAATGTCGACTGAATAAACACACACGAACACGAACATTGGAACACAGATCCCTCATAAAATTCGGAGGGATTTCCAATGTTACGCTAAAAACTTACAACGATACCTTGAGCCCTCTGATCGTCAGATCAACCTAACGCTACACTAATTAAAAATTAACGCTAGTTCTGGGTGTATTGTTAAGTATCTAATAAAAAAAGCAGTAGGTAGGTAGTGTTAGCAGCCAACAATACTTACACACAATCTACTACAATTACTTATTTATTATAGCCCATTATAATAAATATTTTTTTATGTAAATGTTTTACAAAACTTGTGGTAACCAGGTTACAACACTATGTTATAGTAATGTTCCGGTCTCAATGTTAGGTGCATCATGGCAGATAAAAAGTGAACCAATACAAAGTTCAATGTCTTAGTATTAACTTCAATCATCTAATGAACAAAGATTGTGCCTTTTCAGTCATTTACTTGCCTAATTAAGACATAGGGTTACGCTTGTGATTCATATCTTTTAACTTAACGAAACTGTGGAAAGGCAGTATTAAAACCTAACAAAATCTTAAGCAATACATAATTATTAAGTGAATAAAAAAATAATGAAATAAAAGACATTATTTTAAATCATTCCTAGTTGTTTTATTTGATTCCCTTTAACTGACTTTGTACATTAACTACATTATCTACATAAGTATCTACATTAAATTAATTATTGTCTATTATATTGTCTATTCATAACCATAGTATGCTGCTTCTTTGAATGCCCGTAGCATGTCATCTGAATTTCGTCTAATTCTACGACCTATAGGTTCTAAGTCGTCATAACATTTCGGGAATACTTTTTCTATAATTTCTACAGCCTCTTTCATCTCTATTTGTCTCACAGCAAGGACGGAGTACAATGCCTTGGTTTTTACACAATCCTGAAAAAAAAAATTAGGTTTCAGTGTCGGCCACCTTGATTGGCGCAGTGGTAGAGCGATCGACGTCTGCGCTAGGGATCGCGGGTTAAATCTCCACATGGAACAATTATTTATATGGTTTATAGACAGTTTTTCGAAGGTTAGGTTAACAACTAAATTAAAATTGAATGTGTTTGTAAACCCACCAATCATCATCATCATCATCAGCCTATATTAGTCCACTGCTGGACGTGGGCCTCCCCTAACGTGCGCCATTTCACCCTGTCCTTGGCTTTTCGCATCCAGCTTCTACCAGCAGCCTTTCGCAAATCATCACTCCATCTTGCCGGAGGGCGTCCTACACTATGTTTACACTAAACCCACCAATAGCAGAAGTAAAATCTAATATGAGGTAATGTTTAATTATTATTACATAATATTACATCAAACCTGCTCCTCATACTGGTGCACTGTGGGTTAGTATCTCTGCCTAATGTTTCAGTGGAATACAGGTGTTACATACAGTATGCATGTGTATGTAACACCTGTATGTACATACAGTATTTATTCAAATAATTTGCAAAAAGTGATGTAAGTATAGTGATCAAAGCAGTGATAGCCTAGTGGTATGACCATTCGAACTAGACCTCAGACTGCCAAGTCGAAGGTCTCGAGTTCGAACCCAAGGCACGCACCTCTGACTTTTCGAATTCATGTGCATATTAATAACTAATTATCACTCGCTTAAACGGTGAAGGAAAACATCGAGAGGAAACCTGCGTACTTTAGAGATTTTTCTCGATGGTTTGTGAAGTCTACCAACCGGCACTAGGCCAATGTGGTGGGCTACAGCCCACCCTCCCTATAATCCCTCTCAATATGAGAGGAGACCCGTGCCCAGCCGTGGGACAGTATATGGGTTGATGATGATGATGTAAGTATTGCCAAAATTTATACCTAGCTTTAAGCACTTTCTTCTTGTATATGAGAAACCCAACAGTCATACTGTTATATACAAATTACCTGATGTGCCTTTTTAATTTTGGTCCAAGAAGCATCACCCTGTGACCATGCACTGGCAAATGAGCAGTGGGTGAGGTTGGCTGCCCTTATCTCTGTGCACGCCAAGTGTTCCATGTTTTTAAAGTCCAACTGGTTTCGGCAGTAATCAAACATATGGATCATCTCATGAGCTAGGACACCCTGCACCATTCCTTGCCGTGTTGAAACATTTTGGCATACTACTATCTGCAACAATTAATATTATATAGGTAATAATGATATCATTGAAGAATTTTGGGATTGTGTTAAAATGGAATATCAGAATCTTGTTGGATAATGACATAAAAATAGTATATTTGAGTTTTAATTCTAACTTCTATCATGTAAACACGAGTTACCTAGTAGATACCATAGTGAGCCAATCAAAATGTCAATGTGGCAACGCTGACTGTCCCAGAAATTGACTGAAGATTACCTGATTAAGTTCTGGGTCATAGCCTCCACTGACTGAGTAGTCGCATACTTCACAGGATATATGTCGTCGGATATCAATGGGACTGAAAAATAACATAACCTATTTTTAAACTAATTACAGAAAGCCATAACACAAAAACATGATATTTACTTACCAACCAGAACTCTTTAGCGCTGCCATCATAACTTTTACAATTGAACCTAGACAACATAAAACATATATCAGTGCATAGTGCTTACACAAAACATTAGTTACACAAGTAGCTATTTATTTTAAGGAAATTACAAATGAGGAACTACTTACTGTTCTTCACACATTCATAGACATGTTGCTCGCACTTGAATTTATCAATATTCTCTTTGCCTTCTTTGCCAATGAAAATATTCCCTAACTTCGCAGAAAAAGTACCGCGCCTTTCGGGATACAGATCATAACCCCATGCCTCATCTTTCTTCGGCGCTGTATTTGTTT
This sequence comes from Acronicta alni, assembly GCA_964056405.1. Taxonomy (NCBI): domain Eukaryota; kingdom Metazoa; phylum Arthropoda; class Insecta; order Lepidoptera; family Noctuidae; genus Acronicta; species Acronicta alni. The sequence continues at coordinate 12,346,696 of OZ043918.1, forward strand.
GGTTGTTAGTAGTAGACTCTGGTGTAGCAGTAGCTTCTGGAGACGAGTTTTTATTCTCTGCAGACATTTTTGGTAGTAGTATTTGATTATTTAACTCCCGAGTCAGGTTATCTCTCTTCAATGTGGAAAGTTCAATGAAAATTTGCTCGGTTTCGGAAACAAAACAAAAGATTTAATTCACGAAAATTCGGCGGTGCTTACTAAACTTTTTAAATTAATGTTATTTTTCCATTAAGTTGCACAATATTCATAATTTTTTCTATCTTTTTTCGGAATTATCTTGTTATTGTAATTTGACATTGACAATGATGACAGATAAAGTTGACAGTTGCCAATATTGCCATCATTGATTTGAGATTGACATTCACATATTTCATTTCACATTATATATAAAAAACACAGCTACCTTTTTTTTTGAGTAGAGAGGAAAGATTTATTATTATTCAATTTAAAGAACCGTGGCAATCCATGCAATTGATCGTTACAATATATTTTAGCGCTTTCGGCGCTAGATCTAACGGAGTCTTAGGGTAATCAACTCTCATTATTAGCAATCATTGGACCCCTATATTACTTGTATTAGAGAGGTCAGTGTTAGCAGTTGACTCCTAGCGGAAAATCTAGTGCTTTACCGAAAATAATGGTTGTTAAATTATAAAATATTTATTACTTAATACCATTTCAATGTAATATTTATGGTTCTGGTTCTGGGGCTCTTCTAACATTTCCAACTGACGACGCAAAGGATGATGATTCGATTGATGGCCTTTAAATTATTTTTTGTCTCATTGTTCTTTAGTTGATTTATTAAATGCTTGCCCAACACTCAAACAGAGCTGGCAGCTCTGATGTTTGCTGATAATAATTATGAACATCATTAAAACTTCAACATTATTTTTATTATCTAGCTTTTATTTTCAAAATACATTTTTGTATACTCTCATCCCATTCAATAAATACACTTTTCGTTAGTTCTATTTTTTCGAAGTCCAACTTCATTTCATCTGAAACCACAATTATAAATGCAACTTAATATAAAAATAAGTTATTTTTATGTACAGACAAGCAGGTCAAGCTTTCCAAAACTGTCAAATTTTTCCAATTGAATATGAACTTTATTGTTTTATGTTAAAGTTGAAAATCTAATCAAATAAATTTGACAGATTGTAGTAGCTTGATGTGCTGGCCTCTGTACCTATATACTGAATAGAAACATGTTTATGTTTGAACAGATATAGATCTGTATGCTTATGTTATTTTTGTAGGGAAAGCTGACACTTGCAACCAACTTTAATTTTACAGTTGAAAAAATAATTAGTGCTTAATGTTATTAGGGCCCTTTCACATCAGGGCCAATCCCAACTTTTATCTTGTATGTTCCACAAGTTGTACATACCTAAAGTCTGCAAGAAACTATTAAAGGTTTCTTCATTTCTTATAACACTAGCAATATATACTTCTAAATTGTCATTCCTGGAGCAGAATGTTTGTATAACTGAACATAGTGGTTGCAGTATTGAAGGGTCATATACTATGTCTGCTCCTATTACTATGTCTGGTATGATACATCCTGATAAATCTTCAATAGCATTCCAGTCAAGCATCATAACACCTGAAAAAATAAACATGTGTCATTTTCATCAAGATCAAGTAACAAGTTTGCAAATTCAATAGGGAAATATGTTTAACATCTCAAGCAGACAATCTACAATTAGCAGACACAATAGAAAAATGATACCTAAGACTAGAGATAGAGATAGAGGGTCCTCATGCTTTAATGAAGTAAAGAATGAGCACAAAATAAAGTGTAGTAAACACTTACCTAGACTTTTATTCTCATCTTTGAATAAAGTGATATTCCGGGTCTCCTCTTTTTTAAGAGCAGGAAAATTAATTTCAATATTGTTACTTATAGTGTTCAAGACTTCAGTATGACAATCAGTAAGTGTTAAAGATTTGACTTCACAAAGCTTGCCAATAGTTATGCCAGTGAAGCCTACACCTGACCCCAATTCTAAAACATTCTTATTTAAGAATATGTTGTGATTGCACAATGCCCAATCTGATAACATTAATGCAGCCTACAAGAGAATTGGTAAGTTAGTTAAGAAAATTATGAAACTTTTATTTGCAATCAAAATTTGGACATATTACTGACATTCATAATTTTGATGAATTAGGCCGAAATTATTAATAATAATTCATTCTCATGAAAAAAAATAGAATAATCACTTACATACCATAATACTTGTGTTCCCTGAAGGGTTAGGCAGAGGTGTACTAATATACACTCACAGAGCTTTTTGCCATATGCCATTACATTAATCATAAAAATTTCAACTACATAATTACCTCCCAGGTTTTAAGCCCTGTTGTACCATTTAAAACCATATTTCTAGTTTCTTTTATGGTAATAATATTATTTATATCATCTCCTATAAGATAATGTCGGTAGCTAAATCCATCAGTATTTTCTTCATTTATAACTGCACATAACTTTTCATACATATCATCATGAACCTCTTGAACTGGTTCCAAAAACTGAATCAACTTCTTTAGAAATAAGCTGACAAATTTACTGCTTATTGGGTACTTTTTTAAAAGTTCATTATTAATTGTTGCATCAAGGAAATCCTGCTGCCAAACCCACGACATACTTTTAACATCTTCTGGCTGTAATGAAAAAAGGAAGTATGAATTCTTGACTGACTAAATTTTTTACTTTTGCATTGTTCTGATGAACTATTCAGAACAAAAATTGTATTCCAAGATTAACACTGTTATCATGTTTTTTTTTATGTGTCTCAGGAGTTTCTTGCTGGTTCTTCTCCATAAGGCCCACTTTTTGAAACTCTGCAACTAGTTTTGTTTGGTCGTGACTCGTGTTCTAGTTGATAATAGTCTAGTTGAAATAACTCTATAAATTTTAGTGTTATTTTTAATTTATTTTAACTAGGTAATTTATGAAGAGCTATGAAAATATATCGATAATGAGCTAGGATTAGCAAGAGGAAGGAACTCACCATAAGCCAAAAGTTAAGATTTCCTTTATAAAAACATTGGATAAGCCGTGACATTAATACAACATTTGATTCAGTCGATTCAGATTCAGTTGCCATCGTAATTTATCAAAATAAAACCTTTCTACTAGTAAATTAAACTGTGTAGGTAACTAAAAATCATGAAAGTATTCATTCACAAAACAAGTCAAACCACTTAGGATTGATTAAACCTATTATCCTACTACGTTAAAATTAAAAAATACTATGCGTTTCAAATAAGATAGAATTAGTAGTATCGTCAAATCGTCAATGACCTCGAATGACCGCGATCTGTCAAAAAAGTACAGCTTGCAAAGAAAATTAATTTTCTTCTGTTGTTTTAAGACTTTAAATATATTTTTATGCAGTAATTCTTAATCCGTAACTCTGCGAGTTAATAAAAATGCACAAACCGCCAAAAAACTATAATATAGGCTAAATTTTAAACTCCCGTGTGTTTGAAGTTTTGAAGCTGCCGCCCTATAATTGTGATTTAAATCCAATTGAATATATCTGGCACTTGATTAGTATAAGGTGGCTGACAATAATGTTCAACAACTAGAAAGCCAAATTGATTGAGAATCTAAAACTGAAAACTATTGATTCAATTACCAGTGATGATTGGCAAAAAAAAAACGTAATAAAAATAAATACCAAAAAAGGGGATTGTTTTCAAGACGACGTTAACTGTAGTATAAAAACACCGGGTATAAAATATCTAATTTTCGTCTAAATAACAGTTGGTGGAATATTTGAATTAACTATAAAATATAATTTAAAAATTTCTGTTTTGCTCAGTCTACCTTTTTTTTATAGTACAGAAAATCCTCATGGATCCTCTGCCACCCAGGGAGGTGGCAGGGTATGTCGGACTCATACCGACTAAAAACCGCACTTGCCTTCATAGGGCTGTTGATATTTTTTAAAATATCGGATTTCGATATATCGATATTTTTAAATATATCAATAACGGATTTTGATATATCGAAAAAAAATATCGATATATTATCCACAGAATCGATATACACGATGATTTTGTAGTCGTTTTGGAACCGAAAATTGTAGACTCTATATCAGTAATGGAACCTATTAAAATATAATTTAATTTAAATAAAAATATATTATTTTATTGATTATGAAAAATAATGTCATATTCGAACAGAAAATGAGAACTCATGATAACTCCACTCAATGTTACGTACTACGATCACTACGATCGATGTCATTCAATGTTACACACACAACACTAAGCGGTAAAACATGCCTAGACACGTTATCCGCCCATTGGATGTGGCGCGGCGCCCGCTGCCTACAATCCACGCACACAGCTGTAATGTATTACGTACCTACCCCTAGTAGCAGGCTGCGCGGCGCCGGCGCGGCGAGCGCTCTCGCGTCGTCGCGTCGCCCGCGCCGCTCCCCGTTAACCACCCCGCACGGCCGCACCCGCCAGTTCTGTTGCAACTCGCGCGCGATAAAGGTTGCATTTTTTACGTTTTACGTAGCCACGCGATACAAACCCACGAAAATGAGTCTTCAGTATAAGTACTTGAACGCGGAGTAGGTACTTGACAATGGTTCAGCTGTACGCTGTTGCCAGTTACAATTTGGAAGAGGCCAGGCGGTTGTATTCCCGGCCAGAACATTTAAAGGCGCTGCGGCTACGAGGGATTGAAAGTCCTCAAGTACCTTCAAGCCCTACCAACTTGGCTGCAACCCAGCGCCTTCTCGATCATGGACAATTCCGTGTGCCGGCTCACGCGCAAGGTCGAAGGCGCCTGAATGACTCGCAGTAGAACGAAGACGCTATTCTGGAGTAGGTACTTCGAGCGGGCTCCGCGGCGAAGCAATGCGATTATAATGGCGGTAATAATGGCTTAACATCCCTATAAGTTCCGTCGAGCTCACGTCATCAACAACAATGATGCACCGGCAAGAATTGCCCTATGTCAGCTGCCCGGCTCATTATGCAAGTGTTGTGCGTGCTTACCCAAACAATCAGTTCCGTGATCGATGGATATGCCACGGCGCGCGGCGGTCCCGTGGCTTGCCCACCACCGATCCCGGACTTAACGCCCCTGGATTTTTTCTTGTGGTCGGAAATAAAAAGACTCGTTTATACCCGTGAACATGAAAGTCTTAACGAGTTACGCAGTGCGATAGTGGACGTCTTTGATAAAGTGAAAAGTGATAGGCTAAAAGACAATACCTAGCATAAAACGGGCACGTTTGTGTATTGAACGCGGCAGACTTCTTTCGAGCAGTTACTTCGGTACAGGGGGAAGTGTAAACAATTTGTAAATAAACTGTTAATAGGTAAGTACTTAGCTATGTACCTACATAAGTTTTTTATTTTGTAAATAGCTCAAATTCCAAAAATCCAAACGCCTTAAGTACCTACTCAGTTCATTGGCTCTCTGTTTTTAATTATTGATACCTACAGTAAATAAAGATAAGTTCAATTCAAATAAAGTATTTCTGCAGGTCCTAATCCCGTGTAAAGTATTCAGAACGAGAAATTGGAGTAGGTACAATTTACGTAGTTGGCGTGAAAATGTTGACGACACGCAATCGTATCGTCAACAATGCGCAGCGGCTGTGCGAGCGACTGCTGCGCCATCGCGGGTTCGATCCTCGCTCGGAACCAATTTGTATGATCTGTAGGTGATTGTTCTGGGCTTGCGTGTTTGTGTATGTAAAAATTTATGTTTGTAAATGCACCCATGACACAGGAGAAAATCCTAGTGTGAGGTAAGGTTTTTTTCTTAAATAAAAACTACGATAAAACCTACCTACACACAGTCTTATTCTAATTTTTTTAGTAAGAATGTAGGTTAATTACGTTCGTGTCCCGTATCATCAGCTGATTCGCTGGGCGCCATACTTGTAGTATTTGAACTGCGATCTAGGTACTAACCTAACATCAAATTACGTCGCTATCTGCATCGTAATGCAATTTATTTTAATAATACAATGTATTTGTCTAGCTACTTGCTATTAAATCACGCGTAGTAGGTACTCGGACGGATCATCCGACCGTCGTCCGTCGCTCGCGTTGCTGTAGGTAGGTAACCAGCTGATGAGCTGACTCGTACCGCGCGATCGAGCCACCGCGCCCCGCGCCCGCGCCGCCTGCCGCGCATCATTGATAAATGGCAAGCTTGAGACTGCGGCGGTTTTAGAATGAAATATTCGTGCATTACTATGAACAAACTCGAACAAGTGAATTTTTTTTTGAAATGCCAACTTTTTTATTATTAGCTGTACAGTCAACTTAATATTTTTTTTTGTACTACTAATTATCCTAAGTTACCACGTTTCGGTTCCAAAACGACTATAAAGTCACGGTGTATAATAGATATATAATCCTAAATTGCATAATGATGTTTGCTTTTTAAGTGGGTTGCTAAATTAGTTGTATTTCCGCTGCTTTTATAATTTTTCCCGCTTATGTGGCAGGTAACACTTCTTGTATCAACTTTTTTTAAATACGCCCATACAATCTAAGAATTGGTCCAAGAAGACATATTTTGGCACTACTATTTCTATGTAACTAGATATTAATTAAATTAATATGAATAAACACTGCTTTTACTGCTACATTACAATAAAACAGTAATTTTTCATAACAGAGATATTAGGAGAAAATAGGTGACAATATACAATAACTAAGTAAAGTAGATACTCCATATCATAGATTATAGTAACTTTTATATCCCAGAGGTATTTTTATACAAAATTAAATTTGTTTTAAGATAAGTAAACTAGGAATATAGAAAAATCATAATATAGTGTAAATGAAGTACAGTAGATTAAGTTTACAATGATTTTGTAGATTAAATAATTTAAGAAAAAAAAATAATAACATAAATATTTATTTTAAAAAAATATCGACCTTCGATATCTACATTTCAATATCGAAATATCGATATTTCTAAATAATATTATCGATATTTCGATATATCGATATTTTATCAATAGTCCTAGCCTTCACCTGCCCTATAGTCATGGGCATGGCCATGGGATCCGTGAAATTCACCTCGACCCGTCGACCATGACAGGTTGCTCATCCTACCTACCCGTCGTAGACAGGAAACTATAGACTGCTGGATACATCTATCTCTCTTCAGCAAAAACAAGGATAAATATACACCAGATGCCCGAAAAGAAAAGAGATAACGATATGCTATTTTTGTCCCTCATCGCGTGGCCGTTTTTTTCAAGGTCAGCACTTCATTCATTTGCTAAACAAACTTTGACGTTTTGATTGAGCATTCGTGATAGATTGTGATAAACATTGAATTTTTTATTAATTAGTTAATTAATTTTGTATTATTATGTGTTCGCTGTTGAGCAGGATCTTTATCTAATACTGCAAAACCGTACCATTTTGCAGTGTTCTTGGTTGTAAAAGTGATAGTGAGAAGCAAATTCCCGGTTTATCTTTTCATTCGTAAGTATCACATTTTTTTGTTTATTTGCTGAAAGTTTTTCAATTTAACACTTGTTGTGATGCTTTATAATCTAGTTTAGTTCAGATACTGCTATTTCAAAGTGAAATAAGCGGCTATTTTATTATTTTTACATAATGATAATGCATAACCTAAAAGTTCAGTGTTGCCACTTTGTGCTGGGAATTTGGGAAATTGCCCCAGTTTTTAATGGAAAATAGTAAGGAATTAAACAAAGAATTTAATAATTTCGTTCAATATTTTTTTGATGAATAATTAAGTATTTGTCGCTTAACCTTAACGCCTTCTGGTTTTTCAGATATCCCGAAAAACCAGAATCATGAAAATTATGGATTAAAATAACAAGACGAAACATCTGGCTGCATAAGAAAATCTCTAAAATATGCATCAAACACTTTCAAAATAGTTCTTTAGTGAAGATAGGAAAGGAAGAAAATAGGAACTAAAACATGTTTTGAACCAAAGGAAAGCATAAGATATGTTCATAATAAATTGGTACTATTTCAAAGACAATAAAAAAAATATAAGTAGGCTTTGACGTTTTATTTGTAGTTTTATAACTTAGGGCTAAATAAGCGCTCTACTACTTAGATAGAGAACATACATAACTCTCTTCTGGCGCTGTCTGGTACAAACTAAGATTTGGGGTAAAATAATTTAAATGGTAACCCATTTAAATACCATTTAAATGGTTATATAAGCATAAAATAAAGGTACTTGTAACTTTAGTTACAAGTACCTTTATTTTTTGTCCCGCTCAGCGACACGCTAACTTAAAGTCTTTATCTTTCCTCTGTCTACGGTCTACGTAGTGTCTACCTGGTTTGAATTAACAGCTATGAGGTCACAAGATGGCTGGAGGTCAGTCCTATTCTTATTTGAAACGCATAGAACATTTAGCATTTCTTTTTTTCAAGTCTAACAAAGAGTTAGTTTTGTAGCATTGCTTTTCTAAAACTAAACGAATTTTGATATTTTTAGTAAAAACTTTTGTACGATCTTTTCATTTGGGCATACGATTTTTTTATAGTTGGCGTACGATCACATCTTTTTTGCAACTGGCAGCCCTGAGCTGTCAATTTTTGTCATAGGCTTAAAGGACATGTATCCAGGGCCGTAAAATAAATAATAAAAAAAAAATTGTCATTTTCATTTTTTAAATTGATGATTATGACTAATATGAGGAACGTCTTCCTTCAAAACATTTGTTTAAAAATATTTTATTACTGTGTAAGTGTATAATCAAATCGAAACGAAAACTATAAAACAAATAATTCAGTTATGGAAACTCTTGCTGCTCCAAAACTTAGAAAGCGTAAAGCTGTAGAATATACGGAAGAAGATATTTCTACTTCTCAAGCTCCTAAGAAAAAAGTTAAGGCGACAGCGAAACCTAGAGGAACAAGTACAAAAAGTGTTAAAAAAGACGTAAGTACGAAAAAGTTATCGACTCAAAAAGAAACCAAAGTATCAAGAAGCAAAACTATCAAAGAATCTGAAGAAAAAGATGATTATACTTGTGTATTTGATAATAATGAAAATATCCCAAATGTATGGAATGAGGCTGAAATGTTGGCTCAAATTGAGAAAATCTCACTTAAATTAGCCCAAAATTTAATCGGACTCCTTACTGAAGGTTGCACTTTACCATTTATTGCCAGATATAGAAAAACAGCAGTAGATAATTTGATGCCCGACCGGTAAATATTATAATTTATTCAAATATAAACAATGGCTCACTTTCGCTTAAGTAATACTATTGTAACATTTTGTACTAAGTGGAGTCTAAAATAATATTAATATCTGTTTGATACATTATAAATGTTTGTCTCGCTCCTTAAGAACCAGTGCTAATAGATCTGTCATCCAGTCAATACATGTGTAATTTTATTACGAAGCCCTCAATCAATACTGAACCTTATCCCACAGAACATTATCTCTAAAAATTGTATGTCCCCTTTGTTTAGATCTAATATAAAATATTAATTAACAACTAATAATAAAAGAAAAATATTTTAATATGACTTATTATTAAAACATTCAATTTTCAGCCTTCAAGAGTTACATGAAAGTTATGAAAACATTACACAGCTAAAGAAAAAAGTAAAGTCAGTAATTGAAACTCTTAAAAAGTCTAAAAAGCTGACACCAGAAATTGAAAAAGGAATTCTGAATGCCCGAAACTTGTCTGAACTTGATTTAATAGTAAGTTTTTTATATTGTCTTTCTATTTTTGTCTAATACAGCCATACTACATCATATTGCCTAGTAGCCTATGTAGTGGGTATATTTTTATCTATATTTGTTATTAATCCTATTAATTTTTTTCTTGTAGTATGCTCCACTAAAATCACATTCATTGTCCCTTGCTGAAAGGGCTCGCAATCTTGGTTTGGAGCCATATGCAATAAGAGCCTTAAATGGAGAGTATATTGACCTGAACCTGCTTTGTAGTAGCAATGATGAACTGGCATCAGCTGACAAAGTTGAGTCCCATATGACACACATAGTTGCAGATATCATACACAAAGATACAAGGGTTTTAGAACAAATGAGGAACCTGTAAGATGATCTATAATATGTATATAACGTTTTAAAAAACTTTCACAGTCCTAGATAAGTATGACGTATTTAAAAGTTTAGATTTTCCCTGAATTTATATTTAAACTGCCTCATCAGCCTAGTGGTCACAAGCGCGAATGCTATGTTATTGGCTCTTCCTGCAAAATTGCCCGGTTAGGGGGTAAGCCTAATGTCAATTAGGCTTACCCCCTATTACATGGGACCTAAAAGCCCTGGAGAACTGTGGGTGTATATTACTGAACACCTCTGCTTAACTCTTGGGGAAATACAAGCGTGATGATATTGTGTGGGTAGGCGAGGTGTATTTTCACTCCAACCAAAAGGAGGACCCTCCAACCAGGCAGGTGTTTTGCCTGGCGGGCTACGGCCCGACGGTTGATGTCGGGCGTCTGTATATAACTTACGTTGCGAATAGTGCGATACAGGATTTGTTCGTGTTTTCCATATAGCTACAATATGTTTATATAAGTATGTTTTATGTTTTGAAATTTCCCAGAAAAGAAGAAACTAGGTTTACAATACAAAGTAATAGGACAAAGAGTTCAACAAAAGAAAAGGTAGATGATAAGAAGAAAGTGGATAATAAATCTGATCCTGAGACTTACAAACTGTATTTCGACTGGAAGTGTCCTAGTCAGTTTGTAAAACCCCACCAAACTTTAGCATTGAACAGAGGGGAAGATGAAAAAGTACTTTCAGTGAAAGTAGTTGTTCCTGACTGGTTTTATAATAAACTTGAAAGGTATGCACCTATATATTTATTTACTTTTTATAAACATTGCTATACTAGGATTTTCTCCTGTATAGTGGGTGCATTTGCAGACACACACATAAACACCCATACATAAACATACATAAATACCCATACCTGGAACAAGTACCTGAAGATCATACAAAAAAATCAAACCCACAAACCGTGGCGTAGAAGCTAATCGCTCAGCTGCTGCGCCAAACGTGTCATCATTATATCGGAACTTTTTTTTTTGAGGAATGAGACACCGCGCGTCGCACAAAACTATTTAATTTATTTTTACTTAACTTTTCACGTCCTTTCCCCAATCACCTTAGTTCCGCAAAATTCCTATCTTCATCCTCTTTCTCTCTCTCGCTACCTTTCTCGCTCGCACACTTACTCCTTTCTCTCTGTTCCTGCTCTCACTCTCACATTGTTAAATATAATTAATGCTTTCTTAATGTATCTTCTAGGTTTTGCCTTACTTTGTGGAAGAGTGGTTTTTGGGTTCGTAAAGGTTTGGGTGATGCTTACAATCGCCTCATCAAGCCTTGGCTGTCCAGGCACGTCAGGTCTGACCTTACCAGCACTGCACAGAAAGAAGCAGTGAAAACATTTACTACAAATCTAGAAAAGTATCTCTTAACAGAACCTATCAAAAATAGAACTATTATGGGCTTAGATCCAGGTTTTAGAGCTGGTTGTAAGGTAGAGTATTTGTTAATGTTTTACATATTATCATCATCATCAAAAAGGTTATCTGTAAGAGATTGCTTATAGCGATAAGATCGCCCATTGTACCATTCTATCATTTATAAACATGTACTTGGCATTTGTTTATAGTAAAATATAGAATATTCTATTCTATCATCATCATATCAGCCAAAAGAGGTCCAATGTTGAACAAAGGCCTTCCCCATAAACTTCCACAAGGACAGGTTATATGCCGCCGGCATCTAATTGCTCAGTGACCTTTACCAGGTTGTCAGTCCATCTCGTTGGAGGCCAATTTACGCTGCACTTTCCCGTGCGTGGTGTCCACTCCAGAACCTTTTTGCCCCATCGGCCATCGGTTCTACGAGCTATGTATCCCTCCCACTGCCACTTCAGCTTGCTAATCCTTTCAGCGATATCGGCAACTTTAGTTTTTCTATGGATGTCGGCAACTTTACGTTTTACATTAAACATAAATAAATTTACAGTTGTATAATGTTGTAACCTTTACCTTCAGGTTGGTATCATTAATTCCAATGGAGAAAAGCTTGATGTATGTACCATATATCCAGATTTAAGACAGCAAAAAGCATATGATGCAGCTGCCAAACAGTTAAAGGATTTAATAAAACAATACAGTGTTGAATTGATTGGTCTAGGAAATGGTACAGCGTGTCGCGAAACCGAGTTATGGCTGAAGAGTAATAGCATATGTGACAATGTTCCTATTATTATAGTTCCTGAACAAGGAGCTTCTATTTATTCCATTAGCAAGGAGGCCCAGAAGGTATGTTTTGATAATGTCCGCTCAGCAAAAAGTTTGTAAATGATGTCATAATTAATTATTCATTCTAAACATCTAGGAGCACCCAAATATGGACCCCAATTTAATATCAGCTTTATCAATTGCAAGAAGAGTATTGGATCCTTTAGGAGAGCTCATAAAAGTAAGTACTACACTTTATAATCGTTTAATAGGTATTGCAAGTAATGAAACTTTAAACAGTTGCATTTTATTTTTAGGTGGATCCTAAGAATTTAGGGGTTGGCTTATATCAGCATGATATTCCTCCCAAAATGCTTGAAACAGCATTAGATTGTACAGTGGAAAAAGTAGTCAGCTTGGTTGGTGTTGATATTAATACTGCTTCTCAAGCAATGTTAAGGTATTAATTTTTAATATTTTCGAATTTATATTTATTACTTGTTTCTCTTCATCAACATTCATGTCATACATCTTGGGAAAAAGGCGTGAATGTATGTATGTTGTATACTTTATGTATATTTATTACTAGCTGTTGCTCGCGGTGTCACTCGTATCGTATCCCAAAGGACTTTTTGAGACGAAAGATAGCCTATCTTACTCCGACGTCCAAGCTATGTTAAACAACAAAAGTGGTTAAGCTTTTTATGCGGGAAAACGTAACAAACAGACAGACTATTAGAATGGATTACGCACTGTAAATCTGTCCATTAAGATCAATATCGTCACTTTCAGACGTATATCAGGCCTAAATGAGGGAAGAGCCAAGAAAATCATAGAATATCGCCAAGAAAATAGTGGCTTCGATTCAAGGGCTGAGATTTTGAAAGTTTCCGGAATAGGAAAAATTACATTTCAACAATGCGCTGGTTTTTTGACAGTCTTGAGAAGTTCTGAGCCTCTGGATACAACTATTATACATCCAGAAAGTTATAAAATAGCTAAAGCGTAAGTTTTAAAATTTGTAATGTCTTTTTGTCTAAGTAAGTATACAAGTACTTAATGTTGAGTGAGTCGTTAATGCTTGTTCATGTACAACTCACGATAGCAGGGGCAAAACGGGCGCGGTGGACCGGGAGAGTTCATGTTCAGATTGGCTACTAGGCGTATGCGCAGGTTGACAAGTTCAAACTGGTTGATCTTACCTGGCGATGCCTGTCTCCGCGATCATTTCTCCCGAAGCACCTCTGCTTTCGTACGTGAATTCATGAACGCTCATGCACATAATTATCATGAATGTAGTGAAGTTTTTTCGCACTCCGAGTATATCATGAATTTATAATGTACAGCTATTATACGTTTGAGTACTTTAACAGTGCAACTTTTTTCTAGATTTGCAAAAAAAATCGGCGTAAATATAAAAGAGCTTACAAAACCACATTTTCCTCAATTAGTGGAAAGTAAAATAATTACGATCGATATAGTTCAAACTAGTGAAGAATTGAAGACAGACGTTTGTACCTTGGAGCTCATAATAAATGCATTCAAGCAAAAGAAATACGAAGACAACGTCATTACATTTTGTAAACCTGTGTATTCTGTTGCTGTGCAAAATATGGAACAATTGAAAGAGGGAACTACATTGACAGGTAACAACGATGTTGCACTAACATACAACTAACAAGTCAACAACACACGAATATGGTATAATGGGTACGTGCCATATTCCTGTATTGTTTACTTTACATACATCCACTCACACCTCTTTTATAGGGATAATAAGGAGCCACACTTACCTACTTTCTTACTACGATTCTTGCATACTTTAGCTTCAGCCACATTCATTCAACTTGCATACTTTAGCTTCAGCCACATTCATTCAACTTGCATACTTTAGCTTCAGCCACATTCATACATGAATGCAGATTAGTGTATTTTTTTTATAAATTCTTAATAAATGCGTTTGACCCTAGTCTTGCCTGAATGGAAAGCAATAAGTTCTAATATGGAACAAGCAAATAAATACTCTTTTGAGCTCATGGCTCCCACCTAAAACACATTTCTCTTCTAGGTGTTGTTCGCAACGTGGTCCCCTTTGGTTGTTTCGTCGACTGTGGCGTGGGCGACAACGGGCTTATCCACAGAAGCAATTTAGGAGGCAACCAAACTCCAAAATTGGGCGATAGAGTCGCTGTCACTGTGATTGCGTCGCCGAAACCGAAGAAAATACAATTAAGACTGGACCAAATCTTAAACTAATACCACTAGGTAATCTCTAACTTGTGATATTATTATAGTAATGTAGAATAAGCTGATTTGTAGATGATATAATTTAATGAGTAAATCATATAGACAAAAGGGTTTATTAATTAAAGAACAATAATATTAAGAAGTAACATTATTCAGCCTCAAGTAAAGGGGCTTGTTTGGCATTAAGGCCGTAAGTGTGGAAGACTGCTTTATTGACTATAGCGTCACATATTCCAGAGGTCACCCTGAAACATTTATCATGGATGAATCATGCGAATGTGTTGCAGAAAAAGTTTCAAGCAACTATGCAACTGTTACTGGTGCATCAAATAACATTCTTATTTATGTAGCAAATACTATACAGAACATGCGAGCTCGAATGTGTGTTCCAAGTTTCTGAATAATGTCTCTACAGACATCATATAGCAACACAATCATTTTACACAACACGATCACTAGATCGTGTTGTGTAAAATTTGTTACTTAATGTTAAATACACGATAGTGTACTACCTATCTACCAATATAATATGCAATGGATATAATACTTATAAATATATCTACTTTTTTGTATTTAAACACCCAGACCAAAACAAACACTTATGGCCGTCGCCCGCTGGTGGCACGGCACGACAAGTGATTTTAGTAAGTGCAAATGAGATCTTATTTTATCATGATTAGCGTTCACATTTCGGGATTCCATGGCATGCTAAAACATGCCGAAGGATACCAATACGGGCTGTGACGTATCAATAAAATGTGAGTGTTAACAGTGTTAAATAAGATTCAAAATTATCTATACTACAAAAATCCTTTGACGTGCCGTGCCGCCACTGGGGCCCTTAAGTTCATCACTCAAATACTTTGAGTTCTGTGAGAAACGTACCCCCGAACTCGTGATGAACAATTCCACACCGAACCATTAGACCAGAGTCGTTGCTGTTAAAGTGAAAAATCTTACCTTCGACTTAACTTCGGTTTTACCTCACGATTAAATACTTTCATGAGTTGTCTATACGTAGGTACTTCCTCCTTGGCGTAATATTCTATTTGGTATCGGAACATTTTGGTATGCATTGCATCCCTAGAATTATAGTATGATAATATTAGCAATTTCCATTTATCATTTTACCATTTATCATCCTCTTTCGTGCTTTTCCCAACAATATTGGGGTCGGCTTCCAGTCTAAACAGATGCTGTATTTTACACGAAGAGACTGCCATAAGACCTCCACAACACAATTTCTGGGTAATACCGTTATCCTGAGGATAGATTGGTTACTTTTTGCTTTTTGGGCTTCTGACTACTAACGATTGTCGTATGACAACCGGGACCGATGTTTTTACGTGCTCTCCGAGGCACGGGGGTCTCTATCTGTAGCGCAACTTAACCTTGCTGATCGATTGATCACTGTAGTTAATACTTAGCCACGACCCCTCTCTTTACAATCCGATGTTGTATAAATAATAACATCATACCATAATATTCCATCAATAATTCGTATGATATCCGGTAAAGTCATGTTGTTACCACCCGAAGGCCGCTCAGTAATGAAATCGGTCAAGTCCGACGATAATAAATCGTACGGTGGAGGCTGAAAGAAAAGAGGTGGTTTTAATAAAATTAAGGTCTCCTTTTTTTCGAACGCCAGTACTTTACTCTTACCTGTTCCCACATTTGACTGAGAAGCATTCTTCGATACCCATCGCGTTGGCCCTTAGACGATACAGATACTGTCATCGCCAAATAAATCGGCTGAGGCTTTTCTAGGTTTTCCACATAAGGTGGTGAGTCGTTTATCTCCTGTAAAAATACCCCACAATTTACTCGCTCTTTTCAAGTACTATTTCTAAAAATATTTACACTATTTACTTACCGGGTGAAACATTCCCGCTTCTGTTATAATGAACTCAGTATTACATTTATCTATTTTATTTCGTCTCAAAAGTTCATTTTGTTGGTAGCTTTTACGGTCAGTCAGGTCCAAAATTTCGCACGCCACTGTCGTACTAAAGACATTTAAAATTAAAAACTTCGCATTTCCGTTCTTTGGAAGTAACTCCATAAATGTAATGTTGGCTCGATTATTGAAAGAGGAACCGGTCATCCGGCCCCCGTATCTTGCTTATAGGCTTTTGAAAACTCGTTGCTCGAACTAGTTTCGATACACTAGATAAAGTGAGAAATCTTACGTGAAAGTGGCAGGCTCTTGAAGTGAGTAAACAGTCATCGTTATCCATTCTGCACTCTTTGGCTGAATTACTCCCCAACATGGAGTCATCACTACGTTCAGGATATTAGCAATTCTTTCCCTAAAATAAGGAAGATTCTGACTAGAACTTAGAAAACTTGACTTTGCTTACGTCATTTTTGTGGTTGCAAGCGCGATTACTCAGCGTGTTTGAAACACACTGGCAAATTGTGGATATGTAGTCAACACCTCGGACTAACCCGAATTAAAACGAATATCGTTCGTACGGGCGATACGGAATACCTCAAAAATTACTACGAAAAATTTTTTTTTTTTAAGACAAGCTCGATACTTATAATAACTGAGTTGAGGTGAGCAAAGAGGATTATATCAATCTGTGCAACTTACGGTAGCCAAATGAACCTCATTACATGGTCTGTGTCGTTGCAGATGCTTATAATGTCTCTAGACAAAGAATGGGTTGGCATCATCGGTATAGTGATGTGTTCCATTGATAAGTACACCTAGGGAATACTTGAGGGTTTTATTAAGTTTCTGACGAACGCTAACTAACATAAATACCTACTATTTAAAAACTTATGAGCAGAACTCAAGTGAAATCTGTAATGTAATTTGACAGTTTTTTTGAGCATTCGTGTCCTTGATATTCAATAGGCTTGTTCTCTACTTCATGAGACCTAAAAATAACCCCAAGAACTATGGGAGTGCATAAGCACCTACGCCTAGTGCTTCGGGTATAGGTGTGTTGGTATGTTTTTTCCTTAATATTGGGCGTTATTACGACGTTCATTCTCAAAGGCAAAAGGCATTCGAAAACTGTCTATCCCGCCTTAACTGACCCAAACCACAGTCCAAACTGCGCCGCCCTATTCAGCATTAACCCAGACTCTCATAAGTCCGTTTTGCGAATACTGCGAAATAGAGGTTAGTTTTATATAGGTAAGGTTGTGTAGCGGCTGGCTGGATAAAAACGAATACATTGATAAAACTACAGTTCATAAAAAATACGCTACATACCACTTCTCTTCTATAAGCCTCTCTGATGACCCTCTCAACATAATAAGGGATATCCAACCTCATCTCGTTACAGTTTGGAACACCTCCTTGTCCTTTCACTAACATCTTGACGGTTTCATAACCAAATGAGCAGAAGAATATCACCTGGATAACATTAAAATAAACATCAATAAATAGGTGTGACTCCCTTATTGAATGACTAAGATGACCCATTTTGAGCTAGACTGAGCTTACGTCTTGGAGAAGAGTACAGCTGTTTTAAGCGTGTTGTTTTATCGTTGAAATTTTTCGAGTGGTACATTGCGATCCACTCATCAGCAATGAGTATTGTTGATTAAAAAAATATATAATTCACTCATTTCGTTTCGTTCATTAGATATTTACTAAAAATCTACTATGGTTATGGTTCGAATTTTTTTTCCGGAGGAATTGCTCTATGTTCTTATTGCACCTGGATTCTAGTTAGGTTTGAAAACTATCATCACTACATGAAACTACTGTGCGGATTTTCATACGATTTTCACCAAGAGAAAGGGATTATCCAGGAAGGTTAAAATCTATAATTTATGAACATACAACACAATTTACCTCGTAATCGATCATTTCTGTAGGCATGAACGCAAAAGGTATGGCCAATTTTCCAAGGGGCGGAACTTCGGCGAAGTAAAGCAAACATCGTATAACCGTACCAGGGGTAACAGTGTTCCCGCGTAACAAGCGCCAAGTTGTGAACACATCCGTGGGATTGTACAGCCATATAATCTGAAATTATGAAGGAAAGTATCAAGCACTGTGATTATAATTGTGTCAATTTCGCTAGATCGAGACAAAAGAAACAATCAAACACAAACCGATTGCTTTGCGATCACTTTATTCACATGGCTAACTCTTGGGTCCCAGGTCTCGTATTATAATAGAAGCGGATCCAATTGTCATTAACTGGAGAACAAATTTAAAAACCGAGATAGAATTTCATAGAAAAACCTGATAACAATTTGCAGCCGCGCTTGTGACCACTAGTTTAGTGAAGTATTAAGGTAGTTTTTGAAAAACATTTGTCAGGTCTTGCAAAATATTGAAAATATCAGTAGCGATACCACTACTCGATCGGATTGACAAGTGTCAACTCTTATCAGGCGGATGACTTGTACACCGTCGCTTCTGCGAGGAAGCTGTAGACAAAATTCTAATAATATATTGTTAATTTACTAACCCTTATGACTGGATCCAAATTATTAATAGGCACTCTGCCACAGTCAAGTGTAGCTAGATAATCTTCTTCCAACGGACGCCGCAATGGTGTCAGCAAGCCCCTAGTGTTCAAGTTAGCACGGATATGCACGTATATATAAATAGTTCTGTGGTTAGGCATAGTCATTACATAGCATAGCGTATTTATACCTTCATCCGCGTAATTAAACTTTAGAAAGAGGAGGTTCGGATTTTCGGGCTGTAAACGTAAATATTGACAAATCACCTTTTTACAGCCCTGGGAGGTCAAAATGGCTACTTTTGACCTATCTTATATGATTCGCAGAGAACTACATAAGGGACTATATTATCCATTATAAGCTGCTGACCTCACATTGTATAGCCTCTTCATACACTTAGAGATCAGATTATACTGGAAATACGTTGTGACGTCGTGTGTCGATAAATCATTTTCTGATTTACCAAAAGTAGCCATCTCCTCAGATCTGGGTTAATAGGTATTTTTGGAGTAGGTATTAATTGTACAAGTTTGGAGCAATTACTACAAAAATACTAAGTCAATATTAATAAGACAACAGTCACCTAATGTTGGCGTAACTGATTGGCTACTACATTCCTTTACTTCTTACTACAATGTTTCAGCGTAAATATTAAGAACGTTCTTCTATGTAAAAAAATAAAATTACCGAAACTAATCCACTGAGAGGGTATAGTTCAACTAAAGGTCTGTGTACACAGGTGTGTCTCATTTCGTATAAGGAGGTCCCAACTTTGACCTCCATCATATCACAATCACAAATCTTTTCTCTGTGGAGGTTCCAGGGCACCGTGGCTTGGTAAACGCAGCCCATCACAAATATCAGCTCGACAAAACCGGTGCGCACACACATATCGGGAGCGTAAATGTTGACACTAATCGATTTATTCGGTCGACAGTCAACGAAAGCTTGATTCAGTCTGAAAATCAGGTATAAATATTTAATAATTTGTGAGGATCTAGATGGACAAATCCGACATTTCAGCAATAAGAACATACTCTTTCACGTTGACGATATTCCAAACGCAGTGATTGCTCAATATAACTGGACATTTAACTGATATGGTACGCTTTACCTGAAAATAATACCGGATTATTGACGTTTGCCTTCTTCGCGAAATAGTACGATCGGCAAGAGTTAGATAAGCCTTGCACAAATAGCAGCGGTAGCGGGACGGTCGAGTTAACGGCCTGCTCGCACGGTGTTCAGCGCCATCTGAATTTGCAGGGGCGTGCGGTTGTTAACACCGCTAGTGTTGCGCGCGTTCTGCAGACAGATGGCGCCACGAACTTTAAATTATTCAAAGTAATTAAATAATTACTTCAAAGTACAGAATTTACGATCTTTAATTTACGAAATCGACGAAACGAAAACACACGGTCACGTATAGCACAGATTGGCGCGGTGGCGCCAATCAGATCTTTTTGATCCCTGCATTGTGCATTCACATCCAACAATACACGCGCAAAATATGTCCTAAGTATTTATTTGTTTAGTTTCTTTTCTTTGATCTGTAACACTTTTTCGGTTATCAAAACTAGATTGACACATTTTAATTTGCTATAGCACTTGTACATAATTATGATGATTAAACTAGATACTATGGTACTTTTTTAATTTTTAACTATCTAATTAAAAATCGCACCTTGATGGTAGGGTAAATCCCATCGTACCATATAATACAAATTCTTTGGGTTATCGGTTGTATTTCTTCGATTTCGTCGAACTCCGTGCGATAGAGCACTGTGTACTTAATGCTGAGCTGTCGTGACCCAGCACCGTCTGGCGTCACCGTCATCCGTACCTCACAGTGGTTCGATGGCTTTAGACTGTTCTGGTTATAGATACAGAAGTTAATCAGTTTTGTAGCTTGTAAACACAAGGTTTTTCGCCGTATAATCTTACTGCTCACACGACAGCAGGACATGTTACAGCCGTAATTAAGCTATGGTAGATAGTCCATATAAAACTGACAACCCTGCGTTCCTACCAGCAAATAATCCGTAGATTTATCGACAAAAAAACATGTGAGCGGTCAAGATCGAACTTTAATTTGTCAAAAGAACAAACGTCGAATCACAACAAAATCCATAAATTATAACTTCATACCCATAGCGGCTATGATACACTTTATCAATAGTTAGGTGTTGCACACAAACATAATTATGCCATCAAAAACATAGTTAAGCTAAGCTCGTGCTAATATAAATAAGGAAGAAACTTACTACTGCAGAGTCTATTTCAAGTCTGTCACCACTGAAGTCATCACCCATGCCATCGATTTCATGGTACAACTTGGACGTAAAGAAGCAAGAGCTATTGTTGTACAGAGTTAAACAAACCGTTCTGTTTTCCCCAACAACAACGTCGTGAAGATTATTCATTTTCGGCAATATCTAGAGTTACGAAGACGGTAAAATATTTCACGTACATAGTAAATGTAAAATTAAATGTCACTAATTGTATATAAAATTAAAGTAAATAGACAAGCAGATTTACCCTTAAATCAGGCATTTCGGAAAATCCTGACATGGCAATAAATACCTCCGATGGTTCTCCAACTGGGCTACAAGAGATAAATTAGTATTTTTTTAAAAAGCAATAATTCCAAGTTCTTAGTACTTACCTACCAAGTAGAAAGTAGTAGTATAAATTATTCACCTGCCATTGATCAAGCACACACAAGACAAAGTTATAGTGGTCTCGTAGACCTTCCCGTGGACGGTGGGGAAGAACCACCAATGATAGTGGATGATCTCCTGAGGAGGGAGTACTAGGGAGCCACATTCATCAGCTCCCAACCACGGAACACTACATAAAACCCGTATGCTGAAAAGAGAAAATGATAGGGCTTTGGTAGAATCCATTACATTTTCAAAAGCTCGAAGTGTTTGCTATCTGTCAAGATAAATGGCTAGCATGTCAAATTATAGTAAATGAATAAATAAGTTGACTAAATTATGAATATTGCCATAATTTCTATCTTGTCCAATAGACTGGTCCACTACGGGAGAATTTTAAAATTTCTTAGCAATGTCACCGTACTGTATAGCCATCCTAGTAAGGTTGTGAAGATAAGAGATGCAGTAGTTAGTGCAGCCAGTGATGGTGGGTGGAAACTCTAGCATCGCGTGCGTGGCCGGGTGGTAGCCATGAGACATCACCTCCACTTGGCTCACCTCCGCATTTCCAGTGAAACTGATGCGTGTCTGTTAACGACGGAGAAGGTTAATTATCATAATCATTTTCCTCAACACTCAAAACTCCGTCTGTGTATGGGTGACCGAGACCCCTATGTTCCTCAGGGAGTAAAGCCGTCGATCCCAATTGTATACAAAGAGCTACGACAGTCGTTAGTAGTCAGAAAGCTGAAAAATGACTGACAACCAGTCTATCCTCAGGATATCGGTATTACCCAGAAATTTGGGTTGGGTGATATTGAACCGCATCTGCTTAGCCTGGAAGCCATACTAACATAGTTGGGAAAAGGCTCGGAGTAGGATGACTCAAAAGTATTAAATTATCATTAGAGTAGCAAATTTTGCGGGAGTTAGTAACATAAGTATCTTTATGATCTTCCGAAAAACAGAACGTAGAAGAAAAGGCAATTTCAACTTACTTTTTGTTCTTTGTTGATTATGAGATCCCAAGCTTCGCAGTAATCTCCAAAACATTTTGGTTCTAACGCTACCGATATGATCTGCCATCCACGGCTTGGAACTATGCCACATATAGGCATTACTACGAAATTTCTAAAATACAATTACGTACATTATTAATCTAATCATTTAGAAACTAGAAATCTTTAAAAGCCCTTGAAATAAATAGCAAAATACTTACGTGCTGTAAGGTGGGTCAAACTTAAAATGCATTGGAATTTCAAATTTGTTCGACAGCATGAAATTAGCGAATGTCGTTCTTGTTGGTACTGTTGGTGGCAAAATGACCTACACAACATACAGAATATATCTTAAATGTATATAGTCATAAACATTATAGTGAACATTTTGTACTTTCTAAAAATCGGAGTGCACTTTGGACTCAAAAATAATGTAACTGATCACCTCAATGGGACAATCCCATTCTGTCATCCATTCTGTGCAAGGCAGCCATGTGTTACCTGTACAGGGTATACGGAACCAGGTGTGTTTCAACTTAAGCTCATCGGTATTGGGGTCAAAGTTCTTAAATTGATAATCTCCGCACATCAGATAGCCGTACACTTCATTGTCAATTTTGGGCCTAATAACATTTAAATTACATTGAAGTTGATTAACATAATCAGGACAAAGACACCCAGTTATGAAAGATAGAATTCTCACCTGAATCTTACCGTAAACAGTCTAGATTCATTAGGGGGTATTATAGAAGCGATAGGATCGACTAAAAAAATACAATCCGGATCTGAAAATGATACTTAACATTTAACAAAGTCATTATCATTCAATATGTACATACTTATAATTAAATTATAAGTATGTACATATATAAAATTTGACTTAGAATTTGAATGTAAAAATTTTGACAACTATTCCGGAACCTCTTCATCAAGACAATGTCGAGGTTAGTTACCTCTTGGAAGGAGAAGCGCAACATCAAAAGTTGAAAAAAAAATACAGAATGTACCTACCACGGTTTACTTAGTTGGATTGACGTGTAGACTTAAACTTGACTGGTAGAATTAAAAAAACTACTATAATTATCATTAATCAATTATTTTTGTTACACTTAACCGAGATTTCGTCCTCGTTACTCCGAATCACCTTTGTACAGGACCATCATCTAGATAAAATTGCAAGTGTGAAGTGTGAATTGCATCAATTTGTATCTGTGTTCATTCAATTTGTTCCAGTTGTTGAAGCTTGATCCAACGGGGAATCGCGTTTATGATAAGCCCGTAAAACATACTTACCTCCTTGGATACCTAAGTCAGCCTGGATCGTGTCATGTGTACGTAGTGTTACTGTTTTGATATTCTACTTCGATTTCGAGCAATACCTATAGGACTAAACATTAAGACTAAAAAGTTAGATCCAAGAATAGAAAGTAAATTCAGACCTGGCATCCATTGTATATAACCTTCTTGTTGTTCATGATTCGTTACACAAATTGTTTGCGATATATTGCTCGTGACATCTGTAATACTTCCCGTGCCAAAATCAAGATACCGCTCAAACACAGAAGCTGACGGTATAAAGCTTAATCGGTTGAGACTATTCTCCATTAAATGAACATACCGAGACTTCCGTTTCCAATTCTTTTGGAAAACGTGCTCTTGAATACTGAATAACGGATTTCCTGGTAGTATTACTGTTGCACATACGTTCAAGAACAAGGGATCCTGGAATAATGTGTTAACTACATTAAAAGTACAATAGTAGATTAAATTGGATCTCACAATATACAAGAAAATTGCACAATTTTATCCCAGAGCTAACGACCGCGTTCAATCAGAAATGACCTTAGAGGAAATGACAGGATCGTTCAAGATATATATCTAGGTAGATATAGCAGAAGTCGACCTTAGTAAAGAAATTTTAATCTTGGCACCAATTTCATATTGGGAGTAAGTTGCCCGAATCGGAATAGTGAAGTGAATTCTAATCCCAAATTCTAAAAAAAATTCTGATGATGAAGTAAGAATGCAAGTCTAAATACGATTTTTAGAACTTCAAAATACTTAACCTGATTAAGGACCAAACACACTAATTCCGCAGTATATATCCCAAGCGCAGTTCCAGTGAAAACGACTGTAGTAGTTATAGTTTCGAGAGCCCTGATGAGACCGCAATTGCCTGTCGAAATCTGTAGCAATTTTAATTATTAAAAACTATCTTTTTGTATTTTTTCAACATTTTCCATGCTAAGATTTTAAAGTTTTTAAGCAAAGGAAAAATACGACCGCGGGCAGGATTCAGGAGGAAAGCGAAGGCAAAATTCGACATGGCGGGTAGGTATCGCGGTGGCTTAGCGGTCGTAGCGTCTGGTGTACCTAACCAGAAGACGCAGGTTCGAATCCTGCCCGCGGTCGAATTTTTCCTTTGCTTAAAAACTAACCAAATTCGTTATACTTTCATAAAATTAAATCAAAACAAGTATGTAGATATGTCATACTTGGAAAGACCCTTGTCCAGACGCTGGCATGTACCACTGGTAAGTCGTATCCACTGTTGATTTGTTCACTATGTTGATAACTTCTTTTCTTTGTTCCGTTACATTTTTGCATATTCGAAACATTAATTTTTTTTTATCTAATGAAACTCGTGGTCCTGGAATTGGTAACTTGTTTAGAACTTCGTAATAATACGTGTCTATGTACTTCTTACGAACGAATTAAGAAGACATAATTTTTATTCGTTTTTCTATCAGGTTTTCAGTCTAGGGTTACTGATATTGAGTGGTGGTTTATAACAATTCTCCCTGGTACCTACTACGAGTGCAGATCTGCACTGATTAGGACCTAGTTCAAAGCAAAAGTTATTCAATCACTTGAGCTAGGACAAGTTTATCAGAAGTAGGTAGGCAGAATTGCACTAATTTATGACATAACATACCATTGCCTACTCCTGCTCCTGTAATTCGCGCATATGTTTAAGTCCCATGTAAAAGGGGGCGAGCTTATTGTCATTAGCCGGACACACATTCATGCTTCTGAGAATTTCGTAGAAAACCCAAATAAAACTACTCCATCTGGGAATGGAACCCAGGACTTCTGGTGTAGCAGTCGCGCAAGACCACTGAGATAAAAGTTTATCACCGTAAATTTAGTAAGCAATCAATATTTTCTTTTTGTATATTTTTGGCATTTTCCATGCTAAGATTTTAAAGTTATTTAGAAAAGGAAAAATTCTTTGTTCAAATCAATATTTTGTTTAAATCTCACCATAGCATTTCCCAGTAACAGTGAGTCTGTAAGTATTGCCACCGGTGTCGTCTACGAGGAAATATTCGGTAAACGATTGTCCAACAATGTTCGGCTTGAACACAATCCTGATTCGAGCGATCTCGCCCGATTTTACGAAATCCGATGTTATTGATAAATTGAAGACGCGATCCACACTATTTAGAATGTAAATGTTGGATACCCTATATGTTAGGCTTTTCTGAAAAGTACAGAGGTGCACATAAAAACTTGCAATCAGTCAATTGTCAATAGTTTTCATCGTTTTCCGACAACATTGTACTTGGCGGTCTTTGGGTCCAAGTCTTTGGTAGCAAGAAGGCAATAGAAATTGAAGTGTTTTTGACAGATGTAGGTCTGGTGATTTTAAAACTAGGTAGATACCTACATAATTATATCCATAATTGTCAAAAGCCTATCTCTTGTACCTAAGTAGGTGCGTCGTTACTTCACGCCGGAACAATTTCTTATATTGTACCAAGCACAAGTTCGGTCGTGCATGGACTACTGTTCGCACCTTTGGGATGGTTCGGCTAAGTACCAGCTTGTGGCGTTGGAATTCGTTGAGAAGCGCGCCAAGAAGGTCATTGGCAACGACTCGCTCGTCCGAGCTAAACTCCAGAGTTTGAAACATCGCCGAAAAGTTGCTAGCTTGTCAGTTTTTTATCGGATGCATTTCGGAGTGTCCATCAGATCTCTACGATCTTATACCCACTTGCCCTTTCTACTATCGGACGACCAGAAGCACGAAAAAGCATTATCGATTCATGGTGGACATCCCAAAAACCAGAACGAAACGCTTTAAATCAACGTTTATCATGCGCACCGCTGAAATGTGGAATGAGCTTCCTGAGTGGGTCTTCCCCAATAACTATAATCTGTGTGTCTTTAAATCTCGTGTGAATCGGTTTCTTCTAGGCAAGCGTGCTCCACCGTAGATTGCAGTGTCGCTTAACATCAGGCGAACTAGTGGTCAAGCGTATCGTGATGTAAAAAAAAATCAAGCAAATGTCCTGACTGATTGGCTATTGACCGTTAGTTTATCATGATGCGGGGGGATAGAGAATGTTATTATACTAAAAGCTCTAAGCATCAATGTAAAAATGTATAATTATATAAAATGTATTGTTTGGTTATAAATAAACGGTGAAATAGATTGTGTAAAGTAAAAGACAAAAGTAGCAAGTAACTATATATGAAGAGATGGATGTAAGGAAAAAGACAATGCACCGGGCACTGTTTTTTATCCCTCAATTGGGATGAAAGCCCGCAGGAGGCCGATGATATTAGGTATTATGATGCTTACCTCACTAGTATTTTCAACTGAAAGATATTTTTCGACAGCGGTGTCTACAGGAATACATCCAAAATCCACTACCTTCACCTCAGATATAATTTCGTCTGAAAAATGATCTAACATTGGATTGCATTGCATTGTTGTCTTTGCCATACCTATTCAAAAATTGAAAAATTTATAGGAAGTGCACAAATTAATTAAATGTATACTTACCCTCCATACTATCTACGAAAGCCCTATTTCTAATTCTATCGAATTAACTCAGAAAGTCAGAATTGAAATGAATCGTCACAATTAACAGTCAAAATATTGTCGATGTCAACCATTGCTGGACACAATGGAATATATTCAAAGAGTATCTATTATACACACAATATAGGTACATTAGATAATCCCGCGTTTCAAAGTAGGTGTTTTAAAGTCCCGGACTTTAAAACACCGAAAATAAATGTTACCAAATTGTAATGTGTGTTACTACATTATTCGATAACGTAATTAAAACTAACGCTTCAATGTACTTCTTGAATTTGTTAACCCTTATCACTTACAAAAGTAAAACAGTATTTATTTAAATGTAAGAGATATAAATACATCACTTACATTAAAATAAACGTTATTTTTAAATTACTTTAGTTAAACTACTTTTAAATAAAAGTTTTAGTGTTCATTAGTGTTACTCGCGCCACGCTCTATTGCCAAACCATTAAACTGCCCGAAATCTGGTTATAACAGGTTACACTTATTAAATTAATATTAACCCATAAACTGTTACCTACACAAGGACCTCTATACCTAATACAAGTACTCGTACTTGTATTATATAGGTCAGTGTACCTACATTTTGATTGGGTCACATTATTTTATGTATGACATCATCATATTCTTGCCATTGTCACAATATACCTATTTGGGGTCGGCGCAGTATGTTCTTTTCTTCCATTCATCCCTGTCAGCCATCACATCATCATTCACACCCGTTTCTATGATATCCCCTTTAACCCAATCCATCCATATTTTCTTTGGTCTAGCCTCCCTTCACAATCCTAATCATCACTCTTTTAGTTACATGCGTTTCTTTCCTCATGTGCCCGTACCACGACAAACGGTTCCCTTTCAACATTTCTATGGCCACACTTTCAAATTCCCTCTAATATACTTACCAGTCCCTTATTTTGTTCAGTCTACTCACTCCACACCGAGGTGGACCTCAAGATTCTCATCTCCTTTGCATGTAGTCTTCTATCATCCATCTTCTTAACGGCCCAGCTGTACTCTGATTTTGTGTGGCAACCATGGGTCGTAATTTGTTCCTGTGACCTGTCGCCATTTCATCCAACCTGTGTTGATTCGATGTGTAGCGTCCCGGTAAATTCCACCATCACTTAGTACATTAGTGACCCGACATTCCGTAAGTCGGAGCAAACTGGCAAGGGCATGGCGCCCAAAGTTATGGATACGGGATTGGAAAGACCGCCAAAATGACAAAACAGTTACATACTCCTTTAACATCAGTATTGTATAATAAAAACACCTTATTTTTATGACACATTTAGTTTCTTAGAAAAATATAGTGTTTTTATAAAACAGTTTTATATCGTGGGAGAGCCATGCTTCGGCACGAATGGGCCGGCTCGATCGGACTTGATACCACGGCCTCACAGAAAACCGGCGTGAAATAACGTTTTCGTTGTGTTTCGTCGAGTGAGTGAGGATACCGGAGGCCCAAACCCCTTAAAAGGGCGGCAACGCACCAGAAACTCCTCTGGTGTTGCGGGTGTCCATGGGCGGCTGTAATCGCTTACCATCAGGCGATCCGTCTGCTCGTTTGCCCACCCTATCACATAAAAAAAAAACAGTGTTAAACCCACTGATCATCATCATCATCAACCCATAAACAGTCCCACTGCTGGGGACGGGTCTCCTCTCATAGAATGAGAGGGATTAGACTATAGTCCACCACGCTGACCTAGTGCGAGTTGGCAGACTTCACACGCCGTCGAGAAAATCTCTAAGGCATGGAGGTTTCCTCACGATATTTTGCGAGAGATAATTAATTATTAATACGCACATGATTTTGAAAAGTCAGAGGTGCGTGTCTTGGGTTCGAACTCGCGACCTTCGACTTGGCAGTGCAGTGGTCATACCACAAGGATATCAAAAGGTATTAAATAAGTCAGTGGTTAAACCCCTTAATATGGTTACAGTTTGAGTCCCAGTTACCTATTTTTTTTTTAATATGCTATGTAGAGCGTGTTCGTAAATAATAAATAGTGACTGTCACGCACAAAATGCATTTGCATTAAGTAAATATAAAGTTTTATTACTCCGCTTTTTTGCTAGACAATGTCAAGGAATGTCTGGCAACGTTTTTGGCAACGTTTGAATGCATAGTTTGAATGTTGTTTTCAGAATGTAAATACGATAGCTGATCCATACGATTCTAGTAATTTGTGCATTTTCTTTTTTCTATTAAGTATATTAAGAAAAAGTAGAAAAAAATGGTTATTTTTTATTATTTATTTTTTGGTTATTATTTACACAATCTACTTCTAATGTGTGCATGTATCTAATCCTGGTCCTTGTATTATATAGGTCAGTGATTGGGCCCCTTTAGTAAGAAATAAGAAAGACTTACAAAAGAGGCCGTCACTCACAGTGAATAAACTGGTCACTCTATTGGTATACATAATCTGTAGAAATGAAAAAAAAAATACAATGCATTACTATAATACAAGTAGACTTCAGACGTCAGTTTTAAAATGAAGCCACTGAGTATCGCCATTTTGGCGCTGATAGCAATGTGAGCGTCCATGGAATAGAGATGAGACATATTTTTTGATAAAAATTATAACAATATTAATCTGTGATGAAACTTCGTACATTGTATAACTTTATCATCAAGTTTACTGAAAGTGTCTTAATACATTCTATGCTACACTCACAAATCTATTCAGCAGTTTAACCGTGAAAGCGTGACAGACAGACACACGTCTTGCATTGTTAATATTCAGTTACTAGGTGTGCCCCGTAGTCACCCGCGTTAATCCGGGATATAAAGTAGCCTATGTGTTAATCCAGGCTCTTATTTACATAATTTCTCATCACAATCGGTCCAGCCGTATGAGTGTGAAGAAGGAACAAACATACACGCTTACATACACACACACATACTTTCGCCTTTATAATATTAGTGGGATGAATTCCTGTTGATAGAGTGGGTACTATAGGAAAACAAAACGCAAAAATATATAATAACATTTATTTATTTACTTTAAATTATTGACGAGCCTAAATAATTTGACGTGATCAAAAATAATTGTCATAATAATTGTACTACTCTCTTTCTATAATACAGTAATAATAATAATCAACTTGGGAACGATTATTTGGATACAGTCTGATGCCTACAGGCACGTAATAAGTCTATTTTTAATGATTTTCGTTGTACTCATATGTTTATTTTTATGATAATGATAATGATATTTATTTCTGTAAATAGATCTTTTAAAGACACTTTTACAAGTCAATATATTATATTTTTTTTTAAGCTAGATGGCTCCGGCATTTCCTAGCTGACGACCTCTGAGAAGAAACGCCGAAACAAACTCAGAGAATCATAGTCTCTTTTAAAGTCCAGACAATGTATAGTAACAAAATATGTGTCTTACAATGTAGGGCAAAGTCTGAAATGGCCTTTTGAAGAAAGAGCCATAGCGGCTTTGAGTAGACCAGTCCCAACTGACGGCACGCATGCATCAGTCATTGTGTAGCTCAACCATAATTTAGGGAGCTCAACAACCCGTCGCACGACGATACCAGATCAGAAGAACATTTGCGTAGGTCATATAAAAAAAAAGCTCAAAGCCACCAGACTGTTCAAAGCTAAGTATGTATATTTAGCCTACAAAGTACTCACATTTACATTTTATTGAGTTAAAGTATTAAATAATAAGAAAAAAAATATATATATAATCACAGTAACGATTTCAGTGATATCTAATAAATTAAAAAAAACATAATTGTCAGACTTACATGAGAGCAATGCAGTTTGATGTGTAGTATTAAATTAATTAAATTAATACAGTCTACTAAACAGAAAAGGAAAAATAATAATTAAAGAGATTGCCATTGACAGTAAGAGCTGACCAGCCCCGACAGACGGCACCCGTTCACGAGTATGACGTGTGTATCGACGTCGTTTGACTCAACCATGTTGTAGGGAATAAAACGACCCGACACACAACGCCACCATCAGCAGGACATTTTAGTGAGCATGACAAGCTCAGACCGCTAGGCAACTGAAGGGCACAATGTAATTTTAAGTCATTATAATGCATATCAATATATGCAACATCAATGGCTGCACGACTCTCATACTTTAAATGAAACAAATTATTTATAAAAAATGTCAGATAATAGAAATTGCATCTATGTCAAGTGCAGATAGATGATAGATGTCAATATCAATATAAAGAAGATGTCAATTAAGGTATGTATATCAATCTATGTGCAACTGACTAAAATATAATTGTAATACATTAATAACCCGGTTCATTAGGGCAGCTCAATCCCAAGCATTTTTATCTTGTATGTAGTCGTTAACTTTATAGTAACCCTTTTTAAAAAGTCTTTGTTTAATAAATGTCTTAAATTTATTACAACTCAATTTTTGCACTTGACTTGGGGTTTTATTGTAAAAGCGTATACATTGACATTTAAATGAATTACTGATTTTCTGGAGCCTGGTCGAAGGAACAACAAGCCTATCTTTATTCCTAGTATTAATATTATGGATATCACTATATTTAGAAAAGAGATTAATATTTTTATGCGCATACATTAAGTTTTCATAAATATATTGGGAAGAAACAGTCATAATATTAATCTCTTTAAATTTTTCTCTTAGTGAACTTCTGGGGCTTAGATTATAAATTGATCGAATAGCTCTCTTCTGCAGCACAAAAATATTCTGTATATCGGCGGCATTCCCCCACAACAGAATACCATACGACATCACACTATGGAAGTAACCAAAATATACTAAACGAGCTGTCTCGACGTCAGTTAAGCTACGTATTTTTTTCACGGCGTAAGCTGCAGAACTGAGCTTTTTTGATAACTTATCTATATGTGGGCCCCACTGAAGCTTACAATCCAAAGTAATGCCTAGAAACACAGTGGAGTCTACAAGGTCCAACTCTTCACTATTTATGAGTACACTGGTTTTCACCTGTCTCACATTAGGCGTTGAGAACTTAATACATTTAGTTTTTTTTTCATTTAATAACAAATTATTAACATTAAACCAGTGCACTACTTTGGACAGAGCCTCCTTTACCTCCTTTTACCTCCAAATATCTCGGTATCGTGACACTTTGGGGTACCACGTCACTAACATTTTATGTTCGTTTATGTCCCCTCTACCAATACATATCACGATTATAGTGCGTCGCGATTTCCAAAAAAAAATTAAAGTGACGCGCCATTTGGCGGCGGGCGGGTCAATATGTCAGATCGGTTTTGCCCGATTTGCCCCTTTGTATTTTGAGATACATAAATAGGTACTTTACATAAATTATTCACTGTCGCATCGCGTCGGAAGAAAATTATCGATAAGGAACATTTACACAACCCTATTCACGTATCAAACAATGATCTGCCATTTACAACTAAAAACTAATGACAAATTTAGTACCCGGGACGCTCGATGGGGCGCTTTGATGTGGCACAAATATCTATAATTTCGATTATAATATTTAGTCCAGTGTAGTATAGAGATCAGTGCACAAAGGCCTCTGAAGCCATGCCAAAAATATTACAAAATAAAAACCATACAAATCATACAATGCAACTGTCATTAGTGTCATAACACGGGTAAATTATGAATTAATCCACAATTACATATTTTCCTCGTAAAATAATGTGAACTTATGGCAACTAAGTATTCTAGGCTCCGGGCATTATCATTGTCTTTGGGGGAAAACAATCATAATTCACTAATGTACTCCGATCTAAATAATAACCATAACTTGTAACCACAATACTACGAATCTGGTTTGTGTAACAGCCATTCGGACACTAACATCCTCCGCAACGAGTGGCAACGAGTACTTCCTGCTCGAGATGCGTTTATTTTATGTTACCCCGAAGTTCAGTGAAGAATAATTTAAAATGGATTCTGGAACAGATTGGCTCTGTGACATTTTGCAAAATGTTCAACTTGAACAATTTTATTTACCTATCAGAGATCAATTGCAGGTAAACAACTTTTATTAAATTGCGTGCATTCGTATTTACTAGCATCTCTTTATTATACCTACTATGTCAATGAAGTAATACATAATTTAGCTCATCTCAATAAAACACCTAGGTATTAGTATTTTTTAATAGCAGCATTCTTATTGTATAATATGTTTTTAGATCACAAGATTAGCACATTTTGACTATGTACATGCAGAAGACCTTGAAAAGATTGGCATCAGTAAGCCTGGAGTGCGCAGACTACTTGATGCTGTTAGGAAAAAGAAGTTGCAACTTTGGAACCGAAAGTTTTGGAATAAATTGTTTGGCTCATCATCAAGTTCAGTTTCTAAAGAGAAAACTGATTTAGCAGTGAGGACACCACAGACAGAATCGAGAACAACCTGTATTATATTGGAAAAGGACATTATGTGAGTAGCCTTCTATTGATTTATAAACATTGAAGTGGTGGCTTAATAATTTGCCAATCCTCAATTCAAAAGAGACCCTAATGAAAAGTATGATTATGCAATTATTGTTACAAAGAGCTGGTAATTTAGCCTTTTGGAATTCACTTAATCATATTAGGAAAACAACAACAAAAATAGTAATATAATAGATTTTTCTAGTGCTTATAATTTCTTATTGCATTTCATTTAATCGCCAGAATGAAAAATGGTTTAACCAGTATTGTATATTCTTAAAAAACTATAATAACATACCATCATGCCTCTTGTCCTTGAAGGGATAAGCAGTGTACTGCTATACATCCAGTTCATGTTTTAGGTCTTATGCCATAGTGGGCAGGCATAGCTTTGACACAAATCCAACAATTGTAATAAAAATCACTCTTACCATCCTTGGAATCCTTCTTTCTTATCTCTTGTCCTATGGCTCCATCCACGGGTCTCCTGATCACATTTGCCACAGCCCTATAATGCTGATATTCCGAACATTCCATTAGTTAATAAAAAAATGCTACCAGAAGGTGAATTTACATAATGATACACATACAATTTTGCAGATTACACAATGAGTTGGGCAATGGATCATTTGGAGTTGTCAAACGAGGAGAGTGGAAAGTTTCTGAACACCCATCCCAAACAGTTCCTGTAGCAGTAAAAGTGTTAAAGGCTGATGCTTTCTCACAGCCAGGAATCTACGATGACTTTAGAAGAGAAGTGGAAGCCATGCACAGCTTGAAACATGCCAATCTTATTAAACTTCATGGTGTAGTATTCCATCCTCTGATGATGGTGTGTGAATTGGCTGCAATGGGTGCTCTACTGGACTATATATTGGCACAAAATGGCAAGGTTTCACTGAACTACATATACAAATGGTCAGAACAAGTTGCTTCTGGCATGGCGCATTTGGAAAAGCATAGATTCTTGCACAGAGACCTTGCTTGCAGGAATATTTTGTTATCTACTTTGGAATTGGTGAGTAAATCTTGCAGTGAGCTGTTCTTGCATTGCCAAGAGTTTATTTAACTTTAACTTGTCCTAGCAAGGTTTGGCAAATATAATGTAATAAATACCTTTCCTGTAAATTATATAGTATTGTTTTTTGTAGTTATAATAATTTGTAATATAAGCAAGAATAAAATTTAGTAACTTTTGCCACATGAAATGTAAAGTATCAAGATTTCTCAAATACATTTTTATATTTTATTATTTCAACAAAAACATACCATCACACCATTCACACCCATCGTATAATTCCCTGTAGAGTTATAAAGAGGTGTACTGAAATAAACTCACAGTTTGCCAGTATGTTTAGGTCCCATGTGACAGAAGGCGAGCCTATTGCCATTAACCGGTTACAAATCAAAACTCCAAGCTGCTAAAACTTAGAAAACCCAACAACACTTCTTGACCTGAAAATCGAATCCAGGACCTTAAGCTACCTAGACCTAAGTCTAACGAGGCAGTATATTTTATTATTTACTAGGTGAAAATAGGTGACTTCGGTTTAATGCGAGCTCTGCCAGACGCTGACGACTGTTACGTGATGAGTGAGGGTCGTCGCGTGCCTTTCCCGTGGTGTGCGCCCGAGTCGCTTCGCAGCCGACAGTTCTCGCATGCTTCTGATGTGTGGATGTTTGCTGTTGCGCTCTGGGAAATGTATAGCTTTGGAGAAGAACCTTGGATAGGTAAAATGCATTATATAGTAAACTTATACAAATATAAGAATGAGCATGGCAGCACTCTATTATTGTGTTTAAAAATGCTTCTTATTCTGTCACATTTTATTGAAGGCAAACAATGAAGTCAGCATATTTTCTATTGAATTACTCAAAAAAATAAAATTTGCATGTACAAATTACTTTTTTTAATAGCACATAAATTTATCTGTTGTCTATGTTTACTATACCAAATAATTGTTCTCTTTTCAGTTTACTCTAATATTTACTTAACCAAATAATGGTTTTGCATTGTTTAGTAAAACAACTGCATTGTTTTACTAAACAATGAGAATATCAAATACAACACCAACAGATTTGTTAATTTGAGAAATAGATGTCTTGTTTTAATGCCTATTAAATTGAATTTTTCCTTGTATACAATATTTAATCGTACTTGACCTCCTTCAGGTTTAAATGGTTCAGAGATATTACGGCTAATAATGCGTGAAGGTCAGCGCTTGGCGGCGCCGAACGCATGTCCACCTGATGTGTATATGCTGATGATGCAGTGCTGGGACCTCAACCCTAAGGAACGACCGACCTTTGCGGGCATACAGCGATACATTGAGACCAATAAGTTTGAAACTGCTATTGCCGCTCTCAGGTAATTACACATAGGTATTTTACTTCAACCTTGATGATAGAAACTGACTGTGAAGTTGTATCTTGGTAGAACTCCTGGGTTAGTTAATAATATACATTTTGCTCTTAGTGTAGATAATTTTGTTTCAATTCGATATTTTTTGCAACAAGCCTGCACCATAAATAAGATTATCCTCAATCGTTGAAATGAGAAGTGTCCACAACTCAATCTTTACATACTTCTTCCAGAATTGTAAGAACTTGCATCTTAAATGAAGGCAATTAAACTAAAAAAGATCCTCCCTTAAAAAACGTATATTTTTAATAGGGCAATAAAAATTGTTACAATAACAAGTTATAATAGTCTCAACGTGTCATTGTTATCGAGTCTCATGCATAAACATACCATCACACCTGTATTCCCCGAAGGGTTAGGCAGAGGTATACTAATGTACACCCACATTTCGCCGGTATGTTTTAGGTCCCATGTAATAGGGGGCGAGCCTATTGATAAACAGTTTTTAAATAATTACAGTATTATTTATAATGTGGTAACTTTCTCCATACCAGCTATCATCGCCCCAGCAAGATGACCATAGACGCGGGCGACCCAATCATTCTGATAGACAAGCGACCAGAGCTGCACTGGTGGAAGGGACAAAACCAACGCACCTTAGAAGTGGGGCTCTTTCCAAGGTAAACTGATTATTAACCTAACAACTGAGAATATTGATATTTTTAACTAGCTGTTGTCTGCAGTTTCTTCCGTTCCCAAAGGGCTTTTTGAGACAAAAGGTAAAGGTAATAAAAAAAAGGTGTCTATGGCCTTGCCCAAGGTCTAATCTATCTCTGTACAAAATTTCATCAAAATCTGTTCAGCGGTTTAGGCGTGAAAGCGTAACAGACAGACAGTTTCTTTCGCATTTATAATATTAGTAGCAATTGTATTACGCATTCTACGCATTTTCTAAAGTTATACATTTTGTGAAAGAAAATTCGGCAAATAAATTTGGCTGAACAGATCAAACTAAAGGATGCAGATTTGAATCCTGTCTAAAGAAAAAAAACTGTGTTACAAATTTTCTAACTTTAGTTAATATAATATTATGGCTTTTAAAAATATATTATGAAAATTAATGAGCTTTTTTATTTGTGTAGCACATTGGTGACAACCGGTTTGAGTAATAAAAACAATCAGGCAGCTAAGAAATCTCTGACATTGTCGCCAGGAGTACGAGGTGAGGGCCCATTCTGTTTATTTTTCTATTATTTCAGCAAGCAATCATTATTCCTGTCATGGTGAAGATTAACCAGTATGCAGGTTGACGGTATATGGTGTGCTATATAATCACTTGTGAAAGATCTTTTATTGAAACACACTTTGTGTTGAAAATCTTTTTATACATAGTGAGTCCTACTAAGCTTGTTGGCGATTACTTGACAAATTGCTGTTTAGATAAAAGTCACATTTATCAAAACCTCGGAAGTGGAGATGTCTGCTGAGAAACACGGAATATTAAACATAATGTAACATAGATTCTAAATATAACGATTACATCTAATTTTAACGTCTTCATTAGCAATATTTATATTAAACGTTCGCTTTTATGATACGTGCGCGTAATTGAAGCGATAAACTTTTACTTTTGCAGAGGAAAGTTAAAACGATTACAATGCTAGTTCACGAAACATACGTCATCATATAATTGCGTATTGTTTCTTAATGAAATACTCACACAAAATAACAATCGTTATAGTACTTTAAGTTTAATGCTAAGTCTTTATCGTCTTTAGTTTCAATATCCTCAAACGTAGATCATAATTACCTACTCGTCGGTGTTTTAATTTATTTGCAAATGCGTAATTGTAGTGCAATTTATTTGCAAGAAATT
The DNA here is from genome assembly GCA_964056405.1 of Acronicta alni. Taxonomy (NCBI): domain Eukaryota; kingdom Metazoa; phylum Arthropoda; class Insecta; order Lepidoptera; family Noctuidae; genus Acronicta; species Acronicta alni. Next base: position 12,384,771 of record OZ043918.1, read on the forward strand.
AAACTTACGACATCTGATTCAGAAAGAAGGAAGAATCATTTTACGGCCGCATTGCATAAATTCTGAAATTTGTAAAAGTATTTATGAAATATTTGAATTAAAATACATTTAAATTATTTGATAACACCGTTTATGAGCATTATACAGTGATGTTTGAACAATTAGAACGATACACTAGTCGTCGTAATTGAATTATGTATATATTGCATCATTACTACTGTAGGATTTCTATTATGTACAATATAATAGCATATATAGACGTGATGATCGCGACGTAATACTGTGTCGTGCGCACTTAGCATTGAAAATCGCTAATCTATGACTAAGTGAATGTTTTATCACCAGTGAGTAATATAGAATGGTTTCCACAAACATGTCACACCTGGACATATGGTTTTGTATGGATACCGATTGTTAGAATTATATGTATACTTATACAATTGTATTTCCTATCTTGTTTACTTTTCTTATTTGGACACTACATAATCGGAAATGTTGTAAGATAGCGATTGTCAGTGATACGCCTCTTTTTGTCATGATGTCATCGAATTTTAAATTCTTACAGAAGTATCCATCAGAACATTATGACTATAATATTTGACAGGCCAGACTTCAATTTATATTCGTAAGCTAAGAGCCAGAGTCATCTATTCACGCATTTAGGTATATTTAATGCTTCAAAGGATAAGCATAACTTAACTGTGGGGGCTGGCCTGACCAGCAATACTTCGACCAAATGTGATCTATTGTGTTGTCCCCACCCTGGTACATTCCTTACTCTTCAAAGACGTGGTTCATGAAGGCGGCTGGCCTACTAAGAGGAAGGAACCTGTAGTCTTCTGACTCATCCGTTTCGTCACTAGGTCGTCAACAACACACAAGATGTGCTGCATTGTTTCCTTGAATCCACCACAGTTGATACCTATATAAGTAAATGGCTGTTTTTCAGCGTGATTGTTTATATATTTTCAGCTCCCGTTGCGCCCAGCGCCTCGTCAAACGGTGTATCAGACGACTTAGCAGCTGTCCTGCGCAAGCGCCGCACAATCGAGTCCACTCAGCCGCCGACCACGCGCGGCGGCAACACTGGCAGCAAGCACTTTAATTACAACAAGTTGATCAACGATCGAGTGGCCACGCTCAACCAGGAGAGAGCCGCAAGGGGAACTAGAGATGCACATTCTAAGAGTTTGAATCAAGGTACAACATTCATACTTAATAATATTATGGGTGTTTCTTATGTATTTACAAAAAAAAAAGTATATAAGTATTATATTCATTGTCTAGTACCAATAGTACAGAGGTCAGCACATCAAGCTACCACAATCTGTCAAATTTATTTACAAGCTACTTTTTCAACTTTAATCCCTACTAATATTATAAATGCGAAAGTAACTCTGTCTGTCTGTCTGTTACGCTTTCACGTCTAAATCACTGAACTGATTTTAATGAAATTTGGTACAGAGATAGAGTTGACCTTGAGAAAGAACATAGGATAGTTTTTATCTCGGACTTTTGAAGAGTTCTCTTGGAAACGCGATATAACCGAACTCGACGCGGGCGAAGCCGCGGGCGGAAAACTAGTACAAAATAATATGGTTCATATTCAATTGCGAAAACAGACAGTTTTGGATAGGTTGACCTGCTGGCGACTGTACAAGCTCCGCTTAGTTTGGGACTAGATGGTGCTGTGTAAAAATGTCCCAAAAATATTTATTTATTTCTTATTTACCTCTTTTCAAACTGACTCGTTCTAGTGGTCAGAGGCCTGGCGATTATGCGTCAGGTCCTGGGTTCGATTCCCGCCGTCAAAGAAATTGTTATCGAGTTTTTTTTTTCTTTAAAATAGCATCTCGGCTTTTAATAGGCTCTAGGTTCCCTAGGGGAATACAGATGTGGTTGTATGTTATGCTATGTCTTTTCAAGTGAGGGCAGGAAGAATGTCCTTTTTTATACCACTAAGGTGGCAAATAAGCATACGACCCACCTAATGGTAAGCGTTTACCATAGCCTATAGACGCTTGTAACACTGAGTATGACATACGCGTTGCCGACCCTGTAAAACGACAGAGGAATAGTCGGGTTGGCAGTATAAGGGTTAAAGTCAGTATAAGGAACACAACACAGCTCGAATCATTACAAAAATCAACCTTCGCGTTAAAAATAACGCAGCAAAATTGGTATGACAAATGATATTTTATTAATATTATTACAAGCCTGTAGTGTCTCACTGCAGGGCAAAAAGCCTCCCCACTCACATTATATTCCTACGAAAAAAAAACTAGGTACATATATACACAGGAAAGTTATATTATGTCTCATAATGTATCCTAATGTCATGCTACGTATATTGTTACGTCGTAGTCATATGAAACGTGCTACATAAAGCCGTGTTCAGATTATTATGCAGCTATTACTGCAATAGAAATTTGGATGCATTTCATCAAAGGACCATTGATAAAATGTTAAAAAAGTAGATTAATCATTCCCAATGTTGGGATCGCACCAGTCTAATCAGATGCGGCTGAATATCAGTATTTAACACGAAGCGACTGCCATCAGACCTCCGCAACCCAATTTTTGGGCAATACCGATATTCTGAGGATAGACTGGTTGTTACGATTATGGGCTTCTGACTACTACTAACGATTGTCATTGATGTTCGCATGACAACCGGGATGTGTAAGGAATGGTCACCCATCCACAGATTGACCGCAGCTGGCGCAGCTTAACCTCTCAGATCAGTTGGTCAGCGTAGTTATACGGGTGCCTTAAAAAAGTCATCATCATCATCAACCCATATACTGTCCCACTGCTGGGCACGGGTTTCCTCTCATACTGAGAGGGGTTAGACTATAGTCCACCACGCTGGCCTAGTGTGGGTTGGCAGACTTCACACACCGTCGAGAAAAATCTCTAAGGTATGCAGGTTTCCTCACGATGTTTTCCTTCACCGTTTAAGCGAGTGATGATTAATTATTAATACGCACATGAATTCGAAAAGTCAGAGGTGCGTGCCTTGAGTTTGAACTCGAGACCTTCGACTTGGCAGTCCAATGGTCATACCGCTAGGCTATCACTGCTGCGGCTTAAAAAAGTAGATTAATATACTTTATGATAAAAAGGCGACATTGAGAAATTCCTTTGGTTTCATATTTAGAACCCATGATTTAAAAAAACATTGTGTAAAATACTATCTACTAGGAAATTGAGACTTCGAGCTGTTTTTCTGACTTGGGTAATTGATTGCGTAGCAGAAACAGAAAACTGTTTGTAACACCTAACTAAATGTAGGAGAACTTGACCATAATTCAGCTCTTCATCACATTCACCACGCTTTGAAACCAAGCTTAGATTGGGACATATTTGTAGAGGGTTGGAAGGATATTTTTTCTGTCTATTTACTTGAAGTACTGTGAGATGTATGTGTTAGTTGCATCTTTATCGAATATTGCAAGCGTAAATAAATTAATTTGTTTTTTCGCGGTGTAGATATTGGTATCTATATTGACCCTTAATACTTTTCCTGCTCTATCGCACACCTAATAACCCCTATTAATATTATAAATGAGAAAGTAACCGTCTGTCTGTTACGCTTTCACGCCTAAATCTCTAATCCGATTTTGATGAAATTTGGTACTGGGATAGATTAGACCTTGGAGAAGGACATTGGCTACCTTTTGTCTCAAACATTACTTTGCGACTAACTGCTAGTAATCCTACTTCCTATCCTACTACTATTATAAATGTGAAAGTTTGTGAAGACTCGAAACAAAATTTGTCTCTTTCACGCTAAAACTACTGAACGGATTTTGATGAAACTTTACAGTATTATTATTTATAATATATCAGAATAACATAGGCTATAATTTATAACGATTTTCAGTTAATTAGCCAAATTACGATAATTAAAAGTAACTTTTCCATGCGGACGAAGTCGCGGGGAGAAGCTAGTATCTATATGTATAAACAAGTGAGGAGTTCGTGTTCACGATGTTTGTTTTCGCAAGTGTGTACAAGGCATTAAGCTGCACAACATTTATACCACTGTTTGTGTTTTGAATGGTGCTCTTATGTGTCAGTCTGTTCAGTGTGCTGACAACTACTTGTAATCGGTGCCGCTAATAATTTCAAGGTGATTTCTGACACCTTAGACAAGCTGCAATTTAAAATCGAAGAACGTATACACACAAAATGTATGAAAATTACCTATAAGTTTATAACATAGCGGGGATTCATATTTTTTTTTTATAAGTGTGAATAAAGAAGTGTAATAGTAGTTCGTAATCGTGTTCAGCGACTTTCGTTGCTGACTGTACCAGATGATTTGTTTTACAATGTTTCAGTCCGGGTAATTAATATTTTTGTTTTCAGTAAAAGAAGACATACTAATTGATCTGGATCTCCCGCCTTCGACGAGGCTGAGCACGCCCGCGCCGTGCAAGAAGTCCACCACGAACAGTCAAAACGCTGTGTCGATACTGGATGAGCCAATAGATGTTCCAGAAATCGGTACGTGACGAATATTTCCTTAGTACAGACGCCAGCAGGCCAAGCTATCCAAGACTGTCAACATTTCACAATTAAAAATCAACCTTATTATATTGTATTAAAGTTGAAAATCTATCAAAGAAATTTGATACATTGTGGTTGCTTGATGTGTTGGCGTCTGTACGTAAGAGGGTAGGGTAGTGGGAATAATTCCACTGAAATTATATCAAGAAAATCTAAAGAGCATTTAACTACAGTGTGTAGAAGAAATGTGGGTATTGTAGTGCAGCACTGCACAATTTAAACAATAAAGTTATACGACCCCTAACAATATGTGCCAATTGTGTTTCTTTTGTTGCAGGACTTGACAGTGATTGGGGCGAACAAAGCATAGAGAGTTTACCCGGCCTGTCTACAAGTTCATACAACATACACAACTACTCCAATCTCTATGGTGCTAAGTCGTTAGATAATCTATCTACTCCCATACACACGAGCAGCTCGCAGGCCGCCGCCACACAGCCTGACCCCTTCGACACGTCACAGTTCTGGCCTGGCACGCCGCAGAATGCTTCCAGGTCTAACTACGATATAACATCAAACGAATCTAATATAAACCAACATACACAAGAATCTCACAGGTACTCTACTAGCAATCACTCAGCGTCCACCAGCGCGGACATATCACACATTTATAATAACGCGCCGTCTACGAGTAGTGTTACAAACGCTAATAATTCGCCGTATGGTACATTACCAGCTTCTTACGCGATGAATAATGCTCTCTCAGTGGAACGAAACGTAAATGTCCCCAGTGTTTCAACATCGCTAGCAGAAATGTCGCTGGACGACAGAATTTCAGAATCTCTAAATCTTAGATCTAAAAGCAATAACAGTGATTACCCATACGCTGACACCTCATACAGTGCACCGTCGACTTCCTCCGCTCCGACCGCACCTGCGAACAATGTCACTCAAAGTACTAAATATAACGACATTCCTCTTTACAAGAATTACGACATCAATCCAGCTCAACAACAGTTTATACTGGAAACAAAAGACTATTACACGAAGTTATCCACTCCGACGAAAGCAAACACGAGTAATGATTACGAAAAGAATATCTATGTACCTAAGTACGAGGAGGAAGCCGAGAAGTTGCGGAACTTCAGCGATTGCTTGGAAAACTCCAAGAATTATTCTGCGTACAAGTACCAGAATGTTGATTTTAGTCATTATTCGAATTATGATGTTGGTTACGGTGGCATGGCGTCGACATCTCGCGGGGAAGCGTTGTATGATGAGGTCAATGATACCGCGAGTAATTTTTACAGTGAGATAGGTGACCCGTCCGGGCGCAGTACGTACAGTACGTACAATACGTACAGTACGTACTCTGGGCAGCCGCTGTACTCCAACGCCAACCTGTACGACCAGGTGTACGAGGAGCCCGCGCCCCGCCCGCACCGCCCCGCACCCCCCTGCCCCTCCAAACCTAAATAACACTACCCTCCCTCACTATTCAATTTACTATTATAGTTTAGACAAATGTTGCAACACTACTGTTAAGTTACCAAGCTATGAGATATTATCTTTGTGCCTTTAAAACTGAATTTGACTGATTAACGAGTTGACATTTCAAAAGACTTATTGGTATTATTTAGTGATAGTAAAGATTTGAGAGTATTATACCTAATACAACGAAGAGATTTTTTAAACGTGGTTTGTAATTATATTTATAAAGACATTAAGCATATCTTCAGGTTTTCAAATAGTCATAGTCTTCTGAAATGTCAATTTATATAAGACTGACGGCATTTCAAAATCTATCCCAGAAAATATTGTAAGATGAACTGCCTGCCTAGAGATGTGACGTGTTAACGCTACTCAATAAGTAGCGTTAACATGTCACATTAGTTAGCATTAAAGGTAGGAAAAGACTTGTAACACACCACGCCACGTGACGCGAATGTAACGTGTCCATTCGCCAGATTATAATGTTCTTTTCCTAGATTTCAACAATCGGCCAATAAATACGCGTCCCCACGCGTATTTATTAGCCGATTGTTAAAACAGAATGTCATCGGGTATTCTGTACCGTTGACACGTCAAGAAAATTACGACGTATGGTATTGGCATTTATCATGTGATCGAATAAAGCGTTTGAAAATGTCAATCATTACATTTTCGTAGTTTTTTACCTTACAGAATGTGGGCTGCCCTTCCTAACATGTCATTTTTATTGTAGAGTTAGTGTTTATTTTGATCTTGAAAAAAGTTTTATTATCTGTATAGTGACCTCCATGTAACCGGCATAAATTTCGTATGATACAATGTGTTTTTTAATATGTTTTATAAAGTAACAATTGATATTATTGTAACTTAATATTATAATAATTATTCTTGTGACTCGAATGTTGATATTTCTGTATATATTTATCTTGTATGTAATCTATTTTTATTACGGAGTGTTATTTTTGTATCTACGGTTCTATTTTGATTTTGCACGGTACGGCACGGGCAAATTGCTTTAATATTTTAGGAATACTGAAATAACATCTCCAAGCACTGAGTTTTCAAAGGTAGCCATTTTTATTTGCAGCATGCAGCTAAAGTACTGTTATGATGTCATTCTAAAAGATTTATAATTATCATTATTAATTATAATGCATCAACGTCAACTCGAAATAAAAAAAGCTAGTAAGTTTAAAAGTTTACAATGTTTATATGTATTACTAATTTTTACTCATTTAATTTTAGTTTTAATGTTTAGAGCGGTTTTGACTACGTCCGATCCGAATCCGATCTGAATCTGTGAAAATACAGAAAGATTAAGATTCATGGACGACGCAGAGAAATCAGATGACGAAAATAGGATCTAGTTTTCTTTTTATACTACTAAGACGGCAAACTAGCATACGGCCCACCTGATGGTAAGCGGTTACGGTAGCCTATAGACGCTTGCAACACCAGGAGTGTCACTAGCGCGTTACCGACCCTGTAAAACGAAAGAGTAATAGTTGAGTTGGCAGTATAAGGATTAATGTCCCCCCACTGCCAACACATTGTTTCCTCGTGGAGCACTGGCATCTTTGCTCACCGTAAGAAACACAACACAGCTCAGAGCAGTGTTATTTTTTATTAATTCCATTTTCTAGTGTTGAACTACCATACAAATAGTGCTACGACTACTTTGGACTGTATTTTCACGGATTCTGATTGGATTCGGAGAGGAGGTAGTGCAAAACCGCTCTTAGTGTGCTATTTATTCAGTAATGCGATAGTCGGACAACATCACATGGTGCCTCACCAATAAGTACCTGCTAGTTTAGTTAGTTGGACAAAAGCTCAGTTACACTGTGTCACGGGCACGTTTATTAAGTCATTTTTGTAGCTATTTATTTTGTTTTGTATAGTGATATACGCTTGCCTCGTCATTGCCGGATCGAGAGACGTTATCAGTTAATTTACGCTGCAATTTAAGCATAATTATTTGAAGAATAAATGCATTAAGAATGTGTGTGTTACAAACATAGTAATGTTAAGACACACCAAATAATGTCTTACAAAAAACAAAGGACGATCTGTGCAAAAAAAGAATTCTGTGATTATTTTTGGCATTGTGTAGAAATGCTTCTTTTATTTATCTATATAAAAAAATAAAATTAGTGCCAGCTATACCCTGGTACCCTAATGATTAGTAAAAGACAATTACTGATGTGTATTGTCACGTGGATCCGGCATAGTAATTACTGTTATTCGAAGCTGATGAGAATTTAGTTTTAAGTAGATATAAATAAGGCAAGTTTTATCTAAAAGTATTTTAGTTTCACGTCTTTATTGGCGTTTTAACGATATTTTGATTAAAACATCTTAAATAAGACTTCACTAAAGACACTGTAAGATACTCTGATGTCATTTAACCAGATGCATACTACCTGTGTAATATCAAATATTAATCCGTGGAATGTGTAAAACTTAAACATGTATAAATGTACAGTTCTTATGTAAATAAGCTTCAAAATTACCTAAGTTTACTTAGGTGATACTAATAAAAGATCTTGTTGGCATCCTACATATTGGCTTTTATTTCATGACTAGCTGGGTACCCGCTAAGTTACCCTAAACAATATTATATTTCTGACAGAATGGACTGCCAGAGGATTGAGACTTGAGAGAACCTACGAAATACAACCGAACAGAGCCGGATTTAAGGCTGTGGAGGCCCCAAAATAATTATGTAGCAGACGAAAAATCCCGTGTGGAGGCCCCGGGTCTAGAGCCCCTGTTGCTCTAGGCTAAATCCGACCTTGCATCCCAAGACCTAAAGGATACTGGCAGTTGGATGTGCCTTTCAAGAAACCAGCAGATTGAAAGAAAGAAAGAAACTAAATTTATTTGTAAAGGACACCAGAGTACACAAAAGAAAATAAAATGCAATACATACTAATTTTGCTGTAGTACCCAGCTGCATTTTACAAATCGATCCGGTATCGTACAGTATTACCTACATTCACTCTAACGTCTCTTTCTCTCCAAAGGTACCATATCGAGATATCTTTGTGTAAGGGCATCGCTTATCAAGTTCGTATTCATATTCGCAACAACGGCAGAGTTATTTTAAACTCGGTAATTGGGCCTGCCCTTACACAAGAAAGTGACTGTAAAATTGTCGTAATGAATAATAATCACCGTTGCTGAGTTAACACCTGTAAGTTGCTGATTTTAGAGAAATTGAATCGTTAGTCCCGGCCGCCTACTTGATCACTTGTCGATTAAGGTCCTAAAATCTTATTACTCGCGTAGTTACGTACATACACGATATTTCATTTCGCCCAGAGAAAAATCTCTGAATCTAATACGTCTGTACAGTCCGCAAAAAGCTGAATATTTAAATTAGATATTATTTACCCCTAGGTACGTTTGAAATTCGGGAAAACTACACTATTAGGTACAGAGATGATGATTTTACTGCTCTAGTTTTATTTAAGAGTGGAGATATACCTATAATATTTTCCATATCATGTTTTCATTAAGACCTACTTTTTATTCCTCTAACGTAGCACTTATTAAATTCCAATGTACCGTCTTAATGCGGATAAGACAGCGTCAGGAATCTAATATCTTCATTGAATTCACCCTAGAATCTTAAACAAGACCAGACATCATGCTCTTAATTAATTTTTCGACGAGTAAACCTGTATCCTACAGGGTGCGAAAGAGGTTGATCAAAATTGCGTAGGTACCAATTAATAGACAATAGTAAAATAATTGGTCTACGAGTAGGTGCCAGTGGGCCATTGGTTAAGATATTAAATGATGCATTCAAAGCGGTGGTGTCTCCGCCCTCCGATGAAACCTCCCAATCCGCGGGCTTAATAATCTGTAAAACTATTATTGTGTATGTATCTACGCTATGCTCATAGTCAACCTTCACGTACAAAAAGGCTATAATCTGACTTTAGATTGGATATTAGAGTGTGCATCAGGTTGGCGGGTGTATGGCTACAAATGGCCATGTGATATGCGTGTGAGGAATGTACGAGCAATGTACCAAATGTACGTAAAATTATATGCAGTAATGCATCGATCATCAATCGACATGATTCATTTCTCTCAGAGAAAAGATATTGTCGAAGAACAGTTGAGATAGCCTCCCTACTAACGCTCCACTTTGTTTACATAAGTACCTATGAAATACAGTTTTATTATTGTTCTTATGTAAGTAGTAAGCGATCCAATGTTCCTATGCGCGGTAATGCGGTATATCTAGTGTTGTCATAGTTTTGTATGCATGTCACATAAGATGTACCTAGATAGGTATATTGTCTGCTCTACTGATCACCGTCGAAATACTTACGTGTAGGTACTTTGACAGTGCAATTAAAATTCAACTATATTTTTATGTACCCTACAGAAATGCATTATTGCACATTATTTTATGATCACTTAAAATTCAAGTTTAGTTTATCCAAATATTAAATTTTTCAGGATTTTCAATAAAGAACTTAATTTATGATACTAGAAGTATAGAATACTTACAACTTACAAATGAATAACATAAAGTAGTGTGGTTGGAGTTAGAACGACATTAGCGCGGCCCCGAAGCCCTGTTATCGTAACAAACTATACCTACGTCATTTACATGCAGGGTGCTGGCGATAACTTAGCGTGGGCGCCTATAGCCAACAATCGTATTTACGACAAACGTGACTTCTATTACTTCTAAATGTACGTAGCTGTAAGTGCATAAGTATAATCTTAAAACTACCTGAAAACTATATCTTATGTAATAGTAAAGTGAACGCGAACTAGCTTTTTTCATGAAAGCTTTATCGATAGACTTAATTGTTGTCCGAGTGAAGTGCTTCAAGTGTGGAGGCTCGGAGAGTCCAGTGCTAATATCGCGTTATCTAATGATGATTGGTGTGTAACATCGAGTCGATGCGTCGTTATGTAGGCGGCGAAGTGGCAGCACGTGAATGGACGGGCGAAGGATCGATAGAGCTGAGTGCGCAGGCTCGCTCCGCCGGTACACAGCTGGCGGCTTCGCACCCGCTACCGACTCGCTCAACCTGTGTCTCAGTGTCCACAGTGAGGGGGCTAAGTGTATCAGCTGTATATCGAACATGTTCCAGTGTTATCGGCGGCTCTAAACGGTGCGTAAAACAATAATTATCTATAAATTAGCTCTCACAATCCGCCCCGTTCTGTTACTTAATTGTCAGTCTCCCTCGCCATATCTGCGTCATATTACGGGAAACCTGTTACACGACTTCACATAAAAATTCGTTATTACTGTGACTGTTTGTTTATAAACTAAAAGGTAAGTAACTACTTTAGTGTTTTCTAATAATTTTCTCTATTTTCCTTCCCCTTGTTTAATTTTAGCTCTCGTTATCGATTAAGTGTCATTTCAACTGGAGTAGCATCTTAAACATAAGTGCATTATTAGACCTCCGTTAATTTAGCATACCTTTTACGCAAAGATTCCACAGCTATTTTAATTACGCTAATAGTTAATGTTTAATAAATTCGGTTGCAAGTTATAAATGGTATCAAGCTACAGTTTGTGTGGGAGGTAAAGGGCATGAGTGCCTGCTGCCTACGTCAGTGGATCCGACATTAACTATAGAACGTTGTATCTACGATCTGCGCAAATTTAGCTTTTATTCCTATGTACGTGGGGTTGATATCAAACAATTGTTTTTGGAAATAAACTTGTATAGGTACCCCAATTCAATATTAGGTATACGTGAACCGTGGTAAACAATGAAGATAATTAGGTATATGTTTAGGCGTGTAGGGACAAAGCAGCAAACACCATTTATCAATAATATGTACCTAAGAGTTGATCTCTTGAATATACTTACCTACCTACATTAATTGAATTAATTATTATTTCTCCATTAATTATATGTATATTTAACAAAACATATAATTTTGCTTTATAAGTAGGTATATATTTCCCCTCTAATCTGTTTTTTATTGCAATAAAACAATATTATAATATCTTACCAACTATTAAAATTAAAATAATTCGGTAATTTTCTAGCATTATATTTAAATATCTATAACTTACAATAACTTACAACACATCTAGGGGTTCCTAATTACTGTGCGGACTACCTATGTTAATAATAATTAGCTACAAGTCATTAACTAAACTCACAATAAGTTCATTAGTAGATACCTATCTACTTGAGTACCTACTTACAATTACAACCTACTTAGACCTAAGTGTCTAAATGTTACAAGTTAATCTCAGCTTTTATAATAAAATCCGTAGATATTCATCAATATGATGATATCAACAACTTTCTGATCTGCCTTTGTAGTCCCGATTTTAAAGATTTAGCAACATTAAATCATTACTGATAATCCTCATAATAAAGCAGACATTTTTACAAGAAAATAAAAAAAAAATAAGTAAGTACCACCAGCTCAGATAGGAATTCAATCGGCTTGAAAGAAGTTTTTATTAATTTGGGTACACGATCAACATCTGCATCAGTAGGTAATCGCGCTTGTTCTTCAACGATGTTTACAAACATAAATTCAGGCCCCAATTAAGATACATTTATACTTAGGTACATTCTCACGCCTTTTTCCCAAATATGATAATTAGTTTACTTTGAGTAAGTATTAAAAAAATATAGTCTAGGGTTGGACTTCGAAATAATCCGAACTTTTATGAGGCCTCAATATAAACAAGAGCGCAATTTTCGACTTATTGGAATAATATAATTATGTATTTGCCTTCGGAAACAGTTTCCTCTTTTATATGTAGGATCATCTATTTCTACTTAGAATTTTTGGACCTGTAGACCTGTTTTACGCGTTTTACATTATATAATGTTTGTTTTAGTGTCGTTTTCTAATTTTGAGATATTTCCTCCCCAAACAAATCGAGTAAAATTTTTATGCCTACCGATGTAAATTGAATGAAAAATTAAAAGTACTTACTTACAAAATATAGGGATCACATAACCTTGTTTATACCGTAACATTTTTCATTTACTACAACACGATTGATGAAAAATGAATGTGAAAGTACCATTCCGTCTGATATCATTAGATTAGTTAAGTTTTCAGGAGTAGGTACCTACCCGTCGTACAAGCAATTCAGCCGACCCACGCACGACCTTTCCAATTACAATTGAATTCAACTCTTTCAATCCAATCCAATCTACCTGGAATCATATAGGTCCATACCTATATATAATAGTTATGCAAACATACCTTTATTAATCCAGGTAGATATCGTATTGTCATTGTCATACACAGGGCTGTCTCAATTTTGTGTAAAATGCAATGATTAAAATTAAATAAAGTTTTTTTTTATATTCATATGTACTCTGTGGACAAAGTATGTGGTAGGTAGGAGATAGTTAAATAGATTACTATCGTACCTAGTGCCTTATAATGGTGATATTTTTCATTATTCACTACAACATTACCGCAGTAGTTTAGCCGTCGGCAACTGCGCTCGAGTTCGATTCCACTATGAGTACCTAAGAATTACGAACTAGTTATTACTGACATACTAAACGTGCATTATCAATTGATAAATACTATTTATTTTATATTTAATTATTCAATAACCAACTTATACTTACAGACTATCCTACACGTACAAGTTATAGGTCAGAAGTATTATGATATGTCATGCATGTACTTATCAAAAGTACCTATGTCATAAAAATAGTGCTTACATTATCTACTATAAATTATAAGTTAAATTAAATTTTGAAAATAAAATTAACAATCAATACAACATAAAAAAAATATTAACCTAAGACGGAGAAATAGTACTGGGAGTGGCAATGGATTCCAAGTAATGATTTGCTGTGCTCAGAAAACTCAGTTCAGTGCTTGTAAAGGCATCTAGGGATTGATCATATTGTAATATGTTATTGATGAGGGTAAGGGCTAAGTACAAGGGACTTGTTTTAAGACACATAGTACTGGTTTGAGGCACCGAAAATAGAGGCCGTTGGCGATGGCGAAGCGTATGTCTAATTGGTAGTGGAACGTTGATAGAAATGTATTGCAGTAAGGAAGATTTTAGGATGGAACCACGAATTAGGAGGATAAAATATTTCACGAGTATAAGATTCCGTCTAACCTCTAGATTTAGTAACCATCCCTAGCACGAATGGTGTCGGGTACATGTATGGGTAATATCCATATAGCTTTAAGGTAGAGATAGCGAGCAAAGGACTTCTGAACTTGCTCTATAAGCAGGGTGTAGACTTTTTCATGTGGGTTCCAGATTACATTATTATTTTGTTTCTAATAAACTGCGGATAAATGAGTTGTAGAGTATTGTAATGGCCTGTCTGTTGTTGAATATTTTTGCCTGTCGCAAGACGAAACCAAGATTTTTTCGGGCTTTGTTACAAATTGTATGATGTGATTATTAAAGGTCATATGAGGGTCAAAGTTTGTGCCAAAATCACGTACAGTGGAAACACGTTTCAGGGTCTCATTGTTTAATGTATAAGTAGATGTTGTGTATGGGTTGTCTAGCTTTTGTGTAGGACATGACCGCGCATTTGTTGATATTTAAGCTGAGATTATTTATAGTGCTCCAGGTGTAAATGTTGTCTATGTCTTGTTGTAATGTGACAGTATCTCTATCATTATTAATTGGAAGGGCAACTTTGACATCATCGGCAAACATCAGTACTGTGGCGTGTTTTTACATGTGTTGGTAGATCGTCAACAACTATAAGAAAGAATAGGGGTCCAAGGTTAGTACCTTATCCAATGCTGGATGTAACTGGGTAAAGTTCCGAACAGACTTTTTTATAAGTGACATATTGCTTTCGGCCAATCAGGTAGTCTGCAAAGAATTTCAGCAGTGTTTCTGAAAAACCCGCCATGGCCATTTTGCTTAATAGTATATCGTTATCAACCCGATCAAAAGCTTTTTGGAAGTCGAAATAGGCTACATCAACTTGCTTTTTGTTATTAATATTTTTAGCTAGAAGCGTAGTAATATTTAGAAGATTTGATGTAGTTGAGCGATTCGGCAGAAATCCATGTTGTTCGTCCGCAAACCAACGATGCAATTTTTTGGATATTTTTTTATGGAGAACTGACTCAAAAACCTTGCCAAATATGGATAAAACAGCTATTGGTCTATAATTATGAATGTCAGATTTTGGGCCGCTTTTATGCACTGGAATTACTTTAGTGGTTTTCCATACTGATGGATATGTATTAGTTTTAATAGAGAGGTTAAATATAAATTGTAAGAGCAGTTGAAATATATCACAGCCGTCTTTAACTAAGTACTGGGGTATTCCGTCGGGACCGTAGGTAGATTTCGGTGGAAGGCGAGACAGCATCTCGAACTTCACACTCCTCGATTGTTTCAATGTTTACAGTGTGGGACGTATTATTAGGACACATATTGGCAATAGAACATGCGCGTTTAACATTTAATGATGGCAAGTTTGGTAGAAAGACACTACTAAAATATTTTGAAAAGGCGTGTCACCACTTGCGTTGGTGACATGCTGCCAAAGGTAGCTTCTTCATTATTTTTTCTGTGTAGTGCATGCAGTAATCCATTTAATATGGATTAGAGGGTTTTCAGTATTGTGGGTTCTTCCTACATTATACCTGTGTGAGACAAGACAACAGTCTCGTCTTGCTAAGAATAAATTAATATGTAGGTAACAACACTTATTAGGTGTTCAGAATGTGAAGGCAAATTTCGGCCTGGTGGCGGGTGGGACTCGCGGTGGTTTAGTGGTCATCGCGTCTGATGTATTTAACCAAAAGACGCAGGTTTGAATCCTGCCCGCAGTCGAATTTTGCCTTCACTAAAATTACTTAAAAATGTTAGCATGGAAAATGCAAAAGATAAAAAGATAATCACTTATTAGTGCCAAAATTAAAATTCTGCATAAATACAAAACTAAACATAAAGGGGAATTGCAACCATTTATTAACATAGTAATATGAATTCGGGGCCCAATATTAATGTGACACCGTCATAACGCTTATATGCCTTTCAGCAACGGAAAATAAACAGACCAAATACATCTACCTATAAATAAATAGAATCCTTCGGATGCTAGCACTCAGTGTATATTGCATTTGGCATTTTCCGATAGTCAGCGTCCGGAGCAATATAAGTGGTTTGGACGGTTCTCGCTCTAAACGTATTCTGTTTACTTTATACGAGACGTTTTATCATATTGTAAACCTAACTGTGTAGAAGGTGTCTATACATAGGTACCTATATTATTTTCATTTACTTACGTATGTAAATAATATTTTTCATATGTAGATAATTTGATAAAACCTCTAGTAAAGCTTTTAATAAAGCAAAGCTTTTATGCAAGAACTTTGTGAAGTCGACAGTAGGTAGGTGCTTACAACCTACGTAAGATATAATCGAGACAATCATGATAATTTGAATTTTCAACAGAAATTGAAAGAAATTAAACTCAACATTTTGTAACCACATAAGTTTAACCATAGTTGGTTTATTGCTAGAACTATGGTTCTATTCCTATTATGCTGATTACACACAGATATGACAAGACACAGATGGTGATAAGTTTTGTCAGTTGATGAAAATAAAATTATTTTGATTGATTTTGATACTTAGTTGAAGTTATCTAATAAATAATATGTGAAAGAAAATTTCAATCTCCTGCAGGACCGATTTCCTGTTTGGTACATTCAGACTTTTAGCCAATGAGCCTTCCCAGATCTTAAATGCGACGAAAAATTCGACTTCAATGTTCATCTTAAACACCCTGAAGTAGAATTTTCTTAAACAAAAAATATATTAATTATAACTGCATAACATACTTGGCATGTGTAAATAATCAGTCTTGTCGATTCTTAAATATTTTTCCCAGAACCTTTTTTAAGAATGTTATAAGTAGAATATGTTTCTACAGTTTTCTTATTAATGTGCCCCGGTTAATGGCAATAAGCTCGGCCCCTACTACATTAGACTTAGGTATACATGGCGGCGAACTGTGGGTGTTCTTTAGTACACCTCTGCTTAACTATTTGGGGAATGCCGGCGTGATGATTATTTTGAGAGCATCGTTGCGAGAAACGGCACCTACTTATTGTTGTACAGTTGGCAGTCTAGTGTTGTTATGAACGTCCCACATTTTAGCCTAGTTTCGGCAATATAATATAACATTATCTACTTAGGCATCGCTATAAATACCTATATATTATTAAGGTTCTATTCTTGAAATTCAGGTCGAATGAGATGTCAAGGGATAAATCCCTCCTTTACATGACCTTATTCTTTACATTAAAGAGTATTTATACTCGGTTTTTATTCCCAGAATAAGACAGGTTAGGATTTTACTACTAGTCCACTACTATTAAGTATATATACTGTATTTTTTTTAACGGTGTACAATAAAGTATATATAAATAAATTAATAATAAATTAGTAGTTATTTTCATCATCCTGCTAGTCTTTTCCTATGTTGGGGTCCACTTCCAGTCTATCCAGATGCGGTTGAATATCAGTTTTTTACACGAAGTGACTGCCATCAAGCCTCAACCTAATTTCTGGACAATATTTACTAAGAATAGATACGAGTGGTTGTTAGTCTTCTTGAGCATCTAACTACCACATGTAAAGGCCGTCTCACGAAAGAAGTCCCGCAGACTCGGCGCCACTGTCATAACGACGGAATATTGCTATTTGCTAAACTCTATAGTTTAAGACTCCAAAATTCAATATTTAATCCCCGTAGGAAGAATCTGATTTTATTTATTCAGTAATTTATTGAAATTGATATAATGTAAAGTTGTCCGAGTGGTTAAAATTAGTTCCACTCATTCCATGGGACTTCTTTCGTGAGACGGACTTTGTTTGTAATCTGTGCTACCACTAACGATTGTCTTGGTTTGCGAATGACAACCCGGATCGATGGCGTTACCTGATCAGCCACAAAGGAGTCTCGATGTATGAAGAATGGTTACAGAACCAGAGACAGATCACGGCAAGCGCATCTGACCCATGCAGCTTGGAAATCCATTGATCGGCGTGGTTATGAAGCCGGGAGAAGTTATTTAGGTACAGACGCCAGCAGGTCAAGCTGTCCAAAACTGTCAAACTTTCCCAATTGAATATGAACCATAAAGTTTTGTATTAATGTTGAAAATCAATCAAAGAAATTTGACAGATTGTGGTAGCTTGATGTGTTGGCCTCTGTACTTCCTTCCAGCAATTTCTACAAAACTTTATAGAATAAAAAAGAAAAAGTTTTGTTTATTGTATGTAAAAAATATCTAAATGTCATAGAACTTCGCAATACTTCGGAAAAGTTACTTCCGCTATTACTTTGTAAAGTTACAAAGTTATTTCGATACTATTGTTCAAAACACAAAACAATCTGTTTTATTCTACTGATTGAATGCCACATTAGAAAAAAAAGGGTTTGGTTAACTCGTTTTATATTGCTGCTCTGTAATAATTTATTTAGGTTTTTAGTGAACCAACCTCAGTAAGTTAAATCTGTCACTCCTACCTCTGTTCCACTATGTTATTGCTAATGTTTATTACTGGTATACTGTAGGATATCGAAACTGAAAATAAATCTATTCTATTCTATTGGTCAAGCGACTGGACAGGACTGCTGAGCATGAAGCTCTGATTTCGAGAAAAGTATTATGGGTTTTAGATTAGGCAAGTCTCAGTAGCAACTCGGTGATTGGATAAGTGCCCGAGCTCTGAGCCTATTCGCCACTATGTTGTGGTCGGCTTCCAGTGTTACAGTTCTTCTAACTAGCCGGCTCAATTATCAGTCTCTATTTTATTTAAAGCCACTATCGTCAGACCTCCGCAACCTAATTTCTAGGCAATCCTGAGAATATATTGGTTTTCAGGCTTTTTGGGTTTCAGATAACAACTAACGATTGTCGTAGGTGTTCGCATATACCAGGACCGACCGCTTTACGTGCTCTCTGAGGCACGGAGAGGTCTCGATGTATTAAGAACGAAACTATCCACAGACTGACCGCGACTAGCGCAGCTTAACCTTGCAAATCGGTTGATCAGCATAGTTATAACTTAGCCACGAGCGCCTCTCACCACTGTTGAACAGGGACCTTAAAATATAATAGAACTGTTTGAAGATCAATAGTCTATCACTTCAGGGAATACGGATCCCATCTACGGATGGTATCTATACCTACTGGTTTACCATTTGAGCCACCGCACGAACTTATTTTTTATTGTTATAAGATAAAAAACATGTATACCGGCTCCCTGATGGTAGGTCTGGTCAGGTGGTAGCTAGCAAGTCCTTAAGACCTTTTTTTTTTATAGTACGGAAAATCCTCATGGATCCTCTACCACTCGGGTGGCAGGGTATATCGGACTCATACCAACTAAAAACCGCACTTGCCTTCACGTGCCCTATAGTCATGGCCATGGAAAATTCGCCACGACCATGACAGGAAGTCCTTAGGACCTACCATCAACGTTGCACTGCTTAAACACGTTCCTTGTGGTCCTCCTACCTGATTATACTGGTAAGTTTATTCACCAAAAAAATTTACCATAATAACACTTGTAGCTTTATCTGAGTAGTAAATTATATAAATTATATTAAATTCTAAAATAGATCCGTTGTAAAATAGGCTACCTAACTGGTACTCGATAAAACCAAGTAGGTATCTTACTTTATTTCAAAGGTATCAAAATAATAATACATGTAAATAAATCAATAAAATGAAAACCTACCCTTAAGCAGTAGTAAATAACAGGCTAGATATACCTACCTGTGACCTGTGTATAGTTAAATAGCGCTTTTAGTATTCAATTAGTTATCTGCAGGTTCGCCTGTCGGTTGCATAGTAGGTACGCCCACAGTACGCCGTTGGGTAGGTACGCCTACGTAATTCACATCGCCGCGTTTTAATAAATACCAGACCACGTTACCACTACAGTCGCAATTAAATCCCAAACAATACCCATTTCTTAATTGTTTTATAAAACCTGGGTATAATTTTCTTACAATTTTTATTCACGTTTGCCTCTTACTTCTTTTGCAATACGTAGGTACATAAACGAAAATAACTTTTTGAAATGTAGTCCGGTGCTTGGTACCTTTTTAAGGCGCGTAGGTAGGTGTTCTTGCTCAGTTGTGGAATTGAAATAGATTATTATTCGTACACTGGTTCGATTCTGTGGGAATATTTATGTGATGAACATAAGTATTTGGGTTTGTCTCGGTGTTTCTTATATATTATAAGTATTTAATTTACAAAAAAGTATATACTTAAGTATTATACCCATTGTTTAGTACCCAGCAGTGCTTGTACTATCAAGCACTGCTTAGTTTGAGATTAGATGGTGCTGTGTGAAATGTCCCAAGTATATTTATTTATTTTATTTATTTAAGTATTCATGTGTCTGAATTCTCACTAGGCGAGTGAGAATGATGGATTGTTACATATGCAGTAGGCTATGTATCTGATCTACGGAGAGCCGTCCACATAGGTGACATATCAGAGTAATGAGGTTGTTTATAAAAAAATATAGATACACTAGTTCCCAAGCGTGGTTCCTGAACGAGTTGGGGTCAGTTAATGGCAATGGTAGTTAAAACATTCATACCTAGGTGAACATCAGTTTGCTTCTGCCTAACCCTCCGTATGCAAAGCATTCAAATCATTATATTATAATATATATTTTTTATAATTATCCCTTGGCTCTTGTAATTGTCAAGTACTTACCTACTATTTCTGAAGAACGTATTCCAAAATACAAATGGAAACTGTAATTGTAACTGTAGAGATGTTTAATGTTAGGTACGTTGAAGTAGTACTTCACGCCTACGCCCCAAGCCTGCAAATACCCCGCCCACCGATGACCAACGTCATAAGTCGATAGTAGAATCGAGGAAATGTATTCAGGTTATAGTCAACAGCACGCTTCCGTTATAAATGAAATCTTGTTATACATGGCTTTCTACCGAGAATCAAGATTAGAAGTAGAATTTGTCGTGTTTTTTATTTTTTGTATCATTATTATGTATTGTAAAACAAATCGCAAGCAGTTATAGCCTAGTGATATAACCGTTGACTGCGCAGTATATTCAGTATAACGCGATAAAATCCATATAAAAAGTAGTTTTATTTCAATGTATAATATTCGCGTAGATAAAATGTCAGAAATCAATATGCCAAGTCTCGAGTTCGAATCCAAGGCACGCTCCTCAGGCTTTTCGAATTTATGTGCGTAATAATAATTAATTATCGTAATTATTAATTCATTATATCACATTATACTGGGATCGCTCCATCATCACTGACAGAACTATTGTAGACAATAAGCCTCTGATATTGTGGTGGTGGACCGAATCTAGAGGCGTGCAATGATTGTTGACATTACCGTCCCGCATGACGGGAACCTCGTGAAAGCCGAGAAAGTGCAAATCAGTATCTTGACTTAGCTCGCGAGTTTGTCGACATGTGGGATGTGGACACAGCGATCATTGTACCGACAGTCCAATGGTTTAAAAGCCACAAGCCTCGACCAACACCTTAGGAGGCTCTCGTTAGGCGGCTGGGTCAAGGGCTTGATCCAGAAAGCAGTACTGCTGGATTCGGCTCGTATTGTTAGGAGTTAGCGCTGACCGCCGCCGCCGGTAGCTTGGACCTTGTTCCCAATACCGGTGGGCCTCTATTTTTTATATTTATAAATGTTTTAATATATTTTTAAATTATTTGTTAAATATTAAAAAATATGTAGATAAATGAATAAAGGGATTAATTATCACTCGCTTAAACGGTAAAGGAAAAGATCTTGAGGAAATCTGCATGCCTTAGAAATTTTCCTCGACGGTGTGTGAAATCTGCCAACCCGCACTAGCCCAGCGTGGTGGACTATAGCCTAATCTCTCTCAATCTAAGAGGAGACCCATGCCCAGCAGTGGGACTATACCTTTATGGGATGATGAACCGTTCATGATGTCTTTTTTGACAACAACCAATTTATTTTGTACTTATATCTAATAATAATAGATCAAAACTCTTCGCTAACAACTTCAAATTGACTAAATAGTTAATTTGAGTTTCATTTTCGACATTATCCAATTTATTTACAAAGTTTAGTCCCTGGATAAGTAATTTTGTTCCAAACGGGACCTCAAAGTGGCCATTCAGTGGTTTATAGACGCCTACGGGCGTGAGACTCAGAATTAATTTGCCAGCCTGCGGTGAGGTATTTGGGTCGTGGCACGAAACAGACAAATGACTCAAGGACTTTATTTATAAACTAACTGTAGTTTCATCCACATATTAATTATAAAAATACACGGACATAGCGCCCCAATATTCGTACATAAGGTACCTTTAGTACGAATATTGGGGCGCTATGTCCATGTATTTACTCTATTGGTGTTGTAAATACAGAAATTAAAGAAAAATTTTGAACGAAAATGTCGTATGGCTTCGCAATTGTTTTAAGAAGTCTTGTTAATGTTTTCAAAATGCTAAGCATCTTAAATGTAAGTAGTACCTAGTACTCAAACTTTAACAGTTGTGTTATACTAGGTAAGAATATAGACAAGAGTTCTAAAAGACAAATCTTCCTATATTTATCCGTAGTTATCTTTAAAAATTCATAGTTTAAAACTCGCCATGTTTAAAGTGTACAGTATACGAAAGCTCCGAGTTACCCCGACTCGAGAACTTTCTTAATTACAAACACATAAATGTTTCTTCAAATTACACTTAAAGGAGCAGACCTCATAGTATACCGAGAAAGTTAATTAAGTTAGAAACCCACACAGCTGTAGGTATCCCTGCAATATTGCAATCTTAAAGTCCAACAGCCCTGTATTATGTAACACTGTGTACATACACATGACAACACGTCAAACACTACAAAAATCATCTCTATTGCAACGGAATACGGGCAGTTTTATGGTAAACTATGTGTAGATACTGGAGTACATAATATCTTCGTACTGCGACTGATCGAAGTGCTTCACTATGGATTGCGACGATAAACTTGCATGCGAACTTTGTAGAGTGCAGGTGCCTGTATGCTTACACATCGCATCGCTCTCCTGTATCGAATATTTATTGGAGCTTGGATCATTTTATTCGTATCTCTTACGGTGTCGCTAGGTAATAGTTTTCTAGTAGTTTCATTTCTATATACACTGTACACTCGAAAGCGACCTTAATATCACAAAATTTCGTGATTACTAAAAATTACTATTTGGCGATGTAACTTCAATAAGCAAAGGATAAAACGTTTTTGCGATGTAAAAATCGAAGATTTCCTTATCGTGCCTACGCGTGGTCGTCGATGTTGTATAACAGACTTAAATTCTTCTTAAATAGAATTCTAACGACTACCGTGCTTATTAACAGGTGCAGCAAGCAGCAGCAGAAATGTCTATGAAAATCCTCAGTGTAGTTTACAACGATTTCCAAGCAGTAATCAAAACAATATCTATACTCTATTATTCATCATCAACCCATAGGTATACTGTCCCATTGCTGGGCATTGGTCTCCTCTCATATTGAGAGGGTAATCCCTTTACCTATTGCCACCACTTTCATTGCCCGATTTAAAAAAAAAGGATGTCAATTCGTATAGGGTATTATATATTCGTACAAATAAACAAGCGTAGAGGTACTTACATAATTATTAAAAACGTGTCTGACCATCGCTGTTGAAGATACACTCCAAAATGCATAAGCAGGCAGTTCTTTTCTATAAAGTTAAATAAGTAAGATGATGTTTAGAAATCATTAGTCTTTATTCACCCACCTACCTTAGATATAGCAGTCGCTGTCTTTTTGACATGAATATGATTTCGTGTAATATCTAGGCGGCTTATTAAACTGTTTTAGGTTCTAATGAATTGTGGTCTACATAATTAAGAGGGTAACATTACTGTTTGTAATACTGAGCGGCAGCGTTCCTGTCTCGCTCTTTGTAAGTACCTTGGATATATTTACCTATATTTCTCACTTGGATGGTTTTAAACCGACTTAAAAAAAGAGAAGATGTCTATTCGATTTTTCATGATATTTTTGTAGACTGTGAAACGTACTACTACTTCAGATATTGTCCCAATATATATTATATTTGTATCTGACCATCTTACTGCAGATAGGTACACCATGAAGATGTAGTGTAGGTACATCATTATCATCAACTCATATACTGTCCCACTGCTGGTCACGGGTCTCCTTTCAGATTGTGAGGGATTACGCTGGCCTAGTACGCATTGGTAGACTTCATACACCGTTGAATAAATAAATCAATCACTACGGCCGCGGCGGCATGCAGGTTTTCTCACGATGTTTTCCTTCACCGTTTTTAAACGAGTGATAATTCATTATTAATATGGTGTAGGTACGTACATGTAGCACAAAATGTTTGAAATCGATTTTCTTTCCTAAAAAGTTAATTACCAGAATTCTAAGTTTGGATGGAGCTTGGATTCTTAGAATAAAAATAATAATAATAATAAAAATGATTTATTTCTCACCACAACATGTACAATTTTAATGTCCATGGTCACGGGTGTGAACAGTGACCATGAACGCTGTAAAGGGTCCGAAATGTCGGGATTAATAATATCAATATACGTGATGAAATCCGTAAAAAGTAGTTTTATTTCAGTGTATAATATTCGCGTAAATGTCAGAAATCAATATGTACAATTTTAGTTTTAATACATGTTTAATCGGTAGGTACATTTACATATATTGTGAGAGACTGGTGCCTAAGCCAGGCAGTGAGCCTGTATTTCAGGACACCAGGTCTCCACCCCGACGGCAATGAATGTTACAATAAGTCAATGTATTACTTATTTGAACACAACAATGCGAAAAGATAAAACAAGACAAGCAGTGTGAGTGTGAGAATGAACGAAAGAAAGAATTATATGATATTCTTTTGTGTTTACAGATGTAATGTGCCGCCTGTCAATACGACAGGCTTTTTGGGCGCTGGCGCTGCTCTGCACGCTGGCGCCCTCGCATGCCGATGGAAACATAGGTAAGCCACAAAGACAATTTTTTTTTCTTATAAGTTGCCCCACGCTAGGATTTTCTCCTATATCGTGGGTGCGTTTACAAACACAAACTTTCACATGCACAAACACCCAGACCCACAACTACATGTAGATCATACAAATATTTGTTTCGTGTGGGGATCGAAACCACAACCCGTGGCGCAGAACGCAGAAGCTGATCGCTCAGCCGCTACGCCAAACGTGTCAACTGTAAATATTACGAGCGGTACCTTAGTCAATAACGCAATGAAACCCGCAAAAGATAAAAAAGGATATTCTGTGGATCCACAGGAGGTTCAATCTTATAGGATCTACAAGTTATCTGACTAGGCCTGATTTTATCAGACATCGTTCTTCTTCTCAGAGTTAGCATTAACTTCTTGGAAATCGGCGTAGTAGTTATTTCCTCAAGAATGCTTTTAATCCCAGATCAAGCTATCGTGAAATGTATTAATAGTGTATTCTTGGATTAAGTAACTGCTTTAATTAATTTATTCTTGAACCTTATTCCTTCTTGGTGAAAATTAAAATTGATGAAAAAGGTAACATACATGTTCATTTGAATACACATTGAAGATTTCATTCTTTAAAAAAAAAAGGTTTTAATAAGTTATCACTGTTGTAGGAATCCTAGTTCCGATCTTACGCGTAAACGTATATTGACTGAATTCTGAAAACTGTGAAAAGAATACGGAGGGATTAGTTATATTTAGTTTCCTTTGAGGCCCGGAGAAACTTTTTGTAAACTCACGTCTAGTAAGCCTTCAAAGAAGCTGTAAAGTGTAAAGGATCGCTTTGTAGAACTTTGTATTGTTACTCGTATCGATCTTTATTGTTCACTTTTACTTCATAGAGATAATCTTACGAGCTACAAGTTTCTACCTACCGCAGCTGAATATGTGTACCTAACTATGTTGTATACGTTTTTTTTTAAAACATGCACTGTGTGGTTGTCCAGACACAGAACAACAATCTGTTAGTGCGGTAATCGAATCAGTAAACCTTAGCGTCCGGGTTCAATTGTTTTTTTTAACGTAACCCTCAAATGTAATGACATTGTATTTATTGAATGTTTATCTAATGTAATTAATACTATGCGGTTGTATAGCGTTACCGTTGCCGACCCTGGATTGAAAGAGGAATAGTTAACATTTACAATATGTCTTGTTACAGGTTGCTTATTTAGTTCAACATTATGCGTGGAGGGGGTGGAGTGGTGCTACGACGGTGAGTCAACTTATAATTGAAAAACTTTTCACGCCAACCTTTTTGCTTTGCAAATGTACTCTGGCTTTGTTTTCAATATGAAAAAACAGAGTATTTTTTTTATTAATCCTGGTTTTGCGTAACATTTCTTCGTGACGATCACAATAGACCGACTACCGTCACATTGATACTATGCCTGCAAATAAATTATTTAAAAAAAACAGTTCGTCTATTGTGTCTGCATTAACAAATAAATGATTTTTATTTTTAGAATTTGATTAATAAGTACTTATGTTCTTTTTAGATATTTTTTCTCATTTTCAGATTTCGCCTTCGGTAAATGTATACCGGTTTACGAAGAAGTAGACGATGGTTCTCTTTATCAGTAAGTGATTTGTTTGTTTTGCGTTTTTCTTTTTTTTTTAATACACTTTACCCTATAATAATCATCGAGCGGCCCGTATGGATGTTTGATATCTTATCACAATAAAAAAATGATATTTTTACTATTTTTGTTTTTAGATATGATATGAGTTCGGAGCAGCTGCAGTGGTTCGAGGGCGAGCTGCAGCGGCTGGCGTCGCGCGGGTACCGCTGGGAGCATGCGTACACGCAGTGCGTACTGCAAGCCATGCTGTACACCCTGCGACAGGACCTGTTAGTTATATCACCATTTTATTTTAACAATTAATCACAATGACCAAGGTGTTTGGGCCATGCCCATAGTTACAGTGTTGACTCGTTACCTACATTTTATAAGGTCGTCACAGTTGGGCAACTGTGTAGGGGTCGGCTTGCAGTGAAACCAGATGCTGATAAATATAAGTATTTTACACGAAGCGACTGCTATCAGACCTCCGGAACCCAATTTCCGGGCAATATCCTGAGGATGGACTAGTTGTCAAGGTTTTTGGGCTACTGACTACCCTAGATTATCGTAAATACAGTTAATGTCATACTTACTTCACTTGTTTATGGTAAAAATCCAACTTGCAAGGGTCAACTAAAACATATTATGTACGTGCTGTAGTCATTATATTTCTACGTAATCATTATTTATTCCAGCGATCCAGCTACTGTCAACACAAAAATATGTGACCATTTTGCTGACCCCAAGTTAAGTACTGAGACCGAGGGAAATGCTGAAGAAAAAGTTGAAGAAGTAAGTATTAAATATTTCGTCAGGAAGTTGATCTTGATTGTTAATGTCAATCTAGATATAGAAAGGGAACGAAGAGCGTTGGCGGTGAGAAGTAACATGCTGATTCGAAGGTTCTCACGCTGCACGGGTGCAGTTAAAATAACACTTTTCAAGGCATACTGTCAAATATTTTACTCGTGCAGCCTTTGGACTAGCTGTACTCTAAGAGCCGTCAATGTTCTTCGAGTTCAATACAACAATGCATTCAGGAAGCTGTTGGGGCTGCCACGCTTTTGTAGCGCGTCAGGTATGTTCGCGAACGCACATACTGACGGCTTCGCCGCAATCAGACGCAAGCGAGCAGCGTCCTTATTACACAGAGTGTGTGGCAGTACCAACAGTCTCCTGAGTGTCAAACAAATTGTACCTATATGGAATATGTTTTCTGAAATAAATGATTTATTATTACTATTATTTATTTTTTTAACATGTTTTGTTTCTCCCAAAAGGGGTATATACTATACTTTCGTGCGGGCCTTAGCCAAGCACGTGAGCTGATTATGTTGAATCTGAATTCAGAAATTTTCTAATAATTCTGCATGTGTTAAGTATAACGGCTTTCTGTAAGATAATGTATGTGCGTGAATGTATCTCTAAGAGTTTGAGGCTTGTGTGTAGTGTGCGTGGTATGACTCCAGTAGATGATAGAATAATAGGTACGATTTTTACATTATTATTAATGTCCTAAATAATGGCGTGTTCATATCTACAGATTGAACCAGATGAGACAGCTTACGTCCGCTTCACACCAAATTCACGAATCTCGGACTCCAATTTCGCTAACGAGGTGTACAACCCTCCTTTTACACCAGATGACGACCTGACTCCATACATACTCAAAGGTACTGAAATACCTGAATGAAATAAATAAATACCTAACTTAAATCTACGCTTTTACTAACTACTGCTTTTTTATTTTCATTAAGATGAACAAATGGATGGCGAAACGCCAAGTGACAAAATACGCGATTTGATGCTAATGGGCGGAAACGAAGAGTCTCCTATTATATTACCATTTTCAGGATTCAGAGAACGAATTCAATCTGAAAAGGAAAAATCTTTAAGCGACTCAATTCCTATACCTAGGGCTATAATTCACAAAGAAAAGAAATCCCTACCTGACATTCTTGGTGAGAATGAACCCAATATGGCGTATTCCGATGAAGAACGCGTAGGAGCTCATTTCCGAAAGTACAAAACTAAAGCTCCACCATTCACCGCTGAATACATTACGAGCAACAGATTTTCTCCATTAGACGAAGAAATTCGTTCCAATGCGTGGAAGAACTATAAACAGAGTTTTGCCGAGAAGCACTTCCCATTTGAGTACGAGAATCCAGGCGATTTACCTGAACAAAGAGTCTACATAGAGGAAGACGGACTAGAAGATTTTCCCATTGATGCTGGCAGTGGGGAACTTGACCCATATCATATGCGAGGTACCGTACCTGACTTAATAGAAATTTCTAAGTAAAATGATAACTTATGTTTTATAAATATTTATTTATTTATTTACGTAACGCTACAGAAAATATACCCCCACGAGACGCTATACATTCAAAACAAATGGAGGAATATTTCAAGAATTACTGGCGGGATGTTATTGATTCTAAAGACAAGCTGCAAGGCGACCTGTACGCCGAGGGGGGTCCACTCAAAGCAGTCGAATTGCAAGGTGAGTCTGGTGTATCGATTTATTTGTGAATATAGCATTACCGTTACCGTGTAAAGAAGGCAATTTGTGTTGCTTCTTGCTTTGTTCGCATTGTAGGTAGGTACAACAGCAACATTATTTCACTCATTCTGTTGAAGTATTGACGTACTAACATTTTGATTAATTTCTCTTATTTGTACTTCTCAGTTAACCGATGTGTTATTTTAGTTTTTGGCTATTTTGTTTCACTTAGGCCCCTTGCAATCGAGAGCTTCGACCCGTAAAAGAGATCAAAACCACAACGAGGGCGTTACATATACCGACGATGTTTCAGGTGAAAGTCCCAAATTTTATCCTGAGGATATTCAAGATTTGCTTAATAACGAATGGGGCTTTAAGCGTAGGGAAAGAGACGATGTTAAAAAGCCTGGGCCGCGCCTGGACGCAAAAACATTAAAGATTTTATACCACAATAAATCAGTGACAGGTTAGTGTCACGGCGGCCTGCGATAAATGTTTTAGATATCGATGTTCCCTCGAATAGTGTCAGGCTACAAGGCTAGTGCTGCATCTCAATCAGTCTATTTTTTACCTTATCGCACTTCCACGTCTTGAATACCTACCGCACTAAGTGTTTCCCTAACTCAGCACATTTTAATTTTAGACACGAAGCATGGGCTGCAATGGTCCTTTGTATAAAACGTGTATATGTGATTATATCTGAATGTTTTATTTTATGGTAGTTTTATCCTTTGTAATCTTCGATGTGTTGATCTGGGTTTTATTTTCAATAGCCCAACATTATATATATCATTCTATGTTGGCATTATGTTAGCTTTAGTGTTTATTTGTTACGTTTTGTATAATTACTTTTTTATTTCGTTTTTTGCGCTTTTTTTTCTATATTACATCTATATACCTTCTATCCTGCTTATGCCCATTCCATATTCAGCAATCTAAACTTCCTTAAATTCATTAATTTTTACAGTTAATTTTATACTGACTCTTAACAGTTCCTCACTAAAATGGAAAACTATGCATGCTTTGAGTTCAATATTGGTGTTGTATTTAAAAATCTACGTTGCATTAGATGGTCTATTTACAAAGGAGCTCTGATTTTATGTTTCAGCGCATGGAATTCAACCTGTAGAAAAAAGCGAAAATAATGGTGACCACAATCACAACGATTACGATTATGACCCATCATACGCATACGTCAAATTCAAAAATAGGTGAGATTTTTTACGATCCCAATAACCATACATTATGAAATATTTATAGAATTAACACTAAGTACTCCCCATTGACTTTATTATCGGTTTGCCTCAGGTTCCTAACGGACTGGGGGAAAGGCATCTCATTTATTTCAAGACTAGAAGAAATGCTTGGTTTAGAGAAAAACACTTTTACAAACCCTCGGTAACTTTAATAAAGTCTACTTAGAATCTAATGTATAATTAAACATTTTTTAAATTATTTAACTCATTTATGAAGTAATTACTTTATAGTAATTAAAAATTAAAAATATTGGAAGGTCGTCGAAGGAATTGAAACTTGTTGTTTCAGGGTTGATCCTGGAGAAGTTACATTCAAAGTTGAGAAAAACAGTAAAGGATATGACGCTGTCGATGTAGCTCGTCGTGCTGGTAAGAATTTTTCAGATCAGCTTGAAGATCTTTGTGACTTTCTTTATACGTGTCATAAAATAACGAATATGATTTTAGATGAAATTAAAGATGAATTGCGCCGCGAGACTGGAGCGCAAATACTTTCCACTGGAATCGGTGATAGAGTAAGTATTTCGAAACTGTACCATTTGTAAAGGCAAAGTTGATAAAACAATTGTATTGATTGGCAAAACCATTTGTAGAAGTCAGAGTTACGATTTATTTGCAGTATTTAATAATTTTATAAAAATAATTT
Organism: Acronicta alni; assembly: GCA_964056405.1. Taxonomy (NCBI): domain Eukaryota; kingdom Metazoa; phylum Arthropoda; class Insecta; order Lepidoptera; family Noctuidae; genus Acronicta; species Acronicta alni. Next base: position 12,415,795 of record OZ043918.1, read on the forward strand.
ATAATCGACTTTTGCAGAGTAAGCGCCCAGTGAGTCATCACTTGGACATAGCAGATCCTAAATTACTAGGCTTGGACTTACCTGTACTGTCGGCTCTCATTGGGAGTCTTTTAGTCTTGGTGTTAGGCGCTGTGGTCTTCGCTGTATTATTAAAGCGAGACATGAGCGCAAAGAGGAAGATGCAAGGTCTCTCGTCAGCAGCCGAGATCGATGCTGAAGCCACAAGAGATTATCAGGTGAGAAAACTTTGCTTTAGTTAATTTGAAACACAAATTTATGATAACGATCGACGCGATCATGTTTACGTGGTGAAATTGCGGTAGGTACCTAGGCTACGGCCTCAGGACTTAACGTTTCCTTTGCTCCTCTTAATCTAGGAGCTGTGCCGAGCACGAATGTCAGGCAAATGGTCAGGCCAGCAGACGACCGCTGCCCCTGCTCCCCCGCACCCCGCAGAGCCGCCGCAGCGCATCACATCTCTGTCCAAGGAACCTGAGGGCAGCTCTGCTTCAACCCGATCTAGCACTTCGTCGTGGTGAGTTCTTAAGTCCTAATTACAGGGATATTCTAAGTCGGCACATTTTAAAAAAAAATATATCCATGGATGGAGATGACCTTATTGGAGGGACGTAACGTTTCCTTAACTTATTGCAGGAGTGAAGAACCGGCTCTAACTAACATGGATATTTCAACTGGACACATTGTTCTGGTAAGTACTTCCTTAAAACTATAATTAACCAGAATCTATTAAGTCATGGATGAAAGAACTTAGGATAGGATATTGACATTGAAATAAAACTAGATACATTTTACGGACTTTGTGGTGGTAGGTAAATTGATATGAGCACACAACAACATCCAGGGTCACTGGTCGACTATCAATAACGCGATAAAATCCTTAAGAAATAGTTTTATTTTATTTTTCTTGAGTTATGATTGGGGTAATTAATTTGTTTTTGTAATATTTTCTAGGCATACATGGAGGACCACCTGCGCAACAAAGATCGCTTGGAGCAGGAGTGGCGCGCCTTGTGCGCGTACGAGGCGGAGCCCTGCGCCACCACCGCTGCCCTGAAGCAGGAGAACACCGGCAAGAACCGCTACGCTGACGTGCTGCCCTACGACCACTCCAGGGTCACGCTCAACACGCTCTCCAACCATCTCGGATCTGACTACATCAATGCTTCAACTATCGTAAGTTTGTCACCTAGATACAAGAAATTATTTACTTGAAAGCATTTGTCTGATCTTGTGTAAGCTTCAGAATTCCAAAAACCTTGATAGCTGGATCTTACTGTGGACCTCCAAGTCATAGCCCATAGGTCGAAAACCTACGTCTGACTCTTCGAAATAATATTAAAAAAATAATAGCATAATAAGTACTCGCAATTTGTAATAAGTTCTAATGCTTTGTTAAAAGGCCCTTGCTCTGCTCTGCAGATTAACTGCTTTGGGATAATTTATTTTACGGATACCATGAAGTTTGTCTCCCTTCACATCACTCCGTATGCTTTCCAGACGGACCACGATCCACGCAACCCGGCGTATATTGCGGCAGCTGGCCCCATGGCCCATACTGCGCCTGACTTCTGGCAGATGGTGTGGGAGCAAGGTAGCGTCGTCATGGTCATGCTCACGCGCCTCACTGAGAATGGACAACAACTCTGCCACCGCTACTGGCCTGAAGAGGGATCTGAACTTTACCACATCTATGAGGTTAGTTTCTGACAAAATAATTATGTAACTGTATATTTTTAATATATTTGGCTTCTGATTATACTTAGGTACGGTCAGCAAGAAAGTCGCTGAAAACCGCAAAAATTTTAAAACATGACAGCTCCAAAACTTGTCAAGAGATTTTTTTATTATGAAGGTAAAGTAAATATTAAATGGTCATTTATGCAATGATTTAGCACAACCTTTATAAGTCAGTAACTTCATATTAAAAATCGTATTGACGATTGCAACATGCTCAGCAACTTTCGTTGCTGACTGTACAGGTACGTAATTTTTGTATTTATTTCTTTAGATAGGTACTATTAGATACCAATGTCTTAATCAGTGAAGATGAGAATAAGATAGAATGAAACATAACAAAGAAAGTAGAAAAAGGAATGATGTCGACCATATCTGCTTAGAAAGATTATGACATTTGAGACCTCAGGTTTTCATATTTCATAAATTCTCAACTCACATAAAATAGCTTAAATAGTATGTCACTTCTCTCGTGCTGGAACAATACCGAATTCTCAAAAAAGAAAGATATACATTTGAAAGACTGAAATTAAGCATTAATTCTACATATAAGTAGGTAAATCATTGTCATGTATATTTCAGGTGCACTTGGTAAGCGAACACATATGGTGCGATGACTACCTGGTGCGGAGCTTCTATCTGAAGAACCAACGCACCGGCGAGACCCGAACTGTGACGCAGTTCCACTTCCTGTCCTGGCCTGAGAACGGTGTGCCATCCTCCACCAAAGCTCTGCTGGAATTCAGGAGGTAAGTAAGAACGACATAATAATCAAAGATTTTTTTTTACAAAAAAGATTTGTATAGGTACAGTTGCAGTTTACTACAAATAAGAATTTTCTCTGGCCAGTTGGCAGTATAAAATATTGTAGATGCCAAATAAATAATAAAATAATAATAGAAGCGGTAATTTAACTTTTTAAATCATTAAGTTTTATACCGAGTTATTATAAGGTAGGTCCTACCTACTTAATTCAACATAAGTAGATACCTAAATATTTTTTATCTTTACAGAAAAGTGAACAAATCGTACCGGGGAAGGTCATGTCCCATCGTAGTCCACTGCAGGTAATTTAATAATGTTATTTAAATATCACAATATAAATTAAGCTATATCTACCTACAACGATAACATCAGACAACAATTATGAATTTAGATAGGGAAATAGGCAGGTAGGAATGACTGAATTCCTAATCAAAAGGATTCAATCACAGACAATAATGAATTGATTACTTTTGCCTAGGCACATCATAGTTGTTTATCTGATGGACTAATTGTGATAACTGATAAGTAAATAATATTATCTCGGATATTAGGAAATTTATAACAAACTCGATTGGTCTTATACCTACTACTTCAGAATGCTCTTGGACAAAATATGCGATAAGGGTACCTACATTGTATAAATTAAGTTTTTTGTAAAATGGATACAAAACAACAAAATCAATTCCTCTCCACTATATGGGCACGAAAACATATAAGTAATCAAGTACAGTACGCGTGGCATAACTTGGCCGGACTGAAGTTAGCCATTTGAATGCGCAATGGATTGTATATGTTGAAAAATTGTATACTTACCTACTGCGCAACCAAACATCCAACTTTAGTCCGGCCAGGTTATGTCACGCATACTGTACCTACATCTATCTACTGAATTGACATGGAATCATTCAGCCAGGATCCGAGAAAGAAAGTATGAAACTATGTAGGTACTATCTTTAGGTACTTACCCCCAGTTGAAAATTTAAGCAAACAAGCAGCGTTATGATAACCATGGCAAATGTCAGAAATCAATAAGCCGCGTTATTTCAATGTTTAAAACTGCTATGTTGCAGTGACGGAGCCGGCCGCTCGGGCACCTACTGCCTGATCGACATGGTACTGAACCGCATGGCGAAGGGTGCCAAGGAGATCGACATCGCTGCCACCCTGGAGCACATCCGGGATCAGCGCACGCGCACCGTCGCTACGAAGCAGCAGTTCGAGTTTGTGCTTATGGCTGTCGCTGAAGAGGTAGGGGAAATAGAATAAAATTACATAAACTTGATATTACAAAAAAAACATTTCTGTAAATTATTTTTATTGATTACTAGAGACATACTAGAAAGTAGTTAACATTTTTCAGTGAATTAAAAGCTTAGAATTAGAAGTTTCCTATTTAAAGGCAAAGCACAGGGTTTTGGCTCACTGCATAGGTTCTTTTATTGATATAAAATTATTATAGGTACATGTAGTCACCCTGTAAAGACGTATCACTATACTGTTCTTAATCTTCGAAAATACTGATGCATCATAATATTCAAAATTATAGAATTTATAGATATCTTAAGGATAGTTAGATTTGGAGTACCTCAAGGACCTATTCGCGGCCCTACTTCTGTAATTTAACAGAAACAATAATATAGTAATCCAGGATCTATTTTGCCTAATCAATGGTATTATAGATATTATTTTATCATCAGAGTCCCTATAGGATGTATTTAAGGACCATATTCGGTAATCAGTACTTATATTTTTAGTGATTATTCACATACCTACCTGCTAAACCGCAGGAAATTATTAATTACTTATTTTATAATTCTAAGGTCCACGCTATACTAAAGGCTTTGCCGGCTCACCTACAACAACTGCAAGACAAAAAAGACAAAGAAAAGGAAAAAGAAAAAGATGGCACTGATAAGGAAAAAGAGAAGCCGACCTAAACCGCGAACCCAACAGGAACACAGAAACACGTTATGTTACATTGCTAAAAAAATATTAATTATTCTATCCTTGTGGAATTGATGTTTTTCAATCAAATTCGAGTTGAGAATTTCACTTTTTTATCGTAGGTAACTTCTGGCTGTGTCTTTAACCCCAGTGAGGCACCGACAGTCGTTAAAATAATCATGAAATTCTTAACGTCGGATTAACTTAGCTTGACGTGAACTTTTCATATCCTGTACCTACCGAGATAAATGTTTAATGGCGATGTCGTGAACAAAATACTGTGTCCACTTCATGTGTGCCGCTTATCAAATTATGGCATTTATTTTTTAAAGCTTTTCATATATTTTCATAAGGAAACTTCACAAGAGCCTATTTATTTAAAATATATTTCTATATAGATTAAAGAACACAAACTATTAAGTTTATTTTTCGTAGTTACCTCAGCTTTTTATTGGAGTGTTGGAGGCGTGGTCAATTGTTAGAATATTGTACTAAAGGGTTTAGTATGATTTGCATAAATTTTAGTTTTACTTAATTACATCTAATAAATAGCTGATAATATTGTGTTATATTTTTACTACAGAATCATGTTTTATATAGCCTTTATTCTTTTTTACCTAACGTCTTTTGTTCGTATGTTACTGTCATGCATATAATGCGCACTATCCTGAGAATTGGTCTAGTCAACTATGTTAAGCCCTTATTTTAACTAAGGTCAGGTATTAATTCTGATCAAAGATGTACTTAGCGTTTTTTTAACCATATTATTGCGCAGCCTTCTTAGGCCTATTAGGTATTGTTATCAATTGTACGTGTAACCGCTTCCTGACCAAAGTTAAAATAGCGTTGACGTAATTAATTGCTTTCTGTTATGTCATCGTGTCTTTAAAAGTTTTTAAGTCATATTATAAGTACTTACATTGTTATATAGATCTACATTTTGCAACTTATATACCTAGTACTTATAATAACAAAGATAAGAGAACTATGTCTTTCCCAATCATATCTTGAATAAACGGAATACCTGAGAAGAATAATCAGCAACAAAAAATGAAATATTTACAGTGTAGCAGAAACCATAGATACATAAGTACTAATACGTGTTATGTACGAGATTTATATAAGATATATTTATTGCATATTATGTGGAAAATGTAAAAAAAAAATATAAACCTACCCACGAAATTATGGATGTAGTATTAGATGTAAGAGAAAATATATTTAACCGTATTTCTGTATGAAATTATATGTAGTTTTTATGTGAATGATTGAATATTGGATTTTGATTAAACTGTTTTAGGGAATAAGATATAAGTATCCTAATTTCCCAGACACAAATCCTTTTCTATATATCAGCTACTTTCATCGACACCTATCAATCACTATTGCTTAGGTACTTTATATACACTCTTAATTTAAACAAGTGTAAATTATTGCTGAAATTCTTAGACCAAGAGAATGGCAAAAATATAGGTACTATAAAGTAGATTGGTGATGAATTGATGATAGTCCAACGAAAATAATAATTGTTTAGGTAGGTTGTATAATTATACCCAGTACCTACAACTGTTAATTTACTGAAACCTGAACCACGTCATCTTGAAGAAAAGCTTATTAAAGTATCAATGGACGACGTCTGTCTAGTGGTTCGCGTATGGGACTCCTGATCACGAGGTCATGGGTTCGATTCCCACAGAACACAATTATTTATGTGATAAACATAAGTGTTTTTGTTTGTCAGGTGTTTCATAATATGTATTATAAGTATATATTTACAAAAAAAAAGTCTATAAGTATTAGTAGTTTATAAATCCATTGTCTAGTACCTATACAAGCTCAGCTTAGTTTGGGATTATTAGATGGTGCTGTGCAAAATTGTCCAAGAATATTTATTTATTTAATTTCGCAAGTCAGACTGAACTGTCAACCGCAAAAACCCTATGGACTTCATCTCTCAGTGCCCAGCGTGACTGCAAGATATCTACCTGGGGAAGCTGCCGGCTAGGTATGCTTCAATAAGAGCGGTTTCGCACTACGTTCGATTCGAATCCGATCCGAGTCTGTGAAAATGCAGAGGGAGAGAGATTCAACGGATGACGTAGAGAAATCGAATGACGGAAATCGGATCTAGTGTTATAGGTACTACCATACAAATAGCTCTACGACTACTCCAGACCGTATTTTCACGGATTCGCTGAAAGTCGACCTCGTACCGACTAAACCGCAATTGCCATCCGTTATGAGAGTCTGCTACAAACATTAATACAAAACAACATCCTGCCTGTTTTACCCGTCACAAGTAAAGATATTCGAATTTAAATTTAAAAAAAACTGATAATTTTCTGTGAAATTAAAAAAAGTAAAAAAAATACGGTGCGGCCAAGGTCAAATAATTTGGGCCCAGTGGGTAGCAGATGACCCCAACTAACCACCATTTTCGTATGTTCAACGTTCTACCAAACACCCTGTATATAAACTTTTTATCATACGGATTTAGGTATATACGGGGCTAGGGTCAGTAAGTTATAATACCTGCACTGCTATGAGATGACAAACTTAAATACTGGAGATACACTTCCGCTCTAGAGAGAGCAATTTCTATATTAATTATATGTCATGAATCCTTTGCCTTATAGGTATGATCAGATTGACAACCAAGACCGCTTTGCCAAGAATGTATCGACGAAGAAGAATGGTTATATTACCTAATCGTACATACATACATACACTCACGCCTTTTTCCCATAGGGGTAGGCAGAAACTAAAGAACGCCACTTGCAACGATTCTTGCATACTTCTTTCGCTTCGACCACATTCATACATCTTGTCATACATACACGCCGGTTGCGAGTACTACGCACCTGACCTTTTTGAAGAACGTAATCGTATGTAGCATAATTATTGTTGTCGCACTATTCCTACCTTTAAACGTGTCCCATTTCATACTTTTGATATGAATTCGATTCAGCGTGTTATTCATTATAATGTACAATATTTTATTAGATGGAGTGCTTTAACTATTATAGTAAAAAGAAATAATATCATTATTTTGTAGTGTATTTAATACTATAGGTGGCAACTTTTTAGTTTCATCCGGTCAAAATATGGCGCAAAGACCTCTGAAGCCATGCCAAAAATATTACAAAAGAAAAAAAACCGGTCAGATGGTCACTATGACGTTTCTTTCATCTTGCAGACTTGCAATTTGTTTGTGTCATTGATTTGTCATGTTGTCAATTTTACTTGTTTGAGTTTCGTGATTTCGTGCGAGTTTGACATTCAAATCAAATTCATCATTCATTCATTGACGATTGAAGACAGTGCGTGGCTGGGTAGTGTTCGGTTTGGTGTTGGGTGTTGCGTACTGTAGCGTACTTTAAATACATACTACAAACAATAAAATTTGTATATAATTAGCATAAACATTTCTTCAGTAATCTCAATAAGCTTTAAGAAACTCAAGATGGTTAACGGTCGTGCATTACATTTCGTATTCAAAGTTGCCGACAGGACACTGACGGCAAAATTCTACAGAGAAATCCTAGGCATGAAGGTATGTTACCAATTTCTTAGCAGTACCAGTAAATTGAATAGAATTATTTGGTCAGAGATTCGCCTTAGAGGCGACGACAATTAAATGTAACACGTAGGTATGTGGAAGAAGCCAAACCAGCTAAGAAAATTATAACAAGGTAAACCGTTACCAATTAAGCCTCATGTAAAAACTGCGACCAAGGTCGTGCACTGGTATTGTGCAATGGTACTGGTACCGGCTAGGTATATATTTACGTGTGACACACACGTAAATATATACCTAGCCGGTAATTTTCAGTAAGGTAAGTTTCAGTTTTTTTATTTCAAGTAAAGTTTGTTAAAGAACCTATTTGTCATCATACAATGTATGTATTACCTACTTATTTGGATAATGATCAAACAAGAACTTTTCATTGAGACATAGTTTGTTTTTTTTTTTTTGTAAGTATCCATTAGTTACAATATTATTTTAACACAACAAAATGCATTATAAATTATTCTCAACAACTATTCAGAAAAAAAAAAAAGGTAATAATATTTTTATAGCTCTATAAACTTTCTTTCTGGCCCTCATAATTATAATGACCCACCTTAATTATCAATTCAATTTGTTTTTGAATTTTTAGAACTCAATTTTAATGGTCTAATTGAAATAAAACCTTTTGACTTAGAAACATTAAACAGAAAATTTATCTTTTATTATAATATGACTTAATTTATTAATAATGCATATTAATAATTACTGTGTATGAATGAATATAGATGAGAATTAGAGCCTGCATGTGTTCACCTGGATTTGATCAGATAAGAAGTATGAAATTATATTGGGTCCTTACCTATTAAATTTCTGATTTTTAATACTAATTTAAAGATAAAGATCTTATAAATTACACTTGGAATTCCAATTTTTAAAATTCTATTTTACTATTGATTTCTGACATTTACGTGAATATTATACATTGAAATAAAACTACTCGTTACAGATTTTATTGTGTTATATTGATATTATTATTCACAATGTTTCAGACTCTTTACAGCATCCATGGTTATGGGTCCACCCGTGTACCCCTAGTTTTATTTCAATTATATTTTTCTTTTAGAAAATCAGTTTTTCATTTTGTTTTTAATTTTTCTATGATAATATATTGCTGTTTCTGTGACCATGGAAAAATCTTATTATTTTCAAATACAAGTTCCATTGTGCACCAATGTTGCACAAATGGTATGCAGTATCAATGATGTGTATGAACCATGAATTCATTGTGCGTTTTTGGTTTGCTCGTTTCCATGTAGAAATGTTGATCTCAACCTAAGAGCCCCATTGAGGGCTGCAGGTGAAAGTTGTTAATTATGAATTAAAATAGTGGAAGGAAATTCATCTCAAAACATCAGCTTTCAAAAATCTTTTCTGTATAAAATGGCAACTTCATTGGTACCTAACAACCAAATAATATTAAAAAAAACATAATTAATGTGTTATTGCTAATTTGTTTGCAGGTCCTTAGACATGAAGAATTCAGTGAGGGTTGTGAAGCTGCTTGCAATGGGTAATAGACTTCTTCAAAAATATTGATCAAAAATATACTTTCATTTAAATCCCAGTGAAACTAAAACTCTTTTGTATTTTCCTCTAAATTCTTGTTTTTTTTCCAGGCCATATGCCAACAGATGGAGCAAGACAATGATTGGTTACGGACCAGAAGACACACACTTTGTGGTAGAGCTCACATATAACTATGGTATTACACACTATGAGCAAGGCAATGACTTCATAGGCCTCACAGTTCAGTCTAGTGAGAGCCTCAAGAGAGCTGCTGCTAACAACTGGCCAGTGAAAGAACAGAAAGGACAGAAATACATTGAAGCTCCTGGTGGTTATAAGTTCTTCATTGTTGATAAACCACAGCCTGTTGATAAAGGTAAGTTCTAATATAAAAAATTAAATCATTGCTTAACTACCAGCATTCATCAGGTTGTTATCAACCTTTTATGGTGTAGTAATTGCAGTAGATAACTATAGTGAAATATTTCCTTTAATATTCATGTTCCATCTTCCATTTTTAGTAGAAACCTTTCTGTATTGGCTCCAAGTTCCAAGGTATGAGCTGTGTGAGCGCTATCAGCCTATCAGTCTTAAAAAAATTATATGCATTGCATCATTATGATAATGTGTGTCCTTATCATTTGTCACCTAATGCTAAAAATTTACGGCAGAAGGCTAATTCTGGAAACTTAATGGGGCAGTGTCATATTTATGTCATCTGTGGGTTTTGATTTTCGATCCCATTGCTACTTGTCATCATCGAAACTGCTTTTTAGTTTTATAGAAGTTGAAGAGAATATACCATTTGAAATTTACAACACTGAGACCAGATTTTATATTTAGAATAATTAAAATTACCATAATAAGCCTTGAATAAACTAATTGCTTTGTAGAAACTGAAAATTGCCATGTTTTGCTGAACTTCGTTACGGAAAAATGTAATCGCCATCAATAATTATTATTGTGAAATGATAAGATAACATATCTGTTAACTGTCTGAGATGTATTTATCAAGCTTTGATGAGATAGTCTTGAAGATAAACTAGGTGCCGTCAGTAACTATGTCGTGTGTGCGTATCATGTGATGTGCGAATGATTGTCTGTTAGATGATTCTGATGACACTCATACACTAATCAGAATAACTATGTGCTTGTGTGAGTCACATAATTATGACATGCTGTTTTTGGAACTACCAAATATTAAAGCAAATAATAAACCTACAATGGTATCATTTACCAAAGAGCATGACTTGTACATTGCAGTATAAATTCAGATACTTTTTTTTTATTTAATTCTGCGTATACACACAGTATAATAATATGCAGTGATAGCCTAATGGTATGTCCATTGGACTGGCAAGTCGAAGGTCTGGAGTTCGAATCTAAGGCACGCACCTCTGACTTTTCGAATTAATGTGTGTATTAATAATTTATTATCACACGCTTAAACGGTGAAGGAAAACATTGTGAGGAAACCTGCATTATAGATATACATATACAGGTTACAATATAGATCGTGTTTAGATACAGATAAGATTTAATAATTAAATACACCTATTAATGAATGATGTTGTAATGGATAATTATTAGAATGAATATTGTTTATCCCAAATCTAGTCAATTATGCCTGACACAAAAGATTTAAATCTTTGTCTGACACACAGAAATGTCCTTTCGCAGATCCAGTGGTAAAGGTGTCTCTCGCTAGTTCAAATCTTGAGAAGTCCATCGCTTACTGGAGTGAGTTGCTGGGTCTCAATGTCTATGAGAAAACAACTAAGACTGTTACACTTGGATTTGGCGATAACCAAGCTAAATTGGAGTTAGTCGATATTGGTAAGTACTTCGTCTGTTATTCCTTTGACTAGGTACCAACCTATATCAATAGAAATTGTTATCTTTGTCAGCTACGTGTTTTCTTAGAATAACAAAGCGGAACAAATAGCGTGAAAAAGTATATTGGAAATTACCTATTTTAAGTATGATTAATGTTTATGCATGACTGATAAGATCAATTCGTGTGATTCGCGCCCGCGTTCAGCATTATTGCTATCGACATTGACCGAATCACTAAAAAAACACTAACCGATATGACTTTGATACGCCGTAAAATATCTAACAGGGTTGGTCAGAGGCCGTGCCACAACATTATTGCGATCGTTTTGCGATTGAGAGGGAGTACTCATTAAATAGCGCAAGCGCACCTTTCACAAAACCTAAAGCGTTATCACTTTGTGGTAAGGTCCCAGAAAACCCTTAAATAAACATACGGAAGATCATCATTATGCTCTCCTGCCCTTGTTGTTTTCTTCTATTCATCACTGTCAGAAGTCACAGCATTATTCCATTTAAAAAAAACATACGACAGCTGTTCATATTTGTATAATTCTTATTGATTGTAAAAATATTTTAAAATATTAATGTATGGTTTTATAATGTTTTTCAATATCAATCGAAAGTTGTTACAGTCTTGCTAAATTGTTAAAAATGGTTCATGTATAACTTGACCCTATATTAGTTTAGTGGTCGTGGCTACAGTATCTATTCCCAGTTTGGGCCAAGTAGTTATGGGTTTTATAACTCAGTTGCATTAAAGCTCTTGAAAAGGATGGCACTACCCACTTGAAGTTCAAAGTACTCGCGCGCGTACGTGTTTGGGGGAAAGGAAATTATGTCGTGCGCTACGATATTTTAATCGATTTATACTTTAGAAGGTCCTCATAGTCTCTGTACAGCAATATAGTCTTACCGGTCCCTTCGGATAGTACAGGAATATTGTTGATGTTATTAGATTTTGACTAAATTATTCGAAATTGTATGTAACAATTACATGGAAACAACATTTTATCATGCCCAATCAGTCCGTTCCTTATGTCAGATTGACATTATCTGCATACGTACGATTTATCAGTGGAAAAGTTATGTACAGGATTTACTGTCAATAAAACCAACAGCAGCTATACCTATATAAGATGCTGCACTATCTCGGGGCATGGCAGACATGTGACAATAGTCATACAAACTCCCTTGACAAAGGAGAAAGATTAGAAAACGATAAGCAATTTCGTACATTTGTGCGTGATACATAGGTACTTAGATTGATAATACATTACACATGGCAAGTAATTGACATTCAAGTAGGAAAACTAATCTCTATGTTGACTACTTCTGCACTCGTTTACAATGTAGCATACGGTATCTCCGTAAGTATTGGGTATTCGTTTATATTTGTTTCGTGATAAAAGTATGAAAACAGAGATATCAATACGAATGCATAATTTGTACTTTTTAGGGTTCCGTACTCGATCTTGATTATAATGTCAAGTATAATGAATCCGGAGCGGATTCATTATGGGTCCATATTGGCTCACCTAAAGTTCTTTACCCGTTCTTCCTAATGATTTGTAATCCGAATGATCACTCTTCCTAAAATTTTTCATCCTGAAGTTTTCATTCATACTATTTGTAGTGCTACCGGCGATGTTCATAACACTCATATTTCCGAAAATTTTAATTAATAATATCATTAATGTAAATATATTTAAACTCCTACTGTTTTTTATCATAACGCTTTTATCCCTAAACGTAAATACCATAACTGGGAGTTTATACCGCAGTTTTAACCGTACCTAAACCAATTACTATAGGAACGATTCGGTTCTGGCACTTCGCCGGCCGCTGTCGCGGCACGCTCGCTTCGCTCGCTCTGCTCGTGCGTTGTGGCCACGGTTCTAACCTAACCTAAACCAATTATTATGAATAGGACCGATTCGTTTCTGGAACTTGACTGAATGACTGGAGCGGGACTTTGAATAATAGTGTAAAAGATGGTTATGTTGAGAAAATATAGGAAAACAAATAAAAGTTTATTAGATATTTATTGCTACTGACATTATGAAGTTGAATGCTTCGGAATTATGAACATTAGAGATAGAGTAGTTAGGAATTGTGATTGTTAGGGTGAAAAATGATAGGAAGAACATTTTCGGATTTTCAATTATCGGAGTTGAAAATTTAGGTGAACTTTGGCGCACCCATTCATTATACTATTATTACGAAGTTTCATAGTTCCCGTCATATTATTAATAGTTTACAGCAGTATGTATTTAATCTTATCACAGAAAATGCAAAAAAAATACAATAAGATCATTTATTTCGTTTTCAGGTGAGCCAATAAATCGGGCGAAAGCATACGGTCGCATTGCTTTCTCGTGTCCCTTCGACGAGCAACCAATCATCGACAAGAAGGTCCAAGCGGCGAAGGGCACCATCTTGACTCCGCTGATATCTCTGGACACGCCAGGCAAGGCGACAGTGAGAGTGATCATTCTTGCCGACCCCGACGGTCATGAGATCTGCTTTGTGGACGACGAGAGCTTCCGCCAACTGTCCCAGGTCGACCCCGCCAGTGACGCCGACCTCGACAAGTTTATCAAATCAGACAAATCGCGCGCGTAAAGCTTCGCAACATTCAGATGTCTTAGTTATCGGTCAAGGGTACTCATAAATCCTTTTTTTATTACTCCTTCTAATAACTTTAAGATATATCGCGCTTAGCGTCACAGTAATCGATTTTATTAGTTGTATGTATACTATGTATGCGCATAAGTACTCAACTCAATTGTTCTGCATAATATAGTAGTATTTACAAACGATATTATTGTACAAAATTTATATTGGCTTAATACAATGTATGGCTGTACTTAAATTAGGTGAATCATTTATTACATTGAATTATCTACCTTATTTTTAAGTGTTAAAACTCATTATTCAGTGAATAGTATCTTGTTCTCTTACTTACTCCATAAAGGTACATAGTTTAGCATTCCTTGTCATTTTAAAACTGACATAAGTATTAAGTATTATTTTTATATTTGTGAACATTGTTGTTAACTAATATGTTTATGGTATATTGTGTATGTTTATTAGCTATTGTTGCGCTCAAGTACACAGTAATAATATGTTAACTAAGTAAATAAGAATACATCATTTAAATCATACTCGGTCCTTGTTAATTTGACTAAAATATTATTACTTGAAGTTCTAATTATTACAAATTGTTACTAAGAACAATATAGGTAATTTTATAAAACAAATACCTTGCTAGTTAACTGTCTCATCAGTTTATTTGTTGCTAGCGCAGCTGATAAGTGTAAGGTCTTGGGTTCGATAACCAGGTCGGGCGATGTTGATTAAGATTGTCTATTTAAAATGTTGGGTGCCCAGAGTTTGTATAGGTACCTGATTCTGCTTCTTTTTCTTATTGCGGCTCTTTATGCTGAACGAGGATATCTCAGAATAGGAATACCTGATTAATCGCAGTTTACCTGCGCCGGCATGTATATTTTCATTTATTAGTATAAGAGTAATCTCTAGAGACAAGTTTCGTCGCCTCAGGCCGAGCTATACCATGGCCTGTATTAGTCTAAAGAAACACTTCAAAATATGATAATATTGACCAAATTAATGTATCTAAATGGCACTATAAGAATATGCCCAATTCGACTGATTAGATTGACCTACTTAATGACAGGTTCACAAGGCCTTTAATAGGGATATGTCCCGGTGTAATTCGACGACTTGCAGCTTAAGCATTTTGAACACGCTTTTACTAGCTTCACCTGTAACTATGTAAAAAAAGTCGTTTAATTATACCCACTTCTCGGTTTTCGATTGAGCTGAAATTTTGCATTCACGTTTAGTTAGGATGACAATGCATAGCTAGCTAAGTGACGTCATCCTAAATCCAATATAGGAGACTCCCAAAGATGTGAGACTATTTTTTATGGTCCGTGATATGGGTACCTATCAATTAAAATGTTTTTGCTATATGGCGGACGCCCCATGATGGCGGACAATATTTTTTGATCCACCATCATGCTTTTCAGCAAACCGTTTCATTTAATATTACGTATGAAAAGGTTAAATGAATGAATAAATATGAAAAATAAAGTGACATCACTCTAAATTCAATATGGCGGACCACAAAAAGCATGTAAGTATTTTCGTTTTTTATAAACATAAAAAAAATCTAATAAGATAAATTAAATGTTGCCAAACTAACACCGCATACCATGGCCGTATGTCATAACTTTAACCCTATCACTCATAATATCGCAATATTCTAAGAACTGTTGTCTAACCTGAAAGTAGATTTGCGTGTACGAACTACTTAGCGATAAGATATAAATCGCGAAGTGAATCGCGGCGAGCGTTTAGCGCGCCAAATGATTTGACGGTATCGATCAAATAGCTGCGAAACGGCGGGATTGCGTGACGCCTCGGCCTAAAGTTACGCTCTGGGCCTCGCCTATATCCGTGAGAGGTCGGGAAGTCAGCTTGTCTGCATTCCAATACCAACAGAAGTGCATAAAAGAAGTAGCCATGTATTTTCTATACCATCATCCTTCGACCCTTTTCGCAACTATGTTGGGGTAGACTTCCAGTAAATGCACCTGAATATCGGTATTTTACACGATGCGACTGCCATAAGACCTCTGTAACACAATTTCTGGACAATCGATATCCTGAGGATATACTGGTTGTCAGGCTTTGGGCTTCTGACTAAGGATTGCCATGTGTTCGTATGACAATAGTGACCGACGTCCTTACGTGCGCGCCCAGGCACGGAGGGTCTCGATGTGTTAAGAACGGTCACCCATCCACAGACTGACCGCAGCTAGCGCAGCTTAACCTTGCAGATCGATTGATCAGCTTAGTTTTACTTAGCCACGAGCACTTTCTATACTCTGAAATAAAATTAACTTTTTTTATAACCTTTCAGTGGGTTTATTATAAACAACTAACGATTATTATAAACAACTTTCACTATCCTAAACCAACCCTGAATTGTCAATAAAATACATTCATACAAAAATAAATTAATGAGAATGTATGGAATAGTTTATTTTATATTATTTATTATATTTATTTCATGGGAAACTTTAAAACTAGGTATCAAATTACATACGTATTATAAAGGAAAGTCCTTGTCGCGCTTTGTTTGTTTTGTTTGTTCGGGATAATCCTAGAAACTAGGTTCATAGGGTAAGGCTGAGGTGGACTATTGTACACCCACAGTTCGCCGGTACCTATGTTTAGACACCATATAATAGGTACCTACCTAGCCTTACTTCCATTAACCGGGCACAAATCTAAACTCAGAGCTGGTACAGAGATTTCATAGAAAAACCCAGCTCGACCTAGGAACCGAACTCAGGACCTCTAGCGTAGTAGTCGCGCTTAGGACTACTAGACTAATAAGGTAGGTTATAGGCTTATAACGTGCCTTCTATTTATCTATGAAGGCTTTGTTCGGGTATCGAAACCGCGGCACGTAACTTCAATGATCACCAAAAAAGCGGTTTTATTTCCTAAAGCCTAAAAATATAAAAACTACATTTAGTATTATTTCTCACACTGGTAAGCCGAAACTACAGACTCGTTTAATTATTTTTTTCTTCTTCCTTATATATAATGGCATATTCATACTTCTTGGCATACACGCGCCGAGTGCTACGCACCTAACCTTTGTGGAGGACCTCACCAAAAAGATCGTCGTACCTATATCCTTCTTGGAATCTTTCTTAACCTCGTTAACATACGAAGTGATCTATTCTTGGCGGCCCCGGCCAAGAATAGGTGAAAATTGTAATCGATCAGCGATCCAAAATCTAGGTCGCTGGAAAACGCTTGGAAGTTGAGATGAAAATTTTAATATTAAGGCTGCCTTGGACGGATACTCGTGTAGCCATAAGCTAGGCTGCCGAAATTAATAAACACATCTGCTAAACTAAGCATTCTAGTCTTTTTTCAACTATATTTACGTCGGCTTCCAGTCATTTAGCTGCATCTGCTGAATATTACTATTTTACACGAAGCATCATCACTAACTATTGGGTATTGATCAGAAATCCGATATACGAAGGTCTGGTTACCGGTAGGAAACCCTAAAGTTTCTCACTAACACGAATGATTATCACAGAAGTTCGTATGACAACCAAAGACGATTAGTCGCGTATGCATGCGAGGTAGCGAGGTGGTGCGGGAGGAAAAGATCCGCTAGTAGGATAGCTTCGCGTTGCGAAGCTCTGGTGAAAAATACCTAGCGTTTTTGTAGATCAGCAACGAAAATCCCTGAACACAGCTATATTTAGAAAACAACATAGCTCCTAAACTTATCAAAAGGTTTTTTCTATTAAGGTAACCTAAATATTTCAAGTATTCAAGTATTTATTGCATTCATGTGTTACATAGATGTTACATTTATAAATAGGTTCAACATGAACCCAGTAAGGGTATAGCAACATAATGTAATAAACTATAAAAAATAAAAATAAACTTAAATTAACTTAATATAAACAATAACAGGTTGGTTACACAATATAATTATTTAATGTTATATTATAGTAATTTATTTTCTAAATATTCTGAAATGGAATAAGTAAAAGCAATTTTGTATTAAATACGATTTCAGTTTTTTATTAAATAAAATAAGTTTGGATTCTTGTTTAATATGTTGTGGAAGTTTGTTGTAAATTTTTACTGCCATATAGTATGGGCTAGTATTTAACATTTTTATTCGGGATTGTGGGAGATATAATCTATTTCTATGGCGCGTATTTAAATTATGAGTATCTTTGACTTTTGGAAAAATGTTGAGGTTTTATTTAATTTTATTTAGGTAAAATATTTAATTTTATGAAGTGAGGCTTACAGTTGTCTGTATTATCAATATGGGCCCGGATCCTTATACATTTTTTCTGCATTATGAATATTAATTGTCATCTATGCAATTATTTCGCATAACCTTCACAGGTCAGTAACTTCATACGTAGTATAAACTAGCTTTTACCCGCGACTTCGTACGCCTAGACTTAGTTACACAATTGTTGTCGGATTGTATTCATGGGATAAGAAGTACTCAATGTTAGTGAAATTCCCGCTTTGTTCCGAGAAAAGAAGTATTCAATATGCCAGCGCCAATCACAAACTATTAGTGTACCAACATTTCATTCAAATCCCGTAAGTAGTTCTCCTATATTCGTTTTTCCGGGATTTCCGGGATATTTCCACATTTCTCTGGGGTAACATATATCCTATTTTTTATTGCCGGTCACATACTATGTGTGTATGAAATTTCATTAAAATCCCGTAAGCTATTAGTTTTTCGGGATTTCCGGGATATTCCCACATTTTTCTGGGGTAAAATATATCCTATTATTTGTTCCCGGTCACATACTATGTGTGTATGAAATTTCATTAAAATCCCGTAAGATATTAGTTTTTCGGCATTTCCGGGATATTCCCACATTTTTCTGGGGTAAAATATATCCTATTTGTTATTCCCGGTCACATACTGTGTGTATGAAATTTAATTCAAATCCCGTAAGATATTAGTTTTTCGGGATTTCTGGGGTAAAATACATCGTATTTGTTATTCCCGGTCACATACTATGTGTGTATGAAATTTCATTCAAATCCCGTAACATATTAGTTTTTCGGGATTTCCGAGATATTCCCACATTTTTCTTGGGTAAAATATATCCCTATGTGTTATTCCCGGTCACATACTGTGTGTGTATGAAATTTCATTCAAATCCCGTAAGATATTCGTTTTTCGGGATTTCCGGGATATTCCCACATTCTTCTGGGGTAAAATATATCCTATGTGTTATTCTCGGTCACATACTATGTGTGTATGAAATTTCATTCAAATCCCGTAAGTAGTTCTCTAATATCCGTTTGTCGGGGATAATCCCACATTTTTCTGGGATAAAAAGTAGCCTATACTTCATTCCCGGTCACATACTATTATTATACCAAATTTCGTGCAAATCGGTTCAGCCGTTTTTGCGGGATTGAGTAACAAATAAACAAAAAACAAACATCCAAAAAATATTGAAGATTGCAACGTGTTCAGCGCCTTTCGTTGCTGATCTGATCACCCTAATACAGACAGAGAGAGAAACAGCTAAAAAGAGTCCGCTATGCATCCTCGCACAACTCAGCTACACACAGTTTCACTCGCACAGCTTTGGTGGAAACCATAACACCGATTCACAGCGCCGCTACACATCCTCACACATCTTTGGTGGAAAACCAGCCTTAATTTCTCTCCTAGGCATGATATAGTTTCGATTGCAAAACGGTTCTGATTGTTCGGCGTACTTATTAAACATCACTAAGTAGGTTTAGTTCCTATCAAATTAAAATAATGTGACCAATATTAAATAATAGTAGATTGCGCACTAACTTCATATTCACATTTTGCTATAAGAGCTGTAATAGGCGTTAAGAAAAAGCCTCATGATATTTGTTAGCTATAAAAGTTACCCTCAACCTGAGGTTAGTGGGCTATGAGTCTAAATGATAGCCATAACTTATTAAAACGGTTCAGTATGACCAAATAATAGTCGTTAGGAAATACACAGTAAATCCAATTCTAATTGCACCACGAATTGAAAAAATTTTAACACTAAAGTTGTTGGAAAATTTGTAGTCTCGTGGTAGGTGAAGAACGTATTTTTGTAAGGTTCCAATCATCTCGTAGAACTACGAATTACTTGCAAATTTCGTAGCATGTCGTAGCATTACCACAAGGGTAGTCGTAGCGTAGCTTCGTAGCAGGGGCAGATCGTAGTTTTTTATTCGTAGCGCGTAGCAAGGGTAGAAACAAAATTCTTGGAAAATTCGTAGCGTATCGCGTAACCGGTACAACACAACAGTGCGATGATTTAATAACTTCCTAGAAACAACAATGGTTTGTAAAGCTCCATTTCTGAGTCTTTTATTGAAGTATGATTGTCACTATAAAAATTATACCGAGCGCCCTTCTATTATTTTAACAGAAGGAACAAATATCGCTCCTATAAAAAATGCTTCCAATGACTAATGCTTGACAATGAATGTATACTTAATGTTGCAGAGTAACAGTCGTAATTGTCGTTGTATCCGTCAAAGACTCAACACAACTGTCACGCCCTGTAATTTACGTCGCTGCAAAATTACATGCATTGTATTAGTATGTATGACATAAAGCAATAATTTCGCAAGGCTGCAGCTGACAGCCTTAGGCAGTTAGGCTATTTGATTTACGCTTGGTATTTCTGGAAAAGTAATATTATTTGACGTCTAGTTCAAGTGTATACGTATAATAATCGGTTATTGTAGAAATACATGTGATCCTGATAGGTCTAGTTCTATGATGATGATGTTTGATAAAATGTGGGGGATTGCCTTACAACTTATCATTTATATAATAATATATAATATTTTTGGGACATTTTTACACAACACCATCTAGTCCCAAACTAAGCAGAGCTTGTACTATGGGTACTAGACAATGGATATAATACTTATATACTTTTTTTTTGTAAATACATACTTATAATACATAAGAAACACCCAGACAAACACAAATACTCATGTTTTATCCACACAAATATTTGT
The DNA here is from genome assembly GCA_964056405.1 of Acronicta alni. Taxonomy (NCBI): domain Eukaryota; kingdom Metazoa; phylum Arthropoda; class Insecta; order Lepidoptera; family Noctuidae; genus Acronicta; species Acronicta alni. The sequence continues at coordinate 12,436,787 of OZ043918.1, forward strand.
GTCCTGTGGGAATCGAACCCACGACCCCATGATCAGCAGTCCGGCATTCGAACCGCTAGACCACAGAGGTCGTCATGAATATCACAGATTGATATGATATTGTTAGGAAATTGATGATTTTTTCAAGACTACCGCCTATTTTTATAATGTCACTGTTTCGCTGCGTGTATAAAAGAAAGGCACTGACGTCACTTGACAGCGTTAAACCCAGATCCAGCCGTCCCTAGCTGCCCCCCCAGCAACGCCCTAAGCCGAGGTCCGAGTCCCGCAGGGGACACCCTTAGCTGTGTTGCTTAGTTTATAAGTTGCCCCTGGCTGGAGGCATTTGGTGCCTCGCCACCTAGTCCGGTTAAGTTTTTAAAGCTCCCTCGAGCTAAAAACTATGTCCGTCATAAAAAAAAAAAAAAAATCACTTGACAGCATTTTTCCACTAGTCGTTGCGACAGTAACATCGAATCTCTGTCCGATCATTGTGTATCATTATTAGTGTAGGTAGTCCTAATGTAATCCCGACTGATATTTGTCTTACTTTGGCTTTATTTTAAAAAAATTACTCAAAGTCTATATTATAACAAAATATTATTGAATTAGTATTAGGTAAGTATTATTATCAAGAAAAAAGAAACTGTTGCGACATTGAAATAAAACTACTTTTTACGGATTTTATCGCGTATATTGATATTATTAATCCCGACGTTTCGGACCCTTTACAGCGTCCATGGTCACGGGTAGACTGTAAACGTCGGGATTAATAATATCAATATACGCGATAAAATCCGTAAAAAGTAGTTTTATTTAAATGTATATTCGCGTAAATGTCAGAAATCAATATGTTGCGACATTGTTTTTACAGGATCAAAACTATATTCTACCTCACGCAGACCTTTGTGAAGACATCTATGTCATCAACATAAATTTCCAATTGCAATAATTCAACGGATCTTCGTTTTATAAAACGTCTATACTTTATTCATACAAAGAAGAAAACATTCTTAACGAAGGATTTAAGATTTAGAATCAACGGGAATGCACTGGCAGGGAATCTTTTTAAACGACCTTTAATTGCGCATGAGTTGTTCCACACTAATGTCTGACAAAACAAGTACCTATTCTGCAAGTAGTGCGTAGTTTTTGTATTGTACCTATGTGTGGTTATATTTGATAGATCGACATATCTTTTTATTAACCACGGAAGATAATGAAGTGCATTGAAGTGCATGACACCTAATTATATTGCGGAATATATAAGTAGCGGACAAGTAGGTAGATACTTAAGAACCGGTAACGTTGAAAGTGACAGGCATGCATAATAAGGTGATTATGAAGTGGTGTTACATACCTCAGAATAGGTAGATATTAATGCCATATAGGCACTAGGTAGATATTTATAGCGGGTATGTAAGCGTAGTGAACAGAACAACTTTTTTAAAAAAATAGCCCTATGTGCAATATCTTCTTCATCGGAGTACAATAAAATTGGGTCAGGTAAATATTTATACTTCAAAATGGCATTGTATGTAGGTATTGTTGAGCATTTATTCTTGAATGTAACCAAAGTACATACCTACCATAATAGGTAGGTATGTACAGACGCCAGCAGGTCAACCTATCCAAAACTGTAAAATTTTCCCAATTGAATATGAACCTTATTATTTTGTACTAAAGTTGAAAATATTTCAAAGAAATTTGACAGATTTAGGTAGCTTGATGTGCTGGCCTCTGTACTTTGGCACCTTCTCGCCACCTTGGCACCTTGCAAGTATTGCAGATCCAGTTATAGATTACTCCTCAAATATTTTTTAAGCAGTAGGTACAATTATGTTAATATCATTATGCTGATATGGTACCTACAACTCTTTTATAATACATGGAGTAATAGAGACAGCCTATTTTTGAAAAAAAAAATTACCTCTAAGAACTTTCTCGCAACCCGAAACTTTCATTAAAAAAGTATTCCACCGTAGGTACAGACTCCAGCAGGTCAACCTATCCAAAACTGACAAATTTTCCCAATTGAATATGAACCTTATTATTTTGTATTAAAGTTGAAAATCGATCAAAAAAATTTGACAGGTTGTGGTAGCTTGATGTGCTGACCTCTGTACCTATTAAAAACTTAGCGAATACTACTAGAAATCAATGCACAGACGCTCCCAATCGACCCGAAGGAGAAGGCCTTGTATATAAACCGGGAACCATACTGAATGTAAGGATCCTACACCAAGTAGGTATACCAACCATATTGTTTCGGTAAAACTAAAAGTGGAGTAGCTCTTTCTTTACGTATGTACCTCAGTGGTATCGGTTCCTATGAGTTGTGTATGTTGTGTTATTCACTAGATAAATATTAAATGTATAGATTCTTGATATCCATCAAACTAGAATTGTTATTAAAATTCCGTTGCTCAATCCTCATAGCGTTCACTTATTTTTCCTCAATGTATTAACAACATTCAACATTGTAGGTACTTAATTGAAATTTCCACATGTCAAAATCGAAAGGCTGGTTTAAAAAGTTAATTAAAATACGACTGTTCATCATCAGGCGTAATCCACTTCCGATTACAAAATCTGTGCGTTTATCATGCTGGCTCCAATTATTATCCGCGGCTTGGACGGTATCACGTCGATAATAGATCCACGACCTGTCATAAATTTCATTGCAATCGAGGATCCGGCTGATCAATTTGGTTTGGCTGGGCGGGCGGGGGCGGCACTGGGGCGCCTGCGCGGGCCCGGGCGGCGGCGGCGGGCGCGGCCCGGCGGCGGCAGTGCGCGAGTCGTCGCCGCCTGCCGCGCCGCCGCCATGGCCGCGCCGCGCCGCGACCGCTGACCGCAGCGACCGACCGCGCCCGACGCTCGCGAGCGCTCTGCGACGACCTCCGCGCCCACACCTTGCTACGCCGCCGCTAGGTAAAGTATCGCTGTGGTCTCGCGCCGGCCCGCGCCCGCCGTCTCGTAGCCAGCCTCGCCCGTAGTGCTGGGCCGCGCTTTGTTCTGCGGTGTCGGCGCCGGGCTCGGGCGCCGAGTGCGCCTCGCCTCGCGCCCCGCGCGTGTCGTCCGCCCTTTGATCATTTCATGACGAAACGTCGGTAACGCTACTGACGACGAAAACAATTGTAACAAAATACTTGCGGGCCCTATCTCATCTCAGGACGCCGACGTTACGATACCTGCGACTGTCCCGGACTCGGCCTGTCGTATTTCACCCCGGTGTGTACCCATAACCAACGGTCGTGTGTTGCGCAGCTGACTGCTCCGATGTTCTATCGGTTAGTTATATCATTTTTCTTCGCAAATGTTAAAGTAGAGCATTGCTTTATGTTCAATATTATAAGCACAACTGTTTTTCAACTTGCTAGTTATCTTTTAAGTTAGTGCTTAAGTAGTGGACCTTAGATGGGTGTTACATAATGGAATATCGGTCGATCTCAACGAGTGAGCGCGCCACAATCACTACGTTACGGCACAAGAAACTTAACGGAACACTGATTTTCTTCACACTGATTCGCTGCTACTGTTTATACTTACATGTAGTTTTTATTATAATAGGTTTCCATGTTTTATTCATAAATGAAACTAGCTTTGTCCCCGCGGAGTCTAGTTGGAGGATTTTGAATAATAAAAGGGGTTCAGGTTCAAGTAGATATGCCTAATTATCGATTATATCCTACAATGTTAACTTGTTAGTCACAGAGAATAGAGATACAGCTGCTTATTATTCCCAAAGGCAGTCGAAGAGATGCACACAATGGAGACACACAGAGGTCGAGTTAGCGGTAATCAGTGTTAATTGAGTCGTAACGAGTCGCCCGGGGCCGGGTGTAGAGATGTGCGAAAGTGTCCATGGGAAGAGACGCCCCTCTCGTCCGGCGCGTGTCGCTCTGCGGGATCGTTGGCACCCCTCCCAGATGCGAGGTACTTACCACATTTTACTATTGTGTGTGCAATTGTTTCTTTCTTCTCTGTATCATTTACTACAACACTCATACCGCTTAAGTGTTCTCTGTGGTCGGATGTATGAATGTGTATAAGTACCTACATGTAACAAATTAGTTCTTATTGTCAATCACTTGATGTTCGATGTTTATGGGATCACGTACTACTAGAGAGTGGACCTCCTTACCATAAATTAATGCTGGACTGTAAATGGCACAATTGTATTGCTAAGTGAAACTTTATGTAAATTGCTTCAATATTAGGAAGCAATAATGGACGGTAGGGTGTCCTGTCCAGGCTTGCACTTATGTTTATGTGTGCATTAAATGTGCTTTGTTCAATGTCAAGAGTATTTTATTTATAAGACAATGTAAGTATAACTAACAGTAATAGTCCTTTCTTCTTGTTATGTAACACGTACCCTCCGACATTTTATATAAAATTTCAAGTTTTTGAAGCCTTGTAGATTCAGCGTATCGCAATGAAATCTGTGTATGAATGAAGATAATGAATGAATTCCTATTTAACCGAAAAACAATGTTAAGAATCTCGTGTGAATAAGCGTGTACCCACGAAAAGTGAGAGATATATTTTTGTAACGTTCACTTCAATATACATTCGCAGTTATAAAGAAAGTGTTTATTAGGATTATTAACGGTTTCCCTAGTTACACGCCTGATTTACCCGTACGTAAACATTCGGTGAATAAACATCAATTCAACCTAGCGCCAGCAGAGCCCGCATAACCACTGGCAGTGGCCACTCAATAACGCAATGTTTTTTTGCAAATACCAAACATTTTATTATCTGGTTAATAACATACTGTTTTTACGTCTCTCACTAAGATTTCCGGTGATCAGCAACCAGAAGCTGTTTTTATTTCACGCCATTTGGTTTTATGGGTTTTTTTTCAGACTATAAGTCGAGTTGCAGTCGGCAATCTACTCGTATTTAAACAAAAAATAAATAATGAAATGCCGACATAGTCATACCTATAGTATGTATAAGAAACTGACTGACAGACTAATGGAATTATCTAATCATATACTTAGCCCAAATCTAGGATATTTTGAAGTTAAACAGTCCATAAATAACGGTATCAAATAATGGAATCAAATAAGATAGAGAGAGAGAAGAAGAAGAGATCCATAGGGCGTTGGTTCATCCGGCTCGAAGGACCAAAATATGTCGGGGTACTTAGCGAGGTGTCGGTAATGTTTATAAAGAAATAAATATTAATGTTTATCACTATTTATTAGTTCTCTGTAAAGTGTTCTTAAATGTAAAAATGGTACAAAAATGTTAATGGAATGTGAACAACCGTTCACTATCACTGACTACCTTTTTGCAGCACTCGCGATCGTTACAAGGGTGAAGATAATACAGTGAAACAACTCAGTAAGGTGATATTGCTGTATAATGTAAAATTTGATAACTCAACTAAATAACAAACCTCGTTACCCTGGTAACTTAGAAAACGGCTCTCAACTAAAGAGGTCGGTCATCTATCATCAAACAGAATGTATGAATACACCCGGCTAACGCGGTAATCAAAAGTGCACTAAACTCAATTATAAATTAAAGTCATGAAAGTAATAACATCATTTAGGTCAACGCGTCAGGTAAATATTGCAAACTAAGGTGTTCGGTTTTAAAACACCGAACACTGGGCAAAACAAGACCAATAAGGTAGGTATGTTAATACCTACTAGAGGTTAATACTAGGTACTAGACTTTTTGGGGAATATTTAAAGACTCACTTAATGGAATCCCTCCATAATGATATCGTAAATTCCCAGTATGCGTTGTCGTATTGAATTGACACCTTCATTTATCTACCTGTAAGTACCTACATATCTAATCAGGCATATAAATTCTCTTTCACTTTCTATATTCTCTCTACGTAAAGAAAGCATATTGAAGATAAGCAACAAGCTGTATACAAGGCGCAGACGATACGAGAATAAAATATATAGGTACGACAAAACCACATCCTAAATAAAGTAGTTTTAAAAATAACCAAAAAACTAAAACTTCAGTTCTTCCCATACCTACTTATTTTTAAATGACAAACTTGTAAATATGAGAATTATTAGTCTGTAGAAGACAAATATAGGCTGCGGTTGCATTTATCGTGATCTCCACCCTGTATACGTGCATCGTGAATGTACATTACTTCCACAGAAGTAAGAAGGAATGAAAAATATAAATTCACTCAATTATACGTAAATCTCTGCCGGGGCTGTACTAATCAGAGCGGTAATTCCAACAATCACTATAAAGTAGCAGGTTGGGGATTGAACACTTGTATGGATAAGATTAAGTATAATCTCTTGTTACCGAAATCCTTTAATAACTTCACAAAAAAAAAAGTTTTTTCCGCAAAAAATATAAGGAAAAATCGTGCTTTTCGGGGAGGGAAAAGATTCTTTACCGTAAATTACTGCGTTACGGTTCGTGGAAAGTATCTTTAAAAGATTTATTATAATCTTAGTCTAGGGACTAAAGATATTATTATTCTCATACTACAGGACATCATTATTTTGTTCTGGGGCTAATAGGTACTGTTATTATGCTTATTCCTTATCCTTCCAGTACTTACATAGACACACAATGAATGTCAGGCCTTAAAAGCTAGAGTAATAACTGACGCAAATTCTTCATGTCCATATAAGTCGGGTTTTATTTAATATCCACACTGGATCGGTAGTAGATATCACTCTGCCGAACCATATTCGTAATAAGTAGGTACGCGATTATAACAATTGTTTAGATGTCGTGAACTCCGGGTATAAAAACATATTATCTGGGGTTTTAAATTAAAGGTAACTTACCTTTAACCTAAAACTGCAGATAATATACCTTAAGTCATAGGTGCCTACCTATGACTTAAGAGCCCAAAACAAAATCAGCAGAAAAACCAGGCTCGAAAATTTTGTTCCTTCTTAGATTGTTGCCCTGATTTGCCTGATATTCGTTTGATATAAGAAAATACGTCAACTGGTTTATTTACTTCAACTACTAACTAAAGCAACAAACCAAACCACTTTTTTAAATTAAATAGAATCTAATGCCCTCTGAATGCCTAAATACTATAGATAATTAGGTAAGCTTCTAAACAAGGCCATGATTTCTAATACAGTGTCAACTTGAGATGAAGTCATGATAAAATCGTATAAAAATCGACTGCCGTTATTATACACACGGGGTACCTCTCGTGTACAACGTCGACCACTTATCTCACTTATCTTAAGGTGCTTAAGCCTCCGAAAATTCCCTCATGACTCTAAAATTTACGACTTGAGGAGAGATTTAACGGACGCAGCGTTATCTGTTTTATCAGAAGATACTGTGACTCAGTCGGCGTGTGTCGGTTGCTAAACAATAGCGAGTTGTCGAACAGCGTTAGTGGAGCCGCGTCGAGCGGCTGTCAGAGAGCTATATTTATGTCAATCGTTTAACTCGAGCGTGTATAAACAGCCAGTGCACATGTATACAACATGACCGTGGTCCCGTGGATTTGTGGGCACGTGTGTTCAGATCTGATCAATGAGCTCTATCTTGGTGACGCACGATGCGCCACAAATTTATGATCTCAATAATTGTTGGATGAGGTTAGTGATATTTTTTTTGTATATGATTCAATGACACATGAATGGGAATGTTTGTAAAAGATTTTCACAATCAGATAATTGAGTTGGAATATTTTTTTACAAAACTTGTACGGCACTTTTCTTTGGCACCTCCAAATAACTTCTTATTAATGGTTTCAGAGGCCTTCTGAAAAAGATTAAAGAGTTTGAATATGATGTAATTACTGAGTTTATATAAAATAGACATATTACCCTGATATCATTTTTCAGAGAATACAGACACACGAATGAGTTCGTTAGACGAGTTCGTGAATTCACCAGCATGGCTTGTCAAGGTACAATACTTCTTTCATCTTGGCGATATCGCTTAGCTATCGCTATCGCTAACTCCATAATCCATGAGTACCTAGGTGTATGAGATGGGTGCAGAGAATACGGTGAATCAAGAGGACAAAGAAACAAAGCTGGGTAAAGTTAGACATAACTCCTTCGACAAAACAGACAAAGATATGAAATACATTTTATGCATGATCATACTAGTCTCATTGTAAACAGGAAACCTAGTGGTAGGTCTCATCCAAAAATGCGTCCCTAATGAGGATTACTACCAGCCATTAAAACCCCAATATTGTCCATAAGGATAAACAAATATAACGCAAACATTTGTACCCAAAATAAGGATATATATAAACTTAATTCAACTGTCGGTAACTGAACGGAACTGAAGACTAATATACCGAGCGTTGAGTCATTAGTTTTATATCCGACTCTAATGAGGTTACATACAATTTGAACACTTAAGGCACGCAAACATGTCTGTCTAACTTTAGCTGTTTATCATTTTTCCGCGTGTACTAGGTACGAATCTAATTTGGTCACATACCGACATGCTCGACATGTGTAGGTATGTGCCCACTGTTAAATAAACACTGGTTTAATTATAGGAGTGAGGTATGAGCGGTGAAGGAATGCAGAAAAATATGTTGGTAGTCCAATACGTAAGGAACGCGAGGATAGCTGACGACTTTAGGATCCACCTTTTCATAGAGAAGTAGAAATAATTATACATATTACCGAGCTATGTTGCCTGCTGCTTCACCCGCGACCTACAGATTGTGTGAAAAATCCTCCAAGCCTAATCCTCTTTAGACATAGTTTGATAACTATACTCTTTCGTCCAAAATGTTAGCAATGTATACATCACCATCTTCACAATATGCACTGTAGTTAGTGACACATAGAAATTATGTAATACTGAAATATAAATTCGCTAACCCCGATGTAAAATTATGAACACCCTTTAGTTTGGCTCTTCATTTTACTCGAACTAATGACTAATGATGACGTAAATTCAACTTGCAACTGCTTACTTTGAAATTATATACGAGTAACTCCAAGGCTCCGGTTAATTGCTTATAATTCCACTAGTAGCTAGGTATCATCATGATTAGCATGACAGTGTTGTAGTTACCTGGTTATACATTTGTAGCTATGCTTAGTGCCTCCACCAACGAGCGCACGTGCATAATTAAATGCAAGTGATCGATGCATTTATACATTTTAACGGGCTGATCTCATCAATCGAACGGTCGGACTCTGCCGGACAGCGTCGTGCCCACGACCGCACGGAGAAAGCTAGTTTCATTTGGCTATGAATTTTGTTTGTCCTGGCTGTATGATGTCGCTTGTCGGTCAGCGTGTATCTAACGTGTAGTGGTGGCCGTCGTGTTGGTCAGGTGTCGGGGGCGCAGCGCGGGCGCGAGCGGCATGCGGCCCCGACGGCAGACGCCCATGGAGGTCGGCTAGCGGCGCGCGCGCAGCCCCCGCGCCCGCTCCCCCCGCCCCGCCCCGCCGAAGCCATGGAACTCGCTGACGACGTGCCTCGACACCGACCCCTCGCCTTCGATAAGGTCAGTATACCAATTTTATGTATTTAAATGTTATCGTTTCAATGTTTCAATATCTATTTGTTTACCCCACTCAATATTTCTTTCACTAAATAACTTCACACTTACATTCAATAAACAATCTTCACGTTCACGAAATAAATACCGAAATAACGGCAGTTACATATTATGTTGGTACGAAGTGTTATGCACGTGTAGCGTAGGCAGCGTATTTAGCGTAGCATTTGCCTTATTTTATCACAACTGTCACCGGGCAGTGTATTTCGCTTTCCATATTCTGTACGACCCCCAGAGAGAAATAAGCTGCGAGAAATATGCTTTTCAGTTGGTCCCCGTCGAACTAGTTACGGCTTTTCAGCTACAGTTTAGTTAATAAGCGTTTAAAAGGCATGTTTTATATATCACTTTGAAGGGTAGTGAATTAGGTAGAGGTACCTACTGTTTACAGGTAAAGCTCAAAAATGCGATACTTATACGCCACAGGGCATAGTGCTGGTATGAAAATCGATGGTTTTGCTTGTCACGACTCTGCCGTAGCTTGGCTTGGTGGGCGCTCACAACCACACGACACGATACAGTTTATGAGATAGTAGAGGGGAGAGGAGTACTGAATTAACAAATTTTACGAATCACAGTCCTATTGAGGAAAAGAAAACTGACTTCAGGCATTTTGTGGAGTATCTTCTCTTCAGAACCGATGCTCAGACACAAGATTGCGTAACATACACACAAAAAAAAAATACTGTCGGTGAGAAACAGGGCATCTCAATATTGACTGTATTAAGGAAACAAAAATACAATTAGATCAACACGGCAAAATCATCAAAGTCCGGACGTGAAATATTTATAAACATTCGTGTGCTTTTAGCACTTTTGGCAATACACAGAGGATCGTTTGATATCTGTTTCGCCACTCATAGTAGATCACGGAGAGATCACTCTATATATATTACAAATTGGTCTAGGTTACCGAAACTGAATTAAGAAAGTTTCTTGTTTAGAGAAAAAACATGACATGACTAGTTTTATTCTGTCTTTTTTTAAATCACTGGTCTCACAAACTAGTCTCGTGTGTTTACACACAAATTCTAAATGTACAACACCCAAAGTCGACATATCTACCTGGGAGGCTAAAATGTATGGTCTGTTATGGGTACGGAATGTACGGTCCGTTGTGTAGCCATAAATCATATTGTGACACACCAAAAGTGCCGATCATAGCCTAGTCTTGTTTCTTGCGGTAATCGAACCTATGGCGACCCGTAGTGCAGGTGCCAATCGGTCTGCCACTCCACCAATCGAGTCGATCGAGTATTGTGCCATATTTTGTTCTTCTACAGAACTGTCACTATCAGAATTTTGCTGGATCGAGTGACCATCTTTTTCGTCGTCGGATAGGTTTTAGCAAAATATTTTAAAATCAGTACCTACCCAAGATTTAGGAATAAATCATAGGTTCTTCGGTGTTCTAACACTGCATATCCGTAGCAACATGCTGAGCTTTGACTTCTCTTTTAATTAAACATAGGGGTTATAAACTAATTGAATCGTATTTGTTAGTATTATTGTTTATGTTTACTTTTTTTCTTTTTTTTTGTGTTTTTGCTATCATAGTGTCTAAACTGACATATTAGCCTTTGGCTCACTAATAATTGTCGTGCGTCGTATTGAGCGAAAATAAATATATTTTCTTCTTTCAGTTTATCCTTCGGATATTCGGTAGCGCATTGGATTACAAAGGTCTGATGATATTCGCTTCTCACAAAATACTGATATTCGTAGGCATCTAATTAAACTATAGCCAATGCCAACAATGTTGGGAAAAGGCTATCGTGATTACGTTCTTTAAAACATACCAGAAAAACACCTTTTTCCTCCAAATAATAATCCAAACTGAACAAACATGACTTCGAACAATGTTATTTTTTTATGTTATAGACTGAATTAAAAGCAACTACGTCTGTAGCCTTTGTAAGCCTTTGTAATAGGACCCCATACACACTATTAGTGTTGGTGGCGCGGTACGCCTCTAACAATAGAGGGTTAAATAATAAACGAGGTTTGATTCCAAGAATGTTATCGTCCCTAGTATGGTTTCGTCGAAAATCGTCTATCAAGAGTACCTATTCGAACACTGAACACTTTCGTGACGCAACTTATAAGCTTTTTGTGTTCTAAATTTAAGCTTCCATTACAAGTTTGTTTTGCTTCTTTTATCCTCGTCGTCATCAAACCATATACTGGGCCACTGCTGGGCACGGGACTCCTCTCAGAATGAGAGGGATTAGTATATAGTCCACCACGCTGGCCTAATGCGCGTGGGCAGACCTCACACACCGTCGAGAAAATCTCTAAGGCATGCAGGTTTCTTCGGGTTTAAGCGAGTGATAAATTAATTATTAATAAGCACATGATTTCGAAATATCAGAGATGCGTGCCTTGGATTGGAACTAGAAACCTTTGACTTGACAGTCCAATGGTCTTATCACTAGGCTATCATTGTTTTTTTCCTGATAGTCAACATCAAACATTTGATAATACTTTTATAATGATTTTAATAATTTATAAATTAACACTGGAATATAGTCGCTATCGACTCAATTTCCACGAGGAAAGGAGAAGATTTTAGCATTTTAAATGTGGTATATTCGGTGGTACCATTAATTACACTGTGTTTTTAAAGAAGAACATATTTTTTTACTGTGGTATCGTCGTACTGTGGTATTATCGTTCAAAAACAATGTAAACCCTCGAGTAAAACACGCTGAAGTAAAAACATTTTTTGTGTAGATTTTTCCCCGTTGGTGTTTCGTTCGGGATTTTGTTCTATAGAGTAAAAATATTTTATTAATTGAACAAGACTCAGCAAAAATGCAAAAAGGCTCGGGCCGCCCTCATCCCGCCCGCCCACGCGCCCCTGTGCGCCGCCCTAACCCTTAATGCATTAGCGTAAAAATCGCGCTTCATTTTATGTCCTAAGCTAAATATACTTTTACGCATTTTTAATTTAGTATAGACATGATTAAACCTTAAGTTCTATTAATTACAAGTTCAGCTTTAATTTAGAAACACTATTATCCTTGCAAGTCGAAGGTCTCGAGTGCGAACCCAAGGCACGCACCTCTGACTTTTCAAATTCATGTGCGTATTAATAATTAATTATCACTCGCTTAAACGGTGAAGGAAAACATTGTGAGGAAACCTGCATACCTCAGAGATTTTTCTCGACGGTTTGTGAAGTCTGCCAACCCGCACTTGGCCAGCGTGGTGGACTATAGCCTAATGCCTCTCAATATGAGAGGAGACCCGTGCCCAGCATTGGGACAGTATATGGGTTGATGATGATTATCCTTGCAGTATTTTTATATCTCAAGCAAAAATTCTACTACAGCCTACAAGAGTTTTTCGGTGATAAGACAAAATACAACCAATTACATTGACAATACATGACTTTAGAAATATAAATTAATAAATAATTATAATAATAGTGACATAATAATTGTATAAATACTTAGATAAATACCTAGAGACAGAAACTTTTATAAGAATAAATACTTTCATAATAATAATTGTTATGTAATACTTAATGACATAGAATTATATTTTTTGTTCACGATACCTAATTATTATAACATCTTATTTAAATATGAAAGCAATAAAGATTTGAATTTGAATTATGTATATACTCGTAATTCTCTATTTACCTTCTTATAGGCCATTGTTATTTAAATAGCACCTTATACTTATATAGTATATTGTGATAAAAATAGAAGAGGATTATAAACGGTTTTGTATAAAAGGGATCTTGCCCAGGCATCATAATTCAGGGTTATTTTGAGGGTAGAGAACTTTAGATAATCCGTTAGTATAAGTAGGTTAGGTACATATAACGTAGGTCGTCCAAAACAATCTGTAGGTGTAATGAATCGTACGTAAAACCGTGGCGACGGTGGCCGAGGTGCCGCCGAAGAAGCTTGGGATCGCGAGATGTGACCCCTTCCCCTCCTCCTCTCCCCACCCCGCCGCGGCGCCGGGGAATCGATCGCGCCCGTGACGTCACCCACTTAGCCTTCCAGCTCCCATCTTCGAGGACGAACGACGAACGGACAAAATCAACGTCCACCCCCCGTCATATTGTACTCCATAACAAATATTTTGCCAACTGATTGCCTATGTCCTTTGCTAAGATGATTCTTATCAAACATATTTTCATTACCGAAAAGATTGCGCCAAATTATTATCTCCGTTCCCACAATAGATTGGATCCTCTCTCTATCAATTTGTATGGTAGGCTTTACAATATTATATGACATCACACGATGACACATGTACGACATGCCATGATGACGATGACACTCTACAGAAGGTCTCTGCTACTTACTATAATTGAATACTTACCTTGTTGTAGCAATATCTTTAACTGTTGAAATTTATTCAAATGATCTAGTCACGAATTTAGAGAAACTAGTACTAAAATTATATAGGCGTGTTAGCTACGTTAACATTGTTAAGTACTGACGTCGTTCACAGTTTCCTAATTCCTATCGTATCTCTTGCATCGCAATATAAAATCAATCTCGGTAGGCAATAAGTGTCCTCGATCGTATTAAATTGAGTTAAGCGTGGCTGCATCGGCTTTGTCTCCGGCCTCTTGGGAGACTCGAGGGCCTCTCGGTGCCTCTCAGCTCCTCTCGGCCGACATTCACCGCAGGGTCAGCCACTTGCGATGTGGACAGCCCTCGACACCCCTATAGACCAGCTCAAGTGCACGTTGACCTAAAAGGACGCGACTGACGTCATCAACGAGCGATGCTTTAAATCTTGCTACAGATTTAGTTTAGATGCAAATTTAACTTTTTAAGTGGAGCCTACGATTATCGTAATGTTTCTCCTCAGATAAGTGCTTGCGAATTTATTGGATTCTTACTTAAAGAACAACATGTAGTGCACAGACACATTTCATTTCAGATTACACAGACAGTAATCAGATAAATATTTAGTTTATTATCTCGGTGCTATTAATTGTATTTAAACAGTTTGCGCCGAGCCAGACCCACATTAAGAACATTTGCAGACTGCAATTTTCTATCAAAACTGAAACTAAGTAGGATTGGTTTTAAATGAGGCCAAATTTTTTATAGTAATCATAATGATTAGTATTAGGAATTCGCTATTACTACAAATATCACAACCATCACGAGTTTAATTTAGGTACATTTTGAATTATATTATTTGGCTTTGATTGGTTACTTCTAATACTATAATTCAATTTACAGATGGAAAGTTTGATAAAGGAAGTGCAAGATACAGAAACGGGTGTACCAGTAAGAAGTCAGAAACTTTTTCTCAGCGTTATTCCGTCTGCATTTATGGGTAAGAGTTTTTAAATACTAAATTCATACTTAAGTATAATACCTCTTACCTCTTTACCTCAAAAGTCCTAACGCAGGAGAGAGCAAATAATAAACTCAATAAAAGAAAATTAGGTCTTAGAGCGGTTTCGCACTACGTCCAATCCGAATCTGTGAAAATGCAGACTGAGAGAGATATTGGAGAGAAAGACGGAAATCGCATCTAGTGTGTAAACTACCATACAAATAGTTCTACGACTACTCCGGACCGTATTTTCACAGATTCTGTTCGGATTCGGATCGGACGTAGTGCGAAACCGCTCTTAATCCATCTTCAACGGAATATAAATTCCATAATCACTATTGTAGGTAATCGAAAGTTGAGACGACCAAAAATTTTGTTTTCCGATTTTTTCTGTTTGAATTTTTATTCAAACGTGGCCCTCGTTGATGATTCGGTTATTTTGCCTTCCCAACATTGTTTTTGAATTAAACGGGCGGAAGCCGAAAAAGGGCCGTTGGCCATGGTTTGGGTCAAAGGCGTCTGATTGTAAAATCAATATTGTGCCGAGACTCGAGCTCAGAATATCCACTGCGTCAAAGGGTTATCTACATGGATAGGTATTATATGAACGTTAAGTTAAACAGTTATACGGATAGACTTATCCTAAATATATCCGAACCCGTATATTATTTATTTAAATAGTCATGTGGAATTAATATCTGTCATATTTTGCACTTTATTTTTTTATTACCATTTATTATTATTGCTTTATCTAAACACCCAATAAATACGACCAATCAATCAATAGGAAATGATAAGGTTTCCGATGCTTGATATTCATGGTATTTTGTATATCAAGTCCAGTATAAGTAAAACTGTATTATAATAGGACTTGTTTTATTAATTTAAAATGATTATATCATAGACTATTTAATTGGATTTGACGGCAAATCAAGTACCTACGTTAATTTATCGTTATAAATTCAATTATACTATATTTATTCATCATTTATTTGTAAGTAAAGTATAACAAAATGAAATAAGGTAGGTAGGTACCTATTCTAATAGACAATATATAATAATATAATCCTGCAGTTTATAATAGCCGCAGGGTTTGGCAGTGAACTAAAACTCATCGAGTGGCGATCACAATTGGCCGACTCGAGTCACAGTGATACTATAGCCGCAAAACAAAACAAAAAAAAATGGAAATGTTTGCAGTGCGCAGTCAATCGCGCACTCGTCAACGTTGGTTTTTCAGCCACGTTCCTTACCATTTTTTTAAGTCACCAATATAAAATTCCAGGACTTTTGCATAAACAGTGCTTTTACTTTCATTTCAGGTTATGATCTTGTCGAATGGCTAATGGAACGGTTTAATCTTGATGAAACTAGCAATGGTGAGTGTAGCGTAAGCGGCGCCGGGCCGTGGACATGGTCTCGCCGCCGCAACCCAGTAGACTCTAGCTATAGCGAGAGGCCCAAGTCGTATCCCCAGGTGTTGATATGTAGGTAGATAATCACACTCGTCCGCATGTTTGTGTATTTCTGCTGCCGATGTTCCTAACTGTATACTAATGTGTTCACAGCGATTTCAATGTTGTTCTAGAACCGATACGCAGTACAGTTATGACTTACTACTAAAATATATGATTGTAACTATACTTCTAAAAGTATACATATTGCGGTATATAATATGTACTATAAAGTTTGACGAAGAGATTTAAGGGTTGATTTCAGTATCTTCTCGTCGTATTGAGTACCTAACGGGTCAGTTTTGAGGGCATGTCTTAAAAATACAATGTGCACGTTCCTTTGATCCAAAATTTAGGACACCGTCAGACACTGATTGAAGAATTTCAATATTCAGCCGCTTATTGGCTAATATGTGTTCTGTGATTCACCTACAGCTTTCAAGTACACCGCTTATTTGTGTAAGAATACCAATCGCAGATGTCGGCGGAGGAAGTCTTAGGACGTGCTACCAGTAATTTGTAAAATGCATTTAAAGTTAATGATAAAATAATAATAAAACAAAATCTGATTTTAAATCAGATTTTGTTTAACTGCCAGTGTTCCCGATTTCGGTTCCAGAACGATTCAATGTCTATTTGCTTTAAAGCCGCTCCCTCATTTGTCGGTAAGGAGTTCTTTTCGGTTTTGCTATCGGTACTGATGTCTGATACAAAAAAGTTTTCAGTACCGGGAAAACTAAGCCAAACTATCGATACCGACAAATTAGGGAGCGCCCTTAAACAATTCTCTGTGCTGCATTATACCGAGCCTTCGATGTTTCAATGAATGAAATAATATTTGTCATAACCTACATATTGGTCTTTGAGTAACGTGACCTTCTTTATTTTCCAGTTGAAGCAATAAATTTAGCCAATCAACTCTGCCAATATGGTTACTTCTTTCCTGTCAACGATTTGAAAAATCTTGTGTTAAAAGATGATTCTTCTCTTTATAGATTTCAAGTGAGTATTTATAACCTACTATAACACAATACAGAACAAATAAAATTGTTAATTTGGGCTACACGCGGGTGCATTTCGTACCGGTGAACTTGCGATCAGAAAGAAAAGCTGGCATCATTACTAGCCGACTCGCGATGCTGCGCTGAATGATGCATTCTGGCGGAAATTTTTGGATTATGTGTAGCCCGGAATAATACGGATGAGAAGAATCTATGTCAATTTTTATACTAACTCTACTAAGTATTTATTTAATTATCATCAACCCATATAGTGTCCCTATCCGTGTCCTGCTGTGCACGGGTCTCCTTTCAGAATGAGAGTGATTAGGCTATAGTCCACCACGCTGGCCTAGTGCAGGTTGGCAGACTTCACACACGAGAATCTCTAAGGCATGCAAGTTTCCTTACGATGTTTTCCTTCATCGCTTAAGCTAGAGATAATTAATTATTAATACGCACATGAATTCGAAAAGTCAGAGGTGCGTGCCTTCGATTTGTAATCATGACCTTTGACACTGCTTTAAAAAAAAATTTAATACTTAAGTTTGTTTGTATTATCTTTCGCAGAGTCCATACTACTGGCCATGGCAGGCGCCGCGCGTGGCCGGAGCGTCGAGCGCTCCGACCCTCGGGCCCGATAACGTGGAGTACGCCATCTACCTGGTGAAGCGAACGCTGCGCAACAAGCAAAGACATGGCCTCGAGGACTACGAGCAGGAGGCCCTCGCCAACCTCAAAAAGAATCTCGCCGCCAAGTGGGACTTCATCACTATGCAAGCAGAGGAACAGGTGAATATGATAAAATACCATGGCCGAGCCAAGACAACTATTTTATTGTGTAAAAATCCTCTCAGCATGACTGGATCACGCTACTACACGGTATGAACAATCGGTAATCTTGGTGGATGACCACACTTTACCCTAAATAAGGAGCATAATATAAAAAATGAGATGAGAGAAATGGGATGGTATGTTATGCTACGAGTTTTAAAGTCCGCATACACATAAAAACTATGTATTTTAAAGCCCAGTTCAAATTCAACAGTGATACAATCAATCTTGAACATCAGCATCTGCTTCAAAATCAGCCTTTTCTCATCTAGCTGTTAGATACATTTCAACAAACTGTTGTTGAAATGTATCTAACAGCTTACTTATGCTAGCTAGCTTATGTTCTAACAGCAAACGTATTTAACAGCTAGAAAATACTGATTTTCTACGGGGTGACTACTGATCTTTTATAAGTATATACATATAAGTATGAGCTTCTCCGTCTGCAGAAATTGATTGATATACCCTCTCCTAACTCTAGGTTCGTTTAGCAAAAGAGAGGAAGAAAGGCGACAAGATAGTGAGCGACAGTCAGGAGCGCGCGTACTGGCGCGTGGCGCGGCCGCCGCCCGGCGTGGCCAGCGCGCTGGAGCATTGCCCCGTGCCAGTGCGCGCGCGCCACCACCGCGTCAAGAAGCGCACCATACACCAGGTCACCCGGGAGGTAAGATTATTATACACCATTTCCTCAATTTGTAGTTTTAATGTGGATATATTCTCTACGATTTGATATCTTTCAGTAGAACTCCTTTGATAAATCTCGTTAGATTTTTTGTAATGTAGTTCTTTAACACTTCTATAGTAGTAGGTACTTAGTTCCTATATTCTCCATATTTAGCTGTGACTAAAAATCTTCTATTTAACTTTCTACTTCTAATTCTTCTAGATTGAGCATCTAAAAGCGAGCCTGGACCGTACGAGAGTGAAGACTTCAATTGCCCTTGAGGCCCTTGTGGCCTATTCGGAGACCTTCGCTCCCTACGATCCCTGGCTCACCCCGCCGCAGCCCTCCAACCCTTGGGTCAGCGACGACACCCTATTCTGGCAAATTAACAGCCCTCTGTGAGTTTAGAACTACTCCTGTACAAAGTAGACACCACCTTACGTCTGCCTGATCTGTTTCGATTTCAGTATCTCACCATCTAAAAGTTCTCCGATTTCTTTATAATCACTGAATGAAGACCAAATTATGAATCCTTCTTTAAAACTTGTTTTCTATATTTCATGCTATATTAACAGTCGTCAGTTCTAGCGACATTGTTACGAACTATAAAAATTATTTTGGGTTAGTGTGGAGGTGCCGAGTGAGAAGCGCGTCCAACGGTGGGCGCTGTCCATAGACGAGCTAGTTTCGGATCCCACGGGACTGCAGGAGTTCACCAGCTTCCTGCGCAAGGAATACTCACACGAGAACATCAGGTTTTGGCTGGCCGTCATGGACTTGCGACGCAGCAGCACTAAGCAGATACCGAAGAAGCTGGAAGATATTTACGAGTATGTGACTAATGTATATTGAATGTTTCCGAATATTACAAATGAAATTTTTGTAGGTAACTTGAGAATAATATTCGCAGTCAGTAAGTGACTTTCTTTATTAAGAATTATAAGACTAAAAGGTGAATTAAAAAAAAATGTTAACATATTGATTTCTGACATTTACGCGAATATTATACATTGAAATAAAACTACTTTTTACGGATTTTATCGCGTATATTGATATTATTAATCCCGACGTTTCGGACCCTTTACAGCGTCCATGGTCACGGGTAGACTGAGGTGGTGGGCGTCTTGATGATATAATTACTGACAGCTACCCTACATTTTTTTTATTGTTACATGATCAATGACATTTATTACTAATTATTAATTAAAACTAGATGGAGCCGGCATTTCCTAGCTGACGACCTCTGAGAAGAAACGCCGAAACAAACTCAGAGAATCATGGTCTCTTTTAAAGTAAAAATATTCAATGATCATGTTTTAGTTGTTAATTATTGGCAATCCGATTCACGCAGAACGAGCTCACAGTATCCTTTGGTCTTGCAGTTGTAGGCCTGGATTTTGGTTTAATAGAATCTATAACAGGATTCCAAGCAGGTGGTAAGACCCAGCCATCTTCTCTATTGAATTTGGATGTTGTGAGGCTATTGAAATTAAAAAACATCCAAATTTCAATAGAGAAGATGGCTGGGTCTTACCACCTGCTTGGAATCCTGTTATAGATTCTATTAAACCAAAATCCAGGCCTACAACTGCAAGACCAAAGGATACTGTGAGCTCGTTCTGCGTGAATCGGATTGCCAATAATAAATGTCATTGATCATGTAACAATAAAAAAAAATGTAGGGTAGCTGTCAGTAATTATATCATCAAGACGCCCACCACCTCAGTCTACCCGTGACCATGGACGCTGTAAAGGGTCCGAAACGTCGGGATTAATAATATCAATATACGCGATAAAATCCGTAAAAAGTAGTTTTATTTCAAAAAATGTTAAATTAGATAGCGCATAGTGAGGGTACTTTTTGGTTTCTAGAAACTACTGAGCTAACTAGCCGACTTGTCTATATTCGCCTGCCTCTGCAGGTATGTTTGTTTGTTCCCTTGCCTAATTTTCTCCTGTTCAATTAATTAGAGAATTTCTGAAGCCGGGTGCGCCGTGTGAGATCAACATCGACGGCGCGACGGCGGAGCGTGTGACGGAGGGATTGCGCAGTGGCTCCCGCTACGCGCTGGATCACGCCGCCGACCACGTATATGGGCTGCTGCTCAAGAAGGACTGCTATCCGCGCTTCATCCGCTCCGACCATTTCCAGCGGCTGCTCACTGAGGGCAGGAACGTGCATCAAAAGAAAGCCAAGTAAGACTTATGAAAATTTTTTTATCTAAGTAGTTAGTATTTATGAACGTGGACTTAAATACTTTGCCAAAATCACCATTTTATTTGTATATTAGCTATTGAAATTTGTTAATGAAATAATAATTCATGCAGAATGAAGGGTTTTTATCCCCTAAACTTAAAATTTCCTCTAAAAGCTATTTACTTTATCTTGAGGTTGAGGCACTTAAAAGCTAAGACTCAGAGAAGGCTCTAAACGTAAACATATGCTTCCATTTATGTCAAAATTCAATACTTGAGATATGAAAACATATACGCTAGAATCTTCAATTCTTGATTACATAATTATTTTGTCGCAGGTTTTTCAACTTCGGTGGTCAGGTCAAGAAAAAGCCGGGCTCGACGAGTGGTGGCGCAGGCGCAGCGTTGTCGCGGCGGCGCGGCTCGGACCGCTCACTGTCGGGCTCCGCGCATGAGCTGGCAGTGTGCGCCGCGCAGCCGCCGCGGCCGCCCGACCATCCCAGTCACAGCCACTCGCAATCCAACCTCTGTGACATCACCACCTTCAGGTATCACCAATCTAACCACTGCTTCAACAAGTAAATAATCTAAAGTAGAACTATGCGTATTATAAGTACTATAGACTCAAAAAAATTCTTCAAAATTATAGAGATCCGCTCGACGAAGACACTGCCGATGTTTTACCGTGGGAGTGCTCATCCCGCGAAGGCGTGTACGGCAGTGCTAGTAGACGGCGGCAGGACTCCGCCGCGGACTCGGGCAGTTCATCGTCAGATGTGAGCTCGGCCGTGTGTGTGAGCGAGCGCACGCGGCGCTTGCCGCAGCAGAGCACGCTAGACGGCGGGCTGCGTGGCGCGCCGCCTCCGCTGCGCCGCCTGTCGGCCGTGGAGCCGCGCCACCTGGCGCCGCTAGCGTCACCGCCGCAGTCACCGCGGCCGCCGCGGCCCGCGCCCGCGCCCGCGCCACTAGCGCACGCGCCGCCGCACCCCACGCCTACTATCAGCGTGAGCTCCGCGCCTGACGACGAGTCCGCTGGCTCCCCGCCCGGCACCTGCTCGCCGGACGAGGCGCGCTCTATCGCGCACTCCGACGAACCATCTTCGGTGTTCGCGTCAGCCGACGCGACGCCCACGGAGCCAATTCGGCCCATGTTCAAGATCGGCGAGGAGCGTCCCGAACCCGTAACCGAAGGGCCCGAACCGTCGACCGATTTAGGTTGTGATAGCTCGCGAGGGGAGGCGCCGCAAAATAGCATGGCAGTTCGATCCGTGCTACAAACTGTCGTGGGAGCTCCGTCGGTGGAATCCTACGATGACTCTTCTACTTCTGGCGCTGTATCGGATTCAAGGGATTCCGACCGGACGAAATCGTCCGAAGAGGACGTCGTATCAGTGCGACGCATATTGTCTCGCGATTCATCAACGATAAAAGAAACCAGTCCGGCCTCAAGTACAGATATCAGTAGCAAAATCGGTGATCTTCCTGGGATTACGACCGAGATTGAGGTTACAAGCTCTACTCCAGTAGTCGAGCTGACGAGTGTGAAGGAGTCAGAGCCGACCGCTCGGGAGTGCGTGGCGCCACCGGTACTCGAGGGACCGGAGCCTTCCTGCTCAGTGACACTGGTGGAAACGGGTTCGGTGCCACCAGAGAGTGCAGTGCTGAGGCCGCCGGTGGCGCCGCTCGCCGTCTGCGAGGACATCGGGGTCGACGACGACAACGTAGACAAAGTGCCTTCGGCGCCACTGCAAAGGGTCTCGGAAGATTCCAGAGCGGCGTCCGACGTGGACGCGACGAAAAATATTGCTCATAAAGACGAACTGACGTCGGTCTCTGAAACTAATGTTGTTAAGCGTGATAATAAAAGCGGCATCGGTGAGCGTAAGCAGCGGAACGACATATGTCCATGGGAGGACGAGTAAGTACTCGTGAGTTTAGTTTGTGCATCGTTTACAGCGGTAGTATAATGTGAATGAAACAGTTAAATGCAGAAAACCCATGTACGTTTTGCTTGTTTTATGCGTCTCATGGACAAAGACTATGTCTTGTGTTTCTTAAAGTTTACTTGTTATGTGGTCTAGTGTATCGAGTGGGGCGCATCTAGACATGCTTAAGCATGAGTAGTTTCTTTTTGCATGACAACTTCTGTAAAATTAGTACTGAAATTACTTGCAGAATCACGCACAATTTAGTAGACATTATGTTACTGTTAAGGCCTTATTTTCATAATGGATAATATTTTAGGAATTAAATATTAAATATAGATTTTTTATTAGAGAAACTTGCAAATATTTTAGCAAAATAAAATTAACGTAATAGTTTGTTTTCGCTTGCGTATAACCTTATTGCCATAACTGCCATACATAAAATCATTGAAGAATATAGGTTTTATTCAAAAGCAAACATACATTTTATAAAGTCAATTAAATATTTTTTTAAAAGGTCTAGAAATGGTTGACAACAACATTGGATGACAGTTTTTAGTCCGCCAAAAATCATATATGCGACGTCATCATTTTTTTTCATTATTGCAATAAGGCCTTATATCTTAAATTGATTTATTCATTTTATGTTTGTTATTTTTAATTTACTTAGAACATTTTTTTGTAAATAGTGAGAAGTATGTAGATTTAAATAGTAATAAAATTAAATATTTTTTTTATATCCACTATCATTTCAGTTTGTATTTTTTTTCTGACTAATTGGCACATATACACCTTCTTAAATTATAATAAAAACGTTCTTATTTTAAATAGACGGACCTACTTTGCTAAGTTTTGGTATAGCTTTAACCTCCTTCTATTTTACATGGCTGTCAATAATTTGTAGCTGCTGTTATGAAAGTCTTCTCATAATATCTAAGAACCCATGAATATCCTTCTATCAAAGATTTTTTAAATTAGTTAAACATATTAAAAAATTAAAGATGTAACTGTAATCAGTACCGGGAACTTAAGTGAACAAAATTAAATTACTAGTAACGATAAATGATATTTTTTTCTGTGAATTCATACATCGTATAATGACACTTTTACAAGTCAATATTTAATTTATATTACCAGAGTAGCTACGTGAATTAAATTAATCCAATTTGTGCTCACTGTTAATTTTCTACAGCTTGATTTTTTTACGTCTACATAATTAATTGTTTTTTTTTACGTCTACCTTTTTTTTTACATTGATTAATCTCCTAATTACACGGCAAATGCAAAATCTATACTTTTAAAATGTTGCAATGTGTATTCAAAATTGCACACTATACCTAAGACTTAAGAGGAATGAGCTTTTTATTGTAGTGTATACATTCAAGTCGACTTCGTTCGAAGGTCTTTTACGAATTTTAATAAGGCCAAATTACTTACCCTGAGAGGAGCTTCTAATATATCGTAGTGGTTTTTAATATTACATTTATTTATTTATACATTTATTGCATCATCTATGTCTTATTGTTTTTATATTAATGGACCACCTATCCGGTAAGGTAAGTTAAGGGTATGACTTCATTCAGTCAATTATAGGGATGCGCCGGCAGCGCGATGGCGTGATGTTCATACCTAATTATAATTTTTAGAACATGTACAGATTAATAAATATTGAAAGTACCTAGAGCCAAAGTAATGACTAATTAATTGATCATTAAAAATATTTTTTGGATATTGTAAGAATTATCATTAGCATTGATCAATTTGTTAATTTTTTACACAACAACAACGACAATAAGAAAAAATTTTGAAGTTCCATAGCTTGAATGTTGGCATTCATTTAATATTCATTTTAACACATATGTTGCCTAACCTCTACTACCAGTAGGTATCTACTGTATGTATGCCTGTCATGGTTGTGGCGAATTTCACGGATCCCATGGTCATGACTATAAGGCAAGTGAAGGCAAGTGCGGTTTTAGTCGGTATGAGTCCGACATACCCTGCCACCTCCCCGGGTGGCGGACTATCCATGAGTATTTTCCGTACTATGAAAAAAAAAGGTATTAATACAATACCTTTCTTTTCTCTTCGACCCACAAGTGCAATAGAATTTCTAGAACATTACCAAAAATAATGTTAGGCTGCCTTAACTGCCTTCAATGATAGGTACCTAACTTCTATTGAAGGCACATCGTGTTAGGAATTAGGATCATATAAGTACTAACAGAACTTTTTCTTTTTCAGGAATTCCTGCGAGAGTGATGCTCCATTTGTTAAAACTTACGCAACGCTCGGTTATTTATAATTTTTGTAGAATATCATCAATATTTTAAAACGTCAGGGTTATAGGAGAAATAATATTTAATTTTTTAACTTAGACCCTATGTTTTAATTATCACAGACAAGTTAGGTCATTATTATGTAATTATATGAATATTTTAAAGTAAATGATCGTTAATTATTAGTAAAGCACATGGGTTTTATTTGACGTCATATTTTGTATTAAGACAACACTTTAACTAGTGATCCAGCGGAGCCTAAATGCATGCTGTGACATATTTTTCTCGTCCAATTAGGTATCTCACCTCCGGCCATAGTTTTGGCACGAGATAACAGACGATTCGTGGCTCGTGTAGGTGAGTAAACGACGAAGTCATTGCGACTCTGTATTCCAGATTAGCGTTTACTGTGGCGCCCTCTAGATCCACATTGTAGGTAGTTTACTGCGGTATTTAGCTCATCACCTTCGTCAGTCATTGTTTTACATCAGCAATACATAAATCATACCGTCTTATAAATCAGTAGGTACACAGACTCATAATAACGCACACGGGCACATAATAACGCATAGTAGCTACTAGGTCACGTTTAAATTTTAAATAAAATACACTTTGTACTTAGGTACTTATTTAATTTTATTGTCTCCAAACAACAGAGATAGAAACTCAACACAGACTTGAACGAATCAAGCTCAAACATAAAATACGTCATCATCCATCCTATTCGACATAATAATTTAAAATGTCATATTATATCCTAAAAAGGTGTATATTCGTCACATTAAGGTTTAGGGAGTCCTTAACCTAAAGGCCCGTTTACACATTACGTTAAGCAGTGTCAAAGCCCGCGTAAGCCGCGTTTGGCTGCCTGGATTAAAGAGACGTCGACCCAGAGCGGTATATTTACTTCTAGCACAGATCTTTCCAATAACGTACGTAGTTATTAACGTCGCGTTACTCAAACTACTCGGTCGATGTTCACTAATTGCTGTATAAAATATCAAGCGGCATTCGACGATAAATGAAACTCTAACAAACATAAAACTGTATGACGTAAATAAACGGGCCTTATTCAACTTAATTCTAGTTACTCATATAACGTCATGATCAATTGAAAACTTCGCGGCAAACACCATCAACGCCCATTTGATAGCCAGGAGGACAGTTAGAGGGGACTGTGATGACATTTCTCATGGAGATTGAGACTTCCTCGGGCGCTGCGTCCAGAGTGTTGGTGTCACCACCCGAGGTCTTATCCTGTGTTGACTTAGCAGCTTCGGCCGCAGCGGCTGCAGCGGCTGCCTTCGCGTCTTCCACTTCTTCGGGGAATACAATGCGGTCTGAGTCAGCCATTCTGTAATGAGGAGAATCTCATTACATTACACAAGTTAGAAAGTGATTACTCGACATAATAATTTATAATGTTTATATCCTAAAAGGTGTATATTAGTCACATTAAGGCAATAATCACATTTATCTATATATATAAAAATGAATCTCCATTTCCCTTGGTCATCGCATCACGCGTGAACGGATGGAACAATTCCGCTAATTATTTGTTTGTTGTGTTAATAATTGTCAGGAAAAGGTTCTTATGAAAGAAAAAATTAAAAACATTGTACAGGAAATTAGAAAATATAAAAAAACTTAAGAACTAGGAGATAGGTACTTTCAGGTAAATTCCACGCAGACGAAGTCGCGGGCAGAAGATAGTTATTCATAAATATAAATAAATACTTTTTCTTAATAAGTAGTTTTGTCTCTGGGTTGTTCCAAAAAGGTAGAGATACCAAACTAAACTGTATCTCTATAACCAACTGAAACTTAAAAGCATTGCTTTATCATAATGGAATTTTATTTATCGATCTGATGCACCGTGACGTGATGCGCTGATTACCCACTACTTGATAATTTATTATCTTTTGTTTTTGTATACCAAGCAGTTTGCTTATTTAATTAGCATCTATACATAAAAATGGTGGTCATACGAGATTCGCAACATACATTTGCACTCAAAATAATAATTCAAACAGTGTGTGGTAGAAATGATAATCTAAATGGCAAAAAGATATTCGGAGAAACAAAGGCCAACAACAATGACTTATCTTTGTCTACACGCTCATATACTTATATTAAAGAATCAATGAGTATCTTGCAAACGTTTATTTATTGCTACAATAATAATAATTTCTTATATAGGTATTATAAGTATGTATTTACAAAAAAAAGTATTTAAGTATTATATCCATTGTCCCATAGTTCAAGCTCTGCTTAGTTTAGGACTAGATGGTGCTGTGTAAAATTTACCAAGAATATAACTAACGTTAAAAACCACGTTCTGGAAATACTATCTCTATTTGCACATTCAAACAAATTAGTATTTACCTGTTAACCCATTACCTTATTATTTTAACTAGCAACCTGCTCTGGCTTTGCATAGGAGCAATGTACAGACGCCAGCAGGTCAAGCTATCCAAAACTGAAAAATTTTCCCAATTGTACACTGAACCTTGTTGTATTACAGTTAATCTTTCAAAGAAATTTGACAGATTGGGGTAGCTTGATGTGCTAGCCTCTGTAAAAACACGCATCTATTATACATATTACCTTTCCTGAAGGAATTATCTAAATGATAGTGAAAACCGACAGACAGTTTAGATAGAACCCAAATTCATTTTAACTTGCAGCAAGCAGGCAGTAGAGAATTAGTAAGTAACAACTACACAATTTCTTTGAATATGTCGCGGGATGTTCTTAAATTAATATCTAGCATTCATATTTTGGATGCCAAAGAAACCCAGGTCAACAAAAAACGTGTTGTCACGAGTTAATGGAATAAGAAGGTCACTCTGGCCTTGAAGGAGAGCAAATACCTTACACGTATACAATATACATATACCTTACTACAATCGTATCTGTAATACATAATAGTATTTGTAGCAACAAGTCAATATACAATATCCTGAAATTTTCCTTCTATGTGCATACGTAAATAACACCTTTGCGCATTTTATTTTTTTCTACACTGCATCTAACTCCGGGTTTGATAAAAACCATCGATATCGATAAATAGAAACGGTGGTGTTCTATCCATTGATTATTTTGATAAATTCCTAGGTACTCACTCACTGTGGAATTTTTATACCTGAAAGCTCAAAGTCAGACTGAAGAGCTTGACATTTACACAAATTAGAACGATTATGACTTATGATTAACAATCACATTTCTATGTATCGTATTGATTTAGAATCGAAATATCTTGCAGTATTACTCACATTGTATTTGGGATAGAAGGGAATATTCTATTGGTTCACACACGCGCTCGCGTCTCGATTCCAAGTGGAACTGATGCGACCAGCCGGCCGGCAAGCTGTTTTATACGAACTTATTCCGTATGGCTTTATCAAACTTGCACACCTTATGACGCCGCGCACCAACATGATTCACTGATTATAGTCCCCTCGGAAAATATGTCTGATCCTTAGAAATGGTCCGTTATCAATATATTTTTCCAGCAGTTCTATCGATGACGACATCTTATCAATACATATCTTTGTACTCAAAACACTCCTAAATTGCATATTATTTGCTTGTTTCCGTGAGTAATTTATACAATGGCAGTAAATTTGCTATCGATAGTATGTACCTATCATGATAGTAAAGATTCCTTCCTTCCTTGATAAATTTTGTTGATGATTTTGAAATGTCTAGAGTGATAATCATCTAGTATAACTGAGAACCCCGTCAATTAAGTTAACTTTCAAACAAAAAAACCGTATTTATAAAGTTCGTTCAGCTAGTAAAATATATGATAGAAGGTCATGTAACTTGGGATGGCCTGCTGCTGGGGAGGTGGCGGTGTTCCGGACTCATACCGACTAAAATCGATTAGCAAATGATAAATGAGAGTTTGCTTGAGCTCTCTGGTTTAAGATTTTCCCGTACCGCCCAAGATTACGAACTTTGTCCATGGGACAAATATATGCAATTATTATGTAGATATGCTATAATTATACAAATTATTATTTAAGTTTAAATTTGCACTTTACTTTTTATTTACAGATTTAGTTGAATGTTAAAACATTCCTCTAACAGCCTATTTTACCACATAAACGTTTTGACTTTGATAGCCGAAGTTGAATAGGATCTAAATATTGTTATTTCTGCCAGCATTCTGGTCACACTTTCAGGTGATAAGATAGCAGGATGCACAGTAGCATTTGAGTCATGTTTCGTATATTTTAATTACCTTATTGTTGTTTGCTGCAACCAGTCACTTGCATAATAAAATGCATGTTTTCAACGATAAGTTTATTTATTCAAAAGACGATTAATATTATGAAAAAAGAAATCTAGTCTATTTATCTAACTAAACGAAAAATCCTTAAGTTTCAGGCAGAATTTTAAACAGTCAGTTGCCTAAATCATACTAGTTCTTGGATTTGGGGTCTTGTAGTCAAATTCATTCTTGCAGACTGATAGATTTCAACCACCCCGTTGGTCCAGCTCGCTCCAGTAGTGGTGTGTTTTAACGGGGCAAATAGCACAGATTGAGTAACATACTCCTCGGTAGGAATAGGAATATTATTTTAAATACTTAAAATATGAACTGAAAATAAGTTTGATGTGTGCTGCAAACCCCATCCGTGGCAAATCCAATACCATTCATTGTTTAGTTTTGAGGAGGTGCGTCAATCGTCTCCGGTGCTCGGTTTTCAACACTTGGGTATCCGGAACCCCTGTTCCCTGCCGCCGCTTTGGGTTTATCAGCCATGACATGACGCTACAATAGAAACTGAATATTATTCTCATAACCTTTCAAACATATTTTCTATATTACATGGGATGGGCGAACTGAGTACCTGGTCTGCGTGATTCTATCTCTGCCTAACCCTGTGGGGAATACAGGTCTGATATTATTAAATGGATGAACAGCACACGACTGAAATATATCCTGCAGTTTGTGAAGAAATAAAAACGATCTGGGCTCATCCCTCAATAGAAATAATTTTCATACTAATGAATAGACATTTTTAACCTAAGAAATTTTTTTTAATTATTATTTTTTATGTATGACCATAACTTTTACAGAGTAGTCCGGTTTTGATAATTCTTGGAATTGGAAAAGGTATAAGTTGGTCCCATATAAATTTGGAAAAAATATCCAACCCTAAGAGTAGAAAAACAGGGGATGATTGATTGTTCGCTCACTGATTTTAATGTATGACCACGCATTACTTTTTACAGAATAGTCCGATTTTTTAAAGTTAGTTTCGTTCGGCTTTTTTGATGAAAATCTGTAATTAAACATTTAAAGGTCAGCTCTCAACTATTCCGACTACACATTACACGAAATAGTCGACTACTGTGTGATATAATAAACTAATATGTGATATACTAATTCTAGCTATGACTTACTTATATTATTATGTATATATGTATATTACATTACATTACTAGATTTTGCCCGCGATTTCGTCGATTTCGTAAAATTAAGATTACTTTTAAGGGATTAATGTACTTCTTATGTACTCCTTATGTACTCCTTATGTACTCCTTATGTACTCCTTATGTACTCCTTATGTACTCCTTATGTACTCCTTATGTACTCCTTATGTACTCCTTATGTACTCCTTATGTACTCCTTATGTACTCCTTATGTACTCCTTATGTACTCCTTATGTACTCCTTATGTACTCCTTATGTACTCCTTATGTACTCCTTATGTACTCCTTATGTACTCCTTATGTACTCCTTATGTACTCCTTATGTACTCCTTATGTACTCCTTATGTACTCCTTATGTACTCCTTATGTACTCCTTATGTACTCCTTATGTACTCCTTATGTACTCCTTATGTACTCCTTATGTACTCCTTATGTACTCCTTATGTACTCCTTATGTACTCCTTATGTACTCCTTATGTACTCCGTATGTACTCCTTATGTTGTCCTTATGTACTGAACTGTACTATTTATGTTCTACTTATGTACTCCTTATGTACTCCGCATGTACTCCTTGTATACTCCTTATGTACTGATCTGTACTACTTATGTACTACGTTTGTACTGCTTATGGACTCCTCGTGTACTCCTTAAATACCACAGAATTAAACATAACCAAAGGAGATCTATTTGAAATTATTGTAATTAAAATGATACAAAACTTGTACATGAAGGGGCTCGTGGCTAAGTAATAACTCAGCTTATCATCCGATCTGCAAGGTTAAGCTGCGCGAGTCGTGGCCAGTCTATAGATGGGTAACCATGCTTAGCATATTGAGACGCCTCCGTGCGTCATAGATCACGAACATTAGTAGTAATCAGAAGCCCAAAAAGCAACCGCAGGACATCGATGTTACCAGAAATTTAAATTTAGCTGCCCGACTGGGAAAGTACATTCACCTTGCAGAAAATTGAAGTGAAATAACACAGCTTTGAGCTATGGTCTGTTCCTTACGGTGGGCAAGGTTGCCAGTGCTCCGCGAGGAAACGTTGTGTTGGCAGTCGGTGGACTTTGACCCTTATACTGCCAACCCAACTATTCTTCTTTCGTTTTACAGGATCAGCAACGCGCAAGTGATACCCCTGGTGTTACAAGCGTCTATAGACTACGGTAACCGCTTACTAATTGGGTCGTATGCTTGTTTACCACTGAAACAGAATTACGGAGGTAATTACATTATTACGGAGGTATGGCAGTCACTTGGTGTAAAATACAGATATTCAACTGGATCTGGTTAGACTGGAAGCCAACCCCAACATAGTTGGGAAAAGGCTCGGAGTAAGTAACAAATTGGACATGCTTTTCTACTAACAACATAGATAAAGGTGAACTATAAAAGTTTCATCTAGAAAGTTTGTTATAGAAAGTTAGGTACTGTAGAAAGTGACCAAGGTTTGCTAACTTAGATGATAATGCACAGAGCAGGTTTATTGTTGTTTCATTTAGCAATACGGGCTTGTTATTAAATTGATATAAATAGTATACAGTCCTTATACGTCTTGACAGTCATGATTGAATGATTTCAATCCATTAAAGAATAGAGAGCGGTTACATTATATTATCTTTAAATTGTTTGCAGGAAAATGAAAGAGTCTCGACGACTAACAGCACCCTGAGCAGTCATTCTAGCAGCTGTCTGGGTAATCTATATACTATGCCAAAGCATGAAAATAATGGAAGCTCTATAAAGAAAAGAAATATTCAGTATTAGTATCTATTAGTCCAGTATTAGTCCTGCAGTGCAGTATTAATTAATATTATCCAGTATTAATATTTTGCCTATCTTCGAACAACGAATTCTCTATAAAATATTTGTTACATAAAATATCTGTACCAAAACTGCGTATTAAATTAGGATACCTTATCGCAGACGACACAGTTTCGGCAAATACGCCAATAACTATTGATATTTCGATAAAAATTCATGGAATTACAACTACTTAATTCCTGTGTTTACTTTTTAACTTGCTTGTACAATGATAAGTTTTGCGATGTATTTTTAAGGACGAGGTTACATACGAGTTGTTTTTTACTGATTCGAGCGAGCTTTAACGTCAAACAGATGTGGTTTTCCTTTAAATTGTACATACGTATTATTTTATTTGTAGTACTAGCTTAAAGCAGCTTCGCACATAGAGGTAGAAACTAAATTAGGCTTGATCAGAAACTGAATCTGAAGTGCAGAACCGAAAAGAAAACAGATTTGATCTTTCTATGGGAACTC
The DNA here is from genome assembly GCA_964056405.1 of Acronicta alni. Lineage (NCBI taxonomy): Eukaryota > Metazoa > Arthropoda > Insecta > Lepidoptera > Noctuidae > Acronicta > Acronicta alni. Next base: position 12,469,681 of record OZ043918.1, read on the forward strand.
TAACATCAGAGAGGTCAATCTCTATCTCAAGATTACACCTGAAACCTACCTACCTTAATTGAAACCCTTTTCCCCAATTGTTATATGCAATGTAAATGTATTTTTATATTATACTAGCTGACCCCGCAAACGTTGTTTTGCCATAAAAAAACACCTCCAGGGGCACCCTTATCACTTAAAAATAGATAGTAGACGATTCTCAGACCTACTGAATACGCATATAAAATTTGGTAAAAATCGGTCAAGCCGTTTCGGAGGAGTACGGTAACTAACATTGTGACATGGAAATTTTATATATTAGATTTATGTAAGTTTAGGCATTTTAGTTTAGTCACAATAGAAATACAATGTACAATAAATTGTATTTACAGTAAACGCACAACATTTTTTAAATGCTTGTAAAAGACATTTGAACTTTACTTTGAAATAATCACTTCTCACTTACTCTTTAAGTGGATAAACCTTGATCGTCTGTGCATCAGCCGAAGAGCTTATTTCAGTCAATATTTATTATTATTAAAAGTATGATTAAAAGTTATCCAGCAGAGAATGCCTAAGACATAAAACCGCCTTTGCATAGTATTTTATTTAGTTTTCTAAAGTTAACTTTAGAAAACTTACAGATATATAAAATAAAATAAAAGAAATAGTAAAATATTTTCGGTCATGTCACATTTTAAAATTATCAAGTAACAATGTCAGGTTGACATAGGCAAACCAAAGAAAGACCATACAAATATTATAAATGAGCGAAAAGCACGTGTGAGTAGCAAATGTATAATTAATAGATAATATCTTCTATTTAAATAAAAATCATCACTTGAGAGCATCTCAACCGATTTTGCTGTTTTTTTTTTGGATGTTCTTATTTGTCAGGACAAAATTTGTATGAAAAAAATGACGCCATGTACAAACAGCTAGTTAAGTATTATATCTAAATAAATATAATGTCACAAATGGTTCCGGAATGACGTACCTGGGATTCCACTGCGCTATATTATACGATCATGCTAATTTATCTCATTGGTTTTAAAAGCAATTCTTTAGAAATAGTACTTCTTAGAACAATAGGCTGTTATTTTTTTATTTAATGTATTTTCTAACGTATTCTTTACAGTGAATAATTCAAAATACCCTGCACTTACGTCACTCGTACTTGTAAAACTAACTTTAACCCGAACCCGAGACACTATCGATCACTATCAGTATCATAAGGAAGGTAAGGTGTTTCAAAAAATACCATCACGCCTATTTTCCCCAAACGGTTGGGCAGAGATAGGTACACCCACAATTCACCGGGTGTTTAGATCCCATGCAATAAGGAACGCGCCTATTGCCAACTTATATAATAATTTATCAAAAGGGTAAGGGGCTCGTGGCTAAGTTATAACTACGCTGATCCACCGATCTGCAAGGTTTTACTACACTAGCCGCGATCAGTCTGTGCGATACCAATACGTGCCTCGGAGAACACGTAAAGCCGTGCGTCGTGGTTGCCATATCATAACAATATCTATGAGAGTCGTTAGTAGTCAGAAGCCCAAAAAGCCTGACAACCAGTCTATTATCAGGATATCGGTATTACCCATATATTGGGTGGGGTGGCAGTCACTTTGTATAAAATACTTATCCCAACACAGGGATAAGGGTCGAAGGATGATTAAGTATAATTTATCAAAAGGAAGGTTGGCATAACATATCAAGCGATTACCGTCTGTAACTAATTGCTTCCTTGTCGTTTTGTAAATAAGGATAAATAAATAAAATCACATATTTCTGTGAATTCATTTATTGTCTCTACGTTTTTATATTTTATACTTCAAGCAGAAAGGATGCAACATGGATATACGTATAGCATATACGTATGCTGTTTGTCCAATGTCGATAACAATAGATAACAGATAATCTCCAAAACTGTCGTTGATTTCTTGCCGATGTTCAATAAATTTATGATTACTTATGAATAAATAACTCAACAATAATTTAGGTGCGAGGAAGTAGAATCAATCTTGATGACTTATGCGTAGGTAGATACATTAAACTCTTCAAACTTCAATGTCAAGTGAAAATCTTATTCAAGATACACTACCAGTTTGTACTTTTTCAATGTCAGTTTCACAATTTAGACACCTTCCAAAACACCTGTCTTTCTCCGCCTCCTAAAGTTTTCTCGAAAGAAGAAGCAGCACAATTTCATATTTTTTATACTAGGTACTAATGCAAACAAGCATACGGCCCACCTAATGGTAAACGGTTACCGTAACCTATAGACGCTTGCAATACCAGAAGTATCAATTGCACGTTGCCGACCCAGTAAAACAAAAGAAGAATAGTTGGGTTGGCAGTATACCTAAGAGTCAAAGTCCCCCCACTGCCAATACAACGTTTCCTCGTGTAGCAGTGGCATTGGGTAGGTCGAATATCGTCAATAGACAGTGTACTTTAAAATGCTTTAAATGTGCTTTTCGGCGCTCTGAAACTGACGCAGTCGTGAGAGTGGGTGCAGTCTATCTGAGGGTAGACGACTGGGTATATCGTATACTTACACACTGCTATCTAAAGCAAAAATAGGTGACATGGGATGCGCAAGAACGGATCCTGTAAGACAAGCTTATAAATTGAATACTTTTAGAATAAATTGTTTAGCAATTATTGTATAAATTTAGAGGACAAATAATATAGTAAGCAGTAACTGTAGCCTATGGTCGTTAACAAATCACCTAGGGGCAGGGACATTACAGCATTACTCACGTGTTGTCATCTTAAGACGTCAGTTGTTAAGAAAACAAATAGCGCAACTTAGCTTAGTGGCGTAGCGTGGGTGTCAGCGACCCGTGGCAGAAGGCCTCTTACTTAGGTATTTCAATTTAAAAGACTATTATAGTATACATAAATGAAATGGTTCAAATATTTAAAAGATATAAATTATGCCGCCCCTGCCGCCCCTGCCGCCCCCACAATGCTACGCCACTGCACTAGCTTTAGACATATAAACATATAATATATTTTTAAACTGTATAATATCAGCGGCCCACCCCAAATACTGATATTCAGCCGCATCTGGTTAGACTGAAAGCCGACCCTAATATAGTTGGAAAAAGGCTCGGAAGATGAAGACGATGATGACGTGAATACATCTTCATGAATTGATTTTTGTTAGGTTAGAAAAGGATAGTGTGAACTGATAGTTCATGACCTGAATGATTTTTAAACGTTGATAGGAGGAAGATCTATCAAAATAAGGTTCGGAAAGAAAAGTATGTATGATTATGTTCCTTCAAAAATGTTTTACTTTATAGGTTCCAGCTGCTTTTATTCGAAATTATAGAGATTTTACTCCAAGCTTGAATCGGTTACAACTCTAAAACGGATACAAAAAATATTGTGAAATTATTAAAATAGTATTACCCATTTAAACCGGTGTTCAATTTACTAGGTCAGCCTGCAGACTGGTATTATTATCATCAAGCCATATACTGTCCCACTGATTGGCATGGGTCTCCTCTCAGATTGAGAGGGATCAGGCTACAGGCCACTACGCTGGCTTAGTGCGGGTTTGAAAACTACACACGCCGCCGCGCCTTCTCTAAATCGAAATCTATAAGGCATGCAAGTTTCCTCACGATGTTTTCCTTCATATCATAATTATGAGATGTGGGTTCAATCTAAGTCGAGACAAAAAGCGTCATCTAATATTATTATACTTTATTTTCAGATAACAGATAAAATTACTAGCACCATAAGAACAATTTTGAATAAAATTACGAACGTAATAATTTAAAATAATATAGGTACGTTAAGTAATGAAAATTATGTCATTTTTTTTACTATTATCGTTCAATGGAATAACAATTGAAAAACTCAAATTGATGTCGGATTCGGCATCCACGTAGCAGAACAAACTCCGTTGACGGGTTTTTCACCCCCCGGGCAGTACTCCGGGACGACATAACGACCCTCATCGGGCTTCCCAGCTGCTGCTGGCTCATCTGCTGGCTGGTCGGCGGGGTGAGCAGTCACAAAACACTGAAAAATAAATGTTATGGTCAACAAAATATCATAAAGAATGATTAAAAGGGTCAAAAATCTCGAGTTCGAATCCAAGGCACGTATCTCTGACTTTTCGAATTCATGTATCAATAATTAATTATCACTCGCTTAAACGGTGAAGGAAAATATCGTGAGAGAAACCTGCATACCTTAGAGATATTTCTCGACGGTTTGTGAAGTCTGCCAACCCGCACTAGGCCAGCGTGGTGGACTATAGCCTAATCCCTCTCAATCTGAGAGGAGACCCGCGTCCAGCAGTGGGACTGTTTATGAGTTGATGATGATGATGATACTAAACCGGAAGATCTAGGTTCGAAATCTGTCTGAGATATATGTAATATTCCTTATACCAGTCTTACAAAGTTTATATCTATTTAGAAGATCCTTAGCATGCGGAAATATGCACAATAATTCCAATGAAACAATGTCATAATTGATTTCTGACATTTACGCGAATATGTATACATTGAAATAAAACTACTTTTTACGGATTTTATCGCGTATATTGATATTATTAATCCCGACGTTTCGGACCCTTTACAGCGTCCATGGTCACGGGTAGACTACTACGGGTAGACTAGTCTACCCGTGACCATGGACGCTATAAAGGGAATCCGTAAAAAGTAGTTTTATTCTCATCAGAATCCTAGGAAAAAAAATCTCGCGTATGTATAATTTTATTATTATAACCCGCGTTTGGAAGCAAAATAATTTAGAACCATAGGCAAATAAAATAATAAGTAATTAATATTATTGTCAAATAGAAAGAAATAAAAATAAAATAATAAGTTTAGAAATTGTAAATGTCGTCCAATAAATCAGAAATGTTACTGCCTTTCAAAATATATTAAAATCCAATAATTGTCGTCAACCGCACGATCTCGCCCTTTACAACATACCTATGTAAACATTTATTTATTTATTTTTAACATAGTCATGATGCTATGTGGTCTGAGAGTCTTTATAATGAATAAAAAAAACATCAGGACATGATTCTAATACGGTTTGTTTTTAAATCTATACTCCTTCCAAACATTTTTGACGACGTCTGTGGTCTAGTGGTTCGTGTGTGCCGGACAGCTGATCATGGGGTCGTGGGTTCGATTCCCACAAGACACAAATATTTGTGTGGGTAAAACATGAGTATTTGTGTTTGTCTGGGTGTTTCTTATGTATTTTAAGTATGTATTTACAAAAAAAAAGTATATAAGTATTATATCCATTGTCTAGTACCCATAGTACAAGCTCTGCTTAGTTTGGGACTAGATGGTGTTGTGTAAAATGTCCCAAAAAATATTTATTTATTTTACTTTTGACAGTTCGAATTCTAAATAATTAGTGATGTGTTATCGATTCGATTTCTAATAACAATCGACTTTATTTATGATGAAGTTATAATCGATTTAATACCTTCTTTTATTTTTACTTAACATTTTGTATTGCGTTATAACCATACCCAGGTGTTTAAATTAATATATTTTATATTATATTAAAGTAACCCTTCTATGTAAAGCACTCCGGTAAATGTATTTCTTATTTGACCACATTAATCTCGCAGTTAATACTCATAGAAAACTTGCTACTGGCATCATCAACGACGTCGTGATTCCAGTTTATCGTTACTGTAACTCGCAACGGGTCCCCGTGCCAATCACTATTTCCTTTAAATTTTTCATACGTCGAGCTGAGTATTTTATATGCCTCAGTATTGATTTTCGTTTAAATTCTTACGTTTAAGGCTTTTTTTAGCTGATGTAACTGTAGTAAGTCTAAACGAATACTTTCGAAATATTATTTTCCAGGGAATATATTCGATCCCACCACTAGATACGATAGAACACAATTATTTTAAATGAATTTTCATTATTTTTTATTAAACGGAGACTTATAAAGTATTTTAATGTTTTTATTGGGTAATAAATAGTAAAGATAAATATTTTTTAAATGTTTGTGTATGACAAGATGTATGAATGTGGATGAAGCAAAATAAGTATGCAAGAATCGTAGCAAGTGGCGTTCTTTAATTTCTGCCTACCCCTATGTGAGTGTGTGTATGTATGTATACTATGTAAAGTCTGAATAAAGTTTCTATATAAAGAAAAAATTAAAAATATACCCGCAAATTTGATAATTAGGGAACTACTCAAAGCGGATTTTTTCTATGAGATTGTCGTATGATTTATTTAAATTTGGACTGGATAACTTCTATCAGGTGATCAGGTCAGCTAGTATAAAAGATTACCTATATGATTTTATAAATACCTGAGGCTTGAGCCCTCCATAGTCTTGGCTGTATACGGTTAATAAGACATTACATGATTAACGATGACCTCAATGGTCACATTTCGCGTTGTCATGTCAATGTTTGGAATATTTTTAAGCTTGACAAGATTTATAAAACGACATGAACATCAACTGTCAAAAATTTTAAAGGAGTCCTGGGAATTTATAATAAACTTAAAAACATTAGTATCTACAATATGGTTCATGTTCCTGTATTACTCTTTTAGTGATTTTGAAATGCAAAGAAGTATTAGTTTGGAAAAAGTAAGTAAAATAATCTGATAAATACTTACACCGATGATCAATAAAATAAAAGAGACACAAACGAACTTTTGATCTACCATCTTGGTTGAATTTTGTACAATATTTTGTATCTAGTGTTTCACGTTTGGTTCGCTGCAGATAAATGGTACAGAAGTGGTGTCCAATGCAAGAAATACTGCACTCAGACATAACTCACCTGAGTAAGTGCATATTGTTTTATAAGTTATTTCTCATTCAATTTTTATGTTCGTAAATAATATGTCATGCCCATTATTGTGCTATTATCCTTATAGGCGTAAACTACTTACTATGATAAGAAACCTATTTTGTAGAATGCAATTGATTGATAGCATTCTGAAACGCGAAAGTCATGATGGGAAAACCCATTCAATTGTAATACTTTTTTCGAAGAACGATGGAAAACCTAGTCTTCAAAATATAATTTAGAATTGAAGAGTGTCAGTCACACATGTCAGTAGAGATCGTGACGAGCTAAAGCCATCCAATCCAATTTAAGCCAATCAGAATGCACCTACAATTTGGGGTCTTAGGGCCGGTCCCAATAACAAATCAATCGGTAGATTTGCTTCTTACAGATAGGATTTGATTGACATTACTTATATGGACCTTAGGTATGTCAAAATCCTTTCACTATTCACTAGACAAAGTCTCGTAACGCAAAACGTTGGTGTAACCGGATAAAAAGAAGGTGCTGCTTTATGAAATCTATAGGTATCCACAGTTTACGGTCTCTAAGTAGCAGGCCAGTCCAGCTTCAAGGTCCATCTAATTTTCTAGATCCTGGACTGCCTTCATTGTTTATGACGTTGCGATTCTAAAATGTTGGACTTATTCGATTTAAAATTCTGTTTGCTCTCATGTAATCTGTACTTAATATTATAAAGCTGAAGAGTATGTTTGTTTGGTTGAACGGGATAATCTCAGGAACTACTGGTTCGAATTGAAAAATATTTTTGTGTGTGATAGTCCATTTATTGAGGAAGGTTATAGGCTATATAAACATTACGCTAGGACTAAATGGAGAGGAGCAAAAAGCGGGGGGCAGCTAGTCTCTTATAATTTAGTACAAAGGAGTTGATGCTATGCTGGAATTTTAAAAGAAGCATTTCGTCCTCAGCATTATCATTCCCCAAAGAAGGAGATTCCGACCTGCAGGGAGCATATTTGAACAATATTGTATAACAATCAAACCGAAATTATACAGGAGCAGCTCTCTGTCTGACCTGACCGCGCATTCAAGTGATTTCAGTGAGTGACCCATTCGTTAGTATTGATTTCCTTGAGTTTTGATTGTTGAACTAGGTAGGTATAGTACCTACTGTGGCCTGCGGGCGGCTGAACTAGGGATTCCACCGTCCGACCAGATAATGGCCCCAGTAGGCGGCACCCGCACGCGTGCCTTCAGATAGGGTGCAGGGCAAGGCCTCGCAAATTGATGGGGTCCAGCAATGGCTGGACCATAGCCTGTCATGGTCGTGGCGAATTTCACGGATCCCATGGCCATGACTAGATGGAAAGTTAAGAAAAGTGCGGATTTTGGTCGGAGTGAGTCCGATATACCCTGCTGCCTCCTGGCGGATGATCCATGAGGATTATCCGTACCATAAATAAAAAAGAAATGAAGATATAGAAGTACCTACTAAATACAACACGACAGGATATAACAAGATTTTTTTATTTTTGTCAAGATGCGTTTCAAATTATGATATCGGTTCGAATTGCATCTTCCTAATAAATAGGTAAGGATAAACAATATTCCTACCTTTGACCTTACTTGGAATTGTACTAAGTAAGGATTCTTCTTGGTAAAAACCAAGAAGAATCCGAAGGAAATGTTTGACATATTTTCAAGGGTAAATAAAATTCATTCAATATTCGATAAAAGCATTAATTTGATTAAATATTTCATACGTAACGTAGGTACCATATTTCCTAATTAATGTTACACTACATATCAATTTAAATTGTTAACTGGAGAATGACGAAATAAATTTCAACACAGTTCAGAATTTAGAAAACCTTTCAAAAGTAAGACACCTTGTACAGTCTAGCTTCATAAAAGCTTTAAGGCGTGTATCAGGACTTCAGGAGTTTGCTACTTTAGTTCCGGGATTTGCACTTTCTAGGTTATTCTTTACACGTTAAGATGCTAGTGTATTAAAGTTGTGCTAAAATTGCTTTTTCAGCGTTAGACTACTTCAAGAATAGAGTCATAGCCGAAAATAAACGCAAAGAATCATATTTCAATAGTTCTGGCGACGCTGCCACAAAATATTGCAAAAATCATACCGACACATTAATGTCGTGGAACTTCAAAGGAAAGTAAGCAAACATATGCAATGTTTATACCATTTTTGTTTACAACTACACATAAACAAGACCGTTACTTATTTTAATGATTATCTTAAGAACAAATCATTTTATTATTCTATATTCAAAATCGTCACCAGAAAACCAAAGAAGAAATCCGAAATGTCACCCGAGTCGTATGCCTCCAAGTTTGCCGTCGAATATTTAAACAATTTTCAGAGGGAGAGAGACGACGTAGATCCAAACGCTTCATCCTGCGCAGATAACTCCAGGTGAAAAATACATTATTTATAATAAGACTAACATTTGCGTAAAAGTCTTGAACCCTTGAGATTTAGATTCAAATTGTAATTAACTATTCTGACATGTAATATTGTTAATAATTACCATTCCAGTATCGATAGCACAGAACAATTGGGCTGTCAGAAAGGAGCTGCTTTTCCGTTCAAATCGACCCCTAGTGGTAACCTGAAAGTTCAGTCGAACCAAGTAAATATCTTTCATAGGCTTTTTGGATCTCTTAACTTTTCAAGATGTTAATGTTTTACTATAATTTCATAGGTAGTATTTCAATCGTCCACGGTGGGTGTATTATTAGCAGATCCCACTCAAGCTAAAGTAAAGGTCAAATTTGAAGGAAAAGCAGCGGGCGAACCTGACGATGAAACATCACAAAATTTTGTAAGTGTTTAGTTAAGTTTTGATTGATTAATTAAATTTTTAAAGGCACGTGGATAATCTCATACTTCTTGTCATGTTAAGGATCGTGATTTGGATTCAGAACCACAACTACAATTTGGACCTAGAGAAACTCACAACTTGAACACTCAAACAAAAAATGCTTTAACGAGTGATCGTTCCGGAAAAGTGAAACAACCAATAGTGCGAGAAGATAAAGGGAAAGACTTGGGTAGTCTCGGGTACACAGTGGCAGAACCCATTGACTGGATGCGAGTGCAGCTTCCAAAGAAACAAGATTTATTTCAAGAATTTTATCGCAGAATACATAATTATATGTAAGAAATATCTAACATCTCGTACCTTAACAATGAAAATGAATCATTGAGCATCCAAGCACCAAGTATTTTATCAATTATCATGTGAATGAAACAATTAGGATTTTATATAAAACTAGCGACCCGCCCCCGCTTCGCACGGGTGCAATGTACTAATAACATACATGTATTATACATATAAACCTTCCTCTTGAATCATTCTATCTATTAAAAAAAAACGCATCAAAATCCGTTGCGTAGTTTTAAAGATTTAAGCATACATAGGGATATAGGGACAGTAAAAGCGACTTTGTTTTATACTATGTAGTGATGATATAGTATATAGTAATTTATATATCTTGTACAATCACAACATATATGTTTATTGGGGTTTCAGGGGCAAAGATATTCAAAATTGGTTCTGAAAATAGCAAGGCTTTTATTTTATCAAATGATTCCTGACATTTATTGCGGAAAGATGTGAAATTCATATGGTCTGCCCATATGAATTGCACATCTTTCTGCAATAAATAAGCAAGCGTTTCTGCTGTCAAACCTAGTTAATTTTATATTTTTAATTAAAGTCATGATTTTCTAGAAATACTGACACCGTCATACATATCGGTGATGAAGAGTTTCATTGTCACTACATTGTATTACAAGTATACTCCTCTTTTTTTGACATGAATTCTCATAGAGAACTAGAGCTACCTACGGTAAGGAATATTTTAATTTTCTTAATAGTTTTACTTATTAAAAGATGTGGATCAAAGTTTATGGATACTCCTAATTTACAGGCAAATGTTACGCCTGAAGCTTTTCAAACTATCTATGAATGGATGATTTTCAACGGTGTTGAAAGTAACAAATTGCTGAAAAGAGAAAATATTTTAGATTTATTTTGTGCGGCACAGTATCTTGCTATCAAAGGTATTTAATTATTTTCAAGTTACAATGATTATTATAAAATGATGCATTGCCAAAACCTCAATATATATTTGTTCTTCAACAGATTTAGAAGACCAATGCTGGTCGTTTATTGTGAATGAGAATATTTTTACTGAAGACACAGCATTTGCTCTATTTAGGGAAGCTAGAAAAAAAGGAATGACGCCTGTGATGGATTTAATGGTGAAAATTTTTATATAAACATTAATATCAAAGAAATAAACATTTTACTTCTAAAACATTTTTTTCTAGGTTCCTCGTGTGATGAGGTTTTTCCTCCCTCTTGTAGCTTCAAACGATTTTATTGATCTAGAAACGGATGAGTTAATGATATATCTCAAATCAAACTACATATCTGTTACAAGGTACATAATATCATTCACCCATAGCTGAATTCATTATTGTTGCTTGGTCATGCATTACAGTGATTTGCTTCATTTTTAATATTATTTTCAATATCATAAATACGTAATCAATATTATCGTTTCGACTTTGATCAAGTGCATTGTATGTGCGTTGAATATTGAAAACATGATTTTATATCCACACGTATCAACATTAATGTGACTATAATTATAATCATAATAAATCAAATATTATAATTACGTCTTCGGATACTTCTTCATGCCTGTAAAATATGGAAGATTATCACGAAAAACGTATATCCAACATGTAGTGTATTTTAAACTTTAGCCTGTAGGCTTGATGTAAAATTTTTTGTCTTTTTACCGCCATTTTACCCAAAAAAGTTTGTACCCATTTCTAACGTTTAAATTTTGAGATTTACAAAAAACTTTATAAACTAATATTAAAGTTTGGTAAATATAAGTATATACTCTGTCGAGTATGAACTAAATATAGCTGATAGTGCTAATAGTAAAAACGTGTGAAACTGCACGTCTGCACCCATCCACTCCAGTTCTTTACTACTTAATTATCCATGCTATTAACTACTTTTCTTGTGAAGTCGTGAAGCCCAACCGGCTTTGCATAGATACCAGTCCTTTCCATGTCCGATAAACCAAAACTGTCAGTCCTGTCTATTACGTAGAAAATTACTTTACCTAGGGATATTTTAATTGCATTCAAGTTTTCCATCATGACAACCAGTCCAGTTTAGTATCCGAAATTGCAACACTTGACGTGGTACGACAGTATACAACTTATTATGTAGTTTCAGCGCTAAACGAAAAGAAAAATCAAATCAAAATTAAAAAAATATATATATTATTGTCTCAACTTAAAACAGAAATACAAGTCGCTAAGCAAATCGCTCTGACAAGTGATAATGAATAATCTTGTTATTCTTCATCGCTGAATTCACACAATTGAGGTACAGATTAAGCGTCACATTCAGTGCCTTTGTTTGCTATATTTATGGTGTTACCAGACTAGATAACTATCTGTCTCTAGATCAGCCCCGAAGTCGGGTGAATGATTATTTTGTACGGCATGTCTTTAAACAAATAAGAATGGCTACTATAGCATTTAAAAACATAAATACGCACTCGCATGTTGGTAAGCTGCTTATATAACTTCAATAAACCGGTTTGGTTTCACTTAAAAGTACCTACGGCCTACCGAGTTCCTTGAAGTCAGCCTTCATCATAAAATGTCAATTCAATCAATTCATGGTCACCAGTATTTCGGTACTAAACAGTGAAAGTAACCAAGGTTTATTTTTTACTTTTATTCGTAATCCTTTTAAAGATTGGTAGTATTTCGACCAATCTCCTTTTTTACGACCTTTTTTAATTGAACTATAAAAACCTCATAAATTAAAAATAAATGTGTACCAGTTATTTTATGAAAAACTGCCAGCTACGTGGTTAGCAAATCTCACAACCAGGTGTCTGTTGATAAAGAGATAAGAATGATATAGGGTGTGTGTGTTTGTGGTGTGGCTGTATTTAGATAGTCCCATGATACATTAGTACTTGCTAGTTGTAATAATTCTGGTATTACTATTACTAGTAGAATTAGAAATTCAATCAGGTGGTGAATTCTGTTTATTTTCTTTATTACATAAAGCATACGGCCCACCTGATAGTAAGCGGTTATCGTAGCCTATAGACGCTTGCAACACAAGGCGTATCACTTGCGCGTTGCCGACCCTGTAAAATGAAAGACGACTACTTGGGTTGGTATAGTATAAAGATGGGTCCCGTGAGGGGGTTGTGGGAGGACTCTGATGTTAGGAACACAACACAGCTCAAAGCTGTTATTTCACTTCGATTTTCTGGAAGGCGAAGGTACTTCCCCAGTCGGGCAGGTCCAATTTGGGTGGAATTACTCTCACTATTTCACCTTCTTCTTTACCGCTCTTAAATTTCTTAAATCTCGTTAAGTTCATGCTCCTGATTTCATCTGAGGTGGTACTACTGGATTGCCAGATATTCTGTCGCTAAGCAATATTGTGCTAACATTATTGTGTTCTGGTTTGTAATAAATATTTGAATATTTGAAAGGCAATGTAGTCAGTGTGGCTAAGGGATAGTTGCCAATTCGTTTGTTTACTAGGATCACTCGCTGAGCACCTAGATTGGTTCTTAGCATTAAGCGAGGCGTCAATAAGAGTAGCCCTAGCCTCAATGACTTTGGACGATCATTCCCATACAAAACAGAAGACTTGGACTCTGATAATACTTATTTTTTAAATGAAAAACTGCGACTGCTACGCTTGAGGTCGAGCAGTATTATTCAGTTTTTCTATGTAATTCTCAATAGCAGCTTGGAGTTTGAATTAGTGCCGGTTAATGGTGATAGGCTCGCACTCTATTACATGGGACCACCCTAACCCTTCGAGGAATACAGGCATGATGGTATGTTTACGTATGAAAATCAGAGATTCTTTAACATTATCTTACTCAACTAGAATTTGCTAATGAATAAAAGGTATATTTTAGCGAAATAGAAGTTCTGATGGCCGGTGTGCGCTGGTTGTACGGTGACTGGACGGCTCGCCGCCGGCTCGCGGTGGAGGTGATGCGATGCGTTCGCTTTGGCCTCATCTCCCCGTGGCAGCTGGTCGACATCAAACGCAACCCCGACAACGCAGAAATACTAGAGATTGTCAATGAACCTGAAGTACAGCAGATGGTCGACGATGGACTAGCGTGAGTGCTCTAATGCTGACGATTCATCATCACCATCCCATTAACCGTCCCACTGCTGGGCACGGTGTCCTCTCAGAATGAGAGGTGTTAAACTATAGCTATACAACGTGTTACCCCGTAAAAATATAATTAATTATTAAAACCATAAATTTTGTCAGCTGTCATGTCAGGGAACCAGATTATTTAACATAAATGTTGTTGTTTTTCTTTTTTTGAGGTATGTTATACAGCGTTACAACGGTTCTTAAATGTTGTGAATGGACTCGTTATAAGACCCCATTTAACCTCCTTTCGACTTTACGGGTAGTTTTGTAACACCCTGTATAATAATTTAAAATGTACATCCATTAATTCTGAGAAACATGTCTGTGTAAGATAAATATTTATCATAAAGTTAACCCATCGTTTTCCTATTGTTACGTACTAATGATTTATAACTAATTAATACAATGTAGGTATATTAATCGAGAACATCAATAACAACTAGAACTTATTCCATAATGATCAGTAAACCTGTATTAATTATTGAAACTTTAAAATATATATCTAACATTGTCATTTTGATGTAAATAAAATGAGACAACGCTAGAGATGCTATGCACTTTAGCCGATAACTAATGAGAAGATTGGAATAAGGAAACCAGTTACATCATTAATAAATTCAGAATGCGACGTGCATGCATCTGGCATTTTTTTTAACATGCAACCGATTAGAATTGTTGGCATATAATAACAATTATAACTTAATTAAATTTACTTTGTGATGAAAACCTCCAGTATGTAGGTAAATTATTAAGAATTAAATCAAATACTAACGCATTTAATACGTAGGTATAATTAGGTGGAATAAAATGTAAAGATTTACTGAAGATTGCCCTGCAGAAAAACACACCAACATGCATTCCACTTAATTACATTAGGTATCTACGCCACAGGTTCTCAAACTATTTTCGCTACTGCTCACTTTGACAATATAGTTTCTAGACCCCAGAAAGTACTGTCGCTTACCATCTACTGCTCATCTTAAAAAGATTTTGGAAATATTAATTATATATTATATTATTATGGATATGATAATCGCCCACTTTGAGAAAATCTGCCAGCTAACCTACCTACTCGCAAAAACAATTTGAATTTTATTTTGATTAATTGATTTTAATACGATTTCACTTTGTATAAGTAGGTAGTTAGTTTTTCATTTGAACCACCTCTCGATCGTGCGCTAGTGTAGACTTCAAGACGAATTGACACTATTTTGATTTGTTCCTGAACTCGAAGCTGTTGGGAGCAATCTTAGCAAGCTATAGGGCCCAAGTCTGCTTTTCAATTGTATCAGATATCAGAATGGTCGTTTAATGGTAGGTACTAAAGGTCTGATAGATTCTGTAGACATTACTGTCAAATATTCTAAAGCAACAATAATTTTGAAGTCATTGAACTACGATTTTGACACTAAAAAAACCACATGAACTTGGGCCCCGGTTAATGCTGTGTGTGAAAGTCTTCAGATGATAATCGCCGGTGACGTTCAAAACGACGCATGATGTACCTTCACACTCATTAAAAACGTTTTTTTTTTATTAACAGTTACGTAATAATAAAGTATTGGTATGGCAACAATTCAAAGAACTACTACCACTGGATCGATGTGCTCGGATTAACGGAACCCGCCGAGAGAAACTGGATCGGCGAGGAAAAGGTACTATCATCATTATTCGCAGAAATCGAGATCGTATAATACATAAATGCTGAGGTGCGCTTGCGCCTGGCACGAACACAATTACATTGAGTGGGTATTCATCGGGCGGTGAACTCCGCAAAGCTATTATCGAAATGTTAACGAAAATATTTTTACTATAGTAAACTGTGAATGTAAAAAAGTTATTATGAAAATAGTACTGGATGGAATTCAAGCAGACCAAATAGTCGATATTTAGAATTGAGCATGTTTATCTGACGAGTGTTTGCTTGTAATATCGATATAATAGGGATAGACCCGAGTCTGAGTGTACCCGTGACCATGGACGCTGTAAAGGGTCCGAAACGTCGGGATTAATAATATCAATATACGCGATAAAATCCGTAAAAAATAGTTTTATTTCAATGTATAATATTCGCGTAAATGTCAAAAATCAATATTATTTTATAAATTTAATTATGTTATAAACTTAATCATGTTCTAAATAAATTGTGTTATGAACTTAACTATGTTATTAACATTGTAGAATCATGTAACATACAAGGACTTCTTGAAATATTTAGAACAGTTCATGGTTCCTAAGGACCAGATGTACCAACAAATGGCCATGATGCAACCACCGAGGAGGAACGATGATAACATACCAGGTACCGCACATGAAATTACTGTGAATCCTGCTTAGCCCTTAAAGAATCTTAAGAGCTAAGCGTAAACTATGAAAAGGGAACACTTTACTGTTGTCCTCTAACGGTTTTTTTTTCACGAATACACACTTTAATTATCAAATTAACTTCTTTTGTTCTTTTTTTAACAACTCTTGGGAATTTTCCAATCAGGTATTCATGCACATTTAACCATGACGTGTGAACGCTTGAGTCCGTAAGATGTAATTGGCAAATCTATTACACTTGTTCTGTAGCCTCTAAGATAAAAATAGAAGCATTATATCCAATAGAATTTACACAAATAGAGTCATAATTTACAGAGAATTACACAATTCTGTTTTTATGTTTGGTAAACACCTACATCTGGAAACACTTGAGAATGTAAATAGAATATAACAACAGTGCTGGATTCAACCTTAGCCTAGCCTCTGGGCACTGTAAAAATACGGCCCCATTGTCGAAACTTTGCATACCTAATTTGAATAAATTTTTCACCCTCTGAATTTTACCGCACCTGAAAATTTGCCACCCTGCCCCGAGTGCCCCTAGTAGCTGACAATCTACAATAACAATATTATATCTTGTCTAAAGCGTAATTAAAATTTCATTAAGCAAATCTTAATTATTACTAAAGAGACATGCTAAGGTGCCTACGATATTTACATTGGCAAAAAAATTATGAATATGATATAAATATTTGTGAATCATCAGGCAGTATGCGAGGTATGGATAGCGAAAAGATGGAAATGCGGAGACCTAAAATGGACTTTCCACTACCAGCTACATTGAAAGGACTTGCCGGCGACAAAGATAAATCTTTTCCGACAATGAGCGAATTCTTCGAGAACCGGAGAAAGGTCAGAGTTCGTTTTATCATAGAAATATGTAGGTACGGTACTGGAACGATTTTAGAATTATAGTATGTACTTACAATAAGAGGAAATTTAATAGGATCGCAAGAAATACTTACAGACGTCCAAACTTCATTGAAGATGACAATGATGATTATAGAACAATTTTTTTATTTATTTAAAAATAACAGCTTCCACATTAAGGAACATAACCCTGTTTCATGGAAGACCTTACAAATGTATAACATAAAGTACACCCAGGCACGAAAAAAGATCAGAGAATACAAAACAGAAGTACAAAAGGAGTATACAGTGTCCTATATAAGTCTTAATGTATTTCAGGCCCAAGAATGTCAACAATCAGTTTCTCCGTCGAACAGATCTCCACCATCGCTGGATGTGGACATGTCAATGCAGATGCCCTTAATGAGAGGTCCTGAACTTGCCTGCAAACATCAAAAGCAATTCGAGGTGCATTTTATTGCTACAGTGTTAATTGGAGATATTTACGGTCTCCTTTTTGGTGAAAAAATCTCTTTTTTCATTAATGTCAAATCGCAGAACAGAAAGACATCTTCCCTACTGCTTTTACCATTATATTTTAGTTTTTTTTTAATGCTAGGAGCAAAAGAAAAAACTAGAGCAGCAGAAACAGCAATTGCAACTGGCTCAACAACAGCGCCGCAAGCAAATCCAACAAATTCATATGTGCACAATTGAACAGGATAATGTAATTATCTTTTATTGTTTAGTTTTTTAAACGTAGTCCATAGAAATGAAAAACATACCACCAGAAGTAATATTAAGTATAAATGTAAGCGTTCAGAAGGTGGTGAAAATGGATGATTTGCGCGAAACTTGTGGAGATTCAGAGGAAAGTGTACGCTGAAATTATGAACTAACTAAACTAAAGGCTTTAAAAAGAGAAACGTAGGTATCATAACCTCACAAAAAATACAAGAGCATGATGGTGATGACTGAGTGAATAAATAAATAATAAGGATATGTATTTCTCCTTCAAAATGTTCTGTCTAAAATAAGTAGTGCAAAATCATTTTATTTTTTAGCATTCATTAAGCATTAAGACAAAATGTAGAGCAGTTTTTTATTACAGGCGTTTTTTTTTTTTTTACAGGGTTCAACAAAGGACGATCAAATATTTGACCCTCCAGAAAAAGACTCTGCCGAAGATCTGAACACAACCAACAGTGATACCAGTAGTGGGACTGTTGAGACCAGCATTACTGACAAAGTATGTGAAGTATTTACGAAAAATATTTACTATTAATTTACTTCGTGGTGAAATAATGAAAACACGGTACTAATTAAGAATAATATTTGACTTCTTATTTACTAAGAGTTAGAGACCCTATTAAAATAATGTTGGTATTATGAGGTGAAATTTTTCGTCATCGAGGTCTTATATTTGTCACCAGATTTTAGCTTCTCAGGTCACTACAATCACTAGACATCAGTCATTAAAAAAGCCAGGTTCTAATACAATCTCTTCTATCTTTCACTAAGTTTCTAGAAGACCTAAAAATCGGATTTCACAGGTAACGTGATTCTTCCCAAATTGCTTTAATTTTAAAATGTGCCTCATCATATCTTATTATAATAATAATCATTTATTCAAGTAACCTCAGTAAGTTTCTACAAAAAACTAATTTTATGTATAAAAGAGATTATTTTTTTGATACGAAAATCAATGCTGCACTACGCCATGAGGCACAGCAGTGTCTTACTTACACACGGCCATAGGCATACCAGCCTGTCTGTGATCATGCTATTATGCTGTTAGAACCAGCCTACACCCTGCGCGACAGGGATGCACACCGCTTGCGTATTAGGTATAGCGAAGACACTACACTCGTCTCTCGCGCCTCGTGCAGAGAAACTATTTAGAATTATGAAAGACTAGCGACCCGCCCCCGCTTCGCATGGGTCAATGTATGTATGTAACATACATGTATTATTCATATAAACCGTCCTCTTGAATCACACTGTCTATTAAAAAACGCATCAAAACCCGTTGCGAAGTTTTAAAGATCTTAACATACATAGGGACAAACAGAAGAAAGCGACTTTGTTTTATACTATGTAGTGATGATTTAAAATTTCTGCAGAATACGCAATATGCAATGAGACGCTCAGAGAAGAGGCACAGTGTAGCTGCGTCGTATCTGGCTGCTGCCACTGCTGCTTTGGCAGGATCAAGAAGGCAAGTGTCATAGTTATTTTATTTGATTTCCAGGTTAAAGTATCATTACTTTAATCAAGAAGTGTCTATCAAACTTGATTGGGGAACAGACTTTTTCTTTACCGTTAAGTATTTATTAAATTAAAATTTATTAATGTAAAGACAATCTTTTTAGTCATTTAGTCTTGAATTGACTCGACACTTGAGGAACAAATCAGAATTGCGACGACATGAGTAAACCGCTCAAAAAATGAACTGACTATAATGGGTTCATAATTTAAATTCATAAAAGTTAATCTGGCTATCGATTAATTCACAGCCCGACGTCTGGTCCACGACCACAGACGACGACGAATGCTTCGCGCTCCGAACCGTCGGCGAGACCCAACGCGCCAATGTCACAGAACAACATCGGAAGTCCACAGATATCGCTTTTTAACCAGTCCAAGGAGTCTCTAGCGAGGAATAATATGTGAGCATAGGTTTCCCTTTAGCTCGTGCTATATTGAACGGAAGGCAGGTCAGCAAACTGAAAAATCAAAAAAGCAAAATTTATAAAATCTTCATTTTACTTGTTATCAAACTTCAATAAAATAGAATAAAACTTCGAAGAAATCCATTGCAGGCTTTACTTAGCTTCATGCAGTTTTAGACGGTGATATTTTAAAATCCAGGCTCTTATTGTAGAGGTGGTGTCTTTTCAAAAGACTATTGAACTTTGAAGGTTACGGTATAGCAATACCTAAAGTAGAACTATCAAAAACAATATTCGGTTTGAATAAACTAGTCACACATAACGAGGGTTAATTATAATAATCTATTTTTACATACTCTTACATGTTATTGCTATTATTGTTACATCAGGAACAAACTGTCTACATCTATACTGGGCCCTTCAAACAAAAACTACATCGCAGAAGGCTCGTTATTCAACTGGGAAAGAGAGACTGTGTTAGTTTTTGGTGGTATAGATCCCCACACTCCATATGGATTTGGAGGAAACACTGGAAAATATATTTATAGGTAAGATTTGATAGGTACCTACAAAAGTACAATTAACCAATTTCGTAAGTTTTTATGATACCTTTATTTATTGTTCTGGTACTCAGATGTCGTATTCACTAATACATAGAGGACGGAGTCAATAAATTTATCAGTTACAGCAGGTACACAGTAATTACATATTACACGCACATTCATTTAGTTTTTATGCAATAAAGACTTCAAAACAATAAACAGGGGAGGAGGGTGTCTTCGATGAAATTGTAAAAAACTTCGAAACCTTTGAGAAAAACTAAATTCATAGCCTCCCCAATACTCCTGCCATTTATCCTTAAGAAACCCCGTCTTAAAAGATATTTACCTATAATGGGAAAGTATGGTACTGGTAAATTGTATGTTTTTTCCGTTTCATAATTTAACAACATTTTAGGTTCGACCCAGTGACCAATGTTTGGGACTATGTTGGAGATTTGCCGGAGCCAAGGCATCACCACTCCGTCGCCTTCCTGAGGGGACGAGTGTATCTTGTTGGTGAGGATTTAGTATTTTTGCTTTCAGTTGATAAATCTCTTCGTACTAGACACCAGGCGTGGTATAAAATCTGTTGACAAGGGTGTTGTGGCCTCTTACGTGACAGCTCGTGATGTCCTCGTTGTTGATGATCTTCCTAATAGCCACATAATCAAATGTTATACTGTTTTTTTTTAAGGTGGTGCAGATCCTCGCGATGACGATACACGTGGCAAATCCGTGGTAGTCTCAACGGTATGGAGCTTCGAGCCAGTGACGCGCTCCTGGTATAGCGAAAATGGCTTAATGACCCCCAGGAAGAACTTTGGACTTGTTGTGCACCGTATGGCTATGTACGCCATCGGTGGGCAAGATAAGAAGGGCAGGTTTGTATGAGTGGTGGATGATGGAGCGAAATACTTAATTCTCGGTCATCATTTAAGATCCCATCATCGTACTGAATATAGTGGTGGTGCAATGAAGTTTGTGTTTTCATACAAGTATGTAATGCATCAAGATGCGTTTGCAGATTCAGGAGGATGTGATGATTTACATTTCATTATTAATGCTTTATCTACATATTTTTTATTATTTAAACAGGGAAGACCGGAAACCTCCACGTCCTAAACCTAGCCTACCCAAATTTTGTATTTGTGCCAGCCAAACAAAAAGTAGCTTAAGAACCAATCTGTCTCCCAAAAAGGAGGTCTGCGTTCCGAGAGTATGTCCCCATCATCAATGATATGAGAAACATCATTATCAACCCATATACTGTCCCACTGCTGAGCATGGGTCTCCTCTCAGATTGTGAGGGATTAGGCTATAGTCCACCACGCTGGCCTAGTGCGGGTTGGCAGACTTCACAAACCGTCGAGAAAAATCTCTAAAGTATGCAGGTTTCCTCACGATGTTTTCCTTCTCCGTTTATACAAGTGATAATTAATTATTAATACGCACATGAATTCGGATTTGAACTCGAGACCTTCGACTTGGCAGTCCAATGGTCACACCACTAGGCTGTCACTGCTTTTTGAGAGAAACATAATCTGCTTTAATCTCTTTCCAGGGTCCTCCGCACAGTAGAGAAGTTCGATCCGAAGACGGGTTCATGGAGCGAGGTGCGTTCCATGAGCGTGGCACGCATGGCCGTGGCGTGTGCCAAGTACCGCGAGTACATATGGGTGGCTGGAGGCATGACCGGAGAGAAGAAGAAACCCGTCTGCAAGATCGTTGAATGCTACAACTCCAAGACTAACGAGTAAACAATTTTCTATAAGTATTTCTTGATATAATGCTAGTTTACTACTAGATACTCGGGTACTAAGAGTACTCCCTGGGACGGGCCTTAATTGGCATTACACAGGAAGGTTTCCGGCAGGATACGTTTATTCCAGTAGCTAATATTGTGCTGAAGATGGCCACCGGGGGGTTTTAGTGCGGTAAAAATCCCACACACCCCGGCCTGCCCCCCAGCAGCCTGGCAGCCTTTTGAAGCTTTCTTCCAGGCAACAAAAAAAAAAGTTTCTCCTGACAACTCCCGACGGTTTACGCGCGGAAGTAAAGGCACCGCATAAGAAACCTTTGGGAATGTGATAGATTTAATGCTATTTTTCCACCCTTATATTTTGGAGTAATTCATATATAAACATAATTCATATATTTGTGTTATAATATACATATACTAAATGCAGGTGGACAGAAATACACAGTCTGCGGTTTCCCAGATGTTTCTCCACAATGTTTGCAATGAACGATAAATTGTATATCGTTGGTGGCGCTGGCAAGATATCAGATAAGGTCAGTACATATTCACGAAGTAGCCGAAAATATAACGCTAGCATATAATTATATATAACTATAAAATGATATATATTTCTGCAATAAAAAACGTTTTTGTATATTAAAAGCTATAACATCAATAATTGGTACATTACTGCCCCGGTGTCTTCTCAGAGACGAAGTGCCCTATAATCCCCATGGTTAACTAATGCGGTTTGGGATAAGTACTTTACACACCTTCAATAGATAACTTAAGTTCATTAAGATGCGCAGGTTCCCTTCACCGTTGTCCGACCAGCCAATGGCCCCAGTAGGACGCGAGGTAGGTAAGGCCTCCCTTTGAAGGGGTCCTGCGAACGCTGGATCACAGCCTATCACAGTCATGAGTCGCAAATCCCATGACTGTGACTAGAGGGTAAAAGAAGGCATATGTGGTCTTAGTCGGTAGGTACGGGTCTGGCAATCCCTGCTACCTGCCCAGATCTCCCATCTGGGCAGGTAGCAGGGATTCTATGGGATCCAAACTTACATAGAAAATATTTTTATCTGTTTTAAAAAGAAGCCATTCTGTAGGATAAAACTGCAAGCAGCGTCGGCGCAATAGATGTGTGGGACTGGAAACTACGCGAGTGGAAGCAGGAGACAGATATGTCGATGCCTAGACATGGACACTCACTCGCCTATCTCGGCACACAGCTCATCATCATAGGTACGTACACATGCCATTTATCCATGCCTTTAGTCTATCTGTCAACGTCGGTTCTTCTATGGATATCCTCATTTCTGATTCGGTTACGTAGAGACCAAGCATAGCTCACACCAGAACTCGCTAATTTTTAAATAATTGAAAGCCAATGTAGCCAGTAAAATTACTGGGCATATGAGACTTAACAACAGGTTGGTATACCACTGGTGTTGCTAGTGTCTATAGGCTGCTTATTTATCATCATTACAATAAAAAACCTATATTTTTTGGCCATTTTGTGACGTTCCTAATGATAGACGCCATTACTGATAATAAAGTAATTAGTAATGATAATACCTAATTGTAATTTTAAATACTGTTACAATTACTTGTTAAGAGCAGGTAGATTTGTGGCATGCAGTTTTACAAAGGTAACAAATTCTTGGAAACGGTAGCTATTGAGTTTTCAACTAGGCCAGACTGAATTCTTGTTATTCGTATAACTAGAAAACTGATGACAATGCGGAAGAATTGGTTACGAACTATGCATTCAGGTAAATAGTCTTTCTTCCTTGTTTATTTAAACAATTTCTTCACTGAGCTATCAATATTGTTTATCTTTAGCTTGACATTATCGATTTCTTCTTGAATCGATATGATTTCGTCTCGTTGATAAGAGCCACATAGGTCCTTGTAGACCAATGAAAACTCTATTCCGAGACGTACTAAGATAGAAATGCACTTCTAAATTTCTAAAAAGGTTACATTTCATTCAAGAAACACCGTCTTGTAACCCTGAACTAACAACATTTCGCAGTTGATTTCTAGCAAGATTCTGTCACGAAGAGGATGGGCTATTCGCTTTCAGACTTATAACTTAGTCGCCATAAGTACCTACCTTAAAATAATCGCAGAAGCTTCTCCAATCATATCAGTTATTCCGGTAAAGTCGTAATGATTATACTTACCTTTGGCGAACACAACACATTCCTGTTCTAGGAGCAATAGTTACATCATACCACTTACAACATAGCAGACGATGTTGGGTTCAGTAAAACTACATGTTCTCCTTCACTATTGTTTGTTTAGTAATGTTTCGAATCCAATATTTGCCAACGGATATTCCTATTTGTGTAAGCATAGGAAGGGATTGGAACCGCCGCGGCGAAGTTTGTTTGAATAACCGGTGACGCCAAATAAACCGCAGCAAACACACGTGTCTGTCAATGACATAGGACATAGGATGGCAAGCCTTTTTTTTTATAGTACGGAAAATCCTCATGGATTCTCCGGCACCCGGGGAGGTGGCAGGGTACGTCGGACTCGTACCGAATAAAAACCGCTCTTGCCGTCACCTGCCCTATTGTCATGGCCGGGCATGGGATCCGCGAAATCCGCCACGAGCATGACAGGTTAGGATGTCAACCCTAGAATTCAAAGAAATAATCAGAATCATA
The DNA here is from genome assembly GCA_964056405.1 of Acronicta alni. NCBI lineage: Eukaryota > Metazoa > Arthropoda > Insecta > Lepidoptera > Noctuidae > Acronicta > Acronicta alni. Next base: position 12,494,516 of record OZ043918.1, read on the forward strand.
TTATACTTACTTATTTTATCGTATCCTACCCATATGCATGGCCTTTTCTGTGTCATTTACCTAAACACGGTATTTTTTTAAATTTTGATTGTGATCTTTGACTTGGCTGTCCAATGGTCATATATCACAAGGCTATATCAGTGATATGACCATTGGACTGTCACGTCAAAGGACTCGAGTTCGAATCCAAGGCACGCAACTCTGACTTTTCGAATTCATGTACGTATTAATCAGTCGCTTAAACGGTGAAAGAAATCATTGTGAGGAAACCTGCATGAGATTTCTCGACGGTGTGTAAAGTCTACCAACCCACACCAGGCCTGCGTGTTGGTCTAATCCCTCTCATTTTGAGAGGAGACTCGTGCCCAGCAGTGGGACAATATATGGGTTAATGATGATTATTGATTGTGATTGGAGTTTACAGGTTATCACTGTCCCATCCCCGAAAGTATTGGCCCAGATTGAATAATATTCTTATATTTATAAAATAATAATAATATAACATTCTTATGTATACATATATATTTTTTATTTAGTTCTTAACACGGTTTACGATAATTATTTCTTGTTCCTTGTGTATAATGCATGAGATTATAAATTAAGTCCTACACGTTCAATACGAAATACGATCCATCAGTTTTTTGCAATACAGAAAATAGATTGTTGCTGCATTTTACGGTTTTATTCCACCTACCTCGCCACGTAAAATATGTATGAGTTTTTGGCTCACTCATATTTTTTTAAAATAAGTGAATATATTCGAAGCTTTTCTAAAAAGCTTTTTCATCACTAAACTGCTACGCTAGAGATAGGTACAGCTATTTATTTCAGTAACAGCTCGTAATTTGGATTTGTCCCGATAAACGCAATAAGCTCGCCCCGTATTAATGGCGTGGCTATAGTACATTAGTACAGTCAACCGCAAAGTAGATGATCAAAACTCTTTACTTTTTTGGAGTCAAAACTGATCATGAATATTTGGCAGTTGTACTAGTAGTAAGTAAATGTTTGGTATAATTTACAATCACATACTTTTGAATCACTTCGACGCCACACAGTTCTGACGCGAACTCCGTTCATTAGTATTGAATTTCTGATTTTGATCATCTACTTTTGCTGTTGACTGTACACAGTGATTGTATGTTATGTTAATAAAATTATAACTTAAAAAAATGCTAAGCACACATTAATGCGTAATACAAATACGAAGCGAATATCATATTACTGGCATGCAACTAATAAAAAAATAACAACCAAAAAGTATGTACTTAAAAAGTATGTAAGTATCAGAATTTGCGTATTCACTTTTAGAGTGAACAACCTATTTTTAACCCGCTCAATCTGTGCTGAATTTCATTGCATTCCTTAGCAAAGGAAATGGTTCTCAACCGGTCATTATTGGCGTTCGAAAATAGCTAATCCTAAACCGACGTGCTTATGTACATGTAATATACTTATATGAATAAGTATGCTTTTAGCTGCCTCATTAGCCTAGTTGTTGTAAGCAGAGCCAGAGGTTCCTCGGTTCGATTGCCAGCAACTCGAAGCCCCCTAATACATGGGACATAAATATATCAGCGAACCGTGTGTGTACCTACATAAGTACCTACACCTCTGCCTAAACCTTTGAGGGATACAAACCTGATGGTATGTTTATTTTTTAATTTATATTACCAGGTGGTGTGACCACGATTTACATGCGAGCGTTGAATAACGTGGAGTCGTTCTGTTGCGAGCGCGGCGCGTGGATCCGCGGTGTGGCCACGCTGCCCTCGCCGCTTTCGGGACACGGCGCCGTCACGCTGCCACCTGCCTCGCTCATGTGACCACAACATTACATTCCGGTGAGATGTCCTAACTAGAGGCCTTTTCAGATTTATAGGTACCTCTATGCTATATTAGCTGCAGCTGTGGGATCGCAAAACTACTGCTTCGTTTCACATGCTTCTTTAACCGCCACGAATTACGAAAGTCAGTAATTTTTCTCTCACTTAAAATTGTATACTTGTTTCTTTTGTACACCGCTTTTTGCAACTACTGCGACACGCATCAGTGTGATAGGTAAAAGCATGCGAAAAGATATATACCTGGACGGTATAGTGCGGTATTTTGGTTCGGCTCTATTCGCGAAACTAGGTGTAATACCGTATTTTCCTTTTATTTGAATATTGCTTATTTATAAATAACTGTATAAGCCTTTAGACTGATTGATTTCGATCCGCAGGGTGACCATGCTGGCACCATGGTGGCAGTTTGATGGTTAGCAAGTGAACTACATAATTATGCATTCTTATAATTTGGCTGCGCTATATACTTCTAATTTAACCGATCAGGGTACGAAATAAAATTGGATGAATGGATCAGGGACTTTAGTTAAACCACTATATTGCCGAATCCTTGAAACCCAGCGATGAATAAATCCTCATTTGATTCTTCACTCTATTTGCTAAGACTGTAGAATTTATTAGCAAATTTCAAAGTTCATAATATACTTTTCCTCGCAGGCGGATATTCTCATCGGCCGAGGTACCTCCAGCTCGTCGAGATCCAAATTGATTTCCATCGTGATGTGAACTATGTCTGCCGTGGACTATCGTAGGAATACATAAGTGCACTGTAACTGTAGCTTGTAAAGAGTTTGTGACAAAATTAAAATTGCCAGTATTTTGTGACGTACCTTAGTAAGTTAATAAAATCGTGAGTGTCTTGTGAATGTTGTCTAAGATAAATTTTTGTATGCGTTAAATTATTGATAAAATATATGCTCAATCGTTTTGTGATATCTATAATAAACGTTCGACTCATTCCAGTTGGCGTGTTTCTTGGCATATACTTCATTTCGAAGTTATGGTTAACTTTATTTTTTTATTTGCTTATGGTGCATCCACACCGCAGTTACTTTTTGTGGAGCAACGTTTCCATGTGTTAGTGGGCAACGTCCGATAACAGAAAGTTAGTGTTTTTAGTATAATATACTACTATACTACATATTATGTTGTCGTGTTAAGTACTTAAAGTTGCGTCAACATGGTAGTAACTATCGATAACATTTGTTAGTTTGTGAACATTACGCTGTGCAACTCGCTGGTTACTATTTGCTACTTTAGGATCTTGGCGGTATGGATGCGATCATTCAACAAATAGTAACAAGCAATCGCAAAAGTTGAAGAATGTTACCTAATGTTATGGTGTTGCATTCTGTTGCTCCACAAAAAGTAACTGCGATGTGGAAGCACCTTTTAGGCACATTAATTGCAGCATCAGTAGCATCCACAAAAATATTTTATGTCTAAATAAGACCAGAGTGTATTATTACATACATTTTATTTGTATAAGGAATCTCTTAATCTACTTTTATCTACTAAAATTAGATCCAATCCAATGTTAACTTATCGCTAATATCACAAGGAGACTATAATGTTTTGTTCACTTTTTTTTTGCCATAACGTATCACAGCGTAACCTCATTCAGCCAGCTGCGTCACATACAGCCTCATCAACCTGCCAACGCTGAAGATCCATACAGATTACTCTGTGCTTGAATGGTATTTTTTATATGAAGTTTAATCCCAGACCTCCCTGCAGACTCCAAGCACGTCCCTCTCGAAGCCGTCCTCGCAAGGAGGGTACCGCGTGAAGAAGAGCACGTTATTGGGAGGCACGAACCAGCTCGGTTTTATGTGGGTTATCACCTCCTGAAACGTAAAATATGTTCATAAGTACTAACTACATACATATTTTTATTTACCATAGCAATCTACAATCGTACCTAAATTTAATATAATATAATAATATAATATAATATTTTTTTGGGACATATTTAAATTGATATGCCAAATTAAAATTATAAATACTAAACTGTGGTCCCTCAATCCACTATTAGTGAACATAGAACAGCCTAATAACACTGCTCGGCGTGGGAATTGAACCAGAGCCATCTAGCGTAGCAGTCTCGCGTATGACCACAATTACATAAACACATTGCATTCCAAATGCTCAAAATGTCAAGATTTATCGTGGATTTATAGGTGTCACATTTTTATCGATCAATATTATCATGAAAGGAAAAGTAAAGCCTTAAGATGAGTGACATTAAGTCTGGGTACAAAAATATATATGTGGAAAATAACCATTGACGTCTGTGGTCTAGAGGTTCGAATGTCAGACTGTTGATCATGAGGCCGTGTTTTTTAACTTCTGTAGCTACTTATAATATTTTAAAGCTGAAGAGTTTGGTTGAACGAGTTAATCTAAGGAACTACGAGTTCGAATTGAAAAAAACTTTGTTTTGGATAGTCCATTTATCGAGGAAGGTTATATGCTATATAACATCACGCTACGACCAATAGGAGCCGAGCAAAAAGGAAAAAGGGGGACTAGCTAGTCACCATAATAATTTGCAAAGGAAAGGTATGTACAGAGGCCAGCACATCAAGCTACCCCAAGCTGTCAAATTTCTTTGATAGATTTTCATTCAACTTTAATACACAATAATAAGGTTCATTTTTAATTGAGAGAATTTGACAAATTTGGATAGCTTGACCTGCTGGCTTCTGATTGACCTAAATAAATATTATGATATTCATCGTCTAATACCCATAGTACAAGCTCTGCTTAATTTGGGACTAGATGGTGCTGTGTGAAAAGACCCAAATATTTATTTATTTTTATAAGGTAGGTATATTTTATAAAAATAATTTAATAAGTACTTAAATATGTTTTTATAGATGACGTATGATTTTCACAAGGATCGGTTTTATGCTTCCTGCGTCCAATGACCTTTAAGGTGATATGCGCGCCATGAAATAACTGCTGGGCAAAGGTCTTCTCTCAGAATGACGGGGATTAGGCTAACCACACTATCTTAGCTATTTTAAAGAAGGTATTAGGTAAAGAGACTAGAATGGCCCTTTATTGATTCTCAAATAATCTCTTACTCCTTGAAATCGAAGAATATAAATACGAAATTGAGATAAATTTGTTTATTTGGCCAAATGTTGCAAACTTATGCAGTTGCCAGTGCAAAAATAAATCATAAATTACATACTTTAACCGTATCTCTAAATACAATACGAAGTACTTTCCTGTTTAAAGCATCAAATCTAATCCTTCTTCAGGTTTTCCTACACAACTATACTGCTTTTTTATTGCCTACAGTGGCAGACGAGCAAGTGGCCCACCGGATGGTAAGTGGTTACAGCCGCCCGTGGACATCAGCAACGTCGGGGACAGAGCTGTGCCGCCGCCTACTGTGTGTGGTAGAGAGCTCTTTTTAGGCCTCGTTTGAAGAAGGAAGCACGGAAACACCGCAGCAGGTAGTTCATTCCAGAGCCTGGTAGTACGAGTTAGGAATGATCTTTAGAAGCAGACTGTGCTGCTTTTACGGATTCGCGATAACATTTGAACTTCGGAAATATTTGTTATAAATTCTAAGCAAAATGTACTCACGATTGGCATGCCATCAATGTCAGTAGAAATCGGGTCACTGTCACTAACAGAGTCTTCTTCCATCTGCGCCATGTTCCGTGGATGAATATGCTTCGCGTACCCAACAGCACAGATCCCTAGAACTACAAACAACAGAAGCCTAGCCATTGCAAGAAAACTTTGTTTTTTGGTACCGACGTGTGTTACTATCAAAAGTCCTGAGTAATGTTTGGTTGTAGTAATACGTTTGCTGCCTTTTAAACGATGTCTTGTTATCTTAGAGCCCGACGATTTACGTCACAGATACGCCAGAGTCAAGCTGACTGGCCCGCTGTTTGTTCAAAAAGTAAACACGCTCCCCCAGTATTTACGTTAACGTTCGTCACAGTGAGCTTCCCAAGTCGCAGCTTTTTTTATTAATACGTCTTCAGCTGATCAGGGGAAGGATAATTCCAATTTTAAATATGATATGACATACCTACGTAGGTACGTGCAAATTGGCATGTTCAGTTGTGTTCAGTGGTAAACAAGCAACGGTGCTCTGGAACCATGATATATCTACGTAACTTTTAAGTTGCTTGCGTCATAATAGGTACATATTTACCTTTATAAAATAATATAAGAGGAAGTAAGAAAAATTTATAAATCTTTTTATATAAATTATATTGAATAAGAAATGTTGTTACACTTCTGTTTCTCTCATTCCCATCATCGTGACATAACGTTGTGTAACAACTGTAGCTATACAGCATATTTATTAGTAAGGGGATTTATTCCTAATTAATATGCTGTGTATAGTTAGATCTTGTTATAAGGAGATTTGTCTAAATAAATATACGTTTCTTATTCAATACAACGACTATTTGTATAGCCTATACATGTAGGACGTCATTTCAATACTACATCTATGTTATGGCCCTAAGAGTAGAGCCACTGACTCATTGGCATAGATAATTGTATTCACTTAAATTTTAAATCAATGCGTAGATAAGATATTTTTTTTGGCAGGGGACATGAGCCTAGCCTTGCTCCATAAAATGTTCAGAAGATGTTCTGGTTTCAATCATCTTAGAATTCTGGAGTTACCACCCACACCAGATTAATTTGGAGTAGGTGGGTTCGAAAAATTCTCAACTTACCAACAAGAAGGATATTAAGTACAAGCTTGTAAAAGTATAAATAAAATGCAAGTTAGCGCACATAAAATAAAATTGATTAATTGACCTTGTTTGTAGCTATAGTAGAACAAACTATTGCTTGTTTAGAATAATTATCGCTATCATCAATATAAAATTTTAGTACGATATAATTAGAAAATTACTTACTTATCTGTGGAATATATACCTAAAATTTACATACTACCAATACTTAAAATATATGGCGTATGTATATTATAATGATTTAATTAGAACTATGTAGATTATAAGGTCGCCTGCCTGCCTGACTACCTCATTAGTCTAGTCGTCCTAAGCGCGACTGCTACAATACAATAGAGGGCGAGCCTATTAACCGGGTACAGTTCCAAACTGAGCTCCTACTGAGAATTTCACAGAAAAACCCAATAACATTTTGCTCGACCTGAGAATCGAACCCAGGACCTCAAGCGTAGTAGTCGCGCTCACGACCACTTTATATTGTTTTAATAAAATTAGGTTCTCGTATATAAAATATACATCATTCTGTCTACTTTGTGGTGATCATAACATTAAAAGCAGTTTTGAATTAATCAGTATTTGTTAGTTAACTTTAACTAACAAATACTGAACGTTATCTAAAGATAACTTTATCTTTAGATACGTTTCTATATTTAGTATTATTGTTTTTCTCTATCGATTCGTATCAGATACTTTTGCAACATATGTATCGAATCAAAGATTTGCGGATTCTATGAAGGCTACAAGTAAACACTAGAAATTTTCGAAGAACGAGCGTGCGCGTTAAATATTATTGTATTGAACCATTCTAAGAATTAAAATCACATCATTTATTTTGTTAGTAAATAAAGGAAACTACGCATAACATATTAGTTCTCACAATATGTTTTTGTAAACAAATAAACTTAATAAGCTGGTGATACTGGATTGATAAAAACACTCAATTTTAGGTCTAACAGCGAGTAACTTTAAAGGCTATATTCAAAGACAAATCTCAATGTAAATGTGACTCATCTCCGAATACTAGTATCAATTGTATTTTAGTATATTCTATGGTATGTCATAGTACTGCCAATGTGATTCGTTGATGTTTGAGATGTACTTGCGTGTGATGCACTGCAGGTTGGAGCCCAGGACTTCGCCCGGGGGACACCTCGATGTATCTGTTTAAAAAAATATATACTTGTAACTATGTAGGTGTCTATTACCCATCTTGGCATATACTATTCTTTCTCATGACTCGGATAGTTTAGTCATTCTACCATGATTTTACTGAATGATAAACGGTACCGTCACTTATCTCGTGCTGAAACTATGGTTGAAAACGAGATAGTGCGGCGACAAAATTATATCACGGCTTTCAGTTTAGCCGTCCTGGTAAGCCAGTTTTGTAATAACTCTTGGCTGCTACAATAAATGCTGCTGCATAAAATCGAATAATAAAGATGTCTATTCGTATAAAGATAATATTGTGAAAGAAATAATATATTCTACTGTTATTAAAGAAAAGTGAATGTTTCATCCATAATCTGAAATTATATCTCAAGAAATCTACATCGTTTTTTTTTTTCAATTTATCTATAAGTTGCAAAAATTGTTGTTATAAAAACTTACAAAAAATCTTCATTAATGGATAAAAAGAAAACAAACAAAGTTTTTCAAAAGTTTTTTTTAATAGTGCGATTTTTAGACATGATTAGTTGAAAATATAGGCAGGTAATTAAACATAACAATGGACTGTACCTACACTGAAATGCCTTAATGTACTGGGTCCTAGGTAGAGTTTTGAAAACCTGGATTACTCCATTCATATTTATTGGTTCCGCTGCTTAGCCTGCTTGTAAGCCACCCCAGCTGGTACCCCCTGGGGCAATTGATCGGCGTATGTGTTCGACATTGCCCCACGGACCACATTCGGGGAGCAATTGAACAGAATTGGTAAACCACAATCAGACACACTCCTTGGATAAACAGCTACAACTGGATCCGCAGATTGGGATCCATAAGATGGAGATCTTTCAGCACCACGAACGAAAGGTATAGCCATCGTCGGCAACATGTTGTTCATTATCGCGTCATGCGCCAAGTCCTCCATGAAATCTCGTCTTGATCGAGTGATGCGTAAATTTGGTGGTAAAAGTTCCGCATTTTCGGGGTTCAGTACATCAATGTCATAATCACCACGAGCCTCTAAAGAAGGCATCTTTTCATGAATATGTGTCGTATAAACTGGAGGCAGTGTATGTATAGGAGGCACAGGATTTAATGCTGCAGATATACTTGTATGCACAAATGGGTACAGGTCGACCTCGTAGGGATTCATATTCTGCGGTTGATCAGCTCCGTAAGCGTCTTGAACTGTTTCATACGGGGCCTGCATATATTTACTATTCCAATAGATCGGTGTCAGCACGTTTTCGTTGATCAAGCCGTAATCCAGCGGCAACGAGGCTTGAATGCCATGTTGGAAATAAGTACTTTGTGGCAAGGGATCCACCAAGTCATCAGAAGCTAAAGCTGGTAACTTCACGAAGTCATTGCTCTCTCGATACACACTCCCATCATTCGGAACACTGTTGGCTTCTTCTAATATCATAGATCCGAGATCAGGTTTCGGGATCAGATGACGTGATGTCCTAATCATTCGATTGTAATCACTATCGTAGTTCGGGAATGCATCATTGTAGTTCAAAGGAGCAGTGTTAATAAGGCCGAAGCCCACACAAATCACAATACATGCACTCAACATCGTCATTAAACTGAACACTGTCCTTTTATAAAATCAATATTTTACAATGTGTTTAAATTATTCAGCGGGGATTGAGATCGTCAAATTACTAAATTCAGCATTATTTTGAAGTCATTGACTTGAATGCACCACCTCATGTTACATTGAATTAATAACAATATTGTCGTGTTGCAATATATTTTGTCATTCATCAACTACCTTATTGGTGTAGTGGTCACTAGTGCGGCTGTTAAGTGGGTGTTTCTGGGTTCTATTCCGATGTCTTGCAATTTGATGATTTTTCTCGTAGTGGGAATTTACGCCTGCTTGCAATATAAGCTTCCAGTTCATACTGGCAAATCTTTTGGGGTAGGTAATTAGGTATTAGCAATATCTTATTTCGATTAGTTTGATGTACAGTTTGTGTTTTGATAAAGATTTTGTAATAATGTATACCGCAATATGTGTCAAAACGCAGGTATTGAGAGCTGCGGCATACCAAAACTCTTTGGCGCTTAATTTTTTATATCATAATCTGTAAAAATGCAGATTTCGTTCGCTACGTAAACCTTAATCTTATTTTGTACCTATTAAGCTAATTTCTTGCTAACTACAGTGAAGAAAGTTTTAAAATGTAACCTGTAATGTCTCCGAAGTTAAGTTTTATAGAGATACTACCAGAATAGGCACGCAGTTTATCATCGCCTGCCTATATACCAATTTACTTGGGTGCATAATAATATATTAGATATATATATTTATTTCCATACGATACGCAACGTAGATGAAAAAGTAATTTTAGATTAAATTAATCTTAATCCCGATACTTTGATATAGGCATATGTATACATAATATTAAGATAGGTATACTATATACATATATTTTCATGAGTATATTGTTATCTTCTAGTTGTCCATTATATCAATAAAAATGAAATGCTCTTCGTTGCTAAGTGGCAACATTTGAGAACGGCTGGACCGATCTGGATATTTTTTAAATGTTCGTTTTTAGGGGACGTTTTTCTTTTTTCTATGGGACTTTTGTAGGAACTCAAAATAATTAAAATCTAGACAAGACCATGTCTGTAGAGTCAGCTAGTATATTAATTAATAGCATAATTAGACTCAGGCAATTACGAAATCTTAGAAACGAAATATAAACTTGTTTATTTGACTTAAGGGATACCTAAGACCCGCATTGTTATTTCACCCTAAAAATAGGTTTCTTAAAATGAGGTAATAATGCGAGGCACACCTACCTAACCTTATCTATATGGGGTAGGTACAAAAGATTCAAAGCGTTTATAGTTTGTTTGTATACGTTTCACCGCTTTGTATTGTTTGAAAAATGAATAAAATAGCTTTATTATTACACCGCATAAGTGCAAATTGGTGTAAATTGTTAGATCTATAAATTTATATTCGAATGGGTAAGCGCAGGTAACTCATGGGGATTTTGATGGAATTATACAAGAAACTTTTAAGAAAATGCTTTATTATTTTTGTGATGTTTTACAACATAAAGTACAAAATTTGTACAAAATAAATATAAAAGGTCCATTATTTACTTGCTTAAGGTTGCCGATATTCTTTACAGCTGAAACACATTACATTTTATTTTCTAAGAGGATTTGACTCTTCTGTTTCATAATAGTAGGTGTTCGCAGAACATTGGTGGTTCTTATATCGCTTGTCTTCTTGATGTCCCGTTTGTTATGGAAGGTGAAGTCGTCTTCAGTCCTGTATGACGACGCGGGCGCGGCGCCGTACGATGAAGGAACCGCTGAGTGAGTCTTAGCCAAGCTGCCTGAAACTACAGATGGTGAGCAACTCAGCAGCAAGGGAATACCACATCCTCCTGTATTTGCGTTGGGGAACACGCCAACAGCTCCCGTTGACCCGATGGAACTTGGTAAACCGGATCCGTAAGCCCCTCGAGCAGATTCATGATTAGGCTTCCAGCGGAACATGGGTTCAGATCCAAAGCCTTCCGTTGCATCTCTCATACCAGGATGGTAATTTGAGTGCATGTGACTTCCCATACTGCTCATGTCATGCAGTTTTGAGTGCGGCATTTGGTTGTGATGATACCTTTGAGGGAAGTGATGGTGGGGTTGAACATGGCTTGACAGATCAAAGTCATTAGAGACACCCATATGACCTGCTGTCATATGATTATGTTCAGCCAAGTGTGAGTTTCGCAAGTGGTCCATGATTTGCTCTGGGTGGATATCCTGCCCATTTCCATGGGTCATTTCAAAGTCCTTTAACACTTCAGCAGCTTTCATTGAAGATAAATGTTCCAGAGGCTTATTATCTGGATTCCAGTGTGCGTTGTGCATATGCTGTAGATGATGCAAGTGTTCTTCAGCAGCTTTCATCGCTGGTGTGGTTCCAGCATGGGTTGGTTCTTCTTGTTCAATCATGTGCTGCTTTTGGTGGTCTAGGATAGAGATGTGGTCAGCAGATTTCGCCAACATGACATTTTCAGTTTGCTCCGGTATGTTATGCAAATGAGTCAGCTCTAAATGGTCTGCAGACTTTGGGATATGATGAACGTTTTCCTCGTTTTTAGTTTCAGTGAGTGGATTGTGAGCGGCCTCTTTTGCTTGCATTTCCCAATCCTCAGTGAGATGTTCTACATGATCTGGTTTTGGAGTTTCAGCAGCTTTTCCTAATTCCATAACGTGTTCTTGGAGAAAATGTTCTTTTTCCATTTCATGGTGATTCAAAGGTTCCGCAGACTTTGCTAGAAAATCAATCATATCGTCTGATGCAGTCATATCGTCAGCAGCATGTTTCTCGTGCTTCTGATTATTTTCTATTTTGTCTTCGCCCTCTTTATGTTCCGGAATTCTTTGTTGTTCATTGACGGTGTCCAAATTCAAGGGCTTCACGGCATCCTTGTGAGAATCTTTGGGAGCATCAGGAATATTATCAGAAGTCTTGAAGGCAGCATTTTTCTCAAAATCCAATTTGGTGTTCGTTCCTTCTTCATCGACTTTCATGGCGGGTACCTGTGACAGGTGATGTTCTGATTGGTCGGTTATCATATCCATGTTCATGTCAGAGCTTTTTCCTTGATTTTGATGATGAGCATCTTTATTATCTAAACCTTTCCCTTCTGGGTGTGTTTTATTTTCGTCTAATGTTCCTTCGGCACTTTTTTCATGCTCGTGAATCTTATGACTCTCACTAATTAAAGGAACTTGGTTTTTATTGTTGTCTAAATGAGTTTCAATCATTTCAGAAGCAGCTGACTTCATATCTTCTTCAGTGTTTGGTTCTTCCCTGGCATTGTGTGTTAGCCCTATGTTTTCCTCGGCGCGCATATGGTTAACTTCGGTTAATGGTTCATGCGATTTGACTTTCTCGTCTAGGTTATGTTCACTTTCTTTAGGTGACTCTGCTTGATCAAAATCTGCCAAACTCTCTAGGTTACCGGCTGCTTTGAAACTATCCTCGATATTCTTTACTACTTCAAAATTCTTCTGGATATTTTCGATTGCTTCTTTCCACTGGGCCAATCTTTCTTCTTCTGTTTTCGCTATGGTGAGATGAACATCCTGAATAGGTTCCGAGTCCCTTGAAGCTGTAGCGTGTAAACTCATAGATTCTAAGTTTCCAAAGTTTTCATGAATGTGTTCTAGAGCTTGTCTAGCTACTTCAATATCTTCATGTAATTCAGTGTCAGCCTCAGAATCATGTACCATTTTCATATCAGGTTTCTGTTCCATTTTCTTGAGGTCTCTTTGTAAATTCTCAACAGCTTCCTTAGCCATTTTGATGCTATGTTTCACATCATCTTCTGATGTATGCAAGTCAGCTCTTTCATGTACAGATCCTTTGATTGGTTTCCTGAACTTTCCGTCTTCATCACATAATTTTACTTTAACTTGTCGACCACATGATTCCTGGGAGTCAGCGTTAGCCTTTTCTTCTTCAGAATCACGGTATAATCGGTACCCTTCGTTCTTCTTCTTAACAATCAATGGTTTCTTCAGAGCAAAACTCCTTGCCATCGGCGTTGAAACTCCAGAGTCCATGTGTTGTACATTTTGAGCTTCAGTGTTTGTAACAGGGTTGAAAATGGAACCGGTGACAATTTCCGATGGTGATTTCCTTTCTCTCTTCAGAAAATCTGCTAAACTAGATTGTGCTTGAAACTGCCAATTTGGAGTACGAGTCGTGTCTACCCAACCAGCTCCAGGTAGAGCAGGGGCCGCGACGGCGAGGGACACCAGAGCAAATAGCACTACAAGTGACTTCATCGTGTGTGATGTCACGATTGATGCTGTGATTAAAAATTATGGGGAATTTATACTAATTTAGCTTGAAGAGATTTGTTCGGGCGATTGTAAAAGAAAACAAAACGTGCTTATAGTAAATGATTCACAAATGCTGAGGTGACACCTTCCGGTTGTTACATTTACACTAAACCGTTGAATTAAATTCCGAGAATTTGAATTAAAATAATATCACTCACCTAATATACTAGTTATTTATTAGATAACAAGATAGTAAATATACGAGTAATTACAACTTTTCCTTAACAAACTTGAAAAGTAGTATACGATATGATGGGTCGTTAGCGAAATAAGTAATGCAATCCCGAAATATTCATTTCAAGTTTTATTTGGTTACAGTTTCTTATAAGCCTACTCTGCTTTCCTCCAGCATGTAATCCATGAGGATATTCCACAGACCACTGACCAAATTACCACTACTGACCCAGGTTTCCCCGATGCAGGGTGCAATGTTCCTCACTTTTTTTTATATAGACCGTTCCATATAATTTTATTATATGGCTCATATAACATTGAATACCTTTTTATCCTTCGAACCCTTTTCCCAACTATGTTGAGGTCAGCCTCCAGTCTCACCAGATGCAGTTAAATATTACACGAAGCAACTGCCATCAGACCTTTTTTTTTTTGACGGGGTTGGAAATGCTTTATGCTCTACCCACCGCTCCGGAGACAGCGGTGGGGTGTGTCGGACTCCGCTCTGAAAAGAGCGATCTACCGATTAAAACCAACCTCGGCGTTTTACGTCACCACTTTAGTGCCGGGACTACGGGAGCGCTGTGTAGCAATCGTCCGCAGAACTGCCATCAGACCTCCGGTAACCCGATTTCTGGGCAATCCCGATACCCTGAGGATACACTAGTTTTAAAGTTATTTAGAAAAGGAAAAATTCGACCGCGGGCAGGATTCGAACCTGCGTCTTCTGGTTCGGTACACCAGACGCTATGACCACTAAGCCACCGCGATACCTACCTGTCATGTCGAATTTTTCCTTCACATACTGAATTTACGTCTTTATGGTGACGTCAGTAACACCTATTGAAATGCAAGTTTTTGCTTTTCAACCGACACAACTTACTTTACAGTTAGTTCAATGTCGAACGATGCCACCTTACCTTGTAACTATCTTTTTGTATATTTTTGGCATTTTCCATGCTAAGATTTTAAAATCTTCTTTTAAAATCTCGAATCCTGCCCGCGGTCGAATTTTTCCTTTTTTAAATAACTTTAAAATCTTAGCATGGAAAATGCCAAAAATATACAAAAAGATAGATACACTAGTTGTCAATTTTTTTTGGCTTCTGACTACCGCTAACTATTGTCATGCAGCCGGCAACCGGGACCGACGGCTTTACGTGTCTCCCTATATTAAGAATGGTCATCTATCCACACACTGACCACGACTAGCGCAGCTTAACCTTACAGATCAGTTGATCAGTGTAGTTATAACTTAGTTTATAATATAAAAAAAAAACTTGAGAGGTGTCAAGGGACACCCGGATGGAACGAAGTTCCTTTCATTAAAATTTAATAATTACAAATAAAAAAACCTGTATACACTCAACAATTCACAACGCGCGAAATTCAAATATTGTCATTCACTCAATAATTCGAAATTCAAATATTGTTGACAAGCAAAAAGTGTCGTGACAACTTTTCGTAAGAATTTTTTCCGTCTAGCCCCCTTTCACAACGCGCGATAAAAACATTAATTAAAGTTAGTAAGTACAACAATGAAAATTGTGTAATTCAATCTCAAAGCCAAAACTTATTTATTATTTGCAAACTGATTATTATACATAATGTACCATAATGACTATATCCCCAAAGGGTTATGCAGAGATATATTAATTAAATTCGACATGAAGGGTAGGTATCGCGGTGGCTTAGTGGTCATAGCGTCTAGTGTACCTAACCAGAAGACGCAGGTTCGAATCCTGCCCGCTATCGAATTTTTCCTTTGCTTAATAACTTTAAAATCTTACCATGAAAAATGCCAAAAATATACAAAAAGATAGATATATTAATCATTATTAATATATATCCACACCATTCGTTGGTATTTTTAGGATCCATATAATAGACGGCAGATAAACACAATAACACTGCTCGACCTGGGAATCGAACCCACGTCCAAATGCACGTAGAAGTCGCGCTTACGACCAGTAGAGTAATGAAGCAGTCTATCCTACTTAACATTATAAATGTGAAAGTTTGTGAGGATGGATGGATGGATGTTTGTTACTCTTTCACGCTAAAACTACTGAACGGATTTTGATGAAACTTTACAGTATTATTATTTATACATCAGAATAACATATAGGCTTTAATTTGTAACGATTTTGAGTTAATTAGCCAAATTACGACGATAATGAATAGTAACTTGTCCACGCGCACGAAGTCGCGGACAAAAGCTATTAATAATAAAAATAACGAATTAAGTTGCATATAACAGTATCTATGCATTTTCGGATGATACGGAGATCTTCCTAATAAAAAATTCAATAACACTGCCCGATCTAGATATCTTTTATTTATACCACTAAGATAGCAAACAAGCATAAGGCTGATGGTAAGCGGTTACCGTAGCCTTTAGAGGCTTGCAACACCAGGAGTATCACTTGCTCGATCCCGACCCTGTAAAACGAAAGAGGAATAGTAGGGTTGGCAGAATAAGGGTCTGCTAACACGTTTCCACGTGGAGCACGGGCAACCTAGCTCACTGATAGGACACAACACATATCGACCCTAGGTCTTGGTTAGGCCTTGGTTATAATTTTCAGAAATTTCTTTGATAGATTTTCAACTTTAATACAAAAAAATAAGGTTCGTGTTCAATTGGGAAAATTTGACAGTTTTAGATCACGTCTTAATACGAAACAGCAGAATGAACATTGAAACTAACCTTTGTTCGCAATTTTACTCAAATTTGACGACCGCTGTGAACTAGTGGTTCGAATTCGACTGCAAATCACGAGGTCGTGGGTTCGATTCTTAGGTGACATAAATATTTATGTGATGAACATAACTGTTTGTTTTTCTGGGAATTCCTTATGTATTATAAGTATGTATATACAAAAAAAAAGTATATTTTAAGTATTTACTAAGCTGATCAATCTATCTACAAGGTTAAACTGCACTAGTCGCGGTCATTCTTTGGGTGGGTGACCATTCTTAACCCATCGAGACCCCTCCGTACCTCGGAGAGCACGTAAAGCCGTCGGTCCCGATTGTCATACGAACACCTATGGCCATCGTTAGTGGTAGTCAGAAGCCCAAAAAGCCTGACAACCAGTCTATCCTCAGGGTATCGGTATTACCCAAAAACTTGGGTTTCGGAGGTCTGGAGTTTGGTGGTAGTCGCTTCGTGTAAAATACTGATATACAGCCGCATCTGGTTACACTGGAAGCCGACCCCAATTATTATTTAACCGTTGTCGTCCCAACCAAAAGGCCTCCATACCCTCCTTCCATTCCTCACGGTTCAAGGCTATTTTGGGCCAATCTCATCATCCTGCCATCTCCGTCTAGGTCTGCCGCGCAGCAATATAGTTGGGAAAAGGCTCGGAGAAAGAATCATTATTTCTACTAATGCGATTCAATGCAGCCTTTTTTTTTCGGGTGGGGAAATGCTCCTTATGCATGCCGCCGCTTGGGGATACGGGACGGTTATGTCGGGCTCTCCAGCCAGGTGGCCAGCATACCGACTAAAACCACCACCACCGCCACCTTCCGCATAGTGGTGGGACCACGGGAATCGCTCTCGCATTATCCGCGATCCCACCGTGGACGTCCATTGATGGACCCTCCGGGAGGGCCAAGTGCAATGGACGACTGACGACCTCGAATCCGCCGCCCATGGCCCTCTTTGCGGCGGAAAAGATATGTGGTCCCGCCGCCGTCCACATCTCGGCCGCAGAGGGTAGGGAAAGCGGCGTATCGTAATACCGACATTCCTCTCCCCCTGCAGCCCCACCGTGTTCGCAGTCCTGCGGCTGTGACCCCGCCGTGGCCGCGGAAGGCAGGGAGAACGGCACACCGTAATACCGGCACTCCTCTCCCGCCGCGGCCCCGTCACCCTTCAGCCGCAGTGTCGCCCATACAACACCGCGGCCCGCCTCAGTTGCGGTGCCTCCCATACGACACCGCAACCTACATTGGCCGCTCCAGTGCGGGCTTCCCGTGCCAAGCCCGCAGGAGCAGCCCCTCCCTTAGGTTCTACTTCGCTTCACCGTGAACCTTCAATCCACGGTTACTAAGCCCCCCCGCCGCGACATGCCGAGAACCCCTTGGGGGGGGATTCAATGCAGCCTAGCTCTATGTAATAAAAAAGCCAGCAAGCAGATTTTTATTTCCTCGATTCCATCATGTATTGATGTCATAATTGTGTAAGAAATTATATAGTTACGTCATTCAAATATTATTTTGACTGCACGATCGGTTAAAGATGGTAACCTCGCCGCTAGCGATGCCACAACTTTCCTGAGTTTAATTCCCACCAGAGACAAATACCTGTGTGATTATTCATATTACCTGTTTGATTTCAAACACATATTAGAGTTCATTAATATAAATCGAGAAGGGTTTGAGGCTAAGTAATACCACACTAATCAATAGATCTGCACTTGCCACGGCCAGTCTACAGCTGATAATTCTTAACATTCAATAATTCTATTCAATTCAAAATGTTTTATTTCAAATAAGCTTTTACAAGCGTTTACAGTCATAGTGGAGGTCAACTTCACTTATCCCATGGCTGTGCGTATAGGGCACGTGAAGGAAAGTGCGGTTTTTGGTCGGTCCGATATACTGCCGCCTCCTCAGGTGGCGCACGATCCATGAGGATCTTCCTTACTATAAAAAAAGGTTGTACTATTTATAAAAGCCTTTATTTGTAAATAAATACGTCCGAAATACCACCCTCCGTTCAGAAACGCGCATAGTAGATGTGGGTGTCCAAACTGCAAGGTTAAAATGGCGATGGGCTGGCCACGTCAGTCGCATTCAACCGGACAGGTGGGCGAGAGTAGCTACAGAGTAGGCCCCTTGCAATGCTATTCGTGGACGAGGTCGGCTGAGGAGACGTTGGCGAGATGATCTTGATCGCTTTTTGCCAACTTGGTATGAAGAAGCTCAGGATAGAGAGTCTTGGATTAAGATAGGGGAGGTGTTTGCCCTGGGACACAAAAGAGGTTACATAAAAAAAAAATCTTACAATACCCTAAAAAAACAAAATATTATTTTTGTCCTGTAGGAATCGAACCCACGAACTCCTGATCAGCAGTCCAACAATAGAACCACTGGACCTCAGACGTCATCTACTGTGTCCGTATTTATGGCAACAGAATTATAGTTCAAACCCATGATAGTTCAATCACATAAGACTGATTCCAACATCAGCCAATCATTTTCTTCCATCCTATCGACTCATTTACAAAATACATATACGTGACTTATCTGTACAACATTTTTTTATTGTTATCATGTGCTTATATCTAAAATTATAATCGCATAAACGCTAGATTGCAGTTACTTTTGAAATAAAATACAATATTCAATTAAAATGAAATCAATTTAATTATTTTGTTCTCGCAGTGTTACACGCACTAGATTTGGCACAGGATAATCCTTGGAAACGACGTGACGGTTACATTGACGCACTTCCGGGAAATCTTCTGAAACCTTGTGGTGACTGACAGCACGCTCTGCGTCCATCCAAATAGTATTTCTTCTTATCCTCGAATGGCTTTCGATCTGGCATGTAGCTTCGGATCCTTGTAAACGCAAATTTTCTACAGAGTCCACAATACTGTTCGTAGGTTGCAACTTGCCTGCTGAATCTCGGTTAAAAGTCAGTGCTGAAGTGAGTGTGCTTGAATGCTTCTCAACGTCACTCTCCTGTTTTTCAGTTGCTTCAGAAACTTTGGTAGAATTGAAGAGAGAGGCTTCTTCATGTGGTGCAGATTCCTTTACATCCAGGTTATCTCTACATCCACAGTGGTTTTCAATGTCATAATTTTCATTTGATGCAATCCCGTTTATATTCCAACTAATATTTGTCGGTGCCCCGAAAGCAGAGCTAGTAGCAACAATAAGAAGTATGATTGCTAACTTCATTTTCTTCTGAATATGTTATAGTAGAATAAGAATGTCTGCTTATTTATAGATTTCCCTATGCATATTTATATTGCATTTCAATTTTATTTACTCTACGAACGTGCCTGGGAAGCTTCTTGTGTAAAATCTCGTCATAGCTCTAGCTGGGTAACCAACATGTACAGGAGGTAAAAACCTCATTATTACATAATACTAAGTCCAAGTTAAACCTACATGGAAAAAATAAAAAGCCACATGGAACGATTTCTCTGGAATCCATTTATATTCATAATGATTCTTCGAAAGCGTCTTTTTTAGCTTTGCGGGTGACGTCGGTGAATAAAGTAGGTAAACAAAATAAAGTAGTTTTTAATACTCAGGTCTATTTTAGCATCAGCTAAGTATTTTAATTTGAACTTGATTTATACTGACAGAATATGCTGCATTGCTAATTCCATTTAAGTATGCCAATATAGTTCGTAAATCTATTACGATCCAAGGCAACATTATAATGAGCATAAATTAAGTTCTATCTTTTTTTAGGGCGGACGTGAACTTTGATAATTTAACCCGACTTCGTGGCAAGGCACCCTATGCCTCCAGCCACCTATATACATTTTACACTTAATCAGCAACGCAGGACGCCATTAGCTACAATGGCGTCCCCTAGCGGGACTCGGACCTCGGCTTAGGGCGTTGCTGGGGGGACAACTAGGGACAGCTGGATCATGGTAGTTTTATCCTTCTTAAGATAGAACAAATATGTACTGCTTCACACGCACAGCATTTCGCCGCCGGGCACAACTCGAAACTCCGAGCTGCTACTGAGAATTTCCTATTAGGAATACCCAATATTTAACACTTTGCCCCACTTGAGAATCGAACCCTGGACCTAATGCTCAGCAGCCGAGCTTGCGAACACTCGAACAATTAGCGTAGAGCAACAATGAAGTTGTTACTCTTACTAATACTATGGGTACCTACAATTTCAATTACTCATTATTACCATAACCAATAACATAATTTAATAACCTTGGGATTGTGAAAAAAAAGTGTAACTTTATTGATTTTAACTTTTTATTGAAACAACATTACATTACAACTAAGTATCTTAATCTCTAACACTGAAAAAATGCTTATTGGTGGACGGCGTGACTGGGTTCATGAACAGGGCTCAGGTTCATGTGCTCATGGGTGAGCAGCTCATCGTGCTTATCATGGACGTCGTGGTGCGCTGGCTCGTCCACCAGTCTGTAGGAGTCTGCCGCCACACCAGCAGATACAGGAGAACCATGACCTTGAGCCTCCATAATATGCCCCGGCACTATCGTTGGCGAACAGCTGAAGAGCAGGGGAACGCCGCAGCCTCCAACATTAGCGTTGGGGAACACGCCGAGCGCAGTGCCAGATGTCGCCTGAGTGAGGACCTGGCCACCCAGAGCAGAAAGAGCCGGAGCCACAGCTGCTACAGGACCGGTTGCGTAACCACCCAATCGGGCCATCGGGACATGTTCCTGCATGACGCGGTCCATATCGGAGAAGCCCATCAGCTCGGACTCAGGTTGTTCGTCCACGGAGCGATAATGCGGCATGGGGTATGCGTAATGTTGCACAGCATATCCTTGGTACGGCTGGGCAGCGAAGGTTGGTACGGGCACGGAGCTGATAGGGAGCTTCATAGCACTGGCGGCCGCGCATGGTGACACGTACTGCGGACTATATTGTGAACGCCTCTCTCGCAGGAACTCTTCGATTTGCTGCCGGCTCAGATACTTCTGTTGGTCTCCATCAGAATATGGAGCTCCCGCGACCGTTAAGGCGAAAAGCGCGTATACACAAGACAAGAGAATAGTCTTCATTGTAACTGTGTGCTGTACCATGGTGAGTGAGACACTAATATTTATACGCACTCTGATATTGCCTTTTTGATCGGATTTAACTACTTAGTTTGCAATCTACAAGTGAACCAAACAAGTACTTGACCCAGAAATTTCTGCAAAATCAGATGTTTGATCTCACCAAAGTATACGAAATTGGGCCGCGTAATAATTATAGTAACTTAGTTCATAATTACGAATACTATGATGCATCTATCAAACGAAGGGTTAGGCAGAATTGTACCTACAATGTAACCAATTACCTTCGACCTAAATGTATTTCACTGGCAACTTGATGAATTTGACTGATCTCAAAATATTATATTTAATTCTGTAGCAGCTGGAGAGTTATCAAACCAAAACCTACTGCTACTGAATTCCTTAACAGAAATCGTAATAAACTTTGCTCAACCTAGGCATCGAGCCTAGGACCTCACACTCAATAGTTATACTTGCGCATTTTATATAATTGAGACACATAATTACTGTACTATAGATACTATAGAGTATGTCGCGGCGATTTGAAGGATCCCATGACTATAGGGCAAGTGAATAGGCAAGTGCGGTTTTTAGTCGTATGAGTTCGACATACCCTACCACCTCCCCAAGTGGCTGATGATCATAAGGATTTTCCGTACTGTAAAAAAGGTTATACAGTATGAACAGTAGTTAGCTATATGTACCATAACGTACTATCACGCCTGTAATCCCAGAAGGGTTAGGCAGATGTACACCCACATTTCGCCGGTATGCTTAGGTCTCATGTAAGTGGGCGAGCCTATTGCCATTAACCGGGCACAAATCCAGACTCCAAGCTGCTACTGAGAATTTAGGTATATGTATGAATGTATATCCGCATAATGCGTAATGCGAGGCACGCACCGAAATATACATACGCAGGCAATGATGCAATAACTACCTAAATCATGCAGAAATAGTAGATCATGCATTATTTTATCATTGCCAAGTTCATAATTTCATAGGTATTTCAACACTGTAAAGTTGGCAGTAGTCAGGCCAAAGCATGACTATGGAGCAATCGAAGACAAGTGCCATTTTTAGTCGGTACGAGTACGATATACCCTGCCACCTCCCCGGGTGGACGATCTACGAGAATATTCCGTACTATAAAAAAAGGGCAATATTAATAAGCCTACTTCTTAAATAACAGAAAACCGTACAAACAATCTAAGCAACTTGCATTATCCTAGTGGCTGTAAGAGCAACTGCGATGCTTATGATCCTGGATTCCATTCCCAGGTCGAGCAGTGTCATGTTGCTCGACGTGGCATTACAGGGCTTCATCATCATCATATCAGCCTCAAAAGGTCCACCGCTGAACAAAGGCCTCTCTCATAGACTTCCCAAGGATCCGTTATATGCCGCCTGCATCCAACGACTCTCAGCTACCTTTACCAGGTCGTCCGTCCATCTCGTTGGAGACCGTCCTACACTGCGTTTTCCGGTGCGTGGTTACACTATATATTTATTTATAGTTATTTAATTCTTATTTAAGTATACCATATTATTATAAGTTTAATAATAATGTAATATACATGTAATATTAGTCTAAAAAGGTCACATTGAACAATTTAAAAAATAATGTACTATCTGAATTTTATTCTCGTAGATCCTCGGCAGTTTCCTAATTGTAAATCATTTATCATAACGTTTGGCGTAATGGCTGAGCGTTCGGCTTCGACGCCGCGTGTCCCGCCGTTCGATTAACACTGAACAATTTATATAGTGGTTAGAATGTCAGACTGCTAGACGAGGGTTCGATTCCCACAAGACACAAATATTTAAATGATGAACATAAGTGCTTGTGCTTGTGTTTCGTGTTTCTTATATATTATTATAAGTAGGTTTTAAAAAAAGGTATATAAATATATTGGACATTTTTTTTACAAACTTATACCATGGGTACTAGACAATAGATATAATACTTATATTTATTTGTTAATACATACTTATTATACATCAGAAACACCGACACAAACACAAATACTTTTATTTGGGAATCGAACCCACGACCCCATGATCAGCAGTCCGACACTCGAACCCCTAAACCACAGACAACGTCATATAAGTATTATATCCAATGTCCAGTACCCATAGCACAAGCTCTGCTTAGTTTGGAACTAGATGGTGCTACCTAAAAATGTCCCAAGAATATTTACTTATTCCGGGCCTGGGTGTTTGTGTATGTGAAAATTTGTGTATGTAAATGCACCTACTACGAAGAAAATCCTAGACATCATCCTCCTGCAGCATATATGTACTCGTATTTATCTTCCGTTCATCCCTGTCACCTGTCACATCAACATTCAACCAAATCCTAGTATGATGCAAGGCATACAGACGTTTAAAAAGCAGGTTTTTTATCCCTGCACCTACAAATTTCAATAAGTCATTTTGTTTCAGTAACTTTGCTAACCCTGCTAGATCCAACGAGCGTGATTATGTACACATTTGTAACTTATACTATTCATCAGTCATAGTAGGAAGTCCGAAGGTACAAATTCCGCATTGCATTTACATTTCACAACAATCACGTTCAATATTCGTGGAATCAAATACTGTAGCGTCAACATTTTGTACCGTACGTACAATAAGTATGACTGTATTTTTCATGCTTGCCCTACATTTTAAGTGTGCCAAACGACTGTGTTAAATTTTATCTGTAACATAACCAGCCCCCTGGTTATGTGAAAATGCCCGCTATTTATAAATCATACGATGATTGGTAGAAATTACTGAAATGCCTAAATGGCTATACCTACATTTTAGGCCTTATAAAAAGTATTAAAATAAATAAGAGAGGTAAGGCATAGTGGGAGTAATTCCACTCAAATTGGAGCTGCTTGACTGGGGAAGTACCTCCACCTTGCAGAAAATCAAAGTGAAATAGCACTGTTTTGAGCAGTATTGTGCTCCTTAAGGTGCGCAAGGTTGCCTGTGCGCCGCGAGGAATCGTTGTGTTGGCAGTAGGAGGGACTTTGACCCTTATACTGTCGACCCAACTATTCCTCTTTTGTTTTACAGGCTCGGCAACGCGCAAGTGATACCCCTGGTGTTACAAGCGTTTATAGGCTACGGTAACCGCTTACCATCAGGTGGGACGTATAGTTGTTGGCCACCTCAGTGGTATAAAAAAACACCAAAGGGTGAGAGAAACATTGGTGCTATGAGCACGTAAACATATTATAAGGAAGTAAGCCTCTTATAAATAAGTATTCTTGGATAATTTTACACAGCACCATCTAGTCCTAAACTAACCAGAGCTTGTACTACGGATACTAGACAATGGATATAATACTTATAATTTTTGTTTTTGTAAATACATATTTATAATACATAAGAAACACCCAGAGATACACAAACACATATGTTCATCACATAAATATTTGTGTCCTGTGGGAATCGAACCCACGACCTCGTGATCAGCAGTCCACGCGAACCACTAGACCACAGATGCCGTCTTAAGGCCCGCATGAAATTATATAACAGGTTTTCTTGGTTTACCTGGGCAGTTTTGTACCAGAACGCACTGTTTAGAGTACTCGTCCCTCACGAAGCCAGCTGAGCATCGGCATCCGACGCGACACTCCCACGTCGATGGGCAAATATCTACAAAAGTTTAATTGAAAGAAAGAACTAAGTAGACTGCAAAATATAAGTGCAATTGCCTATGCATTTTAGGAACATGGACAAGCAAGACATTAAAAAAAATGACTACATTCACAAAAGTTTGGCAAAAGTAGTAGGACACAGTGTTAGTTAATATAAGGTACTGAATCTGGCTCCCAAACTAGGACAAGCCTGTATTTTGGGTGACAGTGTTCAGCCATGCAACCTCGGTTGAAATAGTTTTTTGTTTTTTGGAAGATGAAGCATGGTAGCAATCGTCGTCATGGGTATAAATAAATCATCGTCAATAGATCTGGCTGCCGAGCGGATGGTCTTTAAATCCAACCCCACCTTTTACAGCATAGCAATGGATCTTTAGAAGAAGTGATAGCTTAGTGATATCACTACCAAGTCAAAGTAGGTCTCGAGTTTAACCTCTGACTTTTCGAAATCATGTGCGTATTAATAATTAATTATCACTCGCTTAAATCGGTGAAGGAAAACGTCGTGGGGACACATTTTTCTCTATGGTGTGAGAAGTCTTCCAACCCGCACTAGGCCAGCGTGGTAGACTATAGCCTACTCCCTCTCAATCTGAGAAGAGACCCTTGGCCAGCAGTGGGAAAGTATATGGGTTGATGATGAATGGGTCTACTTCTTTGTGTATAAGAGGAATATAGTAATTTGCAGTTCACCTAATTCCTCACACTCTGTCCAATAGTACCTACAATTATGGCCGTATTTTCGTTCATGTTATATTGCGTGGCTTGTATTGTTTGCAGTTCCATTCAGATCCCCTGAATTATTGTCTTAAAACATACACAGAAATTGAGCAGACTGCTTGCTTGAAGTCCTGGGTTCCATTCCCAGGTCGAGCAGTGCAATTTTTCTATGAAATTTTCAGTAGCGGCTCGGGTTTCTGAATTGTGCACGATTAACAGTGTAGGTGTACAGACGCCAGCAGGTCAAGCTATCCAAAACTGTCAGATTTTCCCAATTAAATATGAACCTTATTGTTTTGTATTAAAGTTGAAAATCATTCAAAGAAATTTGACAGATTGTGGTAGCTTGATGTGCTGGCGTCTGTACATTCGTATACCTCTGCCTAACCCTTCGGGGATTACAGGCGTAATGGTATTTTTTTTTTACTGAGCAGAAGAATAAATTCCTTATTTAATTGCCTCACTAGGTTAGTGGTTAATGGCAATAGGCTCACCCCCTATTACATGTGACTTAAGCAACTATAGGTGCACATTAGTACACGTCTGCATAACCCTTTGGAGAATACAGATGTGATGATATCATGGTATGAATGAACTTCTTCTGCTCACGGAACTGTCATAAAAACTTTATCAAACTGCACAGTTTGCATTACCTGTAGCTAACAATCTTAAATTCACACAAGTAGGAGGACACCTCCATCCACATAGGGAGAACTCCTCATGTTCACGAAGACATGTGGAAGTCCTGAACAACATCACATTTCTTGTACAAATCACCAAAAGTAGGCCAGACGTTAACATTGGTAGTGTTAACGCGGAAATTGATAAAATTTATTATCAATAAACAATTTCCGTGTTATCGCAATTCATAGGTTTGTGTTCGTATTATTAGAAACTAGCTTCTCCCCGCGACTTCGACCGCGTGGTAAAAAGTTACTTTTAATTACCTATCGTTGTAATCTGGCTAATTAACTCAAAAACGCTATAAATAGCCTATACATATGTTATTCTGATGTATAAAGAATAATACTGTAAAGTTACATCCAAATCCGTTCAGCAGTTTTAGCGTGAAAGAGTACCTAACAAACATCGATCCATCCATCCATCCTCACAAACTTTCACATTTATAATATTAGTAGGAAGTAGGATTGACGCTTGTAGATTCTTGTGGAGTACCATCACGCCTGTATTCCCCGAAGGTATAAGTAGAGGTGTAGGTACTATTGCACGCTCACAGTTCGCCGGTACGTTTAGGTTCAATGTAATAGGGGGCGAGCCTAATGCCATTAACCGAGCACAAATCCCACCTCCCAGCTACTAATAATTTCATAGAAAAATTCAATAACTCTGCTCGAACTCGAACGCAAGATGTCTAGTACATCAGCCGCGCTTATAACCACTAGAACTATGAGATAGTTCTTGTGAAGGTTTACAGGAAAATAACACAATACCTAATAACAGACATAATATTTCAACGTTTTTGATTATACTTGTGTAAGTTGAACACTGTACTATCTGCTCCCCGAAAAATTACATAATTAACCCATTTACTGTTCATCTACTGGGCACGGGTCGCCTCTCACATTGAGAGGGGTTAGGGTTTTAGTATACTAGTGTAGTATTATATAATACTAGCTGGCCTGGCAGACTTTGCCATGCAACCCGACTACAGCGTCATCTACCGGGTCCAATTGTGAATCTAAACTATCTAGGGACCCACTCAAACACACACAAAAAACTTCATCGAAATCGGTCCAGCCGTTTTTGAGTTTTAGCGAGACTAACGAACCGCAATTGATTTTTATAATAAGAAAGACTAGATGTTGCCCGCGGTTTCACTCGTATCCCAAAGGGCATTTTGAGACAAAAGGTAGTCTATGTCCTTCTCCAAGGTCTAATCTCTCTCTGTGCCAAATTTCAACAAAATCGGTAACTGACAGACAGTTTTCTCGCATTTATTAAATTAAGTAATAGAGATCAATATAACGCGATAAAATCCAGAGTAGTCGTTTCAACGTTCAAAATTCGCGTAAGTGTCAGAAAATCTTATAACCCTTTATCATAGTCAACGTCAACAACGTTGGCATCAGTTTGCTTTGGAAGGAATTCTGAAATGCATTAATTCCTGGACAAATTGTTTCCTTCGAGAATTATAATTAAATATCATGTTCTTACATACTTACACGAATAACTAACCTTGGACGCATCTATAAAATATGTACGTGACATAACGGAATAACTGAAGATGTCCGCTTTTACACGAAATGATTTGTCATCATTGTTTTCATTATAGAATTTCGTAACCACAAGCTTCGCCTACGCAATAAAATACATTACAAATATAATACAATTTTAATGTTGAATAAAATAATTTTGCTAGCTAAGCATAGATGATCACAGAGATTTAACACCTACTTACTAGGCACAGAAGCCAGCACATCAAGCTACCACAATCTGTCAAATTTCTTCGATTGATTTTCAAGTTTAATACAAAACCATAAGGTTCATATTCAATTGGGAAAATTTGACAGTTTTGGATAGCTTGACCTGCTGGCGTCTGTACTTAGTACCTAATATAAATTTTTAACGGCACAATTGGTGCAATACTTGAGCAGTTGTCTTTCACGTTATTGGGTCTTGTGTTCGTATCCAGAACACAACTGAACTGATTATACATAATTATGATTATAACCTGCAGATAATTGTTCCAAATTAGGTGTGTTTTGTAAACGCATCCATAATAAGCGTGTTGTAACGTAAAGACAAACATTTTAAAAAAAAGTGTTGTTTTCTGTAGGAGTAGCATAGAAGGTTTTTCTGCATCGAGATGGAGAGGGAAAACCTTTCTTGCCCTGGGGAACCTGTTAAACCGTTGCGGATAGTAATCGTCCTAACTAGATAGTACCAAATTTCAAATGCGTCGTAAAAAAAATGGGTTTGTTGCTTACTCCAACATAAACTCTTCCCTAATGTTACATTTTATCTTTAGTATTTTATCAATTTCATCAAAAAAAGATAATGTATTTTCGTACAACTCGATAAAGACCGGTCGAAGATGCTTTATCTTTCACAATCTCGGAAGATAGACAATATCTTGGAATGAGAGTACAGTACGTGCCATATAAGATATTTTCTCCATGTTCAAACATGATTCATTTTTCCACCACTTATCGCCAATTAATATTCACTTAGTATAAAATGGATCCCTCTATGCAATACATCACCATTCATGAAAGTTTAACTTTAGAATCGTACATTGGATTAAAAAAGTAACTATGCACGTGAGTAGTGCAGTTCTTATTACATTAGTGGCTACTTGTGTGAGTGGCTACCCACATATATGGAATGGCAATCATTTCACGCCCGTTCACGGACTCTACTTAAAACCATCAACTGACGGTACCACTGGAGACCTGTTCGTCGCAGCTACCGAAGACAGCGGAGCGAAGTCACAGTGGGCTGTTGATCAACCGATCAACTTTTTCCCTGTGTCAGCTACTCAACCACATGCCACTGCAATCCCTGTGCCCTATGTTCCCGGATATCCAACAACGCATGACGAAAATTCAAATCAAAAGCGTGCGGTGATGCCAAACCCGGTCCCAAGCGCACCAGTTCAATACGCATATGCTATGCCCATGCCGACTAGTAGTTCTCCAACTGAGAATAGTCCCGTAATTTCGTACCCATATGCCTATACAGTTCCTTCAACTCAAGCCGAAAGTTCGACTCCTAAATGTGAACAGCAAGCCAGTGTTCCACATTACCCCTATCAGTTTCCTTATCAATTGTTCTATCCCCAAATGATGTCTGCTTACACTAACGCTATGAGCATACTTAAGGAGGCAGGGCTAAGTGAAGAGTCAGCCAGTTCAGCAATGTCCCAAGCTTCACCAATGTGGCCTCCTGCTTCCTACGCCTATCCTATGTACGTGATGGTAGACCCTAACTCGTGGAACCAGAACCAAGTAACAACTTCAGCTCCAACTACTGCATCACCGTCATCATCATCAGCTTCACAATCGGAGGAAAACCCTCCAGCTTAGAAATTTATATAAATTATATATATACCTATTACAATAACTTACTAAGTAATTTATTCTTTGTGATAATAAAAATGTAAATTCTGTTTTTTATTTTATTTTGCAAAACATATTTTTTATTTACCTACCTACTTCAAAAAAAGATGAGGTTAGAGAGCCTCCTCTCTTTTTGAAGACGGTTGACTTTTTTGTGTTATTATGTTACGCGATATAAACGGCGATCGTATCCAATTTTGACTTTACCTTTTCATTATCTTTTTGTATTTTTTTGGCATTTTCCATGTTAAGATTTTAAAGTTATTAAGCAAAGGAAAAATTCGACCGCGGGCAGGATTCGAACCTGCGTCTTCTGGTTAGATACACCAGACGCTATGA
Organism: Acronicta alni; assembly: GCA_964056405.1. Lineage (NCBI taxonomy): Eukaryota > Metazoa > Arthropoda > Insecta > Lepidoptera > Noctuidae > Acronicta > Acronicta alni. The sequence continues at coordinate 12,524,874 of OZ043918.1, forward strand.
CCACTAAGCCACCGCGATACCTACCCGCCAAGTCGAATTTTGCCTTCACTTTCTGAATTTACGTCTTTATGGTGACGTCAGTAACACCTATTGAAAAGCAAGTTTTTGCTCCTCAACCGACACGACTTCCTTTACAGTTAGTTCAATGTCGAACGATGCCACCTTACCTTCTAACTATCTTTTTGTATTTTTTGCCAAAAAAAAGTTGGTACCTGGTCACCGATTCTGAAGATGGGTATTTTTTATTAATCTCTTTGTTCAGTTCTAACTGGGCCTAAAATAAAAGTAATTTCAAATTCCCGCCACGAAGCGCCCTGTTATTGTTTTGAATGTATAGCTTTACCACCACATACCACCCATGAAAAATATATTTAAACATTTTGACTTTGATATATTTAATCGGTGAATATTTATATATTTTAACTCTCGATTGATACGTTACAAATTCTCCAGAAATATTCCGACCCATAACCCCTTAGACCGTGTTTGAAGAACATTTTTTTCAACTCTGCTGCAGTACTCTGCAAGTCTGCTCGCACTACACTATGGTATTGTTTATTGTTAAAAAATGTCAATTGCCAAAAATGGACAACCGGAACGTCAGGAACTCAAATAATGACATTGACAATCAAGATCAAGAAACATGCTTGTGTAACTACGAAGTTAGTAAAAAATAATTAAATCAGCAGATTCAATCATACACCAAGCTAATTAATAGTTTTGGGTTGAAACTAGACTATACTAAAAAGGTAAAATGGTGTCTAAAAAGAAGAAGAAGGTATGTAAACATAATTATCAACGTCACAATAATTCACAACACGTGTTTTTATTATTGATTATAACCAACAAAATTTCAATTTCCTACAGTATACATCCGGAGAAGGAGCACAGTTTATGACCAGGAAAGCCGCTTTAAAGAAGCTACAGTTATCTCTTAAAGATTTCAGACGTATTTGCATATTAAAAGGTATTTACCCTAGAGAACCCCGCAATCGAAAGAGAGCTCAAAAAGGCGCAGGCGGTATCAAAACATTGTATCATACAAAGGATATAAAGTTTCTACTACACGAGCCTATAATATGGAAGCTCAGAGACTTAAAAGTAAGCATTATTTCAAATTCTTTATTATTTTATTATTACATGTACGGTAAATGTAGATTCATATCATTTTATGTAATTTTTATATTTTAGGTCTACCAACAAAAGATACGTCGTGCAAGAGCAATGCGAGAATACAAGCAGATGAAGAAGTTCTTACGTGACTATCCAGAAATAAACATTGATCACATTGTCAAGGAAAGATATCCTACTTTTGTGGATGCATTACGTGACTTGGATGATTGCCTGACATTATGTTTCTTGTTCAGCACTTTCCCTTCCCTGAAGAAAGTTCCCAGGGACCAATCCATGCTGTGCAGGAGACTAACCGTTGAGTTCATGCATGCTGTAATTGCAGCAAAGGCTCTGCGGAAAGTATTTGTATCAGTCAAAGGCTACTATTATCAAGTAGAACTGGAAGGGCAAACTATTACATGGATTGTACCACATCATTTCTCCTTCCAGGTTAATATTTTTTATTACTTCAATGTTTTAAATTATTTATATCTTTCGGTTATAATCACAACTGAATTAAAATCTTTTTCTTCACAGCCACAAAACAAGGATGAAGTGGATTTCAAAATCATGTCAACGTTTGTAGAGTTCTACACAATGATGCTTGGATTTGTTAATTTCAAACTATATCATTCTCTCAACTTGGTCTATCCACCCAAATTAACAGCTGCCTTCTCAGCAGATGACAAAGAACTTATAGATGAGCATGCTTATGTAGCTGAAAGAATAGCAGCTATGAATTTGTCATTGGCAAGAGTAGCAGGTGCTAATGATGCTGAAGAGTTGCCAGAAATAGACATCTTCAATACAGAAGATGAGGATCCTCAGAAATTAGAGGAAGCTAAATTAGAAGCAGAAAAAGTCAAGAAATTAAAGACAATGTTCAAAGGTCTTAAGTTCTTCATAAATAGAGAAGTTCCCAGAGAACCATTGGTTTTCATAATACGCTGCTTTGGAGGTGAAGTCTCTTGGGACAAGAATCACTTTGTAGGTGCTACTTTTGATGAGTCAGATGAGAGCATTGCTTACCATATTGTTGACAGGCCTTCCATGGATAAACAGTATCTCTCCCGTTACTATGTGCAACCACAATGGGTATTTGACAGTGTTAATGCAAGAGCTCTCCTGCCTATCAATAAATATTTAATGGGAGCTGTCCTGCCACCTCATCTTTCACCGTTTGTTGATAAGATTAAGGATCAAGTTTATATTCCGCCTGAAGAAAAGGCACTCAAAGATCCTAATTTTAAACCTCTTGGTAAGTCTTTCATGTCAGAGTTAGATAAAAATTGTTTCCTTTCTCTAGCCTACTGATGTCACACAAAGGGAAACCAATGACACTTGTTTAAAAATAGTGATTTGCTAACAATTTTAATATTTTTCAGATGATGACAAATCTGACACTGACATTGAGGAGGCCAGCGATGAAGACAAAGAAGATGATGAGGAACCCGATTCTGAGGAAGGCGATGCTGAAACAGCTTTAGCTAAACAGTACCAGGAGGAAGTAGAGGAAGACTCTGATTCTGGTGATGAAGATGATGACCCTAAGAGGAAAATAGCTAAAGAAAAGGTAATTTTCAAGCTAGTAAAACATGTTACTCATTTTTGTGCAATAGAAAACTATTTTTTAGCCTCCGTAGTAGTAATATAACATGGTAATGCAGAAGTTACTGAAATTACTCTCTTCTCAAAACATAAGAATATTAATTAATAATTACAAAGTTATGTCAGTTTAAATAAACCTTAATTTCTAAAATACATATTATCTTTTCCAGAAAAAAGCAATGGCTGTTTCTGCTGGAGTGCCTCATAAAGAGCATCCTTATCAAAAGGAGATTGAGGACAAACAGGCCTTTAGGTTGAGAGAGAAACTCGTTCGCAAGAAACATAGGAATCTTTACAAGAGCATGAAGGAAGGTCGTGAGAAACGCAAGAAGGAGATATGGTTGCTAAGGAAAAAGAGACGTTTTCACGACGAACAAGCCAAGGATGACAAAAAAGCAGAAAAACGTCAACAAAAACTCCCGGCTTTGGAAACTACTGCTTAAAATTATAAATAAAAAAAATATTGCAAAATAATTATTTTTATTTCTGCATAAGTTAATTAATTTATGGTATAATATTTACATCACAATATAAAAACTGGGATATTCCCTTTAAAAAAAATGAAACAGACATTTAATAATATAGGTACGTCATTTAGAAGCAACAAAATTACTTTGGTACTATTAGATATGGCTTATCACACTAAGTTTATATTGAAGTACCAGACATCGAATAAAAATAATAACAGGTCTTTATAGCGTAATTTATTAATTCTACATAAAAACAATAACGATGTTGCACAAGATTGAGCAGATCAAATTTATGTCTATTTAGCTGTGTGGATTAAACCACGGTGGAATAAGTAATCATTCACATTAATAATTAAGTAAATTATTTCTGTTCATAGGTACAAACACTATATTTTATAGCGCTCGTATATTTTACCATTGCTAAAGTAGGTATAGATACTATGTATAATGTGAATGGATCCATATCATTCATCTCGCCTATATTCCCCGATTGGGTAGGCAAATATCTACCATCGTACAAATGTACATAACAATAAATTAATTATATCCTAATCAGAATCACTGCCGCTTTCGCCTTCTAGATCGCTGTCTTCGAGGTCGGCCATGGGGAAACGTAGAATGGCCGCAATCCCAGTAAGTTGGTCTAATTCTGTGGAAGAAGATCAAGACTGATATTGGTCGCAATAAATTATAATCATCATCATCAACCCATATACTGTCCCACTGTTGGGCACGGGTCTCCTCTCATATTGAGAGGGATTAGGCTATAGTCCACCACGCTGGCCTAGTGGCGGTTGGCAGACTTCACAAACCGTCGAGATAAATCTCTAAGGCATGCAGGTTTCCACACGATGTTTTCCTTCACCGTTTATGCGAGTGATAATTAATTATTAATACGCACATAAATTCAAAAAGTCATACCTCTCGCACTTTCATTCTTCATACTATATCTTTCTTTTATTCATCACCAGGAGGTGCGTGCCTTGGGTTTGAATTCGAGACCTTCGACTTAGCAGTCCAATGGTCATACGACTAGGCTATCACTGCTTTAATTATAATAATTTATTTTATTTGTAGTTGCTGCAGAAGCTCATAACAAAATAGGTTTAAACACTAATTATAGATACAATAATAATAATATTTTTGGGACAATTTACACAACACCATCTAGTCCCAAACTAAGCAGAGCTTTTACTATGGGTACTAGACAATGGATATAATACTTATATTTTTTTTTTTTGTAAATACATACTTATAATACATAAGAAACACCCAGACAAACACAAATACTCATGTTTTATCCACACAAATATTTGCGTCCTGTGGGAATCGAACCCACGACCCCATGATCAGCACTCGAACCGCTAGACCGCAGAGGTCGTCGATATACAACAATCTTGTGGTTGAAGCTGTTATGTTACCCTTGATAGGTTAGGAAGTAACCTGTAGTAAGCGATATAAAAAGAAATAATGATAAAAGGAAATGTATTATGATACCAAGGGCCTATGCCACGATAATGATTGAAGCACATGTTGTGACTAAAAAATGGATTGGAGGGCAAATAAAGGAAAGTGGATAGCAAAGAAATGAAAGTGAGTTCAAATGGTGACATTTTAGTATTGCTTCAATTCTACTACAATTAGTATAATGAAAAAAAAAATATTTCATTAAAATACTAATATCCAACAAACATGAAACCTTATTACTGTTTACATAGGCTTCTATCATTACTAAGTATATTTAAATACATAAATTTCAGCAAAAGGTTATTTCGATCCAGTCTGAGATCGAATTTTCTTTTGCTAAAATTTGTATTTTTCTATAAAATGATTCAATAATCGCAATAATATTTTATTTTTTTATAGATTTACTTACGTTCTCCAGACACGTGCATACTTGAGAAAATTCTCACGTCACCGCCATTATCTCGTACAGAATCCACTAAAGCTACATACTCCTTTCGTTGCTGAATATCTTGACACCTGACAAATAAATAAGCTAGTCTTTAATGAACTCATGATTTGACGACCTCTGTGGTCTAGCGGTTCGAGTGCCGGGCTGCTGATCATGGGGTCGTGGGTTCGATTCCCACAGGACACAAATATTTGTGTGGATAAAACATGAGTATTTGTGTTTGTCTGGGTGTTTCTTATGTATTATAAGTATGTATTTACAAAAAAAAAAGTATATAAGTATTATATCCATTGTCTAGTACCCATAGTACAAGCTCTGCTTAGTTTGGGACTAGATGGTGTTGTGTAAAATGTCCCAGAAATATTATTATATTATATTATTACTCATAAATATCAATAACAACAAAAAACTGATGACAAAATAGAGAAGCATAAATTGTAAAGAACAGCAGACTCGATAGTTTCAGCGCACATGAAGACTCTCACGCTTTTTGCCCACAGGCAGAAACTAGAGACCACCACTTGCTACAATTGTTGCATACTTCTTTCACATTCATACATATTGTCATACACGCATGCCATTCATGAGTACTATGCAGCTGACATTTTTTATAGTCTATGTGGGAGTATGAATATTATCTAATTTCATATTTCCTCTGCATTCTCTCATTCTCCTTCAATGATGCATGCATGAAAGTAGATTATTTCATATTTCTTTTGTGACTGGTTACACTTATAATTAGCATAACTTTTTGTACCCAACTCTTTTATAGGGTATGGAAGCAACAGATAAAAACATACCGCTACCCACTATTTAGCAGACTAGTACCAAATTGTTATGAATTGAACATTCTCAATGTATTCTTTCACTTCACTGAATGCAACTCTGATTGTGTGCAATTGTGTCCTAAGAAGAATTTACTGCAAGAAGCATTACTGGCGTTGTGGAGGAATCATGCCACTCTCATGTCTAGTCAGTATGATGGCTGTCATCTATTATGAGTACAATTACCTGAACAATTTGTCAGAAATCATGAGAGTCTCAATGGCAAGGGCCTCATTTGCACACTTCACATGCTTCTTTCCATAGAAGGCCTTGGCTGGATCCAACTGCAGCATAGTGTAAAAACTCTCTAGAAGTTTCACTTCACTGGCTGCTTTTGTGTCTGAAATTTTGGCCATAACGGCTGGTTCTTGTAAAACCTCTGTAATGAAAATTCCATAATTATGTAAATTATTAAAATGACATGTCAAGCAAAGCTATTGTGCAAACCAAGATTAAAAAAACATTCTTCAATGAAGAGTATTAAATGTAAGTAAGTCAAGAAATTTATTAACCATATAATGCTTCAAGAATTCTTTTTAGATCCTTAACTGTAGTCTAGCAACAAAAAACCAACCTTACTTCTAAATTAATGTGATGTTGAGCAAAAAATATCTGTAATATATAAAATAACCAACCTTTCAAGGAGTGTTTGAATCCTGATGAAGCCTTGACCAACAAAAACTTACTTTTGTTTTCAATAAGCAATTTGTTATCAGTCTTAATAGCCTGTTGCATCATGTACTCAAAGAACTGGTCTTTGACAAAGCCGGGTGAGGCGATGATCACACACTTGACAATGTTGAAGTCTGCATGCCTCAGGATGCCTTGCATTACAGCTTCATAGAATTTATTAAGACCCTGTAATAGAGAAAATGAATGAAAATACTTTAAATGCCTGAATTGTGTTACATAAAGCTTGAAATGATAAATATATAATATTTCTTTATTTATTAATAAAGTACACCAACAGCAAATACATACATGCACTATGTATGTATTTGCTGTCCAAGCAAAGTATGTATGTTTTAATGTCTATAAAATAAGGTATTTTCTCTTATGTATATACCAATTATTGGTGTACATAGCATTTACATATGAAGACAAACAGATAAAATGAATTAATTACAATTTAAGAAAATAAAATTGTAATTAATTCATTTTATCTGTATTTAAGAAAAAAAAATATTTAAAAAAATGTAAGACGCCATACTTAAATGGCATGTTTAGGTATATTGGGGCTAATGGTTTTACAAGCTCTCCAAGGCACAGACTCACAGTGACAAGTGCACCTCAACGCCCAGTTATTACTTAGCTACAAGCCCCATCATAGTCTTGTATGATTAATTAGTACAGCCATACCTTTTCATGTTGTTGCACAAATCCTTTTCGTTTTCGAGGAATTGTGATATCAATCTTTGATCTCACAAGTGTCATAGAGGGTGTAATCAGACAAACATGTGCCAAGCCCTCCTGCATCACAACCGCAGCCACATCAGCACTGGCAGCTGGGTCACAAGCCATATCCACCCTCTCCAGAGCTACAGAATCCCATAGCTGCTTTTTTAAAATGAACTTTCTATTCAACTCCAAATCTAGTGTATGGTAAGCACCCATCTGAAATAAAATTAACAATTTTATCAAGATTTATACACTGTTGAGAAGTTCTTTTATAGGAATTATGAAACTTGTGAGATTGAATATCAGTTTTGTGAATAACAATAAAAATAAATTGGTACAATTCAAACAATTGGTTACTTAAATATGGTACAGAATTTGTAAGACCTGGATGAAGACATTACCTTCACATATGGGTTCTCTACAATATTTCGGCCCTTTAACCTCAGTACACATGCTTGTGTATCAAAATCAATCGTTTCTACAGTGATGGTGAGTGTGGTTCTCACCCTGCTACTAGTTGATGAACCTGTCGCAGACTCAGTCTGGACTTTGCGCACCGTAGATGCTGTGACCTCATCACCCACCGTGACGAGATTGTATGCATGCCACATGTCCTCTGACTCCTCGGGAATGAGGCCGATACTCCTAAAAAATAAATCATCTTTAAAAAAAATTATACTTTGTGTAGTCTTTGGACTTAAAGGTAAGTATATGTACATGTCCCTGTATTGTTTAGACTGGTATAAATACAAAGTTTAAATTATATTAATAGCAAGTATTTTAGTTATGAAGTTTGAGTACAAACACTTACCCGCAACCATCCTTTTCAATATTTTTATGAACGAGCTTCATATTCGTGATTTTGTTTTACTATTCTCGCATTATTTTTTCACAGACATTGCGAAAATGTCATAATCCTTAGCATCAGGTTTGATGGAAACCGAAAAACAGCAGGAATAGTAACCGCAGGTCACATGCAGCAAGGAAAGATTTGATCAGATTTCAGATTTCTTTCATCAAATTGATCAAAATCATCAGTTTCATTTCATCATTTCATGACCGATTTGACAGTGACATTTCACATTATTACGTTGGCGTTGACGTCTTTGACAGCGAATAACAAATTGTCTAAATATATTATTTGTTTGTTCGTTCGTTTCGTTAGTTCGTAGCTCGTAACTCGGTTCGGAATAGTTTTTGGTTAGGTATTAATTTAATTAAGCTTATTTTAATGACTATTATAAAGCAATAATACTTTTGTCATTATTCTGAGAGTATTGGACAAGGAATGAAACATAAGGGCACCGTTTTTAACACGTCTTCAAGTTAAAATCAAGGAATAACAGGCCAAAAATATCTAGCTTTGTGTTTAGTAGTAGTGATTTCTATGGTTATTTTTATTAAACCAATCGGGAATATAATTTTTTTTGGATGGTAAAATGAAACGTAGCATACATGGTTTGAATTTGAACCAAATTGATTTATTAAAGAACGAACAAAACGTAGATTTGAAGTTTTGTTCGTACAGGGGAGGACGGATGGGTTTATTGTATTGCGTTTGCAATGGTTTAATTTGCTTTCTGTAAGCCAGCAATTTTTTTCCGTTTTATGTGCTTTTTGTAAACAGTGTAAAGACCTTTTGATTACTGGAGTGTAAGTTGTGAGATTCGTCCATTAGATAAAATTAGATAGTGTGTGTGTAGTGGCAGTGATAACGTCAACGGTCAAGCTCAGCTGGTCTCAGCCGACAAGCGGTAAAAATCTCGCGAGTTTTTCTTTGCCTTACACAGGTAGCACTTTTCGTGCTCCATTTCTTTAAGGTATGCCGTTATATTTTTTACTAGATAACACGCTTGTATCGAAACACTAACGTAAATATAAAAATCACACGTAGAACGTAATGTTTTGTAATCAATTTTAAAGTGTTATTATTTTACACGTGATAATAAACCCACGGTACTTATTTTAGACGAATGAATGATAAGGGTATATACACGAAACAAGAAATTTATTTATCTTTATTTACAACGACGCACTGGCCGTGATCCAGATTACGTGTCTTCTTATTACGCGGGAACTCGCGATATTTTTAGTATATTAGTCGCACGATGATTTAGAATGCGTCGTGTAACTAACAATACTATAAAGAAATCGGTTTTTTTTTCAGTAATATGTAGCATGATTTTAAAGTGTCAGTATTTAAGTGCTTCTAAGTGATAAAAAAATGAGTGAAACCCAAGAGACCCTGCCGGACTCGGCTACTCCCCCTGCACCGCCGTCGTCCACGTCTTCAGAAAATGCGTCACTTGCCAGCACAGCAACCTCCCCTGTCACCAAGCCAGCTGACTCTACCAGACCATCTTCTTTGCCTAAACCATCCGGCTTGAAACCACCCTCCAAGATTGGCCGGCTCTGCTCCAACTCTGCGCCCAAACCTGCTGTGCCTATCTCCCCTAGAACTGGTGAGTGCTTATTTCTTTATTGTAGTAAATTCAAACACACACTCACACATTTTCCCATATGGTTATAAATCATAAATCTTAAAATATGATAAATCTTTACTGAAATATATAAAAAAAAACCTTAAAAATATTTCCACCTTACCTAACAAATGAAAGATGTCATTAGTGACAATTAATTCTGATGATTACTAATGCTCAAGACAATAAAACATGTAATTATGCTTTAATTACAAACTGCAATTGACAACATTTCAATACCAACATTTAAATTTTCATACTAGGAACTAGTAAATTGCCTGTATGCTGATTTTTTTTCTGTAATATGCTCAATGTTTCATCATAAACCATTAAATTAAGGCAGAGTTTTGAAGTACCGGTTAGTAAAAATTTGGTTCCAGGTATTGATCAGGCTGACAAACCAATTACATCTAGTAATCTTTAAGAGAGACACAAGGCCACTGGTGAATGGCTAATTAATTGCCAAATGCTTACATCCTCTTTCAAACTCACGATTATGGTAGATTGATAAATTAATAAACTCTTGCATTATTGAGTATTTATTGATATTGATGCTCATATGTTTGCTATTGATGTTGCATTGTGCCTGCCCCAGTTACTGCATATCACGGTAATACGGCGCAGTATGAAGTGCGCGTGTGTAGTTTGTATTGAGCTATTTAACACTGGCCTTTGTGAAGTCCTACTATATACCTACTTGGAAATTATTTACGTTTTCTCTTCTTTTTTAATACGGCGACTTTTGTTTACTAGGATTTACTTTATTCTTACATTTCCTGTACCTATCTAGGTACGCAAAAAAAATATTATCTAATGCTTGCCTACCAAACTGAAAAAATAGAAAAGTAACACGATTTTTACCATCTCATTAAATCTCTGAGCGCAACTACACTACACGTCATGGTTCTTTCACTACAAAAACTTTCGTGGTCTCCAAAAATGACGTTATCCATTTATTGCGAGAAAGTCGGACATGGTTTTGCAATTTAGTTAGGTAGGTACTGACAACTTAACAATGATATCTTGCAATACAAAAGATAAATTTTATTTCTACTTTATATATTTTTTTATAGTTATCAATAGCATATTATTATCTAGTATTATGTATAGCATATTATCTGTTCGACAGTATTTAATATGGAGTTGCAGCAGAATGTAGTTAAATGCACCAAAATGATAAGAACAGAACACGGCACAAATAGTTTACTTGGAATAATAAGTGTTGTGTTAGGTCATCACCGTTTATAATGTCGATGTGATGCAAAATGACCTCAGATCTCCCAGTATAAACGGGTATCGCGAAGACATAATATCAAAAATATACGACCTTGAACAAAATGAACCGAAACCAGTTTTTTAATAGTTACGTATACCGTTCGTTACGAGCGTCTCTTTGAATTAATGTAAATATACTCATCATCAATCGGTTAAAATTAAGTCATTAAAATCTATCAATATAAAGCGAAATATTTCTCACTGATCACGAAAGGAAATCTCAAAAACTCACCTAACAACCTAGGTTCCACGGACAACACTGATTTAAAAAAAATCCGCGGTTTTGGCAGAAACGATCATCGCGAGCTAATTGTACCTACCTACTTGAATGTTATTTAAAAAATAGATTTAAAAACGTAATCGCTGTAGTTGAAAGTGAAAATGTTGTAGTTACCATAAGTACATCATTATATTGTTTTAGTATTTTGTCTCGTGCTAACACCTATGCATGGCCTATCATAGCAGCGTTTCTGCCGAAATCGCGGATTTTAAAATCAGTGTTGTCCGTGGAACCTAGGTTGTTAGGTGATCCGAGTTTCACTGGTGTTACATCCAATGGACGATTGGCGACGGCTCGTGACTGCGCGGCACCAGTCGTCGGTGTCCGATTCGTAGCAGCAATCATCGTTTTCTCTTCAAGGTGCATAAAGAAGTTCTCATAATCTCGCCTAACCAGGCGATAATATTATAATTTTTGTCTACCTAAAATATGTTGTACTAAGTACATTTTGTGGCGTTCACTAGGAGAGGCCTACGTCCAGCATTGGACGAATATGGGCTGATGATGATGATGATGATGAAGTACATTTTGTCATTTTCCTTTAATTCATTAAAGGACCAAAGAGAGTGTCATATTCTTCTAATGTGTCAGCTAATGGATCCTTAAAAGGTTAAAGAACTCGATAACTTGATAGGCTAACTTAAAATGACTTAATAATAAAGTTGAATTTCTATTACAGAACTTGTCTAACTTCTTTTATTTAGGTATTGCGTAGTTATGTCCATTTGATTGTTAAATAAAAAAATGCACTTTAACAGCTCAAAATAATGATAGGTTCCTATCAACTGTAACGTAAATGAAAATGACGCGGTTTTCAATGCTATCAGCTTTAGTTCCGGATACGACCAGATTACTTAGGATTACGTCAATCATCAATGAAGCTAATAAACAGAAACACCTGAAAATGGAATACAATCAGGCCGATTTAAAATAACTATCCCAATAAAATTGTTTTTTTTTTTTTAAATTAACATGTCATATTCAGCATAACTAACGAACCCAGTAAAAGTAACGAAAGACAGTTATATAAATATATATGTATAAATCTTTGTTATCAGATATCACATCTTAACATTAACCGTGACACACTTAACCAACGTAACTGCTTTGTTAGTCATGTGTCAGTACCTCCTCTCACAAAAAAACACATGGTCCAGTTTTTAAAAGTAAACGTCCAGTGTTATTGTTTTTACGACGATGCCGACACCGCAATTTTAACCAGACATGTACAAAAAACATTCCTGTTATAGCATTACCGGTTCGTGATCCGACCTTCATAGTTTATTGTATATAGGCTATACCTTTGAATACCGTTACTTTTCATTTCCCGCTAAGAGGAAGCTGGCAACACTACAATATTTTGTACTAACCAAGTGAAAAAACTTATTGTTATTATTCTTAAATATAATTATGTAAATGACTGCCAAGTTAAAAGCTGACATAAAATCGATTTCGTTGAGATTACGATGAGCTGTTGCTTTCATCATTGTCTTAAAAACAGGTTAAGGAAATCGTAAATTGGAGATACAAGAAGTGTACGGAAAAACAATAATTAAAGGCTGAGCAATTTAACTTTTTTTTAGTGTCCGTGTCATGTCAAGGATGGTTGTTAGCCGGCGAATGTTATAGCAACAACAATACGCCGGAGAATAGCGATTTCATGTTTTGTTTGTTTGGGTCTTACAATTCGTCTTCCATTGTCCGTGCACTTCACTTTCACCGTGACGTGCGCTTGCGCCGCCGCGCTTCCACCACAGTTCATCGGGTGTTTTGTTCCAATATTCGAAATGGAGAAATGACTCTTAGGAGCTTTCCCCCATTAAAATGGCGTTATTCTAGAAGCATTCCCCTATTGAGTGATCCCGGAACGCTCCTAAGAGCTTATGACATCACATTTCGTTGACAGATTTTCTATTAAACTTTGAAACTAAATATAAGTGTCCAGCATATTTATTTCTGACATTTACGCGAATATTATACATTGAAATAAAACTACTTTTTACGGATTTTATCCTCTACCCGTGACCATGGACGCTGTAAAGGGTCCGAAACGTTGGGATTAATAATATCATTAAACTCGATAAAATCCGTAAAAAGTAGTTTTATTTCAATAAGTGTCCAGCTTATTTACTTAACTTACTAACAAATTCAGATGTGTTTTATCATGTTTTGCTTTAAAGATGAAATACTCACGCAAAGGTTAAAAGCAATGTTATAGGTACAATTTGCTAAACCTCGAGAGGTTACACTTTCGGGCCTCCGTTACCTATGTGACCTTACCTGTCACCCGCACCCTCACCAGCGACATAGATTTACGATCGCAGTTGCCAATTTGCAATTTTAATTACCTACCTATTTAGATTAAGTATTCTACTCGTTTCAGTCAACATGAATTTAAAAGAATTTAGTTAATTAGATGAATGAATTATCCCAATATTTTAGCCGTGATGAGGAATTGAGTGAAAATGTTAATGGACCGCTTACCAAAAAAACATACATGTAAGCACAAGGAACAATAATAGTTCCTTTTTTTTATTTTACTAAGGTGGCAAACTACTCTACTAACCCACCTGATGGTAAGCAGTTACCGTAGCCTATAGACGCTTGCAACACCAAGAGTATCACTTGCGCTTATCATTCGCTTTCAATACAGGGTTGGCAACAGCCAACCCTGTATTGAAAGCGGAATAGTTGGGTTGGCAGTATAAGGGTTAAAGTCCCCCCACTGCCAACCAACGTTTCCTCGTGGAGCACTGGCAACCTTGCTCACCGTAAGAAACACAACACAGCTCAAAGCAGTGTTATTTCACTTCGATTTTCTGCAAGGTACTTCCCCAGTCGGGCAGCTCCAATTTGAGTGGAATTACTCCCATTATGCCCTACCTCTCTTAGACATGTTCCTGTCCCAATTACAAATGATGTGTAGGCATACTGTCATATATAGATTCCGGTGATTGATCGAAAGATGCTTCCAGTCCTAAGCATGTTGTTGGCCAAGGCACGATCCACAAGTCTACCGTACAACACATTAGCTGCTTGTTATTCAACGTATGTTGCAAAAGTTAATGGGGCTAACGGTTTGCAATAGTCTTATAACGAGGGGTCTACCAATCATTACTTATTCATTGCAAGTTACAGCCATTTGATCGTAAACACCGCAAATGCCCTCTAGAAATGATAATCTTTTTAGTATTCGTCTTAGTGCTGTTTGCAGTCTTCTTTTTCTGTACCTATCTAAGCCATTATGTTTATGTAAATAGTTCCTTGAACATAGACTTCTTTCTAGTTACCTATTTCAATGTTAGAAATATCATCACTTAATACTGAATAACAAATAAATATTTATAAAAGTTGTCAGCATGAATTTATAAAACATTTCAGTTCAGGTTAGTGCTATCTAATCTTGACAGCCAGCATTTTAAAATAAACTCGAATTGGTTTCGGAGATAAGATCGTAACACAAACATTTAGGGAAAAGTCAACGAGGACTAGAACCTTACCCAGCTCATCAGTAATGCTTTCTAAAGTCAGCTATTGTTCAAGGTTCAAGGTTTCCCTTCCCCCCGGACCTCTGCCGTATTCAGACGTGTTTTTTGTTTGAACTTACGCGTTATTTTTGCGATTTTAAATTAAATTTGCAACAGTTAAATAAGTGTGAAAAAATAGGAGCGCAGAACTACCGAAGAGCTTACATTACAATCAGCGCCAGCGCACACTAATACACATCACTGACGGGTGTTATAAGCTGCTGAATACGTGTGAGTACCTGTCTACCAGGGGTCAACGTTATAGTGGCCGCCGCTTGATTTGTACTAAATCGTCGATACGTGCCCAGGTTATTAGACCCCTGTTTAAAACTGGTCTTACTTTTAAACAAAGGAGTTTTATTTACCACCTACTAATTACTGCGGCCCTGGTACTTTACGGTCATCATGTCAGTTCGTCGTTCGCCCCCGCCTATGCATCACAACGCTCTTGCGCCTGCGCCGTCTGTGTCGCAAAAGTCGGCGAATACGCAGAGCACTGGCGCGGAAGCTACTATTGGAAACAGCGTTTCGGTGTCACTCTCTGAACCAAATCTTCATCAACTTACTATGAATGTTACGGAGCGAAAAAAACGCAAGTTTGATGGTGATGACATTAATAGTTATATGTGCTCTCTTAAGGAAATGTTCGACACTTTTTCGAATGAGCAAAATAAACGCTTTCAAGATTTGCTTGTTTCCGTCAATAGTCTACGAGAACAGAATGCCGAGTTAACAAAATCTGTCGAGACAATGTCTCATAAATATGATGAAATTTTATCTCGCATGAAACTACTGGAGGACGCAAAAAAAGAGGATAAAAAATATATTGGTTCGTTGGAGCAGAAGATTGACACCTTAGAGCGAAAAACTCGGGCATCAGGAATTGAACTTCGCAATATCCCTAAGATGAAACCTGATAGGAACGAAACCAAGTCTGACCTCTGCCTAATAGCACAACAAATGGGAAAAACACTCAATATTGAAATTAAGGATTCGGATATCAAGGATATTTACCGTATAACTGCCAAGGACTCTTCAAATCCAATAATTACCGAATTTACTTCTGTACTGATGAAAGAAAAAGTGCTATCTGCAGTGAAAGATTTCAATAAAACCAAGCAAAAGGGTGAAAAATTGAATACAACACATTTCATTAAAACTAATACCGTGAAACCTGTCTTCGTTGCTGAAACTCTGACGCAAAAAACACAGAAAGTTTTCTATTTGGCTCGGGCTTTCCAGAAAGAATATGGGTATGAATTTTGCTGGACATCTAGAGGAATAGTCTACCTTCGGAAAAGCACCGGCTGGGCACAGATTAAAATTGAATCTGAAGCAGACTTGGAAAAGTTAAAAAATGTAATATGACTAGTCTTTAAGTTTACTTTTTTGTTTCTCTGTGAGGGAATTTATTCACACATAGTACTTTTTGCATTCGCTCTTTTTTATTATTTTTATATTTGTTTGTCACTGTTTTACAACTCAAGTATGAATTACACTAAATACATATTTACACTATCATATCATATCAATTCGCTTACTTATGAATACTACACTTTTCTTATTCCACTGAACTTGCGTAAAACAAATTCCAGCCCAAATCTATTAAAACATTTTGATTTATTGTCCTCTTTTATAGGCGAATATATTTCCCTTTTATTTAAAATTCAATGGTCAAGGTGATTTACCCGAGGATCTGGATAATTACAACGTCTCAAAAAGTTTCGAGTGCAACGTTGAGGACTGTATTCAACTAATACCAAATGCTGTATCCGGTCTCACTATACTTACACAAAACATAAGAAGTATTAATTCGAATTTGCCAGGACTTGAAGTTTTACTGAGTCAACTTATAATAGATTTAGATATACTCATATTAACCGAATGTTGGTTATCTTGTGCGCCCATTATCCCTAGCCTACAAGGTTACCAGGTATTTTCTACGAAGAATAATGTCTTACAAAATGATGGTGTAGTTGTGTACAGTAGGGATGGGCTTGCTATCACAGTGGAAGAACCGCCCATCACAGAAGCAAATGCCCTACTTATTAAAATAGGATGCGATATTGCCATCATCGCTATATACCGATCCCCTTCCTATACAAATTTGGACCATTTTTGTAACTCTTTGAATAATAATTTGGAACAAATTAAACATTTTAAAACTATCGCCATAATGGGGGATATCAATATTCCAATAAATTCGGACAAACCACACCGTAATATAGATCAGTACTTAACGCTTGCGGCCTATCACTCACTGTTACCAGCCCACTCCTATGTCACTCGGGAAGCTAGTGGAACTTGTATTGATCATGTGTTACTAAAAACTAAATATCTGGCAACTACGTTAGTCATCCACGCCACACTGACTGATCACAAACCGGTATTATTATGCCTAAACAAAAAACAAACGCGTAATTACTCTGTAAAAACTATCAATAAAATCAACTTCGAACAAATGAAACTTGATATATCTAAAATTGACTTTACTCCCATATACGAATCTTCAGATCCAGATTATTCTTTGAATTACTTTATTGAATCTGTGACATCAGTCATAGACAAGAATACTCAATCAATACCCTTAGCAGGGCGAAAGAAAATTATAAAGCCGTGGATAACTCCGGGTTTGATGCGTTGCATGCGTAATAGGGACCGCTTACATTACAAACTTAGGAAATCTCCTAATAACGAAATCCTCAAAACCACGTATACACGCTACAGAAATTACTGTAATCTAATATTAAGGAAAGTAAAAAGAGCATTCGAAAAAGATCAAATATCTAAAGCTGGAAATGACAATAAAAAAATTTGGCAGGCAATCAAGTTAATTACTAACACCGCTAAAACAAACCAGGCTACAAACACTTTATTAAAAATGGCTTCTACTCCACAAGACTCTGTACAGTTAGTCAACAGTTACTTCGCTAATGTTGGCAAAACGTTGGCAGAAAATATTTCCAGGCACACTAATAACGCTCCCAATAACTTTTCTATGACATCAAATTCTTTTGTACTGATGTAAATTGATCATAGTGAAGTTACTAATATAATTTCAAATCTAAAAAACGATTGCGCAGTTGGATGGGATAGGATCTCGAACAGATTCCTCAAACAGTTTAAAGACTTTTTAGTGACTCCTCTGACTTTTTTATTTAATCATTGTTTTAGCGAAGGAGTATTCCCAATTAAACTCAAGAAGTCTATAATTGTTCCTATTCATAAGGGTGGTGACAGGGATCGTGTCACTAACTACAGGCCAATTTCCCTACTCTCTTCTATTGCCAAAATTCTAGAAAAACTTATTAATATTAGACTAGTCAATTATTTGGAATCCCATAATCTGCTATCTAAGAATCAGTATGGTTTTCGTCGCTCTAAGTCCACCTCTGATGCAGTACATGCTGTCACTGAATATATAGCTATCAATTTAGATGATAGAAGAAAGTGCTTGGCTATTTTTCTGGACTTAGCCAAAGCCTTTGACACGGTCTCTGTCCCCATGCTTCTGAATAAGCTCGAATCGTTCGGCATTAGAGACAAACAGCTTGATTTGTTTACAAGCTATCTTACTAATCGCTATCAGGCTACAATAATAGGAAATTACGTAAGCGTCGATTTGCCTGTAACTTTTGGGGTCCCGCAAGGTAGCGTTTTGGGGCCTACTTTATTCTTGATGTATATCAATGATCTGTGCCAAAAAAATATCTCGAAGGGTCAAGTTATATCGTACGCAGACGATACGGTAATCTTACTTTCAGCAAATACCTGGAAAGAGACTTACAAAGCTGCTCAGAATGCATTAAACCATATAACTATATGGCTCGCCGATAATGTCCTGACTCTAAATGCTGATAAGACGAAGTACATGACTTTCACGATTCGTGACCAAAGTGGAGTTTCAGATGACCATGTTTTGATAGCTCATAGTTGCGTGGAACCTAATTCTAATATCCGAAACTGTTGTTGTCCCAAACTAGAACTAACTGAGCATATTAAATATCTCGGTTTAATTTTAGATAAAAACTTAAATTTTGCTAAACATATTGAGGTTTTAAGTGGACGAATCCGCAAACTTATAACAGTCTTTAAAACATTAAGATACGTTGCAGAACCTAAACTTGTAAAACAGGTGTATTTTGCACTCTGTCAGTCGTTGCTTTCATACTGCATCACAGTTTGGGGTGGTGCTCCGGCTACAATTATAAAGCGCCTCGAAATCGCTCAACGTGCTGTACTTAAGGTAAGCACTTTTCGTCCGTTCCTGTACCCTACAGCACTACTCTATAAAGACTGTGAAGTACTTACAGTTAGACAATTGTTTATTTCGGCTCTAATATTGAAGCAACATCACGAATTGACTTTTAATCCCCAAAACAATACGCAACGACGCAAAAATAGGGTTTGTGAATATCCAAAACAGTTTCACAATGCTTTCATCAGGAAGTTCTTTTGCTCATTAGGTCCTTTTTTGTATAATAAGATAAATAATATTGTTACAATCTATCCCCTTAATAAACACAAATGCAAGAAAACTGTTGAAGCTTGGTTACTAACTTTGGAATACAAGGATACTGAGGAGCTCTTGACGGTTTTACGGTAATATGAACGTACATATTCAATCAATTAATAATATAAAGGCAAAGAAATAAAATACATTGGTAATACAATAAAATAAAAAATTAAAATTGGTATACATCAAGAAGCTGGATAAAGTCTTTTATTAATTTGAATTAGTGTTCATAAGTCAGATATGCAAACAATACACACCCTCTCTCACACACACACACGTACACTACACCAATACACAAAGAGAGGCACTCTCACACCATTTATTTCACATTTATTTTCTATTTTCTATCTTTTGTAAAATAGTATAAGCTAGTTTAAATTCTGACACTACGGGGAGTGGCGCCGTTTGCTGAAATACAGGTACTAACCTAGTTCGGCAGCGGATGCTATTATAAATATTTCGAATCATTGTTATCTACTAGCTAATAATTACGACAAACTTTGTAATATTTTTTCTGGAAATAAATTATTTTATTATTATTATTATTATTATTAAGGTGTCGCATCAATCAATTGCCATGACTGACGGTTCGGTGCCGGAGCCACCATTTGCGTCACCCTGTCTGTGGCGGAAAGTGCGTTATCGAAATACTTTTTTCTTCGCAAATGTTATTTATTTTATGACTGTATTCAACTGGTACAACTAGTATACAACTTTGCTTGACAATTTGTCTCTCAGCGTGAACTTCGCCGTGAATTCTGAAACTAATTCAGGCAACATAATACAGTCCCAATGTAAGTAATAATATTCCGATACTTCGTCACGCTGAGTCGGCACGGCCAGCGTTACTCGCTTAACGCGGCTTAACCACAAACCTTTAATCTTTAGTTAAACCAACGTTAATTTTTTTTTGTTTTCTTCCAGTATAGGAAAACCCTTGTCAATACGCTGTAGGTACTTCTCTGACGCTTTTAAAATACCCCGTAGGTAGTAAGTAGTTCCGAAGTTTTAATGTATTTTATCACACTTCATTACCGCTTATTATCCGTAACGATTGTCTTTATTTGTACGGATGTCGTAAGCGAGATCTATAACACAATGCAGCTGGAATCATAACCAGCCGATTTATATTCCATCAACCTTACTGCTTTATTCTTCTATTTTCATTTTACTCGATATGACTGACACACATTCTCAATCGAATTTCAAGATCGTTAGTTGGTTTGTTAATATAATTACATCTATTGAACGGTCTTCAAATGCATTTTCGTTTCGTGCTAGCAATCAAAACAATATTGAAACTGCAAGTGGTCTGCCTTGAGCGTAGGACATTCTAGGATTGGAACGTTTAGTCTGACATTTCCACAAAATGTCGACTGTGCACGTAGCTTTACTTACATCATCATGAATTGTTAGCATTGAAACCAATAATCTATAGCTAAACATGAGTTTTCTGTATTTTGTTAATGGTTCTCACATTACTGAAATAAGAGGATAAGAAACGAATGAAGATAAAAAGTTGTCTTCACTCCAAATTGACTCAGAAAATGCAAATTGACTCAGTAAATGCAACGAAACAGAATATCTCCTAAGACTCGAACCAACAATTTAGTGTGTGAGAAGATAACAATTTTGTTACATTATGTCCATTAGGTACATCATATCGATTGCTCTTGCTATCCCAGTTCCCTTTTGGGTAGAAGTTTGGCAAGTCACCCTTGACCTGATAATTTTACAGATAACTTACATTGAGAATTTGAGATGTATCTTTTCATCATTCATCGTCCAAGTAAGTCAAATTATTTTCCTCGTATTGTTTCTATCTTATTCTATGATAAAATTATAAGTTAATTGCGAAAATAGCATAATAAGCAGTTTAACGAGCTTGTTTTGTTTGGTTACAATTGAGATTGAGATGAAGCTGATTTCGTACCGAAGCAACAATGCTCTGGCAGTGACATAATTACTGCTGAGATTGCCTAATGTTTAGCGAGAACAACTGAATATAAATATTGCACAATCGAACTGTACCGGGAACTATTACGATGATTCGGTTTTTAATGGCGCAACGTCGATCAATAACGCGGAGACGGTAGGTGAACTGAAATTACTAAAAGTAAAATATTTCTCTTTAGTTCTTGGTTGGCAATCTATCATCATAGCCTGTTCCCAACTATATTGGGGTCGGCTACTAATCAAAGGTCAATATCTGGGCGATACCAATATCCTAAGAAGTTTTCGGGCTTCTGATTAACACTCACAACTTTTTTACTATAGGTAATCGTGTAACAATCTTTATTGGTAATATTTGTTTTGAGTAAGTTCTTCTCCAACGGGTTATGAGGAAAAGGAAATGTATAATGATAATAAAACACAAAAGATTATGCACACTTTAGTCAAAAGAATGAACGCTTTATTGCTTACTGACTTCTGTAAGAGTATTAATATTCTTGACTAGTACCTACGTAGCATAGAAAATTGTGACATTAGTTGATCTTAGTAATTCAAGGTCAACTTTGCATTATTCATGTCCGCCAGTGATATCATACTCAGACCTACATAATATTCTATGTTGGTTTGGGTACATCCATACACTCGGATTAGTTGGCAAATCTTAGAAAGTAACACATTGGGGCCCATGTATGCATTTCGGACAGGTTTCGTTATGATATCTCCATGTTTTTCAAACTGGTTTATTGGTTTCCTTTGATTAATCTTTTTTGGATAGATTAATCATATCAATATTACACAATTCTAACTTAGATTCTAGTGCAACCGGCACTAGTCGTTATTTAACTAATGTAAGCCAATTCTGCGTACGAGTTGGCAACATCCTGGTGTTTCACCGGCGGGTGTTGCCCACAGGTGATCCGATATTCCTGTAACTCGAGTATGTTGAAACCATTACTGGAAAGTGTTCCGGTCTGCCGGCCGTCGGCAGAGACTGCGCAGGCACAGGTGTGGAAAATCGTCGCAACAATAACTTTATTCAGATTTCGTATCTATATGCGCATAATTTCATTGCTTTTGACGTCTGCAGCTGTATAGAATAGAATTTTCATGAGCTTCAGTATAACAAGATTGTTCCTGGAATATCCTGTTTATCGGTGTTTTGAAAACATTATTCGATTGCGAAACTGATATTGAGATTTGGTCTTCCATAAACATGAACACATGAAGGATGACAGGAAAGGCAAGTTGTTATTATGTACTTGAATGTGAAAGTCTACGTAAAAAGAAATGTCATTTCTCGCTTAAAAATTTTGAGCGTGTTGATATAAAATTATATTTGTAGAATTATATATACTCTGACTGTATACCATCTTAGAGAATCAAAATCAGGGTGCTTACAGAAAATATTGTTGAGTTGTAAAATGTATTTTGATAAATATCCACAAACACAAACATAAAACGAAATGGACTAAACAGCATATTATAGGTGTATACATGGGTGACTGATATCCATGTAGAGCTCCTTACCGAATAAATATTAATGAGGTCTAGTAGAACCAGATAGTTAACAACGAAAATATATTTTTATAGGTCCATTAGCCTCACGGGCTATCTGACACTTGAGGTCGGTTAACAGTTGGTAATACCCATTTAAGCGAGTGTGAATACCGGGAATTTCCCCACGATGCGATTTGTAAAGTAAGCTACGTCACACCGTTCACCGTTTTACATAAATACTTATCCAATTTAATTTAGGTATCAATAAGGAAACATTTTTTTTTTAATATGGTCCATCAAAAACAACAAAACGGCGCTCTCTTGGTTAATATTTATTTATTTATTCAAGGTTATTGTTCGAAACTTGAAACAGGATATCGGCGGAGGTTATGCTTCAGTGCACAACGTGCCAAAAACAATTTTCAGTAGGTATTTAGGTACACAAGTCTCACGGTAAACCGAAACCGATATCATAATTTTTCATTAGCGCCTGACAAATTAATGATGTTCAACGGAGCATAGTTATTATGAGATTATGTTTAAAAATATTTGAGCTAAAAGCGTACTATTCGAATTTATTATATTTAAAGGACCGAGCCAAAAAGTTACAGAGAGCAAAGACAGAGAAAGTTGACTTCGTCTCTAAGAGTCAGGACAGTCTGAATCTAGTTTTCCCTAATGTTGAGGAGGAACATCAAGTTAATGATCATGATTATAATTATTCCGTCTAGGAACTATTTCTTTGTGATCCACTAAATTTCTGGCATAAAATATGTCTCAGAAAGTTTGACTAATATGCAGTACGTGTTGTTTATAATACGCTAAGTATTAGCTACGCTTCCTTTTTGCAGTTTGTTATGCCGCACTTTTTAACAACGGGTTATAAATTAATCCTCACAGGGCAAGGAACACGAGTGCTACGTGCCTTCCGCTGTAAACTCGGTCCATGAGCCATGGCTCGCGGATTGCTTGAATTCCAATCTATCGGTCAAAGCCCTCTGTTCAAAGTCAATAATTAACCACGCGATATTTACAGTCTTACTTAACTCATCCATAATACTTTGGCACTTTGCTAAATATTTTGCACGGAACGCAGCGAACTGCACGTTTGGTATTTAAATATTCACTTTGTACGTCATTAGCCGGTTTTTATCGTTTAGTTTACTGTTTTTGTCCGGCATCACGCGTTCATTACCGTGCAAGTTAATATTAACACATGTTGAAACGAATTAGTTCGTTGAACGTCTACGACATGTCTGATTTTTAAGAAATATAATTTTCCAGTGATTAGTTTCCATATAAAATAACAATTATCGTAATGCTCGCTTATGTGTAAAATACGAAATCACGTATTACATAAAGTCTGTAAATTGATATCAAATGGAGTCATAAAAAACAATTGCGCATGACGGCATTGTGAATTTATGCACATCTTGTCAAAGTGTGTCGAGTCTCTTGAGATTTTCCCAAGTTTGTGCAGTTTACAAGTCTCCGCGTGCCTCAAGGGGCGAATAACTCTGGCTCCTAAGAGCTGATTCAGCGCTGTCATGAACCCACGTCGCATTTAGTGCCTCCGGGATATCATCGGGTAAATCACCGACTTCCTTTCAGAAATATCGGCTCGGTTTTTTGATAAATTGATCGTCCACCGGCAAAATCGTAAAGGTCATTCACATCGCTAATATTTGTAATATTGCTTGTGGACAGTATTTATATCTTTAAGAGTTGGCGTGTTAGAAAAGTTTGCGTAATGTTATGGAATAATAACATAACTTATTGGAGGCACTATAATAGTAGGTATTCATGATTGGAATTTTCAATCGTATACTATGGTGAAAGGACGCTCAAAATTTATTATCTATTGTTGCATAAGCTCGCTGACCACTCTAAATGGTTGTTCCCTCCGTCAACGTTTAATACTTTACGACTGTAAATTATTTTATTGTTAGGTCACTCATAGTAGTGTTGGTACTGGTAGGTACCTACATGAAGTGAAAGGTACCCGGACTGTGTTTACTAAATTGTAACAATGATTGTCCTCTCGGACAGTGTCTCGCAACCACAAAGGCTGATGTATTTTCCATGAGGATGCGGTGACGTGTGTGATTCAGTCGACCTCCGGCCGCTCGCTTTCTTTGACCTATTAGAATCGTGGCTTAAACAACCTTCATGTTCCTCACTATCACGACGAACGTTTAGTTTAATATCATTGTCACATACTAAATCCCTTTCAGTTTCATAGTTGCTATGTAAGGCTATTTATTAGACGATTAAAAACTTAGCGGTCAAGTGAAATGTTGTTTGAATAAACCATTCCCTGTTCTAGTGCGCGGCCGATGAGTAAGAATTCGCAGCACGTATATCGCGCCTTAGTGATAAGTTATCTTATCACTATTTATAGAAAAGACAAATAACTTCATTGTGCCTTTTATTACATTTGCCCAGGCGCAGATAAAGTAAAATGAGTAACAGTTAAGGGCTATTTTGTTCAACATATAAATAAAAACATAATTAACATAACTTAACAAAACTATCTTTTTGTATATTGTTTGGCATTTTCCATGCTAAGATTTTAGTTATTTAGAAAAGGAAAAATACGACCGCGGGCAGGATTCGAACCTGCGTCTTCTGGTTCGGTACACCAGACGCTATGACCACTAAGCCACCGCGATACCTACCCGTCATGTCGATTTTTTCCTTCACATACTGAATTTTACGTCTTTATGGTGACGTCAGTAACACCTATTGAAATGCAAGTTTTTGCTTTTCAACCGACACAACTTACTTTACAGTTAGTTAAGTGCCGAACGATGCCACCTTACCTTCTAACTATCTTTTTGTATATTTTTGGCATTTTCCATGCTAAGATTTTAAAGTTATTTAGAAAAGACGTATAATAACATAAACATAAAGACGTAAAATTCAGTATGTGAAGGAAAAAATCGACATGACGGGTAGGTATCGCGGTGGCTTAGTGGTCATAGCGTCTGGTGTACCGAACCAGAAGACGCAGGTTCGAATCCTGCCCGCGGTCGTATTTTTCCTTTTCTAAATAACTTTAACAAAACTATTGAAGATAAAATTCAGATGATGACCGGCGGCGGCGACTCGGCGCACCCGCATGCCTACACTGAACAGTCTTTTGTCCAGCTCTATTTTTCTAGTACTTGCTAGTAGTAGCTAAAGCAGAACTCCATTCCATAAGGTCCCATCGCATTATTGGAACTATCTACAACAAAACCTATGTTGAACTAGACAGGACCCCATAAAGTGAAGCAAAACTGGGGCCATAATGCTCGTCAAATTATCGTGCAAGGTACCCTCAGCATTCCTTCAGTTTTGATCAAAAGTTTAATAAAGAGCAACTGCAATAAATTAACTATATCATATACATATACAGAAGTAGCTATAAGTCTCATTTGTTTACGTCTCATACTCAATAGTCCTAATTGATATGAATGCCTCATACTTTGGGTATAAGCCCTGATTGTCTTTCATAGAGGCACCATAGAGTCCTCAGAGATAAAATACCTTGTACCCTTGACAATTTTCCCCTTACTTAAGGAGATAGCAGTTAAAGAGCAGCTCAATACATCAGAAAAATTGTAGCTTCTATTTTTTATTTCATGGACCCCTACAACAGGTAGGTATGTACCTAGGTAGCAAAGATTTCTTCGTCACTAAAGTCGCAGGAAGAAATATAAACGGATGATAAATTTTCCAAATCACCAAACTACCTATGTTTTTAATGTAAGTCCCAATATCCTATGTATTTATTCTAATATTTAAAATTGAATAGCTTCTCCAGGATCTCCTTCTTGAATTTCTCCATGGATGAACACTACCCATGGAAAAAGAAAAGCATTACAGAAAACAACATAATACGCTAAACCAAGTGTTTTATTTGAAGACTTTTCCTCTATCTAACCTTCTTTATCCAAGGTTTTGGATTGACCTTGGATAAAAGGCTAAATTTAATTAAAAACTACCTTGGTGGCTCTGTAAATCGTAGTTAGTCGATTTATGTTTCATGATTGACTGTACCAGGCGGCTCAGTCATCGTAAGTAATTCTGTTAAAATAGGTGACACGTCTCATCACTATCATCAGTCTTTTTTTAAACTTATACCAACCAGTAAACACGCGAGAAGACTTCTTGTCTAAGACACTGAACCACAGGTCTTAAAAACAGTATGACAGACCCAAAAATCTTTTTGACGGTTATTGTTTACCAAATCTTTAGCCTCAGCATCTGAGGCCTAAGTCTGCTAAATCAATTGTAAGTACTAGAATGGTTCTCAATTTCACCAACACTGATAGATTTGGTAGACAAAACTATCAGTGGTGGTGACATTGAGAACCATACTGATACAATTGATACAGCAGACTGAGGCCTCATAACAGTTCCCAAGTCTTAGTCCAAATATTTCGCTTTCTACTTATTGCTATTTAGTGGTTCTACCTGCAAAAGGTTAGGTAGGAGTAGGAAGGTACTTATAAGTAGCTACAATTACCGGGAATAACAAAAGTAGCGTCGCTGAAATTAGTATTTAACCGTGCGCCTGGCCGGGGCGGGGGTGGCGCCGGGAAAACAAAAACAAAGTAACGTAGAGATAGGTATGAGCAAGGCAGGCGGGCGGCGCGGCGCGGCGTAGGCTGGCGCCGGCCGACAGTGCACGCTCGACGACCGACCCCAACGCGTGTGAACACTACAGCCGCGCATCTGCAACGCGCAGGATCGCCGAACTTCAAATCGCTATCGCTTCGCCTCCAGTCCTACTCTAAGAACACCCAGAAGAACTCCAGAATTTATTAATAGAGCATTCTGGAACAAAGATGCCCGTCGAAACAAAAATTAGCTTTTCCGGTGAGTCTTGATTCTTCCAATACCTTTGATCTAGACATTCTAGACGCACATAGCTTAAGCCAAAAGTTCACTCCAGCTGACATAATAATCATATTAAAACCAGTAATTTTATTACTCTTTATGTCATTTTATGTAAATTAATTAATTCATATTAAATTTATATTCGGAATTTACATTATATTGAATATTTGATAACAAATATCATAAATGATATCATCCACCGATTTTCTTCCCGGAGTTGTTCATCGTCATTGATCGTTATTCAGTTGTTATTCGTACTTTCATTCATACTTGCTTCGACAACTTAGATAATTGGTAATATCGACTTCTAATATTTCACGCAAATATTTTCATGGCTCATAAATTTATGCAATTTTAAATTTCTATAACATATTCAAGTTCTAATGTTAGAATCGTGAACCGCCGTCACGCTAATAGGTAGGTGCTAAGTGATAGTAACTATACAATGAACATAAGAACCTATTTACGGGGCAGCAATATAGCACGATTAGTGTATTAATAATTCAATCCCATTTTCAAATATAACAATCCTCATTCTCGAAACAAACCAACCTAAGAACAAAAAAAGCCCTGTAAACAATGTGTATCTTTAGATATCTTAAGGAGAGTCAAGAAAGAATCATAAAGAAATGCTTATAGGTTATCCTAGTTGGATTTTCTTTTAAAGCCTGTACAGAAATATTTCACTTAGTCCAAACAAAACTTGAATGGCTTTGAAATCGCATATCGAAGACCTTGTATGTAAACATTATCGAATTTGAAGTAAAAGTGACGTCTAGACGTGGATTTTAGAAGCCAAACAAGTGACAGAAGTCTCCTACAACAAGTGACAAAACTCCACGAGTTACGATCAAAACAATGTGGTTTTCATATTTAAATTTAAACAGGCTCGTGCTTCGTGACTCTTATTATGATCTCATGGATTTATTGTCACGTAGGTGTTATTCTGACCACTGTCACACGCACTGATGACATATTAGGGTCTTAATTCATATTTAGAAAATAGAGAAACCACTTAAAAAATGTGTTAATGTTGGTCATTTGTATGCTCATAATATGTTGTATATGCTCATGCCCGTCCTTAAAGTTTAATCTTTCCTTTTGTTATTAACTTTCTCGATTTCACTTGCGTCCTTATTGAAGTGGGTAGTCCTCACCATATATCCAGTTTCTTTGTACCTTTGCTCCTATCAGATTTAAGTTTTTACTTAATATGGTGATATCTTGCTGCTTCTAGAGAAATCTTCATTTACAGATATTCTCAATTAATTTTATTATGTGGAATAGTTATGGACCGACAAATACCTTTGGAAATAGGATGTAGTCTAGAAAAATGTACGTTTACAACGAAAATATTAACTCTTTCACAAATAGGGCGAAGATTCATACCGCTGAGATATTTATATGAAATAATTAGATACTTACGTCTCCAATTTCAGACACCCGTTTGCACAAATAGCATCCGTTGACCCAGTTCCGTGATAAAATGTAGTTAGTACAATTGCGTAATGCTTACATTTTTGGGCATAACCTGTGTTGTTTAAAGGTGTGTCCGCATGCCTCCCTCTCCCTACCTTGCCCTTGCAACCCCCTAGTAGAGCTGTGAACCGCCGCCTAGTAAACTTCTTAAGTATTTACATTGTTAGCGCGAAAGGTCTTTGGTCTTTCTCAGTTTAGTCGAATAATTCTATATATTTTTTTGCATTTCAGCCATAGTCCGTATTTTTTATTTAATTTTATAAAAAATAGCTCCTATAGCTCCGTTACCTTTTATTGGATCAATGTTGGTGGTCGGTATTAATTTTCTAAGCGTTTTATTGTTAGACGTTTACCATGACCGCTGGCCCAATGCACTTATACTTGTTAGTCACTTAATGATTTTACTATTGCAGTGTCGCTCGCACTTAACCTTGTTTGGCTAGCTAGTTGACATGCCACATCACAAACCATACCTGCATCCTGGCCTCGTTGGAGCCACATACAAATCATATCGGCGAAATCTTGGTACGCTCATAGCGTTGGATTGGTACAAGCATAGTTTATATGATGCTTCAAATAATTATTTAATTGTTTCATAGCAGGAAAAAGGATATGCTAATATCGCGTTACCACTTTATTTCACATATTACATCTCATCTATCTAAAAAAATACCAGTTGTCATGCTTCCCTTTTGTTAGTTAAATTCAAAGCCAAAACGTGTAAATGTTCTGTATTCTATTCATCATGTTCAGTTTTTATCTTTTTACATTACAGCCTAGTTGTAGTTGCGTAATAATTTTGTTTCTTTATCATTTTCTATTCTGTAGCGTGACACACGTCATGTTTCTCGATTAATAATACAAGCTAATACAACCTAACCGTTCAGTCAATGTGGCTATTGGTCATTAGAACGTTAAGCCTGTTGTGCGATAAAAATGTTACCAGGTATTCAAGGTCACCACAGGTTCTTAAACGGACTAAAATAGTAAAGGTACGATGTATGTAATAATCAATGTTAATTAGTTCAAAGCATTTGTTATACCACCGCAATACCAGCTTTAACAGTAATAACAGTCATGTTCTACCATATAAAAAAATAATGATGTATCGTGCCACTGTAATGAATACAACAATATTACTTTTTGTACTTGTTACAAATTCTCATCACTCATCATAATTTTCCTAGAATGCTCCTAATTTCGCGGATGCTCATTTTTGTGCGCGGGTCACGTACCATATGTTTGCGATAACATGTCTCTGTCATGTTGTCAGCGTTAAGGTAAACGAAGTACCTGCCCTGTCAACTTCCTGTGTCTCTTATCCTTATCGGAGATGTGCTCTTCGAGTCGGAATTGCTCAATTACACGGCATTGTTGTCAGCCAACCGTGGCGAAACTATGAAGCAGGTGTGACCTGCACTTTGCGTGATTTCCTTGCATAACGAATAGACGTATCATCATCTCGCATGTTCGAGTCAAATGCTGCAAATATTTTCCTTATTTTTGTTGAATCCTTCAATAAAATCGTGCGATGTTTTGTTTTTGCCATCAACCTGTCCAGGTGCTACCTTGAACCACGGTTTCAATTTCGCGTCGATAGCGATTCTTCTCGAGCGTATCAGACCGAACCAAACATGTCTCGGTAATCAATCGTCACTCAGCGGCTTGTCTTACATGATATTTTTATTATGAAATTGAGATGTATGCTTAATCGCAAACGGAGGTGTAACGCCCCCGCCACGCCGCAAATAATGAATAATCGCTCTAGTTATATCATCGTTTATCACACAATTGCGTGATATAGGATCAGGTCCTCTGACTAAATCTAAGTGTGTTGCTAAAGAAACTACAGGATATCCCGTTCTTACTATGTCATCGTTACCATGACTATGTGGACGGATAGTTCTTATTGTTTGTGACGGGATGCATCTCACGTGGCCATTTCTAGTGTGGTACATCTCTCGAGTCTTGACGTAATTTAATGTTCATTACTTTAAATTACCTCTTGTCGGAGCACTCGTCAATCACTTGACTGGTTTTTTTGTTGTCAGCGGCGCCACTTGATATCATTAAGAAATATTACGAAGTCAACCGATTTTTATTACTGTTGTGTGACTTGTTACGAAATTTCCTCGGACTTCGATGTTTATTGATAAAGTTATCTGGAAACTGTTATAGTTCTGAGAAAATTGAATTTATTATGAACTAATTGTTTCAGATATGTTTTTTATACAACTTAGGAAGGTCAGCTGTCAGCGTTGTTAATTATTGTCTTTCTGACACTTAGACTGATCATCACATAGGCCTTGCATTAACTCCAAAGAAGTTATAACCTATAAAATATGTCTGAATGAAACCTCTAAGCTTAAACAGTGCTGCAAAACATGTTTTCCTGCAACGCAATAAGTGAAGACTCGGATCTTACGATTTGTGATAGATCGGTGCTAAATGACAAGAGAATATTTACTGTTCACCTATGGCATAAGTTGTTATTTCGCTATTTATACTCAATTGTTCATCATTTTATATCGCTGTAGTGTCCATAACTAATAGAACTTGCTAAATTATTAACAAGTTAAATCAAATATGAAATTACTGTTGTATATTAAAAAAAAATAAGTAATAGCAGTAGGATTTGGAGTTAAGCCAAATACGGGTATAACAGACCCATTTCTAGATAATGCGTTACAATAAAGCACTTTTATAGAGTAGGTCGGAGACGTTCGACTTATTTATAGCTGTTGATATTGGCGCCCGCCTGTCTAGACCATCCCGCCTACTTGGGGATTTCCTTTGATCCCTCTCCCCTCTTTATGCAATTGCATTTCTCTGAAAGGAATGGAACGATAGGATCAATTTCTGTCTGTTACCGTCGACGTAATTCATATTTCAGTTATCCTAAAGCTTTCCAATTGCATTAACTTTCTCGTCTTAACCAGTCATAAGTTTAGCTTAACAGCCGATAACCTAACAGTTACGAACTAGAGCACTTTATCTACATAGATTTATTACTACTCTATCTATCTATCCCTATGAATTATGGCTGATTTCCTTATCTAGGGTATGTATAAATGACAGGGAACAAGAAATCGGTTATCAGTGTTGCGTTCGTTTCATCAAAGATTGCTTCAACCATAGTGAAGGCTATGATGATGTTTTCGATCATCAAAAGGCATTCATCGTTACCATAGTTTGCTTTTCAGATTTTTATAAAAACAGACCAGTATATAATTCTGGCTCTCTCATATTCGTTGTGAAACTAAACAAACTGGCTAAACTGAAAGAAAGACTTATCGGTTGAACTGTCGTGAAAATAAATCGTATCCCATTCAGTTATCCGTTGTCTATTTGTACCACAAAATAATAAACATTTTATTGTTGGTGCGTTACGTGACGTATCATTGATGAGAAAATTAGCAATACATGACGCAGTGCTTGAGATCTTAAAAATCTTGTGTGTTATAAAATATTCAAGGTATAATTACTTACCCATAAAATGCTTTATATAATATGTTTTAAAAATAATGTAATTTTTACGGCCATTCAAATGCAAATTAATAACGCCTCTTTTCTATATCTCGTAAATCATAGACATCTCATTAGGAGCTGATAAACAAACAGAGGCGTCATTATTACTAAATATTCCATCGAACAGTTTACCTTAGCACGAATTAACAACCATTTATAGGTACGACAATACGCCCCCACGAATTATTGTCAATATTAGACCAAGTTTGATATTCATATTGACCGTATCGGACCATGTAATGTATTTTTTCATTAAATTCTTTAAACCAGTATTTATTTATCTGATGCCTTGATCGAGCTCTTATGGTTGTTTAATAGTTTATCTTTTTATTATTTTCTACACCGACGATATTTTTATCTTCGTGAGATGCTTAATGGAATCAGTGGAGGTTAGATACTTTTATAATGTTTGTTCAAACTAGACTATTCTTCTCATTTGCTATTATGCAATTATAACATCACAATACACGAATTTGATTGCATTACTGGTTCCTATGTCTATACATAGGAACCAGTAATGTATAGACTGGACGTCTATACGTCCAGTCTATACCTTTTGGTATCGACGTTTTTGCAATCAATTATCTATTCAAAATGTAGGCGGTTAAATTCATGTAATACGACAGTGTAAATTACTCTATTGACAAAGCACTTACGTCAGACGACAGTTCGAGACGCACTCAAGTTCAAGGCAAATGATGTTTGGGAATTCCAATTTGCTCTCTCTGGTGTGCGATATTATCTTTGTATAAGGAAACGATCATAATCAGCTTAAAATTTAACACTCGTATTGATATGATGGATAAACTTTATTGAAAATTTAATTTCATCGATAATCTCTATAACAGTCCTATAAATGACATGCAACTTGTGCGACTTTGTGTATACAGGTGGCAATCGTTTCAATTCCATGTATCCATACCTCGAGCATGTAGTAACACCGCTGATTCACCGTGTTTACCTATTGTACACATATGTGCTAACGATGCTTTAGCTATGGTTAAAGGGTTTGCCCCAGAATCTGTTCTGACAAGATATATTTATGTACACAAGTTGAGGTCATCATCAAACCACAAATTTTTTGACCGCGCGGGCGACTGTTCATTAGCACTTGTATGCTAATACCATTTGGTTATATTAAGTAAATAATAAATCACGAGTAACGTATGGCATCGTATGCTTATCTATCTCTGAATATGTCTTTCTGTATTGGTTCTCCAGGGTGCAGTGCAGTAAAGATAATTTGAGTAATTTCCACGCCCTGCGAGCTTAGCGTTATTTGATGCATTTATCATGGGCTGAGATAGGCATCGGTATATCTGCAGCCGTGAGAACTTCGTGACTAGACCCACACGTAACTGTTTCGCTTCTAGTACTGCCAATGCCAATTGCATTACAGTTATCAACCGTAATAATGCTTTTATTGCATTTTGACCCTTGACACTTTGATCCCTTATGTAACTAATGATAACTCCATTGAGATAATATTTATTTAACATCAATCTGCTCGTGATATTGGTGAGAAAAATCTAATTTAGGCTATTTTCTAAGGTGTAGAACTTTTAACCATTTCGGCAATTTTTTTTCTTCGCATTCGCATAGCAGTGCCTCCCAACAACAATTAATGCAAATATTTAGTCAAATTTGGTTATGACGACATCTTCTCCGTTAGTTCGTATTTAAAATTGATATTCATATCGAATAATAGTCTGTTCGTGACTTTTGCGGGTGACAACCAGTTTTTAGTGCTTTTGTTTCCTTTTGTCATTCAAATCCATGCGTGTTGTGTTAGCAATCATTCTATTCGGAATTCGCAACTATCGTATTGCTGTGTATTCACGCAGGGAATTTCATTATGAACTCGGTACCTAAACCATCAAATAACTGTAGGGAACGCTCTAGTTTAGGCAATTTCTAGGTCTCTAGAAACTTAAGCGTCGTCTCCACCATTATTTGGTAAACAATTTTCCATCTCGAATCTGGAACAGTAATGTTTTGGTGAAACCTCACATTTAAAAAGATTCCTGAGTACAACTTTCCATGTAATTTATAAGTTTTCGTATGGAGCGAAAGGCTCGATCTCCACTGCCGCTTTGGTATTCTTTACTACACGCCACTTACTACCTTCTTTCGGATTAATTACCATCGTTTAGCGTGTGTGACGATCCACAATTAGCATGCCAGGTGTGGTGTTGGTGCGGCTCATTACGCACCATTATTGTAGCGGGAGCGAACGTGTCCTGATTATCAATCGAGTTTCATTCCATATGCGCTCCTATAATAGGAGAGTCCTAGAGGACGGCGCGCGGCAGTCTCAATAGATCTTTATATTGCATTATTCATTGTAACCTAAGTTAATTATTTGTAATGGCTATGTTGATCTATTAAATAGATAAGACCTACAAACGAACCACATTCCGATTAAGCTAATCAAGCGTGACAGTCGCAGTGCATTATATGTAAACACTAGATTTACATTCGATTTATTATATCAATGCTATCTGTTAACTGACCCAGTTTGATTTGATACAACTACGAGACCGTTATCTCGCGGCAGATATCGCAAATACCTCGTATGATCTTATTGATAACGTCAGCATCTCCATCATTGCCAATTACTAAGATTATAACAATGGTTAATAAATCGAGGAAGAGTTACGGGTGGTAATAAACATCTGAGTGTGGAGTGACATAACTTATCTGTTATTTTGGGCAGATGTTCAAGTGGAGTCCTCTTTTAATTCGTGAAATTCTCTTTTTGGCTTAAATTTTGCCGTATAAGGCATGATCAGTCTTTATTGTCATTTGCCAGGGAATACAAATTGGCGTATCGCGTCTTTTTGTTTACGCGGCCTGTTGTTATTATAAGGTAGGACCAACATTGTCCCCATAATTGCAGATGACTCACGTAGCGATAAATATATATACGGCATAATTTTTGCACATATAGCCTCGTAGCCAATAAATATTTCAGTTATGATAATGTTTCCAGTAGTTAATTGCTTAAAATGTGGTGTCGATGATTCATTGATGTTTATTGACATGGCTTTACGTGTGAACGACCATGTTGCCATTTCTCACCGTTGCATAGCTAAGATTGCGG
Source organism: Acronicta alni (assembly GCA_964056405.1). Taxonomy (NCBI): domain Eukaryota; kingdom Metazoa; phylum Arthropoda; class Insecta; order Lepidoptera; family Noctuidae; genus Acronicta; species Acronicta alni. The sequence goes on from OZ043918.1 coordinate 12,560,728, forward strand.
TAGCAGGCTGTAAGCCAACTCGGCCAACTGCGTATTTTCGTTTCGGTGTAATGATCTATATATTTAAATCATTTCCTTGTTAAAAACATTATTAACCTTGAATTGCATTCGTTTTGACAGACAATTGCCTAATTGGTTCAATGAAAAGGTTTTCACTTGCGTTTGGAGAAATCTAGGAAGTGAGAATTCCATGTGATATCAAATCAACACGCAACCAGTGTCTATTATATCGTGCGTGAGATATGAACATGAGTAATTGCAATATTTTATCAATGACTTAAAAAGTCAGAGCAATTTTATCTAACGGCATATTCACATTCAAGTGTATATTCATGTTAATTACTGTAAAATCTTCTAACGAAGCCAGATTCACGTGTACTATTAACTAAACTAAGTAATTGCCGTTAAGAATTGCATCTGTCCTGCAACAGCTCATTGGGTCGTTGCATCAATTGCGCGGGCGACTCTCATGTTGACCGCAAAATTGTCCTTAATTGACGAAATTAGTGTCTATTCGTTGGGAAAGTGTGATACCTACACATAGCTCGATTAATTGGAACACTTGACGCTAACTACATTTTAATTTGCGGTCTGAACCGAGAAGTGAACTAAAAACATGTTGTAAAAATAATTTGAATGGTTATTCAAGTGTTTGCAATTTAAACCATTTCGCCACAGTTTTTCGGAACTCAATTTTAACCGTGTCAGACTATCTATTTCTTAAACTGTTGTGGAAGGAAAATATTGATGTCGAAATGTTATTGACACTTCAGTGTGAATTAGTAGCAACACATAATAATCTGTCACTTCATTTAAATTCTGATTGACATGGTACCTTCCCATGTTGTCATTGTACTCAGTTATACCTTGAATTTTATTTGCCAGTCACAAGACCGTGAATGTAGGTACTTCTATCGCTACAAAAACACACGAAATTAAATAAATATTTAATTTCTAATCTTGTTCGTTTTTATCTTGTACGCAAGTACATCAACTTGAACTTGACCACAAAAACCAATGTCGCACCAAAAAGTTTGGCCGCACTTCGTTAGCGGGTAGCCCGTATGCTAATAAAATGGATAAATAATGAGGTTGCTTATTATAGCAGTTACATCATATTTGTACTAAAGTAGGTATTCGCAGCACGGATGTTAATATCGATGGCACATAAATGAAGTATTTTCCGCGATCCAACATGCAAATCATTATGATAAAATTAAACCTAACATATCGACGCTACTCCCAAAGACTACTATGGCACCTATCGCAAAACTAAACTCAGCAAAATCTTCCTTATAGGCAGTGCTTTTCTGAACTCCTCTGATTTAAACATTCGTCGAGGCTTTTAGTTTTTTGAGCTATGGACTGTGCCAGTAAGTGCTTTTGGCCTTGAGAAGTTCAGGAATTAAATTATCATATTAAAATACAAAGCCTTTGCCATGAAACTAAGGACAGAAATTAAGGACTTTGGGTGTCTTAGACTTCACAATTATATTTTTATAGTACGGAAGATCCTAGATCGTCTGCCACCTGGAAAAAGGGTATTGTGTTCTAGTCTATTGTGTTGTCTATTAGTATCTTGTTTATTTTTGGTACTAACATAAAGCCACTAGCTAGCTATAACTGGGCCTATGTCGTCGGTCCAAAATGTGTGATGTTTTAAAATCAAGGACAGCAATAACATGAGGAGTTCAAAGATCGCATTAGTGCAGCAGAGACCGGTTGCTGAAGCGCCGTCGCGGTGGTAACCTGTTTTCCGCACTCTATCCCATAGCTTGTGTGGAATAATAAACACTACTAAGGCAGTATGTTGTGTATCGTCCTCTTCGGAAACTAGTCTCTGTCCAACACTGGAATCCCCAAAGAGTTGAATGTACGTCCACATATTATCTCCAATGTTGACTGCTGCTGTAATGTTATTGTTGGTAGTGAATCTTCATTAGGGTGTATGGTAGACGCCTGGTGCCTTTCATAGATCAAATACAATCCTGGTCTGTAACTGAAAAGATATAAAAATGTCTAAATACTCTTAACAGGGTGATATAAAGTATTGAAATAACATGTCGATGCTATACATGATTCACAGAAGGGGAATATTCAAAACTAGATTGAGTCGCCCCCGCAGTAAGGTATGGCGGGAGAACACGAACATTAGCGTGGGATCAAAGTTTGTCACATCATAATAACACCTGCCGAGATATCATTGTACATATAAAACATGAATATTGTTTTAAGCTTGTTTTAAAATATACTATCAAAAGGTTATCTTGCGCTGTTTATTGCATTAACATTAATGTTGGCTTTATCCAACTGTTTCTTACCTACTTCAGAACATTTTGTCCTTGCCACTTGAATCACAATCTCATTGTCAAAGTATGGAATGTATTCAATAATAATAACAAATGTAACACTTTACATAACAAAAGAAGTCCGTCATTTGTCCGACAAACATGAAAAAAATCCTTCTTGTTATGTTAATGCCGTCAATTATTTTTTACGAGTTTATGACCACGAAATATGGACAAATTATTAAAATTAATGTTTCCGTATCAGCAGCGCCGATAATATGGAAACTTGCGATGTTTTTAACAATTACAGGGTATTTAATAACATGTACCTACATGTGTTATAGCGATGACCACGTCGAATGAGTGTTCAAGCCACAAAAGTGGATAAACGACATCCTTCTGAAGGTCATGGATGATAAATCACTTGTTTTTATTGTTATTGTATAGATGAACAACGCAATAACAAATAATCGCTGTACGGACTTAAAGAAAAACATTAAACTTCTATGGGGCGGCCACTCAGGTACATGTCGATAGACTGAAACGCAATAATAATGGGAAAAGTTGCAACTGTGAATATCAGTCAAAGGAACCCCTCAACGCCTATTAAAGAGTTCATAATTTATTAGTCTGCAGTGCACTGAGCTCTAGTTAAATTTGTCTCAGACATATTTAATTCATCGTGACAGTTGACACAATGTTTTATTACAACCATACGTATGGTTTACAAATTAGTGTCATTACTAGTGATGATGTAAATTGTGATCTCAAGTATAATATTAAGACCAATCAAATGCAATTTGAACCTACGCGGAAAAGCTCCGATATTTACGGAACAGGTGTGTTGATTACATACCATGCATATTTTAATTATAGCTCGGCATTTGATCACAATTATTGAATTAAATCGGTCGCAAATTGCGGCAAGTTATTATAGCATACGAGAGTTTATCTAATTAAACATGCTGAGAATTTAATTTAATTATAATTGAAACTAAATGCAGTTAGAATTATAATTTTAGAAAAGTAAATCGTATTCTGTTTTATTAGTCTTTTTAGAAAATACCTAATTTACGATGTACATACGTTGACGGCATTCGGCGTTCACTTTCTAAACGTGCTTCACTTATTTCCTAGTGTAGTGTTAGGATGAGCCACTTGTCACACAACTTAGTTATGATGTAAAACCCACGCGCTTCGACAAGGCCGCTTCGCTGCGCAATTGTCTCTGATGATTAATCTGGCTCCGGACGATCAGTGCCGGACATACGCTACAACCATTCGGCCGGCTACGCACGTGTATAGCGAAGCGCGGATCAGTGCAAGTGTTGTGAGTTTGTGACACCATCGCCATCGATCCAACTTTATATTAAAAACCTTTCTTATCAACAGTCATGCCATTCAAGCAACTTGGTTTCTATTACTATATTTTATACTAGCTATTTCCGGCGGATTCACTCGTATCGGAAGGAATTTTTGAAATAAAAGGCAGCCATGTCCTACTCCAAGGTCTAATGTAACTCTGTACCAAATTTCATCAAAATTTGTTCAGCGGTTTAGGTATGAAAGCGTCACAGACAGACAGAAAGAGTTACTTTCGTATTTATAATATTTTAGTGCGGGAGTAGGGATTTCTGTTAGATCATTACTACTAATTGGCCATAACAAATCGAACAGCTATAAATTTTCTCAAGTAAACAACTTTGAAGTTATAACATTATCATCACCCACCAGTTTGTGAGCCTACTCAAATATGTGGACGTATACCAGTTGTGCCTTGTGTTCATAGTTAACAGTGGGTGTTTCACACGCTCTTAAGTTATAAATATGGATTTATCAAACTCTGCCTAATGTCGCAAACCATCTATATCAAAATGCCCTATCGTTTTCTTGTAATCATGTTTTAAAAAATATAGTTTCATGGTAATTAATTTCACCATCTGTCTTAAGATCATTAAATCATCTACGTATTTTTTGTCGGCATGTTTTTATTTTTTGCTTTATGTGTCTTTGTTTTTTGTTGTCGTAGACGGCAGTTCTTCGGACACGCTTAGGAAGCTCAGCGACGACTCTTCGAGAAAACATTTATCAGGTGAGTTCCAGCATGTCCAAGGCCATAACTATTATGAAAAATGTACAATTGTTTATGATCGCATGAGAGCACAATCTGCGGGCATGGTCCATGCTTCTCGTGTATTCGAGCACGCACAATACACGATATCATCTACATATCACCATCTTCTCTAACTGTACCTAGTTTATAATGTCACCTGTTCATAATTGTCACTCTTCTGTCTCGACGACATGGAGCAGATTTAATTGAAGCTGAAGAAGACGAAGTATCTAGCAGTCTACCGGAGAGACCGCGAACATACCGCAAGGCATCTAGTAAGTTGTCCAATACTAATGACTGTAGATTAACCTCGTGGCGGTGGAGGCAGCATGCTCTGTAAATAATTTGCCACATAGTAACATGGTAATGGCTCCTACAAGCGCTACTAGGAATGACATTATGAATGCAGAATTTTAATAGAAGAGAAATATAATTAGTAAAATATTATAAATAATTTAAAACTTACAATAGCATAACAGCGTTAACTTAAACAAATAACAAACATTTTTTGAATTCATTGAGATTGATACTTAGGATATCGGATCTTGTGCATGACAGAAGTAAAATATTAATTTAGAGGTAGAATGGAATGATGATAGCTAATATTGATTGACTAATGAATTAATCAACTCAGTTCAGTGTGCAATGCATCCGAAGCACGTCGTAACTCGGGTTAATCAGCCATTAACAATGTCGGTTTCCGCGTTTGAAATGCTTCGCCTTTCAATCGCATTGCATCGATTGCGTGTCAACAAGTAGAGGCGCTCGCCTACGATCAATTAGTGACATTGTCTTCCAACCGATTCATTATTCTTATCTTTTGTGTAACTTTTTTACTATGAATCCAGTCACACACTCAACAAAGACAAAGAAACAACAATTAATTACATAATGAGAACTAATGTAACTAATAACACTTTTGGTATAGACATAGAAAAAACTTGTTCGAATACAGTTGATAAATATATTTTAACTGTGGCATTATAACAAGTGCATACCCCATTTGTTAATATTGCAACAAGTTTAAATTGACACGACCAAATTAGTTCAGACGTTACTTTTCTGGTAGTAGTCAACTACCCAAATGAAGTAATCTAAAACTGCTCTAATAGTCTACGGTATATGTGCAGTATCAATAATAAATGTAACCGTATCTTGTGTGTACTCAGTTGCATGTAAGTAATCCATTTTTATGTAATACCTTAATGTCAAAACGCTCGTAATGAGCGGAAATGTTGCGTACATTTGCGAACCGAAGTTAGACGTGTGAAGTAGAAGCACTTGTTTAGAACTTACTAGTTAGTGGCTAATGTGTATGTGTGTGTCGCTTGTGTGTATCGCAGCCAGCAGTACGTTCAGTGTCACCTCCATGGACGCTTTATGGGAGAAGCACCCGCGCCGCCTCAGCGAGGCTGGCCTCAGGAGGTCATCAGGTAACTAGCACGGTATTTCTCATCCAAATTATTTCAACACAACTATATGTGACATTCTCATGATTATCTGTAAGCTAATCTACGTTGAAATTAATGTTCATTTTATGACTTCATTGTTACATTATGTATGTCACAATTGTTGTGGAACTAATTTTGGCTTAGTACTGTATATCACTTAGATTACTGTTGCATAGCAATCAATCCATGCACCATAGATCGCACCCATCACATGCTCTTTGTTGTTCGTATATATTGAATTCTTGTGCTTGCTACGGTGTTTGCCCGGATAGAACGGTTGAAAGCATGAGCTTTTTGTTCTTGTGTTTCTATTACAGCACATAGTGATGTCACCAAACTTCATCAAAGTCAACTGCAGTTTGTTCAGTTTCAAACGGAATGAAAGTCCGCAATGTTGATGTAAGATATGCAAACGAGTTAGCAAGTCACTCCGGTAGCCATCACACTTACATACAAGGTGCAACGGTATAATATTCAGTTCATATGCACGATATGTGTGCTCGGAATAGTGACGAGGGTCATCCATATTCAGTGAACTCTATATAGTTAGACATAAAACTTTCATTTAATTTCTATCTAGAAATCATAAAAAAGTATAATAATTTCAAAGTTCTCGGATTTTCAGGGGAAATCTGATTACGATTTCATATTTTTTAATTATTTTAACCTATTATTTCAGATCATAGTGTTATATTAACTGAGGATACTGACAGCTTCATAATCGGTGAACGAGTTTGGGTGGGTGGCACCAAACCTGGCCAAATTGCGTATATCGGCGAGACACAGTTTGCTCCCGGTGATTGGGCTGGCATCGTGCTTGATGAACCTATTGGTAGGCACCACTACTACTTGGAATCATTTTAAATAACCTCTATAAGACTTATAGTTATAACTTCTTATGACTTTCCAGGCAAAAACGACGGCTCTGTAGCTGGAGTCCGTTATTTCCAATGCCCTGAAAAGCGGGGTGTATTCTCTCGACTTACTCGCCTAACGCGTGTGCCTTTAATAACGCACGCTCCACACGATGCATCTCCGATCTCAGACGCAGGCAGCGTCTTCGAACGCCCACCGTCCGGCACCAGGCAAAGACGCGCACTCTCACCAAACGGCAGCATACGCAGCATCGTTAGCAGCAAGATGAGTGAGTAATGAGAACCTTCAATTACATGTTCCTGAATCACGCAACTTGGAGAGCTCACCAACTAATTCGTATTTCCTTCCATAGACGCATCAATATCGACCACGACAAACGGAGAAGTCCGTGTCGGTGACCGCGTCATCGTATCTAGTAGCCGCGGCAGTAAAGCCGGTACACTGCGCTATGTTGGCGTTACCGATTTTGCTACCGGTGTCTGGGCGGGCGTAGAACTTGACGATCCTCTTGGAAAAAATGACGGCTCAGTAGATGGAAAAAGGTACAATTTATAAACATATTGTCATATACATTTTTCATATATTACTCTATGTCATAACGATGTTGATTCCTCTTTCAGGTACTTCGAATGCTCACCTCGCTTCGGTTTGTTCGCGCCTGTCTCCAAAGTGTCACGGTCGCCATCGAACCGCAAGCCAGGCGCTTGTGCCATCCACAGCAACGGTCGCGCGACACCGCTGCGGCGCTCCAACTCACGGGAGTCGCTGACGTCACTGGGCACGTCTATCGCGTCTTCCCGCGTGGGGGTGAGGCTCGGGGTGACGTCGCTGGGCGCTCAGGTAGGCTAGCCCCGCGCGCGTTCGGCCGAACCCCGTTCCCCGCGGTCGCCGCCGCCCCCGGCCCGCGCACGACCGCATCGCAGCGCTCCTAGCCTGCTCGACAAGACATTGCTCGTCAAGCACGTCGAAAACGACCGCTGCGCCATAATCGCACTGCCGAAGCCGCGGGTCTACTACGATATAGTATTTCGATCGAACGACAAAAGTAAAGAGCTCAACCCTCGGCGTTGGGCGAGTGAGACGTTGCCAAAGTCTTGGCGATGTTCAGAGAGCGTGCTCAGTTTTGACAATAGGTCAGAGCGGTCACGGCGCAGCGAATCGAGCGGCAGCAGCGCCAGCGGGTCGTTGTCGCGAGGTGCGCGGGGTGCGCGGGGCGGGGGCGGCGAGGTGGTCCGCTGGGCGGGTCGGCCGGCCGCCGTGACGCGGGCCAGCCGCGGGGTCGCCTCAGCTACAAGTACCGAGATATTCGTGGAGATGCCGCCGCCGCGCACTCACTTTTCAGGCTTTGGGAAAAGCTACCATTTCTCTTGCGTGTCACCCTTTCAGTTCACTTACCCTTATGTGGTATATATTTGAATTCTATAATTTAGAAATAACCGATTTGATGCATGGTGTCATGACTTCACTCAATTTAATTTATCGTTTATTTTCTAAGTGTAATATTTTGGTAGAAGGGAGTTAAACGAGCTAAATTATATTCAACCCTAGCTTGTCTGTATGATCTCACATTTGTGGGGTAATTGCACTGTTATGCAACGAGGATACTTTTGTGTAGCCGTCGACGCGATGGACATAAGGTTGTCTATTGAGTGTTTAAGTACAATTATTACAAAATAGATAAGATATGAAATTGATGCTCTATCCGCGAGAGGTTTTATAACCTAAGCTACTGTTAATTCTCTTGCGGTATCCAAGATTACATAAGTATAATATGTACAGAACAGGTACTTCTGGCTGTATATCTAGTACAAGTAAACAATTGACGTCAACACGACGACGGTGACGCAGTGACAGGATGGTATCTTTTCGTCTAGAAATTGCTTATTTTTGCATGAGAATTGGTTTCAGTTTATTTATGGTCTGTAGCTGGCACTCCTTGGTTTGGCCCTTGTGTTAATTTTTTTATGTTTTTATTTTGTTTTCGATTCACTGGTCGGTACTTAGAATTTTAATCTGTATTTATGTTTTTTCGATGAATTTGAATGATTGAATAGTGAATCGAAGACAGTTTTTCGTTTGGAAGTAGTTATTCATCTCATTTGGCTTTTAGTAGGCCCATATTTAGTTCCATATAGTTTTCAAGAGACTGCAATAGTCATATCATACTGTCTAAAAGTATGTTTTCTGACTGTGATATTATTTTTAAGATCCTCCTATACGATAAAGCTACGTGTTGTGTGAATTAACAATTACTTATTTTGCATTATGTGCGCTCACTAATTCATTATAGTTGGTGCCCTTTACTTTATTAAGGCGTGGAGTCTAACAAGGGCTTGATTGCTCGCCACTCCAGTAGAACATGTCAAAGACTCATATTCCCAAAGATATCATATTAAGTCCATCATGCATTTATCTTCTTGTAGTTTCGTAGACTTAAGTCCTTTCTTACTATGATATTTTATATCCAAATATATTAATCCTCATTGGTATAAGTATACAATTTCTACGTACTTAAGTCCCATTTATAGAATATATTTTATATACCGACTAGCACCCTCAGTAGATATCATACTATTCCATTACTTCATTAGTTCTAAGTGTGTAGAGCTTTTTATAATTTGCTGATACGGCAGTTGATGTGTCTCTCACACACCATCTATCGTATTTCTATGTTTCACTGTGTGGTGTATAAGAGTAACCAATAGACTGAAATTTAGTCTTATTGTAGCTCAAAAATTTTTCGGCTGTGATGGTAGATATCATTCAAACTGATAAGTCAAGGACAAAAGCCGTCTTACAATTTCATGCTTATTGAAGTCACATGAAGTTGATAAAGATGGATCCACAGAATAATTAGTAGGCATTTATTTGGCAAGCCTTCGTCATTTGTCCGAATTGACAAGTCACATGAATTGATTGGCTATTAGCACAGCGGTATACACCGCGCAGTGGGAGTTGAGTGCGTTAACGCGTGTTGTTTTCCCTCATGTTTGTTGCGCATTCGCACTGTCACTAACGGCACGGCGGCAGCGTGTTGGTGGTCCGCGAGCTTCCTCCACCCCGGTATCCGCGAAGAACGCCCTGCAGGTACAGTACCCCACCATCGCCGCGCGGTAGGCTGGCTACACGCGCGACATACGTGTGTCAAACGTCAAAACTAAAGACAATAATGTACAGACGTCCTAAGTCGCGTTTTGAAGTTCAGCACACGTGTGGAGTCAGTGTGTTCCAACCTTGCCGCCGACGATACGGGGCTTCCTTTATTTTGACCATTCAAAAAGCTTAATTTAAGAATGTTTTTCTTTCATACTAATGAGAACGACAACGAATGTACGTAATAGTAATTTATTTTGTGTTTTTGATTTGTATACTTACAAACTAAACTCTTAACGATCTTACTATGTTAGTTCCGAGCCGTCCTGTAGCCCAACTAGGCTGAGGGCTTATTCATAAGAGACAATATGTGTCAATTAAAGCGCACTTCAAAGTACAAAACACATTTACTTTAATAATGATAATCATGTTCCCACAATACACCAAGCTAGTTTGCAACACACGATTTAATCTAAGGCAATTGGCAGATTTAAAACAGAATTCATTTAGTAGCAAAGCTGTGATACTTTTTCGATTTGTATTTTTAAATATTTATTTAAATGGAAAGTCATGGAGACATTGAATTTTATTTGTATTTTATATGCATTTTATTGTCTTTATTATTCTTAGTTTTAAAAAACTGACCAGTGCCTGTAAGTAATGATGATAATATTCATAAATATAAAAACTCATTTCAACACAAGCATTCCATTGCTGCTAAGATAGGTTTTCACTTTTAATAATAATATATTGTTGTAACTAGTTATAATAATCTCTTCTACTATTAGAGTAACATAGACTAGTTTCTAATGTAAAACATAATTATGTGAGAACGAATAGTGATTAATAAACTTTAGTTTTAATAAAGTGTAGTACTTTCACTGTGTATTATTGTCCTACCTTGCATTATCCCTTGTTCTATGGTGGTAATAAATAATGAAGATCATTGTAACTGTTGTTTTATTGCATCTATAACGCTGTACAATAGCTTATGCGACGGCATGTGCGTTTTACCGAATGGCTTGAAGTAATATGAAACAACTTATTTAATCTGTAACACCGATATAATAGAAAAAAACTAATTTCTCTCATTTCTCAAGAATTTGTTCTCAATTCGACTGTTAGTTTTGGGGTGTGTTGAGCGATATCTTAGCCAATCGTGATCCAATTTCGATTTGTATTTTTTTCTAATAGAACAATATACTTCCTAGCTGTGCTTCCTGGTTGCTGTTGTGATTTCCTATAAAGTTAATATGGCCTTAAATTGACATTATTTGAATCCTGATGTTTCTATTCGTATTTCACATTTCACAATTTACAAAGTAAACGTATTTAGATGTGAAATGAGTAAAATAACTTTTAACGTATTTTACAACTTACATAATTAATTTTAGGTTTTTGTTTTGACTGCTTTGTTTCCTTAGTCGGCGAAAGTGCCCTGTACTGCGTGATTGTGAAAAAGTAATTTGATATTCACGGCCGATACGTGGCTTTTATGGCGCTCGGCATTTTGAATCGTGTTGCGGGTCCAACACTCGTAAATAATTCAGATTGATGGCTTATTTTTTCACTTTTTATTTATTGTTACACGCCTCCAATCATAAAAGTGAAATCAGAACGTTTATTGGTTTTAAAATCAGCCACGCAATAAAAGAGGCGTTTTTATTTCATATCTTACTACAGTATTAATCTAGTTTACATTCCAAGAAACTTATCAGTCAATACACGGGCCTATCCTAGAAATTCGCGGTAAAATAGCGCGTATCTCGATTAGATCATAATTTGTTTATCATTTTTTAGAAATTTAATAACAAGCACGATTATTATCAAAAAACTAGGACTAATACTAAAGGATGCTTGACTCATTGACTGTTTTAGTAAAAGTACTTCAATATTGAAGTCTTTTTACTAAAACGGTATTTGATTATTTGAGGCTGAAATAATCCAAGATTGTTTGTCTGACTGTCAAACAAGACTATCTTTATTTTCAAAAAAGATTACATAATTATGCGGCGGCGAAATTGTTAAAAAAGTAAGTTTACCTCCGGTTGGTAGGCAATGGAAATAATCCTCTTATTTTTGGTTAAAAGGCAAGAGCGAGAATTTATGTAAAACCCCGTATCTAACTACCTAAACTTCGCAAAGTTAAAGTCGCTAACAAAACCAAGTAGAAAGGTATAAGTATGAAATTATTTGCGAGGGAGAAATTTGGGAAGATTTAAACGCCTAACTCCTTATAAAACTTTGTTTTCTCCCACTCAAGAGGAAATAAAAAAAGCCCACGTAAAGATAACTTTAGACAAGTGTTCCATTACAATAAGTTGTTTCATATTTGCTGTTAAGTCCATACGATATGCATGAATGGAGGTGTGGTTATTAGAATATCTTTGTATGTATATATGGGTGGTGCGGGTGTTCTCTATGTAAATCTTGTAAGGTGTTTATCTGATCATTGACGTGTTTCTACAAGGCTACAGTAGATCCGTTACACGTACGAGTAGCAACTTTTCTAATTGTAACCTAATTTATGTCGGGCAGCGTCACCTTGGATCTACATATTTAAAAGGGCACTCTCTTTTACTTCCTCAGGGTACTAATTTGTAGCCCGTCTATAAATGGGATCTAGTATAGCGAGAGTGCCTGGCCGCCCCTAAATTTTCATCGCCTGAGGCAAGTACACCCTCCCGCCGTCCCCTTGATCCGGGCCTGCAGTATACATACCATAAGTCTATCTCGAAATAGGTACTTTAGAGTTCACTACGCAATTTTTAGGTAGGTAAGTATACCTATATCATCCTATATTAGGTACAGATACAGATTGGGGTAGCTTGATGTCCTGGCCGGACATCAAGCTACCCCAATCTGTCTTCTTTGATAGATTTTCAACTTGAACACAAATAATAAAGATCATAGGTAATCGATTGAGAAAATTTGACAGTTTTGGATAGCTTGACCTACTGTATCTGTACCTCCGCCCGTCCAAAAAATGAATTTAGTTTCCGCGAAAAGAAATCTCCTTCCATTAATGTTTACAATGACATGTAGTCAGGGACGAGAGGATCTACCTATTCCTCGTTTCGTGTATGCAAATGCAAAACTAGGTATCAAAATATCAAAGAAAGTCAATCTCACCTAAGTATAGTACCTACAACATATGAGATGAGATGATTTGGGTAGCTACTGTATTATGTAGTAGATAGGCACGCTATTTGACACTACATCACCGACGGGATTAGATTAATAAATTATGTTATACCCAGCGGCCAGCGGTTTCTCATCCCGAATCCAAACAAATATCTCTCTTGGGTTTACCCAAATTTGAAATAGAGCTATGAGTCCTAGTATTTACTAATTAGAACCTACACAAATTGAGTTTGCAATATAATAGCAGTATCTCATAAATAATTCCGGGACATTCATAACGTAACTAATTATACACAAACTTAAGTCTTGCACCAGTGTCCTTAATGGGTAGCTACGCATATTCATTTCGTTGTATCAATGCTAGGAATGTCAAATAAACGAAACGTATACTGTGGCCTGAACTTATACAGAGATGTGTATCTACTCGATGAACCGCTGCCATCCCATTCGGATATTGCGTTGTCTATCCCAACGGTTGGCAGGATCTCGATTCTGATTGTCTGAACGTTTCCTCAATCGATAACCCTTATTTTTTTTCATCTTTACATTGACTAGTCAAATTGTTCAAACCAATTATATAGAGGGATATACTAATATCCTGTTATTTATGTACCACAAAATCAACTTTGTCCGAACATGTAAACAGCACAACTTAAGTAGCCAGGGAAGCCTACGCGAAGAAATGTCGTAAATACCAATTTAGCAAATTACAGTCTCAAGTTATTAATGCGTATTAGACGAGAACTGGACATGACATAACTACATGCTGCCTACGTGACGTTAGGTCATGCAGATCTCTTCGTCACCCACAGCCTCTGGAGAATACCTAACACCTCGCAGACCTTGGGAAGGACTGACGCAATTGCACCTATGTTATTCTAGAACAATTTTACGTAGGTACCTGATGCTTTTACGGTATTGTGTAAGTGTACAAAAATAGGCTATGTGTATATGCTTACAAAACAAAGTTATTGTTACTTGGGCGAGGGTTGGAATAATTCAATTTGTTTAAAAGTGTCAACATTAATGAAAGCTAACTAAGAACTATTTATAATTTTATGAAAGGCTTGGTCACTCTCCGCACTATGGGAGGGTGATTACCTCCCTACCCAGGCATTAGATACCTTCCTCTGTCACTTCGGATGGGTATATGACGTTCAAACTTCAACTAACAATAAATTTATCCATACGAACGAAGGAATAAGACGTTCTTTTGAATATTTTCTTTCATAAAGACAATAAAACGTATTGAAGTAGTATTCTAATGTGACGTGTTGAAGGCCGCACCTCGTTTTGTTCGATTATTTATATCTTTAATTACTGTATGTTAGGCTATAGCTAATGATGTCTGTACACAGCCATGAATCACAAATAAGTGCAAATTGTTGTTATTACCGCCTAGTTTGATACTTACCTTATCGCTAAATTATAGAATAGAAATAAGGTACCAATAAGTACTTTCTTATCGATATAGGCTAATTTTACGTGCGATTTAAAAAGTATTATTTAAACCGCACCTAAAATTAGCCTATATTGATAAGAAGTTTGTTTTGTTGTTTTTTAATAAACAAATCTGTTATATTTTAAAAACTTCGTAGCGTGGGCACAGGATTTGCACTTAGCAAGGAGTGTCGAATGACTGTGGTGGTGTGGATTAACTTTTTTATTATATCCTGCTAGGAGCCGGCTTCCATATTAACCAGATGCGGCTGTATATCAGTATTTTACACTAAAGTAAAGACCTCCCAATTTCTGGTTAATGTCCTCTGTAAAGAATAGTCACCCATCTACGCACAGTTCGATTAATCAGCGTATTTGATAGTAATTAGCTACTTATCTTGAAATTAAATGGTCCCCGTATAGGTAAGGTAAGTAGGTACCTAATTATAAGTATGAGCTTTGGTTACGTTAAAACAAAATTATAAATGTTGTACAACTACCAAATACACAACCACAAACTTCGAGCGGCATTTCCAATTTATAATAAGGAGGCAAAGTGAACATTCAAGGAAGGTACCGATAAACCCGAGCGGAAAATTCGATATTGCACCCCGCAGGCATTGTGTCTACGTTAGGGAAGCCCAACCCTATCCTCCCGACAAAATTACAGCTATGTCGGTCGTAGGTACTTGGGTATTATAACTTTATTTATGGAATTCATAGCTATAAATTGTGTCAGTGTGCAAAATGTTGGTAAGTAAAGCTATTCCATTTGAAGTGTAGTGGTTAGATAGCAAGTAGCGCTGAAACTACATGAGTACGCCACAGACTAAATAATAGTCGATAGATAACTGTATCTATCGACTATTATTTAGTCTGTGGGCGTTGCAACTGTCCAACGATTGAACGATGTAGCTGTGCATATTTTACATCGAATCTCGGTGCAGAGACAGTTGGGGTCGAAAATCTCTCAACTATTCGGTGCTTACAGTTAGGGCCGGACCGTGAGTTTATGGGGCCCTGGGCTAATACTACTTAGGGGCCCACCTAATTTCTCAAACTATTGAAAAAAATGAGACAGTAAAATATTTGATTTATATTGACTTTGACTTGACTTAGCTGGAATGAATCCACGGGGCCCTGGGCTGAAGCCCAAAAAGCCATATTATGGTAGATCCGGCCCTGCTTACTGTAAAAGATGAGTGTGCGCAACCCAATGGAGTATATTGTTGCCCTTGGTTTCACTCGCATCCCAAACGGCTTTTTGAGACAAAGCTATAGTTCTCTTTCTTCAAGGTTCAATCTATCTCTGTACCTACCAAATTTCATCAAAATCGGTTCAGCCGTTTAGGCGTGAAAGCGAAACACGCAGAAAGGTAGATTAACTTTCGAATCCTTTTTTTATTCTAAAAAAACGTGGACTCTAGGATTCTCTCCTGTATCGTAGGTGCATTTACAAACACAAATTCTAACATACACAAATGCCCAGACTCGGGAGAAGCCGCTACGCCAAACGTGTCGGCATTTATAATATTTCTAGGGATTGATGTCTTTTAAATCCAAAACAAGTCTCAAATCTATAGGTTACTTCTAGGCAAGCACCCTCCATCGTCGACCGCATCGCCACTCAGGTGAGTAAGGCTATCCAATATAAAAACCTCCACTTTCGTTTAATGCTCATGCGTAGATATTATTATATAATTATTGTAAAATAAATACATTTTAATTTTTGATGTAATTGTTTCCAGTTTATCTCATTATGGCGTCTAAGTCCCGCCAGAGGAAGGTCCTCATGGTATGGTGCAGAAAACAGCTGAATTTTATTTTATGTTTGTAATTTTACCAATGTATAAACAAAACGTATAGATGTATTGTAATAGATATATTCTTTGTTTAAATCTAAGGGTACCTAGATTAGAATTTTGGTGTATTGTGGAACATGATTTTGTTTGCTGAATCGATTCAAAATGTGCCCATAAGCCATATAAAGGTTGTTTGGATATAAAGCACGGAAACAATGCCTATTACTAATTATTTCTATAATAGGAACTTCTGCGAGAGAAACAGCAGCATTTGGAGCGGTTGATGCGGGAGAGGGAGCTAGAGCGAGCAGAGATGGCCAAGATATCACTGCAGGCAGACCGCGCTGAGAGCGCTCTCACACAGCTAAAGAAGGAGGCCACACAGGTATTCCACCTTCTTAACCTAATAGTTCGGGGGCAGGTTGCTAGTCAATAGTTTTATTTCAAATAAACCATTTATTTATGAGATGTAGAGTTTAGGTGCACGGTTTCAAATTAGTCACTGCCAATGGAGAAGAAACTTCATGATTAGGTACTCTAGTGATTGTACAGTCAGCAACGAAAGTTGCTGAACATGTTGCAATTTTCAATATGATTTTTAATAAGTGTGAAGTTACTGACCTGTGAAGGTTATGCGAAATAATTGCATAGATGACCATTCAATATTCAGGTTACCTTAATAGAAAAAACCTCTGGATAAGTTTTGGAGCTGTGATGTTTTGAAAATTTTGTTATGTTCAGCGACTTTCGTTGCTGACTGTACATAGAGGTTATGATATATTATTTGCTCCTGAACCTCATTATAGGAACTGTTAAGATCTATAAAATATTAGATATACCTAATCCCTTTTATTATTATAGTATAATTATCCTATGACTAAGAAATTTGCGTTCATAATAAACCTAGTTAGATTTTGAACACATGAAATGCCTACAAGAAACATCGTTCAGATTAATGACTTGTGGTAAATAAGTACTTGTTTAATGAGTTCTTAATAATAGTTCTAATACGCAAATCATTTAGGTATAAAAATAAAACGTTTAAAAACACCTCAATTAAGTATTACTACTTACAAGATATTTTTTTCCATTTGCCAAGTAAATATTTATGAACGGACTTTGTCCTTTTTATACACAAACAGTCGAGTTTTGATAAAGTTCAATAAACTCCAGTGATTTGCTGTTATGACTTTTTATTATAGTAATATCTTGGCAAATGTTAGGGCCGATGCGTCTTTCACATCATTGGCATTTCGCCTTTTTGTCAGATGCCAATAAAAGTCGACTTTGAATAAGAAGATCGAGTACTTGAACGTTATGATCTTCTTTGAGGCCTTTCATACCAACTTACCCGAGGGATCCATTCAAAACGTTTCCATAAAACTTCTGAAGACGTGACCACCTACGCTATTTTCCTAGCTTTCTAAACACTGCAAAACTGATCGTTTGAATATGGCTTTGGATGCCACGTCGCTGTCTCTTCCCTGCACATACGATGTTCTTTCGTATAACATTTATGTAAAATGTTGTTTCCAAATGTGTGTTAAAACGCATTACGTGCCGTCCGTGCTCTTAGGTATCGGACTGAAAGAGAGGTTTCATTATAATCAGCTATCTGTTTTAACTGCAACTGATCTGTTCTGCCCGAATAATTGAGCTAATTAGAGCCTATAACTTCTGCCACTTTTAAAATTCAACATTTACTCATAAGTTGTGTGGAATTTCTTTATCAGAAGAGTTCCGAGAACAGTAAGCTGAAGGCTGAGTTGGATAAGATCAATAAGCTGTTGGAAGACGAAAAGCAGAAAGTTGAAGACCTCATGTTCAGAACCGAAGAAGAAAATATTAATAGAGAAGATTATAATGTAAGTAGAATATTTTTATAAGAAAAAATGTGGATGTTTTCGTTCTGATTATTGATTTAATAATTAATGTATTTTTGTTACAGAAATATAAGGAAGCAATGGAGGTAAGATATCTAATACCGCAATAAAATCTTTCATTTATTGTTGAGATATTTAAAGAATGATGACCAAAAATTACTACCAAAATAACCATTTAAGACCACCAGTCGTTGTGTATCTATGTTTCTATTTACCTTTGAACGACATATGTTTAGCAAGAGAAAGCAGTTCGCGAGCACCGTATACGCGAGTTGGAGGCAGAGGCAGAGCTGCAGGCGGCGCGGGCGGAGGCAACGGCTACCGCCTTGCGCATGATGGAGGAGCAACGCGCTGCAGACGCAGCCGCAGCCAACGAACAACATCGGGAGGAATTGGCAGCCGCACACAGTAAGTAACATGGTGAATAGGTAGGTATACTATGTTATTAGAGGCATAGACGAAGAGGACTTTTTTTAAAACGTTAATTATCATGATATTTTTAAATCGTTTTTAATTACATTTCAGCTCTATCGTCCGAGCTCCAAAAACTATTAGATGAAGCTTACGCTCTCCTTAAAGAAAAAGAAAGCGAAAAAGATTCATTAGGAAAAAGCATGTCGGACGAACTGGCTCGACTAAAGACTGAATCTGACAAAGCACTGAACGAGGCCAAAACGAAGATGGCTATAGCACAGACTGAATTTGAAACACAAGTTTCTGTATTGACGGCAAAACTCCAATTAGCTGAATCAAAGTTGGAAACTGAAAAACAGAATTTAGACAGATTAAATAAGGAAAACAGCCAAGTTATAATAGATTTAAATACTAAATTAACTCAATTGCAAGCTACCGTAGATGATAAAACGCTAGAGTTAAATAAAGGTAAATTAACAGTATTAACATTTTACCTTCAACGTAGATTTCAGCATGTTTTAACAATTTTATTAATTTTCAGTGGTTGGCGTGAGTAAAGAACATGAAGTTAATCTAAACAAAGAAATCACGAAACTGAAAATGGAACTGAGTGCTAAAATATTAGATTTAGAGCAACTAGAAGACTCAAAGCGAAAACAAGAAACAGTATTCAAATCGTTACAGGATGAATTAGGTCGTGTTAAAGATGAATACAATAACAAAGTCAATGAATATGAAACTTTATTGAATGAGGTCTCTCAACAACACGAGAAAAATAAAACAGAAATGTTACAATTACAACAAAGTTTGTCTGCTAAAACCAAGGAGTACGAAAAACTTCTAACCGAATTAAGTACGTCTTCAAGCTCTTCCGAAAAGCTTGTTAGTGAATATAAACAGACTATTCACGAAAGAGATAAGGAAATAATAAAACTCAAAGACGATTTTGAGCAAACAACTGCTAATTTCAATATCAAGCACAGTAAAATTGCTGAAGAGCATAAGAAAGAAATTGATGATCGCAACACTAAAATAGAACAACTTATTAAAGAAATTGAAAGCCATAAACAAACCTTAGATCAAAGTAAGGTAGAGTTTGAAGCATTGAATTCTCAATTCATTATCAATGTAGACGAACTGAAACTTCTAAAAGAAGAGAATGAAAAACTAAAGAAATCCATCAACGATTTAACACAAACTAATAATGAACTCAAATCCAAAATGTCCGCTTTGGAACTGGAAGTTGGTGAATACAAACGACAGTTCGAAAGCGCAAACGAAAAATGTGATGAACTTCAAAGGGCTAAGGAAAAAATTGAATCGGAATATATGAATTTGACAGGTCAAACAACAGACTCAAATGAACAATTTAATAAGTTGTCACAGCATCTCAAAGAAACTGAAAAAGAGTTACAGGAACTAAAGGATAAGCAAAGAGAAGTAGTTAACAACCATGCAAGAGCAGAACAAGAATTAAAACAAAAACTGTTCAAAATACAAGAAGACTTTTCTGTTGAACGTGGGGAGTTGGTAGAATCAGTAAACGATAAAGCAGAAAAACTAAAGGAAGCAGACAGTAAAGTAAAAGAATTAGAAACCCAAAGCGTCGAAATTAATAACCGTCTGAGAACCCTCCAAACTGATAATGATAAACTTCTGGACGAAAACTCAATATTGAAGAACGAGATAGAAGCACTTAAAATTAAAGAGCAAGAACAGAATAGTGAACACGAATCAGTTTGTAAAAGACTAGAAGTCGATATAGATAGATATAAAGAGGAAATAGCTATTTTAAAAGCTGATGGTGCTACATCAGAAGTGAAGCTTATGGAAAAAGTTGATCAATTGACAGAAGCGCAAAATGATTTGAATAATAAACTAGAAGAAGCAAGAAAACATGAAGATAGTTTACAAACAATATTAGATGATATGACTGCCCAATTAAACAATCAAAAATCCCAATTCGAAAAAGAAATATCGCAACTTAAAAATAATTTGACAAACGTTAGTGAAGAAGCCAATAACTCTAAAGCGGAAGAAATTCGATTAAAACAAATATTAGAAGAAAAACAGAACAACGTAAAAGAACTCGCTTTAAAATTAGAAATGCTTGAAGTAGACTTGAAATCCAACATAGAAATAGTCGCAGAAAAAGATCGCCAAATTGCACAGGTAAATGAAGAACTTAATAAAACTGCAGAATACAAAAAGCAGTTAGAAGAGAAACTTAACACGGCAGCTCTTGAAACTTCGACCTTAAAACAAAACTATGAAAGTGTCATTGCTAACTCTTCTGCGGAAGAAACAGTATTAAAGGAGCAGCTAGGCCAACTAGAAAATCTAAAAAAAGAAATATCTACTTTAGTTCAAGAAAAGTCTTCGTTGGAATTAAAACACAGTGAAACATTGGCGGAATTGAATAATTTAAATAAAAACTATGAAGATGCCGTTAGTAAAATAAATGAAAACTTGAATGCTAATGATGCCCTAAAAAAATCTCTAGAGGAAAGAGATAATTTACTGAAATCTCAAAATGAGGCTGATTTACAGAAAATATCTAAGTTAGAAACGGATGTTGTTCAATTAAAGCAAGAAATATCAAACAAAGATATAGTAATTCAAGAGAAAGAATCCCAGATAACAAAGATGAATGATACCTTACAACTAGGTTCGAGTGAAACTCAACAACTTATTGCTCAACTTCAACTCGAAAATACTAAATTACAAGAGACACATAAAAATGAAGTAGAATCTCTTAATAATACTACTAGAACGTTCCAGGCTCAAATAGCAGACAAAGACAAAGAACTCGAAGAACTCAAGCAATCTATGGAAAAGCTAAAAGAATTACAAAATCTTGTGGACAAATCTGAACAGGACATCAAACAGTTAACTAATATCAATGAAGCCCAAAAAATGAACTACGAAGATTTAAATAAACAATTGCAATCACAGTTTGATGACTATAAAAAAGAAAGCAAACGCACTAGACATGACCTTAAAAGTACATTAGCTGAATATGACAAAGAATTAAAAGAATCCAAAGAAAAAGTGACATCAGAAATAGAAAAACAAAACCAATTGCAACAAAAATTATCTGAAGCGGAACATAAAATATTAGAATTGACACAGAAATTGGAGTTAGTAACAGTTCAACAAAGTAGTGACGTTGAAAAAGATAAGCAGTTAGAGAAATTAACATTAGAACTACAAGTAGCTAAACAGTCTTCTTCTGAAACTGTAGCCAAGAGCGAAACTTTAGTCAAAAACCTTAAAACTGATATAGAACATAAAGTCAAAGATTTGAGACTGAAGGAAGATTTGATAAGCAAATTACAAGAAGAAGTTAAGGTAAGAATTACCTTCTATCTGTGCTTGGTATAATACGACAGTTAACCTGTTTAAAATCTTCACATTTCCCTAATTACTTTTCAGAGCCAAAAAGCCAAAGTAGAAATAGCGGAACGTGAAAAGCTTCTTCTGCAAAAAGAGATCGCTGGGAAAGGCAAAGACATACGAGATAAAAATGACAACAGTGCTGTGGGTGTATTAGGGGAAGGCGATACTGCGCCTGAGAAGTAAGTAAAAGCTACAGTAACTTCTGTACCTAGTTCAAGCGAGCACGTCAAGCTGTCGAAACTGTCAAATTTTCCCAACTGAAAATTAACCTTATCACTTTATTTTAAAGTTGAAAACAGGTCAAGTTATCCAAAACTGTCAGTTTCCCAGCTGAAAATGAACCATACTACTTTGTTGAAAAGTTGAAAATATATCAAAGGAATTTGACAGATTGGGGTAGCTTGATGTGCTGGCCTCTGTACTTCTACTAATATCTTCTTAGTAAGTTAAATTGCTAGCCCCATTTCTAAAACCATATTTACACCTTTATTTAATTAATAATTAAATAACGGTGACCCTCGTTCATAAATAATATTTATAGGTTACTTTTTATTCATTTCCTCAAAGTTGCATGGTTGTAATTTGTACAGAACGTCTGATGAAAAGGATATGATTGATGGCCAAGTGAGCTTCCTCAACTCCGTAATAGTGGATATGCAGCGCAAGAACGAGCAGCTAATGGCGAGGGTGCAGGCGCTGGAGGGTGGCTCTGTTGCCACAGAACCATTGCTTTTGTGAGTGATGCATTTTATTTTCACATCTGAATTTAAATAAAACGCGCCGTGATGGCATGAGTTCATCATCAGCATCAACCCATATACTGTCCCACTGCTGGGCACGGGTCTCCTCTACACAGAATGAGGGGTTGGGCTATAGTCCACCACGCTGGCCTAGTGCGGGTTGGCAGATTTCACATGCCGTCGAGAAAATTTCTAAGGCATGCAGTTTTCCTCACGTTGTTTTCCTTCACCATTTAAGCGAGTGATAATTAAATAATAATACGCACATAATTTCGAAAAGTCAGAGGTATTCGAACTCGAGACTAGGCTATCACTGCTTGCTGCTGAGTTCATCATGGAGCGTTTTATTTAAGTTCGGATTTTATCAAGATCTGGCGCAATTAAATATTTATTTCGCCCCCCCCCCAGTTTAAAACATATTAACCCCTATTTCATCCTAAACAGTAATGGTCGCAAGGCCCGAGCGGTCGCTCCGCGGTTGTTCTGCGACATCTGTGACGTGTTTGATGCACACGACACCGAAGATTGTCCGAAGCAGGCAGGCGACGCCGATGCGCCGCCTCCGCCCGTCAACCGCCGCGCCGCACCGCCGCCGCGTCCGTACTGCGATATTTGTGAAGGTAACTTAGTTTCTCCCGATAAATAAGCTTTTGAGTAGAAAACCTCCGAAAAGCAACGTAAATTCCCAGGTCATTTAAAAAATCTTATTTCATATTTTCTGTTGGTTAATAACTTGAATATCGCAGCTCCTCATATCGCATCAACCTAATCCTAATACTTAAAATGAAGCAAACACCAAGGAAAGTTGATGATATGGCAATGTTTCGTAAATTTCAATTGTGTTGCAATTGAAATTTACGAAACATTGCCAGATCTGACAAGATCCATGCAAACAATAACGAAATAAAAACTAACAGTTGACTGTTGTAGTTTAGAAGAAATTGCATCTATTCTACTAAGATGTTTTATAATATAATATTTTTTCATACAATATAACATTTTTGTTTTCAGTATTTGGCCACGCAACTGAAAACTGTGATGAAGAGGAAACCTTTTAATTTGCCTACATATTGACGGATTAATTTTAATGTTACCGTTATTGTTGTTACTCGTTTTAGTTGGCTATTATTTATTATTGTTTACCATTGTCATGGTATTACTTGTTTTATAGTTAATAATAATATCTTAGGCAAATATTTGTAAATAAGTACCCTTGATCTTTCTATCTTACTAAGAGAATCATTGCATGTTATATATTTTTCATAATTAGGTGAATGGTAATTGAATTTTTCATATGCATTATCTGGTCATAATGCATACTGAGAAATGATCTTGTGGCACAAATTGGTCTTACATCACAATCATGATTTTACAATAACTATGTATGGCAACCTATTTTTAAATTATTTTTAAAATAATTAAATGAACACCAAAATATAACAGTTTTATAACAATAAATAAATAAAATTGAATTGAAACTGGCTTTTATTTGGTTACCACATTTTGTACTACATAATATGTTTTTATCATGAACTTGCTTCCAAATCAATAAAGGATAAAATAAGCAAATAAAAATATCGGATACATTTCCCATAATTTCATTTATAAAATATTATTACTTATTCCTATTATATCTAAATTTACCTTAAGTTGACAAAAGAACCTTTTGGAATAATCATTCCTGAAACAACATAACTTCAGTTGACAGATCAGCTGCACACTATCAGATATTTCTGTCACAAAACCAATCTGGTAGTAAAACCTGCTTGGCATTCTGCTGGATACAACAAAGTATGCTCAATACCAATTTCAGAGACAAAAACTTTTTGTTAGTGTGCTGCCAGCAGGGCCGGACCGTGAGTTTAGGGGGCCCTGGGCTAATACTACTTAGGGGCCCACCTAATTATTCAAAGTATAGAAAAAAATTAGACAGTAAGATATTTGATTTATATTGACTTAGCCAAATAGCCAATAGACCAAAAAGCCATATGGTAGATCCGGCCCTGGCTGCCAGGATTAAGAAAATACAAGACATTAATACTATTGGTTGAGAATCAAGAGATGAGGTAATATACCTTAAAACAAATTGGAAAAATTTAGAATCACCTTGAAGTTTATTGAACCTCTCAAGAAATATATTAAAAAGAATTACTGCCATAACTACCACCATGCCTAGCATGTTTATTACTATGATATGGTATAGCTGGCTGTTATCTGTAACTCCACAACATAGCTGTTGCATATTTTGCTCATTGTTTTTACTAGTTTCCTACAACCATTGTTAGGATCAATATTGATTGAATTTAGAGATTATAAATGGTTCATGTCATCCAGTACAGAAAAAAAACAGCATTATTATTTAGTCTAATCCTTCCTTTTTCTCTTTTATGGCTTCCTGGAATAAATAAAAGCCTTTCATTAATAACAAACTATGGGTTTAAAATGCTCAAAAACAAAAATAATTGATGTGAAAGTATTGTTTTTTACATGACAATACCATCATATTATAGCTTAATATGCATGTCTAATATCTCTTGATCATTAAAACACACACAACAGTCACAGGTCCAGGGCAAAATATTCTTCTATGTCTGCCAACTGTTGCCATATAAACAGATTATAAAGACAGCATGTATTAAAAAAGAAAATTAAAATACATAGGTGGCTTCCCTAAGTAATGCACCGATTTCAAATAACACAAAGAACAATTATTACATATCAACTATATAGGAATAATATAGTAATTTTACTAAAAGCCATCAATGTACCTTGAATCTTTCTTCAAACAGTGACAGCTCTGAGGTTAAATCAGTAATAGCATTCATAAAAGCCTCTTGAGGAGTGTAATCAGAAGTTGTTTGGATGCGCAGGACAAACTTGTGCTCCAGAGGATGAGGCACTTTGTAACCAGCAAATAACACTTTCGGGTCCTTCAGCAGTTGACTGCAAAATAATAATAATCATTATTTATTATTATTAGGGACATTTCACACAGCACTTTCTAGTCCCAAACTAAGCAGAGCTAGTACAGTTAACAAAAGAGATTGGTATACAGGTAGCGAACGAAATCTGCATCTTTACACAGATTCTGATTTAAATAATTACCTGTCAAAGGGTGTGATGTGTAGCAGCTTACAATACCTGGGTTTTGACACATATTATGTGATACATTATTACACAATCTTTAACAAAACACAGATGTTTAATTAACTGCCTGTAGACTTCTCTTTTGTCGACCGACATTAGACAACAATGGATATAATACTTATACTTTTTATGTAAATATATACTTATTACACTTAAGAAACAACACTTATGTTCATCACATAAAATATCTAAAATGATTCACACAATGTTAAAAGGAGGTTTGATAGTTGAACCATGCTAGGACCCTCAGGGGGTTTCAACATCACCACCTTTTTTATAGTGCAGAAAATCAGATACAAACATAAAATACATACTGTCTTATCATGTTCCCGAGTGTGTGGTCTTCCTTGTTCACAGTAAATATAGCTGCATTGGTCACTTTAGTATCTTCTTCTTTCTGTACCCTAAAATCAGCGATAGCGTCAGTACGTAGAGAATTTTATATGAAAGTGGAAACTTCGAAAGCTGAACAGTAAACTATTCTAAATTAATACTTTATCTAAATGTTGATAAATATAATACGAAGTACTTACTTTTTCTCTCCATCATAAAGGAGGAATGATTCGAATGTTGGCGGCGCATTCATTTTCTCTACTTATCCAACTAAGACCAGTTTTATTGGTCTCGAAGTTGATTATATTAATTTAAAGAACTTGCAGATTTCAAGAAAGTTTAAGCAAAGTTATTTATTTGTTTATATAATATTAATTTGCGCGCATCGGATGCTGAATTGCTGATGCTAGTCGGTTGCGGGTTGACGGTTCGACTTCCAGACCTTCCAGTATCCAGTTTGACTTTGACAATTGACATCTAAAATTTCATTGTCATTTTTTACAGCCTTGGATCGTTGAGATTTTGCGGTACATAAACAACTTGAAAATGTATAAAAAAAAACTAATGCATAATAATTGTGTTCTTATTATTCATATCTGCTAGCTTACAATACCTGCAATAGAAATCAACCTTAAAATGACAATTATTATCTTCATTAGTTTTTAAATCAGAGAAAGATTTTCATAATTTTGATGATTGATGAAATGAACACACAGAAGAATGGATTTTTCTATACTCCATTTGGGTTAGGTTATCAAATCATAAAAAAGGTTCTTTTATAGGGCCATTTCTCATTTCGAAATAATACGTAACGAAAATAAATAATTTAATCATTTAAAATCACATTTCCTTTTTATATACTAGCATATTTAACTTCTTTGTTTAATATTAAATTGTAATTACTAATTCTTAAGCTGTAAACAATTAATTAAATTAAAATTTGTAACTATGTCATAAAGTCTTGCAATGTGCCTACTAAAAAGATGCTAAAAAGACAGGTATTCAAAACATTTGTCTACGTAGTAGATTTTTGAATACTTGTAAATATTGAGAAGGTACTACTACTGCGAGGAAGCGCAGCAAAATCCGATAATTCCGATATTATACAAGTCGGTAACCGATTAACCATTCGTGACATTTAGTGTTTACTTTACTTTCGTTCGTTTTTGTGTTTCTTTTGCACTTAATTGTGTTAATTAGTTAATGTTCTGTTTGTTCGTTGTTTTTATTGATTGTTAGTTGTGTTGTTATTAATTTTAATTGATAAAATGAGTGATCCCGAGCCGGGTACTAGTCGTGCTAGCTCCTTGTTTACGTTTCGATCACAAAGCAAAAATGTTCTAAAAGGTCCCTCTTTCGTCATCGGAGAAATGAACAATTATCAATATATTTAAATATGTCGAGGAAACATGGCCGAAAGATTGTTAGTAAGTCAATTAAAAGGTAAATTGATTTCACTCCCATTTCATAAAATAGGTACCATTTTAATAAAAGGTTGAACACCCCTGAACGCTGGCATTTTTATTGTTTACCTTTAGTAAAGTACCTAACCAAATGGAGTATAGGTTCATGCTGAATGCAGACGGGATCCTATGTTCTTTTTGTATTTTTTTGCATTTTCCATACTAAGAATTTAAGTAACCTCGAATACGAATTTTGCTCGACCGCGAGCAAGACTCGAACTCTTCTGGTTAGATACACTAGACGCTATGACTACTAAGCCTAGCTATTGAAAAGCAAGTTTTTGCTTCGATGATGCCACCTTACCTATCTTTTTGTATTTTTTTGCATTTTCCATGCTAAAATTTTAGCTATTTTAGCAAAGGAAAAAGATGTTACTGACCTCACCATAAAAACGTTAATTCAGAATGTGAAGGCAAATTTCAAGTTGTTAGTTTTAGATAGCTTTACCTGCTAGCGTCTGTACTAAACCGTCACGCTACCGTTTATACTGAAATCGTGCGAGAGTGAAATGAGCCCTAAACTAAAATAATGTATATCAAAATAGGGAACTTTCAGTGACTTTAGTTCCAGTTACGATCACCGACCGGCTAAGCTACTCTTGTCGCACTGTTATAATTTTGGAAATAAAATTTATGCAAGACAACCTTAGTGAAAGTACTTGAATTCGAACTCTTGATATGTCGTAAACGAATTTTGTTCGTATTTATCAAATTTTTGTAAGCATGTACCGGTACAACATAATGACTGAAACAGCGATCCTCTGTTTCAAGCATACCTACAGTCCAATACTATGCAGCAAGGAAAAAACTGTTTCTGTTTTTTGGACCTCTCCAAGGCATTCGACCTTGTATCCTATGACTGCCTATGGAGGAAACTCTCACATGACACTAACCTTCCTGGGCGACTGATTGCTGTGCTGAAGTACTGGTACAGCAACCAGTCCAACTACGTAAGATGGGCAGGTTCGTACAGGATGTTGGGTTCGTACAGGTTGGAGTGCGGCGTGAGGCAGGGGAGGGTTAGCTCACTCATAATTATAGACTCTTCAGTCTATAATTATGTCAACCGGCTGATATGTGAACTCAGCAACACAAGTCAGTTGCTCCGTTGACGGACAATGTATCAATAAATTAGTTACGCGGATGATAATTATGTTGCTGAGCGTATCAATCAGTGCGTTAAGAAAACTCCGAATCTGTGAAGACTATGCGGTAACTCTTAGTCTCAGGTATAACTCAACCAAAAGCGAGCTAGGGCGCAAAATAAAATATATGACATTGTTCCTTCGGTTACCTTGGGCAGACTTCCTCTGAAAAGAGTCACACGTTTTAAATACCTGGGGCACTGGGTCACCCATGGGCTGTCGGATGACGCAATTTAGAAAGGGAACGTAGAGCATTGGCTGTCAGGTGTAACATGCTGGCCTGCAGATTCGCGCGGTGTATGCGAGAGGTTAAAATAACACTATTCAGGGCCTACTGTCAGTCGCTGTACGCGTGCGCCCTGTGGGTCAGTTATGCATAGGGCTCGTACAATGCTCTACGAGTCCAATACAATAACGCGTTCCGGGTAACGCTGTGGTTGCCGCGCTTCTGTAGGGCGTTCTGTAGGCGGGAATGTGCGCAGCTGCGTCTGCGAATCGCACCACTGCGGCGTCGGGTGCGCGACAGCCCCAACAGTCTCGTGGCTACTGTAGCCGGGAGGGTAGATGGCCAAATAATATGTCACTAGATGGCGGCACACAGACCGTCATTCAGATAAATGTGATATAACTTTATACTAAACGTGTTTTAGTTCGTAAGTGCCAAATTGTTTAATAGTGTAATGGGATCTATGGTCTGAAAATAAATATTTATTAGTATTATTATAATAAAACTACATATACAGCAGAAAACACCGTTTATTTTATAATTATGAGAGAATTTCAGATTGATAACCTACATACGGAATATAATATGACTATATAAAACCAATCTAAGTTGAATTTTACATGCGTCCAGAATGTTACTGTTAATATTCGTAATACAATATTTTGTAAGTAATTGTAACAATGTGTTATTCAGTGTTCCTTTACAAGATTATGAGACAATTTTGTAATAAGGGTTACAACTTTTATATAAATTCTGAAATACTTATATAGGTACAAGAAACATCCGTAAAACGGTTCTAAACTATTTTAACATTTTTGTCTAAACTAAATTATGAAAATTAACATGATTTATAATAAATTATAAACTCTAATACAATAGTATAATAATGTTTCACATCATTCAACGCCAAGCAACATCAAAGAGTCAGAAAGAATAAAGCACAACTGTGGAAATTTGATACTTACGAACATTTAACTACAAATTGAAGTCTAGCGACTCTACTGATAAACAATATGACTTGTAGAATATTAGGTTGAGTGAGCACCCCATCAGAGAGGGTCAGATATTGAACCGCATCAGGAGTGATACGTGGGCACCTCTAGCTGAGCTACCGGCAGATAGCAACCAAAATACTGGCACTAAGAAAATAGCTGTTTCTCCTCTCCTTGTGCTAAGAGAGAAGACAGTGGTCTTGCTTGTATGATATATTATTTAAATGATCATGATATTCATATTTCTTGCCCATGTACTCGATGCCAGTGAAAAGACTTATAATTATTTTAGCTGAACACATATTTAAGTAACTAACGTGTTACCTACTTTGCTTGGCTGGAGCTTGCCGGTAGACCATTTACTAGGTCCCTATAATTTACTTGAATATCTAACGATTTGCAGGAAGAATATTCACATGACACAGACGATAATATACAACTTTTTCGTTAAATAATTAATTTTAGTATTTTTAAGGAAAAAATGTAGAAGCCTGGAGGCGAGAGTAATTGTTATTAAAGATCTGCATTCATCATGTAGCAATGGGATCTTAAACTTACATTTCAATGTTCGTTGTTTCACATTTTCTTATCAAGCGTTACTTTGACCCGTGAAGAGCTAATATAGTTAACAGAGCTACAGGCTGCAATGTTATAGATTCAAGATGTACCTATTGTATAAATGCTGTTAGTTTTAACTGTGATACAATTACATAATACATTCAAGATTGAAGAATATAAGATTAATCAAACATTTAAGTAACTTATTTTTTTAATAAGCCTAATAAACAGCACTGCAACCATTTTGGATTACATTTAACACTTACTAGCTATCATCTGTTATGTAATAAAACGCTATGAGAATTGACACATAAGTATATAAACTATACTAATTGTGTACGTACATATACAAAATTAGCAATCCAATCAACAATATGCATACTATTGATTATGAAAATATCTATGCTTTACGATATTATTGAGTTTTGTTAGATCGTAGAGGCGGACGGCGCACGCGCTAGGTGCGCGCGCATCCGCGGGCGGCGCTCCGAGGCCGGTTTGAACACGAGAACCTCACTTATATGTACACTAGTAACAGAAGATACAATAAAATTGCAATATTACGATTGATATTATTAGAATAATAGAGATTATTAAAAGCTGACTAGAAGTTCGGTTATACCTACTCTAACGATTTATTTTATACAAATTAGGATTGGATGCCGTTTCGCAGCGGGCGGCACTCTGCAGGCGCGAAACAGCGCGGAGTCGCTGGCGCGTGCGAAACGCTTCGCGCTGAGCTACACACTTGTGCGAAATGTTCCCAGTGCAGCGCAGCGCAACTACCATTAACGTTAGATTGGTGTCAGGTACGCGGCCTCGCTTCGAGACCAGTTTTAATATAATACTTATACTAGAGATACGATGATATTAGATGCAACTAGCTGGTGTCAGCGCGATGTCGGTACAGGGACAGCGCGGACGGCCGCCGCGGGAAGACAAGCGACACAATTGACTGTCTAGTGGAGAAACGCGGCTGACCTCCGTGACTTTATAATGAAGCTATTCAGAGAAAAGGTATCACCTAATTTCTCTACTGTTACGAAGGCAACTAGATGAAATCCTACTCTTAAGGATAAAAATCTAATTATGCTATAAATGTTAAAATTAACATTGCTTCATGTTCTTATATTCAACTGCAGACTAGGACAACGAGCGCGCACGAGCCGGGTCGGGGCACAGCGGTGTCGGTGGGGTACTTAGTGCCGTTATCCACTCGCGCGCCACTCCTCCACACGTTATAACAATATGCCATAATATTACACTACATAATAATAATCCTTTGCGACAGTTGTTTAATGATTTTCTTATAAGAAAATGCTAATACATGTTGGTGCTTAAATTTTCGAGTGATTCTCTACATTTTTTTATGATTATTACAAACGGAAAATACTGCTCAATAAACTAATCTTATATTGTTGAAGACTGTACTTCAAATTTATTAAAAAAGTTACCCTAGCTAAAACGGCTACTTTATGTATTATTTTACTGTACAACGCAGAGAGTCTTAAAAGGTATCAAATAAAAATTTATATTCACTCAACTATAAATTTGATCGAAAGCGCCAAAAATTTTAATGAGTCGTTTATACTATTATCTGAAAAGTTCAAAGTACTCTTACGGTTTATTAAAAGTTACATTCACAATAACAATTCATTATTATTATAAAGTTAACTAAACAACAACTGCATCTACTATCACACATTCGAAAGTTTTAAACAATTTTACAATTGTAATCGAACTTTATTATTGCTACGGCGACGGCACGCCGGCGCGATATGCTGCGTGCGCGGCGCGTGCAGGGTGTGACGTATGACGAGTGACGTGTGACGTGTGACGTCACGCGGGCCCGCTCGCTCGCTGGCCCCACCCGCAGCGCCGCGACGCTATTCATCTAATGGTGAGGTAGAACCTAACGATATCGCACCTACCCGCACACCCTCGAAATACTGATTACAAACCCGAACACTACACATTTCCCCGCAACATTGCCAATTTTATTAAGGGTGTACAGGCGTTACATTCCACTATTCCCGCTAACCTATCAACGTGGTTAAACTATTCACGATTAAACAGAAAATATTTTTTGAGACTTAATGTTTAATAAAAGAATGTATCTGTCAAATCTTTGTATCACTTTACTTACACGTAAAAACTATATAATTCACACGATGGCGTCCAAGCGACCATATTGTTTAAGACAATATAAAAAAAAAATTCTACATACTGAAACTGTAAAATATGTAAATAGGAATATGGAAGTGGAAACCGAGATTTATAAGACTCTATATACTGTTATGCGTGTAGATACTAGTTATATAATGTACGTATGACTAACATATTATATGTATATTAATTGATTATTGCGCACTAAATTAGTATTAAGTTCATTAAACATAAATAAATATATTGGTTTTGTGTGATCGATATGAAAGTCGACTTTAGAGCCAGCAAACGGTGTAGTTACGGCCAGTAAATGTATACTACGACGGTAAAGTATTAATACACAACATTTGCTATGATGTACCTCTGATGACAAGTAATTGAATATAGTTTGAACAGACGAACTTCTAACAACAAATAAGAGGTGTTTATATGTGTTGATGATTCGCTCTGTTGCAGAATGTTGATTGCCAGGCAGGATGCAGGCACCGAAGTATGCGCGACGATTTTTCTTTGCATGACGGTCCTGGAAATGCAAAATAACGGTTTTTATTTCGAATAATTTATATTTATACTCTTAAAATCCTAAAGCAGTACGCCACGTAGGGAGCGTGGTTGCTATTTTGTTGGTGGATTGAAAGGGTAACGGCAAGGTCGACCGACCCATTCCAACTTGACTGTTCAACCGCCCTCCCCGTCGCATACTGCAACGTAATTTAGTAAGTACACTAAGTAAGTACCTAAACTGTTGCTACAAATATTGTGGATATAAAATATGGATGATTTATCGTGTGTGTAGTACATTGAACGATCATTCTATTAATCATCGGAAATATTTAACAAGATGGAAAGAAATGATCTCATAATCTGGAGGTCTTTGAAGTTGTTGGTCAGATCTATAACGTGGGAATGACAGGGAAGGTCACAATTTAAAAAAATATATTTTTAATCGAAGCAGAAGCGCTGACTTTACAAGGAACCTTCAGATTACTAATTGATATTCTTGATTTAAATGTATGACACTATTCCAAATGCTTTGCGTCATATTGACACCTAATTAACTGTAGTGTTGTGATCGACCTATCAATAGAATAGATGAAAATATTAGAATGGAAAACCTAGGTAGGAATGAAAACATCAAAACAATACAAGGTGCGAAAATATAAAGAAGTGCTCGGATATATAAAATAGAATAAAAGTAGATTAGATACATAGTTATGTAAAAAAAATAAGCGGTCAGGCAATTTCAGGATATAGGTACATATTATTATAGGGAAGGATTTTAAAAAACTCAATGTCAGGTAATATTTTGGTACTAGAACAATAGAGGTTTCATTTTGTAATTACGATTAGTAGAGTATATTTGTTTCCTAATTGCAAGGCGTCGTTATATCCTGAACTAATAGCAAATTATGTACTTATCTTACAGCAAATATTAACGCTAAAATAATATTCCTAGTAGCAAATGTAATTACTTAATATTCTATAGCATAAGAGATTATCATAATGTTAATCCTATTCAAATATTATTATGCAACTGCCTCATGCAAATTTCAAACCCCAATGTGTTATATAATTTTAAATTTGTTTCGAATACGATGATAGATCGATTTGATCGGCGTCTAGTTTATAAAGCATGGCTTTATCGAATGAAAAATCTACTCATGTCGATATTAAAACTCTAACTAGGGATGCGGTCTATAAAGTCCAGTTAAATGTTGCGCATCAAACCTGCCCCCGTTCACCCGTTTAGAAGAATGTGTTATACACGTAGCCGGTCGCAATGAGGCCGAGCACGAGCAGACACAGCATTATCATTATCTTCTTCTGCACAGTGGACAAACACAACACATATTAGTATCTAGCCGTGGTCAGCGAGCGGCCGACGACTCGTCCGAGTCCCGTCCGCTCGCCGCGCACTTACAAGTTACCTTTGAGCATTTGGCGATCGCTGTATGAGTGTGTCCCGCTCAAACGAAATAGCTGCACACGTAGCTCACGATGACGATGCCCAGTATGAGCAGGCACACTAGGATCATGATCTTCTTCTGTTCGCGGCGAATGTCGAATGACGAGTGGTGACGGTGAGCATGCAACAGTACGCTTTAAACGTGGCTCCGACACCGGCCGAGCGATCAGCGACCACTCGGACCAGCCACTTCAATCTCTCATTACATACAATATCATTGCTACCATGAGTATAACAAAACAACACCGGACTAATCAAACTATAGGCTTCGTTGCTTAACAGGACGGTGGGTGCGTCATTTGCCTTTCTTACGAATAAGACATATTTTTAGGTGTCAAATAAAAAAATAATCGAAATAATAAATATAAATGTAATTTTCGAAATTATAAACATATTTACAACATGAGTAGTTTTACGATTACAGAATTAATAAACAACTTTGTAACACGCCCTTTCCTGCAGGGGCGTTAAACTACCTAAGACATTTTTAAGAAATAAAACGTAACTTCTATTAAGGTCTCAACATAATTAAGTATTTATTCATCAATAATAATGAAAATGGCATTAAATTATATTTCACAGTCTTTTGATTAAATAAATAAGTGCGCAAGCTAGGTCGAATGGAAGCGTTCCGGCGAGGTTGAGCTAAAGCATACTATAATTTAATTACACGAATGTTACAATTTAATCACAGCTATCGTATATTTGTGCTATCCAAATAACAAGGAAAGTTACATTATAGTATTTAAATGTGCTGTTTATATAATTTGTAGAAATGTCATCGAAATGCTAGAATTAAATGCAATTATTGTAATACGTAAAATGATAATCAGTTGCCATATTCATTGTCCTAATCCCTGGAAAGAACATTCCAGTCAAATCAAACACAAAACAATCCAAATATGATATTAGAAAAACAAGTTATATAATATTTAAACGAAACAGTCCAACCAGTGTTTCTTTTCCATTAGGTACTCTCTGAACACAACAATGAACATATCAAAAGTATCATATCAGCAACTCATTAGAATTATAAAGTCGTTGAAATTAGGCCAACAGTAAGGGAAGCCTCAACGAAATACTAGTGTGTAAGTCTGAGAACTTAAACTAGGTAAAATACTGGTCACTATATCTTTGATATTGACTAATAATGTACTATCTCTGATTGACGTAAATTTTTAAATTAAATACGTCGAACCTTAAATCACTCGGAAAATTCAAATTCCATGAATTCTAATAAGAATCTGAATAACATTAAAACGTTTCAAATACTCGTTAGAAATAATATACTTGAATTTTACAAGTAATTTAAAATTCATCTGTATATTTTCATTGCATAACCATTTTGTTTGCATATTTTTATTGTATAACATAATGCAAAGATAAATGAAGATTATAATCTCCGAACAAATAGCTAGTAGTTATAGGGAAAAAGCGTTTATTATATTCTCAAATAACGGCATTAAATAAACTTTAATAAGTAGTTAACCAACCGCATAAAGCTATCAAATATATTACTTAGTCGTATAAATGTGGGTAGAGTTATAGTATAAGAGCATAAAAGTTTAAGAAAATTTTGTGTACAGTCGCGAGCATAATTTATATACACAAACTAAAAGTCAAGAGCGATTTATTCGCGAAATGACGATTGCAACTTTGACATAAGACTAATATCATTATAGTATAGTTTTGAAACTACTATGTTCGTACCACCATACAATTTCAGACAATCATCGCTTTAGAATTTTGCTACACTCTTTGCGCTGTAGCATGGTGCGGGTGACAGTTGCCTTTATGACGTATTGTATGTATTATGTTTAATTTACTACAGATAGTCATAATTTGTAAATCGCGGCAACTTTCAATAGTGAAACGAAATGTTACTGAACTGTCACCCGCGCCATGCTACAGCGCAAAGAGTGTATGTATACATATGACTACTCGTGACTGTACTTCAAACAGTATTGCCCTTTTAAAAATTGTGATGATTAAGACTAATATTTTTTTAAGTTGAGTTGTATATTTATAAATAGCCATTAATATGTTTATATGATATAAGACAGCCTGGTAATACCAGTAAAGCTAACATTATATTAAAATTAAATAACTTACAATTCTAAAGCACAATCTATATTATTGCACTTTAAATATATTGTCTTCGAACTCCTACCGTTGACGGTAAAACAATTATTTATATTCCTGTTTAATTATCGAAATATATAATGTTGCTAAAGTACCTATTTTCCAAAAAGGCTGTGTTATAAAATCATAATATTATTCGTAAAAGAAAATCATTGCGCTAGTTATGATTGTCAACGAGATTTTTTTTTTTTATTTATCTAGAATATGGATATCCTAAACAAAATTTGTTATTGTTAATTAAATATTCCGCAACGACACTTATTGTTTAGTATATTGCTTTTATCAATTTCAAAATAAATATATTCTTATTTAAAACGCACATCATAGATAATATCATAATACAGCCTTTTTGAAAAACTTTGATACACAATGCACCTGCACATTTATGCATCTCAGTTGTTACATAACAACAATGTTTGCTGTATTTAACTAAGCAAAATACATTTAAATATATCTTGTTAAATGTAGCTACAGTCTACATTGATTTCAGTGGTATACAGATGAATATTCATGTTGGATATTTGTAGTCACAAACCAACTGAATTCAAACACAAAGTCCTTGGTTGGCTGACGGTGGTGACGTCACAAGCCGGTGTTCTTCGCACGAAGTTTAACTCAGCACGATCGCGAGCACTATTATTAATATAATCAGCGTAACAGTCAGGCATATTATGATGAAGATTTTTTTCTGCAATGATAAAGAAAAAACAAAACCAAAATAAAATCGCTGCAATTAAAGTATTTAAGTAAGTATTATCGACAAGTAGACCGTTTAACTTAACACAATTTATAATTGCATTAAGGATATTTACATCAAATAGTAATAATATTTAATTTAAAAAAAAAAGGCTAGCCATACTAATTTGTCGATCATACTTTGATGTTAAATGAGTGTTGTAATTACAAATTAGCCTAATAATTAAAACATGCTATTTAAAACTATAGTTTTCAAAGAAAGGTACATTGCTGATATTGATTTAGAAGAAGTTTTTTTTTATATATTAAATTCAAAACTGTTGTGAGAGGCATGCCAATGTTGGCCAATATTTGAACAAATTTTATAAGAAAAAGAATACGTCATGTGCATTTTTTTATATATGTCAACATGAAATCATGCAGATAATTCACGCTAAGGATCTTCGAGGAAATACAATACAACATAAGCAGACGTATGGCCTATATCAACTCTGCACCGTAAGCTGAGCAATAACATCACTGTAAAAATAATAATGCCAACACCAACTGCAGATTGAAGGTCAGATACAAGACGATTTTAAAATAAGAATTCTTAGATACTGGTTGAAAAAACCTCAAAATTTTTGGGTTGTAATAATTTAAAAAAAATCTCATCCTATATGCGACCTTTTTACAACACCAGCACTATTACAGTAAGATGAATGCTGCGAAGGCTGTAGAATGAAAGCTTAATATAATGCACGGTTCTTTCGTTCCTTCATAAAATGTTTCATGCGACTTCAATGCACCTTATATCATTCATTCTTCGATTTAAAAAATATTATTTTTACAAGGTTTTAGTGAAAGCAAAACCTAAACCAATTAATAAATATTACATTTTTATAGTAACTTTGATATCATTCTGTAGGAACAAAGGAAGCCGATAGTACAACTGAATATACTGAACATTGTGTAAACAAAGTATTTCTGAATGATGAGTTACACTAAAAGCTCTATTACATAAACTTACGTAACAAAAAATAAGGACCAGCACCGAGCAGCAGCAAAAATGCTGATTGATATGTCATGAATTCATGATATATGCACATGCATCCTTGGTTTAAAAGACATTTTTCACACAAAGCAAAAACAAACTAAGATAATAATATAAGATATATTTATTTGTTGATGGTTTTGTGAGTTGTTTGAAACTGGATTTACTTATCAATATAATTCTTTTTTTTCTGTTTATTTTAATATTAGTTGCTATTCGGTCTTACTATTAATTTTAGTAATGACTAGGTACTTACTAAAATGTCATTATAAGCAGTATTTAAAACCTTTAAAAAGTGTGTGTTTCTCTATCCTTCATGAAGTAAAGTATTAAATTAGAATTTTCTAAAAAAAAATTACAAACCAGCTCAAATATGAGCTTGTTTCTTTTTTTCATGCATGCATGCATAAAAGATGCAAGTTGAAGTTATTTCTTGCAATCTAACAACATTCAAGTGGTGTTTTAAGATGGAAATGGAAATTATTATTCTATGATTAATTGAAGTGTTCTGTATCTGTACATAACAGAACGTTTGAATGTGTCGAAAGTAATATTGTTTTTTTGCGCCTCACCCCATAGATCCACATGGCAGTAGAAATGTTGAAGGGTTTCGTTGTTTAGTAACAGAAGTCGGCCGAGCCGTCGTTTAGTTTGTATGTCATGCATTACCTTCCGCGCCTTGGCCGCGTACTCGCCAGCCTTGCGTATTTCGACGCGGCCGTAGTCGACGTAGTCGGTGGCTTGCGTCACATGGTACTCGATGCGATCTATCAGCTCGCCCTGCTGTGCTAAGGTTACGGCGCTGGGAAGGGAGGGACGACGACGGCAACGTACCGCGGCTAACGACACCGACCGACGATTGGTTCATACGATTTTATACAAATCCCCAAAGTCAAAATCGTGTTACTGGATCCGACCAAAGCGGAGCTGGAGTGAAACGTTAATAGATAGTTAGAGAGTAATATTAATATTAACCCGTTAATTAGCCACAGTAAACATCCTATAGACGAAGGTAAATAAATGTTTTAAACAATAAGCACAAACGGACACGTGTTACAATGTATGACATTCAGTGTCAACCAAGTTATTGCACGGTATGTTATATTGTAGGTTTGACAATTACATTATTTATGATACATCAAAGACTTGTTACATAATAACATGTTTCATATATTAGTAATATAAGAATGAGTCAAGTACAGTTATTATATAACAAAGACCACCATATACAGAAGGCAAATTACGCACACACCAATGAAATCATAGATTAGTGATACACAGAGTCAAGTACTTACAAGGTTAAGTTAAGAAGCCCACTTCAACCGTATGTTAGTTGAGCCGTATGAACACAACAATCAAAGCAAATAGTGTAGATACATGTATGGAAGGTATGAAAACAAACACATGTGTGAACCAATCACCGTATCATCATTAACAAAATGCAGGGTTCAACGAATCAAATCATTCACAACGAAACGAAACATGGTAATGTGGGAGTGAGGACGGGGCGGCGGACAGACGGACGGGGAGAAACAAAACAAAAACAGATTAGTTAAGAATGAATCGTCATTAAAATGATCACTCACCCGTCGGGCTTTGCTCTGATATTTAAGGGCCTTCTTTGTGTCTTGTGTGGCAGTTTGGACATAGTCCACAGCGTGTTCTACATGATACTCAATGCGGTCGATCATCTCTCCCTGTATCCATACGAACCAGTTTAGTATGTTTTCAACTAAAACTATTGCGGTACTACTCGCTACATGTTCGTAGTCGGTTCAGTGTCGCTGAGTGTGAGTGTAACGATCTGTGTTCAGTTTTTGTTAGTAAATTTTGATGCAGGGTGCTTTCAATTCAGGTGATTGTTGCAGCACGACTTTTGGGGCGTCTACTGGGTAAAGATGGTGATACTCTATGACTAGTCTTAAAAGACTCACAAAGCTCTCGTCATACAATAATGTACGACCGTGGTAGCCAAGGAGTAATTTTAGCAAGAGTTGAAATTTAAGTTGATGATGACTATGAAGACTGCCCCCCCCTACTACTTCTCTCTGTTTTGCTACTCGCTGCTAAACAACAATCATGTCCAATCGAAAGCGCCCTCTCTGTCCTAGCTGGGTTGGACGGACCGACGTGCAAACAAAAAATGTTTGCAAGGTTTGAGAGCCAATATTCCGACCAGTATTGGTCTTTCTGAAGACAAATTGCGATATGTCTAACGTCACCCATCTAGGACTAGAAGTTAGTAAGTAAGAACGCGTTGCGTTGCGTTTGACCTGGCTCTCGACTAGCATCGCCATGTCCATGAACATGTCGTGCAGCTCACGGATCGATGTCTCCAGCTTGATGATGTCGGCGTGCCGCGCTTCGATATCCGCCAGCGTCTGCTTCGCCTGCTGGGTCTCCATTATTATCTGAAACACGACAAATAACATATTTAATACCAGAGTTTTACCAAGGTAATATTTGCTAGTTTGTACAGTCAACGAACGAGATTGGTCTACAGGTAGCATCTGCATCTATACACAGATTGTGATTTAAATAATTACCCGTCAAAGGGTTTCATGTGTAGCAGCTTACAATACCTGCGTTTTGACACATATTGCGTAATACATTATTACACAATTTTTAACAAAACACAGATGTTTAATTAGCTGCCTGTATACTTAACTCTTTTGTCGACCGCACATAGGGAATAATCTCCATAGCTATTGATGGTAGTGGTAAATGTCACGAATCCTGATTACATGGCAATCAAATGCAACGTCTGCACCAGACCGACATACGCACCCAAAATAATGAAACTAATAATTATAAATTCTGAAAATTCTTTCACTGATATTGTAGCTATCCCTGAGTCACATATACTATGTTTATAGTTATTAAATGCTACACTTGCTGGAGTGCCCAAAATGCCCGTACACCTGCTCCTTTGAGGATCTAAAGAATGCCACTGATGCTGCAACTAACGTGGCCACCTATTGGGCTCAAGTAATATAAATAATGTATTTACCATTGACACGAAAAGAAGAAGAATAAGTTATTACATCCACGCAAACAACAAACAAATTGGTGGACGAAACGCAATAAAACTATAGCGAGACAGGTGTAAATTATACGCAGAACAAAGGGATTGGGGTTTTACGAAATGCGCCTAAAGAGGTTTTTTTTCGCAAAAACCGTATCAGAGAAAGTAATACGCAGTGCCTTGCCATCGCCTAATAATAATAACTTTCAGCAATCATCAATTTCTGTATCAAACGTTGCGTGGACGGGTTGATATAATGACGATCTAATGGCGCTTAAACACGACTTAGGCAAACCTGGTGCTATTACTGAATATGAGCATTCATGTAAATAATCATCCGCATATCAAAACCTTGTGTATCCGAAGTTTTTCACCTACTGAAATACTGCAATGCACGCTATCGATTGTATAATTACTACTCAGGACTAATTATTATGCAGTTACGGGAAAATGTTGCCAGTTTATAAAACTAACCGCAGTCATTGTAATAAATAACAATATTGCCGTGAACAGTATCAGTGGCATTGGCCAGGTTAAACTTTCGTGAACCCACTTGATAGCTTGAGGAAATAACGGATAGGTACTAGGTACTGACTGTTAGTTTATTTAAATTTCAAATAGACATTCATCCACGAACCTACTCGTACATTAGGTGACGTAATAATGGCGACAGTAACGCCCCTCAATACTCAGAATGACTATGACCAAACCTACGCCAAATATTCAGAGCCGACATACCGAAGGATATTAATTACTAGTGGATTCATATAATATCAATTTCTTACACGATTCTAAAAGATGACTTTTTAATGATTCACAAAGGCAAAGTGGAAATAACGCCCAGCTATTAGATAACACCTGCGCGTTAGATGTGCTTTTGTTAACACAACATTATCTTAGTTGGATGCGGCCCACTTGAGCAGGCTTGGCAGTGCGGCATATCTCCCGCAGCCAATTTGTCAAGTTTTGATTTGCAACTTGGCACCGGTTTCAATGGTTATCCTTTCGGGGTTAAATAAGGTTAAGGAAAATTTATCTGAAGTGCTTTAGGAGAAGGGAACCATGTAAAAATAGAGGAAAGAATTTCTTATAAATGTGCGTGATAAAGGGTAGATTGGATGTGATCATGGACCATTTTTATAGCTTCATGAATGGAGTAAAACATAATTCCGAATCCCATCGACGAAAAATTATTGGCCGTTAAAGTACATACTTATACACTTTCCATTAACACACGTTACGTTCTCACATGAAGGCGCACCAAGAAGAGCGGTATAATCGCTTTTTGATTGAAGTGGAGCGAGGACATGGGAGACTCAAAGGCGTCATCAGGACAACAACAACATAGTGGGTACTGACCCCCTGTGTGAATACTGCAGAGTTGCCCTGTTCGAGCATCTCCTCGAGCTCGTCGTCGGTGGTGGCGCGGCCGGTGATCTCCAGCTGCCGCTGTATCCTGCTCTTGCAGCGGTCCCGGTAGTCCGTCTGCGTGCGGTTGTACTCCGTCATCACCTCCACGAACTTGCGCGACAGTGTCGAGTGCTGCGTCTTTCGTATCCTCAGGTCCGCTGACGATTTATTAGAGTGCTCCTCCTGCTCGATGTTCTGCTCTATGTCTGTGGAGTGGTTGGGCTCGTATACAGAAGTTATCTCCAACTAACGCCACTAATTTACAATAAAATATAAGACAAAGAAAACCACTCGCAAGTTGTATGTAGCTCACTTACGTTTTAACTTTCCTCTGACTTTGTTGGCAGTTTTCTTAACGTCAGCCATGAGATCTTCCAGTTCATGCTTTGTTTCTGTAATTAATAAAAGAGGGTTTTTTACAAAAAGTTTTTAAATAAGTATATAGATATGATTCATGAATAATAGTTACAAAAGTTAGAGCAGCATTTTAAAACGTCCAATACGTAGTTCATGGGTCTCATTCTCACAGCAACATAATTTTGAGCCCGATTGCAAACCGTGTCGCGTGGGCGCTCTAATTGTCTGTCCGCTAATCGAATTCGCCATAACGATCGATAATTGTATTATACGGAGTCTCGTTAAGCGTGAACTGCATAAATATTTGTACGCTTTGGAAAGCACACAACATGACGTAAAATTCTTAAGTTTAAAATTCAACGGTGATGAACTTTCATCGCATAAGTTAGGAATATTGCCATAAAAGATCTAAGAAATAAAGTACTTTATTCAGGACAACCCTGGCATACCTATTAAGGGAATCACAACTCCAGATTGGCGATAAATTTGTCAACGCAAAATATAAGGTCATTCAGTAGAGGCAACAAGCTTATCTATTATTACTTTGTTGATTACTTTCCAACGCATATATTCGGTAGTCGCACTTCTGCTTATAATGAAATGAAGAATTAGCCTTCACATTTCTGCCTCCAGGCCCTACAAAAAGATTTGAGAACGATTAGGAAAGTCCACCACGCTGGCCTTTTTTTTTTTTGTTTACGGTGGGAAACCTTCAAAAGGCTACCGGTCTACGGGGGTTAGACCGGGGAGTGTGGGATTCTTACCCACTAAAACCACCCCGGTGGCCACCATCAGCACATGGAGGGGGGCACTGGGTCCTCTTAATAGACCACCCCAGAACCCCCCTGTGCACCGCCTATTAAGGCACATCCCTGGGCCACCACGCTGGCCTAGTGTGGGTTAACAGACTTCACACACCGCCGAGAAAAATCGCTAAGGCATGCAGGTTTCCTCACGATGTTTTCCTTCACTGTTTAAGCGACTAATAATTAATTAATTATTAAATTAATATGCACATGAATTCGAATAGTCAAAGATTGGCAGTCCAATGGTCAAATTACTAGGCTATAATTGTTTTTTTTTGTCAAATATTAAGGAGTATTAAAACGTGAACTATATAAACTAATACAAACAGTATTTTTAACAATCAAAGCCATTTTACGTAAAATTTCTACGCGAGCACATGTCTTCGAGAGGTTAATCGCTTTAATCACAAACTCGTTCCAGTGTAATAGCTGCTTAGAGGACCGGAGCAATACAATTAGCTATATAGTATACAGGATACGTAGACTGTCTATATCGTATTGGAAACATAATAAAAGTAACGATAGAATGCTTATCTGCCCCAAATGACTGTACGAAAAATCTTTAGAAATGTATTGTTTCTTTTATTTCCTAGACTATGCGATTCTATTGTAGATATACGCGAGTGTCATTTGTTTAAATTAGATCCACGTATATGTTTATGGTAAAGTATTACCGAGAAATATTTAAAACGTTTCTGAACCGTGTGTTCGATAGAATCTGTAGCTGTATCGGGAACGATTTCCTCAGGCATCGCATAATGAGTTTTCCTGTGTATCATATCCCGGAAATTGCACTTCCTGGCTCGAGAGGGGAATTGAATATTTCCCAAAACCGTGCTTAATCGATAACTAGAAAGACAATAGTTTGAAG
Organism: Acronicta alni; assembly: GCA_964056405.1. Lineage (NCBI taxonomy): Eukaryota > Metazoa > Arthropoda > Insecta > Lepidoptera > Noctuidae > Acronicta > Acronicta alni. The sequence goes on from OZ043918.1 coordinate 12,605,707, forward strand.
GCTATTAATAATTTTGTACGCTTTCAATATAGCCGGATAGCTCTCTCGGTTATAGGATTGGGTGCATCTCGCAACCAATTTGCATAAACAATTTGGTGTGCACACTCGCAAACGCGAGAATAAAATTGTCCATAGCCGTGAATATCTGAATATTCAGTTAGCTTTTAGTTAAATTTTAAATTTCGAGGGCATAGCTGAATAAACATATGGCGCAATATACAAATTGTCGCGCGCACTTTGCGGACAATGTTGTTTCAGAGCGCAATCCCTTGTGGGGGTTATTAACACCTGCCGGCATCATGTTCAAAAAGTTCTCGGCTCGAATCCCTTGCAAGCTTGATATACGGGTAATTTTGACGGCATTCAGGTACCTACTTTAGTGACTATTAGAGTACGTACAAACGAAAAGTGTGGTCTCATTTCTAGAAACTGAAATGCAGTTATTTTCAAATCAATCTTTGGAAATTATTTCATTTAGTTTGTTTTTGTTTGTGCCTTTCGGTCCATGGGGATTCTGTTTTAAATTATGGTTCGTTACCATTTCTTAATTAAATTACTGTACCTACTAAATTAAAATAACGAATAAGATATCTAAATGAAACGTAAATTAGAAACGGGCGACGGAGACATTAAAATAACTCCGACCTGTGAGTGGGTTTACTGTAAAATTGTAAATAATAGAAGTGAGGGCGGTACATATTTTTCCTACCCAGTAATTTAGGTTAGAAAGTGTTCGTTGGATACGGAAACAATTTTATGCCGAGCACAAAAATATCTCTCGGAATTCCATTAAAATAATTTACCTGGCCGACCCTGCTCGCAACGGAGGAAATGTTCACAAAAAGAAAGTTCAATAGATCCTTTACGTGTCGATTTGAAGTCGATACTTTCCATTCTCTAGGTTATGGAGAATATTTAATGAATTCAGGTATTTATCTAACGCAATTGGAATAAAAGAATACGTATCTCTATACTTTGTAACTAATTTTACTCTAAAGAATGAGCATAAAATATACTCGAAGCAGAACTGGACGGCCGCGTATCTGCTTGAGAAAATCTTGTAGTTTGAAAGAATTGTTACTCCGGCAATGATTAACATAATTATTATACTTACTATGTATACATAGCACGTGTACATTACACAGAACATATACTCACGTTATTTTAAATGTAGTTTCAAATACATTGCTATATTTACTCTGTATGTTGCAATTGACATTGTTAGGAAAATGTAAAGGTTCGTTAACGCGATAAAGCACGACGTTCAAGTTGTCGTATCACCTGCTAACCGTGTCTCGTTCACACAAGATCGATTCCATTCACTCAGCTAACATTTCATTCATAGCCCACCATCAATCGTGGCTTGTTTGCCACTTTCATTCGCCGTAAGTCTATTTTCGTTCAAACTTTCATGCATCAAAATTCATGTTATTCGCTCTAATGTAGACGTATATTACCAGCTTTTAAGAGGGTATTGTATTTATTACAATATTAGCATATCAACTTTTGATATGATTACTGTGCGAATATTTTAATGTTTCCTAGCGTGAGTAGATAAAAGGGCAAATACAAGTCGACAGTGCTTGTGTGATGCGAAATAAATGGAGCAACACTCGATCCCACGGGAATCCCTGAAATATTCTTCTGACAAGGCGTTCTGAGATACTTTCGTTGCGGTGTTGCCTCGAATTACGCAACAGTTTTGTGTTGAATATGATCTAAATTTTATAAATAAACTTACTTTAATCAGAACAAGAACTATAATAAAATTATTAATTAACACTTCATTAAAATTAAATTATTGCAATCTTAGTAATTATGAATCTTAACATTTCGGTTAGGTTCTTCTCCATTATCGAATTTCGACTATATTTGTGCCACATTTCATAAGTGGAGACAAATTCCTTTAGACAAATAAAAAGCAGACACATACTAACGTTTACCTACATTTGAAATTAATGATGAAGTTTCGAAAGGTTCAAATTGGAGTATTTTATTGCAATAACCGAATAAATTGTTATCGTGAGCTTGTTTGATATTAACGACATCAACGATGGCTTATTCGAGGCTATTTAGGTCGGGTCAATGGCTAATAGCGGCCATTCGTGACGCTCCTGCTGAGCGAACTGTTGTCGAGTGAGCTCTTGTAAAAGCGTCGTGTTATAACACCTTCTAAACAAGTATTACCACTAAGGGACCTCAACAATCTTGCAAAATGTTATACAGCTTTAGCCCAGTTTATTTAAAAGAGAAGAAGAAAATACATATAAAGTTTTATAGTAAGTGTACTTATTGGTACATAATTTATGATACTTGATAGTTTTAAAGTCTGTACTGTTTTCCGTTTATCATGGCGGTGTACTGTGTAATATAGTACCTACACTGACATCAAGTCATTGACTTTTTTAAAGTAAAACCAATCTCAAGTAATACTTACATAAAATTAAAAGAACGTGGAGATTTTTTTTAAAATTAAAGCTGAAATTTACGGTATTCGATGTCGAACTAACCTTACCGGAATATATTCCAACTAATCTTTCCACAAATCAACAAAGAAATAGCACGAAAGCCTTTCAGAATTCAAGTATTTTGAATGAAACGAAAATGAAATGTTACGAGTGTGTTTAATTAAATACTTATTCGTACAAACGAAACACGATACCATTATATATTCAACCAACAGGATAAAATTTGAAATAGGTATTGACTAAAAATAAGCATTTTTTTTAAATATCGAATGTGATATTTGTCATGCATGACGTAGACAATAACACGAGGAGAAATAAAAACAGCTTCATTTTATCTGAAGTATCGCCATGGAAAGTAGACGGACCGCCCCCACGTCTACGTAAATGCCACCAACTTCGCCCTTTCAATTATTATAGTGTGTGGGTATTCTGCGAACTAACTTGGGAGACCTACCCACGCCTAACTATGGCGTAGCCCATGAAATAAGATATTTATTTTTCGACGACGTCTGTGGTCTAGTGGTTCGTGTGCCGGACTGCTGATCATGGGGTCGTGGGTTCGATTCCCACAAGACACAAATATTTGTGTGGATAAAACATGAGTATTTGTGTTTGTCTGGGTGTTTCTTATGTATTATAAGTATGTATTTACAAAAAAAAAAGTATATAAGTATTATATCCATTGTCTAGTACCCATAGTACAAGCTCTGCTTAGTTTGGGACTAGATGGTGCTGTGTAAAATGTCCCAAAAATATTTATTTATTTATTTATTTATTTTTAGAATACCAATTATATATTTTGTTACTGAGGCGTGGGTTTCAAAAATTGGGATTCACTAGTGGGAAGATATTGGGGATGCTAAACAAATACTTAATACTGTTATGTGAGGTTTAAATAGCATGACGGAAATATTGAGGGAAACTCCTTTTTATAAATGTCAGTGAGAACTCACAATAGTTCAGTAAAACAGTATAGGGTGTATCTCAATTTTGGCATCCCTATGTCATACTCTAGATACTCTCTACCCCACACTAAAATAGCTACACACTATTATAACTCCACGCTTTTACTGCCTACTGTAAGATGCTTGAACTTTATATGGCTAGTGCGTGACTTACGTAATACTAATTTTACCGCAAGTTTTTTTTTTTAATATTTGGAGCATATTAAACAATGTAGGGTGGAATAAGCAGTCTTATTCGCAGGATTGTACTTAATTCCTTTCTTTCGCAATATTGGCGTTGCTTTGCAGATATTGATCCTAATTTTTTTAGCATTAGCAACACTTTCGGTATGGCACGCTATGACTTTTACATGCGGGTGAAACCGCTGGCACCACCAGTTTATAATAATAAACTCAATGTGAATCACGTATAAAGACGTAAACGTGAGTATTTACGCTCTTCTGGTTATGTTTACAATGGGATTGGCAACCCCTCATTACATTAATAGATTTTAAAGGACCGTTTCGCTCGACTACTTAGTACCTACTAATTTCTACAAACAACTGCAATTACCTACTTCCCGAAGTTTTTACTCGCCCACCTTAAATATTTATTTTATTTTAATTTTATTATGTATTAATTTTTAGAGAATATTTAACTAAATATTCTGCGAATATTTCAAGCGTCTACCTGTAGCCGTTATTACTATTGAGCAAAAAACGGCAAAAAAAAAAACACGTTTGTTGTATGGGTGTTTTTAGTATTTGTTGTTAGGGGCAACCGAAATACAACATTTGTGAAAATTTCAACTGTCTAGCTATCACGGTTCATGAGATACAGCCTGGTGACAGACAGACGGATACCGGAGTCTTAGTAATAGGGCCCCGTTTTTACCCTTTGGGTACGAAACCGTAAAAATGGAAGTTTACAACACCCTATGTGACGGATACGGTACACATTAAACTACGTTTATCAATCCGCGATTAACCGATCAACTACAATTATAGAAATTTGGTGCGGCCCCCTATTATAGCTGATCTTCTTTATGAATATGATCCATAATGAGACTCGTACTAGTTGTGGAAAACTTACTTTCATCTGATTGCGGTGCTGATAGGATGGCACTGTGCTTCTTCTTCACTTCTTCGACGTTCGCCTGAATCTTGTCTATCATCTCTCGTATCTCTTCAACCTGAACAGAAATAAAAAATATCATTGCAATCAATGCTTACCCATTTTCTCCTGATACAGAACGTTAAACGATTTCCTAACAAATCTACCTACTTTTGTGTTTTTAACACATATTGGTAACAAAGATTTGTTTCTCGACTATTTGTAATTAAAATGAAAGTGACTAAGATAAGATTTGTATCAAACTATTACTTATCTGATATGAAAATTTGTTTCTCAGAAAATTTATAGCGATTAACCAAGCGAAAGAAACTCAAGAAGGAAAAGTTTTAATTACTATTTTATGATAGAAACTTATTATTTATTGACTGTGGAAAACCGAGCAGGATGAATCACGACAGGTGAAAAAAGTGCCTAAAAATATAAAAGAGAAATGTGTTCATCATCATCAACCCATATACTGTCCCACTGCTGGGCACGGGTCTCCTCTCACAGAATGAGAGGGATTAGGCTATAGTGTACCACTCTGGCCTAGTGCAGGTTGCCAGACTTCACACGCCGACGGGTAAATCTCTAAGACATGCAGGTTATCTCACGATGTTTTCCTTCGCCGTTTAATGGAGTGATAATTAATCATGTGAAAATGTGCGACATAACATGATTTCAAGCAGTCAAGCCCTGGACTCGAAATCGAGACCTTCGACTTCGGCAGTCCAATGGTCATACCACTAGATTATCACTGCTGTTAGAAACTGTTAAATAAAAAAAAAAATCATTTTTCTACCCATAAAGTTAGTCTGTTGCCCTAGCTGGAATGCTAAAACTCATTCTTTAGTTTTAAATTCATTCTTTGGCGTTGCCTGACTGGCCATCTTTTAAAACGACGCAAAAGTTAGTCATCAAGTTGCAGCGGTTATTTTTTTCGAAAGCAGTGCAGTTCGCCGTTTATCTCTGCATCAGACTTATAGAACGTCTCGAAGTCTAGCCGTGGCGGCGCGACGGTTGTAGCGCAGCTGGCAACTAGCCAGCAGATACACCCTGACCTAAGCTACTATTTCCCCACGAGTTCTTTTATACATCGCAAAACTTGAAACTTGAATTAATTATGCTAAAAGTGGTAGTGACGGTGTGACGTCAATCTACCATAGCACTGTAAAATTCGCATATTCAACAATTTTTTATGAAAAAATGGGGAATAAAGTCACTCAGCTACAAATCGACTTTGGTATTGACCGTTGCCATTGTTATTCAATCACAATCCACCATCCACACATAGTTTTCTGGGAATATCCAAGCCCTGTAATTAGCTGACCTACATTAACGCCACTCTTTTCATTGTTACTAATTAAGAATAAAAGGTGAAGCCTACTAAAAGAATGAAAGCAATTAACAGTAGACAAATTAAAAGAACACAATAAGGTTTAATCTGAATACCGGCTGTGACTGGTAGAGATGGCTTTTTAAGCTCGTTTAGTGTTAAATTCGGCTTAAGGGAATCCCTGGCTAAAGTCCAACCGCAGAACAAACTTTCTCGCTTAGTTAAACGACATTAATTTAATAGAAATAAAGAATATTATTTCAATTTAACTAATATGATCGAGGTTCACAGAACAAGTCATCATGTAAACATTTTATCAAGATTCAATCTGTAAACACAATAGCCAGCAATGAATCACCGGAAAGCGCTGATAACTGATTCAAAAGAATGAATTATTAAGCAAGAACCGAACCAAGGGAGAACGGGTTTGTGTAATAACATTATTAGCCTAGCCATTTCCCAACTATGGTCGTGACGGCCTTCAGAAAGGCTGTGAATATCGGTTTTCCAAGATCGAATTTCCCCTTAGCGTAAACACTCCAGACATACTTTATGCGACAATGATCTTCCAACCGAAAACTAAAAACAAAAAAAAAAAATGCTTGTAGATACAATGTTTTGAAGTTTGAGAGAAGAAGATACGTAGGTATTATAAATTTGATCACTTTCGTCTTTCTATACACAACTTCTAATAACTCTCTTATCGTGTTGTTTGTTTATCCTAGCACAGCATTGGTCCATTTTAATTTTATCGTTCATTCGTTACTTCAATATGGAGGGGTCCGCTGATTTATAGATGATCCTTTCTCCCCTCCGCCCGCCGGGGTCCCGACCATAGGAGATACGACACGGAAGAATATTTTGTCAGCTTAGTATGCTAGAGCCAAGTATCTTATCATGCAAAGCACTTAAGATTGATCTAATAAGCCCAAAAAGATTCAATAAACCTAATAATACCTAGTAAGACCTTTACATCTTTATTACAAACTAGCGACCCGCCCCGTCTTCGCACGGGTGCAATGTTGAATGTACTAATAACATGCATGCATGTAGGTATTATACATAAGAAATTGTCTAACTGGTAGTGAAAACTGCATTAAAATCAGTTTCGTAGTTAAAAAGATCTCAGCATACAGAAGGACAAACAGCAGGAAACGACTTTGTTTCATACTATCTATAGAAGACAATAACGGTCTAAGAAAATCCTAGGTCACAAAGTAAGTAAGACAGTTCAAAACACAAACCGTTGTTTCGTTTGAAGTTCCTTTAAAATACCTTCCGTAGTAATATTCATTGACTATGTTGCGAAAGAAACGTAATGTACTGTGAAGCGGAACTTCGGCTTGAAATAATAGTTTTGGTTTTAAGTTCAGTTATTTTTACGAGTAGGTACATTGCACATTGGAAATTGCCCAGAAATTGTCACATGTCTCATTCAAGCAACATTTTGGTCATATACTATTTTTACGGTGCATTTCATACAGTTTCAAAGCAAGAAAATGTAATTGTATGCACAAAAAAAAACATAAATAAATTAATATTTACTTAAACGAGAACTAAATTGTGCGTAAAGGGCCAGCTCGTCATAATGTCTGGTTGCAGTGGAAGGAACTACCACTTCATCATCACCATCATCATCATCAACCCATATACTGTCCCACTACTGGGCACGGGTCTCGTCTTAGGATGAGAGGGATTAGGCTGTAGTCCACCACGCTGGCGTTGTTAGCAGACTTCACACACCTTCGAGAAAATCTCTAGGGCATGCAGGTTTCCTCACGATGTTTTCCTTCACCGTGATAGTTAATTATTATTAGGCAGAGGTGCGTGACTTGGATTGGACCTTTGACTTGCCAGTCGAATGGTCTTACCACTAGGCTATCACTGCTTCTGGAACTACCACTTGACGCAGTTTTTCAGCTGCAACCCACTCGAGCCATACACTAGACATGGATGTCATGAAATGACAAACAAAACATTCATAGTTTTGCTAGGGAGTATAAACACATGTAACTTAATGAGTCTCATGCCTCACATTAATGCACAAGCTAGCAGGAACCCAAGTTGTGGCCTCATTTGCAACTCCATTTTAGCTTACATACCCATTTCTAACAGTGCAAGTCTCGCAGAATTAATGGATCACGTTTTTACTACGATGGCGGTGACCTTTTTTACTGAATCCAATCGAAAGTAGAATGTGAGGTCGAGAAACGCATTATAGTGATGAAATTGAACATGCATTAAAAATCCTGGTATATATCCTGTTACTGTTGTCCTGTGTCCTGTTCCTGTGGACTATAGCCTAATCCCTCTCGATCTGAGAGGAGACCCGTGCCCAGTGGGACAGTATATGGGTGATGATGATGATGATATCCTGTTACATTTTTCGATCAGATTGTCAGTTTTTTTCATAGAAATATAAGTAGTAAGGAAAAATATAATCAATCATGTATTAGTCTGTAATAGAATTTCAACAACGGGTTTTCGATGACTCATCTAAGATTTTGCTATAAACATACAGTGACGCCAGATTTAATGGGTTCATAGCTACTAGAGTCTAGACTCATTTTCATTTAGTAACACTAACATGCCAATAGTACCGCAGACTAATCGTTAAGCTCCGTTATCGGAGGCCGGACGATATCGGTTATCGAGCTAATCTGATTAATTGGTGAGTCATGATGTGAAGTGTCGCACGACCCGAGTACTCTACGGATGTCCTCCTATCGACTCAACCGCATTCCCGACCGTGAACCGTACGTTGAGTTATCAATTTGCCCGATTAATGACTGATACAACAAAATTACAGTTAAAGTTACGTATTTTTAATAGGTATTTTGTTTATGCAATCTGGGTACGGAACCTTTTCCAATAAGTCACCATCATCTTCAGTCTTTTCCCAATTACATTGGGGTCGGATTCCAGTCTAACCAGATGCAGCTGAATATCAGTATTCTACACGAAGCGACTGCCATCAGACCTCCGCAACCCAATTTCTGGGCAATACCGATATCCTGAGTAGAGACTCAGGCTTTTTTGGGCTTCTGACTACCACTAACGATTCTCATAGATGTTGACATGACAACCGGGACCGACGGCTTTACGTGCTCCCAGAGGCACGGAGGTCTCGATATGTTAAGAACGGTCATCCATCCGCTGACCGCGGCCAACGCAGCTTAACCTTCCAGATCCGATGATCAGCGTAGTTATAACTTAGCCACGCCCACGAGCTCCTCCACCTTTTCCAATAAGTAGTTTTATAATCTAACTACCTAGCTGATACGACAGATGTTGTCGGTTGTCGCGTCCAAATTATAATACATTTCACCAGCCTTGACTTTTTCCTTTTTGCGCAGGTCCTAAGGCTCGTAGAATGATTTTAAATACTCTAGAACTTCCCTCAATAATTGGGCTATCAAAGACATAAAGAATTTTTAGGCTGGTAGTTTCAGAGAGTAGCGCGTTCAATCAAACAAAAAACTTTTCATCTTTATTATAATAGAATATATTTTCAGAAATAATACACTTTACAACAAAGTATAGCGCGAACAATATTTTTTTAATTTAGTTAAAGTGCTAGACTATGACGTTGAAATCACAATCAAAATGTTAGCACATCTCTCATCCACACATAATAACATGTAAATGAATCACACGATTATGATGAATGCCAACCACAGCCTGAATATTTACGACCCAGTTGTGTGTTGTGAATTAAATGAAAAACGCGTGAAGAATTCACGTCACGAATGAAAACTGGCGACGAAACCTACTTCTTTTTATTGTATTTTTGTATCAGAGAGAAAAGTTACGGTTAAGGAAGGAAAATTAGATATCGCCCTGGGGCCGTCCACAGCCTCGTTGTGACTCGACGCCGGTTTAGAATATAGCATCAACCTTTTTATACTGTCCTTATACAGTTTCAAGTATTTTTATGTCTGAGAATCATATCGTGTCTATCTCTTATTATTTACATTGAAATACAATTTACTGAAATAATTTTGCTCTTTGATAAAAAAAAAAATGCTTGATATTCATTTTATTAGTCGTTATAACAACGTACTACTATGACGCCTGAATTTTCCGAAGAGTTCAGCAGAGGAGTAACAATGCGCCGATATGTTTAGGTCCCATGTAATAGGAGGCGACCCTATTGCCATTAACCGGGCACAAATGCGAACTCCGAGCTGCTACTGCGAATTTCATAAAAAAAAACGCCTATAATACTATGCACTACCTGGGAATTGCAGGACCTCTAGCTTAGCAGTCGTTAGGACTACTAGAAGAACGAGGTAGTTAATTTCAACGTCTTTATTTGAATTCAAATTTCGAACGCTAATAAACAATGTAAAGGTCTACATGATTATAAAGCACATTGTTCGACGTGCGACCATGTTGTTGCTGCTTCCTTTTTCTGAATACGCCTCCAACGCGACATTTATATATAAGAATTCCGCACCAGGTTTCGTTCCCACCATATAATAAGTAGCTGCACGATAATATCGATTGCACTAATGGTTCACCCCTTTGTTAAGTTTAAATGTGGGAGTTTGCGGAAAATTACCTCACTGCTTTGAGTGCTTAGTGATCACGATTACCAATTAGATGCAGGCATGACCTATTTATTAAACGTATTAAAGTAAGCATAACAGTATCACTAGAGATTTATTAATTATCTTGTATTTAGTTATTCGGTGTGATGAGGGGACAATTAGTTTTTAAGCTGTTTTGGGTTTTAGTATTTTTCATAAAGTCATTTATATCGTTAAAGCCGCCATAAAGTTGGTTAGTTATAATTTAATTACTTACTTAAATACTAAATATTAAAAAAGGAATATGAGTTATAAGTTTACTATTCATTTAATCTAGTCTAATCTACTTATGTTATATTTTATTCATTCAGCCCTCAAATTGTTTTTAAATAAAATCGTGTAACTACGAATAAAATATTAATCAATCACAAAAAGACATTGAATATTGTATGAATGGGGTTAGCCGGTGGTTGTAGTACCGTTTTTATGTTCCGAAAGCGTAAAAATATCAGTTAAATCAATGTAGAGACATTTATAAAGAGATTTTAAGGGTTACTGTATGAGTTGTAGGGGTCAAAGCCGTGAAAAAAATGTAGGTTATCGCAGGTGGACATCGACCTCTTGGAAAGATAGTAAACGCTGGTGGAAGAAAAGATTTAAATCGTTAGATTTGCCCTCACCGTACATAAACCGCTCGAAAATGTGTCCTTATAGAGATGAGTGAATGCACACATTCCGTAATACAGACAGAGAACGAAAGAGTGCAATAATCAGTATGAGTGAACGAGACAATAACAGATTCGATACTTCCGATGTCAACCAGTTTACTTACGGAAACGTGACCATTATTTGCCGCGGTACGGCGCATCTAATGACTTAAATCTTAGGGTGGAAGTTATCGCTGGGCAAGCGAGTTAGCGAGCGACCGAAAACACGATGGCAGTATTATTTTTGCATAAATATACATAACGTACACAGCGCCCCGCAGATTTATTATGCTATAGAAATTTTATTTATAAAGGTAGCTGTGCTCCGAAGCGGGTCATGTTTGCGGGTACCGGATTAACTAGGATTATGTAAGCGAAGTCTGTACAGTCACAGTTCAACGATATACGCATTAAACCTCTACGTACCGAGCATCCTTAAAAGAAACGAGGAAAGTTTTTACGTAGCAACATGAGAAGACAAAGCTCTGCTTCGGAAAAGTATACAACTTTTTTAAGTGACCCACTAAGTGGGTACTAACTTTGTCATAATTTCACAAGTTTCTCCATATAATATTCTAGAATCTAGACCGAATGGATTTCATGACTTAAAAATACCAAGTCGCATTTTAGAGCGCGCGCATCCGTAGCGCTAAGAACCTGGGCCCAAACTCTGCTATTTTATTGTCAAAATTGTTATTCAGTGACTTCACTGGGTATGGGTATTTGACGGGTCTTTGATTTATTCAAAATGACAGGCTTAGTGAAAAATATCATCATTCTCCGAGCTTTTTCCCAACTATGTCAGGGTCGACTTTCAGACTAGCCAGATGCGGCTGAATATCAGCTTCTGCCATCTTCTGCTATCTTGAGGATAGACTGGTTGTCAGGCTTTTTGGGCTTATAACTACCACTAACGAATGTCATAGATATAAAGTTTTGAGATAAGCCTTTAAAGTTTTTGGTGGAGTTTGAGAGGGGATGCCGCGTCCCTTTCCCGCATAACGAGGGTTATTATTGAATTTGTATGGCCCACGGAACACTAACGTCACATTTTGTATAGTACGCTCTCTGTCTCGCATAAAATTAAAATGCTTATAACTTCTTTATTTTTGAACCGATTTTAATTGTGGTTATTGGCTCTATTTATGGGGATTTATTTCATGGGATTATTAAAAAATATCAGTCCACTAACAAATAACTGCTGATTTTTGACAGCTGCCTACGAAATCTGTCAGTCCTTATGTCATTTAGTGCCAGTAAAGGACCATTCTGATACAATTGAAATAGTAGACTAGCCTAGGGCACTTGAATGAAGCATTCATATTATGTCGTAGCGCTACGGCTACGCGCGCCCTCCGCTACGCCGAATGCCCAGAATTCCAGACAATGTGTCACAAGATGACTCATGGGTCTGTGAGTCCTTCACGAATCAATTGGTTCTTAGCCATCTCTAATTTCATTAAGTCCCGGGATTCCCTATACTTAGTATGTGACGGCCCCTGACCTAATTCTGACGATTCCTCTGACGCATCTTTATAGACGGGATTCAGCATTACCAAAGACTCACGACTACCAAAATCCTAATCTATACCAATATAAATGCGAAATTAACTCTATTTGTCTGTCTGTTACGCTGTCAGACCTTGGAGAAGACTACCTTTTGTCTCAAAAAGCTCCTTGAGATGCGACTGAAACGGGCAACAGCCAGTTACTTTTAAGTGACAAATTACAGTAATTTGTAAAATAGTTTTAGTAAACCGGCAGGAGCTTTCTAATAATAGGTATAATTAATCATCTTATATCATGAAAACCTGTGTGTGTTGACTTCTACAAATAATATCATTAACAGGTTGAAATTTCAATAATTTAACGGACTTCGTGAGATACCTACAACGTCTATATTACTGCATAATTATATAATTGTGTATAGTATTAAAAAGCAGTGATTACTTTATTAAAATATCAACCGACACTTGGCGTGTTACACATGGTTTGTCGCTGTCAGTATTACATTCATCAGTAACGAGTATAGTTAATATTATCCTCAAAGTACGTTATATTATAAATAAAGTGATTAAAAGCGAGGCTTATTTATTTTTACTTTTGGGGTTTTTCGTGTGGAATTCCTCTCTATGATACCAAAGTATCATATTATATCCCGTGTATTCTCCGGAGCAGTCGTTAGAATCAGCTCAGAGGTACATAATATATTTTAATGGTGTTATAAATTCGCGTACCTACAGCGCCGACAGGCGCTAAGAATATTTGGTACAAGCCTTTTTTAGAGAAAGGTAATACATTCATACTTGGGTAAAAAGTAAAAAGTAAAAACTGTTAAGTTATATCTATAGAATATTATGTATATACTTTTCGATTCGCAAATTGTCTATCTACCAAAAATCAATAAAAATTGGATTTAACCGTCCAACCGCTCCAATTAAACAGTTGACTGGGCATTAGGCAACCGTAAAGTACGCCTTTTACGTGTTCTCTCGTATTTCAGACTACGTACAATAAACAGTGTACGAAGACCGTTAAGGGCAAGTTAATTAAACGAAAGCTTTAATTTGCGGACCGCTAAACGTTGAAATTGGTCTATGTAATTAGCATAGCGGATTGACAATGCAAATAGGTTTAGAACATAGTACGGACATAAAACCGATAATGTCGTTGTTCGGTACCATAAAGTGGAGTTTATAGACGTTTTACAGTACACTTACAAACCATAGGTCATGCTACACACGCGATTTGCGAATGTATAAAAAAATCTAACGTGTAAGTTTATCTTACACGCTAAGGTATTTGCACCGTTTGTAGAAATGTAACTTCTGTTTCTCGAACTTGATAAGTAGACTTCATAGAAAATACGACTATAATATAGAATAACAAAGTATTGTCCTTAAAAAATAACAACTAAATTGATCAGCCTAATATCTCTGTAATGTCTTTATTTAACGACAAACAATCAATCTTTCTAAATACCAAATTCAGAGAATTTACCTCTCGTCTAAGGGACATTGTTCTCTGTAGTGTGGAATACCAAAGGTGAGGGTAAATAAATATAATGAAATACCTATGACGACACGCCACAGTGTAATACCACTACAGCAAACAGGGCAACGCTACCGTATAGAACGCGAAAACAATAGGGAGGAACACGCTGCAACTTTTGTATAACTATGCTGATTGGAAAACTCGGCTAGAACAGCGCGTGGCAGTGCAGTGGCGATTGTAAACGGCAATTTCTTTTTGTCCCGGAAAGTGTTTCAGGTTATGATGAAATGTTAGTTGGAAGTCGACAAAGAATTACGAGAAAGTAGAAAGAGCTGATTGATAAACATTCCATATGAATGTTTATCAATCAGAATAAGTATTTAATGCATAAGACAAATCTGACAAATCTCAGAACGGAAAGCAGCACGTGTTTCATCTATAACATAATTAATGAACACCGTGAAATATATTATAAGTTTTCTTAGAACGGAACTGGGGTCGTCGAATTCATAATTATGGACAATTTCGACTATGGGATCAACTCGAAAATGCGAAAAAGAATCCAGCTATTTCCTAAATTTTGTTGAGACCTGGACTTTTTCTAAAAAACAACATCGTAATCGACGCATTTTCGGTTCTATGAGAACTAATATTTCACGGTGTTAATATGTTAATAGGTGAAAACTGTGGTCCCTTTCGGTGTACAGACATTTCTTTCTAAGATTACCTAATAGGTTGAACAAAGTACTCCATGGTAAGTAGCAGATGCTGGGGAAATGAGTCACAGTATTACGAGTTCATTACGCGCTGATGAGTTAGAAGCGACAAAACCGACGCGTCCGCGTGTCTTTGCCATAATGAAGTCACGTATGACTCATACGCCTTAAGATTAAGACATAACATGACTGGGGAACATACCACAAGTAGACATAGAACTGCCTTGACGTAATATGTCTGATATTAAATGGTAAAAATTTAATAATATCCTTCACTTGTCTTTCTATGACATCATGATGTCGTTGACCAGCAACCTACAAACTGGTTTCATGAATTGCTTTTTTATCTGCACATAAAATCATAAAATATCGCTGCTATAATGCGAAAAGAATAAAGACTAGCTTGTCTAAAGAGTGTCTAACATATAGTATATTATTCTCTGACACCATGTATGGCAATAAAGCCTTTTGAGTAGTGTAAGGTTAAAAAATTCAACTTGAATGGATTAAATTATAAAATAGTGTGTCTTCAAAGTTGCTATCTGAATGTTAAGGGGCGGTGACCAACACTACCACTCTACACGAGGTACCATTTTTGTTTCCGAATTTTCGTTAAGGTTTGCAATTTATACAAGCTTAATAGCAATGCCTTTAGTATCTTTCCAGAAGCACATTTTTGTTTACATTAAGTGTTCAGAATAAATCTTAAGAACCACGTTTAGAACAGTAGGTATGTTATTTAACGACTATTAAGTATTAGACGACTTGCGGAAGGCAGTTGGCAGTGACTGGGTGAGGAAAGCCGAAGATCGGACTCTTTAGCGTTCACTAGGCGAGGACTACGTCCAGCAATGGACGAATATGGACCTATGATGATGATGATGTATTAGAAAGGGCAGTGCCGTTAATATAATTGACTTACCTCACTGAAGAATTCATCCATAAAGCCCCCTTCGACGGCGACGTTGACGTCGTCGGGCCCGACGTCGTCATCGTCGCTTTGCGCCTGCACAAAATGAAACGTAATATGAACACCTTAATATACTTATAACATTTCACATAGATGTATAAATGTCTCTATGTTAAAAAAACAAGCTTCAAGCTTAAAACACTCTTAAGGTGATTTTGAATAGAAAGGATCGTCAAAAAAATATCCAGGATCTTTTATCTTGATATAAATTTAGGCTAGGATAAGAGATTTTTTCCATTCACGAACAAAATTAAGTACTTTAGTAACTTGTTCAATGTAGCCGAAACAACACGCGGGCTTTTCACATAATAATTAATGGTCGTTATATTAAGACGTTAGTTAATTACAGTTTAGCACTCGTAGAGTTCTAATTGGAAGAAATAATGAATCGCTCGGTATCGTGGGCGCTCGACACTCCATTTATCCACGTTGCACTTGTAACTCAAGCTGACGTGAGGAGTGGCGCAACATGTTGAGTTCTCAGGACACTTAGTCTTCTTTAGATTTTTATTGTAACAAAAGAAAGAAGTTTCTTTCAAGAAATAAAACCGGCATTATATGGAGTGCTTTACTTATAATGCGATTTCATTCCTCCTCAAACTAGTAAAGAATATTCCTACTATTGTTTGCCAATAAATAAATTTACTGCATAGGTAGAAAAGTTTCACAAACAATTCAGAGCAGCAAAAATATTCTTACTACAATAGGTCTACCCAGCAAGAGAGCAATTCATATTAATTTATAATGAGATTGACTCAGCTCCACAAAAGACATTACGTATTATATGTCGCTAATGAAATTGCGTATGAAACGTTGTAATACAAAACCCGAGAAATAATAAATGAACCAGGAGGGCTAAAACGTGGTTGGTTCAGTAACGTGTGACGTAAGCAAGGGTCGACATCGGTCGTACACGTAAAACAAAATAGTATCCACTTAGTTGAGGCGAGCTAGCTATTATTCAATTTATACGGGCAGTCCGCGAACCCACAGAGGCCAACCATGTCACCGTCTCGTGGATGCACGGTGGGATTGACTAGCAGGAACGATGCAACAAGGCATGACAAAAATAATCCATAATAAGTGTGACATTTTGACGAATAAGTATGGATATCAAACGGGTAAATAATATCAGACTTCGCGTAGGTAAGAGCTTTTACAAAAAATGTTTTTTAAAATACTTCAACCGAAACCTTTGTTTACTTGCTATCCTCCGATACCAAAGTAGGTACAATTTTCTCCATTTTATGACAACAAAGGATGAATGGAGGTGGCTCGTTCGCGGTCAGAGTCAGGGGTCAGGTCGGTGTTGTGTCGATATAGGTCACTGTGACACTGTAACACGTAACAAGCTGTAGACGACGCCGACGTCAAAACATTAATTTAGGACGAACTTAACGACACTGGCTTCTATTATAACACTATAATTATCAGCCTTTCATGCTACACCTGCTGGAGTGCCCAAAATGCCCGTACACCTGCACCTTTGAAGATCTAATGAATGCCACTGATGCCGCAATTAACGTGGCCACCTACTGGGCTCAAGTAATATAAAAAATGTATTTACCATCGACACGAAAAGAAGAAGAAGCCTTTCATAATGTTCATGTTATGAAAAAGCTTCACAAAAATAAAAGCGGATTTGTATTCAGCTAATGTAATGGTAAAACTCAGTCATTAATTAACTCGAGTGATGTACAGTCATCCACACAGATCGTCCATTTACGTGTAAATCCCAAAATGGCTTTGATTCCATTTGAATAAACGGTGAAGTCTACATTTAGACGATGTCATAATGCCAGCGAGATAAGCTAAGGCGCACAAAGGAGAATGAGATTTTGGGCTTTGCTGCCATTTCCCGAATATTTTCAATGCAAAATAATTGTTCCTTTTACCATCTCTGCCACAGCTATAAATAGTTATTATGCCAGAGCTCAATAATAGTGTTTTTATAAATTGACCTTTCGACATCGGCAACGACACGAGATGCACTGTCAACACGTGTACGGTGTAACTCGGCGAATCTAATAGATACGTCATCAGTATCGCCGTCGCAACATCTATGTGCTCGAATATCATTACGTACATCGGGCTCCAGTTCACACGCGTACGAGCATAATAAGGATTAGGATTTACGATGCAAAACGTAATTGTATACATTCGTACCGCTCGTTATCCTGATTTAATACCTCAGGAAACGACCAATTGTTAACAATGATTATTATGAACCCTCCCGGTGCGGACTACGATGAGATATCATTATCTCATTATTATTTTACCATTTTGCATACAAACAAAATAATATTAAATGAAGATATGTGTGAGATGACGTAACCGTAATAATATTATTGGTTGATAATACACATTATTTACACTTTATCTACTCGACAACTCGGTAAACTTTTGTGAATCATTATCATACTCTTGTTCAACGATAAGATACGGAATTCAAGGTTTGACGTTTCTTATTATCTTGTCTTGGATATTAATAATGTTTCAAAAGATACATTTAACAAATCGTATTAAAAAAAATATTTTATTTTCACAGAACAGGACCTAATTACTTGTATGTCTAGCTAAAGTTACTTTAAATTACATGAAACAATACGGTCGAGTTTTGTATATATAAATTAGGTGAAATAGGTAGGAGACGGTTGATTAACAATTTACTAAAAGGTCCTATCCCGGCCGCGTAGTAACAGTAGCAGGCTGTGAGTTAATTTAGAGCCGACGCGGTCATGGTCGCCACTAGGCCAGACAAAAGGCTCCGCCCGCCTTTAGAAGCTACGAACTACTTACACTAGACTTTACAAATTATATTCCATATTGATCGACATTTCTGATATCAAACTGTAGTGAACTCGATAAAAACTAATTCTGCAGTTAGCTAGAACATTTCCATGGAAACCACAATTCCGAACGTTCTGTTAAATGGCTGCGCGCAAGGCTTGTACTATTTTCGTGGCGTGGAGTGTGAGGAGGCGAATTGGGATTCACGTCACGTATTTCAATCGAACCAGATCTGATAACGTCAGCTGTATTGGCTTCCTAGCATAGGTCGGTCTGGCGCCGATTTTATTTTTTGTAAGCTGAATCCAATATTTCATTCACTCCTTTAGTCCTAATTTTTCCTGTTACTTTCATCAAATGAAAATATTTGGTAGTTTTTTTTGAAAAAGCTTCTAGAGAAAGAGTATTCGATTTCAAAGAAGTCTGTAAACATTTGTTTTCTAGATTAGACGATAAATTTTTGGTAGTTTTGCTTTTTTAAAGATAGTACAATTTCTGTCTGGTTGCCTACCAAATATTTATGGCAAAAAATATTATAAGGTTTTAACATAGAGCTAGCTATGACCATTCTAGTTATTTCTAGACATATCTCAACACAATTTCCACATACCTAGCTATCGCATAAAATAAAAAAGATATTAGTTGAATTACTTAGCTCAATAAAGGTTAATTATTAGTTAAACTGTCATCTGTCACTCGCAAAACCCAGAAACTAGAACTAATACTACACCTACACGTTCGTTTCAAATGTTTAAAAGTTCGATCAGTTAATTGATCGCATTTAAAATTAACAAAGTTAAATTAAAAAGCGCCAACCCACTTTTCGTGTAACATGTTTCAAAAGCCGGGTAGAGCTGAAGCTGGAATGTATTTCAATTTAATCGCACGGTAGCATCGTGATTTTCGTTATCCCTGAACGACGCACATGTTGGATGGATTAATCGTTCTAATTGGTTGTAGCAAAAGCGTCCACGTTTTCAGAATACGGATTGATATTATATAAACCACATCCGCCAAATTGTAATAGCTGACTTACACAACAAAATTGTTGACCTCCAGCCTTGCAGACTATCTATCGTACCGTCTCGCTCGTCTACACACGTCAAGGATCTATTTTTCTCAAATAACTTCAAGTATACAATTAGGCGAGTCAATATAAATAAGTTACAATGTTTTTAGATTGCGTGTATGAGTAATAAATACTTAAATAACAATGAATTACGCTTAATTTTCGTAAAATATAGAAATAGAAGAGAAGTAATTAATGACACAAAATTTTTGTATTAGCCTTCAATTTTGTTGCGTTTCGAGTAAGCAAATTGCGACAATTTGAATTTAGAAACTCGCTGACACTCGCTGCTCCAAAATTTAACATAGCCGGAAGATTGGGTTTAGTCAATTTTATTACAAAAAACCCTTTACGCATATAATAAAGATACCCTAACGTATGCAATAAGATAAAACAATCCCTGATAGTACCAGTCGACAGAGGTTTATATAGATCTGGGTCAATTCGAGGCAGCACCCCTAAATCTCAGCACATAATTACGGACGCGGACGCGTGGCGAGGCATCTAGATGGCTCGTCACCACTTACAACTTTTTGACCCGGCCTATTTGTGCCCTCTTTGTAATCTCGACGATGCAATTAATTTTAATAACTTTTCACGCAACTGGATATGTAACGTCACAATCAAGGTCGCGGGAGGGACAATTTTAATTAGCAATTTTAACCGGTCTTTGTGGAAGTTTATGGGGGAGAATCTTTTGTGGGTGATATGATGATGACCGAAGTATTTAACTGGATTATATACATTGATACTTAACATTTTTAATTTTTAATAATTAATTTTATTGATATATACATATATAATTAATATATAAAGATATATATAATTTTATAGATATAGAATTAATTTAATACTTATTATAGATTTTAATATCACATTTTCATATCAAAATCCAAATCAATCAAAATAGTTTTATTTTCATATAAACCATATACAGGCACTTATGAAATGTCGAGTCTAGGTGCACGGTTCCAAAGTAGTCGTTTCCTATGGAGAAGAACCGGCAAGAAACTCCATGGTTACTCTTTTAAAATATCGTTTTGTATTGTACAATGATGGATTATAAATTGGATTGGATACTTACATGAGAGAACAATTTAGGAATGTTTCGAAGATTACAATTATACAAAATACAGCTAGGCATAAAAGAAAGTTCTAAACAGTTTTCCCATTTACAAACGGTAGAAACTAATAAATTATATAAAGCAACTGACAAAATTTGTCACCAAGATTTACGAATTATATATGTAAGTATCAAGTCAAAAACAATGATATTTAATATAAAATAAAAATGACTAAATTGGGATTAGTTAATAGATATACTCATACGTCGTTACAGAGGTTCCAGGGAAGCCACATGTGCATATGTATCAGTCCAACTATCCCCAAACGTCCCTATCATCGACATAGTCTTGTACTTTATAATAAGTTTTCTTAATAAGGATGCGTTTAACATGTGCCTTAAACTTTCCATCGGTAAGTTCTAATACAGATTTGGGCAACTTGTTATAAAATCTTATTCCATTACCCAAAAATGACTTACTTGTTTTAGACAACCTATATTTTGGTATTACTAATTTATACTTGTAACGTGTGTTTAAGCTGTGGATATCACTCCTAATACTATATCACTCATAAAAAAATGATTTCTGTAAAAGTAGGTAATTGTGCCTATTTATTATTATATAAATCACTATTTACCTTATTGATTTCTGACATTTACGCGAATATTATACATTGAAATACTTTTTACAGATTTTATCGCGTAATAATATCAATATACGCGATAAAATCCGTAAGAAGTAGTTTTATTTCAACTATTTACCTTGCTTCTTTTAAACTTCTTACCAAAAACCTGATAAATTCAGTGTCGCTTGGAAGATTTTCGTCATTTAGTTCGGCCGGTCGAAGGAGCCAATAAGGAAAGCGGTTTGGTAGCGGAGAGGCTGATGAAATTGACGCCTGTGCAATTGCGATACTAATAAGTTTTTCCAATTTGAAGCAGTCTTGGAACTTAGGGTAGTATCCGGAACCAATCTGTTCGCTAAAGTCTGACTTCTGATCTTCTTTGAACACTAATTTGGTCTACTTGTTAAGTTTTATTTATTGACTTGTTAGTTTTTCTATAACGTGCTTTTTCTACGGGTAATACCAAATAGAATAAACATTACCAATACTTTTTTTCTGATCTACATTTTAAGAATCGACGAAAGAGCTAAAATTTCGTAATGGATTACCAAGGTCGTACAATGAGCTAATAATGTTGTTCAATGACACTTTTATAATTCCGTATTGCCCCACACTGCGGACAAAAAATTTCGCCAATAAGAGGAAAGTTGTCTCAGCGCAGATTTGTAACTATGTAAATACATATTAAAGTCATCTACATGAATTTACAGTCAACTTCAATTTAATGTCAATGATAATTACATTAGCATTATCTTTGCTAACAGTTCGAAGTTGGTCGTCAAGCAAGAAAGCAATTTGTAGAATGGAAACTTATCCGATTATCGTCTTGATTCTTTCCCTTGATGACTACAGTAATCACTGTTTTCAGAGTACCTTCAGACACCTGCAGATTACTTTTTCAATAATAAATAAAGGTTTTCCATTAATTTCTTCGTACTGCGATGGATTCTACTAATATGATTGAATTGCTATCATTACAGATTAGTGTTTATGACCTACCTTGCAATCGCAATTTCAATATAAACGCCATAATATATGTTATTCAATTAACATTAAAGTCATGTTCGTGGTTCTTGTACGATCAGCAAAAAAATATTTTGCTTAATTAAAATCATGTTTACACAGCCCGCGTCGAATATCAATTAAAATTTTATTCGTGTTTACTAGCAAGATTGAGTGGTATGACCCATTTTAGACAAGGTCACAAATCAAAAGCCGCGGTTTTACGCAGCTTACGGGTTTACAGGCGGTTGGCCATAAAGCCTGTCGTGGGGTGCCCGGTACCCTACCGCTGATGCCGCCTTACGTTTCTTTACGACCCCCGAGCCATATCTCGGACTATTCCCAAAGCTATTCTTTTGCGTAAAGATTTAAAGACAAAATGTTGTTTTTCTGTTCATAATAGTTAGATGATCAGATCATAAAGTTTATATTACGCTATTATGTAATTGTTTTCAGCAACAATGTTACTGTGGATTATATGATAATGCTGTAAATTACAAGTTACAATTATTATCTTTCATAGAGAAGACAGTTTTCTTCTACAACTTTTCTAAAGGCAAATTGGAAGGAATACTTACTAATACACAAACAACACAACTAATTACACAAGGGATTGTGTAGCAGAAACAAATGTGTGTTCAAAATACACAGAAATTGCTATCCTCACGCAGCCAGCAGAATAAAACGTTCATTGCAACGAGGAACAAGCGGGACATCGTAGTCGCCCAATAAACATGCTGAGCTGAAATACAAGCAAGCGTGTGAGCGACAACAATAGGCGCTACGACGTGCATTGACGGTAGCGAGAACAGCCGAGGAGCGTTGCGGACTTGCGGCAGACCTTACGTAACCACCCCCGTTCACCCTGCCGCACCCCGCCTTGACACTTCCGAGAACGCTCCTCACTTGGTCGCATGTGTTTCGGTTCCAACAGATCGAAACTATTTTCAGAAATATCGTGTTGTCCGAAACGTTAAATGCCACTAGAAAACCCACCCTAGTTTCAAGCAAATTTGGTATTTATTTTCTGTCGTTCGCGTATCGCTCCATCATGTTCCTTAGAAAATAACTAGGTACTTGTGACTCGACCGGGGTTGTTTGGCTTTTATTAATTCATTTTGTTTGAACTTACAATAAGTCTGAAGTGTACCTCTTATAATTTTTTTCGTTGTTTATAGGCAAAATAAGAGTCAAGCTTTGCATGATTGGTATTTAACGAACCTTATAAGCAAATACTTAACCTAGACCGTTGTTACCTCATAAAATATTCACTGTACTGTTTTCAGGATGAACTAAATTGTCTACTACAATGTTGATCGAACATACATGCCATGGCAATCTTTTTAGTTTTTTTATCCTTTTGGAAGGCAAAGACAATTATTGATTCTAACTATACTTATCTTTCACATTAAACTGCATAATCCGCAGAAGAAAACATGTAATCTTTTATTATTTATAAGAAATCTATAGATTTTCTTGTCGGCTCTTTTTTATAAGATCCATTTTGAAGCAAATATAAAAGACATGGAAAACTAGATCATGAAAACGGTAGTCAATGTTTCCAATTGAGTTACGTGATATCCTACCTCGTAACTCAATCGGATACAGTATCCGAGCGGCGTATCACTAGCGATAAATGAGAAAGGAAGAGCTCTAGGCAGTCGCACAACTTATATTTGTATATTCAAAACTTACTCGACTCACAACCGAACAGTGCTTGTTGCAAATCCTGCATCACTGACCGAGCCTGCGTTTGCAATAATGCGAAATACTAATGAATATTTAACACAATATCAGCTAATGAACTTCTTATCTTTGTTCATCCCATGAATCAAGTACTTAGGTCGAACCTAATCCTAGTTTACATTGAGAGTTATGTTTTCATTCTGTGTAACTACGCGGATAAACCGCTACACAAGGTAAAGCTGCGCTTGCGCGGTCAGTATGTGGATAGGTGACCATTCTTAAAACATCGACATCTCTCACAATCACAACCATTAGGTCGGTAGTAAGAAGCCCAAAACAACCGGTAAAACAAACAGACGGTTAAATATATTAGCCGGTTATATAGTTCAAATATATTGCAGTTTTTTTTAGTAAGACCCAACGTCGTAAAAGCCAAGTTTTATGAAAACAACTTTAAATAGCTGTAATTTAAAGCTGCTCCATTATGTCGCCTCTGGGATCTTACCTAGTTGTCAGCATCGAAAAATTTGAATAAATTGGAAATTTAATCCAATATGAAAATAAAGGTCTATTTTCCTCTATTGTTTGAAGTCATATCATAACTATGTTTGATACTAGTTTAACCAATCGAGAATCAATTAGTAGACAAACAGAAAAACAATTTGTTTCGAATCACTGGAGGATCACGATTTTTTTATTCGCTATGGTGATTGGGGTTACCAACTTTTTTTCTATCAAATATAGTATTTTTGAGGTTATTAACTTAAAAAATATAGTAGATGGAAAAAAAATGAAAAAGAATATAGTATGTGGTTAAAATATGTACTTTATTTTTTAAATTAATATTTTCTGCTACTCTGCACCTTAATAATTAAATTTTTATTTTTTTAAAAGCATTCATAAAGGCTGCCGCTTTACGCAAAATATAGTAGTTTCGCCTACTATAGGTATATATTTTTTAGAAATATAGTATTTGATCCCTTAAAATAGTAGGATACTATATTATATGTATAGTAGGGTTGGCAACCCTAACTGTGATACGTCGCATTAGAAGAAAGCTAGACTTCGTTTTCTTCTTTTTTTAATTTATGAGCTCGGCTTATTCTCGGTGAAGAAATCGCCACTGTTCTGTTATCTATCCTCTGCGTTATGTTTGACTTCTTGATTCGCCTCGATTCCCATTTTTTCCTTTACGTGTTCTATAAAACTTGGGCATAACAATCCTAAAAAACAAACATGTTGAATCCAAAATTGAATTGGATTTTATAGTCCAACTCTAATGTAATCACAGGATATTTGTCACGGGTTCACAGTTATGAGATAATTTGACCGATAACAGCCGAATAGGCGAGCCTTGTTTCAGTATTCAACCCATGTTACAATGACACGATCCAGCAAGATCCCTCGGGCGAGGTCGCAGTGTTTGCACAAAATTACCGGAGAAAGCTTTATGATATTGCTTATCGCGATGAGCCAAACTGTTCCGTACTGAGCATAATTTTTTGTTGTTACTGATACAAGGATCATACTAGTATTATTCTTGTCAAAATATTAATTAATCATGTTTTATGATAGTATAAATTGTTGAAACAGCAGTAATATTCAGTAATAATGGTGCTATTTACAATCGTTTTTTATTGCAGAAATAACACTATTGTCTGAGCGTTGTCAAGGATGTTGTTTTAAAGAAAATAGTGGGTTACTCGTATTGTCTCTTGTGGCGTTTCATTATGGATAACATTGAAATAAGTTTACTTAATATCCTCAAGACGAATAAATGAGGTTAAAGTACGTCGAACTCCTTTTAAGCCTCCGTTAGTCTAAAAGTAAAAGTTGTGGTCAGACGACCGCAACTTTATGCTTTATAAATGTTCCATTTGGTGTTCAGTGAGACACTGTGATTATGACCAGGTACGACTTGTACAGAGAAAAACATTAATTAGTTTTTCTTCAGGAAAGACTTGCATAATCTTAGCAAGATTCACAATAATCTTTAAATGCATATAGGTCTGTTTTTAAAAGTATCAATAACAAATTAGGTCAGTGTGGTAACTGGCATAATATAATCTATCATTTAGCGGGTCTTTTAAAAGTTAGCTCCCCTTACGATCGCTCATGTCTCGACATCCAGGTGGATTTTTTTGGTAATTGCATCATATAAACTTTGGAAGAAATGAAACGCTTTGTACCATATGTGCATATTAGAAACAACAGGACCATCACACTCGGATGTTAAAAAAAGCTTAAAATGCAAAGGATTCATCATCAACCCATATACTGTCCCACTGCTGGGCACGGGTCTCCTCTCATATTGAGAGGGATTAGGCTGTAGTCCACCACGCGGGCCTAGTGCGGGTTGGCAGACTTCACAAACCGTCGAGAAAAATCTCTAAGGTATGCAGGTTTCCTCACGATGTTTTCCTTCACCGTTTAAGCCAGTGATAATTAATTATTAATACATGTGTACACTCGTATCTCGCGAATTTTCCAATTAAAAA
Organism: Acronicta alni; assembly: GCA_964056405.1. Classification (NCBI taxonomy): domain Eukaryota; kingdom Metazoa; phylum Arthropoda; class Insecta; order Lepidoptera; family Noctuidae; genus Acronicta; species Acronicta alni. Next base: position 12,632,222 of record OZ043918.1, read on the forward strand.
GTCCAGTCCTGACGTTCTGCCAAGTGTTTATTGGAATGCACAGTTTGATTTATGTTTCGACTGCGGAACGAGTTGTTCCAAAACCGGAGCACAGGAAATGCATAACGTAGAGCCAGACGTATTATAGGCGCCCGAAGCCCCACACTAGTTTGATTACTGATGTTGCGAGTCAGTTGTGATATCGCGAATTCAATTTGTGAAACAAAGCATTGAAGAACATTATCCTGTATTATAAATTAATCAAGTCTGGGAATGCTACACGTTACCTTAGAAAATTACTTAGTTATTAGAAAAGTGCAGTTCTAATATAAATCAAAGTAAAACCAAACATCCAAAAAATGCGACGACGGTTTCTTTCATGATATCAATAAATCTGAATAGGATAATTTGGCATAAAGTCCCAGTGACCTCAAACAGCTCGCCGAGTGGAGGCTTTATTTGGAAAGTCGCCAAGAACATTAACACAAATAATATGACGTAGACTCCGGGGTTGCACGAATTCGGTGGTAGAGAGAACTACGCATAAAACAGTGTCTGCATCGATTGCAACAAAAGCCACAAGCGCAGAAGCAAATTGAATATTGTCATTTTTAGTCCCAGAAAACCACGCGCAGCTACTTTTATTCGAGTTCACATTTTCAATCTAATTAATCGTGGAAAGAAAGACCCAAATGCGAAATATTAACGTTTTCATCGCAATATGTTCAGTAATTACCATAGTTTTTATGTTTACATTTTGAAAAAGGTTGCAACTCAAACGAAGACTCATTCATACAACATGCGACCGGTACTAAAAATAGACGCGACGCATATCGTGAATCAGCTGTTACAAGTGCATGAGGTGAAGACGCCTCTACTCACATCAATAGAGCCATAACCTTTTTACTTGCCTTTAGCTTAAATAACTTTATTTACTTAGAATTGAATTTTGAACATCTAAGTTGCTTGTTTCAGGCCCTGAAAGATCCTTAAAATCGTTCAAATATTCATACACTAATAAGAACAGAAGAACCTACAAAATTTAAACAAAATAAGATATAATTATGAAAATGATTATAATAATATGTGTGTATTGGCGGGGTACGGGCTTCTTAAGTTTGAAGCTTGGGACATTTGTATCTTGCATGACTTATTTATTATTTATTTTACTTTATTATAACGGTACAGACCAATTATATTATTACAGTATTGTGTAGGTAATTAGTACATTTGAACTGAATACCATGATTGATGATGCAAATCTGCAGACTATTGGTATGAGTCAAGTTTGGTGAAGGTCGCGCGCCGGATGCCGCCCTTGTCAGCTGATAGCAACGCCAGTTAACGTATTTTACTGCTCAGTGACATAAACTACAGTCCACGAATTTAGATAGCAGTTTTGTTTATAAAAGTAATATTTGTACTGCCAAACTGCGAGTCCTGACAAATTAACCTAATCTTTTAGTGCACGCAATGTGAACGTCACGATTCACGACACACCATAAAAGAAATAAGTAATATTTGGCTGCTTGTTGCAAATATAATGGTCCTTATTTTAAACAATCTTCTTTGTCTCAAATTCTAATAATTTGATTGGAGTATCGCACTGCCAAAGTTTCTACCATTCTGCGGTTACATTTAACTCCTCCAGTGACATTCTGAATGTAAGTAGTTACCTACCTTATCAGTTTAGTAATACATATTTATAAATACAGTTAGATAAAACGATGACTACGCTGGTTTTATAGCAACATTTGGAATACATTTAAATATCCACCAGTCGTAGGATTGGGATTCACTTCTAAAAGGTGTTCCCGTGTTAATCGGGAAGAAAGGTTTTACTTGTCGGTTTTGGAAGTGCATTGGCTGTGTCAGTTGAAGTCAGAAGCTTCGCAATAAAGTTTTTTATATTAATAGTGAGTTCAATAATTATTCGTGTTTACGGCATTAGACGCTTGCGTTGGATGGATAGAAATTCTAGGTAATAATAATTTCAGTTCTAGTTGATCGTGATATCAGCCACAGGGGTCCACTGGTGAACAAAGGTCTCCCGCAGACTTCTACAGGGACCGGTTATATACCGCCTGCATCCAACGGCTTCCAGCGACCTTTACCAAGTCGTTTGTCCATTTCGTTGGAGGCCGTCCTACTCTGCGCTTTCCAGTGCGTGGTCTCCTAGGGTGACCGCAGGAAGGATTACGAGAAATTTCCACGGGAAAAACGAGATCAACGCGGGTAACACGAGGTACATGTTTATTTTATAGACACCGTGGACTATGTTGTATGTTGCGTAAGCATTTTTTACTGGCCTGACAACGAACTTTTTGAACACCATGGAGCGCAAAACTGCTACAATACACGGACAGATGCTGTGCGCTGATATGCAAAAGTTTTGAAAAGAGGTTCCTACAGCCGATGCGAAATATTTAAGTGCGATTTTAGGACAGGCTTGAGCAAACAAATACCAAAGACCTGGCGGGTGGGACTCGCGGTGGTTTAGTGTCATAACGTCTGGTGTACCTAACCAGAAGATGCGCAGTCGAATTTTTCCTTCGCCAAAATAATTTTTAACTCTTAGCATGGAAAATGCCAAAAAAATACAAAGTATAACCAAGTACTTAGGTACTATACGATTGGATTACCTTTTTCTACTTTTCTTCAATTACAAGTGACGCGATTAACCATTTTGCAAACGTTTACTTCCCTGAATTGACGACCAATTTCCTTGAAAATGTGACTCAACTCTGATAAAAGTTGTTTTTATCTGTCGCTCGTTGGTTTAGAAGTCTGGATTTATCAATACACGATTTCAGACTGTTTTTCCAATTGATTAAAATGAAAATTAATAAAAGTCTGTCGAGTCATATAGGCCATGCGTGCGTGTATGCAGTAGTTTTAAGGACTACAGTGCGATAAACTGCTTCTGCAATTATTCTTTGGTATCTAGATAAGGCCATGTACAGTAAGGAATAGGACAAAATCTGCTTCCATAACCTATTTTTAAACTATATAATGTACATTGTTCCATAATGTATTTTTTGGTATCTAACCCACATTCTCATTGAAGGAGTATATTTGTTCACTCGCAAATCCATTATGCATAGCTAACTGAAGTTGAAATCCACATGGCTTTATTGTTCGCTGGATTTACGAACAGCCGTGCGTCATTTTAGAAAGATGGTATAAGGTATATATGCATAGAAGTTGATAACATTATTCAAAGAAGAATTATTGTACTGTTATGAGTTATTTGGCACTGCAGGACACACAATATTTCCCTTTGTCCCCTCATCATAACATTTAGTGTTGATATCCAAAAATAATAATCCAAAATTAAATTTATAGTTTTTTACCAAAACCAAACCAAACATCTTTGATTAGAAATGTTGAATGGAGGTTAATATAATCATAATAATGAATCCAAAAATAGTATAAACTGTTTTTAGGCAATACAAGTAGGCACATAGGAATGATGTCATTTATATAGCATTAGTTGTACAATGAATAATCATGGTTTTTTTATGTAATATATATCTACCTAACACAACTACCCACTAAATTAATGAAAAATAAAGCACTTAAGTAGGTACTTACTGTAATTTTATTATACTTAATTTAGCTTCCTAGGGTGACTCTTTGACCTAGCATCCTATTAATTAATTACAATACTAAAACATTGGAAATGGATATCATACCTACTTTTTAAAAAATATGTTAAGTACTTATTATTTAACATTTTTGCCATCTGTGAGAACTCAAAAAAAGTAACTTGTAATTCAATAACCACTTTTAAAAATATTCATTTGATAGGAACTCAAAACTTAAACACAATGGAAGGTAATTTGCTTTGTCTGTAGACACTTTGTCTTTAGTGTCTATTTAGTGAACATTTTAACATTTTTTTTTAATTTAGTTTACTTAAATTCATTATAGAAACATGATCCTCTTTAGGGTTGAAACCGTTAGTTTTTTACTCTGTCTGCTAATGATCTTTGATAGATGGGTTTTTATCTTAAAGAATACATGAAATAAATGGAAAAAAACATATAGGTATCAACATGAATAATAAAAGATACAATAACTTAATTTTAAATATAATGTATCTGCATTTTGTATTTGTTTTTTAAAACAGAACAGAGACAAAACACTTTCATTGTATTGATAAATCAGCTCAGTTTTGTAGATCAGTAGGTTAAGGTTGAATAGTGTTAAATGGTGATCTAATAAGTACCTATTAACAGAGCATCTTATAAGACTCAATTTGTTGATCATGATCGGCTTAATAAGTAACGAGTTCTGATACAAATAATTTAAAAGTATATTTTAATTATATTAGATACTTATATTAGTTTAAGAAAAAATATAAAAAACACAATGTTATTGTTATTCACAAATTACTGTAACTATACCCATTTCCTGTCTGATTTTGAATTGTGTACAAACATGATGTAATGAAATAAGTTTTCTCTGCCAATTTCCTACATTTTGAAACCTCAAACCAGTAACTTTTGAATTTAGAGCATTTTAGTAACTAATAGCCATACTGAATTACTGACCTTAAAAAAATAAGTGATTTCACTAACACTTTCTTACTTTAGTCATTCAATAAACTTATGATTCAAGTGGGTATTTAGTTCTAGTCATCATAAGTGGTATAAAAGTAGCTGCCAAACAAGCAGTATCCAGGAGTAATCAAGTAAAATTATTCATTAGGTTGAGTGGGTAGATAGCCTTTCAAATGAGGTTATCCAACTATGAAGTTGCTAGCTAAATTATTGATAAACCAAAGGAAAATACAGCTAAAGTAGGCAGTCGCTAAAACTGCGGAACGCAACAAATTGTCTCGCTTCAATGACAGCTATCATTCAGCGGTGTCAGCTCCGGGGTGGGGCGACAAGAATAAAGAACACCATTGGAGGTAGGTTCCTGGAAAGCTACCTCTGGACCTGAACCAAGACCAAGGTCTTTAATATACTTCAGTGATATGACACACGATTTCAATGCTTTAACTTCACGAATTCGAGGTCACCACTAAAGCCTTTGGTTATGGTAGCGCTCAGAAACTAAGGAAAACTAACTTACCGCTTGGAGCGCCGCTAACCTATCCTTCGTCATCCTATAGAGAGTATCACACACCAAATAAACGTTTTATCTCGTTACACAATCCCATTCACAGATATTTTTCTAACAAACGTCACTAAACTAAAGGACACGAACACTACGTTCACTTCACTCAAAAAATCGATACACACGAAACGAACAAAACTTCACTACCTGTCTCATGTACTGTGTGAAATTTAACAAAGTTGTAGATGGCGCAACTGCTCGATACAGTGTGTGACGTCAACCGATGCGTCGATAAAGCAGTAAAGGCGCTAATAATCAAATTGATTATTTTTAAATGTTGATTGTTCTAAAATTAACTATTTTATAACGATATTCGTATAAAAAAAGATTTGATCTTATAGATAAATACCTAACATAACTAAAATCATTTATTCTTTATATTTTAGGAGTTGGAAATTCTAAAGAATACGTCAATTGACTTTTTGAGTCATTGCGCCTGTCGTTGTCAAAGAAATCTTCCGTTTAGTCAAGTGACGCCATTGTGAGCCGTAACGACTTATAACTGCAACGAGTTTAATCTCGATTTTCTTATACAATCTCGGTAATAAGTGCTTATATTTTGTATATTTTGATTCTATATTTTGTAGACATTTAATTTTAAACTATATTTATGTTGTTGCTTGTGTAGTTTTAGTGTAATTGGTGTTAATGTTCGGTACTATCGAGCTAAATTCCTGTGAGCCTGGTTGAGCGCCATTCTGTGAAAAGTTAAAACAAATTTAAGTTGTCAGTTTCATTAGGCCAGTGAGTTTATTTAATTCCTCATCGAGTAATTGCTTGCAGATCACCTGTAATGACTTAATCGATATAGGGAACCTCAGAGAATCGAATTGTTTGCGCCAAAGATACATAACATCATGGAGTCTTTGTCAGTTTTCTGCTAATACTAACTTTTCTTTTACTTTTCAGGAGAAGTAATAAACTAATAAAATGGCAGACGATATGCCCACATTCAAATGCGTGCTGGTTGGTGATGGTGGTACTGGCAAAACTACATTCGTTAAACGACATTTGACTGGAGAGTTCGAGAAAAAATACGTTGCTACACTCGGCGTCGAAGTGCACCCCTTAGTTTTCCACACAAACCGTGGTCCTATCAGATTTAACGTGTGGGATACAGCCGGCCAAGAGAAATTTGGAGGATTACGAGATGGCTACTATATCCAAGGTCAATGTGCCATCATCATGTTCGACGTAACCTCTCGTGTCACCTACAAAAACGTACCTAACTGGCATAGAGATTTAGTTCGTGTTTGTGAAGGGATACCTATTGTATTGTGTGGCAACAAAGTAGACATCAAGGACAGGAAAGTCAAAGCAAAAACAATTGTGTTCCACAGGAAAAAGAACCTACAGGTGAGTGTTTAGTTATAAATGTTTGCCATGTGGAACCTACGTGAAAGTCTTTAAACATCTTCCTTGAAGCTCATGAATCTTAATCTATAATAATTGGTTGTTTCAGTACTATGACATCTCTGCCAAGTCAAACTACAACTTTGAAAAACCTTTCTTGTGGTTAGCTAGAAAACTGATTGGCGATGGTAACCTAGAGTTTGTTGCGATGCCTGCCCTTCTGCCCCCCGAAGTTACAATGGACCCACAATGGCAGAACCAAATCGAAAAGGATCTCAAAGAAGCTCAAGATACTGCGCTACCCGAAGAGGATGAAGATTTGTAAATATAGAGAGCTAATAAAGCAAAATTTCAGTGCTACTGCATTGATTGTGCAATGTGTACACAATGTATCAATTAAAAATTTCATTCCATAAGTTCAAGTGATCAAAGAGATTGTATTAAATTTGATGCTAACTTATAAGTCATTTTCAGTAATTGCTTTAATTAATGTACATTGAAAAAGGATTTATAAAACTGTTCTTTTTTATGGCACAAAGTGATGGGAGATTTCTTTCTTTTTTGATGCTACACCATAACATTGGATTATTTATCAAATGAGGCAACTTTTACCCAAAGAGCTGGACCCTTTATTTATTGTAGGTATATGTATAGGATGTCACACTCTGCAATCCTATCCATGTGTTAACCAGTAAGCTCCGTATTATAAATTTCTAATGGTACACTTATCATAATTGTTAATGCTTAACTGATAATATTAGTGGCATGTACATAACCAGTGATTAATTTGTTTTTGTACACATGACTGACAATATTACACTGTAAAATTGTGGTGATAATTTTTGAAATAAAATTTAAAAAATATGTTATGCTTTTCAATTTATTTTTCGAAACGTCTACTTCTTCCAGTAAGTACATACATACATTAATAAAATATTCATAGCGGAAAATTATTAAAAAAAAAACCAGTAGTATCCAGACTGGCAGATGCCGACGTAATGGGGATTCAGAGATCCTAAACCTTGCTCAATGTGACTGCGGCGATCCAGAGCAAACTGTAACACCTGTAACTGTTTGTCCCTTGTGTCCAAACACCTGCATCAGGGACTACCTATATGCGGCCACACTCTTGTCATTGAAACGATAAGAATTCAAAAATTAATGACAATAATTGTGATGATGTGACTTCACGATTAGCGAGAATAATGTAGGTGCCTACAGCCCGTGCTACAGCGTTCCGTCATCAACGAATATTCATCTTGCTGTAAGTCGCCGTGTCATCGACCGATAAGGATTACACGTCAGAAATCCTGGAAAGAAGCCAATCTAGTAGTGTGGTACTAGGAGGAAGCTTTTCGATTTTCGAACGATACTTATCACGCAAGCCCTCAAAGGAATGAAGTGACAGAAAAAGGTTATGAGATTGTGACTGAGCACTCAATTCGTCAATAATCTATTTGTAGGCCATAGGTGAAACGCGTCCCAGGCTGCATGAAAAATACATATGAATGAAATGAAACGAATGAAATCAACTGCAATACTTTGCAACCGTACCTACTAACCAACTGCATGATAAATTAAAAAAATATATAGATTTTTACAATTTATTGAACTTTACATTGGTAAATGCATACAATAATTTGAACTACAAACCTAAGCTTAACATTTAAAATCTAAGAAAATTTACTTCTTGGAAGCCGACTTTTCTCGGGCCTTCTTGCCTTCCAAAAGCTTGACCCTATCTTCTTCAGACAAGTTGTTGTTGATCTTGGTAATAACGCCAGTACCGAGCGTCAGGTCTCCCAAACGTAATGTGAATCTTTGGCCAGTTTCGCACACCATTGGCTTCAAAAGACGTAAGCGCAACCTGAAATAAAAAAATAATAATAGATATATCGAACTTCTTAACACTAAATATTACAAGTTTATTGAAATAAATACTTACGTAGCATCTTCACCAGGCATTACCATCTCTTTTTCAGGGATAACAACTTGTGTGGCACAGTCCCATGTCATGGAAAACATTTGTAGTTGGATGAAAGATGTGAAAGGCTTTGACCGACCACCCTCTTCTTTGCTCAGGATATATACAGCAGCTTCAATATTGTCAAAGGCCTTGACAGTGCCGGGCTTTGCCATCACCATGCCACGTTTTATTTGTTCTCTTTTTACTGAACGGACTAAGGCTCCCAGTTGATCCCCAGCCTGGGCCTCATCTAGTGTCTTGTGGAACATCTCAACACCTGTAACTGTAGTCTTCATAACTTTACCATGTCCAACAATTTCACACTCTGTACCTTTCTTTAGGACACCTGAAAAATAGAATAATTAATTTATTGTATTGCTATGTAATATGTGGCAATAATTTAGTAATAATTCTTTTTAATATGGTTAGTATATACCTCGGTGCAGACGGCCTGTGACCACAGTACCACGTCCAGGAATAGAGTGCACTGACTCAACTGGTAAGAGGAATGGCTTGTCTAATTCTCGAACAGGTGTAGGTATAAATACATCCACTTCCTTCAAGAGTTGTGTTATAGCTTCAGCACCAATTTCAGGACTTTTGCCCTCCAGTGCACATAGAGCTGATCCTGTAAGAATTAGTAATAGTAATTAGTCATGATGCAATGCTAACTGAATTAAAATAATTTTAATAAATTCAGGGCAAATACCTTTAATAACAGGAATTTTATCACCATCATAACCCATCTCAGACATAAGTTCCCTGATCTCCATTTCTACAAGCTCAACCATTTCCTGGTCAGCTGCATCTACTTTGTTGATGAACACCACTACATGTTGAATACCAATCTGTTTGGCAAGAAGCAAGTGTTCTCGTGTCTGGGGCATGACACCATCTGTTGCTGCTACTACAAGTATGGCACCATCCATCTGTGCAGTACCGGTGATCATGTTCTAAAAAAGAAATTTGAAAAGTTATTTTTTTTATACTTATTATTATTATAGAGAACACTAATAATAATTATATATTTTTTTTTTTAATGTGTGTAATCTGAACCTTAATATAGTCGGCATGTCCTGGACAGTCAGTATGTCCGTAATGTCTGCTTTCTGTTTGATATTCAACATGAGCAACATTGATGGTAATACCACGAGCTTTCTCTTCTGGGGCATTGTCAATGTCTGCATAGCCTTTCTTTTGGGCTAGGTTGGCATCTGCTAATACTGTAATCAAAAATTCACATAACATTATAATATAAAATATAGTAAGTATTCAAGTATTTGTTGCATTCATGACATGTTACATTTATAAATAGTCAGGTGCAACATGAAACCTGGTAATGGTATAGCAACATCATGTAATTATCTATCTATATTAGCTTAAAATGTATACATAATTATATATTTTATATATTAGTTTAGTTTATACAACAACTAACAGGTAGGTTATACAATGTAATTATTTAGTTTGTGTGTAATTTATTTTCTAAATATTCTAAAACAGAGGAAATGTAAATTTATATACCTATAAAAGATTTTAGATTTTTAAATAAAAAAAACCATAGTTTTATGTTAACATAATGTTGTGGAAGTTTGTTGTAGTTTTAAATTGTTTATACCTACTACACTTGAAACTTGACTGTGGAGTCTAGATTAAAGGCCTCTAGCTTAAATTAAAGTATGGTTAGCAGAGCATGAAATTGCTTTCAGATATTGGTAATCCTTGTCAAATAATCCTTCATATTACAAACACAATAAAAAAACATTTTTTATCAACCTGGTGAGTGATTAAAGTTTTTTTTTTTAAAGTACTAGTAAGTAGTAAGTTTTATTTAAATAAGCAACAAACAGGTGCTTTGTATTTATTTGATGGTGAAAGGCTTGTTAAAAGTGTTATAATAAATGCCTGCCTGTAAATACTTATAAATGAATGTTGATAATTATGTTATCAACTACTAAAGTTAATTGTTTGTTCTGTCTAGTTCATCATATTGTTTGACATTATAAAAAGTAGTAACAGATACCTAGTAGTAATCACCAATAGGTATTAGAATTCAAATTTAAGGGACCTTAAACAGATACCTACTATTACTACTAAGAGTGGAAAGAACTAAAGAAAACAATACTAATACCTTTAGTAATTGCTGCTGTAAGAGTTGTCTTTCCATGGTCAACATGTCCAATGGTACCAACATTGCAATGGGGTTTTGTTCGTTCAAACACTTGTTTTTCTGCATAATTCCTCCTCAGTATAATACTCAATGGTGTCAAGCCAGGTAGCCCAGTACTGCTCCTTATATGTGAGCAATTGTTTTGTTTAAGTAGTATTTTAACAGCTAAAACAAATAAAACAATGCATTACATTATGTAGGTACATACTTTATTAATTTGTGGTAATCAATAACTTAACCTCAAAATATTAAGAGCACTTTTTTAGCTTTTACTACGTTAACTAGGTGAAAGGGGTCACCAAATTTAATATTTATTATTGCGATTTGTATCTTTGCAAGGCATTCTTTTGAGGATATCCATATCATGTGAAAATGTAACCTACTTTTACATAATCCTCTGATAATCAAGACGTGTGGTCTCGAGTTATTCTGTTTACTACTAAAGCGCTAAGTAATGTTCTAATTATTCTGATAGCTAATTATAAAAGTCCAAGTATAAAAACGTATGGACTTGACTACTATAAATCCAATATGCCCTTTATGTGTATAGCTCGCCGTACCTGGGGTAACCAAACCTTTAGCGAAAGATATCGTAGCCATTCTTGAATATTATCTACAGCAAATGCTGCAGGTATTATTTAAAACAATTCACTAAAACTTATATTTTATTTTAATTCAATAGATACGAATTTATGTAATCATCTAATAAGTAAGCACACGGGGACTTAATTCATAATCTTTGAGACTTTGACGGCTGATTCTTGCTGATGGAATAACTTTTTTTTGATTTGATATTTTTTGACAAAAGGTTTTCAGTTGTCTATGATACTGAACGACGTCCGACTTCTTTGTCTATGAACATTCCTAGCGAGCAGAGCAGATGTTTATTTATGTGCTTGTACTACAGAGGTCAGTGAGGTGTAATACTGTCGCACTAGGACTGAACTGGACCTTCTGATTTTACTGGCACCTCAAACAAATTTTTCTCAGTCCTCCAAAGGACTTTTTCCTGTTCTCCAACGTCCAATCTTTTCTATACCAATTTTGATAAAATTCAGTTCAGTGTTTTACCCGTGAAAATCTTACAGGACAGTTACCTAGGTATAATATCATTACGGATATTGATCGTAAAGGTCTGTAGGAAATAATAAAATTAGTGATTCAACTAACTCCAGAAAAACTTTATTCCTAAGTACCTACTACATAGACACATGTACCTACTGGACTTGTTACTATTTTTAACATTAAAAATCAAAGTCGTCACTATCTGGGGTTTCCATTCTGATACTCGAGTCGAACGGCTGAGTTGCATTCTCGGGCACATAAGTAGTCGAAGTATCTAAAAAACATAAAAAAAATGAGATTGTACATTCTAAATTATAAAAACGTTTGCATATTGATGAGCTTACACACGATGACATTCAAGCTATAGGTAAGGTACAGTTACACTACAAAAATCACCAGTACTGTCACGGAATACGTGCGATCCAAAGGAAATGTAGCTCGACGTGTCGTCGTATGTACAGACGCCAGCAGGTCAAGCTACCTCAAATTTTCCCAATTCAAAATTAACCCTACGCTATTGCATTAAAGTTGAAAATCAAAGTAATTTGACAGATAGGGGTAGCTTGATATGCTGGCCTTTGTACAATAACATAACTTACCATTTTCAATAGATTCTGCTTCTGTACTTCCCACCTGTACCACCATAGAATTAGACGGTTTCTCCGTATTAGCAGCATATTTATTATTGTCAAATTTTTGTGGCTGCAGAGTATTATTCGTGGGAAAGTTATTTTGTTTAGGGGATACATTAAGTTCTTTTTCAGTATCAACATTACTTGGAATAGGATTATCGTTCTTCTCCTTCCTAGACCTTTTTGAGGTACCCAGAATAATAACATTATTATAATGTTTAAACACACTCTCAGTATTCAAATTCATGTCATCGTCGGATTCCGAACTCTCGATTGGAAAATCAATGTTAAATTTCTTTTTAAATTGTCTTTGATATTTCTTTAAATCACGTTTCTTCAATCTCTTAGGGCTACCTATATTACCCTTATGTCTAGCTATAAAGCTGTATCGCTCTAAACGATTTTCCAGAGGTATTTTTTCAGCCTCATCTGCCTGCGACATTGCAGCTTTAAGACGATTATTGTATTTCTTGGGTATCAATGAATGTTTTAATATTTTCTTATTAGGGCCGTATGGCTTTAACTGATCAGGAGCAATCCACGCTCGAGTAACTTCCATGTTATCAAAAAATACAACATTGTAATGGGTCTGAAAAATGAATCGGTTCATAATGTCAAGTGTAGCTTTACAAAGATAAATTAATTTAGATTTTGGAAGGGTTGTACGACTATTTTTACCGGTATATCAGAGAAGCCATCGAGCCAGTAGTACTGTTCAGTGTCGGGACAATCGTCAACCATAGCGGGCCACCAAGGCCAACCAGCCATACGGGCCCACACTAGGGACCCCGCCGAGTATTCGCTGTGAATCAAATCTTCCTCTTCATGGATACGCATCGGAGCTTCGGGCACTGAGCACTTGGCAAATTCCTTATCTGAAATACATCATTAAATCGCAATCTATGGCGTCATTTGAAGATCCAGATTAAAGAAGAAAGAAGAGAGAAAACAACAAATTGATGACTCGATTAGAGCAATGGTTGAACGATCGGCTTTTACGTTACGGGTCGTGGTTTCGAATCTCACAAATCTGTATTGTTTTTCACACAGTCAAATAACTGATATTAGACATAATAGAAATGCTTACCTGGATTCATCCAACAATACCATTTTTTGGGCAATTCGTATCTGTCGAGGATATCGGCCAGGTAACGCCATCGGTCACAATCATCGCATTGCGCCCACAGACCAGCAGTGCGGCGTTTTTGTAGCCAAACCAGTTTCTGACAGTGAGACAGCTCCGTAGGCGGCTGACTTAGAAAGTCCTTGTATTGGCTGCCATAACAAAGAACGGTTCATTTATCAAATCTCACCTTATGATGTTTAGCTTCAAGTGAGATAAGGATCAGAAGATGAAAAGATTGTTCTAACAAATCGAGTATTACTCTGCACATTGTAATGTTCCAAATGTGTCGTACTAGACAAAATCCTCCAACCATATATCAAAATTTTGGTGGCCTATCTCCTCGAGTTCTATTCTATTTAAGTAATTATAAATATACCTACTTAAACTAGGACTTGTAATCCTACGTAGTTCAATTTTCAGGGAGGCTTTTTAATTATTATAGCAGGAATGCGTGTACTGAATGAATTTATAAATAATATGAATAACGACCTGAAGAATACGATTCATTTATGAGTGAAACGTGTAATTTTATACAAATAACAAAGTCGTTACCTGCTTCTCTGCGAAGCTGTTTTTTCAGTCAAGTCAGTATTTTTGGCGAAAGTAATTTTCTTTGATTCGTTTTGTCCATGGGGAGGCATTTTACTTTCAGGCTGTAAAAATGTTTACCACACAATTTTTTATTTCGTTAATTGTAGGTAGGTATAACGAAAACAGTTGTGTGCTTTGGATTGAATACTACCCACATATTAAAAATAAAAACGTGTGTTTTGTTCATCCATCATGCTAAGTACATAAACGAAAATTATTCTGCTTTCCATAATCCTTCATAATAGCAGTATTTTTTGTAAAACAATTATCGTTTGATAATAAAAAAATATTAATCTTGACTTATTATAAATACGTGTTTTGGTTTTATATGAACTTACTGGTGGTTGACGAGCTTCTTCGCGAGGTTTTGAAGCTTTTTCTTTCGGTAAATCAGCTTTTTTCATGATATGCGTCAATTGACTTTTTCGTTTCTAAAAAGCGCCGCTTGCCAATGTAGTTTTTTGGGTTTCGCGCCAAATATAATTTTATAGTGTAAGATTGGATACACGTCTTTTTCGCTTCACATCTGCATATTACTAATTATTACTTATTCTGTTATACCTCATGTACTTTAACATTTTATATTATTTGTAATTTCGTAATACTAAATTACATTTAAATATAAATAATTGATCGAAATAGATGGTTGCATTAATATAAAAAGAAAAGTGATTGTTTCTTGATTATTAATATTACGTCATGTCATTCAAAAATAAAAATATTGAGTCATGTCAATTACTTTATATTAAAAATCATTTGTTTATTGAATTTTAAATAACTAAAAATAAAAATATTTATAAAAGCTGATTGCGATAAGATTACTTTTTATTTTATTTATAACATTAGTGACTATCTGATGAACATAACTTTTAGCGGAAGTGCGCATCCGATTAATCGGCTGGCTGCCGGTTGGTCGCCATATTTGTGGCGAGCTAAAAAGGATTTCGTTCTCTAAAGTTTTCGTCGTTATCGACGAAAGGGAGTAGTTATACTCCCTTTTTTGTGTTCAAAGTTACGTGTTAGTCTATTTACCGCTTGGTAAAGGTTATTCGTTTAAGAAAATCTATTTTTCTTTGTTTTGTATCATAAACATGGCTTTCTAAAATGTCGGCCTTGCACGTAATATCGTTATCTCCTTGCGGAGTCTCCCGCTCAGCTGTTTTCTTGGATGTTGGAGGAATCCAGAATGGACAAGAAATCTTTGAATCGATCTTCTCAGCCACAGTCGAGGGCATCCGCCGTCGACTGTAAGAAAAACACTGGTAAGTCTTCGCAAGGTCAAAGCTTGTCCATATCTACAATAAAATATCTACTTCTAGGATGTTGTGACGAAAACAAGCTGTTTATTTGTAATGGGGTGAGATTCTTTGATGTATGGCTTTTAATTTCTTAGCTAAATGGGATAATGGTTTCGTAGCATGGGAAAATAGGTTGAATAAAGCGCCATCTTTCCAAATTGTGAAGATGACAGTAGGTAATTTATTTTGATAACTACAGCACAATAGGTTTTTTGGTTGTTGTCATTGTGATGTATGTAGTATGTGTATATTATATAGTCACTGCGTTAGTTTTGTCACTGAAGAGATAAACTTTTTAGAATTGACACAGAGGCCCTGGCCACGCAACAATAAGAAACGTGAAGGACCTGGAAATTCTCCTAAGAATGAACCTTGTAGAAAGAATGTACCGGCACAGCGGGGTAGAGGACAGATTGACAAGAGACCACGAACTCGTGGTACCACCAGTTACCCTATGGGTGGAGCGCAGAACCCCAGGTAAACATCCCAAAAAATTTACATCAGTATCTTTAAATTGATGATTAATGAAAATTGCCTACATCAGCTGTCTTTTATTGCCATCTTGTTATATAAATATTTATTATTATAGTTATACATTCTTTTTGAATTATTTTACAGGATAGAAGAAGATGATGAGCCTGAAATTGGCTCAGTTTTTGTGCCCGGAAGCAAGAAGCAAAACTTGAACCATTTGCTGAACTTTATGTATCCCACTCGTGGGATACCGGAGCGTAGAGGTCCCCAGCCACGGCGTCAAGGGCAACAGTACCGGGGTCCATGTCGGCATGATCATGATCTATATCTGAGAGCTTAGTAAGTTATCTGCATTGTACTACAACCTATCTTAAACAGACATTTTAATGCTGTCTTAGAGAGTGTCTTGTTTATTTATAATTAGATATGTTTTAGGTTACCTAACCCCCATTTACATGATGTGTATATGAATGGTTCAGCATGGTGTAGCTTACCAACACAGGTCTATTGTGTCTTCTAATTTGTACCTTGGTTGATCATGATTATAATAATTATTATTATCCAGATCAGGTTATCCTGACCTTGTTCTAAAATGTGTTCTAATAACATCTTCATAAATCATATTTAACAGGTGTTTAATTAAAATTTTCATTGTAACAGTTGCCAATTTGTGGTGAAGGAAGATGGAGATTATAAGCCAAATCTTCTAGACCCTGACATACCTGTAAAGTGGGAGCATATTGAAGAAATTGTAAGTGCTTGCGAATGGATTGACTTGTTTTCTATAAATTCTTCAGACTGATATAAAGGTTATATCTTTACTACATTGATTTTCTTGATGACACATCATTATGTAAATGATCTAAAGACATTACTTTCAATTCATTGTTGACATTCATTACCATAACATATACATATTTTTTATGTTAAGTTGGTAATATTATATTATCACTGTTTGATTGCTTCATTGTAATACACATTAATAATAATAATAAATAATAATATTCTTGGGACATTTTTTACACAGCACCGTCTAGTCCCAAACTAAGCAGAGCTTATACTATGGGTACTAGACAATGGATATAATACTTATATACTTTTTTTTTTGTAAATACATACTTATAATACATAAGAAACACCCAGACAAACACAAATACTCATGTTTAAAACACACAAATATTTGTGTCTTGTGGGAATCGAACCCACGACCCCATGATCAGCAGTCCGGCACTCGAACCACTAGACCACAGACGTCGTCAAAACATTAAAACAACAACACATTAAATCAATACTATATTAAATTTAAACACAAACATTAACACATTAAATCAATACTATATTTGTTTGCCTAGGTGGTTAGAGGTACGGGGCGTTCTGAGTGCCCAATATGCTTGGGTACTCCAGCTGCAGGTCGCGTAGGTCTTTGCGGCCATGTGTACTGCTGGGCCTGTGTCCTGCATTATGCTGCGACTCATGAGAAGCAGCCGCCTCCGTGCCCCGTGTGCACGACACCACTGCATGTTAAAGACATGAAGCCCACTAGGATTGTGCAGTGGGACTCGCCTGCAGAGGAGGTAGGCAACATTTTAACATATTGCAAGCAGCCAAAATTCTGTAATCTGGATAAAATATAATGTAAGGAATTATGTTTTGATAATAATTAATTTAATTTAATTACATAATTACAATATTGATTAAAAAATTACAGGTAACAATGCGCCTTGTGCGTCGTCTGCGAGGCTCTACGACGGTGGAAGTGGCGCCGCCTCGTGGTCAAGTGATAGAGGCAGTATCAGCCATCCTACCTATAGAAAATATCAAGGATTCTCCTTATTGCAAACTCTTTTCTGCCTCCAAGCAACAGGTAAATATCCATAATTAAGTATATGAATTTATATATGTTAATTTTCAATGGAGGTATTAATTAATCATCTTCATCACATTCTAGGTCCATGAAATTTTGAAAAGGGAAAGGGATGAAATAGAGAAACAAATATTGGCAGAAATTGACACAACTGAAATAGTTTTCTTGGAACAAGCTTTGGAGATGTTGAAATTGAAGGAAGAAAATATTAATATTAGATGTAATGAACCAAAAGTTGTGGAAGAATTTGAAAATGAAGGTGCAGTTCCTACTGTGTATGAGAAACAGGAGGTAAACCAAAACAAACTTGACTGGTTTGACGTAAACGAGGAAGGAGGAGCTGCATGTGCTGACATTATTCAGAACAATATTGAGAAACTAAATATTGATGAAGTTGATTCTAATTTGAATCCAGAAGCGCCATCATTTGAAATTGATGATATGCAGCTTGAAGCTTTTCCATTGACTGAATGCCTGCCTCCAGAAACTGAAAAAATTGATGATAATGCTGTTACAGACATTGATAAGCTCAATCAGGCAAAGTACTTTTATTTCTACCAAGCTGAGGATGGTCAGCAAGTTTTTCTTAACAGTTTGAATGTGCGTATTCTGAACGCATCGTGGGGTGCTTTAGCTGCAGCTCCGCAAGTCATACACGGCCGTGTATTGCACCGTGAAACATTTTCGCTCAGTGAACAGGTAAGAAATATTGTTATTATTTTTAGACATCATGTGGGCAGCAGTTTCTGTACTTAGAAATTCAAGTCCTAGTGCTATATTACTTATATTTGATTTACAGATCAGGAAGCACATGCCTTGTACGGCCCATTTGCCTCTCTTCTGTGCTTATGATGTGGTTGAGTTGGACTTGCAGCCACCATATGTCACCGCTTCAGCATTGCAATCTTTTACTGGTAATCTTAATTTATTAATCTCAATAAAATAATTAGTTAATTATTTTTATAATATCAAACCTGTGTGTAATATCACACGAAAGTACCCATTACTTGTCAAGAGACAGTACTCACTACATATATAATAGCTCTCAAGAGATTTTCTAATATTTAAATTGAAATCTAATATGAAAATAATATTTTAGATGAATTGGACCGCCGTGCCAGAATGCGCGCGCGGCATGAAAGAGACGAGAGACGACGCGAGCGCGCTTACCGCCGCGCCATGGAAGGTCCGCCTAAGCCAGATGTGTTCTCCGAAGTACTATTCCCACCGGCTTCACCCTCGTTTTCCAGCCCGCCATTAGAATCTGGGCCTTTGACCACATTCGAACAGTCCAGCCCGTCCACAAGCGTTGGATCTCCGCCCTCTGGACCATCATTTGCCAAAGTAAATTTTTAACAGTATCGGTTTTTTCCGGAAATGAAATACGAAATAAGTATTAATACATTTCTTTTCTAATAGATGGCAAGCACGAGTGGCACGTGGCGTGTTCGTAAGGTAGTCGAGGCTCCGCCACCTCCACCTCCTATTGACGAAGAGGTATCCGCTCCCCGCGCACTCGTACTTAGTGACGCTATAGAAGCAGCACTACACGCCGCCTCCTCGCCGTCTGGCAAGAAAAACAAAAAATCTAAACAGAAGGTTCTTTTTGCTACTGGGATGCAGCGCTCTGCTTAATTATTATCAGTTTGTCTTTTCTTAATTACCTACTTGTTAACTAATTTAATTTTGTTACTGACTTGATTCTTAGTTTGCAAATGAAAAAAAAAACGAAAAATGATGTTCTATTATTTTGCTTACGATAAATTGTAGATTTATTTTATGAGCCTAATATTTAGGGCATTGGTATCTCTTCATGATATAATAAAGTTATATTAGACTTTAATAATATTAACAGTCTTCATGAAACAATTTAATTACTTTCAGTTATAAAAGAACATTTTATTCTAGAGTATTTTATTATTAATATTATATTTAAAATTCTAAATACTAGTGGCTTTGTATTCCATGTAATGGCAAGATATAAAGCTTTGCCCGTGATTGTATCGACAAGTTTTTGGTGAAATAAAATTGAAACTGACGTCACTGTATTTCCTAATTTAAAAATAAAACACTCCGCTGCGCCTTTATACACACCTCATTAAAAACTTCAGATTTACGAGATTGCAATTTAAAATCACTAATTTTTTCATGAAACCGTAACATCGCAGTTTGTTTCTGAGTCTGAGATGTCTCAGCACATCACTATGGTTTGTTGCAAAAGTTTGCAGTAGTCTCCGACTTGCCTCTGGAAATCCTATCATAAAAATTAAAAGTTAGAAAAAGTTTCTGAAATTCTTTGTCTTACGAATATTTTCTAATGAAGAGGCACAGGTAGTAATAATATAGCATTCTTCGTAAACTTGCCAATTCTGTCAAATAGTGACAACTGAATCGATTTTTGACTGATACCTTGTGTTGCTGACATCTCTGACAGCGTTTTGACAGACAACAAATATTTCATTCAGCGCACGTTGAATGGTAATCAAAGAATATAATCAATCATCGTATTGTTGTGAAGTGTAAATTTATATTTATTAAATGGGATCTGTTTGAATAAAAGTGTGTATGCTGCTTTTCCATTGACAGATTTTGTTTAATGAACGTTATGACATCAAGAAGAAAAGACTACCTCTTCGAGCCATTTAAGGTTACCGAAGTTAAATGTCGGGGTTTTGAAAGTCCTAGGCCTCGCAGTGGGCATAGGATAACGTGTGACGATGCCAATATATATTGTTTTGGTGGCTATAATCCGTCACTGCCGCTCACTAACATCCAAAGGGATAATCCAACGTGGACACCGGCGCGGCCACTTTTTAAAGAACTATGGAGTTTTTCTATAGCTAGTCGAAAATGGAAGCAACACAGAGTGGTTGAAAACATGCCCGAAGAATTAGCATCGAACGCCATGTGTATGAACGGCCGATACTTGATGGTGTGTATTATAAATATTTCGACATGAACTCCACATTACTGCAATTGACATTATCCAGCATAAACTAAAATTGTGTCTGGTTACAGATATTCGGAGGCACAGGTGCACCTTTTGGTAACAAATGTAGCAATGATGTGATTGTGTGGCGTACATGTAATGAGGATGCCAAACTGCAAATTCTAGAAGTTTCTGGTACCAGACCACCTGGGCAATATGGTCAAGCTATATTGTGCCATGATGGATGTTTTTATACAGTTGGTGGTACAAATGGTTTTGCATATAACTGTGATATTTATAGGTATTTTTTCAACTTACTTCTATCATTACTTCTTATTTTTGATGACTTTTATTAAGCTGTACAAAGGAAAAAATTGCTTGCAACAACTAATGCATCAAGTTAATTTCTGGTTTACAGGTTAGACCTCCGAACACTGGTGTGGGAACCAGTCTTTGTAGGAACAGGTCAAGAAGGTGAGCCTTTGGGCCGATACAGACATGAAATTGCTCGTGTTGGCAATAAATTGTACATAATTGGCGGAGGGACAGGAGAATGGGCATTTGAACTAATGGAAATACCAATGTTTGATTTTGAAAATAACACTTGGACAATTTTAACTCCAAAAGCTGATGATAGTTCAAAGGATACAATTACTCCATTACCTAGGAAGTGCCATAGCGCAGTACAGATTGACACATCAAGCGGTCCACAAGTGTTTGTGGCTGGTGGATCAGATGGACAATCAGTGTTTGAAGATATTTGGAGGTTCAATATCCCTGATTTACAATGGACTCTGATGCAGAAGACAGTGTTACCACACCCACTGTACTTTCATTCCTCTGCTGTTACATCATCTGGTTGTATGTATGTCTTTGGTGGGATTGAACCTAAGGAGGATGCAACTAGTAGGAATAATATACTGTATAAGGTGTGGTTATGTCTGCCAAAATTGAGTGAAATGTGCTGGGAGGCTTTGTTGCATTTTCACCCAAACTTAGATCAAGTAGACAGTAGATCATTATTAAATATTGGAATTCCAAACCATTTTGTACAGAGATTACATATGCAATGAAGATGTTTGATTTTATTTTGCTATAAGCAATGTTGTGTTCTATTTATGTATTTGTCCATTAATGAATTTGTGTTAGCAGCTAAACATTTGTTGACAAATATAATATAATCATTTGTATATTAATTTTAATATTTGTTTCATTTGCACTTACATATACATTACACACTGCTCTTATTGCGATCATTCTATATTGGGTTACGACTATTCTTAACACATCCATCCCTTCCATCTGCAGTTCCACCCAAACACCTATGACAATTGTAAGTTGTAGTTGGAACCCTTAAAAGGCTGACAACCAGTTTATCCTTGGGATATTGGTGTTACCGAGAAAGCTTTGGTTTGGGTTTCGGAGGTCTTCGGAGCTTGGTGTAAAATACCTATTCAGCTGGATAGCGCCTACGTATACTATTTCTTTAATTTTGTAAAATAAAATAAACCCTTGTCTGTGCCATGCACAAAGGAATTGGTCCACTGCACCGCCAATAAACCGTCTTCTTTTCGTGCCCATGGTAATTATTTACATATTATTATACATTATTTTTATTTGAGCCCAGTAGGTGGTCAGTGGCGTTCTTTATGTTCTCAAAGGTACAGGAGTACGGACATTGAACGAACTACCGACGTGACAACGTCACTGAATCGTAAAAAAAATTCAAGTTTATTTTTAACCTAAATGTATGTTTGTCGGTATGTTTACGACTTACGTTGATCCAGCAAAAATCCAGCTGGATTGAAGTCTGCTGGATTGCAATCCCTAGGCCTCCTAAAAAATAGGTACCTACGTACGACGTGGGTATGTTAGAATAAAAAAATACATACTTTAGTATCACTAACCTAATCTTATCGAATTCTTCAGCTATATCTGCTGTCCTAATGTCCCTATAAATATGGGGACAGCAGATGCAGCCTTTTTTAAATTGATCTTGTCTTGTTATATATGGGGACAGCAGATGCAGCCTTTTTTAAATTGATCTTGTCTTTTTGCCTGGCAGCTCAAATGCCAAAATGTTTTCTTGCACAAGTTTTTACATCATGGTAGACGTTAGCTGAACCTTAGTGCGTTGAAAATATTCCCAAAATCCAAGCAGTTTCCAAAAAGCCGCCTTGTTTGATTCGAGACGCCCCGATCACGTTGCTCAGTATTTCTTTCAGTTTTTTCAGCAACCCTGCAGATGTAGTCGCAGTAATACTATAGCCGCAAATCAACAATAAAAAAAACCCTGCAGCTATCATACCTCCACTAAAAATGTGACATACAATGCTGAGCATACGACGGATATTTAAAGCAATACCGCGACACGAAGAAAAAAATTTTGGGGCGCGTTACTTAGGTTTAATTAAATTCGTGACTCATGCCCGAACTGTTAGTGAAAAATGTTTCAAAGTACACAATGATAGCCGAAACTTATTTTCAAGGGATAAGTAGTATAGAGCCAAGAAGAAAATTACGGTTAGAACATTATTAAGTGCAGAATTAAATGAGCAATAACTTTATCTCGGTATCTCGCGGGTAAATAGAACCTGACTCCTGTTTCAAGGGCGCGTGGTGGCGGTCGCGACTCGCAACAAGTGCTAGGTGCGTCGGCGTAACGTCGGGACGCCGTCCGTCGTCGTCGCGGTTTCGCGCCAATTCGCGCCCGCAGTGATGGGAAGCACGCCTCACGGGCGGGACACGCTCGCCTCGTCCGCGGTCGCTCGTGATCCGAATGCAGACAACTGTTAATAGTTTCCAATTCAACAGTTAACACTTGGGACCTAGAAAATTTACGCCTCATTTCACTTTAACCGA
Organism: Acronicta alni; assembly: GCA_964056405.1. Lineage (NCBI taxonomy): Eukaryota > Metazoa > Arthropoda > Insecta > Lepidoptera > Noctuidae > Acronicta > Acronicta alni. Next base: position 12,655,658 of record OZ043918.1, read on the forward strand.
CTTGGACAGCAATATGTTTATTTCTCGTTTAAAACCAAAGGAAGTAGCGGCAATCATGCTGCTTCCGGGTGCATTTCCAAAAAGTGAAAAACTTTTAAATAATACGAAAGGACGTCGTAGCAAATATTGTTCTCGAAACGGACATTTGTAAGCGATGACGGAGATAACTGAAGAGATGCTGGTCGAGGCGTCGACGGTGGCGTCGGCACCTCACCGCACGCCTACACCTGAACTTCACGCGACGTACACGACGTTTGAAATCCTGGTGGCGTTGGTGGCGGTTGTGGGGAATGCTATGGTGATCTACGTATTCCGTCGTGAACGCAGACTGCGACGCCGCACGAACTATTACATTGTGTCTTTAGCAGTGGCAGACTTGTTGGTTGGTCTTCTTGGAATACCGTTTGCTATTCTGGCCTCGGTAGGGCTACCAAGGAACCTCCACGCCTGTTTGTTCACAGTGTCCTTGTTAGTAATGCTGTGCACTATCAGTATTTTTTGTTTGGTGGGTGTTTCCGTGGACCGCTACTGGGCAATACTACATCCTATGTGTTACTCAAGAAACGTGCGCACTAGAACAGCTATTGGTGAGTATCTAAAAATAAGCTAATTATTTAAGTCCTTAGTTGGTGTGCATTCGAAATGGTCACAATTGGCAGCATCACGCACCATATATGATAATTTATTATCTCAAAATTACCTCCGTGTGCCAGAGGTCATTTTATTGGATCTTTTATTGCTAACTACTTGATGATCATTGTTTCAACACAATGGCTAACAATTCCATACAAGATCATCATACGCAATACTTGTTAATCGTACAATCAATTATATAATACATATTGGTCTTCAAAGGATCTTTTGGTGGCCCGTTTATGATTGGGAGCAGATTTTGTGAACTTTTACGACAAAGAAGACAAGATGAGCACAAAGGTCCACCATGGCTTGTTTAATTTCGAACTTGGTGTCTGAACTCTGAATTTCTTAAACTGTCCAGTCTATCATTCTGTATTTATCGGTTGACTGGTTCAATTAGTGCAGTATAAATATAAAAGTAAAGAAAATCGACACTAAACTTGCTAGCATGAAAATATATGTATAATAGGTTACTCCCTCCTGATCGACCTCCTTACAAGATGGTATAATTTCGGTATGAGGTCGTCTGTTACTCAGGCCAGTGCAAAATAAACAAAGATCAAACGCGACTGTCACAAACACATTTAAACAAGTTCCAAACGTAAATATAAACTTTTGATTACTTCTTTGGGATTTGAGCTTTCCCGACACAAATCACATAATTTTGAAGGTTTTCTTGAATAAACCGAAAAATATAAAAGTAACACAACATTACTATCACGTCTATAGATATTCCTTGAAGGGATGCTCTATGTTCACATTTCACTGGTATGTTTTAGGTCTCATGTGCTTGGGAGTGAGCCTATTACAAACCCAATAAATAGGTAATTTGGGGATTTGAAGCCAGCCCTCACGCTCAGGAGCCCTCCTGAGCGTCAACAGACAGACCTCCGGCGTCCATGAGCTGTGGCCTGCGGGTGGATAAATAGGGGATTCCACCGTCCGAGCCGTAAATGGCCCCAGTAGGCAGCACGTGTGTTTTCTACACGTGTGTCTTATTTAACATGCGAGGGAAGGCCTCTCTGATTGAGGGGGTCCAGCAACTGCTGGCCACAGCATGAAATGGTCGTGGAGAATTTCACGGATCCCATGGCCATGACTATGAGTGAAGGCAAGTACGGTTTTTAGTCGGTATGAGTCCGACATAGGTACTCTGCCGCCATGATGAGGGTTATCCGTACTATAAAAAAAGGCCCTCACGCTCAGCGTTTGTGACGACCACAAGACCAAAATGAGGCAGCAATGAGTGGATGGAAAACTTAGGTAACTACTTATTGCGGAAAATGTTGTGGAAATCAATCGAGGTTAGTAGAAACATAAATAAATAAATAAATAGTAAGTTTTTAACCCTTTCACGGAAATACACAATATTAACAAAATACCTACCAGGTTTTCAAATTCCCTGTATTGTATCTATTGTATTTCTAGCTAATACCCGCGGAATTTTAAAGACAACAGGTAGTATATGTATATCCATCTTCAGGTTTCAATCTACTCCATCATTCATCATCTAAATTCAACAAAATTCCTTCAGTGGCTTATTTGTGAAAAAGTAATAGACAGCAGTTTAGTTAAAGTACTTTCGAACGTATGATATTAGTATCTATGGATGATATAACTTACAAGAAAGGGATGGATATATTTTTAATATATACATATTATATTTATAATATAGATATCTTTCTTCATTCTCCGAGCCTTTTCCCAACTATATTGGGGTCGGCTTCCAGTCTAACCAGATGCGGCTGAATATTAGTATTTTACACGAAGCGACTGCCATCAGACCTTCGCAAACAAATTTTTGGGTAATACCGATACCCCGAGGATAGACTGGTTGTCAGGCTTTGTTCTCCCGGAGCCATGGAGGGGTCTTGATGTGTTAAAGAATAGTCACCCATCCATTACGCGACTAACGCAGCTTAACTTTGCAAATCTATTGATCAGCTTTGTTATTACTTAGCCACGAGCCCCACTTATAATATCAACTAAATAGATACTCAAATTAGAGCTGCCCGACTGAGGAAGTACCTCCGCCTTGCAGAAAATCGAAGTGAAATAACATTGCTTTGAGTTGTGTTGTGTTTATTACGGTGAGCAAGGTGTCAGTGCTCCACGAGGAAATGTTGTGTTGGCAGTGGGGGGACTTTCACCCATATACTGCCGAACCAACTATTACTTTTTCGTTTGTTTTTGTGGACCGTACAATTGTTTGCCACCTTAGTAGTATAAAAAAAAAAACTTCATATATCAGCCAAAAATCAATTGCTTTGAGCGCATACTATAATTTTCATTACATATAAAATGTAATCTAAGTAGATATTGGACTATCGCGGCGAGATTATTGGACCATCCTATCTGAGCATGAGGTTTTTTGATTTAGCTTATCGTGCAAACAAATGCATGCAATGCGCTACTTATATTCATTTTATTGGTATCCGGACTATAATATACAACCTTCGTTGCGATAACTTGTGGTCAGATCAGGTTATAATTAAACAAGTGCGTTGGTTAATCGGTCTTCTTGTTTCTCCTTCTTGTTTCCTGATGCACCAAATATTAACCTGGTTTATCAACACTGAGATGGAATTTCTAGTAGTAACTTGATCGCCTTTCTTAATGTAGGTTTACTCAGATATACCTATTAAACGTTTTTTTTTTCTAATAATCATACGTAAAACTAAGAGTTAAAGGTAGGAGTAGCAGAACTGCAGATTACGCTGATCTGTCTGATCTCCTTACTAGTATTTAAAGGTTATATAAATAACCTTTTTTTAATACGGCTATAACAGATTCCAATATCGTGGAATATGACTGTGAGAGCCCCATTGTTATTGAAGGGAATGAGATACACCAATTGCAGTTGCAATGGTCAAAAACTACTGAATGCCATGTGTGTTCTTGCGGACCTTATACTTTTGCTTTGTCCACGTTCATTCATCTTGTCATACATACCCGCCGTGTGATTTGTGACCCCTTTGAAGGTCCTCACCAATAAGATCAAAGTGTATGAATTTAGGGCTTCCCCTCTTGCCTCTGATATTTGTCTTATAAATTCATTCTCTAAACATGTCTACAGAATTTCAAAAATGTTTGTAATTCGCTACCGTTCGTCACGGGGCGGTGGTAGAATATGTCGGTATGTCGGACTCGTACCGACTAATAACCGCACTTGCCTTCAGTTACTCTATAGTCATGGCCATGGAATCCGCGAAATTCGCCACGGTCGTGACAGGCTGTGGTCCAGGACTCCATCAATTAGCGAGGCCTTTCCTCGCATATTAATTGAAGGCATGCGTGTTCGCTACAAGCGTGCCGCCTACTGGGGCCATTGTCTGGTCGGGCGGTGGAATCCCCAAAAACAGGCCACAGCTCATGGAGGCCGGAACTACTGTTCGTCCCTGAGTAATCACCTTTTGGTCTGTATACTGGTGCTTTATATTCATAATGTATGTTCTATGAAATAATAATAATATTTTTGAAACGAAGTTCCTTATCGCGCGTTGTGAAAGGGGGCTAGACGGAAAAAAATCTTACGAAAAGTTGTCACGACACTTTTTGCTTGTCAATAATATTTGAATTTCGAATTATTGAGTGAATGACAATATTTGAATGTCGCGCGTTGTGAATTGTTGAGTGTATACAGGTTTTTTTATTTTTAATTATTAAATTTTAATGAAAGGAACTTCGTTCCATCCGGGTGTCCCTTGACACCTCTCATTTTTTTTATGTTTATCGCTCCATCGACGGAGATATTATATGTATAGCAAGGGCGCAATGTCAGTACTATTAATTGATGTACGAGTAAGTACTTTGTTTTTATGAATGATTTAGTAAGAACTTTTTATTTAAATTAGAATATTACTGAACAGCTGCTGGACTTGAGAACTTGTGCCTTGAATACCAATATCTTACAAAATATCAGGCAGCAGTATGCGAATCGATATTACAATGAGAACATGCTGATTGGTAGTTGCATTCGTATAAGAATCCGTACAAATGTAACAATGATTTGATTGTTTTTTGTCGTACTTCTGGTAGACATTATGAAATAGAAACATTAGTTAAACGTTAACTGAGGTGGAAGAACTCTGCTGCTAGGTTGGTCTGGGTTACTATCACCGCAGGCGAGCCTTTCTGAAATAGTTACATAGATATAATAAATTATTCAAATAAGATATCCAAGCTTTTGAAACTTTTTTTTTATTCTACTAAGGTGGCAAACAAGCATACGGCTCACCTAATGGTAAGCGGTTACCGTAGCCTATAGACGCTTGCAACACCAGGGGTATCACTAGCGCTTTGCCGACCCTGTATTGAAAGAGAAATAGTTGGGTTGACAGTATAAGGGTCAAAGTCCCCCACTGCCAACACAACATTTCGTCGTGGAGCACTGGCAACCTTGCTCACCGTAAGAAACGCAACACAGCTCAAAGCAGTGTTATTTTACTTCGATTTTCTGCAGCTCCAATTTGATTGGAATTACTCCCACTATGCCCTACCTGTCTTAAATACTTATATATTATCTTAAACCCATTTACCTATCTGTATGAATTTAAAGAAATTTAACGAAATAGTCAAAGATTTTGGTACGTGTCTCTCGACAATCAATAATTTTTTATCCAAACAAGTTAAATTTGTCTCAGCGCGTATACTTTTTGGTATTTAGGTTATTTAATAAATAGCTGCGTTCAAACTTTTGTTGTGAATGTAAACAGTTTTGACATGAATAATAGCTTGCTTTCAAAATTATGTGTCGTTGAAAACAGCCGTCGAAAGCCTTTAGATACATTGTGTCATTTTCAAGTACATGATTGTCATATAACGCATTGAGGGAGTTTCACAGTTCACACCAAAATTGACAGGAGTTGTATGTAAGCGAGCGCTACGCAGGCATTTTAAAATACAGCCAAACGGGGCGATAAGATTGCATGAATTCGAGATAAAACCATGAAAAGGATTTTCAAGTTAAATTATTATAATTTGTAGCCAACAAGGAATCAATATTGTTACTGAATTACCGATAATAAACCATTGGAGGAGGAGGAGTCCTTGTTAGCAGAAAACTATATTAATAATTTAACCTTTTTGTACTTTAATTTCGGTTTTTACCTTTTTTGTTTTTCCCTTTGTTTTTAATGTTTATTTATGTATTTTTAGTACAGACGCCAGCAGGTCAATCTATCCAAAACAATTGTATATGAACCTTATCGTTTTGTAATAAAGTTGAAAATCAATCAATGAAATTTCACAGATTGTGGTAGCTTTATGTGCTGACTGTATCTAGTAAGTCTGTGCTTACTGTAGCTGAATAAATATTTCTTTATTTATTTATTTCTCTCTATATATGTGACGGCATCGGCAGTGCGTTAAGATATAATATTCAAGCCACGACATCTTCTTAGTTAACTTTTGAAATAACTAAATATCAACTGGTGATGGACGATAAATTTTGAGACAAAGAGCTATTCATCTTCCGCCAAAATTCCTAACATATCGATCGATGCGAATCATTAAACGGTTTGTTTGTTTGTTGGCTTCCGTTTATTATATGTAGGTACCATAAATTAACGGTGTAAAGTTTTATTGAGTTCAGACACAGCAACAGAATTATTTATGACATTTATGCGAACAGTTTCATGACAAACGAGAACAAAGTAGGAAAAATAAATTGGCAAAGATTTGAGAATTAAAAAAAATATTTGTGGGCAATAAAATAGTTTAATTCTCATTGGTGAATTGCTCCAATCTTTCCTGTAAAGAACTACAAAGGACCTGTAAATTAAAAGTAAAAGAATTGCTTCAGCAAATATTGTCTTCCTGCAATTCAACGCTTTAAGACACAATAAATACTTAGTATCTTGCATAATTCTAAAATAATAACAGTCATTGGCTCACGCGCTCGTTATTATCATGACCTTGAGTCGTGTTTTCCCTCCCTTAATGACCTTCAGATACGAATTTTCCACGGAACCCGATACTTTAATACGGCTTTTAACGAAGTTGGTAATCCATGTACTTATAAGACATCGTGTAAGAATATGATACGACGTTTTCGGGTAATGTGACATACTCGCCACCAAGACATTAAAGCCGATGTTAACTGGATTACATTCTCTTATTAATTATCCATTTTCCTAATTGGATTTCTTGATAACTATTTTCTCGGTTTAGTTTATTAGTTAAGTCTATTTACTGATAGTTTTGGAGCATGCTTATTTTTTACGATAATGAATGAATTTACTCTGAGTTTAGTAGTTTTCCCATGAACTTACAACAACAACAGATATGAAAAACATTTCAGCATTACTGTGTTTCTTTATTTTCACTTCCTAAGTATAGATTAAACAGATCAGTAGGTTAGCGTAGTTCCCCAAACATTATCTAAGAATTATAGTGTAAAAATATATCGTCGTGAAATAAACCATTGTTTATGAATTCTTGCCATTTACAAGATGAATGCACGTACAAAAATAATACACTAGGAGTATGCGTATCTCGTGTTCGTTTCTTTAATACCTCTCTATCGGAAGCTAAATAAACACAGGCTTAACACCGGTCGTAACTGCGCATTTACGTTTTAATAGAAATTTGAACAGGTGTGATTCAAGTGGCCTGCTGAAAGTTTTGTAATGTTTGAAAAGCAATTTATATTATTGTATTGAGCACTAGCTTCTGCACGCGACTTCGTGCGCGTGGAAACGTTACTTTTAATTATCGTTATAATTTGGCTAATTAACTCAAAATCGTTATAAATTGTAGCCTATATGTTATTCTGATCTATAAATAATAATACTGTAAAGTTTCATCAAAATCCGTTCAGTAGTTTTAGCGTGAAAGAGTAACAATCATCCATCCATCCATCCTCACAAACTTTCACATTTGTAATATTATAGTAGAAAGTAGGATAGGATTCAGAATAAGTTAAAGGGTCGAACGGATAATATATAGGAGTACGAGAAAATTTGACCTGCAGATACCATCAACCTTTCGAATGTATACAACATACCATCACGCCTTCTTCTTATAACCGAAGGGTTAGGCAGAGGTGTACCACAGTTGTGCACTCACAGTTCACCGGTACGTTTAGGACCCATTTAATAGGGGGAGAACCTATTGCCAAACGGACACAAATCCAAACTCCGAGATGTTAATGAGAATTTCATAGGAAAACCCAATAATACTTTTTTTGACCTGGGAATCGAAGTATAGTGGTGTTAAGAGTGTAGCAATCACTCTTAGCACCACTATACTAAACAAAATGTATGGAAATGACACATAAGACCACTCAATTTGTCGAAGGCTTAACATTTTCATACATTTTATTTTTATTTGTGTAGATTGCAATTTGTCTACAAACCCAGGTAGCGGTGGCTAGTCTATAGAGCTCTAGTGATCTTTGCATCACAGATACGATCTCAATGTCTCGGTGACAATGCTCAGGAAATCATCCATCGTCATATCTAGCAGGAAGAGCTCGCTTTATAGACGGCGTACATTGTGCGCTTGCGACGACGAGCTGTGGAGTGCGTAGACGCAATCACACTCGACTCCGAGATCACTTATGTATGACATAATAAATGTTATTGTTTTATAACACTTTAATGACCTTATTCCGCCTAGTCAAATTCTTCGTTTAAATTTTCTACTGGGTTTGATTATTTAAAAGTACGTGTCATGACGTGTCAGTATTCATTTAAATCCAGAGGCGGTATCGTGTGTTCATCATCAGCCTATATTAGTCCACTGCTGTATGTAGGCCTCCCCTAATGTGCGCCATTTCACCCTGTCCTCGACTTTTCGCATACAGCTTCTACCAGGGCAGCCTTTCGCAAATCAACACTACATCGCAATAACACGCTTGTATCGCGTGTTATTGCGATCGTTTTGCGATTGAGAGGGTGGGATGCGCTACAGATTAAATAGCGCTATCCCTTTCTGACACCCTAAACATTTTAACACTGTGTTACGATCGTAGTTATCAAAAGTGGAGCCGGTATTCCTTCAATGATATTATTTTTGCTACTTAATACGTATCTTTTACGGATTTTTATCCCGGAGTCGCAGAATAACTAAAAGCAGCCTGTGTAATGGTGAGGGGCGACAGTCTGGCGCCAGCAAGTCTACAGGGGAGTCAAGCTTTCTCTCCGGCTGCGGCAGTCGTGCGTCGGGACTCGTCCTTTACGCTGCACCATGAACTTTATACACGCAGTATTTGTTTATATGTTTATAGTTAATGTGTGTGTTTTTGCAAGGGGAGGTCACGGAGGATCGCATGGGGGATCACATGCAGGACATCACGGTGGATCTTACGGTGGGTCACACGTAGGATCCCATGGAGGATATCATGGAGGTCATTCAGCAGGTTTTGGTCCGCACGGCCATTACGTCAGGGCGAGCCACACCCACTACACGTATTATCCACCCAGATACGTAACGTTCCAGTGTCGCCACTGTTTGACTTCAGACAGGTACCCGGTGTATAGACCGGCGCCGCCGTCATACGTGTACGTGTTCAAAGATTCCAACAGCAGGTACAACGACATATTGACCGGCCTCTCGTTGTACAATTTGGGACGTTCCACGCAGACTGGTTGGACCCACACGCATCACTATACGTCACGTCCTCAAGAAAGATGCTCTCTACAAATCATCGCACGATCACATTTCGAAGAGACAGAGTTTCCCTGTTTTATGATATCTTCGTTTGTAGGATCAGTAACTATGAAAACGAACAATTCGCATTTGGTTGACATATCATCGTCCGAGATTAATGTGAAGCCTTTTGTAAAGGACGTCGGGCCTGAGTTAGAGGTGACAAGCGACCAGGAGTGCGTTTTATGGCATAACTTGACAATGCATAAAGAGAGGAACCATGTCCCGTGTTCACTGTTGAAGGAATACGCGAAGACTTTGAGGCAGTCCGGGGTTCCCACGTACATTTGGGTGCCTACTCTACTGGGAACTATCATAGCCATGTACTCGTGTTGTTGGTGTTACTGTAAGAAAAAGGAAAAAGAAACTCTAAAGGAAGAAGCTCCGCTCACTGACGTGCGTGTACACGCATACAGCTCAAATTATTGATGTGATAGTTTTTTTTTTAACTTTGTGACGTAATTGTGATATCGACTGCTTCATCAAGGCTGACATTTCTGTAGCAAATCTCAAACGTATTTAGTATTTAGTCGTCGAAAACTTAACAATATAGTAAAACAAACTTTTCAATATAGTAGGCCGTACTATGTTATGTATTAAATATGTACTAAGTTAGTTACTAAGTTACATTATGTTGTGAAGGCCAAGGTGGCATAAGCAAAGGTTTGCCTATATTTAGCAATGGGAAGATTCAGACTGTGTGTGGGTGATCATGATATGTTGTAACCACAGTCTGTTGATGTGTGCATGAGCTTAGTATAATATATAGTTACGATGTCTGGTACTTCATATAGCATAAATCGGCTTGTTTGTTATCATAAATTTAGGTACTTATCAGTTGTATGTATTTGTGTATAACTTTAAAGAATCATAAAATTGCCAAGTCCAGTGCCAAGTGTATGTCTTGTGGTTAGTAAGTTGTAGAGCAAAACAATATTTCATATGTGTAGTATTTTGTAAAATAAATTAAACCTTAACCGTGTACACTAATTTTACCTTACTTCGTAATATAAGCCAATAAACGCCCGCAAGAGTTTAGCAAAAAGGGCCTTACTTACCGCAAAAATAGATAAAATCATAACTAACACTATTCTCTATTTATAAATAAACAACTCTTTATTGTTCTTTTACAATACATAATTTTATAAAAAATATAACGAGCATCTATTTATTTATCATATTTTTACCAATAGCGAATTTTTTGTAATGCTATGTTTCCTAAATAATGCTCCAAAACCTAGAGTTGCACTGATGCGTGAGATGTGAAACCATGTTACAGAATTTATAATGTGTTTCTATCTAGCTGGCCCCCGTAAGCTACAGCAACGAAACCGGTGTAGGCTGATAGCTTGTTGAATGTTCCTCTCCAAAACAACAATAATATTCAATGTATCTCCTCCTCGGTTTCCGGCCAGCGGGACCCTCTGTTATTCGATTACTTAGAGAATTGAAAAAAATACTGGAGATACTCCTTCCAATGTACCTACCTTCAAATTAAAGTATTTTTAATGTACCTGCAGGTATTCATGTGAAAATACCACAAAAATTACTGAAAAGTAATGTACTTCACGTTGAATATTATCGTTGTTTTGGAGAGGTACATTCAACAAGCTATCAGCCTACACCGGTTTCGTTGCTGTAGCTTATGGGCCGGCCAGCTAGATAAAAACTCATGAATATATATAGTTCTATTTATCAATAAAGTGCATCGAAACCACATGACTTCAAACAAAATCAAGTGTTACATTAAACGCTAATCAATAATACATAAAATAGTGTTTGACAACCGACCGACTAACCGGACGGGTGTAAAGTCGCCATGAAATGTGTCGTGGCATGGATGTTACAAACGAACTTGTTTCACTTTAAATGTTTACTAGAAATTAAATAGTTTTTAATATAATGGTAATAGGCTTGTCGCTATGGGACCTCGATATACCGGTGAACTGAAACTCTTCGGATAAAGTTAAAAATTACACGCAGGCAAATAAATATGTGATATTTTACTGAAAGAAAAATTGAGATATCTAATCACACCATTTGTTAGTCATAAAAATAAAAAGGAACGTGATACTGGTGACACTGTAATTTGGTATCTATGCGCTATTGATGTACAGAGGTCAGCACATCAAGCTACCACAATCTGTCAAATTTATTTGATTGATTTTCAACTTTAATACAAAGCAATAAAGTTCATTTTCAGTTGGGAAAATTTGACAGTTTTGGATAGGTTGACCTGCTGGCGTCTGTACAATCTCCAGCAGGTCAAGCTATCCAAAACTGTCAAACTTTTCCAATAAATAAATAAATATTTTTGGGACATTTTTACACGGCACCATCTAGTCCCAAACTAAGCAGAGCTTGTACTATGGGTACTAGACAATGGATATAATACTTATATACTTTTTTTTGTAAATACATAAGAAACACCCAGACAAATACAAATACTCATGTTTTAACCACACAAATAGTTGTCTGTTGGAATCGAACCCACGACCCCATGATCAGTAGTCTGGCACTCGAACCACTAGACCTCAGACGTCGCTGAATATGTACCTGATTGCTTTGGATTAAAGTTGAAAATCAATTAAAGAAATTTGACAGATTGTACCACAATCTGTCAAATTTCTTTAATTGATTGATTTACTTGATGTGCTGGACTCTGTACTAACGATTATCATAGGTGTTCGCATACGACCGACAGCTTTACGTGCTCTCCGAGGCACGGAGTGGTACTGATGTGTTAAGATTAGTCACCCACCCACAGACTGACCGCTGCTAGCATAGCTTGACCTTGCAGATCGGTTGATCATAGGCATGAGCCTCTCCTGTTTGTGAATCTATGATGTTGTACCCCTTTTTTATAGTACGAAACGAAACATGCTCATGGATCGTCTGTCATCTGGGGAGGCGGCAGGGTATGTCGGACCCGTACCGACTAACAACCACACTTACCTTATAGTCATGGCTATGGGATCAGAGAAATACGCCACGACCGCTGATGTCTACAGTTGAACATACTCGAAACATAATGCATGAGTAAAAATATCTTCATCAAACATGCGTTACTGCTGGGCACAGGTCTCCTCTCAGATTAGGCTATAGTCCACCACGCTGACCTAGTACGGGTTGGCAGACTTCACACACCGTCGAGAGAACTCGAGAGCTTTGACTTGGTAGTCCAATGTTCATATCACTAGGCTACCACTGTATATAATGCATGAATATTAAAAAAGCTGGTTTCCTGAATACATAGCCGGCATTGTTTGGCCATATTTCTCAACAAGATGTTTACTTCCACAGGATTCCGTCCATACCATTCATTCTTAGAAAGTTATTGTTATGAAAAATATTATGACGTTTAGAAAACTCGCAATTTAAGTGTTATCTCCCTTTATTTAAAAAATGAACTTTCTCTTTGTTTTATCTTAATCGTTGAAACAGTTTTCCTATTTACATCCGTGATCGAATCGTTTTCAAATCGTTGAACTGTGTGATACAGTTCTATTACCTAGTATTAGTACAGTTATTTTTCAATAGGACGACTTCTAAATCGCTCCGATTGACGGATGTGAATAAGAAAACTGTTTCAACGATTAAGTCGCTGCGACATCGCTGAGGTTTTGATTACGTGAATCGAGCAACTGGTGGAAGTCGCATTGTGAAAAAAAACTAACAATCAGCCGCATCTAGCTAGACTGGAAGCCGACCCCAACATAGCTGGGACAGGAGGATGAGGAGTTATGAAATATTAAAGTTGTGTTCTTTTTAAAAAATTTTGAGTCTGTCTCGACTTTATATTATTACTGGCGAAGTCTAAACCCTGAAGAATAGTAGTAATCCTGTTGGCCTGTAATTGTGTCATTGTGCATTTGTCTCAGTTGGACTCCAATGTTTGGATGTTTGATTAGAGCCCTGAAGCTTTCCTGGCGAATTGTGGGTTACAAAAGTACACCTCAAGTACTTTAAAGTAAGTACTTGATGTGTACTATTGTAACCCTAACCTAAACTTTCGAGGAATACGGACATGATGATTTTGTTATTTCAAAAACATTTTCGAGTATTGGCTAAACCGGATACAATAGAAGAAATAATAAACACATATCTAAAGTTGTAAACGTTTCAAATAATTTTGTTTTGACATTGCGCTCGAGTGTCAATACCGTGAATTTATTATTATGACTAGGTGCAATAGTTTCAACAGTTTTTATTTTAAACAAAGGTATTATTTTTCCAAAATGAAGCAAAAGAGCATAAATTTAATGTTTATATCCTTACATTTTAATTGTTAAAAGTTTATCACCAAAAAGTTTACAGCAATATAGTAAAAAAAAATTGAAAAAAGAATACAGGCCATTTTTTTCCAATTATTAGGCTAGCCATTTTTCACGAGGAACAAAAAGAACAATTAAAAAGAAAATGTTAATGGCGTTACGCAGACATTCTGACAGCCAGGTCAAGTTATTAAAACATATATTTAAAAAAACTACATTATTTCTGTAATATTTTATTTGTTGTCTAATTTTAAAAGTGAGACCAAAGATGATATGATATTAGGATGACTGTGTGAGAGATAACAACCATGTCATCTCTCACATTTTCATAGTTCGCAGTTTCGTACCAACGAAAGGAACTAAATGATGAGATGTGGGCTGATGGATGTTGGATAAAAAGACTGTTTTTTGTTTAGTCATAAAGCTTGTTTACTTATTTAGTATGTTACGATAAGTCTACACACCACAGGCGCGTGGGGCAGATAATATTAGTGCATGGCTAGGCATCAGGGAAAGTTGCCCTTCAATGAATAATATGGCGTGCGTGATGACGTCACTTATCGCTGTAATATATCGTAACGTAACACATGTTGTTTGTCAGACGAGTGCTAATTATCCATCAGCTAGCATTCGGAGCCACTGTAATCCCTATAAGGACTGATAAAGCCTTTGATTTTAATATTCTATCAAATGATCATGTAATGACGTCAGCTTCTGTTTTCCGGACTACATTATTTTGTGTTAGATGTTTTTTTATTTATCATATGACAGAAATGGTTGAAAATCTTTGGCTTATCCAATTGTGTCCACCATAAAGTGTATATTGATTTCACAATAATAATATATTCTATAATATTTTTGAACTATTTCACACAACACCGTCTAGTCCCAAACTAAGCAGAGCTTGTACAATGGATATACTTAATACTTACATACTTTTTTTTTGGTAATTACATACATATTTAAATTACATAACAAACACCCACACAAACACAAATTATTAATGTTCATCACATAAATATTTGTGTCATGTGGAAATCGAACCCACGATCTTATGATCATCAGTTCGACACGTGGACCACTAGACCACAGACTTCGTCGACAATGTAGAGCAATTTCTGAAATGGCCTTTTGAAGAAAGACCCACAGGGGCGTTGACCAGTAGACCAGTCCCACGGCACGTATGCATGTCATTGTGTAGCTCGACCATATTAGAGAGCTCAACAACCCGTCGCACGACGATACCAGCATTACATACGATACAACTTAGGGTGATAGAACCACCTGTCATACCTACTTGAGAATTGCCAAGTATTCCATCACTAGGCAGTAGTTTGATAAAGTAAGTAAAATGCCTGGGCAAATAAAGACACAAATATTTGTGTGGATAAAACATGAGTATTTGTGTTTGTCTGGGTGTTTCCTATGTATTATAAGTATGTATTTACAAAAAAAAAGTATATAAGTATTATATCCATTGTCTAGTACCCATAGTACAAGCTCTGCTTAGTTTGGGACTAGATGGTGCCGTGTAAAAATGTCCCAAAAATATTTAATATATATATATATATATATATATATATATTTATTTAAATGAGATTAAAAAACAGATATCTTAACAAAATGACAACGCGCAATGAGACTTATGACACTGGTTTTACTTTAAAACTGTTTATTAATTTCTCCTCTCGCAGGTCTGCTGGAAGAGATTTCTTTACCAATAAGCAGCACCTTTTTACTTTATGGTCCTATGTTTTCAATTTACATCTTTTTTGTTATCTATATATCTATCTATCAGCCACGGACGTCCACTGCTGAACATAGGCCTCTCCTAATGATCGCCACAAAAATCGATCTTGCGCAGACCGCATCCACCGACTCCCTGCGACCCTCACAAGGTCCTCCGTCCACCTAGTTGGGGGCCGTCCTACGCTGCGCTTTCCTATGCGTGGTCGCCACTCCAGGACTTTATTTCCCCAGCGGCCACTTTTTTTGTTAAGTGTGTACATAAATAAATAAATAAAAGTATTTTGCTTTGTACCCGTTGTCTCATTATGACAGTTTATTCTGTAGTCTCACAGCGGCTAGATGACTTACAGTAACAGCTAAACTGTCCTCGTGTTTCTAATTAGCTTCTTCTAATTAACGTAAATCTGTGACCAGTGTTTCTCCGTGGCGCGCTACTT
Organism: Acronicta alni; assembly: GCA_964056405.1. Taxonomy (NCBI): domain Eukaryota; kingdom Metazoa; phylum Arthropoda; class Insecta; order Lepidoptera; family Noctuidae; genus Acronicta; species Acronicta alni. Next base: position 12,671,406 of record OZ043918.1, read on the forward strand.
ATACTTAGTTAGATTTAGAAGGGTTCTGCAGCTAATTAAGTATCGGATAGATGTTTTCAGTCATGGTGAAAAGTATAGTTTTTGAGTAGAAATAAATTATAAGCTGTTTCATAGTACGCTGATATGATTATTTAAATAATAATAATAATAATAATAACCCCACCGCCGTATCCCCACGTTGTCGTCGTGGTGGGGCTTGCGCGCTCCAATGATTCTTAGGGCTATGCCGGTAGAGCTACTCATGCCGGATAGGTCTAAGTTGAGGAGCCAGACAAAGCGGGATACACTCCAAGCCAAGGTGGAACAGCGTACGCCGAGGGCTTCATGGCTAGGGGAGGGCTTAGTCATTAGTATGCGAACTCTGGAAACTAGGGGAAATCCAGTTTTAACCTACCCTTGCCACGGTGAATGCAGGGCTCTGCCGTGGTCGACCGATAATGTCCCTAGCCACTCGTGGGATCAATATGATTACTAGATCTAAGACAAAAAAGGCTTTACAGGCTAAAATTCCACATGATGACGAATACACCCATGTTTCCTCATCATCCTCCACGAAATCACTTTTCTCATCAACTTCATCCTCATCACTATCATTCTGTGTTTCTCCAACGCCATCATCATCAAACAGTATACAGTCAGTGGATGTTGTACAGGAGACAAACTTTGTCAACAAACCTGTACCCACCACTAGCACTGAAACAATCCGTAGGAAATGGAGTATTGAAATGAATAAATTCATCCTACGTACCTACCTTTATCTAACTAATATGGAAACAGACACCAACGCATATCTACCACCCCTCCATACAAAATTTTTAGAAAAATACCCTAACATGCAAGTAAGTCGACAAAGAATAGGTGACCAGCGTAGAGCTATAATTCAAAAGAAATTACTACCACAAGAGATGATAGATAATATTTATGCTGAGGTTAGAGCAGAATTACAAAAAACCCAGATTCAAATACAACACCACCCAACACAAATACAATTTACAGCTAACACACAATCGGCACAACGAATGAAATGGTCAAACGAATACAATGAAGCCATAATCAGAATATACTATAAAATAACACAACTTGAGACCAACAAGACAGCTTACAGAAAACAACTACATGAAGAATTTATAAATTTATACCCAAACTTAGCATATATTACAGAACAACGACTATCTGACCAAAGGAGAGCAATTATCAATAATAAATACATTAGTAACATAAAACTGGCAGAAATTAAAAGACAAGTAGCTGAAGATTTACAATACACAGGTACTCAGTCTGAAGACATTCATCACGAACTGTCAATTACATACCCACAAAGCCATATAGAAGAATTGAACGAATACACCCATACACTAAATACTCAAAGTACAAATACATACATGCACTGTAATACACCAAATAACACACATACAGCAAATTTACCTCTCCATAGTAGCGCAGATACTGAGTTGACTCAAACACTCATAGACACACCTAATACGGAACACATACACAGTGATGATAATTTCCTTAACAATATAGATATTGAACAGCTTAACTCTACACCACCTCATCCTGATGAGGCCAGGCCAGAAACAAACCCAGAAATAGAGGACACTTTCCAACAAGCTCAATTGTATTTTACTAACACACACCCTGGTAACAGACCATACATTCCTAAACAAAAGACATCTAAAAAGTTCGCTACCATAGTTAAATATATTAACACTGTTATATTTCCCAAGTACGTTAATGTTGATACGGACTTCAACACCTTGCAGAACATTATTTACTGTGGAGCATGGACAGCTGCTAAATGTAATGGAACAAAAATATCACACTTCCCTCAAAGTGAACTTCGAACACGAACACATAAAAAGCCAAATTGGCAAATTAGATTAGAAAAGAAAATAGGAAGCTTAAGGGCGAATATAGGAAGACTAACGCAATATATAAGAGGTAACAGAAGTAGAAAAGTAGTCGCAACAGTAGAAGCAATAAAAACTAAACATCAACACCACGCACAACATGAAAACACAAACACACAAATAGTACACTTCTTAGACACCTTAAAACAAAAACTTAATGCTGCATCTAGTAGGCTGAAACGATATATAACATGCACAAATCGTAAAGTCCAAAATACTAAATTTATTAACAACGAAAAGATCTTCTATAGACACTTGACTACAACTAACAAAGAAAACTCCAATTCAAATATAGATACACCCTCTGCCGATACACTTCGAGATTTCTGGGCTAATATATGGGAAAACCCTGTACATCACAATCAGCACGAAAACTGGATTAACGAAATACCAACACAAACCCCAGAAATGGAGTTTGAATTTATACCAATAGAAATATTCATAGACGTTATCAAGCGCACACACAATTGGAAATCGCCAGGCACGGACAACATCCATAACTATTGGTATAAAAAGTTCACCAACCTACACCCATACATTCACAACCATCTAAATACATTCATTCAATCACCACACACATTACCGATATACATAACACATGGAGTCACATACATGATACCTAAGGATACAAATGACACTATAAACCCGGCCAAATACCGACCCATTACTTGCTTACAAACCATATACAAAATCCTAACAGCCTGTATTAGTGAAATAATTTATAAACATTTAACCAATCATGACATATTAGCAGAACAACAAAAAGGATGCCGTAAGAATAGCCAAGGATGCAAAGAACAACTTACCATTGACGCAGTTACCCTGAACAGCGCAGTAAAGAGCAAGAAAGACATCCATACAATGTTTATTGATTACCAGAAAGCGTTTGATTCCGTCCCACACAGCTGGCTCCTTCACGTCCTAAATCTTTATAAAATTCATCCAACACTAATCTCATTCCTAAAAACTTCTATGCTGAACTGGCAAACTGTTCTCAAAATAACTCAAGCATCAATAACTCTCACCACTGAACCAATTTCTATCCAACGCGGTATTTTCCAAGGAGATGCGCTGAGCCCTTTGTGGTTCTGCTTAGCACTCAATCCCCTCTCATACTTACTTAATAAAACTGACACAGGATTCACACTAACAGGCAATAACACACAACTTAAACTGTCACATCTAATGTATATGGACGACATAAAACTTTACGCAAACGATAAAAACACTCTATACAAATTAGCAGACATAACACAACAATTCTCTAAAGATATCTGTATGCAGTTCGGAGTTGATAAGTGCAAAATTTTTTCAGTTAATAACGGCAAAATCCAAAGCAATAGGTACATACTCGAATCTGGGGAATCAATTGAGCCGATGGATGAACATAGCACATATAAATACTTAGGTTTTAAACAGTCTAGACAGATACAACAGAAAATTACTAAACAAGAACTGCTGAAAAAATTTTCTAACCGCCTTAACTTAGTTTTAAAAACACATCTTAACTCCAAAAATACCATAAAAGCAATTAACACATTTGCAATTCCCATCCTCACCTACTCTTTTGGAATCATACAATGGTCAAAGACTGACATCAAACAATTACAACGCAATATTAATACACACCTTACAAAACACAGGAAACACCACCCTAAATCATGCATACAAAGACTCACGTTGCCGCGCCATGAAGGTGGCAGAGGGCTGATAGACGTACACAACTTACACAATAAACAAATATTTTCACTTAGAACTTACTTCCACAACAAAGCCGAAAACTCACCTCTACATAAACACATCATACAACTTGACAAAAAACTCACACCGCTTAACCTACAAGAAACAAACACGCAAACAAATCAATACCTAACAAGCACACAACAAAAGATAACATCATGGGCTGATAAAGCTTTACACGGAAGACACCGAGCCTACCTGAGCCTACCACACGTCGATAAAGTTAAGTCGAACGAATGGCTCAAGAGAGGTGAGCTGTTCCCCGAGACCGAGGGTTTTATGCTTGCAATTCAAGACCAAATTATCGCCACTCGCAACTATAGAAAATTTATCATAAAAGACCCCAATCAGCCGACCGACTTATGCAGGCACTGCAACAATGCTTCTGAAACAATTCAGCACATTACAGGAGCTTGTAAATCACTCGCACAAACAGACTACAAACACCGCCATGACCAGGTAGCCTCAATCATACATCAAAATTTAGCATATCAACACAAATTAATATCTGACATTAAACCATATTACAAGTATAAGCCCGAGATCATTTTAGAAAATACACACCACAAAATATATTGGGATAGAACAATAATTACCGACAAAACCATCCATTATAACAGACCCGACATCACCGTCCATGATAAAACCAATAGAACTGTTTACTTAATTGATATAGCCATACCAAACTCACACAACATACAAAGTACGATATCTGAAAAATTAAGTAAATACCAAGACCTCGCTATAGAAATAAAAACCCAGTGGAAAGCACACACTGTTCACATCGTCCCCATAGTTCTTTCATCTACAGGTATTGTACCAAAATCTCTTACACAAAGCCTCAACACCATAAACATGCCCACCTACACACTCCATATGCTTCAGAAGGCCACCATACTCAACACCTGCCGTATCACCCGAAAATTTCTCACATCCTCTACATTATCTTCAACCTATTCCATTTAAACATCCCCTCACACGCTTGGCTCCGGCCCGCATGTGAGGTCTTTTACTCTCTCAATAGGAGAAGAAAATAAAAATATACAATGAAAAATAATAATAATAATTTAATAATTAATATATAGTCATTTAATAATAATAATTATTATTATTATTAAATGACTGTGAAAACCGTATCAAAATCCGTTGCGTAGTTTAAAAGATCTCAGCGTACACAGGGACAGAGAGTAGGAAGCAACTTTGTGTTACGGTATGGACTATTCAAGCAGTGATAGCCAAGTGGTATGACCATTGGACTGCTATGTCGAAGGGCTCGAGTTCGAATAGCACTCACCTCTGACTTTTCGAAATCATTAATTGATTATCATTCGCTTAAAACGGTGAAGGAAAACATCGTGAGGAAACTGCATGCCTTAGAGATTTTTCTCAACGGTGTGTGAAATCTGCCAACCCACACTAGGCGAGCGTGGTGGACGATAGCCTTATCTCTCTCATTCTGAGAGGAGACCCGTGCCCAGCAGTGGGACAGTATATGGGTTTATGATGATACTTATTCTATCGTATATGCATGTTACATAAAACAGAACTTGTGAAACCACTATCACCCCGCGTCGTTTGATAATGCCGATGGCGTAATCTCGTAGTAACTTAGGGCATTTCGGGGTTCATACATAAACACTTGCTAATGTTTCAGTGTTTTTTTTCTTTGTTATAAGAATAGAATTATGAAAGAAATTTTATATGATTAAGCACAATTTTTTGCGTTTGCCCTAGAAATATTGCACGGGTCGTACAATACACATACTTTGTATTTGTTTTTTTTATTCTACTTCCTGCTAATATGATAAAATAATAATGAAAGTTTGTGAAGATGTATAGATATTTGTTAATCTTCCACGCAAAACCGGATCGGATTTGGATGAAATTTGGCACTGGAATTTATAACCTGAATTAAGGTGCTTTATGATACTTTTTAAGATTCTTTATTTATCTTCGAAGATTATTATATAAAAAATACAATTATCTTCTGCCTGATGTTTGATGACCTAAAAAGAATATGAAAATTGTATTTTGGAGCACACACCTATCTTAAATTCACCCTATAGCCTAGGGTTGCCTATGCCCTACATTTTTTGTTTACTACATTTTGGTTTTCTGGCATTTATGTTTGTCCTTGTAAAGGACAAAGCGATTTTCCACCACTTTGGATACAATATTCGCTTCAGACACATTTGTATATTGATATACATAAACTGTAATATTGCAGTTCACTGAATAACTAAACGGTATTGGAAACAAGCCAAGTGCATAAAAGATATTTTTTCCAAGAATCGAGATGCGTTCCAATGTTTTTCGCGTAATTTTATTAATGTTATATAACATGCGATATTATTGAATAACTTTATAACTAAAATATGTCATATACCTTTTTCCCGCGACAAGGGAAAGTTACTTTTAATTATCGTTTTTTCTTATATAGGTATATTTAGGCAAAGGAAACTAAATAAAAATAAACTTATCTACACTACTTACTAACAAACTATAATTAAAAAAAGAAAAACAATAAACTGCAGGGTAAACTAAACTAAAACCAGACTAAAAAATTGCATCAAAAAACTCCTCCGCATCGCCATCGTCTGGTAGCGTACCCAAGAGGCTGGCTGCATTGCCACGTTGAATGGCAATGCTTAGTCTCTGGCCGAAGTAGAGGCCAGCCTTTGGGTCACGTGAAGTGTCGTTTAGACGTTTGGCAATATCTTTAAAGAGTGACAGGGCACTCGGACCCCATGGCCCCAGCGTTTCGACCCCAAACGGTTCCAAAATATAACTATTTATAAAATTGTTATATTATCGTTGTAATTTGGCTTTGTAATAAATTGGTTATTCATAGCTTCTGTAATTTTAGTTTACTTACCACCTGTTAAAATTTTTCATGCTATTATATAATGGCGGAATGTACCTTGCTCTAAAGAGAATTAAGTATACCATATTATTGTACCACATTTTTAGCAAATAAATTTGATTTGATTTGGTTAACTAACTCAAAATCTATCGAAATTATAGCCTATCTTATTCTGATGTATAAATAATAATACTGTAAAGTTTCATCAAAATTGGTTCAGTAGTTTTAGCGTGAAAGAGTAACAAACATCCATCCTCACAAACTTACACATTTATAATATTATTATTAAGTAGGCACTGTCATTCTAAAAAGACATAGCTCTATATCGTGGAGGACTTCAAATGCACCATTTTTTTGTATAGTATGGACAATCCTCATGGATCGCCCGCTACCTAGGGAGGTGGCAGGGTATTTCAGACTCGTATCGACTAAATACCGCACTTTCCTTCACTTGCCCTATAGGTCATGGGATCCGTGAAATTCGCCAAGACCACTATAGACTTGATATACATCTAGACTCCAAACATAATTATGTTTGTGAAACATTTGTTTCGAGTGGCGAGTAGCTTAATCGCTACACTAAACGTGCATTCATATATACAAAACAATATTATGACTGCAAAAAATCTTTAATTAATTGGGTAAAAGCTTTAAATTATGACGAAACAGAAGCACTGTTAACATTTGTATCATGATGTTTGTTTCTGTCCACCTGAACGGCTGCTTGAAATAGAATGCAACAATTTTAAGGATGGTGGAAGTGTGGTGGCTGATGCTCACTTCACATCACATGTTGACACACTTCTAATACACACACTCAAACCTGCTCCTACATTCACAAACACACACAATTACACACAAACATATACTCACACACACACAAATTCCGTATGTTTATATAAAAATCATAATATTTGATATGGAAGAGCGGAGTCTCCCAATACAGGCATTACTTGCTTAAAGGGAGGCTCCAATCACTAATTCTGTTTGTGTAATTTACTTTGCTGAAGAAATAAATGATTTTTGATTTGATTTTTTTTTATTCAAATTTCTTTTTAGTAATCCTTGTTTTTAAAAAATCGTTGCCCCATAATAAGGTACTCTCCAATAGGTACAGTACTGTGGGGCACCATCAGACCTCCGCAACCCAAGGTCTGGGATTATTGGACTTCTGACTACCACTAACGGTTGTCATAGGTGTTCGTATGAAAACCAGGACGGAAAGCTCTCAGTAGCATAACATGGCAAAGAAAACAAAACAAATGACGTAATTAAGAGAAGCCCTTTCCCACTTCAATGTTGAGGTTTTGCGCCATCAAAGCCGCGACAAGTTGACTGTGACGTACTGTATTTAATTATATTAATACTCTGTGGTTGTTGTATATTATGATCAAAGACATTTGAATATTACGAGCGAATAGGACCTACTTTAATATTCGCGGGCAAGTAAATGTCAAACGGAGTGAATAAGGATGCAGGGGTAAATTGGGACAAAACTTTGAAAGGAATTATTATAGTTTGTTGGAAAAAGGGACTTTAATATTGTTCCTAAATTATAATAAACCATTAGAAGACCTTGTTGGTATCAAACTATATTTATTAAACTTGAAAATCCTTTCATAGTTTTTTCCAGATTCACCCCTGCATCTCTATACATCCCATTTGATGGTATACACATTTGGAAAATAATGAATTGTGCAAAAATTATTTTTTATTATATTTTAATTAAAGTTCTCTTTCGTTGGGATCTCTACGCAAACGTTGTCTTGTCTTGCTAATGGTAATAAAAACAATAGTAGTATTAGTGAGAAATTGAGTAGTCGGTGTGGCTCTTCCTAACCTATTTATGACTGAATTACTGAGTAAATTTTCGTGGGACTGTACAGATATAGCGTGCATCTTTGAAGATGGCAGTAATGTATTTTTTTTACAAATATAGTGCAAGCAAAGACTAGGTTGTAAGAGAAGTTTTAGTTTAAAATTGCACAAATAACGATATTGAAAACTTTTTCACAGAGACTGCACGTGTTTCGGTTATATTTTGTCAACTTTTAGAAGGAGACCAAAGCCCACGTGCGCATTTTCTTTCATTATTAAAATAATAACGTTAAGTGGCGGGGCTATAAGACCCGTATATTATTATTACATCGTTGACGTATTTTAGGATCACACATATCATAAAGCGACAAAATGTCGAGGTGTGTGTCAACGCCCATGAATTGTAAAGCAATAATTAAATGCGTTGTCAAAGTGGTTCGTTTTTTATATGGGTGTTGATTAATTAATTTTCGGCTTCGCAACAACAAAGTGAAAATAAAGCGATTGTTGGTAAAAAAACAATCATATCGTCGGGCTTTATATTGAAAGACGAATTAAAAGTCTTTGATGGTTTTATGTTTATTGCGTTGCTGAAAGAAAGTACTTTAGATACTGTTGTTTTTGTTTTAAAAAATAATGAGTACACCGCGAAAAAATATTTGCAGAACATAATTTTATGTTTTGTTTATTTATGCAACTGATTTGTTGTTTTTAATAAAGCAGGAGAAAAGTAGCATAACTAATAAATTATAATAAAATTGTTCGTATAATTAATTAAACGGCCTCGCACAAGGTGACCCTATGTCTCCCATCCTTTTTAATATATCTACAATTAAAGTCAGTAAAGAAATAAACAACATCTTTATTTGCCAGTATGCTGACGATTTTGTTTTATATACTTGTAATAAAAACATGACAGAAAGTGTAAACAATATTCATCATATTAGATCAATTGGGGTTGACATTGTCGACTACTAAAACCAAGTTGTGTTTATTTAGCAGAGGACGGAAAAATCTCCAGTTACCTATCTTAATTAATAACAATCCTCTAGAATTAGTCACATCATATAAGTATCTAGGTTTCTGGCTTGATAGTTGTTTAAAATGGGGTAAACACATTAATGAATGTTACCAAAAAACACAAAGACAGCTTAATTTGCTTAAAGTCTTGGCGGGTTCGACATGGGGGGTACATCCAAAACATTTGCGTAAACTTTACCTATCATTAATTAGAAGCAGGGTAGATTATGGTTCCTTTTTGTATGATAATAGTAGCAAAATTAATACTTATAAGCTGGACAAAGTTCAGAACCAAGCATTACGAATTATAGGTAGTTTTATAAGAAGCACACCCATACATGTGATGGAGTCGGAGCTTTGCGTTCCTCCACTGCATTTACGTAGAAAATATTTAGCATGCAAATTTTGTCTGAAAGCTTTCTCTCAGTCTGACAATGTTACTATTAATTTGCTATCCGAATTAAGTTCCCTTTGTAATAATAGCTATTGGATCAGGAAAAAAACACCTCAACTGGTAGACATTTATAATTTGTTAAAAAACGAGGTCATGTCATCGTCATCACCGTTAAGAATGTTTTCTCTTAAAACATGGGTGACTAACATCAATATCAATAATGTAATCAAATTTCACTTAGACAGTGTAGTTCACGCAAAAAAGAACCACGATTACAACATTTTAAAATCCAATGCTATATCCGAGTTGAGAGAAAAATATGACGGTTGGTATGTCATATTTACTGATGGCTCAATAAGCGCAAGTGGTCACGGTGCTGCATTTTATGATCCTCATGTAGCAAATACTTCTTACAATAATTGTTTTAAATCAACCTACGAATTTTCAGTTATGTCGATGGAACTCATAGCAATTTTAGAAGCACTTTTGTATTCTCGAGCAATTCAACAGAACAAGGTTTTAATTTGTTCCGATAGTAGAAGCGCTTTATATCATATAGCTCGATGCGCCTCTGGTGGCAGAGGTACATCGATAGCTTATGATATCCTCTCTGAAATTTTTGAGAACAATTTAAGGGGCACTCAGTTGAGATTGCAATGGATTCCATCACATATTGGCATCAGAGGTAACGAGGAGGCTGACATGTTGGCGAGAAAAGCAACAGTAGATGGAAAAGAGGTTCTGAGTTTGCCAAATTACACTGTGTTGCTGCCTAAATACAAAAAGTACTGCCATAATAACTGGGCGGAATATTTTAATGAGAGATCTTTGGTAAAAGGAATTTGGTACAAAACCATACAAAGTGAGCCTCCTCGAATACCATGGTTCATTAATGTGAGTTTGAGTAGGTGTTTACTTGTTCAGTTCAGCGCTCAGGTTAAGATCTGGTCACGTTCCACTAAACAAGTTCGCACACATGATGAGGAAATCAGCTTCTCCAAATTGTGATGTGTGTGATGTTATTGAAGACGTGTATCACCTGTTGGTGGAATGTGTCCGTTACAATACCGAGCGAGAGCTCTTTATAAAAACTTTCTACTTGAGCAGAACTAATGTGGGTATGTTCCACGAGATGTTGTCCTCTCCTTTGTCTGAAGCCGCTAAAGCGCTGTTTATGATATTTAGTCGTAAGCCATAAATTGTAAGTAGATGTAGTTGAATTTAAGTTAGGTTACGATGGAATTGACATGTACTTAATGTATAAAAATTCCTTAAATAAATAGAAAAAAAAAAAAAAAAATTAAATATGTTCGCAAATGTACCTATTTATTTGCAAAAGAATTATAATGGTAATTATAATTATAACAGCGACAGCCTAGTTATTTGTGTGGTTAAAACATAAGTGTTTGTGTTTGTCTCGGTGTTTTTATGTAAGTATTTTATGTATGTATTTACCAAAAAAGTGCATATAAAGTATTATATTAATTATCTAGTATAATAATATAGGATAAGCTCCGTTTAATTTGGGACCAGCTGGTGCTGTGTAAAAATTTCCCAAAATATTGATGTTCATTTATTTATAACATGACGTAATCACATCTTTGGCGCCAATTACTATAAAATTTCGATAATGGCTGAAGTAGGAGGTCTCATGACATGACATCAGTGGTATTAAACGGACGATAAATTTAACTGCTCCAAACGGGCGCCGTTTAAACAACTATGACGTTCACCAACATTAGCAAGATAGTTACTTACATACACATTATAAAGGCTTGATCTCTGCTGTGCGCATGTGTGTAGAACCCTAACGTTTTAAGATGACCGCGACAATGATAGTGAAAGTTAGACAATGAATGTCTCTTGCAACTGGTCGGAGTATAAAAACGTGTTTTGCGATGTAATAACAGGTGTATAGTATAAGGATCAAAGTCGTGTAACACTTTTTTGAGTTTGAGTTTTGATATTTTCGTATAGGCGAAGTAGCACGTGTTGTTGCGATTGAGAGGGAGGGATGCCGTTCTATAAATTAAATAGTGCCATCCCCTTCCCTGACTGACTAATATTTTGATCAAATAATGAACTGAATTTGCAGTTCATACAACAGTATAGAAGATGAAGTAACGAGAACATGAACAACTTTATCGTCAAAAACAATTAAGTACCTATTCGAGTGTTTAGGCACTCGTTTTAAAATAATAACATTAAAGATTTTATGTTAGAATCGATCTGCCATTTATGTTTTTAATTTATTTAAGATTAGGGATTAGTTTGTAAAAAAAAATTGTCCATAACAATTCACTAGTTTTCACAAAGTAAGTTCATATTTATCATATACCTGCTTCAGTCTAGTGTTCCTAAGCACGACTGCTATGCTGAAAGTCTTGGGTTCGATTCCCAGGTCGAGAAAGTTATGAGATAGCAGCTCGGTATTTGGATTTGTACCCGGTGAACACTACAAATGACAGTGTGCTTACATTACTTGCCAAATGGCCATTTTTTAAACTAATATATATACGTTACTAATACAGAAAAGATCGCTTAACGCTGTAAAAATGTGGAGTTAGCTCCAACTTTCAGGTGAATTCTGACTTTCTTACTATAAGACAAGTGTACTGCACGTTTCACTGGGCGTCGGTCGGTACGTGTGAAAATAACATACATCATGGCTGACCTTTATTGGATTTACTTTGACTTATTTACTCGGAATATGTGAGAGATTTGAAATGAAATGAAGTGATACTTATTTCTGTAAATAAGATCTTTTAAAGACACTTTACTCACAACTTTATGCTAGATGACGCCGGAATTTCCTAACTGACACTTCTGAGAAGAAATACCGAAACAAACTCAGAGAATCATGGTCTCTTTTACAGTTCGGAGATAATAGTATCAAATATGTGAGGGTCACAATGCATGTCTGGAAAGAATTATAGCGACATAACTTTGATTAGACCCATCTCAGCCGACGGCACGCATGCATCAGTCATTGTGTAGCTTGACCATATTAGAGCGATTGTTTACTTCAACTAATATTCTTTTTTTTATTCTGTTTTGATTTAGGGGCTTTTATTAAAATGACATGTCAGCGCAATCGTATGTTTTTACAATATTCCAAAAGTTATTCATTAAGAATTGTAATTAAATAGCACAACTGTTTGGTAACTCCCGAATATGGTGTAGACAAAATGGATTAAATCAAGCCCATATCAAGCTTATTCATATGCAGTTCATTCATGAATAACTTCCGTAACTAATATTCTTACTAATGAGGGATGTAATATGATTTTAATATGATCTTTGTAATATGATCATAGACGTGGCGTATCCTATCATCAATCCCGTGGCGATGACTATAGAGCAAGGAAAGGCTGTCCGATATAACCCACCGCTTCTCCAGGTGGAAGACGATATATGAGAATTATTTTTACTACAAAAAAGTTGAGGTAATATTTTGATATCGCCCCGCAGAAAATGAAGAGTGAAGACTCTTCTCACAGAATGAGAGGGAGTAGGCTATAGTCCACCACGCTGGCCTAGTGCGGTTTGGCAGACTTCACATGCCGTCGAGAAATATTCTAGGGCATGTAGGTTTCCTCACATATTTTCCTTCACCGATTAAGCGAGTGATAATTAATTATTAATACGCACATGATTTCGAAAATTCAGAGGTGCGTGCCTTGTATTCGAACTCGAGTCCTTCGATATGGCTGTCTAATGGTCACACCACTAGGTTATCATTGCTTCTAAGTTACATTATTACACAATATTTCTTAAAATAGATGTAGTCTTGAACTGACGTTAGTGCAATAAATATACTATGATCAAAACATTTCTATATCTAACTGTTGTTGAGCATACACTATTAACGCTTCAGGGAATACAGGCTTGATTGATGATATTTATAATTATTTAGAAGTCATCATTATTTTCCTGCCCTTGTCCCAATTTATTTGTGGTCGGCGCAGTATGTCCTTTTCTTTCATTCATCTCTGTCAACCGTCACATCATCAGTCACTCTCTTTTCTATCATGTCCGTTATAACACAATCCATCCATCTTTTCTCTGGTCTCCCTCTACCCCTCCATTCCTCCACATTCATTTTCATCACTCTTTTAGTTACATGCATTTCATCTCTCCTCTTCACATGCCTATACCATGCCAAACGGTTCCCTTTCAACTTCCTCTAAATTCCATTCAAGTTACTAATCCACACATCCACCTCAACATTCTTATTTCTGTTGCATGTAGTTTTAATTATAATAATTATTTAGAAGTACATTCAAGAAATACCAACAGTTTCAAAGTGTTTGATGGCTCCCAATAAAACAGGTCTGACCCTTTTCTGGTTATTGCGAATTCCAATACTTGCGAGTACATCGTTTGTTTACTGTCTACGCAATATGTGAAAAGGTTGTTGTACAGTATACAGAATGAATTTTTCTTTTAAGCCTTGTAAATGATACAAGACACAAATTTAGAAAGTTGACCTACGGCGTAATTACATATTTCGATTAATAGTGGTGGACATACGGCTTATGTACATTTAAGAATCAAGTGACATAATTATACTATAATAAGGATGGTAAAAACAAACATAATTATCAATGGTTTTCTTTAAAAACTATTAATATCGTGCCATTTCTCTCTCCCGCTTTAGAGTGTTGTGTTGTGCGAGAGAGATGGCTTGCCATAAAAAACCTTTCTTTATTAACACGCATTTATTTAACCAAAGGGAATTATGTATTTAATATTACAAATTAGGAATCAAGTATGCATTATAAGTAGTTAAAAAAAACATTTTAAGCACTATCACTTATAACCATGATGATAGTACAAAATAATGATAAATGGGATGTCAGTAAGGATGTTAGTTATGACAGTACCTAAGTAATTATATTTATTAGGATTCACAATACGAGCTAGACAATGGTTACAGACACAGATTTGTACGTTAATGAATTCATAAATTTTTAACTAACTTCAAACTAAACGAGATTCATAATTCAACAGTTTTTTTGACTATGTTACTTCATAATATTATCTCCGAAAACCCTCAGAAGATTTAAGGATATATTTTTAAAAAGATCTTGCTATTAATGCCGTGTTTTGTTAAGATCAAATTTAGCACTATAATAAACAATTTCAAAATAGTTTAAATTGAAGATTGTTTTTAATATTCTGAGACAAATATATTAATTTTTATTAATTGTTTTTCTCCTTTTTATATGGCTACATTAATATATAAGTTTTATTAAGGAGTGATTCTTTTTGTGTACGTAACCTTGTGTGCCAAAGCGGCAATAAAGTAGTAAAACTAAGAGCACGTAGCACTCTAACATTGTTGCTACGAAGCCTACGAAACGAGCGAGCTTCACTTGATTCGTAGCACTGCTACGAAGTTTGTAGGCTACTATAAAAAGTCTCTAATGTCGAAAAATTAATAAGTTTAAATAATTTTTAGTTTATTTCCGTTAATTCGAAATGAAATAACACTGCTTTGAGCTGTGTTGTATTTCTTACGGTGAGCAAGGTTGCCAGTGCTCCACGAGGAAACGTGTTAACAGTGGGAGGATTTCAACCCTTATAAGGGTGAATAGGGAAAGAGGAATAGTTGGGTTGGCAGTATACGGCCAACCCAACTATTCCTCTTTATTTTGACAGGGTCGGCAACGCGCAAGTGATGGAGCCCTGGGATGCACCCCTGGAGTTGCAAGCGTCTATAGGCTACGGTAACCGCTTGCCATCAGGTGGGCCGTACGCTTGTTTGCCACCTTAGGAGTATATAAAAAAAAACGTAGTGAAGTATTCGCACGGGTCATATCTAGTCGATGTTATAATATCTTTTGAATAACAATTTCCTATAATATTCGCGGAAATGTCAGAAATCAATATGTTAACCATTTCCTATTATAAGTGTTTGCATGAAGGTACTTATTTATAGTATATATACTTACTTATAGTTCAGAAAATAATATTTTTTATGATGAATAGTTTATTTCTCAAAATAAAACATAGTAATATACTATGAATCAATCCAATAAATATTTATATATATTTGAGATTAATCTTCTTTAATTTCTAGTTTTTGATAAAGTTAGGCTTACAGTGTGGTTCTATAATTTCTGTTAACTCACTGTTTATACAGGAAAAATATAATATATGTACCGTTATCTTCTCGTTAATTCAATATGAGGGTTATCAGAAAGGAGCGTTAGTGGTAAAGGTAAAACCCGATGCGTCATCATACATATCGTAATATTTTTATATAGGGTCTGAGATTCGATTTTTCATGAGAAAAATATACTTGGCGACCAAATTAACCAAATTTGGCGCATGACAGAGTCGCTTATAATTGTAGTTTTTTAATTTAATTTAATTGGTATTTAGGGAATATAGGAAAACATACATATAATTGTCATAATAACTGTCATACAGGAGAATGACAGTTATACGGTTATGGTTATATGGTATTTATATTACTGTGCGACCAAAACAATTAGGAAATTGTTTTGGTAGCATGTAATGTAATTAATACATTCACTGTACTTACCTATAATTTATTCTTTGAAGCGAAAACTCAATATAATAATCTGCTTCAATGAAAAACCCATATAGTCAGTTACAGTAATTTATTTAGCGTATTATAGATGATTATTCATGATTGTGGAAAGCGCGACTACTACTCTTGAATTATCTTGTATATTTAATACAGTAAGTACTCAACTCAAATCTTTATTGCCTTCATGTGTACATAATGTAGGTGTCAATATTAAAAAAAGTTCCAACATTAAACCCAGTAAGGGCATTGCAACAACAGTTAACCTTAAACTTACATAACTAAATTACAATAATTTTATTAAATATATAATATGACAAATAGGTGGTACGGATACAAAAATAATTTAAAGATTTCTCTTAATCAATGTCTGTTAGCATTATTATATTACCTATCATTTTGTATACCTAGTTTTGTTTGTATTGTAGTATTTTTATTGTAGTAAATAAATTAAAAGCATCTCAGTAGCAAATCGGAGCTTGGATTTATGCCTAGCAATAGCGGTGAGTGTACGTTTATTACACCTGTCCGAACCCTTCAGGGAATACAGGCGGGATGGTATATATGTACTCCATGTTATTAAGCGTCAATAGTGGAGATTTATATTCCCACATTCATTTGCGGTATCTACATATCTTTTAAACAAAAACCATACCATAAGATCTCTATAAAATCTATTACTGTACCTACCTAATTAAACTCCCGCTGAAGTAGTTGTTGACGAAGAAAGTTTTATGGCTATACGTGCTACTCCGACGATTCCAAGTTATAGTTTGTAGAGACACTGCTATCTTTGGTCTACATTTAAGTGGACGAATATTTATTGCGCTGACTGTACTTGACTTTATCTGAAACTATAAATCGTACTTAGCGCAGTTTAAGCGCTATTTTTCAAAAGTACATCTATTGCTTACATTGAAGATTAATGTTGTGAAGAGAATTTGATGGTGTTGCAAAGACAACGTAATTAAAATTAGTAATGATATAAATATTTGAGGAAGAAAAATTCCATCTCAGGCAGGGTTTGAACCTGCGTCCCTCCGGTTAAGTACACCGAACCATTTAGCCAACTTATAGAATAGAATAATCTTTATTCCACACCATGATAAGAAGCAACAATTGAAATTAATTAAATTAAGGGTACCATGGTGGTCTTATCGATAATAGAGATATCTACCAGACAACCTTTGGATGGACAAAATGAAAAGAGAATGGTGGGGGGGGGGGGGTAGCTCGTGGTGCACTAAATAAACAAATAAAATAATTATTACAATGAATACAGTAGATATATAATTATACCTATGTCCAATTTCTTTTCCTAAAATCTACTTTATCTTATCTTTCTAATATTTATTTATTTAGAAATGTTTAGCATGCGATAAGGCTCCATATAAATTAAAAAAAATACTAGGTAAAATTAGTAGTTAATATTAACGTTAACATTCTATGTACATAAGTATAATCAAGTGTCTTATTGGTTTCGTTGACGCAAGCGTAGCTGAGCGAAGGAAAGGAGGAAACTGGTTCGATATACACGTCTGGTCTTTTAATAAGTTTATCTCTCGGAAAAGTGACGACCTCTGTGGTCTAGCGGTTCGAGTGCCGGACTGCTGATCATGGGGTCGTGGGTTCGATTCCCACAGGACACAAATATTTGTGTGGATAAAACATGAATATTTGTGTTTGTCTGGGCGTTTCTTATGTATGTATTTACAAAAAAAAGTATATAAGTATTATATCCATTGTCTAGTATCCATAGTACAAGCTCTGCTTAGTTTGGGACTAGATGGTGTTGTGTAAAAATTTCCCAAAAATATTAATATTATTCTTAGTTGCTGCCCAAACTTTACATTTGTACCTAGTTATTGTAATATACAAATTTATGTTTAAAGGAAGTTATTGACCCAGTTAATGAGAAAATTGTGTAAGTATTTATTACGACAAAAGCAATTGAAAACGTGACTCGACCATCAATCGCGATAGGCCTTCCAAAAGCCAAGCACGAAATGCTAATTGATTTTCGTCTTCAATTAATTAATTTTAAATTAAAACTGATGTCTAGGAAAAGTAGCTACTATATAATAAGTAAATACTATATACCAAGTTCAAAAAAGACTGTATGAATATGTCGACAACGTCTGTGGTTTCACGAGGTCGTGGCTTCGATACCACAGTCAAAGTCAAGTCAAAGTCAAATATTTTATTTCAATTAGACCATTAAAATAGCACTTTTGACGGTTCCAAAAAGTGGGTCTTATGGAGAAGAACCGGCAAGAAACTCCATAGACACTCTTTTCAACAAAAAAAAAACATGATTACAGTGTTCAGTATTGTAATACTGAACACTGTAATCATGTTTTTTTCTGACAGGACACAAATATTTGTTTGTCTGGGTGTTTCTTAGGTATTTGTTAAGTATGCGGACACGGGGACAGACAAGTAAAACAAGCGCTGGCTAGAGACACACTAACGTTTATTCGTCGTAGGTAGAGGTGGTCGTTGAATCAATAAACTGTTTTTTTTAACGACTTTTCATTCGTCAACGAGATAACTGTTATTCATCAATGAAAAAACAGGTTGAAAATTTAAACTGTTAATTTTCGTCAACGGCTTATTTCATTAAAATTTTATTTAACAACATTTCTGAGAATCAACTCTAATTGTCAATGATTGAAAACGTTGACATAAATTAACGCTAAACGCTACCGTTGAACATTCAAAACCTGTTATTAATTTAACAGTTTTTTTAAACTGTTGACCATTGATGAATAACAGTTAAATTACATTAACCAAAAAACCGTCAATGACACATGCCTAGTAGGTACATTGAGGGGCAGTGCGCGGGCGGCGCGGCGCGGCGCGGCGCAAGCGCGTTGGTACAGTGTAGAACGTTTACCTACTCTTTAATATACAACAGTATTATAAGTATGAATTTACAAAAAATATATAAAAGTATTAAATCCATTGTCTACCACCCATAGTACAGAGGCCAGCACATCAAGCTCCCACAATCTGTTAAATTTCTTTGATAGATTTTGAACTTTAATACAAAACAAATTAGGTTCATTTTCAGTTGGGAAAATTTGTCAGTTTTGGTTAGCTTGACCTGCCGGCGTCTGTACAAGATCTGCTTAGTTTGGGGCTAGAGGGTGTAGTGTAAAAATGACCCAAAATATTTATTACTTTTTATTAATATTATGTTGTGCTGCTTTTTATTAGCTTTCAAGTATGTACAACACCAACACAATGCTGTTATTGAATAGAAGCCAGGTTTTAAAAAAAACTGAAACTTAACTAAACTGCCAGATTAGCCCAGTGGTCCTTAGCTCGACTACTACACTATAGGTCCACGGTTCGATTCGCAGGTCGAGCAAAGTGTTATTGGGTTTTTCTATGAAATCTCAGTAGCAGCTCGGAGTTTGGATTTGTGCCCGGTTGCACCGGCAAATTGTGGGTGTAACACAACATTAGTATACCTCTGCCTAACCTTTCGGGAGTACAGGTGTGATAGTATGATGGTATTAGTTTTAATGGGACGACTAACAAACAGTAATAAATCATCTATTTATTGGTTAGTAGATGACTCATTGGTAAATGTAACGATAACAGCTTAATCAGTCATAAGGTCGTAATTGACAGCGAGAGGTCCTCGGTTAAGTTCTCGTGTTTAATAAAGTATTATTGAGTTTTTTGTGTAAGTAATTCGCATATGATCGTCATGGTTTGTTGTATTTATGTTTTCTAAACAACACAGTTTTTTTTTTTCATCCATTGTTTTCTAAACAACACATTTTTTACCGTGGGAGAGCCATGCTTCGGCACGAATGGGCCGGCTCGACCGGACTTGATACCACGGCCTCACAGAAAACCGGCGTGAAATAACGTTTTCGTTGTGTTTCGTCGAGTGAGTGAGGATACCGAAGGCCCAAACCCCTGAAAAGGGCGGCAACGCACCTGAAACTCCTCTGGTGTTGGGGGGTCCATGGGCGGCGGTAATCGCTTACCATCAGATCCGTCTGCTCGTTTGCCCACCCTATCATATAAAAAAAAAAAACATCAGGCGTCGTTTCCGGTGGTCATACGAACACCCATAACAATCTTTAGCCTGACAACCAGTGTATCCTTAGGATATCGGTATTATATCCAGACATTGGGTTGCGGAGGTCTGATGGCAGTCGCTTCGTGTAAAATTGTGATATTAAGCTGCATCTGTTTAGACTGAAAGCCTATCCCTTTATATGTAGTTGGGGAATGTATTTCTGTGTAATTCGATCTGTGAAAACTCTAACAAAAATATTATCTATCTACTGCATGCCTAATCCATTTTTTATGTGATGAACAGAAGTGTTTGTATTGGTCTGGGTGTTTCTTATGTATTATAAGTATGTATTAAAAAAAGTATATAAGTATTATATCCATTGTCTAGTAGATATGTGTCGTTCGTTCAATTTTAGAGATCCGGGTCAATATTGAACCGTTTATAAAATGACCCGGTTCTTTCGACCCGTTCATTTGATCGATTGGGTCACTATAGGATTTTGTACTGGGTAGTCTCGATACGCAGACTAACTCACAATCCAAGCCGCTTGGTTCCTTGGTTCGTGAGCTAGTTGCATAGTCGTAATATTGTGTAGCTGTACTAGATACAACCAAACAGGTCGTGTTTATTTAATATCTAAATAAACACGACCCGTTACTACACGACACGTATGTATGTAATAGAAAAAAAACATCACAAAAAAGTTAAAACTTGTATCAATAAAAGTTCACTAGAAAACATTTTAATAAGTAGATAATTGTTTTAATAAATAGGTAGTTCCGAAAATTCAATCTAAGTGAGTAACTTTTAGTTAGATTCTTCCTTATAATAATTAAATTAAAATTAAAGCTTAGTAGGTATTGAATAACAGTATGAAGGAACTGTTAAAATTCGATTGTTACATTGATTCGTTCGCGAGATCGACTGATCGACCTACGACCCGTCTAACAAAATCTACGAATGAGAACTCAATGGTTCTCATTCATAGATTTCGTTCTTGGGTAGTGGCTCGATCAGTCGATCTAACGAACGAATCATATCTTTCGAAATGACCCGATCATTCGCACGGATCTTGCGACCCGGGACATTTGATTCGTTCGTTCACGATCGACACATACCTTTTGTCTAGTACCCATAGTACAAGCTCTGCTTAGTTTGGGCCTAGACGGTGTTGTGTAAAATTGTCCATGAATATTATATCATATTTTATGTATTATTTCAACATAAAATATTCATAATATTGTCATATTTGATGCCGATATACGATTGGGACTAACAGATGCTTATTTATTTAAAAAAATAACCACCCACTCACATATCGGTGTAATCATACACTCCGGTAATGATGGCAATTCATCACTGACTGCCCAGTTAGCGGGAACACTTTTAACAAGCTCACTAACCCATATTTTGCGGACATGTGAAGTTGTATTTTTTGATATTTTTTGTAATACGAGAAGGAAATATTTGGTTCTTGTGAATCAATAGGGAATATGCATGATTCTTAAATAAAATAAAAAATACAGTTTTATTCGATTATTTACGTCACTATATAATGGTAAAAAAATATTCACCACCAAAAAAGTAATATAAAGTATTAAAAAAAATTATTAAAAATACACTTTGAACGCCCGCCATTTTGGCGCGCTTAGTGTGACGTAATATTCTATCAAAAATCACAAACACTCCTACAATAAAATGAAAAATAAATAACACACCTACACTCCTACTCCGATAAGCACTCCTACAACAGTTTGTTGTAGGCAAATACTACGAAATCAGTGATATTGACATTTAATGGCGTGGCGTTTCAAATATTTGAAATTCTTTCGTCAATTTCGCACTTTTTAAAAATTAAATTCTTAGTTAAAAATACGTAAATTTTATTCAAAAATACTGATGAAGGCACAATTTTGAAGTAATAAAGTTTCTAAAAAATATATTTGACTTATTTGAATCACTTGCATGTTCCCTATAAGTACGATACAAGCTGTCAATACTGTAACAACAAGCCTGTGTTCCCTGAAGAGTTAGACAGAGGCAAGGCCATAAATTAAATAAACAAAAAAAAAATGTTTTATATAATTTTATCGCTATATACGAGTAAATTACAAGACAGAAATGTGTTGCTGGGGAGTTTGTTGCGCCGCTTCTTCTTCCCAGCTAAAACTAGGAGGCGGTGACGGGCGGGCGTTTTGGAGGCTGTCTTAAATGTAAAAATTACGTTCAAAAAGTACCTACTACCTAGTAGTCTTTCTTGAATAAATTATTATGACTTTATTTAAATCGCCGACTATTGTATGTACCATAAACCGGGCTCAAATTCAAACTTCGAGAAAATTCCAATAAACATTAATAAAAATGCATCAATTTTATAATTATATATAATAGTTTTTAGTTAGTTTTAGAGATTACTTAGTTCGTGTTATTGGAGGACTGGGTACTTTCAGCTATATTTTCTTTTAGTCATATCCACACGTATGCAGTTGCAGGTGAAAGCTTGTAATCTATACCTACTAATTCTAGACAGATCCACAGGTTTATTTATCCCCAAGAAAATAATTAATATATGAATTACGAATCAATTGTATTAATAAAAATATCCATAAGTGTGCTCAAATTAATCATAGATGATATTTACATAAAAAAACGTATTGACTCGTTCATCGATTTGTATTGTTATTTTATTTTTATTTTTCATCTGTTTCTCGAAATAATGAAGAAAAATGTTATTCGCAATCCCAAAAGCACCCCCGTAATACATTCGACGTATGTCACGAATCTTGGTAGACGTCAAAATATGCTCAAGATCATTGGACTAGGTAATAACCTCCTAATGCATTTTAGAGTGCTCATACTTGTTAGTCCCTTCATCATGAAGTTATTAAGTTCTTATGGCGAAGTAATTCAGATTAGATACTCCCATATAACTGTTGTCCTGTGGCCTGTGGGTTTACGCGTTATTAAATAACTTCTGCCTCTTTTGTTTGCCTTTTTATTGCCTACTATAATGCCTCCACTACACTACTCGCGAAGATGCTTCGACGACGTAATTGTCGAAATTGACCGAAGTTCGAATTACCTGACAACCTCGTCAGGAGCTGGGATGGGACGCTTCGAGACCCTTGATGCAAAAACCGACAACAATCGGAAGTCGCCCAGGGTGAGTCTAAATTGAACGGAGCGAACCAAAGTGCCCTTCTAAACAAACTACTTCGCGAGTAGTGTAGTGCAGGCATAACAATTTTGGCACACTAGATAGCGGTGAAACGTGACATGTGCCGTGATAGAATGTTAACTCGTTATGATCCGTATCACGTTATCTTAAGAAGGTAATTTGGGACCTGGTTTGATTTGTAAATTGTTATGACAGTGGCCAGAGTATGAGTCATTGAATGTTTTTTAAGCGTAATATATTTCTTAAGTTATTCCGATAGTTCATTGATTTTACTTTGAATTAGAATTCTGGTAACACTTTTATAATGTGTTATTAAAGCGTTGATTGAGTTCAATAATAATATAGATACAAGTTGACGGAACACGGATCAATAAGGAAATCAATAGCAATTTAATTTTACATTATTTGTACAATATTATTTCTTTGTACGATACACAAAAAAAACTAAACTACTAAAAACATACAAAGGGGTTTATACTGTAAACACTCGCTAATGTTTCGAAGTGATTAATTTTGTTGAATTTTTTTTCGTAACTTTAAGTTTAAATCTAATTTAATAATATAATAAAGCACATTTTTTAGCATTTGTCTTATAAATATGGCAGGGATAAATATCAACTCCTTGCATAAAAAAATATTCCTTCTCTGTATCGCTAAAATGTAACTAGTACTGATTGTTCGACTTTCTGTGTATAATATTATCTTACTCTTTAGTAAAATGTGTTTGTCTACAATATAGAATACTAGCGATTCGCCCACCAATGCAATATACATGTACTAAAATATGAATCTCTCCATCTATTAAAAAAAACCGCATCAATATCCGTTGCGTAGCTTTAAAGTTCTAAGCATAGGTACATAGGGACCGACAAACAGCGGGAAGCGACTTTGTTTTATACTATGTAGTGAAGTACCTACGTCATCGAAATTTTAGATAAATAATAATAAGATATTTCAGTAATATTGTTTCCCAATAATCGGAATGCTGCACGTCACAAAATGATTGATGCAAACATTGTGGAATAAACAGGACGCTTCCAGAACCATGGAAGTGGCTATATCGATACTGTCTTTCAGCTAAGCGGGAGAAGTTGCTCTAAATGAAAATGTAATGGATTCTTATATTTATATTTACACAATGAAGTGTTTTGTGTAACTAGTTATAGCTTAAGAAAAAGTACATCGTGACCTTTTGTCTCGGTCAGTACATACATTTGATATATGAGTACATCGGTCGTTGAATATGAGTTTTTGGTATTCAAATCTCTAACGGCTCTTTCTCTTCTTTCGTATAGATTAATATGTTATAAATATTTAAAAAAATTATAACGTACATCTGAAACAAAACCGTCCTTAATCATATCTTTTTAACATAACATACCAGTTCGCCTGTATTCCTCGAAGGGTTAGGCAGAGGTGTACGGTCATACATTTTTACAAAAAAGAATAATAGTCCTTTCATTTGATACCCATATTGTAGGAAAGCATAGAAAACTTAGTCCGCCATCTTTAGAAGTCCGCCATATTAGATTTTGAGTGACGTCACTTTATTTTTCGAGTTATTCCCAGCAAGCCAGCATTTGATACCCATACTGTAGGAGAGCATTAAAAATAACTAGTCCGCCATCTTGGATGTTCTGTCATGTATGATTTAAAATGACGTCACTCAGCTAAACGTGTGATACAAAATTTCAACTCAATCGGTTCAAGAAGGTATCTACTTCAAAATTGAGTTGCAAGATTCCACCCGCACAAATATAGTTACATTTCAAGTTGATTAAAAGCTTGTAATATTATGTTGCCAATTTATAGATGTTACGATGCATCTTTGCGAAGTCTTTGACTCATGTATCGAAATAGAAAAACTCGAAACAAACTCCAACTCATTCTTTAGAAGTTATAAGCTTGCAACTGCGGCTGCCAACTTGATAAACATATAACAACTCAACTACACCACTATCAAAGTTCAGCTCCAAGCACATGCCGCAAGCCGCGTTTTATCGCTGGTATTGTTTGGACCGGGCCAGATATGAAACGATTCAACGGAATCAATAATATTTGTATGCAGCTCCAGCGAAGCCAATTTTGCTGTAGAAACAAATTGGCAAACTCCACTATTAAGTTTTTTTTAATTAACGAAATTAAAGTGCCTGCCTACTGGGCCCAAGTACCTAATATAAAAAATGAATATAGGTATATGGATAGTCATCATATTCATCATCAACCTATATACTGTCCCACTGCTGAGCACGGGTCTCCTCTCACAAAATGAGAGGGATTAAGCCAGCGTGGTGGCTTGGTGATGGTGGCTTCACACGCTATCGCGAAAATCTCTAAGGAATGCAGGTTTCCTCACGATGTTTTCCTTCACCGTTTAAGCGAGATATGGATAATATAGGTTTGTAAAATTCAAAACAAATGTTACGAGTGTGCTGCTTACACGACTAGCTTACAGTCACTCTAATTCTGTCCAGAAGTACTGGATCCCCCAGGTGCCTTCAAAGGTTTTGTGCAACAAGGCGGGTGATTAAGATATCAGATGACCTTGTGAGCTGATTCTATAACCAATCGGTATCCTCTGTAGAAAAGGCTGTCGATAATTACTATTCTATTCTTACAGTCGATAAATCACAAATGTCACCAGTTATCTTTAGAACGCTTCAACGAATACCGAAGAAATCAAAGCTTAAAAAAACACATGAGTCATTCTTATTCCATCGAATCTCAAGAAAAGTTCACTTGAAGGTCACGGAAAATATAATTTATCATTTTCATGCTATCCCTTTGTCATGGAGATGACACATTTTTTCCCGATAAATTGACTGAACAATGGATAGGCCACGGTATTGAGGTAAGAATAACTATCAATTATATCCCGTAGTTATGTAGCCTTGATAGTAAGTAGTATATAAGCTTAATATAATACCATAATAGTAGTATATCCTTAATAGTAAAAACAATAAGCCCTTACTTTATTAAGAGAGGTAGAGCATAGTGGGAGTAATTCCACTCAAATTGGAGCTGCCCGACTGGGGAAGTACCTCCGCCTTGCAGAAAATTGAAGTGAAATAAAACTGCTTTGAGCTATGCTGTGTTCCCTACGGTGAGCAAGGTTGTCAGTGTTCCACGACGAAACGTTGTGTCCAAATAAAAATCCGTAAAATACAGTATTATTTCAATTTAATGCTTAGGTATTATTATTAAGTTATAATTAAGGATAAACAAGTTAAAGGAAACTGAAAATAGAAAAATGTGACTCATCATGTGCATCAGTTATATTATGCACACATACATACGTATCTTTACGCTTGTACTGCCCGGAGGGCTAGGCAGAGGTACACTAATGTTACACCAACAATTAGCCTGTATGTTTAGGTCCCATGTAATAGGGGAAAAGCCTATTGCCATTAACCGGGCACAAATCAAAACTGTAAGCTGCTACTGAGATTTCATAGAAAACATCTAACACTTTGCCCGACCTGGGAATCGACCCCAGGACCTCTAGCGTAGCAGTAGCGCTTGACCACTAGACTAATAATAGTATAGAATATAAGAGTACATAAATATACTATACTATTCTAGTAAATGTACGCTATACCCATATCTGTTTTTTTGGGGAATATTGTACTATTAGCTTTGATCGTAAGAGTAACCAATACCCCACACAAGTCTGAACACAATTTAATTTGTGGGTTCGCAGGTATGTAGAGTAATGTTTGTTGGTCCAGATCAATTTAACAAGATCCCTGCTGCTACGCTTTCAGGGTAAACGAACCGATAATGACGCTAACATTACAGAAATTGCGGAGTGCGTTACTACTGAAGCTTTTGTGATTTCGCGTAATAGTTTCTGATTACTTGATTAAAGGTTACACGATAGGTCAAATCAGTTACAGATCAGAGAGCATGACTTTTTCGAAGAAACAAGAATAATAATTTATTTATTTATTTATATTATAAGGCACACCAACAACTTACAAAATATTTTTAGATAGGTGATACATAGTTAAGTTCTGTGCAAATAAGTCACTTAAAGGCGTGCACGGCTTTCCAATAATTAAAAATAAGTAAAAATTTACAAAAGTTAAGATAAGCTCAATAAAACCGAATCAAAATCAAGACAATACAACAATAGAGATAATAAATTATACATAATAATATTAAATTGGTGAAATCATACATTAAATAACATATTAATTAATTTAACAGATTGAGTCGATAATAAATACCTATTCTTGGACAATTTTACACAGCACCATCTAGTCCAAAACTAAGCAGAGTTTGTGCTATGGGTACTAGACAATAGATATAATACTTATATACTATAGCCGTAATAATATATTTTTTTGTAAATATATACTGCTAACCACAAACATTCATCACATAAATATTTGTGTTCTGTGGGAATCGAACCCACGACCTCGTGATCTGCAGTCCGACATGCGAACCACTAGACACAGACGGGTCGTTATAATTAAGACTTAATTCATAATCTTCATTATATCAGCCACAAGAGGTCTATTGCTGAACGAAGGCCTTCCCATGGACTTCCAAAAGGACCGGTTCTTTTGGAAGTCTATGGGGTACCCGGTATATGCCGCCTGCATCCAATGACTCCCAGCGACCTCTACAAGGTCTATCCACCTCGTTGGAGGCCGTCCTACGCTGCGTTTTCCGTTGATCTCCACTCGAAAACCGTTTTTCAGAAGCTATCAGGTCTACTAGCTATATGGGGAATGTAGGCGCGATGGTATTTTATGCATACTCACGTATAATGGGTAAAAAATCTATCGTTCACTTCTTCTTCACTTGGCTTCACTATCTACGACAGCCTCTACGATTATTCGTAGCCAGCTTCTACGATATTTCGTAGCAATTAAATTTCACAATTACTGTTCGTCTACGAGAGAGAGAGAGAAAGAGAGAGAGAGAGAAAGAGAGAGAGAGAGAGAAAGAGAGAGAGAGAAAGAGAGAGAGAGAGCATAGTGGCAATACGTAATCTGTCTCTGCCATTCTGAGCGATTAATTAGAATTTGTAACAGATCTGTTGGCACGGTTTACACTTTAGACTATAGTGTGATTTTACTCCGTTATCTTGTCAGCTTAGAAACGGTCAAACCTCTTTTTTTTTAGCAAAAGGATAATAAGGAATTAAGAACTGTCTTGAAATAGAATAGCAATTCTTGTAGAGAACATACTCATTAAAGAATGATCTTCTTTGAATAAATCAGTTAGCCGAATACAAAGAGATTTAAAGAGGGAGTATCATACAAAAATGTTGAGCACAATTTTATTTGTTTTCTCTTTTTGTCACCCTGACTATGACAGAGACAGAACGATTTAGACAGAGTTTGTTTCCAGTTGGAAAAAAGTAAAAGATTAAGATTTTTTTAATGATGTCCCGTCTGTCGCTAATGATATTTAAACATCTATTCCGGAATCGTGGAGGTTTGTCTAAGACATTATATCTTTTTTTAATTGTATTAACGACACATTTGGCGCAGCGGCTGAGCGCAGAGTCGGTCTCTGCGCTACGGGTTGTAGGTTCGATCCCCGCACGGAACAAATATTTGTACGACCTACAGACCAACTGTCTGTAGGTCGTACAAATATTTGTTCCGTTGTTTTAGGTTTAAATATTTATGTATGTGAAATATTGTGTTTGTAAACGCACCCACGTTACAGGAGGAAGTCCTAGTGGGGCAACGTTTTTCAATTAAAAACTATAAAACATATGTAATTGAGTTGGTATATAGAGGGCTTTTTGTTGTGTTACATTACAAAACAAAAATAAGGGTCCTATTCTCTGGGGAAAATAGTTCACGAAGTGGTCAAAATATATCGTATGTAGCATGCTTAAGCGTGTCTTATGTGTAATAGGATCATTGAATACTCATGAAGGAGCCATATCACAGTTTATGTTGTTTGCATATAAAAGCTTCATAGCTATAAATGTTAATAATGTTAACAAACGAGCACACAAGTGTAATTTTATTATTATTTTTTGTAATCACTGTTACGGCAGAAGGTCTGGTTTCGATTTCCAGTGTTATGTTTGTGGACTTTTAGAAGAAATTTTTAGTAGCAGCTTGTAGTATAGCCTTGACATAACATATATACTATCGCGCCTGTATTACCCAAACGGTAAGGCAGAGGTGTACTAATGTAATCCACAGTTCGCCGGAGTTTGAGAGTAGATTTTTAACCTATAATGGCAATAGACTTGCTCCTTAAGTTTCAAGGCAGATTCCACAGCAAACTGGTCACCCTAACCTTTGGAGGAATAACAGTGTGATGGTATGTTTAGTTATACACCGTGTATGGGACTAAGTCTGAAATCTTGGAAAAAAAGGGAAATGTTTCTTAGAAAAAAGTTCAGGTCACTCGACAAAATGTAGCTGTTTTTTTTGCACTTCATGGTTGATCCGATACAAGAAATTGTTGAACATGATGAGTAGAAGTATATCCTTTCGGCTGTAAGACGACAAAAAAACACGGTGTATAATATTATAACTGTACAAACCAAACTAACTATTTGCGTATTTGTCCTGTAACTAAATATCGTTTTTTTCCTTTGCTTAATAACTTTAAAATCTTAGCATGGAAAATGCCAAAAAAATACAAAAAGATTAATATCTTTACTTACTTCATTGTAAGCAAAATTCTCAAAAAGCGGATAGATGGCAGGTTTCCAAAATGTATTACTCAGTTAAGCTTATAAGGAAGAGATAGTATAGGTTAGAATGTACCCTGGATTAGCTCCGGTTGATTTTCATCCCGATAAACCAGGCAGTAAATCAAGGCGTGAGCAAAGGCTGGTAGCTTAATAAAGCTTAAGTTTGAACTTTCTTGTAACCATGTGAAAGTGAAACAGCCATCTAATCATATAATTAATTAATATATTGGTGTTATCAGATGGTTATAAGTTTCCACACACTGTGCTTGGTGTCATAATATAAAGTACCTATAACATCACAATTAAAAATATAAAATACAAATCATTTATTTCACCAAAGAGAAACTATAAGTACATAATTATTGGCACATAAAGTTTTACACAGTGGTGGATCATGTACAGTCAGCAACGAAAGTCGCTTAACATGTTGCAATCTTCAATATGATTTTTAACAAGTATGAAGTTACTGACCTACGAAGGTTATGCGAAATAATTGCATAGATAACCATTAAATATTTAGGTTACCTTAGTAGAAAAGACCTATTGCCGAGTTCTGGAGCTGTGACAATAAAAAAATTTAGCTGTGTTCAGCGACTTTCGTTGCTGACTGTACATAAAGTAGGAGTTTTCAAGGTAACCACACTAGGCAAGCCTGTGTCGTGGATACCATTTATAATGATTGATTGATGTAATTGAATTAATTAATTCGACTTGAACAAATTTTTGTCAGTGAAAAATATAATCAATCGTCGTAAATTTTTTTTTTATACTGATAAGGTCTCAAACTAGCATACGGCCCATTATATACATATATATAGCCATATATCACGGTTACCGTAGCCTATAGACGCTTGCAACACCAGGGGTATCACTTGCGCATTGCCGACCCTATAAAACGAAAGGGGAATAGCTGGGTTGGCACTGTAAGGGTTGAAGTCACTACTAGGCCCACTGCCAACAGAACATTTCCTCGCGGAGCACTGGCAACCTTGCTCACCGTTAAGAACTCAACACAGCTCAAAGCAGTGTTATTTTACTTAGATTTTCTGCAAGGCGGAGGTATTTCTCCAGTCGGGCAGCTCCAACTTCAGTGGAACTACTCCCACTATGCCCTACCTCTCTTAGGAGTTGTGGTTATTAGCCCGCTGCAGTCTACCATACTATTAATTAGGACTAGGTTACGGATATTGCCTCCATTTTGATTATTAAAATTGTCGTAATCAAACATCAATTTGAATTATCTTATGTCATAACTCGAAATTGTTAAAAGCAGTTATCATACTGACTACATTAAGCAAAATAAACACATTAACAAATGAATGTCCAAACATTACCTCGAACTATTTCAGTAAATACCACAGAATAAGAAATCTTCTTCACTTAATGTCCATTGCTAAAGGTCGTTGGGTGCCTCTGTACCCGTACATTTTCGCAGCTTGGTGGCACTGCAATAAATAACATAGGCTGTGACACTGCTGCCGCCTACGCCTGTCAGCTACACGTTATCTGTTACAAACATTTTGTCTTCGTGTTTTTGGAGCCAATGGTATTCGGAATAATATTGCCAATAACGGTGGCAAAATCGTCCAATTATGTGTATAGCAGATATGTGGGTGGCAGAAATGCGGATTTTCGTATATTCGGATATTTATTTCAATACATTGTTATACGAACTCATGAATAAACTACATTGTATTGTTAGAATGACTTTTGCAAAGACACCTGCACTACTAAGTCATATTTTTTAAATTTATTAGCTTACAATTACATCATTTGATTGAAGCGGCTTCTAGGACACGGGTTGTGGGTTCGATCCCCGCACGGAAAAAATATTTGTATGACCTACCGGTAGTTGTTCCGTTTGTGTATGTGAAAGTTTGTTTTTAAACGCACCCACGACAAGAGAAAATCCTTGTGTAGATACATTTAAAAGTGTAGCGATTATTTATAGGCGAACATAATGCAATCTTTACGGTTAGGTTATATGAGCTACTTTATCGATTTGAATTAAGTTTAGCGCTAATTGCACGTAATTATTAACTCATCAAGGATCAATTAGCAGATAAAATACACAAACAATTGCTTCGCCTCGTTCCTGTAATTAATTACATCATTTTTTAAATTTATGTACGCATAATTTTCTAAATCAAAACCATGGTTTCTTTAAATTCCGTGTCATTTTATTCTTATCCTGTTTAAATGCGTAGTAATCTAAATGGCAAAGTCGACACCTAATATTCTTTTGAGTTTATCCCCGGCGCCATTTTACGAATTCCCTGACCTTACCGCCCGCGCGGGTCGTAGAGGTCAAACAAATCACGATCTCTGCGTCAGCATTGACCGTCTCTGTATTCTACGTAAACTAGTTAATTGGATATACTATTTCTTTTCTCTATAGCACGAGTTTGATGACACGATGAGGAAAAGTTCGCATTTTAAAACTGTTAATTTTTTACTACAATATATTCCCAGGTCGTGCAGTGTCATTTTCGAGATAAAAGGTAGTCTATTTCCTTCTCCAAGGTCTGATCTATATCTGTACTAAATTTCATCAAAATCTGTTCAGCGGTTTAGGCGTGAAAGCGTAACAGACAGAATTACTATCGCATCTATAATATTAAGTAGGGATTTATCCGAGCTGAGTAAGAGTGTATAATCCTCCGAGATAGGTTGCCTGTGTTGGATAATTAAACAAAGGTAGGTATTTTAATGAAATCTCAGTTGGCTATTTGCAATTTGTATATTTTGAAATGATCTAATTTTAAAACATTGTATTGGATAACAAATTAAGTTTTTTTAAAGTAGAAGGTAATATGAAAATAATATAAGTACAGATTTTAATTGGTTTATAACAATATTCATAATATCAATTACGTATTAAGTTATACATACATGTAGGCATATATTACCAGGGTAACTTCACTAATGCTTAAAGTAGCAAGAGATGTTAACGTCTCGACGACTGAACGAGGACTGAACTCTTTGGTTGTGCAACCACATCTTTTATAAACGTCAGCTGTCCAATGGTGGGGGGTATGACTCAGACTCACAGACTTACAACGTGCGCATGTAAATCAGGCGCACGTTCCGTTTTGCACAACCAAACAAGTATTTTACAGTTATTAAATATTATAGATTCTGACAGTCGGCCGTCCTATATTAAGTACGACCTCGTGCTTGATCTACTTAAATTATAGATAACTCTAATCCAGTTAAAACAAAAAACAAAATTAAACAATCAAAATTAATTAAACAATCTCAATCCAGTTATAACCATAAATAAGTAAAGTAAAAGATACACAATATGACCCTTCCGTCATCAAGATATACATACAATATTATGGGACCTTTGTCCTCAGGATATAAATACATACAATAGGACCCTTCCGTCCACAAGATATGCACATACAACAGGACCCTTCCGTCCTCAAGATGTACTTACAATAGGACCCTTCCGTCCACAAGATATGCAAATACAACAGGACCCTTCCGTCCTCAAGATGTATTTACAATTGGACCCTTCCGTCCACAAGGTATACATATAATAGGACCCTTCTGTCCTGTAATAAAGACCCTTCTGTCCTGTAATAAAGACCCTTCTGTCTTATTATAAGGCCCTTCCGCCTTTATGCATAGCAATAATAATACAAAAATATAAATACATGCGTTAATACCAAACATAATTAAAAAAATACTAATAATAATATAAATTATAAAATCTGCACTGTTCAAACTTATACATGACATTCGTTTAGCTATTCTGATTCGCTGGATAAACCAGTTTCGCTATCATGTGGTCTGCTAAAGTGTAACCAAGGCTTTAGCTTATCGACCGCGACCACTGTAGAATAAAGTCTCCCACCCTTTTTTGTAAGGGGTGTATCTTCCACATGGTATCTGTCGTGATCGAGGACCTTGGTTATTCTATAAGGGCCCTGGAATTTGGGAGCCAACTTTTTACTATGCCCAGTGGAGGGCACTTGACGCTCAATACGTACCAGGTCTCCTTCCTTGTACTTAATTGGTGTGTGATGTTTTTTATCGTAATATTTTTTTTGTTTCTCCTGGTCTGTTACTGTATGCTTACTAATCTCATCCCGAATTTCTGAAATATCCTGTTCACTAGTCCTAGTTATATCGTTCTCAAGTTCTGAAATAATTTTGTTCTCACTACTTCCAGTTAACCTTATACCGAATAATGCTTCTGCAGGAGTACGATTAATCCCCTTATTAAAAGTGTTATTCAACCCCCATTGCACATCGGATAGGTGATCGTCCCATTTATTCTCAGCTGTACCAACACATTTTGCCGTTAACGAATCTACAATAGTTTTATTATATCGCTCTACTTGTCCGTTTGCTCTGGGTGTGGCCACGGCATTTAGAATATGTTTTATACCCTTGTCTTTAACAAAAGCTTTAAAGTTATCACTTGTAAAGGAAGTGCCCCTATCTGAAATTATCCTCCTAGGTATCCCAAAAATTCCGAAATATTCTTTCATTGCTTTTATCGATGTACTAGTTTTTGTGTTTCTTACTGCTTTTAAGTAAATATATTTAGTGAACGAATCAATGATTACCAATATGTACATGTTACCCTTACTACTACGCACAAAGGGGCCAGTGTGATCAATGTGTATCGTGTCAAAAGGAGTAGCTACTTTTGGTATTGGGTGGAGATAACCAGGCTTCTTGCCTGCTGAAGATTTGGCATAAGCGCATTCTAAGCATGAATCTACGTATTTCTTTACGAAATGACGCATTTTCTTGAACCAATAATTTGATTTGATTTTCTCTAAGGTTTTGTCGAAACCGAAATGGCCTATGTCATCGTGGTTTTGTTTCACGATCTGCCAACGTACTCCTTTTGGCACAACCCACCGATCTCCATCAATAGTTACGCGAAATAACTTATCATTTTTAACCTTGAAATTGGATTTTATATCGACTAAGTCATCGAATTTTGGATCTTTTAAGATGCCTATTATGCGTTGTATATCCTCATCTGCGTTTTGTACAGTAGCCAACCATGTGGATTCCGATATTGCAAAAACACTCAAATTGTCTGTATTAGGTATTGGGTTCCTACTCAGCGCGTCAACATGGGAAAAATTATATTCTTGCATCTGTTCCCACCAGCGGGCGACGCGGGGAAGCATATCTTTTTTTTGAAAAGTGGCTTTTAAAGAGTTACAGTCTGTGACTATTTTGAATGGAATGCCAACTAGGTAAACTCGAAATTTTTGAAGACTCGAGACCACCGCCAACGTTTCCAAATCATACGATGAATAATTCTGTTCTTCAGGGGTCGTCTGTCTGCTAAAGTACGCAATTGGTCTTAAAGTTAAGTTATCGTCTTTCTGTAAAAGAATCCCGGCTACACCTACTTTACAAGCATCGGTGTGTAACTCTGTGTCTGCCTTAGGGTTGTAAAGCGCTAAGGTAGGTTTTTGGGACAGTTCTCTTTGCAGGATTTTGAAAGCAGTCTCTTGGTCCGGCCCCCACATCCATGCAGTATTCTTTTTTAACAAATGAGTGAGTGGCTTGGCTATGATAGAAAATTTGGGAACAAACCGCCTAAAGAAACTCGCTAGTCCCAAAAACTGACGGACGTTATGTTGATTTTGAGGGATAGGAAATTGTTCTACCGCTTCAATCTTTTTAGAGCCGGGGCGAATACCGTTTTCCGATACTTCAAATCCCAAGTATTCTACAGTGTTTTTGAAGAAAAAACACTTCGATGGTTTGAAAGAGATCCCTGCATCTTTAAATAATTGTAGTACAGACTGTAACCTTTTCATACCCTCGGAAATAGTTTTACATGGGATAATTACGTCATCCAAATATGCTAATGCTTCCCCGTGACGAGCATTCCCTAATATTTGGTTCATTAACCTTTGAAATGTTGCTGGTGCATTGGCGAGTCCAAATGGCATCCGATTAAACTCATAGTGTCCATCGGGTGTTACAAATGCGGTTTTGTACTTATCTTTCTCGCAGATGGGGATTTGATAATAACCCGATGCTAAATCTAGCGTCGTAAAGAATTTATTCCCTGCTAAGATATCTAATTGGTCATCAATTAAAGGCATTGGATAATTTTCCTTAATGGTTTTCTTATTTAGTGCCCGATAGTCGATACAGAGACGGAATTCACCGGTTTTCTTTCTGACAAGTACTATGGGACTAGCATAAGGCGATGTAGAAGGACGTATGATGTTATTATCTAATAATTCTTTAATCATTCCCCTGACAACTTCTTTCTCAGTGATCGCTAGTCTGTATGGCCTATAAACAACGGGTTGATCATCGTTTAGGTCTATTTTCATATCCCCGATGGACGTACTACCCAGTTCCGTTAAATCGAATGCGAAGCACTCTTTGTAGCTATTGAGCAATGACAATAGTTTTTGTCTGTCCTCAGCAGGAAGGTCATCAGCAATATTCAATTTCGATTCAGTTAAGACGTTAGGCTCATGAGCTGAACAATTTGAAACTTTTAAGATTTTCTCGCTTTCTTCCTGGTGAGCTATTCGACCCCGAGCTAATAAAAAACCAGCTTGAAAACTTAATTTTAATGAGGGAATGCAGCTAACAACTATGTGTCCGAAGCCACTCTGAACGTAATACAACCCAGATAAAACACAATAGCGTACATACCCTTTATATCGTAAGCTACCTTCGACAAATATCTCCCCTTCGAAACTAGGATCCTCACTGTATACTTCTACAATTGTAATCCCGGATATCTCAACCTCATTTTTACAGAATAATTTTATTTTATGTGTTGAATTCTCCAGTAACCCAAGGCTTGTTATATCCAAGCAGTCGCTAGTCTTTGTTATAGTTATATGCGACTGCTCGGTAAAAGTTTGACCAATCATAAGAGGAACATGCATGACCTCGTCTGGAACTATCAGAAGTTCTAATTCAGCAGCAGCACTATCTAATACTACATGTGCTTTATGTTTTCCGATAGCCCTGACCATAGAGTTACCGAATCCCCTCAATATGGGTAGATTCCCCGTGTCAAACCGTGTACCGATCTTATGAAAGTCCGTATACTTAATCATAGAGCATTCACTGCCCAAGTCTATAAAAGCTTGCATAGGAATGCCATTAACTATAGCTTGTTTAAAATATTTTTGATTTGATTTCTCGGGACTCAAGGTTTTTAAGTTTGCGTCACTACTGGCTACTCTTAGAATCTTTTTATCTGGGGGTGAAATTTTGGAGTAACATTGCTCAGTCTCATGGCCAATTTTACTACAGTTGCCGCATTTCTTAATTGGACGCTGACACTGAGAGACCAAATGACCTTCTTGCTTACAGTTCAAGCAACGATATGGTTTGCCTACCGTGCGAAGCTGTGTATCGTTATTTTTATTCAGGGGGGCTTTCGTGATTTTGCGATCGTTAAGGGGTTTTATGTTTCTGACGTTACGTAAATAGGATAATAATTTATCAGGGTCGTCGAACTTAACAGCTTCGGCACCCAGCCGTACAGATCTATCATCGATACCATGCAGAACGCATTCAACCGCGCGGGTACCCAGTATACCGCATCTATTTATTAGTCCTATTTTCTCGTAGTAGTATTCCTCTAACGAGTCAGTAAAACGAGCCCGTTTAGCTAACATATCGCTTAGCATCTGTCCATAATTTTCCTCGGAGGGAAACGCGGATAAAAGCTTTAGTTGCCATTCGTTCCAAGAGTAGAGAACAGAAGATAGACCCTCGTACCACCTTTTAGCTACGCCACGTAATTTCGGTAAAGCAAAGTGTACAATTTGTTTCTCATTCCAACTGTAAATGCTGGCACATTCGTTTACTTTATGAAGCCACATGGTCATCGTCTGTTCTCTTCTGCTGGGATCGAATTCAGGAATAGTATTTTGCAGGGACCCTAGTTTTTCCAACGAATCAGCTTGGTTTACGGTTTTTAACAATTTTACCATTTGAGAAAAATCAACATTATAAGAGTGTGATGCTGACTCACCGGAATTCTGGACTTGTTGTTTGCTTGAAGAGTAGTTCGTGCGTTGATCGTTAGGTCTATTGCACCGACTACGTAACGGCTCTATGTAACGACTGCCCGACGGCTCGTCGCTGCGGCTGCCCAACGGCTCGTCGCGGTGGCTGCCAGACGCCCCGTCACGGCGGCTACAAGACCGCCCATTGTGGCGGCTACGAGACCGCTCGTCGCGGTGCCTATGGGACCGCTCGCTGCGACGGCTACTGGTCCGCTCATCGCAGCGGCTACCGGACCGCACGTCACGGCGGCTACCGGGCCGCACGTCGCGGCGGCTGCTGGACCGCACGTTGCGGCGGCTACCAGACCGCACGTCGCGGTGTCTACCGGACCGCACGCTGCGGTGGCTACGGGACCGTACGTCGCGGCGGCTACCGGACCGCACGTCGCGGCGGCTACCGGACCGCACGTCGCGGCGGCTACCGGACCGCACGTCGCGGCGGCTACCGGACCGCACGTCGCGGCGGCTACCGGACCGCACGTCGCGGCGGCTACCGGACCGCACGTCGCGGTGGCTACCGGACCGCACGTCGCGGCGGCTACCGGACCGCACATCTCGGCGGCTACCGGACCGCACATCTCGGCGGCTACCGGACCGTACGTCGCGGCGACTACCGGACCGTACGTCACGGCGGCTACCGGACCGTACATCGCGGCGGCTACCGGACCGTACGTCACGGCGGCTCCCGGACCGTACGTCGCGGCAGCTACCGGACCGCACGTCACGGCGGCTACCGGACCGCACGTCACGGCGGCTCCCGGACCGTACGTCGCGGCGGCTACCGGACCGCACGTCGTGGCGACTACGAGACCGCTCGTCGTGTGTCCACTTATTGCCACTGCTACCCGAGCGCTCGAAGCACTTGTTACCTGGTCGTACTTCATAAGGACTTAATGTTTGTACAACCCCTCGCCCGCTTACATGCACAGCGCGCTCACAGCGTGGCTGCGGTGTCAATATAGGGCTATTAGGTACAGAACTACGTGATCGCTGTCGATCGGGTTCAACCGTAGGACCCTGCGGGGGTGATTGTACTGATCCAACAGTAATATCCTCCATTTCGTCTGAAAAAGTAAAAAAAAAATTACGCAGATTGTCCGTTCACTCGAACAATCGATTCTTATCCCACTTCTGAGATGTTGGATAATTAAACAAAGGTAGGTATTTTAATGAAATCTCAGTTGGCTATTTGCAATTTGTATATTTTGAAATGATCTAATTTTAAAACATTGTATTGGATAACAAATTAAGTTTTTTTAAAGTAGAAGGTAATATGAAAATAATATAAGTACAGATTTTAATTGGTTTATAACAATATTCATAATATCAATTACGTATTAAGTTATACATACATGTAGGCATATATTACCAGGGTAACTTCACTAATGCTTAAAGTAGCAAGAGATGTTAACGTCTCGACGACTGAACGAGGACTGAACTCTTTGGTTGTGCAACCACATCTTTTATAAACGTCAGCTGTCAAATGGTGGGGGGTATGACTCAGACTCACAGACTTACAACGTGCGCATGTAAATCAGGCGCACGTTCCGTTTTGCACAACCAAACAAGTATTTTACAGTTATTAAATATTATAGATTCTGACACCTGTTTTCTAGCAGTAAATTACGAATTTTATATATTATCAGTTCCCCTTAATAGTTTAACTATTTTATACATCCAATTTTACACGTAAAACTGTTTGTGTTTAGCTTAATATGACAGCGCAGGGCAACACATCGTTGACAAGGCTAGCCGTCGCCTTGGACTGACAGTGACTGACGAGTGACGTCAGGTTTAATCAGTTGGCGGCAAACGCGCCCGCCACGGAAGGGCTACATTCAATTAAAAATGGAATTACTGGTAACCATAGAGAAATTAAGTTCGATGTTTGAAATAGTTGAGTTTTCCATTTACTACTTAACTGCCAATGGCTGAACAGCGTGCGGTTCTTCGATTCATAAGACGAGCAGTGTTATTGGGAATTTCTATGAAATTCTTAGTAAAGTAGGTAATAGCTGCGAGTTTTGATTGGTGGCAATAGGCCCTTTGACGAACTGTGGATGTAGATTAGTACACCTCTTCCTAACCCTTCGGGGATTACAGGCGTAAAAGGTGTATTATGTCAATTTCAATTTTGAAAAAAATAGAACTACGAAAAAAATTTTATACTAAGATGTGTGAAGATGTAAACTGTATACTAAGTACATTACTCGTAACTGAATTAGTGGCGTTCAAAATAGACCAAGTACGGACGCAGTGATACTGTAGCAGAAAAATGTAATTTAAAAAAGTATATGAATTTACTAACCTTGTTTACCGCACTGTTATTTGCTCACACTTACATTCAATTTTATACATTTGAGAATAAGCAACATGTGGTACAGTACATGTTATAATAAGTAACATGTGGTACAGTACATGTTCATTATTGTTCATGTATAATGTTGTAAAGGACACTTTTTTGTTCCTTTTTTACAAAAAGTCCACGCAAATGTGCACTGACAAACACCTAGATTTATACGCCCTGACACGCAATACAATTACGTGTGGTGGGTAGACCAAAATACAATATTGTTCCATTTTTGAATTAATCAAAGCAAGGCCCTGGATTAATTCAAAAATGGAAAATACTAATGGTAATGTCTTTGATTATACAAGTATATAATCAAAGGGTAATGTTTTAGGTTTGTTATTATAATTTAATAAAAGTATATTTTAACTAGTAAAAATTCAATATTATATCTTTTTAAAAAGTTCGAAACCAGCATAACTGTAGAACCCTAAAGCTGTTGAGACTATCTCGGTATTATATTAGTGGAACCTATTAGGTAACTTTCTGAGTACATGAAGTCAAGTAGTAACAATCAACAGAGGGATGGAATGTGTCTGTGTTCCCAGGTAGTTACAAGTATTCTGCGATGTTATGTTTCACAACTACCCTAGCATGTCGTATCTACAACGCTACGAGATTATTTAGACTACAACAAAACTGAAGAGTTAATTAAAATGTCGATCCTATAACACTACCCAAATCCAATATACTTAATATGTAAAATTATAGATTATTTACTATGCTTTGTCTATGTTTGTGAGAGGCAATACTATTCCTAGGCTTTTCTTTTAGTTTTTTCTTTATTTATTTGTTATGTATCAACTGTGCTCGTCCTGCAACTCTGTTATGTATCTAAACAATTCGAGAACGCTGGTACCCTAAACATAAGTTTAATCTTACACTGGGTACCAGAGTTCATCGTAACCACTTTTCTTGTTGTTCTAACGATGCAGTGTCCAAATAAGTGTTTATATGTACAACTTTTGTTTAATAAAGAATTATATTATTATTCTCGTATTTATTTAATCTCTTATTTACATTATATTTTTAAATATTTTTACAAAAACTAAAACAAAAAAATTTAAAAATATAAAAAAATTGTCAGACCACCGATATCGGGAACAGGGTCCAAGCTACCGGTGGTTAAGGCTCCAGAGAGAGGAACCTCCTCACAATGCGTGCCGTGTCGAGGAGTACCGCTTTCTGTATCAAGCCCTTGATCCAGCCGTCTAACGAGAGCCTCCTTAGATGTCCATCGAGGCTCTTGGCTATTAAACCATTGGCTGTAATTATTAATTATTATTATATATTATAAACATAGTATAATAATTGTATTTTTGCTTCATTCACGCAATAATCTACTTCGAACAGGTTGAATTTTGTAGCGAGTAGCGACATCTATCGCGCTGATCAACATTTACAATATGAACATATGACACGCAAGTTGATTATAAACTGGCCTGGATAAATGGCTGGAAGAGCATCACACCTCGTCCCTACACAGGTTCATTACGATACTGAAATGGGGTCTATATTAATGGAATCATAATGAACAGATTTTGTTGTAAGTATGGGATTGTGGGTTGATGATGATGGGATTAATAATATCAATATAAAATATAATATCGCGATAAAATCCATAAAAAGTAGTTTTATTACAAGATTATCTAGTTATTCGGCTATGTATTAAGATGATGAAAAGCATGATAACATAAAGGCAAACACAAGAAAGTTGAAACCTCCCAATTCACCGAATCTTCGGAGAGTAAAGTGCAATTTCAGGGAAGTGTGGTTTTTAGTGGCCCCGGTGCCTGGTCTGGCTGGCGATCCTCACAATAAAGAGACCTTAAAAAGGTTGATCATAGGATGCCATAAAACATCATATTATTTTAAGATAAATAAAGTGGTCTTTTGATACACATTGTACACAAATAAGCCGCAAAACAAATTGGTGTAATATATTTTATAGCGTACAATGAAACCGATTAGCATCGGGCGACATGGCCGTGGCCTTTTTCCCAGTATTTAATCCATTAATTCATCACATTTGAGTGCAACAGAACTTAGTACATAATATATAAGGGCTGCTACGTATATTACAATGTGTAGGAACATATTACTTTCAATTGAATTCAAGATACCTCTAGTTCATTGTAGATTTTTTACATATTGGCAATCTGCTGAAATGACGAATGATAATTGTATAATGATTGATTGAAGCTCAGATTAATCATAATTATGTATATAAGTGTAATTATATATGTGTGAATAAATGTGATAATTATCTACAGCTGTATGCAGGAACTAATAAACAGCATTTGAAAAAAAAAGTTGCATAGGTACTTCTTTTGCTTCGTCCACGTCCGTATAATCATATTGTCACACAAACACCCTTGCGTGTAATATTAATAAAATTTCGATATTTTTTAAGTTCAAAAATCGAAAATTTAAAAGGCTTCTTTGTTAAAGTACATGCTCCAGTAAAAATCACAACGTATGGGACGCCACCATTCTTGTATGCATCCTTTCGCACTGACACGATGTGACGGACTTTTTGTATGGACAAACCGTCGAACGCCGTTGAATAATATGTTGTGACTCATATTGCGTCGCAAAATATTATTATTATTAGATATTTTTTGCAAATAATCCTACCTTTCCCGAAACACTGAAACAATGTTTATATGAAACATCGAAAATTGTGTAAGTAGATATTATTACCTCTGGAAAATGTCAACTGAAACGATCTGAAACAAAGAGCTTAAGCCGTAAGGCGATCTACCATGGCCATGGGCGATATTAAACTTTGATGACAGTAATCCGTACTGGATTAAAATTCGGCGGATCAAATAAACGAGCTGTTTCATTGTTATTTTATATAATAGCACATTGAAAAATATCACAATAAGTGCCTTTATCAACGACTACCTTTGCAAATATAATTACAAATAAAAAATGCGTAAAATACGCTAGCATTTTTATTCCCAGAATTCATTGTAATCACTCATTCCATCATCAATTGGAGTAGGGTAATATATAGGTACGTGAAAAATCTGTCAGGATATTCAATAAATTAAATTTATTCAGTTTGTAAGCATACGTTTAATTCAATCAACGTCACTTGTTCTGTTTCCATCGTCACATATTTGTCCATGAACAAGACGAAGTCCATTACAATTTTATTTTTGACTGTCTGTAAAAAAACTGTTCTTTA
Source organism: Acronicta alni (assembly GCA_964056405.1). Classification (NCBI taxonomy): domain Eukaryota; kingdom Metazoa; phylum Arthropoda; class Insecta; order Lepidoptera; family Noctuidae; genus Acronicta; species Acronicta alni. Next base: position 12,715,182 of record OZ043918.1, read on the forward strand.
TTTGTTTGTATTTTATTATTATATGTTGGTGGATAGCTCTGTTGTTTATGAACCTACTTTTTATTATAAGTAACACCACCTTACGTAAGTACTTACTTAAGGTGGTAGGTTCAGTTAATGCTACTATGCGTCTAGGGTTATACTATCGCATTGCCAAATGTACTAAGTAATAATGTAGTTGGATGTGTATTCCGGTTTGAAGGGCTATATATCCAGTGAAATGGCTTTATGATCGTCGATGGGGCCATTGTAAACGCAGTAATCATCCATCAATCGATCGAACATTCTATGCGACTTTACGTAATCCTCGTAAAAAAACAATGCTAGACAGTTGTTGTAAAGAAACTTTGCTCTCATATAATATAAGGCGTTTGTTTTAGGATTTACGTATCACACACCGCACCGTGATAATAATTACAGGGTTTATTAAAGATTGATATGTTACATACATTTAAGTATATCTACTTCACTAGCTTTCTGTTAGGTTAGGAGAAATTACAGAGCGCCACGTGCATTTTTCCAATACATTTTTGCTTCGTACATGTTCATATAATTATCTTGTAATACATGCACGGTGGTCAAGTACCTATGATTAAGTAAGCTTTTTGAACGACCTTATGTGAAAAATGTATGGAATTAGTTTAGAATCTACTGCTTTACCAAAAGAAAGAGGTCCTGGGTATAATTCAATTCACTATGTCGAACAGTATTATTATACAGGTTTTTCTATGAAATTCTCAATAGAAGCTCGGAGGTCTACTGTTTTTGTCATTCTATATATCTGTAACGCGGGAGTGCGCTTTTACCGACATGCAGATGTGTGCATGCCCCATATTATAACACATAGGTAGTTACAGTAAATGGTGGGTGACGTCAAATTTAAAAATAAATACAATAGGCATTAGATAAAATAACTAATACAATAGCTGTATAAATCTCATACGTCACACAAACACGATGTCATAAATTCATAATGATAAGAATTATTTCCTTTGCTGCTGAACTCTAAAGGGCGTAACACACGGCGGAAAAACTATAATATTGTATGATAAGATGCCTGGATATAAAATATTATAGTATCTTATTATCTTATATCCGCTCGCATCATTCTCTCATTTTTAGTTAAGTTTAAGATAGCATGTTAAGATAAATTTCGCATCTTAAGATGACATCATTGCATCGCTTATCTTAACATAAAATTTCCATATCGCTCGATAGCTTAAGATAATGTAATATATAGTAAAATATATAGTATCTTAGCCGTTTGTGATAGATCATATAAACTGTATAGTGAGCGATATTTTATCTTAATATAAAATATTATAGTATCTTCGCTGTGTGTGACGCCCATAACAAGCCATGTAAATATTCCGTGCATGATTCATAATTATATACTTATTATTGTTTACCGTTATCTGCAAACAATACTAAGAAAACAAATGGGAATGTTATTTTTTTTGGAAGCCAGTATAATTATTATTTACTAAAACTGGGGGAAATACGGATGATAGTACGTGCCCAAAGGGCACACTGCGAGATTATTTTTTTGCTTGGCAGTTGGCACTCAGTGAAACGAATACATGATAAAACCGTATTAGAAAAAGCCTAGTCACGTTGTATTTTCGTTGGCAGTGTGTGTCGATTGCAGTAGGAGAAAGAGCATCAAAAAATATACTTAACCTATTTTTTCTTAGAGGTGGGGCATAGTGGGAGTACCTATTTCCACTAAAACTGGAGCTGCCCGCCTGGGGAAGTACCCCGCCTTGCAGAAAATCGAAATGAAATAACACTGCTTTGAGCTGTGTTGTTTTCCTTACGGTGAGCAAGGTTGCCAGTGCTTTGCGAGGAAACGTTTTGTCGGCAGTAACCCAACCATTTCTCTTTTTGAAATTAGTCCAGTAGTTTTTGAGTTTATTCATTAGGTACAAACATACAAAAATACAAATCTTTCCTCTTTATAATATTAGTGTAGATATAGGTTATTGTTAATCACAGACAATGCTGATGTAAACTGCAAGTTTAATTATATTCATATGCAGATTATGGGAACGAGAAATCTTGACGCATCTATAGATACAAATTATATGGCAGACTGTTTACCGTGTAGAAGTAAAATTAACATAAACATACATACCATCACGCCACGAAGGGTTAGGCAGAGGTGTACTAATGTACACCTACATTTCGCCGGTACGTTTATGTCCCATGTAATAGGGGGTGAACCTATAATCCAGACTCCGAGCTGCTACTGAGAATTTCACAGAAAAACCCAACAACACTTTGCTAGACCTGGGGAGCAAACCCAGGACCTCCAGTGCAGCAGTCGCGCCTAGGATCACTAGACTAATGAGGCAGTCTACCAATAGAAGTAAAATTAATTTTATATATTTGTTGGTGGATAAAGTTTGATGCAGGAATTAGGTAGTCTTCATTGGTTTGGTGGCAAGAACGTTTGGCGGTGACCAAGCGTGACGTCCTTGCATGATTTGGTTCCCAGGTCAGGCATTATTAGGACCTTTTTAATAGTATTTTTTTTTGCTTAATGATAATGTTATGTTACATTACTTTGACCTCTGTGGTCTAGCGGTTCGAGTGCCGGACTGCTGATCATGGGGTCCTGGGTTCGATTCCCACAGCACACAAATATTTGTGTGGATAAAACATGAGTATTTGTGTTTGTCTGGGTGTTTCTTATGTATTTACAAAAAAAAAAGTATATAAGTATTATATCCATTGTCTAGTACCCATAGTACAAGCTCTGCTTAGTTTGGGACTATATGGTGTTGTGTAAAATGTCCCAAAATATTATATTACTGGTCGAAGATTTATGAGATACCCTCATCATTTTTTATATTATCCTGAGTTATTATACTCCTTGTGAAACAGACCATCCCAGTTCTAAGACGCAGCCATAAAAAAGATATAGGATAGTTTCAGTATAACGCAGATCTCGTCTAGAAGTCTAGGTACTAGTACTTGATAAAAGGGACAATGTGTGCGATGGAGCGGTGAAGGCTGGACATCTAATATTACCATTGCCTTGTATTGTGGACCGCGAAGCGCTATCCATCCGAATGAGTCGTATCGTATGTAAAATACATTCTATATTAAGTCGGATTTATCCGCCGAAAATATACTCTAAACAACATAACATACCATCACGCCTGTATTCCCCGAAGGGTTAGGCAGAGGTGTACACCCACAGTTCGCCGGTATGTTTAGGTCCCATGTGATAGGGGGCGAGCCTATTGCCATTCACCGGGCACAAATCCAGACTCCGAGCTGCTACTGAGAATTTCATAGAAAACCCCAATAACACTTTGCTCGACCTGGGGATCGAACCCAGGACCTCTAGCGTAGCAGTCGCGCTTAGAACCCCTAGACTAATGAGGCAGTACTCTAAATATATTATACCTACCTTTTTTTATATTACCTACGTAAAATTCTCATGGATCCTCCGCCACCCGGGGAGGTGGCAGGGTATGTTGGACACATACCGACTAAAAACCGCACTTATTTTCATCTGCCCTATAGTCATGACTATGGGATCTGTGAAATTTGCCTCGACCATGACACCGTACCGTTGTACCGGACAACCACCGGATCTCATCAAAAGGGCGAGGACTTCTTGTCGCTTCCTACTCGAAAGCGCGCGTGCAATAAGTAAAAAGTGAAGCTTGACTTCTTAACCGATCGATGCTGGCAATCTTTGACCATGAACCCGTGTTCGTGTAGTGTCAATGCAATGAAACTAAAACCCGTGCCCTTTAGCAGTAAGAGCCGTGTCAATATCAATTGAGTCGTGAAGGCGACTTCCTCTTTTCTATTGTTTTTCATTACTCATGGTTACTACCTTCAATGCCGTTGTGTTCAACATCAAACCTAGTTTAATTATGTTATTGTAGATCACTTTGCTTTGGTAGCTAACTAGCCTTATTTAGTAATAAATTGTTTAATGAAAAAAAGTAACAACAATTTTTTCAAGGTACATAAGCTAAATATTATTGTTCAAATCGGCCCGAAATAACAGAAAAACCTTTTCTAACAGAGAACCTCATTTCTAAAAAAAAACTACTAGTGAATTATAATGTAACTAGTTTAGATTCTGTTGTAATTTTAATTACCAACACTCAAAACAGTAGCGTGAAAGTTAATGTTTACGATGTTTAAAAATAGATAACATTTAGAAATGACTTGCTGCTGATAAAATTAACATAATAATTACTCGTATATGTATATGTATGGAACAGGGAAACTCGAAAAAATATCGAGATGCTGAATAATTAAACCTGTTATTACTACGACGGTGATTATATGCAATTAATTTGCAATGACCAATGAGTATGTACGATGAGAATATTTCTGAGACATACCTACATCTTGCCCACAATACGATTGGTCCTGCACCACTCCTCCTCTGATATTTTTCCTTCCAGTCTAACAAGATGCGACTGAATATCAGTATTTTACATGAAGGGACTGCCATCAGACCTCCACAACCTAATATCTGGGCAATATCGATATCCTGAGTATAGACTGGTTGTCAGTCGTTTTTGGGCTTTTCAATACCTACCACTAACGATTATCTTAGGTGTTCGCATGACATTTCTTGGTTCTCGATGTGTGAGTGGTCACCCATCCACAGACTAACAGTGGATAGCGTAGCTTAAACTTGCAGTGGGTTGAACTGCGTAATTATAACTTATCCACGAGCCAGTGGAACCAGTAGCTGTAAACATTTTTGTTAAGTGCGGAAACTGCACCTCCGACGGCCCTGACCGCAGAAAGTCAATCAATTAACCACAGTGCAATCAAAAGTCAGATGTCAGACTCAGTACGTTGTTACCGCCAAAATTAATTCGAATTCTGACTTTGTAGAAGGAGAGCTAAGAAGGCAATGCTTTTAATGAATCATAATGTGATTCATGTAAAAAAAAATAAAAGAAACTGCTATGAATTCCTAGTTGTGATTTTTTTAGCCTACTTGAGGGGCTAAAATGGCCATATGACTACCCAACAGCTTTCGTATAAATAGAGGTCAACTAATACTGGATTTATATGACACGTTGTATAAGTCTGTGTCTGTGAGTCATATTGTGATTCATCAAAAGTGGCCATTTTAGCCCCCCAGATCCCTTATAATTTGTGGTTCATGAGTTGCTTTTGAGAAATCATTGGGTCATGTAATGATTCTTCAATACAATATGTTTGCCACGTAATCAGGAAAAATAATTAATAACCAATCATCAGCTATTTCTTGACATATAAACAGTAGGTAATTTACATCATGGATGACGTGAATATTATTAAAAGGATGTTTTTTCAAAACAGTTGAACAGATGTTCTAATACAATCGTGAGGACACGGTTCGCTGGAACGTTGACGGTCGTCTGTGGAATCAGCTAGTTAAACATAAGGCAAAAAGTATAAATAATGAGGTAATTATCTGTAATAGTGTATCATTAATGTCTTGATATAGTATTTCACAATAGATTTTAATTTTTAAGATACCGACAACTTTTTTTTATAAACACTCCATTTTGAGGTCTATTGTTTTTATGAATTTTGCTGTCGTTGTCTGTACTATATAAATAGAATATCTAAAATCACATACTTACAATTTAACCAGTAGAGTAGTCAATATTGTTGAAAGTTTATTGCATATGCTTTAAAACCCATTGTTTTGGTTTTCTTCAATCTATCTGTAAAATGTTTACAATGGACAATTGGCAGATGACTAATACTGAATATTTTATGTTCGTGAACATTCCCAAATGCAGTAGCACCAACATTTTATTTACGATGTAAAGAATAATTGAATTGGAACTAATTGTTGTCAGTTTGACCGTGAGGAACCAGATAACAGTGTCTTATTGTAGCAATTTTGAATGTAGTAAATAATGGTGTTCTGTAGTTTCTGCCTACCCCCATGGAAAACCCCCTGGAAACAGGCGTGAATATATGTATGTTTGAATGAAGTAATTAATTACTATTGTATCCTAAAAGAAAACATAATTTAATCTACTAACTTGTGTAAAAACAATATAACGACACTCTAAATAATACTCAACGCTACATAAAAAAATACACAAGGAAAATACTTGCGAGTAAAAGTCTTAGGTTTTGTTCGCGGGAAAACACAACACTTCCACTCATGCGCACATTGATATAGTAAAGGATTCGTTCACAGTCCACTAAGTAATTGCTCATTCCTTCTCTACTGTACATCACTAGTCTACAGTCCGCATTTTTGGTAACATATAGACGCATACGGGTAGTGGGATCCAACACGGTCGTCATACGCCAGTCTTTGATCGCGTGCTGGCTGCTTTCGGGAGGTAGGATATCCGCTGCGTGACTCCTAGGCTTCTCGATCCAAAGGCTCACGTCGACGGCGTCCTCAGTCATCTTCTTGGAGTTGTAGTCGTGAATATAGTTGCTGAGGAACGCATGCGCGATGAAACAATACACGGTGACGGTTTCCACTAGTTCAACGTCTTCAATTCTTAACCAGCACTGGTCGGAACGCTCATTCCGGTTGGGCATTTCAAATGGAATAGGGAACATGTATGGTTTTACATTTTTGACATCCTTTTCGGCGCACAACACTAGTGAATGAAATAAACTTGCGAAAATGAGTTTAAGTAACATTTTAAATGTGTTGCGGGAGCGACGTCATGATTGTAACTAAACGAGTGTCGTGACGGCTCTGTGTCGCTGCAAACCGTTGCAGAATGGCGAGCTGCCTTCATAAACGTGATTACAGGTTAAAAAGATTATTAGATTGCAATTTACAACTCATTGTTATGAGTACAAAAAACACGTGATTGAATGGTTGCCGTAAGTTAAAACAATTCAACATATTTGTAATTGTTACGTTTATTAATATACCGTGTTTCCGGAGTAATTAATAATATACGAAGGCTTTGTTCCTTTACGTCTAATTCCGGTGCTTATATGGAATGTTGGCGGGAATTGCAGTAAGGTTAGTGCGTTGGAACTGTACCTACTCGTGAGAGAATTGATAACTTTTTATTTTTATTGTGCGATAACTTATTACATAAATATTCATCGAATAATTTTCCTTTACAATTTTGATGAAAGAATGTGATAATAAATTTTGTAACAAAAATCATTTGTGACCTTCCAGAGGATCGAAACAATTGTTTTTTCTAATGTCTGCTAATAGAGCCTTGATAGGTTAATCCGAGGACATAACATAAACATAATATACCATCACATCTGAATTCTCAAAGTTAGGTAGATGCACATTAGGTACATACACTCTTTTTTATAGTATGGACAATCCACATGGATCGTTTGCCAGCTGGCGATGTGACAGGGTTTGGGTGACAGAGTATGTCAGGCTCGTACCGATTAAAAACTGCACTCGCTTTCACTTAAATTTCCTACGACCATGACAGGCTGTGATCCAGCAGTTGATGGACCCCTTCAATTGTTGAGGCCTTGGCTGGCATCCTAATCAAATGCATGCGTGTTTTGACCACAAAAACAAAAGCACGTCTGCGGCCTACTGGGGATATAGGTACATAAACCCGCAGGTTCGTCATTTAGTTTCAGGAAATTAGGACCCAGGTTAAAAAATAATTCTACTAGGCTAGGGAAATAATTCTCTATTATGATCACGACAGTAATTTCGTGATAATTTATTATAGCAGAATTATTTAAAATAATTTGTGTTTATTTTCTTATTAATGACACATATGTCAGTGGTTTCGATTGTGTAAATGATTTTTTTGACATACTCGAGGAGTCGACACAAATATTTGGCGATACAGAAATATTTGTCACTGATAGGAATCAAACCCAGGAGCATGGGCGCACCCAGCACTTTTTTAACTTTTACATAATAAATTATAGGAAGTTACAAGGAACGATAGCTAATAGGAATTAAAAAATGCTTTTAATTTTACCAAATAAATAATTAATTTTGTTTCTTCTTCTTCTTTAAAATGAAAATTTTTAGCTTCGAGTCAGACCACAGTGGGACAATTGCCCCACCTTGCCCCACTGAGGGTACGCCCATGCCCACGACCTTGGACGAGGTGACCAACACTAAACGTGCAGCCAACGTGAAAACTAGAATAGTAGTTTTGATATGGCACGACTTTCATCTGACTTACGCCATGGTTGGGGCCACCAAGATACCAAGATTGTCATGGGTGGATTTTAGTTCAACAAATATTACCTAATTTTTTTTATACCACTAAGGTGTCAAACAAGCATACGGCCCACCTGATGGTAGGCAGTTACCGTAGTCTATAGACACTTTTAACACCAGGGGTATCACTTGAGCGTTGCCGACCCTGTAAAACGAAAGCGGATTAGTTGGGTTGGCAGTTTATAGGTCAAAGTCCCCCCACTGCCTATTACAACGTTTCCTCGCAGAGCACGGAATTAGGAGCCTTGTTCTACATACATTATACTCTCAGTACTATCACGCCTGAATTCCTAAATTGGTTAGGCAGAGAAAAGTTGGTCAATATGTTTTTAGGTTCCACATAAGCGTTGTACAAATAGTTGATCCGTGCAGGAATAAACATTTGTATGGTCGACAGGTACTTGATGTCTGCATGTATGTGAGAAAATCCTATGGTGGGGCGACATTTTAATTTAATATTAAGTCAGAACTTACACTCCTGGTGAGGCATGGCTGATAGTAGACAGATCGGGGATATTTTTTACCTGTTCGTCCGGCGAAACCGTCACGAAATATTGTCAAAGATTCCAATAGATATCCGAGGCAAAGAATGTGCGATACTACGATATTACATAGCCTTTACAAGTTTTAAATAATTATACCATTCATAACTATGTACAGACCCTGCTGGCGCAGGTCAAGCTATCCAAAACTGTCAAATATCCCCAATGGAATATTAACCTAACCTTATTGTTTTGTATTAAAGTTGAAAATCAATCAAATAAATTTGATTCTGGCCTCCGTACTTTTGTTTGAGAAGGTCACATGAAAGTTATTTACAATAGAATATGTAAGCACTAACTATACCTATTTAGTTTTACCTCGATGTGTAAGATGTGAATTTGAGAACTATTTCCATGAAGAGTGTGGCAAGTTGTGATGCTGGACATCAAAATATTAAAAAAGGGTAGGTGAAAATATACTAAAATATTAGGTAATGTTTATTATAAACATTACTCTAGTAATAATAGATTTTTAATCATTTTTTTGTAAATATATTTAAAATGTATACGTTGCAATCCCTTGCAACGTATACATTTTAAATATATTTACAAAAGGCAAAGTCCCCGAAAAATGATAATTATGATTTCTAGCCTTGTCCTATGTTGGGGTCGGTTTTTAGGGTAGCTAGATGTGGCCTGAATGTAGGATATCTGGGCTATGTCCTAAGGATTGGCGTTTGACTATCATTAACAATTGATATAAGTGTTCGCGATGTCTACTCTTTACTCCTCAATAGACTGACCGCAGCAAGCTATCTGCGAACCATACAATTTTTTCTGTCGGAAAATATTTTAAAAGAATCAATATCAAATATTATACCTAAATTAAAATAATTTTTAATGACGCAAAGCTATTTCTGTCATTAAGGGAAACATATCTAATATACCTACTCATAGCAACAAACACCTATACGATGAAACACAGGGTGCAAAGTTTGAATATCGATTTAATTTGATGTAATTTATTAAATGCTGTAAAATCATGTTTTATTATTTTTTTAAATATGAGATGACTGCATATATTCTCCTTGGTGGTTGATAATTGTTTACCACAATATGTCAAAGAGACAATAAGAACTTCAATTCGTAGTCTCATAGTATTATCCTAGTCTGTGGTAGTCACAATATTTACATCGAATGACTTCTGGGTGCCTTGGTGTGCGCGGAGATCCATGAGTATTATCTGCACAACTCCTATCATTTATTTACTCTGTAAATGGTTAGGAACAGTCTATACTAATTACATTCCTCATATCTATCTTAGTTTTTACCATCTACGTCACCGCCTGCGTGATTCACCACTAAACTAAACAAGTTTGTCAGGATCAGTACCTATTCAGATTGTTTAGAAAAATATAATTATTATATTTACTAGGATTGCATGTGTTCTGACTTCGCTCGCTCACTCGCTTTCTGTCTGACCTTCTTTAATTAATAACTTTTGTGGAAAAGAAAAGCAACTTTAAGCGTTTTGCAGCTATCTTCAGAACTAATCAGAACCGATGACCACACATCAAACAAAATGTGGGACTGATGTGAAAATTTAAAAGTCAAATTGACACATATAAATAAATAAAATACAGTTTAATTGGGACTTGCTTTTTTTGAACTTATTTATCAAACATTGAACATTGATTAGTTTACTTATATAATGTAAATACACATATATAATACAAATTATCAATTTTTAGAAATACTGTACGTCACAGTACGCAGTTAATAAACCGGTCTGTAATTAATCAAAATACTTTTTAATTGCCCGTTGAGTTGCTGTTATCTCGCGGCCCAATGTAAGAATTAGATCGATGTTTACTTCACCTCTACCCCTCTCTTATCTGTTGTGTGCACGAGGGAAAGAGACGGCAATTAAGCTTCCCTGAATACTCGCTTACGTCATACACGCATACTACTACATCAACATGTTTTAAATAAAACCACTCAACGGGAATGGGATCAAACGAGTCTGCGCTCTCGCATGTTTGCGTCATGCAAAATGGCCAACAGAATAATTCTGTTGTGCCTCTTAGTTACGTGTTTAACTGTGAGTTATATAGAATGTGGGAGAGGTCGGAGTAGTGGTGGAAGCCGGAGCAGCGGTGGAAGGAGTAGAGGAAGTAGCTCTTCATCCTGGGGTAAGAGCTGGGGCTCGTCGAGTCACGCTGCTAAACCAAGCTGGAGTTCAAGCTACAGCAAACCAAGTTCAAGTTTTGGAAGCTCGTCACATTCGCACGGCTACCCATCGTCATCATCAGGACTTTCCGGATCTGGGTCTAGCTCACATAGTTACCCTTCGTCATTGTCAGGATTATCGGGGTTGAGTTTTGGTTCCTCAAAGTATCCCTCATCATCATCAGGACTTTCTGGATCTGGCTCTAGCTCTCACACGTATCCTTCATCATCTTCAGGATTATCAGGGTGGAATTTTGGTTCCTCAAAATACCCTTCGTCATCGTCAGGACTCTCAGGAGGATCATCGGGATCACACAATTATCCTTCATCATCCTCGGGACTTTCTGGATCAAGCTCCTATCCAGCTTCATCGTCAGGAACGTCTGGATCAATTTTTGGCCCAAGCAAGTATCCCTCTTCATCGACAGGACTTTCAGGATCGAGTTCATCAGGATCCCATAGCTATCCATCGAGTTCAAGTGGGATTTCGGGATCAGGATCAGGCTACAAACCCTCGTCAAGCTCTGGAAGCCATTCATATCCCTCATCGTCAGTCGGACTGTCGGGATCGCAGTCACATGGTACAAATAATTATAGACCTTCTTACGACACTTCATACAAGCCGAGCCACACGTACAACTCGAACAGTGGACACTCTACTTCGTATAATCATGGTACGCATTATTATCCTTCACAAAGCGTACCCTACGCTGTCCCTACATACTACAGCGCACCGCAATATGTATACATTAACGAGTATAGGCACTCTAACAGTCGCTATGGAGATCTTCTGACTGGCTTGACATTGTACAATCTTGGTCGTTCGCACAGCCACTATCACGACCACTACTACTATGACGACTACTACAGACGAAGGTATGACACCTCGAGCTCTTCGTCCATGCCCACAAACAAACCTCAAGACCAAGCAACCTGCATATTGAAAGTGAAAGAAAATGATAAAGTGGATGTGTTAAAAATTCCGTGTGAAATCGTTTCTACTTTCACCCAAGGGAGTAACAAAATGGCTCCTTCGGCTGAACAAACTCAAGTGAATAAAACGGTGTGTACAACCACCACTACACAGATAAACAATACGGTACAGGTAACTGCGGCGCCGGCGCCCACGGTGCAGGTGCCCACGGGGCCAGTGAAACCATTATCAGTGATGCCTCTAGTGCCAGTAGATGCTGCCGTTAACTCTACAGTGACAACGATGATGAACAACACGGTGGCAGTGAACGGTACCTCGTTTAACACTACTGTGCCAACGCTCACGAACAATTTAGTGAATAACAATACTTTGCCATCAAACGGATCCATTTCAAACTCTACAGTTGCGGCCAAGAACCCAATTTTACCCGTCAATGGTTCCTCAGTTACCAGTACATTGCCACCTGTGACGATCAACACGACAATGGTAAACGTTACCGTGTGTACAACTAATTCTACAATGATAGATCCTCTAACAGTTAAAGGGCCACCGGTAAATTCTAAGAACATGGAATGTGTCGTAGAGATCCACACTAAGGACGCTTTCTTGCATAATAACATTGACTGCGGTACTTTGATGTCGTATGCTAAAATGCCTGAGCCGAAGAAAGACCACGGAATACTGCCATCGAGAGAGAAATTAAAGTCGTGGTTGTCTAGTCCTCCTTGGTGGATGTCTCTATTTATTGCCGTGTAATTATAGCGCAAAGCTGTGCATTTCCAATGTATACTAAAATTATTGTGTAAATTATCAATAGTCGTAAAGAGTATGAAACTAAACGAAAATGTGTTAAATTTAAAGTTTATCGTGAACACAGAACATAAATTACATTATCTTTAAAACTGTTAGAAATACTATTAGTACTATTATTAATATTAGTTTTGAGGCAAAGTGATTTAAGAGATATTTATATATTTTTGTTTTTGTTTTGAGCACACAACTACGTCGTATTAATTACTATTATTTGATCACAGTTGAAGTTCACGCCGTCTATGTAAGATAATATGTACTTACAATGATTTTGTTTTTTATACTCGTAGGTATAGTATAATATGCGAAACATTTAGTGAATTAAGTTTTTTACGATGTGCTGCATTTATACTATATCACAATAATTATAATTGTAAAAAACTTCATCATTAATAAACGCTTAAATAAATTTAAAAACTTTGTTTGATTTCTTTGTAGCCATTCTACTGCAGAGTATGGTATTGTACTCTGCAATCATGTTTATAAAGCTATGGGTTTTTCTAAGCAATCTGAAATAAAATTGTTGACACATTACAAATTTACTATATTAAACTCATATAGACGTCATACGAACAAGGAAGAAGCGATAATTTAATTAATACTGCTTTACGTACCTAAAAATAAATTAATACAGTTGTTATAAATGTAATGGATTTTATACAATTGGCAGTTAATACTCGATGGCAGTATTACGTAGCATTATGATAAAGGGTTCGAGGACAGTTTTTATGAGTAGTTAACTGACAATCGGTCTATCCTTAGCAACCCGCATCTCGGAGATATCAAACGTTTGTGGCGATCTCTGAATGGAACCACTTTTCCTTCTCATGCGAGAAAGAGAAGAATAGAATAGTAAAATAATAGTTATGAAACATGAATGAATGAATTATTCGATAAAAAAAAAACAAATTATAATTTGATCAATGATAAATATTTTATAGACAATTTAACATAGCACTATTCTGTTCTCAAACTAAGCAAAGCCTATTACATTATGGGTACTAGACAAAGGATATAATACTTATTTTTATTATTTTTTTGTCACTTATAGTACGCAAGAAACACCCAGACAAACGTAAACACTTATGTTCATCACATAAATATTTGTGTCCTGTGGGTATCGAACCCACCTCGTGATCAACACGCGAACCACAATATAGAGATCGTCAGATAATAATTGCATTAATTAATTATTTCCCAAGTTCTGCCCGTTGAAGGTTAGGAATTAGAATGACCTTTAAGAGTTATAATTATCTTTGAATAACTTCCAGAAGATATAAGGGAATACTCATGAATGTAGCCAGGATTTGATTTAATTTAGGGATTACGTACTTATGATTTAATTTATAGAGGGAGTCTTTTTTTTGCTTGTCAATGGCGCAAATCTGACCTCCACGAGATCCTATGCAGGTGTTAGCGCACGGCAGGACACATTTCATTATGAATTGTTTTAAAGATGTTGTAAGGGATATAGGAAAATAAGATGTATGATTCCATATTAAAATATTTAGTAGTGAGGTTCATATATTTATTATCACTTAAAACAGAGGCTGAGCAATTCAAATTAGGATAAACGATCACTCTCAATATTCTGTCAGGCGCTTTTCTTTACACTTATTTTGATTATTCGACAAAAAATGCTGCTAAAGTTGATTATAATTACTTAAGAAAACATTTCATTCCATTAACCCGATGCCTAATGTATTAAATTCTTTCTGAATTGAAATAGGATTTATTTTGAGCCTATATCCATGGACAAACTGTGTCCATTTTATTCGGTTTATGGCACATTTTTTGTTAGTGACATTGACCTTTGGTGTTTTCGTTTAACAAGTCCCTTGTTTATGCCTTGTTGCGTCCATTATGGCGTTATTCATTATTACCTACTCATTGTGTGGCCGAACATAACATTTCAATTAGGAATTGTAGGCTGGATATTTGGTTGATTATGATTAATATCCGTGCTTTAGACATAACTTAGCACCAACTGAAGCTTAATAAACGCTAAATGTCATAATATCGAAAATAAATCGTATGAAATCTCTGTATTATTTTTATATGTATTAGGTATCTGTATATTTTTACAGGTCGATTATTAGGTTGATTTCTCAGTCAAGTACACCAGGGGGTTGAGGCTGACCTCTTGTCAAGGTGACGGTCGATTTCGTAGGGAATTTCGATATTCAGGCTGATTATTTAAGAGGAAATGTTAGCTAAATATGTCTATAATAGTCCTTGAACTCTTATATAAGAAAATTTAACCTTGTATACATTCTAAGAAAAGAAAAAAAAAATGTTCGTTTCTTACAATATTTGATTGCAATCTTGTGAAGCATGATCATCAATCTTGTTCAATATAATCGTGACCATGGTTGTTTGTTTTTATTTTGTATAAAAATCGTTACGTAATTATAGTTCTTAGATGATATGAAGGATCATCGGATAACTGTCTCATTAGTCTAGTAATTGCAAGCAACTGCTACGATACGCAGGTTGGGCAGCGTTGAGGGGTTTTCTAGGAAATTCTCAGTAGCAGCTCAGACACAGACTCAACCCCTATTACATGGGACCTACATATACCAGGGAACTGTGGTTGTACTATAGTACTTACACCTCTGCCTCACTTTTCGGGAATACAAGCGTTATGGTACGACTACGTACCTATGTATGTAGAACGATTACTATCAGGATGTGTTTTTGTTGGCTAGCATATTACGTCGTTCTGCGAAAATGCGATCAGAGGCCACACTGAGCAATTCCTTTGGAATTAAGTTAATCCCGTCACTCTTTACAATCCTCATCCCAGTTCACTCCATTTTAGCAATTACATTTCGAACTGGGGCACTAAAAATACCATATTTAGGAATGCCTATTTGGACCATATTTAGAACCCATAGAAACTCCTTAGCAAATTTTCGAATACGAATCATAATTATTATGTTTCATCTAAAATGGCATTTTAGCTGTCCTCTAAATAGAATGTCTTTGTTATTCCAGGTATCATATCAGTGTGCTGGGTGTCAGGCGCCGGGGTGGGGCTACTGCCTCTATTTGGCTGGCACACAGGAAATTCCATGCCCGGCTGCTACTTCGTCGAAGTCATGGACTACAATTACCTCCTGTTCCTCTACTTCGCTACTATTGTGACGCCCAGTGTTCTCTTAGCTGCTTTCTACGCTCATATCTACCGCGTTGTTGTCAAACAGGTAATTTCAGTTAAACAACACTATTTTTTAACATACAGTGATTGGAATATGAAACATTGTTTTCGAAAAAAAAAAAAGTTGTTCCAAAGTTCCTAAAATTATAGTTATCGGGTATCTAACCTGAAACTCATAAAAGGTACAATACAGTAATCTAGTGAAGTGGACTGAGTTTTCTAGTCCTGTGTCCATTTTACTTGTCTATTCCAAAACAAAAACTTAAACTACGTTGTACGGGAATTGAATATTTATATGAATTGCAAGTATTTTTTTGGGTCTTTGTGTATAGTTGAGAATTTGTGTTTGTTGTCACACTTACGATTCAGAAAGAACCCAGTGTCTTTTCTCTAAAAATATATAAAATAATTGTTTTTATTTTCAGCTGAGCGAAGTGATGACAGTGGACGGCTGCCGTGGGCGGGTCCCCGGCGGTGGCACCATGCTGCGAGTGTTGGGAGCCGCGCAAAAGCGAGAAGTCAAAGCCACACAGAACCTCGCGATCATAGTATTCTTCTTCATCATTTGCTGGATCCCGCTCTACACTATCAACGCGATCAAAGCCTTCATGCCTGAACTCGACATTCCAAACCCACTCACATATATCTGCATCATCGTCTCTCACATGAATTCGGCTATCAACCCCTTTTTGTATGCATATCATTTAAAAGATTTCAGAGCAGCGTTGAAGGGTCTTCTCTGCTCCATCGTTGGCCGAGGAGTAACTATACAAGCAGCTTACCGACCTCCGTTACCTGTTCGAAGACAAGCATTGGAGAGAAGCAATGCTTTGAGGGAAAGACCAAAAATATACGTGAACTCTCCAGTATGGTTGCAACAGAAAGAGATTGAGGTCAGCACTACGGAGGAGATTAGAGCCGTGGAAGTAGCAGCCACAGCAGTTCCAGATGTGGAACCATTTATAAACAGAGTAGGTGAAGGTTCTAGTGGGTGCCATACTCCTGACGGCAGAGACAGTGAAGGTGGGCCGTATCTTATAGAAACTAACGAAGAGAGATGCCAAAGCCCATATAGAAGGGTTGAAGAATTGATACGGCGCGTGCGCAGCGTCAGTGGTGACCACAGCTGACAAGAGCCTAGCCGGAACTTTCCGGCTTACAGTGTAACATAATGAGACGTCAACAGATCCAAACATTCCTAAGAATAAAAGGGCTAAATATCATGTAAATATTACAACCAAGTTACTTCTAGTACCTAATTCCTGCAAATATTAGAAAATCATCGTGTAAAAGTACTCTTAAATTTTAGGTGTTCGTTTGGTTCGCAAATTAAAACATAAAATGTAAGTTCAGGATACGTTGTGGGTTCATGGTAATAGTATTTTTGACTATACATATTTACATCTAAGACTTTAAAAGATTGACTTAAACATCGTAATTGAAAGTTAGCATAGCTTTGAATATTGTTTAACTGTCATGGACCTGCAAAATTAGGATAGTTTTTTAAAGCACAGGTGTATTTATAAAGTTGCGTGTATTCCCATTTCCAATAACCATGATCCCATACAAAATTGTATAGAATACAAATCTAATACAATTCAAATTTGGTGAGCTAAGCGAGCACATAATTTGATTAATATTAAGTAGATGTATATTTTAAATTGTATGTATTATGTAAATATATATTAATTTAAATGTTCTGAATGTAATTAATTGTTGCTTGTATGACTGTTGCCTTTGGTGGAAATATAAATTCAAATACTTATTATTTTCATGTTTATTTTTTGTTGAGTTTAATTCGGGTTATGTTGGTTTTTTTCAGTAGGAAATTTTCAAGTAGCTCGGAGTTTGAATTTTCGCACCTGATTGGGAATTATAACATACTAGCGTACTGTGGCTGTACAAGTCCCTGTACATTAGTCTACCTAGCACTAACACTTTTATGGAAGTCCATGAAAGTGGGAATCCAATACAAGACCTCTTACGATCAGCAGTAGCTCTTGCAACTACTAGACCAGTAGTCAGCTGAAGCAGAGCACTTGACTTTAAAGCGGCCGTTACTTAAGAAAATTATACTATGGTCAAATAATAATATTTAGTTACTATTGTGTGATATCCGAGCAGCTACTATGTTACAGCTTCCGAGGTATGATGAGAGTACGAATTCCAAGTGATTGCGTTCTGTCAGGACTTACTGCAAAGAAATATCACCTCCTGTAATTGCTAAAACAGCCACACCTTCATTGTAGAAGTTACTTACTGCTTAATCAAGGCGAGGTCCATCACTTTCTAATGTGATATAACAGAAAGAGATAAAGCTATTTTAAACCCTGGGATGCATTTTTTTTCTTAGCCATTGCTTTCCCACTGATGGGCAAAGGCCTTCCCATAGTCCTTCCAGGTACACTTTTCTTGTTCCCCCTCGAACCAGCCCTTTATTTTAAAACATACCCATATTTTAGTGCTTAGTGTAAAATCGCTAGGATAGACACTTCATTTGCGTAGGTACCGCTATGATTGTTATTATATGGTGTTCCCGGATTATAACCGGCAGCTTTTCGTCACAATTAAATAGGCTACTTCTAAGCGTGTTCGAGTTGTATCTAAATATTAGGACTACTGAAAGAAAAGAAGCTAAGTTAAATATTTTCCAAACATCACACCGTAGTTCCATACTAAAGCCGCTAGATGTCACTACCAGCTGGTATCGAGCTATTTTTAGAAGACAAGTCTCATGTGTAGTAAACAACGTGGGGATACCCGTTGTGTCAATAAATTCACATCCTTGCGTCACAACGAGGGGTCCGTAGAACGGGATAGCAATATTATCGCACCGTTTTGTATAACCCACGATAATAGTCAATGACGAGAATCAACTACCTATGCGTTTGCGAATTATTATACAAATGATTAATGATTTGTGACGTAGTTGGTTTCCCTTCCACGTACGCTCGCATGCCACCTGCGTTTGTTTACCTGCTCAGACTACAGTGCTGCCGCATAAGTGAAACCTTTTTTTGTTAATGATGACACAATGCACACTTATATTATTCCTCAAATTTTGGGTAACAGGAATCTAACAGTATTCAAATTCATGGCAAAACTTTAGATACGTCCAGCAGTTTAGAATTTTATTTTGCCGATTACTTCCAACGTAGGTTACCTACTTTTGAAATTGCAATTAGGTAGGTACGTAAAAGTAGATTATAATCTAAATTAAATAAATTGCAAACGAACTACTTTATGTAAAACGCACAATAGTAAGCAGGTATACTGTAAAATTTTAAACTACTTTTATTGTCTACCTTTTTACTTTTTACAAACCCCGTACCACCTGTCATATGAGATTGACATTTAGTTTGACATTACATGGGTATCATAATTCTGATACGATGCTTTTTATTGCTTTTAGTAGATATTGAATGTTTTTAAAGGGAGATCAGTGTTTATAAATGGTAACATTCTGTGCAAATAAAACGACTATTCTAGTCGTGTCGTCATCGAAACCAAAAGACCACGACGCTCGCTCGCGCGCGCCTTTCATCAGTTCAGTGCGCAAGAGTGCCGATGGTGGACGTGTTTGTGTGTGAATAGTGATATTCTGTGACATTCAAAATGTTTATACCTAAGACTGCGTTGTTATACGCTATTTTATTAGCTGTACTGTTAGAACCAATATCTGGGCGAAAAGGATTCGGTCACAGTTATCCGAAATCTGGTGGTTTGTCCGGTGGAGGTCATCGCTCAGGTGGGCTGTCTGGTGGACATGGATATCCTTCTGGCAGTCACGGATACCCTGGAGGCGGAGGTTTGTCGGGAGGTAGTCACGGGCACCCACCAGCAGGAGGTAGTCACGGGTACCCACCAGCAGGCGGTAGTCACGGGTACCCACCAGCAGGAGGTAGTCACGGGTACCCACCAGCAGGAGGTAGTCACGGGTACCCACCAGCAGGCGGTAGTCACGGATATCCACCATCTGGAGGTTTATCCGGTAATAATCACGGATATCCCAACAAACCTGGAACTGGTGGCCATGCTACTACAAATGTTCACAACCACTATCACTACAGTCCTCCGCAGCAGATCAGCTACGCTCCTGTCCACGGAGGACCCCCGATGAATTACCCTGTGTACCGCGGCTCACCCCCCACTTACGTTTATCAATACAAAGACTCTGGCAGTAAATACGGCACATTGTTGGCCGGTTTGGCGTTGCTCAACCTTGGAACTCTCGCCGGCGCCGCTTATGCACACAGCCGCACATCGCAGTCGCATTACAAACCGCAACCCGGCGAAGTTTGCAAATTTGCAGTAAAAAAAGACAACGGTGATTACGAAGAGACGAAAATAGACTGCCAGATTATAAGTAGCTTTATTTTGCAAGACCAAGCCCAAACACAAGGTGCAGGTAACCAAACAACTGTGTCAGTCACTGTGACGAATACGACAATTATGAATACGACTAACATGCTACCGGAACAAGGGTCGACGCCGGCCCCCGTGGCGCCGGTGATCGGCAATGTTCTGTACGCAATGCTTCCTAATGGAACACTTGTGCCCGTTAATGCGACAGGGGTATCTGGCATCCCCGGTTTACCTGGTAGTCCTATGAATGTGACGCAGAACGAAACCGGCGTGGCGTCGCCAAACGGTACGGTTTTAACATCTTCAGTGGTTACGACGACTACGACAAATACGACATTAGTGAACGCTTTAGATGTGAAAGGAAAGCCTGTGGACGTAACACCCGGGATGAAGTGCTTTGTGATTCGTCAAAGTCCATCATCCAATATGAGGAAGTCTGTCCCATGTGGTCTGTTACAGACATACGCGGAAAAATCGATACGTCGAAATTCGGCAGCTCGCCATGGACCTGTGTTTACAATAGTGGCTGCCATTATAGCGTTCTGTGTAGCTTATTAAGTAAAAACAAATACCATAGTGTCTAAAAACACCTTAACTGTATGATTTTGTTACTACAAGCCTATCTGACTTGTTCGCTAAGAAAGCATTTTCCGATGTGGTTGCTAAAAGAATACAAGCACAGTATGATTTTAATGAGCATGTATTAAAATTAGGTCTTGAAAGGAGAATTATAGGTAGTTTCTTTCAATAGAGTTCTATGAACAGGGAATGAAAGATCCTAGGTACAATGCAAAGATAATTGGTTTTCAATATTCAAGTTCTCTGTAAAAGAATGTTTGTATATGATTGTGAATTAAATTGTTTAAATAGATCTGTTAGATTAGTAACTCTTGTACCAGTACCTAGTTTATATGTATCTAGTATTATTATTTTGTTGAATACTGAGCTAGAGTTTGCTCAATTTTATAGGTAGGTACTTATAAAAATGTTAAATGTTGAAACTTATACATATATGCCTTCCTAAACATTTGTGAGGGTAGAAAGTATTAAAATATAGTTTTTCTTCAGATTGTTTTTTTTTTTTAAGATTCAATTCAGATATAGCTACTTAAGAAAAAGTTGAAGACCTAGAAATTAAAAGTATCTGTAAATATTAAATATGTCAAAACATAATGTTCGTACCTATGAAAACATTATTCCTGTTGTTTAAAATATTTTTTTAAGGATTTGCATTTTACAGAACTCAGATTTTTTTAGATTAAACTTGCATTAACTACTTGAATATTTACCTACGTTTTTTGAATGGTATTTATTTGATCATCAATGCCAAAATAATTATACCTAATCAATATTTATATCTTATGTTAAAAACTGATTCCAGCTAGTAATATATTTTGTGATATTTATGTTTTAATTAAAGATAATTAATTTTAAAGTACGTTCTTTTTAATTCAAGCATTGATGGGAATGCTTTCATCTTATAGTATTACAAAAGCTGAAAAGTTTGTTTGTTTGTTGAAATTATGTTTGTGTTGGATAGTCCATTTATGGAGGTAGGTTATAGGCTATATGAATAACATCAAGCTACGACCTATAGGACCCGAGCAAAAAGAAAAAAAGGTGAGTGACCCCGCAGGGGGCAGCTAGTGCAAAATATAGTATAATTATGTATCTAGTCATTCCTAGAATTTGTAATACTTACTTATGAGTCAACCAAGGATAAAGCCGTATTGTTCAGTCGGTACTATGACAAACCAAGGCTGGGTTGTACAGAGGCCTGCACATCAAGCTACCACAATCTGTCAAATTTATTTGATTGATTTTCAACTTTAAACTAAAATTACAAAGTTCATATTCAATTGGGGAAATTTGACAGTTTCGAATAGCTTGACCTGCTGACGTTTGTACCTACGTAAATATACAACCAGTCTCGTTTCTGTGATTTTGTAAACATATTTGATTCTATCCTATGTGTGGACTTTAAAAGAGACTATGATTCTGTGAGTTGGTTTCGGTGTTTCTTCTCAGAGGTCGTCAGCTAGCTTAAAAAAGAAAACATTTACTTGCAAAAGTGTCTTTAAAACATCTATTTACAGAAATAAATATAATTTATCTAGACAACAACTGGAAATGGAACTTGATAGCAGAAAAACAAATTAGGGGTAGGTATACTGTTTCATTAAAAAAAAACGCTGTTATCAAACACTGATAAGGAAAACGTTATCTATAATAACGTAATCTATAAACGCTATCTGCCATAAAATCTAATTTGATAGCAAATTATACACAATTAAAATGTTTTAAATATTTAAGAAGCAATCATAGATAAAGGCTGTTAATTACTTTTTAATGATATAAACTCATTTACTAAGGCCATGTGCCAATGTGCACACTTCTGTGTCTTGTGTCGGATACAAGCTACAATGAATATTTGATTCCTATAAGTATTATCATTATTATTATATAATCAGTAGTGATAGCCTAGTGGTATGGCCATTGCACTGCCAAGTCTAAGATCTCGAGTTCTAACCTAAGGCACACACCTCTAACTTTCCGAAATCATGTGCGTATTAATAATTAATTGTCACTCGTTTAAACGGTGAAGGAAAACATCGTGAGGAAACCTGCATGCCTTAGAGATTGTTTCAACGGCGTGTGAAGTCTGCCAACCCGCACTAGGCCAGCGGGGTGGACTATAGCCTAATCCCTCTCATTCTGTGAGAGGAGACCCATGACCAGCAGTGGGACAGTATATGGGTTGATATACTGTCAAATCAATTTTGAATAGTTAGTACAGAAGTACTAACTATTCAAAATTGTTGAAAAAAGCACAACGCAAGAGTAAGAGATTATTTTTTCTCAATACTTACACATGATTAAAATCATAATTATAGATGTAAAAATGAAATCTATTTTAATCTAGTTCTCTTTCACTTAAAATAATATTAGAAGTAGGAATTAAATTCGTTGCGAATGAGAATACTAATTCGAATTTGTAATTATTTTTGTTATAGCATAACTGAGTATTATGTAAGTACCTATAGTTATATTGTTCTTACAATGTAAACGTATGTATACAGGTAAGTGGTGGTGCACAAGT
The DNA here is from genome assembly GCA_964056405.1 of Acronicta alni. Classification (NCBI taxonomy): domain Eukaryota; kingdom Metazoa; phylum Arthropoda; class Insecta; order Lepidoptera; family Noctuidae; genus Acronicta; species Acronicta alni. The sequence continues at coordinate 12,738,444 of OZ043918.1, forward strand.
AGCTACCACTCGCTCGGCCGCTCTCGCGACCGTGACGCTAAAAGGATTATATACCTACTATAGGTACTACAAGTTTTCGATGCTTATAGAATTTTAAGTGGGATTTAATCCCTTATTCTAGCTTAATTTTGGGCCCCTTATCGTATTTATACTAGACTAGCTGTTCGTGCCGTGTTATTACAGTGAATTAAAAAAAATCTTTCATACAAACCTAGTCGTAACAATTACGAACAAAAAAAAAAACGGTCGAACCGTATTCAAGTGATGGTCTTTCATTGCGGCAATTGATTTTTATTTATCTTCATCATCGTAATCAGTATACTGTCCCACTGCTGGGCGTGCGTTTCCACACAGAATGAGAGGGATGTGGCTTTTTATATATAATATATTTATATAGATAGATCTGTATCTAGTTTTAATCTGTGAAAGTACCAAAATTCGTCAGGACGCCATTTTAGTCATCGGGGCACACACCACCACTTGAACTCATAAGCACGATACTAATAAGTTAAAAAAAAAAACGAATTGCCAAAATATATTATGGACTGTAATTACGTCTGAAATAAAGATATTTTATTTATTTAAAAAAGACAATTTAAAAGTACCGAATGCACTAAAACTATAAACAAAGTGAAAAATACGTGGTCGATTTAAATCTTTGGTCGATGGCAAATAAAATACGTGTGCGATCATTCGAGAAGGATCCGGGCAACTGATTTTTAATAACAACTGAATGACAGTCTAGCTATAAAAAGTTATCTTACATTACACAAAGTAAACTGCTTTGGTTTTACAGACTATATTATGAACTGAAAGCCTAAGTTATACATCCGCATTCAGTTTATTTGCAAGTGGAACCCATTAATTTTGTTTCGGCTTAATTTGCAATTGGATCCCGTCTTCCTTGCCCTTCCTTGGCAGTCGGGTAACTGGAGTTTAAAATATTTAATGAGACTGATCGTTAGTATTTGACTTCAATTAGTTATTCTCATTAAATTCACAAAAGCTTCATATTATGATTACTATGTGACAATCTTTATCTGTTTTTATTATTATATTTAATACACATCAAATGCATTATTAAAAAAAAAATATCCCGAACAAAATTTTAATCAGAATAATAATGTTAATATGCTTTTTATTTCTGACACGTATGCAAATATTAGATTTTGGAAAAAACTTAAAAAAATTAATTAATTAGGGATGAATATATATTTTTTTTTTTATGTGATAGGGTGGGCAAACGAGCAGACGGATCGCCTGATGGTAAGCGATTACAGCCGCTCATGGACACCCGCAACACCAGAGGAGTTTCAGGTGCGTTGCCGCCCTTTTAAGGGGTTTGGGCCTCCGGTATCCTCACTCACTCGACGAAACACAACGAAAACGTTATTTCACGCCGGTTTTCTGTGAGGCCGTGGTATCAAGTCCGGTCGAGCCGGCCCATTCGTGCCGAAGCTTGGCTCTCCCACGGTAAAAAATCAATATATTATATTTAATTAATATTTTATTAATTAATAATATATTATATTATATTATTAATAAAATAATTATCAATTTAACGCGATAAAATCCGTAAAAAGTAGTTTTATTTCAATATGATTTATTTAAGGAATGTTTTTTGCCGTTTTTTCTCCATAGGACTCACTATTTGGAACCGTGCAACTATTTTGACTGTTCAAAAGTACCCGTTTTAATGATCTTATTTAAATAAAATATTTGACTTTGACTTTAGCGACAACAGTGTTAAATATACCTACGTCAATGATTCCTAATGTATTCACAGAATCTATATCGTCATTGTTAAAACAAGTAGGTAGCAATATCATCATGTTGTGCAGCATAACTTAATGTGACGTCATCGGCGCACAAGCGACAGAGTAGGGATACCCAGGGGAAAGTGTTTTGTGTTGTGAGTTTGTGACGTAGTTGACCCCTCACATTCACTACCATTATATAAAGATTCAATACTGGAAATGCCACAGCGGCGTCCGCGCACGATATTACAATAATTATTTTTATCCTAATCTCAGGCATCGTAAATTTGACAGTTCTCAAATAGGTCTTCATTTAATAGGTACCAAATTATTCTACTTATTGTTTAACTTTTCTGCTATCCGTACAGAAAAAAAACAGTCTGATGAATTTACAATCATCAAAATTAATATAATTTATACTATACATAAATTAAAATTGTGGTGGATTTACAATTTCTTTTTTTGTGACGAATTTACTTTGTGACAAATGTACAACAACCCAACTAACTACCTACCGTCAGATATAATTATTAAATATGTCATAGAAAAACAGGTCTAACAAATTTTGTTGGCAGTGATAAAAAGGGGTCAATGATTAATAACAATGTTCCCTAAAATAAAGAAATTGTCGGGACGCAGGTACCAAGTTAAGTCATCAGTATATGAGAAGTGTCAAAAGGGACTTCTTATGAAGGAACGATATTCATTTGAGATTAATGGAACGTTTTTATCTGTATAAATGTATTGGAGAGTTGGCTATATTGTCCCGCCTAAGGGTTACCAAGTATTAAAAAAAAAATATATACTTATACCTATAAATATTTAAAATAATTTTTGCCGATGGGTTGCGTTCAATGATTGGCGCGGGCGTGCAAAAAGTGTTGTCATTCGAAATAAATAAAGTATTTTGGTAAAAAAAACTGCAGTGGTACGGTTAAACCAACGGTACAATATAGTCTATATCTGCCTTAATATGTATATACGCTACATAAATTACTACAACAAAATTTATGAATTCTGTTATTGCTTATGACTATGAGCAATTGATTTATACTAATTTAATAATGAATTGTTAAAGTAAATAGAGAAAATACTTTTGTCCCGCGACGAAACAAAATAGCCAAGCTTAGTAAACTAATGACTCATGAGAATAATGCGAATACTTACTAGCATAACAATGAAATGTATGAACAGCTGAGGAGACAAAACGGTTTGTAGAATAATACAATATTATCAACAAGCGAACTAGCGGGACTTAAATATGAACGTTGTTAAAACTTAAAATTTCACATAATTTAAAACTTCGTCACGAATGGCTCGACCATTTTTTTGTTCTACGGAATATCCTCATAGATGATCTGCCACCTGGGGAGACGGCAGGGTATGTCGGACTCATCATATCAGCCTATTGCTGTCCACTGCTGAACGTAGGCCTCCCCCAAAGAGCGCCAACCATCCCGGTGTTGGGCAGCCCGCATCCATCCGCTGCCAGCCCCCTTCTTCAAATCGTCTGTCCATCGTGTCGCAGGGCGTCCCACACTACGCTTGCCCAAACGTGGTCTCCACTCCAACACTGGTCTGCTCCACCGATCATCTGTGCGTCTGCAGACATGGCCGGCCCATTTCCATTTCAGCGTGCTTATTCTTCGCGCAATGTCGGTGACTTTAGTTTTTTAGCGAATGACTTCGTTGCGAATTCTATCCACCAAAGAAACTCCAAGCATTGCTCTCTCCATTGCACGCTGAGCAACATTGAATTTTTGGACTAGTCCCATGGTGAGTGTCCACGTTTCGGCTCCGTAAGTCATCACGGGTAGGACGCACTGGTTATAGACCCTGGTCTTTAGGGATTGTGGGATCGACGATTCAAAGATATCACGTAGCTTCCCGAATGCCTCCCATGTCAGTCTCGTACCGACTAAAAACCGCACTTGCATTAAATAGTAAAGGCCATGGGATCCGTGTTTATGTCTCGACCTAACATGCGCAATTGCGCACCATGAAATAATTTTGTCGCTTATCTCATCTATAACCTATGACTACAGACAATTCGAATATTTTCATGTTGTGTAAAAAATTTAAAAAATCAAATAGTTAAGTGTTGCTATTTTTACACTCAATATATTTCAATTAATCTGACTCATTCCCGATTTGATTCGTTGCCATTATGACGATGACGCATGGGTAACAGATTCTGACTGAACGGACTAATGCTTGCTTCCGATGATAAATAAATAATTGCCAGTGAGATAAACACATTGTTATTGAACGTGGAACAAAACTTAGGCATAGAGAAACTCTTCTTGTGTAACAGAGACTTAATATATTGTATTTCTCATACAATATATTCACAATATAAAGGAATAATTATGGTTCATCTGTAAATAATACTCAAAGAGAATATAATAGATAAATTATAAATAAGGTTGCACGTTTCTATTTTTTATAGCAATACCAAATTAAAAATTATACTATATTTATATCTGCTCTACTTTTTCTATCTACTACATAGATAACGCATGGGAACGTTACATCAAGATATTGCTTTTTGTGTGACCCTAAATAAATATTTCTTGTATACATATAAACAGACATTATTTATTATTTGTTATTTTATCATATCTTTTTTAAACTCGACAATTTTATCTTAGTTCACCTAAAATGTTTGCCGATAAGAATAGTAAATATTACCATCCACCTAGTGATTGTACATATTTCTCATATATACCTATTTAAGTTACGGCTAAAAGCTGAATAGCGGTTACTTTACCTAGTTTTAGCCGGCTAGAACTAGGTGCAGTTAGGTGGTTACGTTGTTTTTTTTAATAAAAAACTTTACAGATTAACCTTTCTAATGTTCTCACATTTATTTGTATACCCCATAGATATTTGTTCCGTATACACTTTATACATGTGAGGTTTGTGCTTGTATGCATCGATTCAGGAGGAAATCATTCAGCTTTTTTCTTAAATAAGAACGAGATAAGGACACGACCAGAGAATGGATATGCAAAACTAGGTCTAAAGGTAACATAGACAACGGTCACTATAATACATTGGTATTATTGTTTAACTAGATATTGAATTCTTGTACTATGGTACAACACTGAACAGTAATAAGTAGGTAGGTACTTAGCATCCTTGCATGTGGTTTTTTATCAAACGTATTGCATGATAACAGAGACACTGCATGCGTGTGTTAACAAATAAAACAATAATTGATTAATTATTTAAATGAATACAAGGACAGATGACAATCTAGTTGCACTAGCTACCTTTATTTAGGCCTAGTATGCTTATACAGGGTAGTAAAATATGGTTCTTCCATATTGCCTATCATTTATCATTGATGATAATAATAAACTCACCATAAGCCTTAATAGCCTTAAGTTTGGTTATAAGTGTACTAACTAAATGATAAACCATTATGGTTACAGTCGTTGACATTTATTGTTTCTATATTATAATTTATTTGCAAGGTTAAGCTGCGCTAGCCGCGGTCACTCTGTGGATGGGTAACCATTCTTAACATACCCCTACGTGCCTCGGGGTGCACGTAAAACCGTCGGTCTCGGTTGTTGTACTACTTGAATTTCGTGTTCCAACATTACCCCCAGGAAATACTAGGATCAGCGCATTGAAGATAACAGCAAATAAAAGTAATAATAATAATATCAGTGATAGCCTAGTGATATAACCATTAGACTGCCAAGTAGAAGGTCTCGAGTTCGGATCCAAGGCAAGCACCGCTGACTTTTCGAATTCATGTGCGGTTAATTATCACATGCTTAAACGGTGAAGGAAAAACATTGTGAGGAAACCTGCACACCTTAGAGATTTTTCTCTACAGTGTGTGAAGTCTGTCAACCTGCTCTAGCCTAATCCCTCTCAATCTGAGAGCAGACCCGTGCCAGCAGTGGGACAGTATAATGGGTTGATGATGAATAGTAATAAATGATCGCCTGTTTTTTTAAGAAAGTTTAATAATATTCTAGAAACGTAGTAGTCTGTAGTATACATAGCTGTAGTGATAGTGTGTTCTCTGATCATTGTTTAAACAGGGTTATTCTGGATCAATTGGAGTTTACGTGAGCCGAGCCATGGATACAATGGCGAGGCCGTTGTAATTGAACAAAGCATTAAACAATAAAACACCATTCGAAATCATTGAGGTAATATGTTTCAGATACTAGAGATGATGAGGCGGCGGGTATCGCAATGAGTGTTGTTGTTGAATCAGTCGCGGGTATTTCGCAACTTGTGTAAACCCAAACTATGTATGATAACCCAATGACATTTATATGATATGGTTAAAACGAATAACTTAATTAATAAATACGAGATATTGAAAAAACAAGTTTATGAGAAAGTAGTAAAGCTGTGACTTGATATTGTGGGTGTATCTAAGGTCAAATAGAGAAATGGAATGAATTCAGTAGAACAGTTTTTAGTCGGTAAGAGTCAAGGCGGAGGTTATCCTCTACCTTTCCTTCCGAGAGGTGGAGGAGATCCATAGTGCTTTTTACACAGCTAGGTTACATATTACCTCAATGCTCGACATAGACCTATTTATCTGCCACGATAAATGAATAGTAGACGGCGCGATTGAATGAATGAACTCATAAGTACATACACGCGTGGTGTAAATAGTTATGGGAATTTTAAAATTTGTTAGTTTTTTTGTTTGTTTAAACGAAGCATTAGTCTAGTAGTCATTATCACAGCTGCTTAGGCTTTAGGTTACTATATTTAGAGTACTGCCTCATTAGTCTAGTGGTCCTAAGCGCGACTGCTACGCTAGAGGTCCTGGGTTCGATCCCCAGGTCGTTCCAAGTGTTATTGAGATTTTCTATGAAATTCTTCTTCTTATCGTTTATATCTACCGGCAAACAACAGTATACTTCTGCCTAGCCTTTGGAAAACAGGCGTTATGATATGTTTTGGTAAGTCTTTATTTAAGCTATAGTCAATTCAACAAAAAAAAGCAGTGATAGCCTAGTGGTATGACCATTGGACTGCCAAGTCGAAGGTCTCAAGTTCGTATCCAAGGCACGCACCTCTGACTTTTCTAATTCATGTGCATATTAATAATTAATCATCACTCGCTTAAACGGTGAAGGAAAACATTGTGAGGAAACCTGCATACCTTAGAGATTTTTCTCGATGGTTTGTGAAGTCTGCCAACCCGCACTAGGCCAGCGTGGTGGACTATAGCCTAATCCCTCTCAATATGAGAGGAGACCTGTGGCCAGCAGTGGGACAGTATATGGGTTGATGATGATAGTAAATATTTTCAAGTTTATATTCAGAAACAAATTCTCAGAATGTACAATGAGTCTTTAGATGTCTGTATCTACTTGTTTAGACAAAATGTTAATTATCAACGAGCATGATCGCTAGAAGTTCTTATTATTTGCTCTCAAACTACCTATTGTTATTATGTATGCACATTTTATTGCGTCGCAGAATATTATTGCCATCATCACATCCGCCCAAACATATACTTTGATAAATTTATATGGATCTTCTTATGAACCATGAGTGATAGCTTCAGACTATTGCTTAATTAACGGATTTGATTATTGCCTGATTAATTAACATACTATCATGCCTGTATTTCCTCCACTCTGTCCCACCAGAGTGGAATAATACCTTCTGCTATATATATAAGCTGCCCGCCCCACTAGTGGGGAAAAGTGGAATGCCTTAAAGTTCGCAGTGGAATCTGCTCTACTAAATAGATTTTAGTGTGGCAGCTTGCATTCGCTTAAAATTCTGTGGATTCTATCCTACTAGGGTCACACTTTTGAGTTTGTGTTGGTAGGTTTGTAACAACTTAACCTAATTTCTACTTAGGTAAGGTTATGTATCTAGTTCCGCGGAAGAATGCTCGGTTCCCGTAGCCCCCGACGCAGCAAGTGCGAAAGGAATCCGTGTGGTTTTTAGTCGGTAGGTCACCCACTCTGGGTGGACTCTGACACGCCCCGTCGCCTCCCCGGGCGGCGGAAATCCATGAGGATTTTCCCCACGCTAAGCAAAAAAAAAATTTTAAATATCTAGTTCCATTAAAAAAAACGTTATGTTAGGTTTTTTCTCCTCCCCACATCTCTAATTCTCTGTACTGAATATTTCCTAAGAGAAAAACCCAATAACACTTTGCTTTACCTGAGTATCAAACTCAGGGTCTTATGCTCAGCAACGGCACTCACGACCACTATATTGATGAGGCAGCGGCAGATCAGCGGTATTTAATTAATAAAAGAAAGATTTGGGTCATTACGTCTATTCTAGGAAATGTACTTTTTAGTTTAATACCTTCCTCCTCAATTTCCTTATCCTAGTTTGGAAATTACATATTCCTATTGGTTTGCCACTTTGACGTTAAATTTAACGAGTTGTCCTTATAATAATTGATTGGTGGTGATGTGTCCAGACTAAACCCACGCCACAATTTACGTAAATTGTAATAGTACGTCTAATGGGTTGACTCATTACTTTACCCCCTACACAAGGTACACACAGTGGTATAAGATAAGAGCATTCTTATGACCATACCATCATGCCTGTATTCCCCGAAGGGTTAAGGGGTAAGGGGGGATTCTGGGTTGAATTCCCAGGTCGAAAGAGTGTTATTGTGTTTTTCTATCTAATGTTGGGAGTTTGGATTATCTAATGCCGTTAATGGCAATAGCGAGCCTATTACATAGGATCTTAACATACCGGTGATTTCTGGGTGTATAGCTTAGGTGTACAGCCCTGCCTAACCCTTTGGGCAATACACGGCTTGATGGTAGGTATGTTATGTTACGTTTTGTGATAACCCTAGTGTGGGGCAAAGATTAAAAAAGGTATGAAAAGAAGTGTTTAGGAGTGGGCAAAGAACGGTAACTATGAACTGGATGTTGTGGCTCACGTTGATAGAAGATTACCTGTTCTATTCTGGACTGCGATAGGCTAATTAATTAATTGATTTAATGGTCTACAACTGGTACAATGATTCATCCTCAATCCTTGGATAGCAATATGGTAAAAATATGTCGATTTTTAGTCACGAGGATATAAGGTTGACCTTATATCCTCGTGACTAAAAATCGACATATTTTCACACTTGTGACCTTGAGGTCACAAGTGTTTCATGAATCGTAATTTGCTTCAACATAATTTACTGGACGGCAATATGTACAACCTTCATGGTGACAAAGTTGCTCTCTCTCCAATGTTCGACCGAATTGAGGAAATGTAATATGATTTTCCCGTATTTCATTCCCTTGACGCAAGCACCGACGAAATATGGGCTTGATACTATAGATATACCACAAGGAATCAGTAGTATTCTATGGTAAGAACCATTTTATTTGAATTAGTAGAAGGAATTATTTGATAAAAGTGAGTTTGATTGTAAGAGTGATTTCATTGATTCTTGACAACCGATATACGAAATAAAATAGTATTAATGCTTTATTATTATACCTACGTATTAGTCGCTGTTTTCCCGGTGGAATGTCGAAAGTCCACACACTCACACCAACCGCCGTAACCTGGCTGAAAACCTTAGATATAGACATTTGATCCATGCAGGACGACTGCTATACGCAATGAATAATGATTTTTATTTAAAAATGACCTACGAATATTAGCGATTCCACAAAATCTAGGTATAGTTAGCTACCTATTGATATCATTTTCCGTGTATTACCCACATGATAGGTACAATCAGTCATTACCTTCCCTTTATTACGAGTCTATAGTCAATTAATGAGGTCATTCTATTACGCTTTATACAGTGAGTAGTATAGTACAGACGCCAGCAGGTCAAACTGTCAAATTTTCCCAATTTAATATGAACCTCATCGTTTGGCATTAAATTTGAAAATCTATCAAAGAAATTTGACATATGTGTGGTAGCTTGATGTGCTGGCCTCTGTACATATAGTGAGATTTTTAAATCACAGATTACCGTCGAAAGTAATTTATTTTTATTCATGTTCAGCAAACGAGCCATGAAAAGCTGCAACATCAGAGTTGCTGATCCGTGGCTGGCCCTAAAAGTTGTCGGTGATTTCATATTATTTTAGAGACCTTAAACTGATAATTATGATACGTGCAGCAAAATAATGAATAAGTTCATTAATAGGGACCCTTCAATCCTCTTTTCATTTCATTCATCATTATTAATTTGTGACGTGTCTTTTTAAAAACTTTCGTCGGTCCACCGAACATAAACTTAGAAAATTTTAACTAGATATCTATATATAGTTTCCATTTCTCTATCGAAAACATGTACCTACCTAAAGTGTTTATAAAAAACAAATACTTTGAAGCTCTAACTGTATTTGTAAATCATTGACAGGAAGCTGGTTGACAGTTGTGTATCCAAGCGCGGTGATCCGTGGACCACTTTGTCGCGCTTTCCACAGCTGACGCCGCTAACGGCGCCCGCGCATATACAATGAAAATCAAGGTTGATGCCCATATACGGTTGACTGTTGTTCTATTAATACCGATATCGTTGTAATTGCCGATGAGAACAAAATATACAAAAAAAATCGTCTTTTTTTATGACGTCTGTGGTCTAGTGGTTCACCTGTCGTACTGCTGATCACGAGGTCGTTTGGTCGTCGGGTTTGATTCCCACAGAACACAAATATTTATATGATGAACATAGGATTTTGTGATTGTCTGGGTGTTTCTTATGTATTTGTTATAAGTATGTATTTACAAAAAAAGTATACATATAAGTATTATATCCATTGTCTAGTACTCACTCTGCTTAGTTTGGGGACTAGATGGTGCTGTGTAAAATTTTCGAATATTTATTTATTTATATAATTTATCATCATCAACCCATATACTGTCCCACTACTGGGCACGAGTCTCCTCTCAGATTGAGAAGGATTAGGCTATAAGTCCACCACGCGCTGGCCTAGTGCGGGTTGGCGGACTTCACACACCGTCGAGAAAAATCTCTAAGGCATGCAGGTTTTCGCATGATGTTTTCCTTCACCGTTTAAGCGAGTAGTATATTTTATACACGTGGTAATTTTGTCCAGTTAAAGGGCACATGTTGAAGACATTTTAAGTGGTCTGAATGGTAGAATAAAACAATATTTAAGTACCACAAAACAAAAAGAGTATTTTCTATACTTTGTGTGACTATTGGTAGCTCATTTTATGCTTTCAGGCACACCTAAAGTATACAAGATAAAAAAGAAAAACTGCAAGAATCGTGGCAATTGATGCATCAGTCTCTGCCTACCCTGATATCTAATGAGAGATCGGAGCGGTTATATCTACGTACGTGTGTTGTACAGTTCCGTCCTTAACCTGTGATTAGAATGTATGATAAAGTCTACACAAGGTGTATCGGTTGTCAGTTTAATACATCGTGTTCGTGTATGTTACCTATTGACAAGTCAATAACTTAAGAGTTAAGCGCCTTAAATCGCCTAGAACAGTGGTTTCCAAAGTTGAGTTGATTTCAGAGGTCCACCCAATATTCACTTAACCCATACTTTGAAAATGCTGGCCTAGAAGGTCGATTGGAAATGAAGGAATGCTCAAATTTCTAAGCAATATCTATTGGAATATATTATATACTTTGTCGGGATTAAGCTGGGTGTTTGCACTGTTGTTCATGTTGTATCTTCATCGTGTCTTGCGTTTTAAGCCCATCTCGCAACTATATAGTAGCAACTACATTACTATTATAGAAAGACATCCTCAGCCTTATCATAGTGGGCGCCTGAGCGTTATTTTGGCAGAAAATACTTGTAGTATTACTTAATAATTTTACCGAAATTTCTTTCAATACTATCTATTAGGTACTCTTAGGGGAAATTATTGGCAACTTGATAAATTGGAAGGACGAAGGAAGAAGAGAAAGAGAAAGACTTTAAACAATAAGAAAAAGAGAACTTTCTTTTGACATGACGTAGTATTATGGTTTGAGACATTACGAGGTTACCAAGGCGAACGCAAAGAATAAAAATCAGAGGTCTTGTTCCACTGAGAAGACTTGGTGTTATGGTATTACAGTAATCGCAGTTAGTGTATGAAGACAGTCTGGTATTTACTCATGTGATAACATATTGTTAGTTTCCGTTGCTAATGAAGTAGTGAGGGTTACCGTTACTGGTATGTCACGTTACATGATTGACGGGTACCCAAGCTCATTAAGCTACCCTAATCTGTCAAATTTCTTTGATAGATTTTCAACTTTAAAACAAAGCAATAAGGTTCATTCAATTGAGAAAAATTGACAGTTTGGGATTGCTTGACCGGCTGGCGTCTGTACATTACATGGGAAATGTGTTTTTTTTTAAATGTTGATATACGTATTTGTAGTTCGCACGTTTTCAGCATTCGTCAGCCAAATCTTCATAGTTACATTTCTGGAAATTCTTTCTCCAATAATGGCCTCAAAGATATTTTTTTTTATACGAAAGTAATACCATTAAAAAATTACTTTTAAATTAAACAATAAGGAAAGAAGAAAGCGGCTTTAAGTCGTTTGCCGTGAGATATGTGATGTGTGTGGAAACCTGTTGTGACAAATATTTCACCTCGATCTTCCGAGAATAATGGCGTGCCGATAAAATAGGTTTGTTTTATAAACTGAAGAGTTGTAGCCGGTGCGGTCGATAACAATGGCCAGCACAATACGAGACGTGTAATGCTGTAGGTATTGATTTACTAGAGGTTGTAATGGGTAATGAATTCCGATAATACTTTCCAACGAGGTCGTACGTCGGTCATTCCGATTCGAGTACCTATGACAACCGCTAGTAGGCTTCTGACTACAACTAATAAATGTCATAGAAAAAAGTTTTTAATTAAATTGTAAGCCTGACAAATACTTTTTTTTATTGTTGATGGGTTTGCGTTTGACCTAAGTCTCACCTGATGGTAAGCGACGAGGTCGAAACTCTCGAACACGCTTACCCAGAATATGCCTGTTCACACACCAAGGTTATATGAGTCCGGGAACTTTTTTTCCATTGCGGTACGTACAAGAAAACAGGTAGCATACCGCTTCGTGCGTTGTGGTGAACGCCTTCCCTGCGTCTGGTAGTCCGATGAACAAAAGTGGAAACTAATATTAAGCCGCATTTTGTGGAAGCCCAAAAAAAGGAAAACACTAGGATGATGATGACGTTGAACCGAAACAGACACACATCTGGAAACTGTCTTCTTGTTTAAAAACCCGTTTATTTTTTAATAATAAAAAAGAAACAGCTATTCCATACATCTTGTCAAGTTGAGTGAACATAAATGTATGGAGCAGCTGTTTTTTTTTTCGCGATATCAGGGTTGGTAAAAGTTGTTCGTAGTGATGAATACAATGACCCCTTAAATTTTTGTCGGTACTTAAAAAATAAGTGTGATTGTTGTAGTCTATATTTTCATTTCTGTCCTGTTTTTCTGTATAAGCTATTTAACTAGTAACTTGCGTATGCGCATCACACTACCCATTTACCGGCTAAAGCTGTTAAAACATTGATACAACTATACATGTAGCATTAAAACTTTGCATTGCTGAACATATTTTTATTCAGTTGTAATTTCATGGAGCATTATTTACGATTAGTTGCGCTAACTCTGCGTCACCATAATGTGTTATTGAACAGCTAGTTATGTAGAATAAACCTTTAAAAGTATTAAAACATATGAGTGAATAATGAACTCATTATTCGAATTATATAGTTTAATTATTCTAGTAGTGAGGAGTGCCCGGTTTATGGCAATAGGCTAGCCCTCGGAGAGACATGGGACATTCTGCGAACTGTGGGTGTACATTAGAACACCACTGCTTAATCCTTCAGGAATATAGGGGTGTTGGTATGTTATGCAGTAGCAATAATTTAGATAATTTAATTGTTGCTTATAATTATATGATATGAATGATACAATGGCAAAGCGATTGGCTTCTGCGCTACAGGTCACGGGTTCGATTACCCCACCGAACAAATATTTGTATGATCGACAGTATAGATATTACAAATATTGTGTATAGCTGTGTATAGTAAACTGAGCCAGTGTTAATGATTTGTTTGTAAAACGCATCCTTCATGCAGAAGAAAATTCTAGTGTTGGCAATATTTAATTTTAAAAACTGTGTAAGTACCTACATTAGTTGTAACTTTCGGTAGGAGAAAATTTTAGTGGGGTAGGCAAATAAATATTACCAGCGTATTTCGATACCGATGCACGGTGTCTTCATCTACGATGGTAGATGACAATGTCAATTTTACTAATTACTACGCAATGGGTTATGATACTGTTTTATAATTCCTTACGGAAGGCTTTTATACATATAATACCTAGATGCATGTACAATTACATTGCACCCATGCGGAGCCGGCACGAGAGGTACCAATACGAATCTCAAAATTCATCTTCAAATGTTTAGTTTTAATTCCAGCCGAGAATAATAATTCAACGTGGTCTAACATAATTTCATTACGACATAAATTTATTGAAAAAAGTAATTAAGAACTTAAACACTAACACAATTGAGGCCAGCACATCAAGCTACTTCAATCTGTCAAAGGAGATCATCAAAAGTCCATACAAATCAGCCCAAATTTGTACCTGAGGTACATGACAGCTGTCAATTTTACAGTTTTTACAATGAAATCACTAGACTGATCTGAAGATTCCCGCCACGGAGTGTGTTCAGGTTACACGTGTGTCGTGAATTTTGGCTTTTTCTGTGTTATTTGTGTCTTGTTATTGTGTTTGTTTTAGTGTTGTCTTACTAATAACTTCATCCAAGGTTCGTATCGTAGGTTTTTGTTATCACAGCGTCCAAAATTATCCTGAAATATGGATAAAAACGAACCTCCTGACCCCCCTGACATCTCGTCTCTTCCCGCCATTCCCGGCTTATTACCTACAAACCCCTTGAGTCAATTTACCGATGTCGTTTGCAACCTAGATTCCCAAACCTCTTTATCCCAGTCCCGTAAGCGTCCTGTAAATGTAGATACCATTTCAGACCGGCCTTCCAAACAACCCAGAAGTCATGTAGGACGTGTTAAATACTCAGCCTTAGATAAAGGCCCATATATAGTACATGTTTTTCGCCAGGAAACCCAACCCAACTCTGGCACCACTCTTCATCCAATATCTTTCGGTCTTTTCCTATTTAAAAATAACATCAATAACATTGTCCGTGATGGTGTAAAGAGAGTTGGCAGAAATCGTGTTTCTGTTGAGTTTGCTTCCCCTCAGGATGCAAATTCTTTTATAGTTAACAGCCTTTTATGTAAACATTCATTTGAAGCTGCCATCCCATCGTTTAACATAACACGTATGGGCGTTGTCAGTGGTATCCCTACTGACATGTCAGATGAGGATGCAAAATCATATTTAACTGTACCAGCAGGTTGTGGTCCCATTTTAAAAATTAGACGGTTAAATAAAAGAGTTGTTAGGGACAATATTACTGAGTGGAAGCCAACAGAAACATGTGTTGTAACCTTTGATGGTCAAGTTCTGCCAAAACGGATTTTCTGTGCCTATACATCTCTTCCTGTGGAGAAATACATTTACCCCACCATACAGTGCCGCAAGTGCTGCCGGTTTGGTCACGTAGAATCCCTTTGTCGTTCTAGACCTCGCTGCAGCAAGTGCGGCAATGATCACCCTGGTGATGGTTGTAGCATCGCTGAGAGTGAGGCTTTCTGTGTGTTGTGCTCAGGCAGACACTTTGCAAATAGCAAAGCATGCCCGGAGTATAGCAGACAGAAATCCATTAAAATTATCATGGCTGAGAAAGCGATTTCACACTCTGAAGCTAGTACAATGGTCCCTAATTCTTCTCGCAGTTATGCTGATATCACCAAATCCCAATCTCAGTCTTACCGCAAAACCATTACAATGAAACCTAAGACCCATGCCCCTCTTTCCCCTTCTTATGACAAAACAGCTCATCAGCTGTTAACTTCTACTCCCCAACCTTCATTGGGCAATGGTTGCGCCCTTGACAACCAACAACTGGAATCTCCTGACAACTTGTCTTCTATTATTCAATTGCTTATTAAACTTTTATCTAATCTTCTTATTTCTTCATCTTCTAATAAATCTCAATCCCAATTACCGTCCAACGTTGCCAACTTACTTATTAATTATCTTTCTAACCATAATTATGGCTCGGTTGGTGTTCCTTCAATGGAATGTGAGGAGCGTGTGGCATAAGAAGCACGAACTCACATTTCTTCTTAACCAATATAAACCTTTAGCCTTTTCTCTTGCTGAGACTTGGTTAATTCCAAGTCTTAGCTTCCATATTCCTCACTTTAACACTCTTAGATGTGATCGTTCTGATGGCTATGGTGGGTCTGCTCTCTGCGTGAACAAACGGGTACCACTTGTGGCTGTATCTTTACCTCCTTTTGGTGGAGATATAAGTATTGTGGCAGGTAAAGTTGAGGGCATAACCCTATTATCTATTTATATTGCTCATCCTAATCAAAATTTTCTGTTGATTTTAAGAAATGTGCTGGAGAATATAGATGGCTCTATGCTTGTCATGGGTGACTTCAACTGCCATCATTATAGATGGGGTTCCGAACGATGTGACTCCTTTGGGGAAGGTTTGGTGGAAATCTTGGACGATCTTAACCTTTGCGTCCTCAATAATGGGTGCTCTACTCGCAGAACACTTCCTGGTCAACACAAGAGTTGTGTAGACCTTACCTTTTGCTCTCTTGATATTGCGGCATCGTGTCATTGGGAATGTATAAGTTTGTCACATGGAAGTGATCATTATCCAATTATCATTTCAATGTCTGAGAAGACTTATTTAGAAAAAACGAGCCCTCCACTTTTGAGGTATAATTTGTCCAATCCTGACTGGGCAGGATACTCTTCATCATTGGAGGACAAAATTGATTCTCTCCTAAATGTAGGTCCTTACGATGACTCTTCTAGTCGCTTCCATGTGTCGAACTGTTACAATTCCTTTGTTTCCGCCATTGAATTAAGCGCTGATTCCTCTTTCCCAATTAAAAACTCTGCTCGTGGCAAGATGCCCTCACCACCATGGTGGGATCGAGAGTGCACTATGGCAATTAGGGAAAGGAATGACGCTGAAATTAAATACAATTCAGAAATGAATACCTCTAATCTAGTACTTTACATGCGAACCCTTGCCAGATCTCGGAGATTACTGCGAAAGAAAAAACGGGCTGGTTGGTCTCGCTTCTGTGAATCATTATCACCATCCACCCCCATCTCGGATGTTTGGAGGAGTATTAACAGATTTAGAAACGGTTGTAGTTCTTCTTTGTCCTCTCCAATTACCCGAGAAACCGCAGAATTATTCTTTGATAAAATATCTCCTCCTTACGTTCCATCAGAGGCGGAATGTCTGCTACCGCCGCCAGTCTCTTCTTCAGAGGACCCTTTTGATGCACCTTTCTCCTTTCAGGAACTTGATATGGTTCTAAATTATGTCCATGACTCCGCTCCTGGCATTGATGGCATAGTTTATTCCTTCATATCACATGCAGGCCCTAAGGCTAAAAACTATTTTCTAGACTTAATAAATTTTTTTTATATTAATGGTTGGATTCCTTCTCAATGGAAGATTCAAGTGATTATTCCCCTTTTAAAGCCGGGTAAGCATGCTGATGATCCTAATTCATTTAGACCTGTGGCTTTATCACCTGTCTTTGCTAAGTTACTGGAACATTTAATTAAGAACCGTTTGGAGTGGATAGTTGAATCCAGAGACTTGCTGCCGAGCTCCCAATATGGTTTTAGGAAAGGCCTTGGTACAATGGATAGTTTTGGGGTATTGATTTCAGACATACGTTTGTCATTTTCCAAAAATGAGTCTGTAGTTGCTACCTTTCTCGACATTTCTTCTGCGTATGACAATGTCCTTCTTCCCATCCTCAGGCAAAAATTACAACAGCTAAGACTCCCGGCGAGGATGGTACAATCCATATGCAGTTTACTAATGGGTCGGTCATTGGTTTTGAGGGTTCCAGGCGAAGAATTCGGCCATAGACTGTCATGGAGGGGCTTACCACAAGGTTTCGTTTTAAGCCCCTTGCTATACAATTTATACACAGCAGATTTAGGGACATGCCTCAACAACGATTGCCAAATTCTACAGTATGCAGATGATCTTGCTCTGTATGTCTCTAATAATTCCATTGATAATGCTGCTACGTCCCTTTGTGTCTCTCTGGACTCTCTGAATCAATGGCTTCTTCAACATGGTCTAAGCTTGTCCGCACCAAAGAGCTCGGTGGTGGTTTTTTCCCGTAGAAGACTAACCCCTCGGGTCTCGTTGACTATCCAAGGGCATAGTATTCCTGTTGTTTCTGTAGTAAAATTTCTAGGAGTTTTTTTAGATTCAAAATTAACAGGCTTACACCACATAAATTATTTAGTCAACAGATGTGAAAGAATTATCCCCATTTTAAAAGTACTTACTGGTGTCTGGTGGGGTGCTCACCCCTATACTATGAAGCTGGTATACAATGCCCTAATCCGAAGTGTTCTTGATTATGGATCGTTTCTTTTGATTCCCTGTAACAAAGGCGCTCTCGCTAGGCTTGATGGGATACAGGCTAAGTGTCTTCGGATCATTTCAGGCTGTATGAAGTCCTCGCCAATCAATGCATTACAGGTAGAGTGTGCTGAGCCACCATTGTCTTTAAGAAGACAATATCTGGCTTCTAGATTTTGGACCAGAGTTTCAACCAAATCAACTCATCCACTTTTACAAAGAGCGATTGAGTTGGATATTTTTTGTAATAGATCCACTTATTGGAATAATAAGGAAATTCCCCTTTATATAAAATCATTTCGATATTTTCAAAATTTTGACTCGCCTATCGCTCAATTCCCGAAACTTCCCATATTTACATTCAGCTACAACGTAATTTGTTTTAAACCTGATATTTTTTTCGACATTGGCATAACTAAGTCGTCGGCTTCGGCGGACTCTATTTTTAGTGCGGTGGTTGGTGAACGATGGCTCGGTTTTGAAAGATTTTTCACAGATGCTTCCAAATTAAATAATTCTAGCTGTACTGGGGTTGCAGTATATTATCAAAACTCAAAAATAATTTTAAAATTTAGATGTCCTGCACAATCCTCTGTTTTCACGGGTGAGTGTGTAGCCATTTTAGAGGCTTGTCTTTACATCGAGTCTCATAACATACATTTTGGCGTCATTTTCACTGATTCCCTAAGTTGCTTGCAGGCCCTGAAACAGAACCCATATAAGAGCAAACTTTACAGTCCAATCTTGCTTCAAATTAGGAAATCTCTTCTCTCTTGTGCCGAGAACCATCAAATTGTTCATTTAGTTTGGATACCAAGCCACTGTGGCATAGTAGGAAATGAATGTGCTGACTCTCTTGCAAAACAGGCAGTTATCTCCCAGTCTGTTGACCACAAACATTATAAATGTCAGGGATACGATCTGTTAAACCTTCCCAAAAGGAATTTACAGACCTCATGGCAGGTACAGTGGAATAATTCAAGTAAAAAAAAAGGATCTTTTTATTATGCTATACAACCTTTTATTACTCCAAAGCCTTGGTTCCACCCGTATAAGAAGATATCAAAAAAAATTGTTTCAACTCTGTGCAGACTCCGCATAGGTCATTGTTGTTCTCCAGTCTTTTTACATAAAATTCGGGTTCGGGATTCGTCTCTATGTGAGTGTGGGTTGGATTTAGGCACCTTGGAACACATCTTCTTTAATTGTTCCAAGAATAATCCTTCTCTTGATTTATATAGCTACCTCCCAAAATTGAAGATCCCTATCCCTATTAACTTTCATTCTTTATTAACATATTCCTCCTCAAAACTTTTCAGGGCGTTGATGAAGTTTATTAGTAGCAATAACATCAAATTGTAATCATCTCGGCTAACTTGTTTTGTGTGCAATACGGTGTTTTGCGTTTCTTACTTACAATATTATTATTTTACTTATTTTTTGTTTTCATTTCAGGGTTCTAATCCTGTCAACAATTCCTTAATCTAAATTACGTCCTTTCCATTATTTTAAATATTTCCTTTTCACCACCTCCTTTTGTTTTCCTTTCCCATACACACGTTTTTCCTAACCACTTTGACATTGGCAGAATTGTCGACATCGGCATCAATTGCCATAGAGAAAGAGAAAGAAAGAATGAAATCACTAAAAAACTGTTTTTTTTTTTCTGTTATTCATGTGCCAAAATGGTGTGCGTTTCACATACCAAAACTGACACTGACAGCAGATAGCTATCAAGTTGACAGTTTTTACTATGTAAACACTATGAAACTGATACAAGTGTGTTAAAATGGCGTGCATTTTTTCAAATTTAAAGTTATTTTTTCTCATTCCCTAGTGAGTATAAAAAAAAAGTATGACTAGAGTTTTAACCAGCGTAATACAGGGTATTTTTTCCAATAAGTGTACCTTCGGCACATCATTTGGGCAGATTTTGGTGACATCCTTTCTTTGATAGATTTTCAATTTCGAACAATCGGGTAAATTGGACAGATTTGGACAGCTTGACCTGGTCTATATTAGACTAAAAAAAGTAAATTTACTATTGCGTCATGAAGCGAAACCACGAAAGCAATGACGTCCAGACAGTGACTCATAGTCAGCTGACATAAATGATTGGTTGTTTATTTACTTTTAAAGGCTATATTCGACGCATTTCGGCGTTGGCAGTAACGGCTAACAGCTGCTATTGCAGAAACAGAAATGTTGCACTTTTGACAGAATTACGAATATTGATACAAAATTGAAATTCAATGGGTACTTAGTAGATCAAAGTAAGAAGGATACATACTAAATTATGGTTGAGCTACACAATGACTGACGCATGCGTGCCGTCGGGTGGGACTGGTCTACTCAAAGCCGCTATTGCTGTTTCTTTAAAAGGCCATTTCAGACTTTGCCCTACATTGTAAGACACATATTTGTTACTATTCGGTCTGGACTTTAAAAGAGACTATGATTCTCTGGGTTTGTTTCCGTGTTTCTTCTCAGAGGTCGTCAGTTAGGAAATGCCGGAGAAAAATGTGTAAAATATTGACTTGTAAAAGTGTCTTTAAAATATATATTTACAGAAATAAATATCATTTATCATCACATTTATCATTCACTTCTTCCAAAATAAACCATTTTAAGTGGCTGATGTTAAATTAAATCAATTGTTTTTTAGCGCCCCGATTGCCGCTCAAGGCTAGGCGCTCGCTTATTCGGGCTATAGTAAATTGCGCTAATAAATAATTCATATTCACATCTCTGTATTAAAACATTGGCTTAAAAATCGTCAGGTTAGCTAAGTCCCAACTCTGTTTAATAGTCAAAATAATAATGTATTAATATGAATTGTGAAGAGACATCACGGATGGGCCCTGACCCCAACTGAAAACTTAAGGGTCCGGCGGAGCGTGAATTGCCCATACAAACGTAATATCCATATAATTCATAATTCAAACACAATTTTATTAACTTGTGCTATTATTTGGATTCGGATACCTTTAATCTAGGTTCCTACGGTACCATTTTGTCCAAAATACTTCAATGGAAATAAATATAGGCGAATGTAAATCTTGATATTTTTACGATTTTTCGTCCGGTCTTCCGCTCATTGATTTAATACTAAAAACAACAATATTTGAACTCTTTTCGTCTCTTGAACACAGATTATATTATAAATAATCATTAAAACATCAGAAAATTATTATACTATGAACTTTTAATTTATAAAATGTTCAATTACGGCACGCCACGCAATATAGCCCAAATTTTGAAGGAAAATATTGCTCTCTCGTGCGTTCTAAACGGGGGGTGTGGCCTGCTGCCCGTCGGGCGATGCAGTTCGTTAGTGTTCGTGTTTGACGAAGACGTAACGTGAATTTTATTACGAGTTGGATTGTTTGCCGTTAGTATATTTTTTTAATAATGTTTTCCCAAAGGTTGAATGAATCCAAGAGTAAGTACCTAACTACAATAAGGCACCGGACTCGATCGTTATGGTACAGAATGATTATAGTTCAACTTTTTTGTATAGACTATATAAGTCTACTCGTCAAATATTTGAATATTTGTTTGTAGTCCTTACTGTTACCGGCCAATGTAGATATTATTATAATGGCCTTGTAGATACCTACAAGGCTATTACTAGGTAACTATACATACGTATATAGTAATGCAATCTCCTTGCAACGGTCTCTACAGTGCCTAGGTGCTTACTAAGATAGGTAGGTACTAGTTTATCTTTGTGGAAAAACAGGGATTTTACACAGTAGATACTTCCTTACCCGAGTAGCTATGATCTACATAGGTAGGTAGGTACTTACCTACACCCATATACAGCTTCACTAAACGTAGGTGCACGACTGTGATAGCTAGGCCACAGAATAGGAATAATAATAATAATAAATATTATATTATATAGTTGTTATTATCGGGATGTATGGGAGTCGCCTATGACCTTAGTGCTCCAAGCCAACCCTACCTGCCCGCGGTCATCCTGCTGAACAACGGACGGGCTCTGGCGACCGGCTGATTGCGGTATAACGCAGCTTCTTTGGACACAGCTTAAAATATTTGGCCATTGACAGGCAGCAGTGTCAATGGTACGAAAAGCTGTGTCCCTGCGATCGCCAATCCGCTTGCCCCGCGTGGCGATTATGGGCATATCCCCCCCATGAGCAGAGCACAAAAAAAACGGCCCCCAGTTCCCGGTAGCCCTGCTATTCTCGACCAAGGCGGCGGTCATAGTAACGGCAGGGCGGGGGGTGCTAAGAATCCCCGGGCTACGGAAGGCCGCCCATCCTACCTGACCCTGGCTACGTATAACGGACGCAGTCTGAGGCTAGACGCACACCTAGCGCAGTTGGAAGTGGAGCTGGAGAACATAAGGTGGCACGTTTTGGGGTTGAGTGAAGTCCGAAGAGAGGGAGAGGACACTGTCACCCTAAACTCGGGCCACCTTCTGTACTTCCGCGAGGGTGATAAAACATCCCAGGGTGGCGTAGGGTTCCTTGTCAATAGGGCCCTCTCTAATAGCGTTGAAGAAATGTCTAGTGTGTCGACCAGGGTAGCATACCTGATAATCCGACTATCACAACGATATTCCATAAAGATTATTCAGGTCTATGCACCGACTTCGGCACACTCGGACGATGAAGTGGAAGATATGTACGAGGACATATCTAGAGCCTTGCATAACACCACAAAGGCTCACTTCAACGTTGTTATGGGGGACCTTAACGCCAAAGTGGGATTTCGGAACTGCAGCGAATCCAGAATAGGACCTCATGGATATGGATGTCGGAATCACAGGGGGCAAATGCTGGTCAACTTCCTAGAGAAGGAGGGGCTCTTCTTGATGAACTCCTTCTTTAAGAAGAAGCCGCAAAGGAAGTGGACCTGGCAAAGCCCCGATACTGTGACGAAAAATGAGATTGACTTCATCATGACGGATAAAAGGCACATATTCAGGGATGTCTCCGTGATCAACAGGTTTAATACCGGATCTGATCACCGACTTGTCCGAGGCTCCCTGAATATCGATTTAAAGCTCGAAAGAAACCGTCTGATGAAGTCCACGCTCCGACCAAATCCACTCCATATCATGACGGGCAGCGAGCAGTTTCAAAAGCTTCTCGCTGACAGATTCGCTGCAATGAAACCCACCGAGGATCTTGACGAGGCCCTACAAAATGTAGTTGAAGCGCTGAAAGATGAGGGCATCAAATTTTGCCAAAAGCGGCATAAAGGTAAGAAGTCTAAACTCTCGGATGAGACTCTGCGGCTTATGACAAAAAGACGGGAAACTACCCAATTGACTTCGTCAGACAGGTCACACCTTAACAAGGTAATTGCGAAGCTGGTACGGCGTGACCTTCGGAGCTCCAATACGTGCCTAATTGAACAGGCAATAGAGCGAAACCGAGGGTCCAAAGTGTTCACTCAGCAACTTGGAAGGAGCCATCTGACGAAGCTCACCACACACGATGGCAGGACTGTCTTGTCAAAGCCGGAGATTTTTACCGAGATTGAAGACTTTTATGGCCGACTTTATGCCGCCCATGTTCCTCGTCCACAGCGCGACAACTGCGATTCTAGAGCCACTCTGATACGCCACTACACCGACGAACTACCGGATATCAGCCACGACGAAATCGTGTTGGCTCTGAGACAGCTTAAGAATGGAAAAGCCCCCGGTGAAGATGGAATTACTTCTGAACTCCTGAAAATAGGAGGAGCCCCTCTTGTTCAGGAGCTACAAAAAATCTTTAATTCCATCATTCGCTGCGGGAGAACTCCAAAGGCGTGGCATGAGAGTGTGGTGGTTCTGTTCTTTAAGAAGGGAGATAAAACTCTTCTTAAAAACTACAGACCCATTTCTCTTTTAAGTCACGTCTATAAGTTGTTCTCTAGAGTCATCACAAATCGTCTCGCTAGAAGACTTGACGAGTTTCAGCCACCCGAACAGGCCGGGTTTCGCTCAGGGTATGGCACCATAGACCACATCCACACAATGAGGCAGATTATACAGAAGTCCGATGAGTATAATCGGCCCCTGTGCCTAGCGTTTGTGGACTATGAGAAGGCCTTTGACTCTGTGGAAACCTGGGCTGTTCTGGAATCTTTACAGCGATGTCAAGTGGACTGTCGTTACATCGAGGTGCTGAGATCTCTTTATGAATCTGCCTTTATGAATGTCCAAGTACAGGACCAACAGTCTAAACCTATCCAATTGCGCAGAGGCGTGAGACAGGGAGATGTCATATCTCCGAAACTGTTCTCAAGCGCATTGGAAGATTTGTTTAAGACATTGGACTGGAAAGGTAAGGGCATAAACATAAACGGCGATTACATCTCGCACTTGCGATTCGCAGACGACATAGTCCTATTGGCGGAGTCGCTGGAGGAGCTGCAACAGATGCTGAATGGCCTAGCATCAGCCTCACAAAGCGTAGGTCTCAGCATGAATTTGGATAAAACCAAAGTCATGTTCAATGACCACATTGATCTGAGACCTATTGCTGTAAATGGTCATCTTCTTGAAGTTGTTTCAGAGTACACTTACCTTGGGCAGATTTTGCAGTTAGGTAAAAACAACTTTGAGAAGGAGGCCAAGAGGCGGATTCAGTTGGGCTGGGCAGCATTTGGAAAACTACGTCAGGTCTTCTCATCACCCATACCGCAAAGTTTGAAAACGAAAGTTTTCAATCAGTGCGTCCTACCTGTGATGACCTACGGCGCTGAGACGTGGACACTCACAGTGCGGTTAGTCCACCAATTTAAAGTCGCACAGCGTGCTATGGAGCGTGCTATGCTTGGAGTTTCTCTGAAGGATAAAATCCGCAACGAGGTTATCCGACAGAGAACCAAAGTAACCGACATAGCACACCGGATTAGCAAGCTGAAGTGGCAGTGGGCTGGCCATATCTGCAGAAGAACCGACAACCGCTGGGGTAGACGTGTTCTCGAGTGGAGACCGCGACTCGGCAAACGTAGTGTGGGACGCCCTCCGGCAAGATGGAGTGATGATCTGCGAAAGACTGCTGGTAGAAGCTGGATGCGAAAAGCCGAAGACAGGGTGAAATGGCGCACATTAGGGGAGGCCTACGTCCAGCAGTGGACTAGTATAGGCTGATGATGATGATGATATTATATATTTATTATTTCATAAAAAACTGACTCGGCTTCATCAAAGCAGAGCTATCATATTTTAAACTTCTTGCTGATTTTGAAAGGTTAGAATGATTTAGTTATTGTTTGTCAAAATGGCGGCTGCAGTAAATTACAACTTTTTCGTCATGGGTGTCGTTTTCATAGTTTTCGAGGGTGTTGAAGCCGATAGTGCGGTCAAAATGTAAATCCAAGATAGCGGTTCGAATAAATTATCAACTTTTTCGTCATGGGTGTCGTTTTCATGGTTTTCGCGGGTGTTGAAACCGATAGTGCTGTCAAAATGTCAATCCATGATGGCGGTTGCAATAAATTATCAACTTTTTGTTATGGGTGTCGTTTTCATGGTTTTTAAGGGTGTTGAAACCGATAGTGCTGTCAAAATGTTAATCCAAGATGGTGGCTACAATTGATTAAGTATCATCTTTTTTATCATGGTTTTCGAGGGTGTTGAAGCCGACAATGCGGTCAAAATGTAAATCCAAGATAGCGGCTGCAGTAAATTGCAACTTTTTAGTCATGGGTATCGTTTTCATGGTTTTCGAGGGTGTTGAAGCCGATAGTGCTGTCAAAATGTAAAAAACATAGGACACTATTTTTTTTACAAAAGTTGTTGTTTACCTTCCTCCCGAGTAGTAAAAGTGGCGTGTCGTCGCAGATGAAAGTATTTTTCTGTAAATAGTTTGTAATAGGTACATAAATAACACGCATTTTTTATTGAATTTAAATTTAAAAATTTAATTTTAAATTGAAATTGTATGTGTTTTTATTACTTTTAGATTAGTGGAATGTTTTAATAATAACTATGATCAATCGGCGTGTTATGATGATGAAGAAATACTCCTCGAATTAAATACCTACTAGTTCACATAATGCACCAACACGTCACGATGATGGAATACCTACTTATAGAATCAAATACCTACTGATAATATAATAAATACTTAGGTACTCAAAAAGTTGACAGTAGGTAAGTATCTTTTCGGGCCCTCTCAGATCGATATTATAATGCATAATAGATAGATAAGTTATTAGGTAGGTAACCGCGCAATTGCCAAGGCATTATTTTTATTACAGATATAAAAATGTCTAATATAAATTGATACAGTTACTATAGTACATAGGTAAGTACCTAATTAGTAAGGACATAATTAATAACAAAATTAACTAACTCGCAGCCCACAATGGATGTAAGTGTACTTAATAAATTTATAAGTACATCCATTTTGGGCTGCGAGTGAAACTGTGGGCATCAGCTAGCTTATTTTAAATTAGTGTCCACGGAGTTCCTTAGCGGATTCTTTTTCATCGCTCACATTGTAAAATTTAAAATAGGTACTTACCTACTTATCGATAAAATAATATATGGTCACCGTCACACACACGACTTGATTTGTTTTTATATTTTTGTAGTTTAGTAATAAGTATGAATAAAGTATACATAGTTACGAAATTGTATCAATGAACTCATAAGTAAGTAGGTATATTTCCCTATCCACTATCTTTCTTTTTCTTGAAGTTAGAAACATTACAATGACCTACCAATTGGCATGTTAGTCAAGGTGTTTGGAAAATTGGTTGGTATTGAGAAAAACTAACACGAAATAGGTAACTAAGCCGCTGGCTAGCACCGATCTACCCACCTTGGTCCTCGAACGTGATCGCGAAATCCGCGGAAATAAGCAGGTAGGTATGTGATATCTGACGATGTAACCCTCGTAAAGAAATTTCTTTAAAATGCATTCTAGTTCTCGACATTACCTACCGATTAACCAAAAAAAAATTAAAAAATATCACATTTATTGAACACGTCATAAATTGTTACAAATATTAGAGAATTAAATTCTCAGCTAAAAGCCACATGTTTCCCTATCTACTATCTTTCTTTTTCTTGAAGTTAGAAACATTACAATGACCTACCAATTGGCATGTCAGTCAAGGTGTTTGGGAAATTGGTTGGTATTGAGAAAAACTAACACGAAATAGGTAACTAAGCCGCTGGCTAGCACCGATCTACCCACCTTGGCCCTCGAACGTGATCGCGAAATCCGCGGAAATAAGCCGGTAGGTATGTGATATCTGACGATGTAACCCTCGTAAAGAAATTTCTTTAAAATGCATTCTAGTTCTCGACATTACCTACCGATTAACCAAAAAAAAATTAAAAAATATCACATTTATTG
Organism: Acronicta alni; assembly: GCA_964056405.1. Classification (NCBI taxonomy): domain Eukaryota; kingdom Metazoa; phylum Arthropoda; class Insecta; order Lepidoptera; family Noctuidae; genus Acronicta; species Acronicta alni. The sequence continues at coordinate 12,766,064 of OZ043918.1, forward strand.
AACACGTCATAAATTGTTAGAGAAATATAGAGAATTAAATTCTCAGCTAAAAGCCACATGTCACTAGGTATGAATATTTTGGCTACGCCCACTTTAGTCCGACAGAGAAAACAATATTTAGACGTATTTTTGCAATCGCCTCGTGTCGAAGTTGCGCGCTCGCTCCGCCGGCCTCTTAAATGATCCACTTGTATAATGAACAAATCGTCAATTAAATCGGGAAATTAGTTGTAATGCTTTTAGTATTTCAGAAAACTTGTAACAATGCTTCAATAATGAGGTTACTTACATAGGTACCGTCTTAAGCCTTATCGTTTCAATACTTTGATAAGCCGAACAAAATAAAGGTGTTAGAGGAAACCTGATGTAAGGTGAATGGCTTATGTTTCAGATTACAGAAAATGTTTGTTAACATACAGAACTTTATAGTTGTAGATCATACATACCATTACGCCTGTATTCCCAGAGGACTAAGTACACCCACAGTTCGTCAGGGTCCCATGTAATAGGGGGTGTGAATATTGTCATTAACCGGGCACTTTGCTTAACTAAGAGAGATAGGGCATAGCGGGAGTAAGTAATTTCACTCAAATTGGAGCTACCCGACTGGGAAAGTACCTCCTCGTTGCAGAAAATCGAAGTGAAATAGCACTGCTTTGAGCTGTGTTGTTTTCCTCATGGTGAGCAAGGTTGCCAGTGCTCCGCGACGAAATGTTGTGTTGGCAGTGGGGTACTTTGCCATAAACTGCCAACCCAACTATTCCTCTTTTGTTTTACAGGGTCGACAACGTGCAAGTGATACCCCTGGTGTTACAAGCGTATATAGGCTACAGTATCCACTTACCATCAGGTGGGCCGTATAGTTGTTTGCCACCTTAGTAGTATAAAAAAAAACTTGGAAATCGAACCCGACCTGGGTTAGAGTTCCAGTTGCGTAATTCTCGAGGAAAAAATATTTCTTGATATTTGCCGACACCCCCTCTCTCCCCCACGTGAGATCGGGTGAGATTCGACTCAACCTCGCCCTCCCAATCGCCTTACTTAATTAATGGCTCTCTCCGAAGTAGATTTTGAAAAAATATAAGTAGGTGCAAAACTTTTTAATTGTATTACGCATAGATATTTATCTATTAACTTAACAATTAGCAGACATAATAGACGACCTTCTGGACAAGGTTCTTTAATGATTTAAATATAAAGTTTTCATCTGTATAGTTATTTGTTAATATTAGTAATATTATGTTCTTACACAAAAGGTATTGTGTTAAGTTATAATGATTTCACTCAAATAATGTATTACGTAGGTAAGTCTATCGTGCTGTGCCAGCAACCTGGTGTTAATTATTTTTTAAATCTCAAACATAATGGCTCGCAAATTGGAATACAAAATTGGAATCAAAAAAAGTTTGCGATCACTAGCATATAAGCTGATACCTATATTTTTTTAAATAGAACTTTATCAAGAAAAACTATTTGCTGTGTGTTTTCTTTAAATAGAAATACCCTGTTTGAAAGAATCTAAAAAGAAGAAGAAATCATAATATAATCTTTCGTTTTTACAGTGAAAAAAGATTTCATTTTTACAGTGATCGCAAACTTTTTTTGATGTGTGTATGTCGCTTTTAAATCAGGTTAAATAAGGAAAAGGCTGTAAACCACGTGTTCAGTTGGTAAAACAATGAAACATTCAATGTGGAAGATTTTTCTGCTTAGAGGTCGATGCTACGAGTTCCGAATAAAAAACAAAATAATTATAGAAGGTTAAGAGTATGGTATGTCATGTCGGACAAATTGCTTGCTTTTGGATATGATATTAATTTACATACTTATACATATCTAGGTATGATATTGGAAAGAAGGAAAGAAAATATATTTATTGCCATTGTTATATGCGTCGTTACGTACAATGAAGTAGGTAACAAAACTGAAATAAACACCTGTCGTTTATTCAAGTAATAGACTATGGCCGGGTATTTCGGCAGCTGCAGCAACACTTCCAACCACCAAAGTTGAAGTTTAAGAAGGTACTAACATATGAAACCAACAAGATTCCTACAAAAAAAGAATACAAAGTGCTGAACGAAAAACAACACATAATTATTTCGAAATAAGTACACCGATCTTTTTTGTTACATTGTCATGCATGACACACGCATCACACACATATGCACACATACATACACGCACACACGCGCAGACGCGCACATTCTTTTTCAGGTTTTCCCCGAGTCCATCTAGAAAGTGAGCCAGGAAACACCATTACTTAACTTTAACACGAGCTGGAAACACTGAGATAAACCGGTTCCATTGCATGATACAAAATGAATCAGTGTAAACTAACATTAAACTTATCAAGACGAAAATAGTAGCATGATTGATATCATCTTATCTTAATTAATGTTTCGATGATTATATCATTATATGGGTGATTAGAACCAATATTTGAACAGCACCATCCTACGGGTTACCGAAACAAATAGTTTAATTATCTAGGTTTATTTGGGAACCTACTAAACAGTAGATACATTTTTATGTTAAATTGATGAATAGCAGTTTAAAAATTTGATTTTTATTCTAGATTAATGAGCTGATTGAAACCCGAAAGCCTTCGAAATTAGCATAAAGCATCTTTTGGGTTTTATAAGAGGTCCTGTATGTAGTTATCTACATAAGCGACAATGAGCATACTCATTAAAAAAACAATAGTTTCAACCTTCGAGTCACTATTTCTTTAATTAATTATATTTGTGTCTCAAACGTAAATGAATTTTAATTTGGACTTTTTAAACTAATTTACTATAATTTAGGTATACATTTGATACTTTATAATGTTTCACTACTGTTTTTTACCTAATTTGTTTATCTGGAACCGAGTTAAATGATTAAAACTAAGGTAGCAAGATAAATAGAGGTGTATCTAGCCTTTGTAAACATAGCCTTGCTAGTTCAGCAACTGTAATGATATCTTTCATAATTATATATTTAGCAATTATATTTTCCAATGATACCTTTTCTGAAATTTTTAAAAACGATATAGGATGTCATACTTAGGTACACATTTTCCTGATTGTGTCCTGAAAATCAACATAGATAATATGTATTGTCTACTTTAGATAAATTTTTTGGCGGACTGCTGACTGTGCTGGGACGGTGATCATTATACCTTTAACAAGTTTGTTGTACAGGAAAATATTATAAGGACACAGTTGTCCTTAAAATATTTTCCTGTACAACAAGTTTGTACTGTAAGCTTGCGATGTACTTATAAAATTAATCTAGAAAGTTCCTAATAATAACAAAATTCTTGTAGGTAAGTATGGTGACTCCTCGCGTCGTCTAAAATTTTGTTTTGTTTGTATTTCCGAGAACGTACCACACACGTTAAGTTGTCTAAACGAAAAACCTGTATTTGATACGGTCTACAATAAAATTATTATCATTAATTGTATAGAAGTGGTCTGTGTGTAGGACGACCTTCTTTTGTCATGTGACAAAAACATTTATTAGTTCTTATGTTAATGTACAACAGCGCCATCTCTGAATAATTGACAGTACTACATGCACACTAAGTAAAATTCCTGTTGTCAGATTGATCGTTCAACAAATGCGACATAGATGACACTGTTGGGTGCCTATAACAGCAAAATTCGGTCCAGTCTATTAGGAAAAATCTTTGGAAAAATATCTTTCTTCTTCATATCCTATTTATTAGTGGATTTTTAAATAACATTTACCTACCTATATCTGTAAATAGATCATTGAAAGACACCATTTAAGGGGCAACGTTTTACATGTGTATACCAGATGGCGCTGGCATTTCCGAACGCCGGGACAAACTCACGACTCGGTTTCTTTTATTATTAGATAATAATTATAATTATGTGAGTAAAACAATGGCATTTTAAACAAAAAGCTATAGAAGCTTTGAGTACCTAGGTCAGTTTCAGCTGGAGGCACGCATGCATCAGACTTCGTGTAGCTTATCCATAACTTGGGCGACGATACCAGATCGGTGGAACTCTAATTCATAGTAGGTATCCTACGCCCGTGTCACTCGTGTAGGGCTAGAGAGACGATATATACCCTCCCACAGCGCGAGGTGGTAGATGATGACGATTTTCCATACGATAAAAAAGCTATCCTACGCACTCACCATGCTTGGTGAGTTTGTCAAGCAGAATGAGACATTTAACACTCATCGTACTGTTATTATATATTATGTAGGTATACTTTATACACAATACTAAACTTAAATTCAAAATATTTATTTCAAAATTGGTGTTGTATAATGTTTTTGGGTACCTACTTATTATTTAGCGGCCTTTTACAATAATTGCAACATGGAGGGCTATAGATATTAATATTATTGCGTTATCGAATACTAGCTTCTGCCCGCGACTTCATCTGCGTGGCCTACGTTTTCCAATTTACTATAAAATTTTCTTAATTTCTCTCTCCGTAAGAATCTTCTTAAAAGAAAATAAATCGGTAAAGTCGTTCTCATATATGTATATAGATAATAAGATAGATTATACCTAGGCATTATATTTAAGTAGGTAGGTGCTTATATTTATTTATCCATATCTATGTCTCTTTATCAATCAAACCATATTGTTAAACTACGTATTTATTATTTTAGCATCAAAATAGATTTGCATCCAGTAATTATTATATTTAATTATTTGTAACCTGACTTATTTATTATATCTTTATATTTTAATTTCCATATTATACTTATTAGACTACTAGATTTTAAAAATATTAAGAAATGGGTTCGATTCCCACAGGACACAAATATTTGTGTGGATAAAACATGAGTATTTGTGTTTGTCTGGGTGTTTCTTATGTATTATAAGTATGTATTTACAAAAAAAAGTATATAAGTATTATATCCATTGTCTAGTACCCATAGTACAGACTCTGCTTAGTTTAGGACTAGATGGTATTGTGTAAAATGTCCCAAAAATATTATTATTATTATAAATCGTATAAAGAGAAATACCTAGAGTTATTATACGAAGATTGGAGGCAGAAATTCCTTCGTCGAAAGTATTTTCTATCAAATGACACAACCCACGTGTGTATAATATTTAAATCTGGTATAGTAAGATATCAGTATTCAATCAAATGTTATAAATATAATATCCATTTTAAAGCTATATCTTGAGATAAGACTTGTTGTCGTTGGATGCCTAAAGACACAAATTTATTGCCAAATGTTTTTTGCGATTTGCGCAGTATGCGCGTGCGTAGGCCTCAGACTTACATCGGTATCTTCTGTATATTGCTTGAACACTCGGATCTTAAAGCTACACGTAAGCTGTACTCCCACAAATACTAAATAAAACCAATATGTTAAAATATAAATTCAATGTGTTATGTTCTACAGAAAAGAGTAATTAAGGGAAGTATACAATTTACGATATTATTAATTGTTACGGCGATATGTTCTTAGTGATTAATTAATTAATTATTCTGTACAATACGTTAGTACAATTCCCGCAAGGGTTTAATCACATATCTAACACCCTTATTAGGTCCCGATGCAACTAACAAGGCTCATTAATCATTCAGTTCATAACTACTTCACAGCTCGCTAATTATTGGCGTCAAATGGAACACTCACATTGTTTGCACTTGCTTCGATATACCGGCCTGAATATTTACTAAAATGGCGGATAGTTTAAGCGATTGGTTCAATAATTTTAGGCAACGTTTGGCACAAAATTCGTGTCAGAATTTGGTTTGGCTTATAAACTTTTTACCAACCCTCGCTGGTTTCCCACTGATGACGAAAAAGTTTAACGGTATGTACAAGATATAGGTTAATTAAAATTTAGATGGCAAATAGAAGACTCATGTCGTTATTTTTCTAAAACTAGTCTCATTCCAACAGGATTTACCCCAGATAGGCTTTATATATTTAAAGACTGCAGTAAGAATACATTAAGTTAATGCTATGATAATAAAAAATATAGTACTGGATCTTAATTGATAGATTCGTTATTTTAACTAGCTCATAGGGATATACGTTTTCATTTTGTTTCCAGTGTTATTCAATAATTATCTGAGAGCATTGTAGACAGATGGTAGTCTCACAGTTTTATTAAAAACATATAATAATTAACTACATTTGGTCTAGTTATAAGATTTCCTAATAGGTTAATATAATTAATCTCTTACCAAAGTAATTGATTTCAGCCATATTTTGGATAATCCATACGATTTTGCTGTTTTACGTATACGTTTTGGGAACAGTGGTATACCAAATGTATTTTGCTCAGGGTTTCATCGATTTTATCAACAGCTTTTTCAACATATCTGTGTTTATCCTTATCTTCAATACCAGCTGGTGGTTGTTTTTTAAAAGGTAATATTTTGACTTTATAATCTTCTAAAGCTAAAAAAACTATTACACCAGTTTCAGTTTTCTTGCGCTTCATAAATTTCTTTTATTATCAATACTTAAATGCACATTTAAAATCAAGATTCCTTTTACATTTTATCTGCAGGAATGATTTACACGATCTCCTAAAACTGGTTCAGAAGAATGATGATCTTATAATCGAATCGGGAAGGTTTTTGGACGTACATCAAAAACTGTTGAAGAGCATCAAGGTCATAATCGTCATGTGTTATATGTTCCATTTCGTTAATGACGTTCTGATTTTTATACCATCTAGGACAATTGGAATGGATGAATTCTCCGTTGTTTCATGTTTTGGTATGTATGGACATGCTTATTAAGTAAATACGACTATTTGTTACAATAATATGGTCATATTATTTTTTTTTCTTTTAGGACTTGAACCTGTAACAGCCTCTCCAAATCATGAAGCCTGTATGGCAATATTGGCACTGCAAGAACTGACAGCTATTGTGGCAGTGTGCAGTTATGATGTCACCCTGCTGTTCCTCTTCTCTTACACTACCACAGTCTTTCAAATCCTGTACAAAGATATGAGAAGTTTTAGTGACATTACTAAATGTTGCCAAGAATCTGATGAAGCCTATTCTGTAATCAAAGATCGTTTGAATAATTTAATTTTTCGGCATGTCCTTGTCTTGCGTACAGTAGCTAAACTGGAATCTATCTACAGTTCGGCGATAGGAATAGGGTTCGGGTTGGATGCTATATCTTTGTGCTTATTCTTCGTGTTGCCACTCGACGTCTGTCTAAATTTCGCTCCGCTAATTTATCACAGCCTGTTCATATTTTTCTTATACTGTTTTCAAGGCCAGAGGCTTACGACAGCTTCGGAAAAGTTTGAAATAGCACTGTACTGTTGTAGTTGGGAGAATTTGCGTGTGAAAGAGCGGAAACAAGTGCTCTTTATGTTGAAACAAGCGCAGAAACCGGTCATAGTATACGCCGCTCGCGTCATTCCAATACGTATTTATACTTTTGCCAGTACTATGCAGTCTATTTACAAGTTTGTTACTATTTTTAAGGTGTAAAATTGTACTAATTAGATAAAACCTTTGGTCTTTATTCTTATCTTACTTGGGGGGCTGGCTTAGCGAGAAACACTTCGACCAGATGTGGATTTAATTTTATGTATTTAATTAATACATTATAGTAATATGTAAATAATATAATTATTATTTTATGCATTTAATTAGTAGAAATTAGCATCACAATAGAATAAATAAATACTGGAATACAATTTAATATTTTTATTTTTCCTTGAAGTGCATACGTATTAGAGAAGTTGCTATTCGTGGATTACCTAAGGTGCTATGGAACTGGGTGCTCTTCCTGGCATACATCCTGCTAAACTTAATTGTTTTTTTAATTTTACATAGGATATAATTATTTTGGGCTTTTTATCTTAGACTATCAATATCAAAGTTACAATATTTAAATTATACACCTACTTATAAGGTATTTTAACCATCGGAGTATTGGAAATAATATGTAATTTTAACGTAGAAACCAACAATTACATATCACGTCGTTTGATATAAAAAAACTAATGAGTATTAATTAGCATTTAATTGCGCCTTTCATCAGCTCACGCATGTCAGCAATAATCTTTCGCCATACATATAGAATAATATTATAGTTTGTGTCTGTTCAATCCTTCAATAAAGAAAGATTGCTGAAGGTATTTTATAATCTACTAGCTTCTGCCCGCGATTTCGTCCGCGTGGAAAAGTTACTTTAAATTATCGTTGTAATTTTGCAAATAAAATCAAAATCGTTAAATTATAGACTACAGGTATGTTATTCTGATGTATAAATAATAAGACTGTTGAGTTTAAATCAAAATACGTTCAGTAGTTTTAGCGTGAAAGAGTAACAAACATTGGGTGGATGTTTGATACTCTTCCCTCACAAACTTTCACATTTATAATATTAGTAGGAAGTAGGAAGGTTAAGATTCGTAATATCATATTATCACGTTAGACTTAACCAGAAAGCATTCAAAATTCAAAAACAAAGCTGTCAGTTTCAAATAACAAACACCACCCAGCGTTATAAATGTTATAATATGCAATATTATAACATTTATAACTACGAATGCATTATAAGAGTATGAACGACAACCCTATAATATTCTACTTGTATGTCAATAATGTTCTCATGTAAGTGACTGTTTGTTTTTAATGAGAATAAATGTCTTTAAACCTAAACCTAATATTAGTTGTTAAGGCGTTTTGAGACAACAACAAAAATAAAGTATAGAAAAACTAATATACTTCCAAGTAAGCAACGCTGTGGCGTTTTATAGAGCCATTGTTAATTCTATGTTATTTTGAACCATTGAACATATTATTATCGTTTTTTTAATTATTATTCACACCTGCTTTCTTTATATAGTTCCTTCGTTTGCTATCTAGGTTACTTTTAGTTTACATTTCAAGTAAATTTCATTAGCTGTTTTTTGTATAACAATGAATTTATTTGGTTCTCTGTTGGATATCAAGAGACTTTTAAAAGAGAACAGTTTGGATAGTTTACTTTGGCTCGTTAATATTGTTCCGAATTTCGCTGGATTTTCTCTCAGGCGAGACAAAATATCTGGTGCGTAGACTTAATAGTATAAATTATCATTAAGTAGGTATATACAAGTATCATAATCAGCGAATTATGTTGTAGATCTTAAAGTAGTAAAAGATTGTAGTGCAGTGTGGTTGACGAATTTTAAGCTAAATTTTTAATGTGTCATAGTCTAAAAACTACTCTTTACGGATTTTATCGTAATTAATATTATTAGTCCATTGTCAGCGTCCATGGTATGTCATGACCATGAACGCTGTAAGGGGTCGGTGTTAATAATATCAATTCACGATCAAATCCGTGAAAGAGTTGTTTTATTTCAATGTCTTATATTTGCGTGAGTGTCAGAAATCAACAGATTAACTTTTTCATTCTTTAACGATCAAAATCATAAGCTGGTCATATTAAAGACTTGTTGTAGTCTGGTTCTTCAACACAATAGATTTTTTGTGTACAATTTGTTGATTGACCAGTAAAATACACCTACAATATACACACCTACATAAACCGCTTTGAAAGTCCTTCATCATAAATGTCTGTTGCATTAGATTTTAACATTAATCATTTACAGCTTGGTTTTGGTGTCTCCATTTAACTCTTCTATTTTACGTGTATCTTGTTGGGAGCTTCGTTTATCAATGGAAGTACGCTCAAGGGGCTAAAGACTTTATTAAGAGTTACGTCAACATCTCCATTTTCATTCTTACTGCCAACAACAGCTGGTGGTTCTTGAAGAAAAGGTTTGCAAAAACATAGATATTCTGATTTTTGACAGTCACTGATTTAGTCTTTTGTAGAAAAAAATATCATATCTACAGATTTATTGCAATTTGTTAATAAATAAATTAAATGTTACAGGTCTTTCTTGAAATCTACTTTGAAAAAGATAGATGAGAATGACCGGTTGGCTCGACATTCAAGCTTCTTTCAGGAGAAACATGAAAAGTTGTTAAAAATTATCAAACGGATTGTTCTCATGTTCTATGGATTCAACTACGTGGATGCTTTCTTCATATATTTGCCGCACCGTGTGGATATACTGAATAGTTATTCTATGACTCCTTGCGTTGGTAAGTCAATGGAGTGAAATTGGTTTTACCAGCCTCCGCAAGACACAGACAATATTTGCAAAATAAATATCTTGTGGTACTAACTCTACAGTCAATATTTTCAATAATATTGATTGTAGAGTTAGTTATTCACAATCATAACAGTTACAAAAACTAGCTTCAAGTGTTATTTTATTTGTCTAATATTGAAAAATATTTCCTATTCTTTGACGGATCATTTATCATTAATGGTGTCAGTTCGTGTCTTCATCATCAATCAATTTCATGACATCAGACAACTTAAAAAACTTACTTACGAAATGTTAAATTATAATACAATCTCACTGGATTGACTAACGTCTACAATAAATTATTGTTTGTTTTACGGAAGAGAAAGTAAGATAGAAAATCTATGAAAATTGTTAACATTTTGTTAAGAAGTTGGTCGTTAAATGTTTCCTGATCACGCCTATTCTCGCGAACATTATTTCCAGCGCGAAATGGTAAATTATCGTTTTAGTTTCAAGATACAGGTAACATGTATTATATATTATATACAACATTCACGCCTGTATCGCTCAACCATATTGTAATATTATAACTCGTTTATTGTTTAGCCTAATGTTACTTACCCGGCCTGAAATTTTAGCCTGTCAAACAACTCTAACCTCCAGCCGGCTCCCATTTTTATTTATCAACAGACCACTTGATATTTACATTTAAATTGACTTTATTAATTTAGCAGAAACGATCTATATTCAATATAAATTCAAAATTCATCTTTATAGCGTTCCATTAATATAGTAATTTAGATGATGTTGATTTATTTTTAATTTTATATTTAGTGTTTTTTTTATTTTTTTTATTTATAATTTTTGACATGTATTTTTAAATTATTTTATTATTGAGTGTAAAATGTTTGTCTTCTATGGGCCTAGTTACCCGAAATAAATGAATTTTATTTATTTAATAAGTTGTTATACATGTTAGGTTTTGATCCCGACGGGCACAACAAAGTTTAGTAGGATAAAAGTGCTAATTTGTTTAATACTCTAAGTACCTAATTGACAAAATTCATCTGGTTTCTAAATCAACATTAATAATATCAACACCTATAACGCGATAAGACCCGTAAAAAGTAGTTTTATTTCAATTAATAACATCATCAACTACATTTTAAAGTAGGTATTTTAATAATATCGGTATTGTGTTTTGTTTAAGGTCTGGAGCCACTAACAGCGTCTCCAAACCGGGAGATCTGCCTCACAATTCTCGCCGTACAAGAAATCACTATCATGACCGTCGTGCTCAATTACCAAGCACTCCTGCTATTCCTTATAGCACATACTGCTGTTATGTACCAGATGCTCACTTACGAGATGGAAAAACTTGAAATGAAATACAACAGAGAAGGAAACAAAGCTTTGGCAAAAGAAACGCTGCCATCGCTGATAGAGAGGCATTCCTTAACCCTGGATGTGATTGATAAGCTGAAGACTCTGTACAGCGTTCCCCTAGGCGTGAATTTCGGGTCAAATGCTGTTTGTATATCCTTATTCTTCTATCTTCCGCTCCAGGAGTGGTTGCAGTTCATGCCCATATTGGTTTACTGTTTCCTAGTGTTTTTTCTGTACTGCTTTCTCTGTCAGAGGTTAATAAATTCTTCGGAAGAATTTGAGAGGTCAGTGTATTGCTGCGGGTGGGAGAAATTTGATTTAAAAGAGAAAAAGTTGGTGTTTGTGATTCTCCGGCAGTCGCAGAAGCCTGTGGAGCTGTTGGCGGCTGATATCATACCTGTCAATATTTACACCTTCGCGACTACGCTACAGGCGATGTTTAAGTTCGTTACTGTTGTAAAGTTTTAATTTAAGATCGGATGATTGGAATACTACTGTGACACATTTTTTTATGTACCTACATAGCTTCTAGAATGTTACACAAATCGCACGCTTTGTTAAACTACTTTGAAGTAAGTTCACACGAACATGTGGTTTGATTACCTATGCTTACAACACAATAGATTAAATGGTGAGAATACCTTCTAGATTTTTTTTTTAACCGACGATAAAACAGGAGGTTCTATGTTCGTTTGTATGTATGTTTGTTTTTGTATGTTCACCGGTTTAAAAAATTTCAATTGGGTTCGGTTGTGTTCCAAGATTTTCCCATATTCATTATATTGGTATTTGACCTTGAAGTCTGGAGATACACCAAGGAACTCTTCAAAATCAAATAGAAAGTGTGTGAAATGATCGAGATTTCATAGAAATACCCAATAATGCTGCGAACCCAGGATCTCAAGCTTAGCAGTCGCGCTTACGACTACTAGTATAATGAGGCAACATAATAAGAAAAAAATTGAACCATCGAAAACATAAACTGAAAAGCGAAAAATAAAATAAATTTTGAGCCGGCGTCAACAAACTCAACTTCAAAACAAGATCATCGTTCTTTTGTTTTCGTCGGTTAAGTAAATTTTGATATTATTATATTTATTTGATATACGAATGCTATAAAGAGATTATAATCAACCAGGCAAAAAACTAGTACACGTACCTACATTTAGTTATTTATAACGTACCAAGGTTGATGTAAAGGTCAAAGAGCAACCATTTACTATATTTCAGTGTTCACCCGATACATGATATTTAATAATCTACCTACTTGCATGGTATAAATAATTTCACCATTAACCTTAGAGGATACAATTCATTTTCTAACGTTGGATATTGTGTGATCATGTTTTATATTCACCGGCTATTTGTAGAAAGAGGAAGGCTATGTCAGAAATATGGTTTGCGCCTCGATCAATTCAGCATTTGGTTTTGGTAAATCCCCGACAAGAGATCCAAAAAAATAGAAAGGATTTAGAAGAAAAGATTCAGAAATATTTGAATTAGGAGTTTCAATTTCTAGCGTTTGCTATATAAAACTGAAACTGCATATTATTATATCTTTGTGGCATTAAGGTAGGAGGCAAATTATATTCACATTTAGGTGTTTTTACGCAGACGAGGATACTATGAAGGCAATTATCTAAACTTTCTAATGGCATTTGCCACTTAGATTTTATATGATAGGTAATCGTTTTAAGCTGATGCCGTACTCGTAAAGCGATTGAGATGCGACGGCGCAGCGATAAATACGACATTTGTATCCGTATAGCAGTAAAACAAAAATCGCTGAATGTGGCTTTTTAGTCCCCCATTTTTTGGCCGCGTCGTATCGCCTTCGGTACGCTTCGTTTGTATTTTTTTATAACAATTAGGTGATAAACACCACCTGACGGTAAGCGGTTACCGTAGCCTATAAACGCTTGCAACACCAGGGGTATCACTTGCGCGTTGCCAATCCTGTAAAAAGAAAGAGGAATAGTTGGGTTGGCAGTATAGAGGAATAGTTGGGTTGTGTTCAAAGTCCTTCCACTGCCAACACAACGCTTCTCCGCGGAGCACTGGCAACTTTTCTCACCGTAAGGAACACAACACAGCTCAAAGCTGTTATTTCACTTCGATTTTCTTTTCTTGTATGAAATAGTGTGGCTACTTCGGCCACGTCCTTATGTGTAACATAAATATCATTTATAAGCACTTATTGTCATCAAAAGGTACTTACTCTCGTAGTAATGATGATGTGAGTGTTGCTTAGCAAGCTAAAAATAAAGTAAAGAAAGCAGATGTAAGTAATCTTTATGTAAGCATTGATGACACGTAAAAGGCATGACAAAATTGATAACTGCGTATTTGTTCTGTGTATTATTTTAATTGAAATAAACATTAGCTACTTGAATTGTATGTTGAAGATGGCCGCGGAATTTATTCTTCAAAGTCAAAGGCAAATCATTTATTTCTTCTTCTTCTCTTGTCGGTGGCGTAATCGCTACTTTATTGCCTTCTTTTTGTCCTCTTGATACAATTTGATTCCCACTTTCTCCTTCACTTATGTTGTTGTGTAAAGCTTCGTCTAGACTCTAGGTGCTCTAGGTCTTTCACCTTCCTAGCCTTTCTAAAATCATTTTAAATAATGTATCGCATTAAATGGTCAAATGTTATAATTTCTTTACTGTACCAAACATAGTGAAACAATTATTTTTTTATTTTCACATCAATGTAACCTACCTATGTTTATACAAATAAATGAATCTGAATCTGAATGTATATATAATTATCACTTGTAATAAGTCATTGAAAGATGAACTTGAACTCTTTTAAAATATATTTTATGATTTTTACAGTACAATAAAAAAAGTGCTGAATGACTTGAAACAAGAAATAAATAACATACCCGAATACAATATTTTAGCGTGCTTACTTATTTACGTGCATCTATTTAATTCGGTTTAAAGACCTGTATTTGTATTGTACCTGTATTGCTTCTCTTTCACCGCGACTTCGTCCGTGGACTTAGTAATATATGGGTAGCTTATTTTTTATACAATCTGCTTTTTATTTCTAACGAAAAGTTAAATAATAAAAGTCATATTGTCCTTTTTTATTGATCCCCCCCTTTTACACCCTTAAGGGATGATTTCGGAGATAAAAAACTATTCTATATCCTTCCCTAAAATTCAAACTTTCTCCATAAAAATTTCATCTAGATCAGTTCAGCGGTATAAGAGATAACAAACAGACAGATACACTTTCGCATTTATAATATTAATATGAAATAATATTCAGTAAAGGTCACTTTCAGGAGAACAATAATTATGACCCAGTGAAGGTAATATAATAATTTATTATAACACAAAAAATATCTTTATGGCAAGTGAGTTCGCTGTACAATGCAATAAAAACTAACAGCACTATATAACATTTTTCAAATTAAAGAGCTACATTCAAACAGTTTGAGTTTTATGAAATAAATAAATAATTTATTTATTAATAATAATTAATGACTGTTTTATTTCTACGATGATTAGAACCAGATTCCTTAAATTTCTTCGTATACCAAATTTAAACTGAGTCAGTATTCCCGAAGGGTAGGCCCATACTGATGTACAGAGGCCAGCACATCAAGCTACCCCAATCTGTCAAATTTCTTTGATAGATTTTCAACTTTAATGCATTGTAATTAGGTTCATATTCAATTGGGAAAGTTTGACAGTTTTGGATAACTTGATCTGCTGGCGTCTGTACCTAGTACCTACATCTACAGTTCGTAAAGAAAATTCTAATAAGTTGTTGTTTGATCTGAGAATCGAACTATTAGCAACTGTGATAGCAACCACTGAACCAAATGAGGCAGTGGAGTCAAGAGTTTAAAAACAAAATATTGATTTCTAGATCAACGATCTATTAAGTATCTTTTGTTATGAATCATAATCGAAATATTTGCCTAGTGATGTGCAGAATCTGGAGGTCAAGAGGATCGCATAAAAAATCGTCATTCATTCAATCGTCAACAGTCACATTCAATCGGCAGGGTTACATAAAATGAATTTTCAACTCTCTCACTCGTTAGTCGTAAGCGCGATAATTTACGTCCTGGATTCGTTTCCCATTTCAACTAAAATGTTATCGGGTTGTGCTACGAAATTCCCAGTAGCAGTTCGGAATTTGGATTTATGCCTGGTTAATAGCAAATAGCTCCCTATTACATTGGACCTAAAGTCCTAAATATACCTGTCAAGTGTGTTTAACCTACATTGTGGTATGGAACATATGTGCCTAAGCCTTTGGAGACATACAGGTGTGACGGTATAATATTCCATATAATAGTATAGTGGGTACCCAGTACTTCCGATTTCTGATTTACAGATCTATAAACAAGTTGAAACTGAAATTCCTTCTAGTACTTTCGACCTTAACATACATTATAAACTAGCTACTGTATGTATTGAAAGTTTTGAAATGGTTTCCTTCGAAGGTTGCAAGTGTGGAACAGAGTTGCAAAATGCGTTACATTTATGTTCACTGGTAACTATTTATTGTTTGTGTGTAACATGCTTAAGGAATCGGAAACAAAGACTAGTCTCGAATACTTTTTTATATTTCAATTTGTTCGTAGTGAGTCTTAATTGTTTAACCATTTAGCTTTTCCGGCGTCATGCACTGCTGTGGGGCGTGAGATCTTGGATTAAAATCCTGTGTCTATTCATCGATCCATCCATACATCGGTGGCATACTGCGGGTGTATAGGTAATCAGTATAGTTTCTGACTAACCCAGTGCAGACGACAGACAGCAGAATTGTTAAAGAAATAGTGTTTAGGTAGGTACTTAATTTTCCATTAGAAGTATATTATGTATAAACTGATGATGGAACATACTACTTAGTATCTGATTAGCAATCAAATAGCATCAAATTACCGTACTAAATTTAAAAGGGTAATTATTTAAGGCAACTTTAAGTACTTTGGAAATTCCAAACAATTTGTGAAATATTTAAGCATTTTGTAAACATTCCTCCCAAGGGTCACTATGAAATAGTTAAACTAGTTTTTTAGTTTCATATTTCAGCAATACCGATGGCAATGTATTGTGTCCACGAGCAAGCAAACGGAACGGCTTACAAACAACTTTAGACCTCCTACCAATAACTTTGAATGTAAAGCAGTACTGGTTCTGCTCTTGTTCCGTTATTCCATGTCGTTGACTAAATTAAATAATGTCACAAGTCAAAATATGTGCTAGGAAGTTGGATCTTTAATGCATAAAATTTAGAACGAGAATCCTTTACTAATTTAAAATTTCAATATTTTGACTTCTGCCACTATTGTATTCAGTCAACGAGTCGTTTTGTGTTAGCCGACGCGAAAATCGAGTCGCGAGCGACTGTTATATTTTGTACAGTTTCGTGGTACGGGTCGGTAGCACATGTCTGAGAAACCACTTTTTCTTCATTTGGCTAGTTGCGTACGAAACGTCTGGCCAAGCGTTCGCGCGCTAAGTGCGAATTCGGTAGTGCTGTGACACGAACTTTTTAATAAAATATGAATGGTAACTAGTTGGTAAAATAAATTGCCTGTAAAAATGAAAGCGTTCGTTTGCTGTTTGTTTATCATTGCGAATATCAGCAACAATGGAAAAGCCTCCCTTGAGAGTTTCGCTCCTACTAAAATCAATGTACTATTTGAGGATACTACGAAAAATTTAGGTAAGTGGTATTAAGTAATATAATGATACTCGTAGGTATGGAAATCGAACAATTGTTCATTGTTTGTGAATTTAAATAGTTGCATTAATGATTTGCACTTTCTTATCCAAATAGTTAAAACTAAACAACAGTTCTAACCTAACACATGCACAATTGAAAACCATAATCGTTTATCAACATACATGATTACCTTGCAGACAAAGTATCATGCTACCGACCTTGTAAATTCAATGTGAAGCCAAAGCGATGTGATTACAGCTTTAAAATAGAGCCTACTATACAAGAAGATGGAAGACCAGCCATCACCATTAACGGCATGACGCCAGGTCCTCCCATACAGGCTTGTGTAAATGACATCATCGTTGTAGAAGTACAGAATAGTATCCTCAACCAGGATATAAGTATCCACTGGCATGGAGTTGAACAAAAAGGAACTCCGTACATGGATGGAGTTCCGATGATAACTCAATGTCCTATTGGATATGGACAAACTTACAAGTATGCTTTCGTCGCGACATCGCCAGGAACTTTCTTCTATCATGCTGATTCAGGTAATTCATATATCAAACTCCGATACTCCGATTTGATAGCTCATCCAATCTATGTTGTAATTTTCCGATAACAAACTTAGGTGTCTTGATAAAGAAAAGGCTGCTGTCATACGTGCTAAAAATCGTTCACTTGAGTCTAGACTAGCGAAGTTTGAAATTCTTATTAACACCTAACCGAAATAAGAGTCGTGTTTTCAAAACCAATTCTGTAAAGTACTCAGGCATAATATAAACAATACTACAAAGAATAGACAGATCGAGGCAGAACTATATCAATCACTTTTAAAAGGTTGTCATGTAAAATAAATTGAATTGTGAACCCAATCTGTTTTGAAAAATAATAAGAAGAGGTACCTTAATAATATACCATCATAACTATACTTAAAGCGGTTGCTTTATACTGATGTGTTTGCCGGTATATTTTAGGTCCTAATACGTGAATTCCGAGTTGATACTGGAAACTTTGCTCGACCTGGGAAAGTAAAACCTAGGAACCTCTTTTGCGACTTTGAGCACTTGCATCCATTACACTAATGAGTCTATGTCTAGATGTTATTTAGATTTATATTCTTTTCAGTCTTATTGAAGACAAGTTTCATTTATTTTTTTCAATGTCTTAGTGTTTTGTTGCAGTGTCCCATCAGAGTGATGGCGTTTACGGGTCGCTGATCATAAATCAACCACAGCCTTTAGAGTCACATTCTTCATTGTACGATTACGACAGAAGTGGAGAAAACACATTAACTATAGCCGCTAAATTCCCTGAACTGCTGACTGCTAAACTGGAAGACGTTAGTAAACTTAAACCAGATGCATTAATTATAAATGGAGATGGTGATATCTCTAAGTGAGTATTTTAATTATTTTGTCTACAATCTCGATGCTGCCTAGGATTTACAACACAGCTTCATTATTCTCGTAATAGTGACAGTAAATATATGGAGCTCAAACTATTATTTGTTTGCACGGGGCAATAAGTAATGTTATTGGACACGATATAGTCGTCGGTGTGTAAGCTGCTAAATTTTTTTTCTTTATCGTTAAAAACAATCTAAATTTCCAGCTAAATGCAAGATAGTTTTAGTCGTGATGTTTTCAAATCAGTTTATTTATTTCGCGCACTTACAATCGTCATGGACGATATAGTATAGTTACCTACTTATGTGTGTAGTGTATAAATAGTAGTGAATTATTTCATTATGATTATGTAGCAGATCCTAATTGAGCATATGAGCCTTGCTTGCAAATATTTACTATTACTTTGTTACCTTCATTTTGATAGTCTTTTATGTCCTAAAAACTTTTTTTATTTTATTTTATTTGGGGAGCTTACAGCTAAATACGAATAGATAATAAATCATATCAATAAATGCCAATAACAAGTTTCCTCATATAGTTTACAATATGACGGTAATTTGGTAAAGCTGGTTATGAAAATTAAGACTAAATAAATAGCATCACAAGATTGAGCCAATGGTGATATCTGACATTTATACATTGTCAACAAAGTATTTAGTTAAACAGGATCTGGCAGAATATTTACTAGTAGTAAAAGGATCAATACGTCTATCGACATTTAACTTATTAAACTCATTGAATATTCTAGGCAAAAAGCTATTCATTCTAAAATTGGTGTGGCACAGAGGTCTGTATAACAGAAGAGTTTTACGTAAATTTCTGAATCGTATTCTCCACTTTCTTTTCAAAAGAAAGAAAAGCAGAAAAGAAACTCAATACCTAAATAAATTTCCAATTGCCATTCAACATAACAAAATATTATTATGTAGTTCATTATTTGATAGTTTCTTTCACTCATCAATAATAATGACTATCGATATGTTATGGATATTACACAATATATAAAATAACAGTTCTTTTAGATTCACATTTTATTTGCTATATTGATTAGGTTAAATAATATCTTGAGGATATTTTGAATCTTCAAGATACTCCATTTTTGTGACTCATGTAATTATATATATGAAGTCTCTGTCAGTAAGCGCAAGGTCATAATTGGTGTCTGAGTATTAGGTACATGAAAACCACATTTGGCAATGAGCACTGTGGTTTGTTAGTTGTTTTATGTTCAGAGTGATTGCAATCTATCTATTGCGAATGCTCCTTTAAGTCCCCTTCCATTCTACATTACAACTTTCCCCTTTAGTAATTTTGAGAGATTACTATGGCCATTACCTATAATTAAGTTCTTTCTTGATTATTGGTTATAAAAAGTTTGTTATTTATTAATTTCAGGGTAGTCGTCTTGCCTGGCTTTGCGTATAGGTTGAGGTTGATCAACGCAATCGCTATCGAGTGTCCAGTTATTGTAAATATAGAAAACCACGAAATGGTGATTATAGCTACCGATGGAAAACCTACCAAACCAGTTTTGGCTAGAAACGTCGAACTGTACCCAGGTAAGGCTATTTCGTAAACGTTCGAAGATTTTGCAAAATTAACTTGAAACTGTTCAATGCTGATAGGGGTTTAATCCATTGTAGTTATTTCATGACCAGAATTATATTTTTTTTACTCAGAGATTGTAAAAAGTCAAACATTTTATTTCAATTAAACCATTGCGGCACTTTTGAAAAGTAAAAACTAGTTGCACGGTCCTAAAAAGTGGGTCTTATGGAGAAGAACCGGCATGAAACTCCATAGACACTCTTTTAAAAAAAAACATGATTACAGTGTTCGTCTTGGTTTACAATCTAAATCTGAATAGTTCATGAGAATAATGCAGTTTGATGTGAGCTATTAAATTAATCCAGTATAATAAACAGAAAAAAAAGATAAAAAAGAGACTGCCATTACCGTCGTTTACCGTTATAAATAAAAATTTAAATCTCTTATCAATGCATTAGCGTCTCAATGTTTTCTCAGTTCACTGATGCTACCTTGGGACAGCTCAAAATAATGGAAACCTTTTTCATTAGGTGTGCAAATTACATGTTAATTTATATATATTCTACATTATATGAGGCCACATTATTTTATACACGTTACGTCTTTCCCTTCATCTGGATGATCCCGGAATCTTCATACTGGTGACACTGCATAATGCTACATATTCAAGTTTATTTTTATGTTGATCTGGAAGACAGAAATCCGTTATTACCTTTTTAATGTACAACTTTATGTTGTTACTCAGATGTTGTGTGCAAATTAAACCATCAATGCTAGAGAGCGAACGGAACTGTCTGTCTATTTATAGTTTAAAAAGCTTTTACTATGGTGAAAGTGACGTCTAAGAATTTATTCTCTGTCAGTAATCGAAAAAAATACTTTACAAGATTTGTATCTTTCTGTGAATTCCTACTTGGTGAAGATGTTTTGATGTATTAATTATATAATTATGTTGTATGGGATAATTAAACGTTCCGGAATCAATAATGAAAAATGTGTGGACATTTTTCTTAAATTAAAATTAAAATTCAAAATATGATTATTTTATACTAGTTGATCTGGCAGAGGTTATCTCGTCTTAATTATAATAAATTTCATCAGCCTTATATTTTTCCTTTTTATTGGCTCCTAAGGGTCGTACCTAGTGTGATTTTAAATAACCAACCTTTCTCAAGAATTGGGTTATCAAATGCAAAATTATTTTTCAAATCCGACTGATAGTTCAAACAAACAAACAAGCGAACAAAATCTTTTCAGCGTTATAATGTTAGTATGGATAACTATTCAAATGTTTATACAACGTTAGGAGTCAAGATTCTGACCCACCGGAAAGACTCAATGATATTCACGTTAACATATTTTGCGATGCGAATGAAAGCTGTTTTTATTATTAATTATGTTATTTATATAACATGATTCATCCTACTCATGAAACTCAAAAGCGTTAAGTTAACAATTAGTAAGGATTATTAGGATATATTTCCCACAATGATATAGGTACCTATATCATTGTGGGAATGTACTTAGATACCGTAAATTATAATGATGTTTTTAGGTGTTAAAGAGTAGGTAACTGCGAAATTATTCTTATTAGTGAAGACCTATTATTGGCTTTCTGATATCTATAATATTGTAGGGATCATATATCCCACAAGCTTCGCCCTCATTATGCATACATACCTTGTTATGGCAGTCACTTCCGAACGCTCGCCGCGCGAAGTGTTTTCTTGTAACCTAATTGGTCTACCGTTATTAAATAAGTAATTAACGTAAACTGGACTTTCAATTCTCTCCAAAACTTACCGGAGGACAATAGATGTCGCAGACAGTGCCACAAGTATCTATAATATTTTATTATGTTTAGGTACGCTAACTGTCTTCCTTTGATAAAGAACTAAATTACTTACGTCAAGAATCTAAAGTCACTCAGAAATATAAATCATTTTCACTATAATAGTAAGAGGAGAAAGGCTAACGCCTCGGTCAGTAACTTTTCGCTTAAGTTTAAGGTCGCCACTAACCGGTTTTCGTTGTTATAATTTCACTTTCCATTGTTTTTTTTATCGTGTTTTTTTTTGCTTTTGGTCACTTGAAAGTCGATTTATATTGATTTTATATAGAGTCGTTTACTGATATAGGTAACTAAGAATTTCAAGATATTTCAACCACTTTATCCTCATTTTGAAGTAAGATTCCATTTGGTAGGTACGTAATACTTGATGACTCATCGTGTAACCAAAAAACAAAATAAAATAAATTGCATACCATCACAGTGCTGTACCTTAATAGTTCGCCAGTATATTTTAGGCTCCATGTATGTAGGGAGCGAGCCTATTGCCTTGAACCGGCCATAAGTCTAAACTCCGAGCTGCTACTGACGATTTCACGAACTCCTACATTATGCTCGATCTAGGAATCGAACACAGGACTCATTGTTTAGCAGGCGCGATTGTATGCTAATCTAATCTATGATTTGATAATGTACTAATCTGATGAGCCAGTTCTTTGTATTCATATAACGTCATACAAAAATGTTAATGTAAAAAATATCAGCTGTTCCATATATTTTGTCGAGTTGAGTAAATATAAATAAATATGGAAGAGCAGCTGTTTTTTAAGATAACTGAGTTGATCACATATCCATAGACACAGTGATTCATAATGATGAGAACAATGGCCAATTAAATTTAAAAACATTCAACCTTATTATTTTAATGGGTATATTACTACTATGCTACTGTTTGTTTTCCCTATTGTATAAAAAATAAATAAAAATAAAATGACGATATAACCTTTACATAATTACAGGAGAGCGTATGGACGTGGTAGTGCGCGCGTCTCAAGAAGGTGGTGGCTATTGGGTTAAGACGTACGGTAGCGGCGCGTGCGCCGGCCTCGCAGTCAACGCGATGCTCATCTATACGGGCTTCAATTATACGTCCATGTTGCAAGTCAACCAGGTTTGTACTATATTATTTTACCAATCATAATTGAATTACAACGATAACGATGTTGGTTTACCCACGTTGCATGGCTAGCATTTACATTGTATTTAACTGACAATGTAGCTCCGATGCTGCCTTCAAACTATGTATTCAGACAGATAGGTAAAAGCATTGGGAAACGTCAATAAATTAATTTATTTTCTTTTAAAAAAAGTTGATTCATAATAAGATAATTCATGTGTGGGTGCGTTTATAAACTTAAATTTTACTTAAACAGACTAATTATCCATACAAATATTAGTTTTCTGTAAAGATCGAACGTGCGAATCCTAGCACAGTAGTCGGTAGCTCAATTACTGCGAGCCGTCTATACGCTGTCTTTTAGACAAAAATAAAATCTTTAGGAAAGTAAGTAGTGTCTTATCTTCTTCTTTTTTTTAGGATGAGTTAATTCAACCTGTAAATTGGGAGTCAGACTTAGTAGTAAGTGGTCAAATGTTGGAATCGCTTCAAGATCAGAGTCATTCGTCGGAAGTGAAAGCAGTGTATTTGGGCATCGATAGGAAGACGCCCAAAATCAAAGACAGTGAAATAGATTTTAGATACATTAGTGATGCTATTCCTAAGAAGCCTTATTTCCCAGCGTCATACGGTCAGTATTATTTTTTCTAATAATTATATTGGGTTTTGCGGCTCTGAGCTTGGGTTTGTTTCTGGTTAATGTGGTTCGCCATCTTGGACCTAAGCATATCGGCGAATTGTAGGTGTACAATTATTACACCTCTGCCTAACCCTTCGGGGAATACTGGATTCCTATAATTTACATTAGAAAATTGCTAAGAATCTGCTATGAATTCTAAATATGAATATATTTCATGGGTATTGCTCAATGAGGACGTTTTAGCCCTC
This sequence comes from Acronicta alni, assembly GCA_964056405.1. Classification (NCBI taxonomy): domain Eukaryota; kingdom Metazoa; phylum Arthropoda; class Insecta; order Lepidoptera; family Noctuidae; genus Acronicta; species Acronicta alni. Next base: position 12,790,022 of record OZ043918.1, read on the forward strand.
TAACCAGTATTGTGTTTTATGATAGACACGTCCTTCTAGCAACGTAACTATTTCCAAAGCGGGAGATAGCTTGATGTGGAAGATTTGCTTACTTTTATTTTTATGATTTTGTGTTATATTGTATACTAAATGTTATTATTTTGTCAAAATAATAACATTTGGTATACAAATATCATTAGTTATAAATGCGAAGATAATTTAAAAAATAATTCTACGCGTATTTTTTCTATGCATCGGGTACGTTCATTATTGAATAAATAAATTGCATATGAATTTTGACTATTATTATGAAAGGTCAAGACGATTATTTTCACATCAACCCAAATTGTTAATTGAGATTATGACTGTGCAAGTTTTCTATATAAAGGTTAGCTTACCTCACTTAGTGCTTTGGATGTGCTAAAAATGCTAGTCTTTTTGATTGCTTTACAACATCCGTATGTTGTCAAACTTTCATATTATAGTATAGTGCTTCATTAAAATGTATTATTAACCAGCTGTATAGTTACCAGACGTGTTACGGCAACGATCTAGTTTTTTCCATATTCATGGGTATCTCCAAAAATGTTAGTGCTCATTTACTTTAAATAAGGAACTCCTATACAAAGTTTCATGCTTCGAGACCCTGGTTTAAGCTGTGAATTTTCTATCAGTCAGTGTTGGGTTTATTATGAGAGAGAATCTATTTATTATTTTTTGTAGTTTATTACTTACTTATTTTGATGAAATTTACAGCTCTGCAGGAAGATGGAGTGGTACAAATAAATGGCAAAAACTTTTTGTATCCCAGCGTTCCCATATTGTTGAGTGAAAGTGGGTTACGCCCAGAAACGTTATGCAAAGTGGGGGAGGAGGAGATGCAAGCGGAGGCGCAGTGTATTCAAGTTTTGGAATCGGTTGAAGAGGAAGTGCTAGAAATCGCTCTAGTCAATGAAGGTAAGCGTATCTTGTAGAGTTGTGGTGCAGAAATTGGTAATCATAGGGTATTTGATTGTTGGTAGGGTCGTAGCGATCAAAAGTGCAATGACTCTGAATGTAAGGTACGAATTCAAATTATCCCGCTGCCTACCCTGAGAGGCATGAGGATATTCCGCAATTTATATAAAAGGGCCGCGATGTCCAGGGGAAGATCATGGTGCTCAACCAGTAGTTGTTAAAGGAGGACTTGCGGAAATATGTTTCTGAATACTTACTAATAATGTGTCCCTCCTTTCAAGTGGTTTTAGAATAGATTTGACGTAATTTGATATTGTTTTAAATTTTCAGGTTTCGGCAGCAACGACTCTTACACATTCCACATGCATGGCTATAACATGCAAGTCATCTCCACGTGGCAAAATCCCAAAGACAAACCGATCTCGAAAGAAGACTTCCAGAGGCTGAACAAAGATGGCAAAATTTTAAGGTGACTTATTTAAATAATAGGGACCAGTACCAGATAAGGAGTCTTTCTAAAATTAAAACACTTCACGGATGTAAAAAATTGTAGATAGAAATTAGATGGATGAATAATATGGATTAGATAGATCACCTACATTATCTTTACCCCAAACCACAGCCCGATCTTCAGTTCGTTTCAGGCCGATCGGGTTCTGTAGCGTATAGTACACTGAAAGAGATCTACATCCAGCAGCGGACGAATATGGGTTGAGGATGTTTAACTGCGACCTTTTCTGAGCTCTTGCCCATTATAGGATAACGAAGAGGAAAGAGCAAACTTCACTGACAGAGATAGTTTCAGAGGGTCATAGGACCTACTATAAAGCACACAGAAACCTTTTAACCAGGTTTTTTGATGCACACCTTTGTCACTTTAGAAAATCTTCTTCATAAATACTGTCCCACAGCTGGGCACGGATCACCTCTCAGATTGAGAGAGATTAGGCTGTAGTCTACCACACTAGTCTAATGCGGGTTGACAGACTTTACACACTGTCGAGATCTCTGAGGCATGCAGGTTTCCTCCTGATATTGTCTTTCACCGTTTAAGCGAGTGATTATTAACTTTAGAAATACCAAATGAAATTACCCTCTACCTGTACTTAGGTGGAAATAATGGTTATTTTCTACTTGGTCAAATTTGCATCAGTATTACTGGGAACTTTAGTACCTTTCACTAGATTACATTAAATTTCTTACACTTTCTCTTTTATGGTACACTGAGGTCAGTAAAGGTGGTTTGCGGAATTATTATTAGCATCAAGTTTCTAATTTCACTTGTATAACTACTAAGATAGTTTACTGAGATATAATTATGGTAGCGTAAGGTAGGTGAAGATAAGATATGTGTGTATTTATTGGTTTACCTACACTTGTTACACTAATACTTATTAGTTATACAGAGTTACAGACTATGGTTAAAACTAAGTGTACAATATTAGGCGGCAAACAGCAAACAAAAACATTTTTACATTGAAAAAGAAAATGGTTTAGTTGTAACACTTATAGACATACACAACACATATAACAGAGGAAAAAAAAATAGAAAAACAGAAAAAGGAGCAACAGTAGAGGTGGTTTATGTTACAGTGATGATTTCTAAACTGTATCAAACATCTTGCAAATAAGGTATTGCATCATTAATCCTTATTCTGTCCCACTGCTGGGCACGGGTGTCTCAGAATGAGGGATTAGGCTAAAGTCCACCAAGCTAACTTAGTGCGGGTTGGCAGACTTCACGCGCCGTCGAAAACATGTCTTCGGCATGCTTCTTCACGATGTTTTCTATAAATACGCACGCACTTCTGAATTTTCGAAATCATGTATTTCGAAAATTCAGAAGTGCGTGCCTAGGATTCGAACTCGAGAACTGTGACTTAGCAGTCCAATGGTCGTATCACTAGGCTATATTCTATACTTTGAGCTAGCATTGATTGCTTCTATACATTGAATTATTCTAAACTTATGCTGGTCGTTAGTTTAGTGGTCCTAACCGCGACTATTATATACGCTAGAGGTTTTGGGTTCAATTCCCAGTTCGAGCAGTGACTAACATTGTGGAGTATGGATTTGTGCCCGGTTAATGACAATAGGTTTAAGAGACCTAAAAATACCAGCGAACTGTGGGTGTACATTGGTACACCTCTGCCTAACCCTTCGGAGAATACAGGCGTGTATGGTATGTATGTATGTGTATGCAAACGTAAGCCATTTTCCTATCCCATTGTCACAATTGAGGAATATGATTTTTAGTTTCTTCGTACCTAATCTTTGATATCAATATAACCATTCAATTCAATGTTTGTATTTCAGAAACCTTCAAAATCCCCCAGTGAAAGATACAATAACAGTACCAAATAAGGGCTACACGATTGTGAGGATCAAGGTAGATCGCGGTGGAACGTGGTTACTGGAGTGCAGGTCGTGCGCTCTCTCTTCAGTTCCGGCCGCCATTTTGATTCGCGTACCTCAAGATATACCCAAGCCCGTACTGGACTCATTACCGACCAAATGCGGGAACTATAGACCTCCCGATGTCTTACTTAACTGATATTTCGAATAGACTGATAGCGTAACAGTGTTGTTCTCATGATTTAAGTAAAAATATAAAAAAAATAGATTATTATTTAGTACTTCTGTGGATATTCAATGTGCAATCTGCATGGAGATAAGATAAGGGAAGTCAAAGTTATGAAAGATTTCGAGGGTCTTCTGCGTCAAGTATTAGTGAAAATCCGCGATCAATTGATTTCATTTATTTAATGTAAATAAAGAGAACCTAGGGTTGTTAATAATACTCAATAGACTACTTAGACAATATAAGCATAGTATATAACATCTCATATAACATATTATAATGCTTAGTAACAGCGAGAAACTTAAACATTAAGATTTTAGCGAAAGAAAAATTCGATCTCAGGCATGCTACAAACTTTGGAGGCTGGACGCTTTAGCCAACTAAGCTACCGAAAACATTGACATTGATGTCGAATTTCGCTTCCAATTCTACATATTTTAGGTGACGTCAGTGACATCTATTGAAGAAATATTACTATTTATGTTCTATATCCGACATGACTATCTTTACAATGTTTAGTTTAATGCTGAACAATATTGTCTTACTTTTTTACTAGTTGTTTATTCGGCATGCTAATGCATTTTCAAAGATATAAATTTTAGCGAAAGAAAAACTTACATTGTAACTAAAATGAAAATGTTTCGACACTAGGAAGGTATTTAAGGGTGCTGCGCTAACGATTAGGTAACTTAATAAAGTGAGATAGTTTAGTTAGACGGTACAGAGGCTAGCACATCAAGCTACCACAAACTGTCACATTTCTTTGATTGATTTTCAACTTTAATACAAAACTATAAGGTTCATATTCGGATAGTTTGAAGCGCTGGAGTCTGTACCTTACAGATAAGATCATTTTGAAATTGATACCAATCTATTTTTGTCTTTAAGAAATGTCAGTATTTATTAAACGGAATTAAAGGGTAGTAAAACAAAACAATCAGTTGTATTAATTATACATCCTTAATATTGTAATTAATAAAGTCAATATAAGTAGACACGTTTGTATAAACAGTTGGTGCACCTTTTTCACCGCAAGGCGAGACTCCCCATGATACCACACCGAGTATTATGGGAACAAATTCTTCGACATACTGTCTATCTTGTTGGCTTGTTTCTACATTTTTTTGTGTGGTATGTTCTTGAATGCAATCGTAGTTACTAGCATTGTATCGTTCTGTGTTCTCTTCAACAGGGTCGTTGGAATCTATTATACTATTTGGCACGTATTGTATGAGAGGTCCGCCTGAATCTCCGTTGCAAGCAGCTACACCTCCAGTAGTGGGACCCGTGCATATATTAGCATCTTTATCTAATGGGTTAACTTCGTCACCTTCTTTTAATTTTTCGATGGCTTCATAGCATTCTGTTGAAAGTAATAAATATAAAGCTTTTAACACTACTATGTTCGTGTAGACTGACTTAATTTTTAAAGTATTTTTTTTTGCAGATATCTCGAGACTTGTTACTTCAGTTAAAAAGACTGAACAGGAAGTTGTATAAATGATGACTTCCTGTTCAGTCCTTAATGACAGTCCTCAGTCCTGTAATTATATATACTGGAATGATTTAATTGGTTCGCAAAATTTGGTTGCATTGCAATTGGAGCTTTATCAATTGAATAGTGTGAGAGCTGCTTTAAAAAAGGAATATAGAAAATATGAAACAGCACCTGATACTTACCATCAGGTACCGAAAGGTTACCTTAATTCCTAAATTTAATACAACCATTATCAATACCGGTAACCGAAATAGAAATTACTTCTATCTTGCACGTGCTGTCGGAATTAGTCAAAGGGCCTCGTCATCGCCTGTATGTGTATCGACGAGCTGTGTTACCTACAGATTTATACTAAAATTTAAAATATTACTTTTTCAATCAAGGTCATTTTAAGGTAACCGGTATTAAAAGGCTACCCCGGTTTTTTCCCAGATAACGATTACTTTTAGGTGTTTAGGTAACCTTAATAATTCTTCAATACCTGTACTGTAATTTATAAAGGTTTTAGGTCCCTGCTTACCATCATAAGGAATGTATGTTACTTTGATTTCCTGCAGTCTGCTGGGCAAGTCTGGTATAAAAACAGTCGTTTTTAAGGCACCCCAGCCGGCTAGCTTCATTAGCCCTCCGTTAATTTTGTTGTTATTTGGAAGCATAACAGGCTGAACGTACTTCGTGAATTGAAATGGCGTTTCTGTCCTAAACACAGCTACGTCATATGGGCCGATACCACTATAAAATATACAAGATTAGTTAGTAACGTACCTTAAATTATATGAATAGAAAATTATACATATAATTTTAGCCATAAAAAAAGTTATATCTTTGGTTGTTTGTTACAGTGGGACTGCAAACAGATACAGTTCTCAATATTAAATTCTTAAATTTGTAGTATTTTTCATAATTTGAATACTGTATTGGAGACGGAGATCGTCCTCACCAAATTCAATACAGCGTGTTACAAAACTACCCGTAAAGCCGAGAGCAGGTTCAATGGGGCCTTATAACGAGTCCATTCACAATATTTAAGAAACGTAGTAACGCTGTATAACATACCCCAAAAAAAGGAAAACAACAAAATTTATTAATGAAAAATAGAAAAACTAATAAAGTAGACAATTATTAGGTAAAATAGGTACGTAGGCCTTTCTGTTAAATAATCTGGTTCCCTGGCATGACATGATGACACAGTCATGACAACATTTTTGGCTTTGATAATTAATTATATTTTTACGGGGTATTTTGTAAAGTTGTATATGGAGGGTGTTTTGACATCAAATTAAAGTGAATGTCCCAGTAAGAAGATTATTACTTAATTTCATATGTTATAATAAGTTTAATGAAAACAAAATTGATATCTATCTAAATTTACCCATCGTATAAAGGATGATGAATTCGGTCATTAATCTTGATCACTTGTGCTTGTGCGCCAAATTTATTGACATCATGGATACCGGCGACCACGTCTAGCGGCAACCATCTTATCAACCAAGACTCTACAGCGCAGTGCGCGGCAGACAATACCTGCGAAGAAGATGTCTTTACTTTATAATTTTACTTATAAGAGCTGTAAGAGTAGTTTTCCTGAAAGAATAAAATAAAAAAAAAATAACATGTGGTACTAAATAACATAACAGGATATTGGTAGAAGTGCAATGGAGTTATGAGTTTATAGTAATTTAGTATTATATTTGTAATTTTTATTTAATATTTGCAACAATTTCTAGCAATAGATCATAATTAAATAAAAATAAACTTATCAACACTACCTACTTACTAACAAACTATAATTTAAAAAATATTATTATTATTTATTAGACCAATTTTGATAATCATGATATTATGTGATAAACATTAATGCAGATCTTTTATACGGTTATGATAAGATAACTTCTGCCCGTGACTTTGACCGCGTGGAAAAGTTACTTATAATTATCGTTGTAATTTGGCTAATTAACTCAAATTCGTTATAAATTATAGCTTATATGTTATTCTGATATATAAATAATAATACTGTAAAGTTTCATCAGAATCCATTCAGTAGTTTTAGCGTGAAAGAATAACAAACATCCACATTTATAATATTAGTAGGAAGTAGGATAGGATACAATATTATGAAAATCTCGGTTATTCCCCTAGGTATAGGTATAGGTATCCTATATGTATAGGTGGATAAATTAGGCGATAAATTTGCATATAAAATGTTTGTTTTTTTTTAAATATTTTGAGATTAATAAAGAGAAAAATTTACTCACCCATCGTTCATTGAGTATGGCTCCACCGCACGCATGTAATCTCACCCACAGGAATCTTGTTTGCAGCGATACGAGATAGGGATGGCTGTGTGGCTTCGCTTCATGTCCACCTACTATTTTACTCTCAGAATTTAAACTCTTTGTGCTTACTATAAGAGTAAAAAAAAGAGCTGGATCAATTACAAGAAACAAAAGAAATACAATTGTTTCGCCTGCCGGAAGCTCACGGTTCCTTCGTTGATTTGATTTCTTCGTTATTTAAAAAAACACATTTTTTCTGCTACTTATTTTTTGTTACGATTTATGAAATTTTGAATGAATGAATAGTAACTGAACTATGCGCTCACGCGTGAATGCTTAGTAATTCCTATTTTTAGTGCTACTGGCAAAAATTTGAAAACCGGAACACCTAATCACTTCCGAGTCTGTCTGTCTGTCCGTCTATCACCGTCAATATTGTTACGAAACGGTTTTTCTTTTTCGAAGCACTGTTTTTATGCACGAGCGTGTTTAGTTGTCATAGTAAGGTTACTTCAATGTTTAGTAATTATTGAAAACCGGGCAAGATTATAAGCTATCTGTTTGATTAGCATTAGAATACAATTTAATTAGTTTAGTCTTGTATTCTATAATAAGTTTTTAGCGTAGCTCTAAAACAGTGAACGGAATGTACTAGTAAATACTATTACTTAAACATTTTATAATTTTGAGAACTCTAGAGTCTAGTATCTATATTCTACAAAGTTATAGAATCTACACTGGTTCCTTTAGAAACTATATAATAATTAAAACTGAAAATTCTTTTCAAAGTTTTGTCCCAATTCACCCCTGCATCCCTATTCACCCCGTTTGACTGTACCTACTTAATTACAGAAAACTAAAGACTATGACAAACCTGTACTGAGAAATGTAAATTTTATTAGAATCAACAGAAATTTCACTGTGAAGTTCATTGCGATATTCGGTGGATGAGTTCTAGTGTGAAATATTGTTATTTGCCAGTTATATAATATTGGGTTTAGATAAATACTTATCAGTGCTTATATTTGCAGATGCTCAACATTTTATTTTTTCTTCACACTCAAGTAGGTATAATATTATCACTCGCTTAAACTGTGAAGGAAAAACATCGTGAGGAAACTGCATGCCTTAGAGATTTTTCGCAATGGCGTGTGAAGAATAATAATTGTAGAGCTTGTGGTGAATTCAAGGAAACAATGCAGCACATTTTGTGTGATTGTGAGGTCCTGGCGACGAAACGGATGAGCCTTCTTGGTAATGGATCGCCGATGCCAGAAGACTACAGGTTCCTTTCTCTTAGTGGGCCTTCGTAAACCAGGTATTTGAAGAGTAAGGAATGCACAAGGCTGGGGACAACACAACACATCTGGTCGAAATGTTGCTGGCTAAGCCAGCTCCTCAAGCAAGATAACATAAGAAGTCTGCCAACCCGCACTAAGCCAGCGTGGTGGACTATTATCTTAATCTTTCTCAATCTGAGATGGGTTGATGATGACCATCATCAACATGATAATAAAAAAAAATTTGTTTGTCCTCTATGCGTTCCTGTACCATTCATCTAAGTACGATGCAATTATAATGAGTGATTGACTGTCGGAAGGTTTCTGTAAAAAAATATCTTTCATTTATTTTGAATTTGGAAATTAGTATGCTTTGCAGGTATATGTGTATTTATGTGCTTATAAATTATAGAATACTAGTAATTTTGGTTTTCTATTATGATTTATTTTTTGTTTAGAGCACCTGAAACATAGATATACCTTGACAATAATATTTCATTACACATACGGGTTATTACAATATTGGACTAGGTCGTGTTATCTCCAAATAATTAGTGCTTATCTGTACCTGCCAATGTGAACCGATTTTAAGATTTATGCTTAGACAATAAGTGGCTAATTCTATGCTAGAAGTTTAAGATACTCAGGTGGAGCAGTGTTATTGTTTTTGTTTATGAAATTCTCAGTAGCAGCTCGGAGTTTGGACTTGTGCCCGGTTAATGGCAATAGGCTCGCCCCCTATTACATGGGACCTAAACATACTAACAATATGACGGCGACAGTGGCTGTACATTATTATACCTCTGCCTACCCCTACAGAATACAGGCATATTATGTTAACTGGTAGCTATGAGAAGAATATTTTCAAATTATTCAATCATTACCCATGATACCTATACATCCTCTTTCGTATTAGTATTTAGTTACCTACTTTAGAAATGTGTAAACTTACATTTATTAATTAAGTATACTTCCCTGACGAGAGTTACATATTCTGAGAATTCATAAAAAAAGAGAAAAAAACTTCATAGAAAAACCGACTAAATCTTTGCTCGACCTAGGAATCGAATCCAGGACCTCTAGCGTAGCAGTCGCGCTTGCGACGGCTAGACTAACGAGGCACGGTCTCGGCGAGTTCATGTTTCTTTTTTTTTTTTGGTAATTTAAAAGCATACAAGAGCTGTCAACATTTCTCCACTACAAATGAAAAGGCTATTATTGATTTTAAAATATTTTTTCAAGCAGGCATTAGGTTATACTAAAGCATTATTTTTTGGGTTGTTGTTTAAAGAAAACGAAGGCCTATATTTTACATAACATTTATTTTTCAATATAAAATGACTGTTTCCTAACCATAAAACATTGTGTTTGAAGAGTTTTATGATAATAATTTAAGAGACAAATGATGGAAAAGAGTGTAGTCTTTCCATATTACAGGCCAAACATAGGTGTATATTTTATAACAAAATATTACCCTGTGTCATTTTGTTGATAGCTTAGAGTTAATCTTTTAATTAAGATACAATTTGCCAATTGGCTTCCGTGTGGTTGTTGTTAAGCAGTGCACAGTGGGACAGTATGTGATATCCATTTAAAAACATAACATTATTTTACAGAAATTATAGCAGACAGATTATAATTTATCTTAAAAAAGTTCGGATGTAATAAGGACCTCAATACTGGCTGAACACAGAAATTTATAAAAAGGAAAAAAGCAAATTCGAAAAAAGAACAAATGAATGTGACATTTGAAAGAACAATGAGTGCGTGGGATTATTATTCATGTAAATGATGTTTTTTATTACAATGGAAATTAAACTAACTAGTGAAAGCATCTAGTATATGAAAAAGAGATAATTAAGTTTATAGTTAATTCAGGTTACGATATGAAAAAGCGGTACCAAATAATGTGAGGTGAGTGTGTGTAGTATATCAACTTCTTCATACAAGAAAATATTTAGGAAGCAATTAAGTGATTTGTTTATTAACAGTGAAGCTTTCAGTGAAGTAAATTATGACGGTAAGTTTTTTTTTTTCAAAATAATTTTAATGATGGCTTGCTTAGAAAGAATAGTACTTTATTTTTAAAATGTTTGTTTTTATATCTTAAGTAAAAGATTAACTCATGAGCGCGTTACATCCATCTCAAAGAGTGAACATGGATTGGTTTTTAACTAAAACACTTAAATACTTAAAGACAATACAATCTAATGATATCATTGCAAATGTGGCAGAGAGATGTGTATATTTTACCGTAATACGAACTACGGTCTCAAGTTACGTAAGATGATATACCAACTTGAGTAAAAATGATTCAGTATGCTTATAATAAAAAGGTCTAACAACCTCCTCCGACACATGACGGAAATAGAAAAAAAAAACAATTTAAATTGAAGTGGTAGCACCGGACAAAAGCAACCGTGTGTTTGTGTCGGATTCAGTCCTAATGATTACGCTTTATCAATCTAAATATTGCGAGTTGGTAATTATGTATTTGCACTTAACCCATTTACTTTTATATTCATTACAATTACGTACTCTCGTTTCTTATTATAAAACTTACCATATTCTAATCTAACTTTATGTACAAAATTATAAAACAAGTAACAATAACATTCAACTATATAAAAGGGTTTTTAATGGCGAAACTTGGTCGCCATTACGATCACACGGCTGAATACTTACATCTATAAATTATTATATTGATCTGATTAAATACTTTGGTCTCTAATGCGATATTTGATGGTTAGTAAGAACAGCACCCTAAGTTTATAACATTATTTACAAGACAACATTAACAAATAAGTTGTATTCCATTCGCACGTTGTTCATATTTCAACAACTGAACAAAATATGGCAGTACGCGTTCCTTTTACTCCAGGTTTATCCGAAAAACCGATTAAAAATCGATTTTTTTATCGATTACGATTGAGATCTCGATTGTCTCAGTGTATCGGGAAATATGGCGGAGAGATCGTTGGTAGGTGGTCTCCGCATCGAGGGAAGTTCGGTGGCACTGGAGGTAGGTCCCCCTGCGTGCCGATGTGAAGAATCAAGTTCATTCCAATTACTATGTGATAGATAAAATGACAGTGGAACAACCAGTATCCTGAAATGAAAACGTAGCATTCATTATTTTTTATCATAACAAATTTGAATTGTTATCACTGAAATGTTATGCAACCATTTATTTTTAACCTTCTTGCAATTCTATATTTGATCTTTAGGTTTAATCAGATGCGGCTGAATATCAGTATTTTACACATCATTCTGTGCTTATCAGACATAAGCAACCATAACTCTATTAGGTAGGTCCAGGACACTACTAATATTTTTTGTGTAAACTTTTGTGTTTACCTTTTCCGGTTTTTGACAACTACTAGTGATTGACGATAGCCTAAGAGGTGTCTAACGTCTCTATCATATTTATATGTGATACTTTAGCGATAGTTTAAAGTATTTACGTATGTAAGCTAACTTAATAAATATCTGGTTAGATTAGAAACAGCGACAAAATACTCAGAAGAAAAATAAGTAGCAAATTACCTGGATTATCAGCCTTTAGCCTTAAAACGACGTATCCATTGTTGGGCACGGCTAGAGTATCCTTGAAGGGAGGAAGGTTATACTGCCTGTGCAGCAGACCCTTCCTATCTAAGTCCAGGGCGTGTTTCAAGTTGATCTTCTTGATGTTCTTGTCGGGAGATCTGCCGATACCAATCACGTTGTACGGGGTACCGTGAAGGTGGAATGGATGAGACAAGTTTGGCGATTGTACTGAAATAAAAACAAATCACTTCTTTATTGCTGTTTGTTTTAAGAGCGAGTCTTGTGTGATTAATATTGTAGGTGTATTTTGTCATTCCTTTTAGAGTATTCTATTTTTACAATGCTCATTTATTACTTTCTCTAGTGTCGTCTAGTGTCTACTTATTAACGATTATAAATCGTAGCCTGTCTAAATTCAAACAAGTTTCACTACTGCAAAAAGGAACTGCTTAAAAACCAGTTCATAATTGGTTTCATATAATCTGAGAATAGCGTTGCATAAAGATATAATACCTTCATCGACGAGCACGATTTCTACGATGGAATTCAGTGGCACGTCGATCATGTGCGTGCAGCGGCAGTCTACAGGGCAGTCAGCAGGCCTGTTGTCTCCATTACAAAATAGATCAGGATTTAACTCGTGCATCTGCGAGAGCGGGGGAGCTGGGGGTGCTCTGTATGAGATCTCATCAACCAGACTCAACACGTGGTCACCGCCAGGCGCCACTGAAATTGAAACGTAACAAATTTGAGTATGAACATTCGGCTCATGATTGACTATTATGTTGTATATGATAGCTAAGTATCCAGAGTTGCTTGACCACTGTCGTCAAATAGAGAAAAGTGTAAAAGGATATTGTGATACACTTTCTTACACGATATAAATCATCGACACAATCGGTTCGTAAAATATACGCGAAACATTGATGCATAATAAACAGCTTACGTAATCATTATGTTTGATTGGGTAATATTTACTTAGCATTATATATTTTTTATGTAGACACTAATGTCGGCAACTAGGAAACTAAGAAGGATTATCGTGATATTTTTTTAGTTCACCACGATATTTAGAATGAAATTAGGAAGGCTTAAAATGATGACGTCAGCCTAAGATCGTCTTCTTCTCCTTGCTTTGGTATTCTTGACAAACTTTGACAAGAGATTTTTGTCGACGGTTTGTGAAGTCTGCCAACCCGCACTAGGGCAGCGTGGTGGACTGATGCCTAATCCCTCTCAATCTGAGAGGAGACCCATACCCAGCAGTGGGACACTGATGGATTGATGATGATACATATATTACGCTCGTCGTGCAACAAGCGATTCCGTAATCACTTACGCCAGGTCACGGAACATTTTGCTTATACTACCAATACATATATACATCTGCTGTCTGGGTTTAGTTCAAGAACTTACCTAAGTAGTTCCTGTAAGTATTTTCCATGAATAAATCCTTGGGTTTGTAGAAGTGGAACCTGAATGGCAGGAAGATCTTGACATCGGGTCGCTCTTGCAATATTGCCTTGTCCACTGGCCTCGCCGATTTTAAATTGCTCACGCACACTGCATCGTTCCGTTTTACATTGCAGATTGCGTCCAAGGGGTTAAGAATCTATTAAATGATGGTGTTAATAACATGATAGAAAAAATAATAAAAAATTAAAGCAATGTGTGCTAAATTTTATTCACAAAAAATGAACAATGAAATAAAAAAAAAGTGCATTGCGTTTTTATAATCGTAACTGTAGAAACAATATGGTAAGCAATGCACGATAAATAATGGTCAGATTAGCCGATTTTTAAAAGCAAAAACGGATAAATTGAAAAGCTTCATTTTATATTAGTTTAGTAACATTTATATATACAAATAGATATGATGTAAGATGTACAACCTGTATGTGTCATGTGAAGTAGAGGTTTCTACCGGGTTCCCTCCAAATTCATGCGTAAGACATCCCATGCGAGTCATCTATCTAAAATTGTAATTCTATTGTGCTTTATATACAAATATATACAACAGTTTATATAAACTGATGTGTGTATAAAAATCTATGTACCAAGTAATTGTAATTAAGTTACAATAACCACATCAAACTACTCATGCTCACAAGGAAAATAAAATTAACAGCTATTTTTCATAAATTTTATTAAATGGTATAAAATTTTACATTCTTATAGTAATTTTATATTATTATGATAAATCGTAGCTTTTTGCTCGTCTTTACTGGTAGCAAAATATACCTACTTCGCTGCGAGATATGTTCGTTGTAAGTTGTATATTGTCGTTCTCAGTCGACTAGGACACACAGACATTTTACTTTTTGGAATTTCCGTTGGCACAAACACACTGACTTCTAGTAACGGTAATAATAAATTTTTTTCTTAATTAATGGTAACCACACATGTACTTTTCTGTATATCTAGTCTACATAATAATATACAGTCTTCCTTTGTTTACGGGGTGATCAGACTACTGTGTATTTACATAAGTTCCGCTGTCCGTTTTAAACATTTTATCTTAAATGGTATGTGCATGCAAAATTGTCTTGGAAATTGTTCAAATGTCTTAAAATTCTAAGCAAGTAGGTCTAATAAGTAAATTTTAAATATATACAGGTAATAAATATCATTGGTGAAAATAAAATTATAATGGCAAGTTGTTAGTTACAGGACAAACAAGTCTTGTTATAAAACTATACTCAATACGCGAAAATAATATTGTTGGTTCAAGAGCCTCAAAGTACATATTATAGGCGATATTAATAATTAAAACGTAATTAAGAATATATCACCGAATATGGCATAAAAATAAAATTGAAGTCAACTCGTAGAAACAGTGCATCATCGTTAAATAAAATCACAAACCATCATTAACTCCCATTGAATCACTCGAGTAAAAAAAAAATAAACACAAACGGCAGAATCGAGCACTTCGAATCCACCGGACACATCACACAAAACAAACATAAATTTACACTTAGTTAACATATTTAAATCAACTGTACATAGCTGTGTGCTGTACTTTTATCTGCACATGCAAAATCTGGGCAATTTTCTAGGAACCAATTTAGTGGAACGTGATGGGAGGGAGGTGGTCACCACATGTAGGGAAGTTGGGAGGGACTGGTGGAAGATCTGCCTGAGTGCCCACTTGCAAGACGAGGTTCATGCCGATGACGATATGGAAGAGGAAGTGGCAATGGAAGAGCCAGAAACCGGGGTTGTCGGCTCTGAAACGGATGATGACGTAGCCGTTGTTGGGGACGGCGATGGTGTCCTTTGCTGGGGGTAGATCTCCCTGTTTCAGGTGACGCTCAAGCAGACCTCTCCTGTCGAGGTCGAGGGCGTGCTTCAAGTTGATCTTCTTGACATTCTGGTCGGGGGATCGTCCGATACCAATAACGTTGTATGCGTATCCGTGCAAGTGGAACGGGTGAGATAAGTTTGCGATTTGAACTGGAAAATGGAAAGTACAATCAAGAATTTGCATCTATAATTACCGTAATCTGTACGTGATGCATAACTTCCCGTTATTGTATTCAAACCTGGTGTAATTATAGGAGAAATAAATCGATTTACGTGTTGATAACATCGTCGGTAGAACACTGTTCATATTGATCTATAGATTGTTTTGTAAGTGGTTTAATTTTAATTATACCAAGCTTAAAAGGCTAAATTTTGGGGTATTTATGACGTGGTACGTACCTTCGTCTACTAATACAACTTCGACGACTGCGTTAAGAGGTATATCAACCTTGTGGGTACACATGCAGTTCTGACCGCAGTTAGCGGGACGGTTGTCACCGTTACAAAACTGTTCAGGGTTGATGTCGTCATACTGACTGATCAGAGGTGCCGGTGGGGCCATGTAGGAAATTTCGTCTATCAAACTGATCACGTGGTCTCCTCCAGGAGCGACTGCGAAAGTTGACGTCATGTTACTTATTATTTATTCTTCTATTTCATTTTATTGAACTGAACCTTTGAAATAGACAACTTACCCAAATATCTGTTGTAAGTATTCGGTTGGAACAACATTTCAGGCCTATAGACGAAGAAACGGAAAGGCAAGAAGATTTTAACATCAGGTCTTTCTTGAAGTATAGCCGGATCAATGTGTTTGGCATTCTTCAGTTGACTCACGCAAACTGCGTCGTTCCTCGTTATATTACACCTGGCGTCCAATGGATTCATCACCTAGTTAGTGGGGATAAAGGTACGTGCAATTACTAATATTACGTGCAAATATACATTATTCACTACCAAATTACTACGGTTACTAAAAACTACTACATAGTTGGAAAATTCTTTGCACTCTTGCAGAAATCCAATCAAAGTGCAAACACACACCTTACAGTTAACCGTTACGTTGGTATGTAACAGATTTTAAAATTGTTACAGAGACAAATTGGTATTGATATATTTACAAAACCGGTCAACGTGCCGGCAGCTATTTCACCTGACTGTACATGGTCTAATTCGTCAATACTATAATTTGATTTTCATTTTAATTTATTCACTGCTACGAAATTTGTTTCATATTGGCTCGATACCAGTATTTAAGTTTGAGTAACTAGTTAGTATAAAGTCCACAGTTCGACCATGTTTAATCGAGGCTGTCGTGTCGGCACCAAGAATTCTATATGCAATATCCGCTGTTTAATAATTGAGGCAGGTAGTGTCGCGACACGAGCTATATACTCCATAAACCATGTCACTGAATACCAGCCACAATTAGCACCACGATGATTAATATCACGATTATCTTTAACATCTACTTCTACTGAAGAAATATATGTATTTACATTATCAAAATTAAAATGTTCTACTCAATCTACTAGTGGTTTATCATATATTACAATATCGGACCAATGTACACCGGTTGTTCAACTCACCACTCCTTGAGGGATGCCAATGTCATATGTAGGTGGCTGCGAGGAAGGCTGGTAAGGTCCTTTTGCGTATCTAAGGATAGCTAATTGCTGTGCTCTTTTTATACCGCACTCGCCGAGACCTCGGACCTGGATCCAGTAGGCCCGAGGACTACTGCTCGCTTCGATTACAAAGTCGTATCGTTCGCCTGTAATACGTTTAATAACATTATTGTAAGAGTTTCATTAGGATCTAGATAATTTGCGAATGTTGTGAAAGAGGAAGCACGTATGTTTTTGGTCGACTGGGCGCACTACTTAATTAAACACATTATTACAACACGAAGGCGTGTCTTATAAAAATGCAACCAATTATCATGAATTATGTATCTATTACGGTTCGGTAATAGCCGTTTTGCGGGTGCAATCACTATTTTATTGTTTTAAAAATAAAATATTTTTATTCTATTTAAGATTCTCTCAGATAGTTATTAACAATGACACATCAGTTTAAGTTGGTCAGTATCTACTGACCTGAACTAAATGAATTATTAAATTACCTGCATTCATCTGAATGCAGGTAATTTAAGCTTCATTTAGTCGTGAAGAAATATACTCCTAAATAAGTTGCAACTGGCCATTGTTCGAAAGTTGAATCGTAAACAGCTTTATTGCTTCCTTGCTTAGCTTACCTGAGAACGAGATGATGGTGTTTACTTGTACCGGATGCACGGGCTCGCCGTCAGTTGCAATAACGGTTAAATTGTGGCCTTCGAAAGTGACCTGCGCGGGGCACACCGACGCGAAAGCGTTGATCATTCTGAATCTATATCTTCTGCCAGGTGTGATAGTAAACACTTCCAAAGGAGTATTCGTCATGAAGCCAGTGTTGGGATCCCTGAATTGACCCTTTCCGTTGATCAGTACGTTTTCAGGATCTTGTCCAGTGTTGACGGCCAGACGTCCAGGGTATCTTTCTGCGGCGTCCTCGTGCAGCCAATCACTGAGCAGCATGACGTGAGTAGTCAAGTCGTAGTCGTACAGGTGGCTGTTGGGGTCCTTGGATGGAGGTTGACGAACGACGATGCTGCCATATAAACCGTCAAGTTTTTGGAGTCCAGTGTGGGCATGCCAGAAGTGCGTACCAGCGTTACCTTGCCATTGATATCTGTAATAAGTTTAAATTAAAAGTGTTATTATCAAATTAGTAAGACATGATTGTGTTCAGATTAACTTATTAGAGCAAATGTTTTACCTGAAAGTATTTCCTTGCTGGATGGGGCATTGAGTTACAAACGGTACACCGTCGTAGTACTGAGAGCCTCTCTGCCAGATACCGTGCCAATGGATGGTTACCTCCATACCCTCCATGTGGTTCTCCACGTCGATAACTACCTTGTCATTCTCACACACCTGGATGGACGGTCCGGGCAACATTCTGTTTGCTGTGAGGATTCCTCTCTCGACACCATCAGCCAACACACATTGGCAGTGCGACCACACCACATTTGTAGCATTCGGTGTGCATACTTGACACGCCCTGCAATCATATGTAATAAGTACCTATGACATAAGCTATGCTCTATTTCCTTATCAACACTTCTTACACCATAATTTCTTTAGACACTACGCTATCGTGAAAAAAATTGTTTGCATAAGTCCTGTCGTCACCTATCAATTACGTGGCCAAACGGAATTTGGATCAGTTGCTGTATACTTGAGTGCGGCATTGAATCCGATGCGGTTCGTGTGAAACAAAGCGTAAAATGTGCGAAATGGAAAAGTCGGTCGCTGGGTTGGTTTTTTCCTCGGCACGACTTTGCGTGAGCATCTCAAAAATATTTTCGTCTATCTCGGGATCTTGGCGCGGTTGGCGCAGCTCTTACGAAATACAGTGAGGTAAGGAATTACTCAAGCCCTAAGTCTTTTTTTAAACAGAGCTATGATATAAGCCGATAACAGTGTTTGTAAAGTAAACGTCTAATCTGTGCAATTATGGTGATACAATTGAATAGACTTCCGACTTCGTTAGCTACAATTTGTAATTTCAGTGAGAAACGAAGAGGCTGTCTTTATTGTTATGAAAGACAACAAATTCAATGTCACTGGGTATTCTATCGCAATTTTGTAGCTCAAATTAGTCTATTTCCGTTGAACACAATGATTTGTTTGTATCCATAGGAACGAAGGAAACAAACTTCATTAGCGTCAATGTAATTTGTACTGTTGGGGAAATCTGCTCCGGATTTTCCTTAAATGAATAGCTTATTCGTTCCAATAGCCAAGAAAAAAAATCATTCGTTTCAATAGCCAAGAAAAAAAAATCGTTGTCCACGTAATAAAGTTTACTTTCGTGTTTCATTTACGTTATGATTATGAAACGTTTTATTCCAACATTGAGTGTGAAGTATAAAATTTGATAATGTGTGTAACACCACTGATTACTTATATATTTGTCCTATGTTACGAATGTGCTAACGACGCAATATGTACAAATGCATAATGGGAAAATTGTTCAGGCAGACGTAACAATTAAAAGATTTACTCACGCTCCCAAAACCGTGTACAACTCCAAAGTAAAGTGGTAGTAGCAAATCCTTGGTGGTTCGTTTTCCCTGCATGCGCGAGCGCACTCATCAGGGGCCGAAAGCGCCGGGTTCCTTCGCAGTTCCGCTGTCGCACTGCTTGTGAAGTCCAGATGTTTCAGGGAAGGTTTTCCGTTAGCATTTCTTGCCAGAGATGGCAGAGGGTTGCTTCGAACACCACCGCTTAACGGACCGCTGCCGCTGGCTGCGAATGGGTTAGACAGAGGACCAGAAGTACTGCCGATGCTGCCGAATGAGGAGAATGGGTCGCTGCCGGAAGGGTGCGTCTGGACGAGCCCGTGGGTCGACGAGAAGGCACTGCTAGACGACTCACGGAAAGGCGTAGCTGTACCAGCTTGCCACCATGATGCTGATGTCGATTGGTCGTCCGCAGAATTGATGGCTTCTGTAAAGACAAAAAAGTTGTTATTAAAGAAGAGAACGTTCTCAATTCAACTTTATATTTTTTGAATCTTTGTGCACAAGTTTTTGTACTAATTTTGGAGATTTTTTTAGTATTATAAAACAATATCTACTTATTGTCTGACATATTATGTATAAGTAACTTCAAAAGTTGTTTTTTTTTTAATTCGTGTCAGTGACTCGAATTGTGTTTTCTTATTTTTCAGTATCAATAAAACATGCATACAGGATTAAAAAGCCTACTCTTTCAAGCCCGTAGATAATAAGTCATCTCTATACTTGGCCTGAAAGTTGGGCACAAGGTGACGGGCGGAGGTCGTCTCGGTCTATTTGGAAGTTCATTTAAATTACCCATTTTTTGTCTCAAGTCAGTGGTTGGAGTAGACGTAAACGTAATAGATTCGTTAATAATTTTCTGTTAGTGACCACAATGGAAATTGGTGCGGATCCTAGTTTCCATTATTTGTATTTAAATGTAATATCAAGGCTGTGTATAGGTCAAAGTCATTTTTACTACAATTGAGTGGGATAACTAGTTTGTTAAAGTTAATCCATAAGGAAATGAATGATTTAACTGATCGACTGTTGAAGAATATTAACAAAGCCGAAAGTAGGTACCACAATTCTAAAATACTATTTCTCACAGCCTACTCTATAATAAAATTAAAACACAGACGTAAAGACAAATGAATGGCACATATTGCTCATAAATAGAGATTACACAATAAAGATAAAAGATGTGTAAATTATAAATGTTCTAAAGTCACTTCAAGCGGAGCGAGCTACGTATCTTGAATCTGTAACAATTTTCCCAAGAGCTGACACTAGTTGTAAACCAACGATAAGTTTATTAGATAAGTCGGCAGTAGCTCTCGACAGGTGCGTTAATGCAAATTCTCCGGTGTAGGCACCTACAGATATAATGGTTACCAGACTGTGTTGTCACGACTGCATTTTCGTAATAGTGGACCAGGGACTAGCGTCCTTAAATTAAAGGACTTTTACTTCCCTGTCGACTGTTACAGTTTTCTCAAAGCATGAATTGAACGTTACGCAGTCTGATACAATCGTTTAGTTACCACATTATTGTATTTCATTACTCAATATTTTACTTGTTCTGGTGTTACAAGTTTTTGTTTCAAAATCTTTTTGGGATTCCTCCGTCAATAAGAGCTTTTATTGAATCGTACATGTTTTTGTTTGCGTATGAATAGGCTGTTTTAAGATTGCATTTTGCAACAATATTATTATGGGCTATTAGTGTGTAAATATGCAACAAAAAGTGTTCAATTTCATTCTTGTTGCGGAACATAACAATACGTGTTGGATACGAACTTGGCCGTTTTTTGTGAGACCGTTTAGGACTGAAAGCCTTGAGGTGACTATACTTTTATTTCCTTATTGGTAAACGCTAACATTGGTGGGCAATTCGCTACGGCAACGGCGATTGCAGACGGGTTATCCGAAGGGTTATTATGTGAAATTACGAGTCGCGTGTTCGATTTCCGAAATCGATAGATCGTGTACTTACGTTGTAGCAATGTACGTAAAGATTGTTTCTTGTATTGCATTGGCAATCAATCATAGAACTTGTTAAATGATCTAATTCTAGCTTAAGTGTTAATGAATAGAAACTTAAATTACTGTTTTAGTGTCTCTAGATGCTATTTACGCGATATATTAGCGCTTAAACTACTCTCACATACACTTGCATGAACAGATAGTGCGGCGGTGCGGCACGTTGCAGCAAATTATGGACTGCGACCAAGTCGTTCACGCCATTTGAAAGTAAAGCAATCAGAATTCTCTAGTTTAGGACCACAAAACCCGCTCATTAGTTGCATAAATATACCACCCAATAAGTTTGTTGCCGCTATTTAGGCCTAGTTTATTGCTTATTTATAAGACGTCTATAAATTGTTGCTATCTAATCAAAGATTAATTTTGCACTGGCTTGCTGCGGTTGTTCTGCGGTTTGTAATCAGCCTGAGAAATTTCTCCTTCTTCCTCGTTTAAACTGAACATTAGACGTTATGTGAAGCGCAATGTGCGTAAAAACATACCTCGGAAATGTATAAAATAATTACGATATGATTACGGAAAAACTGCACATGACCAATCTATAATACTTTAGTTATTTAAACATATAATTTACAAACACGTGTTGCGTGACCAATTTTAAGTTAGTGAAATGTGATCGTTTTAAAAACGTAGCTATTTTAAGCAATGTTTTTGAAATCAGCTGTTTTTGTTTCGGATATTCTGGTTTACAAATTCGTTTTAATGCGAAACTGATTTAGACACGATCGGTTAAGTCACTTACTTGCAAAATTTTTGACTTTTTCGACTAAATTGGTAATGAAATAAGAATGATGTGTCATAAAACACCTACAAAATATATTCATAAAGTATGTATTATAATTCAATTGTAAATAAATTTAGGTATCTAGTATCTTTATAGTTATTAAGAAACAGATGATACTTACGGAGTTGGATCACTATCCAAATATTGGCTCCATTTATTGGTGATGTTGGGCGTTGTATTGGCAATGTTGGTGCAACTCAATGAGCGCGCTTATGGCGACGTGTTTGCATTCAATCATGTTGTTTGCGATTCGCTGCGGCTATGACTCGTTCCGTTCATCTAATCGCCTTCGTGAGCACATCTGTTCACCGGATTATTAGTATTATTACCATTCCGTTACGCGATTACGTTGGTATTTATGTGCTTAGTTAAATGATAACATTACTGAGCGGGTTTAACCAAAGGCTTTCTGCATTTGACGTTTTTCTGACCGTATATTTACTTACTTATAAATCTTGTTTACCTTTTAAAATTATGATGTTTCAAATTACGGGCTTAAAAATTCAAAGTTTACGAACACTGGTATAAAATCATCAGTTCATACTTTTATTTCAATTCTTTACATCTGTTAAGGTGTTAATAATAATTACAATCATGATCGAAAGTGCTACAGCCGCGTAAGAAGGCGGAAATTAATTAATATCAGCTATTAATAATAAAAGGTCGTAAGTAAACGATTTTCAATAACTAACAGCCCACTTAATAATAGTTCTCGAAAAAAATCTAGCATGTATTGTATGCAACCCACTTGTTGATAGAACAATGTGTTTATTGAGCTTGTGCAATTAATCAATCATCGATCGTTACACATGATTGTTTCCATCAGCCCCTTTACATACCCCGTTGACTGCGTTGGTTTATGAGGCGGATAAGAAAATATGTGGAAACATGTAGTATTGACCTATATTGTACCGTCTTGTAGGCCTGTGGACTACGGGAACAACACAGGCAGTCCTAGGTCCTATCCAATCTTTTATGATAAATTCGATGATCACATATTTTACCTTTTAGATGGATAAATTAACACGAATCTGACAAGATAGAAAATCCTAGAATGCTGTTAAAATGACTTGGAAAGCGGGATTTCTTGGTTTTTGCTGTATGACTAGGAATTAGAGAATACTAACGGAGAGGAAATAGTTCGACAAGGTCACAAATCGATCAAAATCGGCCCACGCGTTTGGTCTCTAGAGTACAGAGGCCATCACATCAAGCTACCACAATCGGTCAAATTTCTTTGTCAATTTCTTTTTCAACTTTAGTACAAAGTGATATGGTTCATATTCAATTGGGAAAATTTGACAGTTTTGGATAGCTTGACCTGCTGGCCTGTACCACAAAGGACCAAATATACATACATACATAAGCTTGTGTTTATTACACATTATCCTCTTATGCGTCGCGCAGTCAGATAAAAAGTTCTACGATTAATCCTTGCGTTTACTTGTAACATTTTTTATCAATCGTATTGCTATCAAACACTATTCACTTTAAAATAGGCTCTTATTTGACACTAATTAGGTACCTAATTAGTTTGTCGTTTAAAACAATTCCGCGCACTGACGATGTTTGCATTCTTGTTTTAAATTTAAACTAAGTACTATAGTACTATACTTACATAAGTCATTTTAGTATTATATTTAATTATTTCCTATACTTTTCTATTTTATTGCAATTGTATTAGAAAATAACATACAACGTAATAGTTTCCGTTTTTAATGTTTATTGCGTAGAAATTGTTGTTCCGTCATTTCATATTTCTTCCTATCTCTGTGCCCACGGCTGGATTGGCGTTGAAATCGATGATTATCCTCTAAACCAGATATTAAAACGAACGCAGTGAGTGAATTATTAAAGATAACGTCAAACGTTAATTAAGGAGTTGGTACTACGTAATAACAGTTTGTATAACACATTGGAATGTTGTATACTGATAAGCTTCGTTTCAACATTGCGGTAGTGCACTACTTGTGTCGCCTTTTTCGTTGATTGGAACTCAAATAGTTTACAAATAATTTTAATGATTGATTCTATGTATTTTCATAGTCGTTTATAAATTACAGGATTGGAATTAATTTTAATTAATTTTAACATAGGTACAATTACTGATTAGTTATTTTGGTAAGAACATCGACATTATATGATATATGTAAGCACAAAAATACCTTTCCATAGCACAACATACCATCACGCCTGTATTCCCTAAAGAATTAGGCAGAAGTGTACAGTATTTGCCGGAATGTTTTATGTCCCATGGAATAGGAGGCAAAGTTATTGCCATTAACCAAGCACAAATCCAAACTCCGAGCTGATACTGAGAAATTCATAGAAAAACTCAATAAAACTTTGATTTTTTCGATCTGGGCATCGAATCCAGGACCTAGGGTAACCCTAACGTAACACTCGCGCTTGTGACCACTAGGCTATGCTTTTTAGCTGATATTTGTGTCTAGAGATTCAAGTCGGATAATTTGTTTCCGTAATTTTGGATATTAATAGCTAATAAATTATATTTATTTAAATAGATTTTTAAAGACACTTTTACAAGTCAATGTTTTATTTAGCTAGATGGTTCCGGCATTTCCTAACTCTCCTCTGAGAAGAAACACCGAAACAAACTCAGAGAATCACAGTCTCTTTTAAAGTCCAGACATGATACTTTTGAAGTCCAGATATGGCTGAAATGGCCTTTAGAAGAAAGAGCCACAGCCGCTTTGAAAAGACCATTCCTAGCCGACGGCACGCATGCATCAGTCATTGTGTAGCTCGACCATAATTTAGAGAGCTCAAGCTAATACAAGCGCTTTTAACTTAACAATACCTACATGTGCCTGAGTAAGAAATAGGATTTTCTCCACCTGAAACCTAACAATCGAGTTCATTGGTGCGGAAACAGTGAAAGTGCCTACTTCAACAGTCGCTTTAGACGCAAGCGGAGTTACTCTTAGCGTAATGACATGTCCGTAAAGTGATATATTTGTTCGCTGTCCCATGTCAACCGTCTGTCACGGCCATTGGCCACGAGTACTGTATCGATTACAAATAAACGATTTAAATCAAGAGTTACTAGAGAGACGTGTATTTAGATCGGGTTTTATGTAACAGAGAACAGATCATCACGTTTGGCAGGAAGTTTATGTTTGTTGTTGCGATTCAGTTTCTTTGTTTATACATGAACATTTGCGGATTTCAATGCGTTTTGAATTATCGTACTTGCTTCCTTATATCGCGAATGATTTATGTGTAGACCTTTTCAAGCTTTAATTGTGAACATCATTAAATTTTGTGCATCTTCTACTAATAACTAAATGAGAGATAAATTTCACAACCCGGAAAAGATACGCGAACCTAGTCAAGTCCACCAATCGAACTGACGAGCTGGTGAACAGTCGATGTGTCGCTTCATCGGCCTATTCCTTCGGAGAATACAGACGTGATGGTATGTTATGTTAATGTGTTAATTGTCAAAATGTTGTATTTTTAATTTCCATAGGTACATTTTGTTTCTATTCGTTCGTCGAGTCGGACGCTAGATTTTAAGTTAGTGAAATGTGATCGTTTTAAAAACGTAGCTATTTTAAGCAATGTTTTTGAAATCAGCTGTTTTTGTTTCGGATATTATGGTTTACAAATTCGTTTTAATGCGAAACTGATTTAGATTCAAACTTACCTACAGGTCTTGGGTAATATAGAGAGCAGAAGTTACAGGATCGGATCCATATCTTTTTATAACCTATGTTTTTTTTTCTCAGTTATCTAATTATTCTCAAGCTCAGATCAGTAATATCTGTGTAACTTACTAGATTGGTTCCGTCGAAATAAAATTAAAATACCAGAAGGCAATTTATTAGCCATTGTAGCTGTCAAATCAGCATTATTATCTGATAGACCATAGCCTTCAAACCCTTAGTAGCGAGCCTGCAAGGTGCTATTTAATAAATTATGCACGTATGTATATGAATTAATCGCATGCATTGTACTAGCATAACAGTCCAGTTTCTTCGACGTTTATGATCGTTGGCATAAAGGAATTTTTCAATTGTGTATAGGTAATCAATTTCTCGAATTGTTTGCATGCCTAAATTATTGTTTATGAGAAGTACCTAATTACGTAAACCGATATTTTTTAATTGCATAAGTTGAAGGAAAATCGTTTGGCGTATCATATTCGACTGGGACCGCGGTTCGAGTTAATTGCGGTCCCAGTCGCCGTAATCCTCATAATATAATAGTCTGTAAATATTTAACTAGCCGAAGGATAATGACTGTATAATATTATAATAACGTACAGATGATTGCAGAGGTTTGATGGCAGTCGCTTCGTGTAAACTGTAGCTTTATGTATACTGGAAATTAACCTAGAAAACGCTAGGGTGATGATAAGACAGGACTCCATAGCCCCTGAGTTACCGAGTTGAGAGACTTTATTACTATTCCTATTGTCTTTATTCTAGGATTGAGCTAACATTGTTTTGGCACTCTGTCAAAGATGGACATGAATAATTATAAAAATACAACGTACGAGTAGGTACACATTTATTTCCATCAATGAACATTTATTTAGAAATAATGTCGTATACGTCATACTTATAAGAAGTGACTCACACAGTTCAATGTCTACTTAAATTGTTATCTTTCTCTGCGTTATATCTGTGCGCATGGAATACTGAAATCTGATACGTGTAATGACCTTAGCCGAGTCAGTTCATGATCTGAGCACGACCAGCGTTGGGCAAGTTCAGACGTCACTTGGTGTGCTATAAGGCTTTAAGATAAGTTTAGGTTAATACATGGTGTTGCAATCACTTGCATAATGTGTCTATAGCTTTTGATTTACGTTTGGCGTGGTTACCTTACCACTACCTTTGCGCCGAGTGTAAAGCCTCTTTGTATAACGATTTATGCATTATCGTTGGCAACACCCCTAACAGCCAGCCTCGCTATCCTTCAGTTGCCTGGGTAATACGTTTTACAAACGCAGGAACTAAGAACGAATAGGGATGTGCTTTACGGCAGAGTTTGCATGCCATCAGAGATAATTAAGAATTTGACATCACGATTTTCCCCTTCTAATTTTTGCCTGTACTAAGATAAAAATCAATTTTCTATTCTGCATTTCTTTAGTTTAACCGGGACTTCTGAACTAAGTATGTCAATAGAATACTTACTACCGAATCGGGGCCAGGATTAAGCTACATCTCCAAGGGGTAACACTTAATAGCTTAAAGGACCTCATTAAAGGCAATTAATCTTTCTCCCTCTACAATATTTTCTTTTTCTTTCTTATGCTTTCTTATTCTTGGGTTATCATAGTATACATATAAGATGACTGCACTCTATTTTACATCTAATGGATAATTCCTAACCTGCATTTCGAAATACTTTTATCTCACATTTCAATGAATACATGGTTCTAGACTTTACAAACAATTCCTTTACATTGCATACTGTAAGCTTGATTGTGGGAATATAAATATTTGAACATGATAAATAATTCAGTGAAAATCATGTTTGCAGAATTTAACAGAGAGTGGCTAAAACAAACAAAATAATAGTCAGTACGGTCTGCAAACATGTAATTATCATCTCATTGCTTACGAAAGGAGAAATCACCAGGGCTGACACAGTTTGCTTACATTAAAACTTATTTCATGCAAGTTAACAATTAAATTGATTCTGATCACAATCTATGGGAATGGTGAAAGTTATTAGATGGCCACTTTCCTTTTTAGTTTAGTTTTTTTTTTCTTTTTCATTAAGTTGTAAGACATATAGTCATTTGATTGATAGCAAAAGTAGATTATTCAAAAAGGAAAAAATAAAATAAAATATATTAATAACAGGTTAGTTGTATAAAGAACATAGCTAATTAATATAACAGCACAGGGAATGGAATACCATTCCCTGTGCTGTTTCAAAAATAGGAAACTAGTGAAATGACTGGCGGAAGTAACGGATGTTACCTCGGATTTGTTGGACTTTTCTAAAATACTGTTGTACCCAGAGATCGTAAACACAGTATTTTTTAAAACATTGACTGTAGAATTGTCATAAATAATTTTTTCTAACGTGTTACTAACAAAGCCTTTATTGTATTTATCTTAAGAAATAAGCTTAATACAAAATTACTAATCCAATTACTAACCAAGAAAGTCTGTCTGGCACTAATTACCTCTAAATTAATTCGTGGGAATATATCATGTGTTTAAGAGCTTACGTTTTAATGTCGACATTAATATTCAACGCGAACAGCATGGCGCATAATTACGATCTGTTAGCTGCGCGCACGCACCTCCCGGTGGCTGTTTTACTATCATCACCGTACTTTCACTAGAATAACGTTTCTTGTTAACGCATTGTTCCTTCGAATTGCGTAAGGTTACATGAACGAGTTTATAAGCGTATCATTTGATAGAGTAGTTTGTTTTGTACTTTTTTCTCTATTCAGCTTATTTAGAGTAGTGAAAAATATCGGTAAGAGATCTTATTGATCTCATTGACGTACTTCAGTGTCCATGGTCCAGTCTAGCCGTGACCATGGACGCTGTAAAGGGTCCGAAACGTTGGGATTAATAATATCAATATACGCGATAAAATCCGTAAAAAGTAGTTTTATTTCAATTATATATTTTACTTTTCTCAGTTGTAAATGTGCTGTAACTTCAATGTTATTTCTTGAGAAATAAACGTCTGTAAACAGAATTTTTCCGGGGCATCAAGTCAAAATTTTTTTGATTCGATTTGGCTGATGCCTGCGTCGCAACAGGCATGGTTTTTTCAGGCGCTGTTTCACCGGTTTCACTTTCATCCGATTTATGTGTCTACCATGTTCAGCGCATACAATTTGCGTGCTTTGATGCTATAAAAGCACGCAATTTAGTTATTATTGCAACAATTCAATGTAATAGTATTTTCTATAGAAAGCTAGTGTACTTTAGAGTAAACGTTAAAAGAAAGCCAATGAAAGCAAAGTGACTTTCAAAATAAAATAAATTGAGGGGAAAACGTTACTAATTCGAACGCACGTGGCCTTTTGTTGTCACATATCTCGTAAATAGTCGATCTTTTACTATGAAAAGGATAAAACTTGTTGATCAAAACCGGGTTTCGATACGATACGTGTGGTTTGAAACCTGGTTTGAATACAATAGAATCACTGTCGTTCACCACTCTGTCCATTGTGCGTTATGCCACAAGCTCGCAAGCTATTGATAAGTTCTAT
Source organism: Acronicta alni (assembly GCA_964056405.1). Lineage (NCBI taxonomy): Eukaryota > Metazoa > Arthropoda > Insecta > Lepidoptera > Noctuidae > Acronicta > Acronicta alni. The sequence goes on from OZ043918.1 coordinate 12,819,608, forward strand.
TATCAGATCTCAACCGAATATTACTAAATGGTTTCTTTAGATTTATCAGAACCCCGCACGCACGAATTGTTTTGTAATAAATGTTATTAAATTTTCTTGCCTCGCAACCGTATTGTGGTTCGATGGTATAAAATTACGTGCCGTTTTCAGAATTCTGAATATCTATATTTCAATATTTCAACAATTTTCTATATTTCAACTTTGGGATTTGATTGGTTAATGTATTCACAATGATTTATCAAACTGAATTGACAGAAATACTGACGAAACAAACTTCTGGCGCGAGATAAATGTTATTAGTAAAAGCAACGATAGCCTAGTGTAATGGCCCTTGGACTGGCAATTCAAAGGTCTCCAGTTCAAATCCAAGGCACACATCTCACAATTTTCGAATTCATGTGCGTATTATTAATTAACTATCATCAAAACATCGTAAGGAAACCTGCATGCCTTAGCAATTTTCTCTCGGCGTGTGAAGTCTGCCAACCCGCACTAGGCCAGCGTGGTGCAGTACACTATAGCCTAATCCCTCTCATTCCGTGAGAGGAGACCCGTACCCAGCAGTGGGACTGTATATGGGATGATGATGATGAAATACCACTAGCTCCCGCACTACGATACAAGCCTAGCTGTGTAGGACTTTATACGAATACTAGCTTCTGCATGCGACTGTGTGAACTTTACTAGTATAAAAAGTATCTAGTCGTTAACTTTTCTGAAATTTTCCAATTTCCTGCGCAATTTTCCTTTTCGTATGAACCTTCTACAAAGCATTAGAAAACTTTAAAAAAATATGAATGCAATCGGTAAAGTCATTCTTAAGTTATGGCCTGACCAAGAGACACAGGGATTAATTTTTATATATAGATGTCTCATCTGAATTAAACTCATGATACTCTTTAGCGCCGAGGTGGACTACCTTAAGCACTGAACCAAAAGTGCAGTCAAATTTTTATGTCTAGTCATAATTTCATAGGTACGGAAAATAGAGTTGTAGAGTACAATGTTACAGTTCAAACTTACAATTGATTAAACCTAATTTTGATTAACTTTGTGAAAACTACTTTGACTTGATTCTACGGATATTAATATTTATATAAACTCACCATTGTGACATTTAAAATTATATCATCTTGCTGTAATTACATATCAATATATCAAGCATTCATTTAAATGTATTATAGCTCATAGTGTGCGGTACTTTAAATCAGCTGGAAGTTAATCTAATATTCATTAGTCTGCTGTCTAATTCATTAGTATTGTACGCACTATTTACCTTGGCGGCCACTAGAGCGAGTAGTCGTGACTAAGATACGCGCGTAGATACAACTTAAATTATTCAAATTATCTAGAACAGATGTGTAATGGTCTACTATACACGTGAGCGATTTGAAGTTGAAAAGGTTATCAGATTAAATTTGAGTCTGTCGGCTTGGAGATTTTGAGATAACTTTTTATTGTATTAGGCGCAGTCACTTAGCGATCAAGTCACACATGATCGGATCGGCAGACATTCCCGAACTCGCGAACAAGATAGGGATAAGCGTACTTTATACATCTCTACGCAAATTTCACCTACTTGTTCCACACGATGGTGTACTTCTTGTAAACAAAACTTATATCTGACAAGATTTATCATCAACCCATATACTGTCCCACTGCTGGGCACGGGTCTCCTCCTAATATTGAGGGGAATTAGGCTATAGTCCACCACGCTGGCCTAGTGCGGGTTGGCAGACTTCCACAGACCGTCGAGAAAAATCTCTACGGTATGCAGGTTTGTTTATTTGTTATGATATTTTTTCTACTCGCATGTGGACCTAAATATAGAAAATTTTTGTACTTCTTCGTTAAGTTTAGGTCCACCGTACACCTCTGTCTAGCCTTTCGGGGCATATAGGCGTGATAGTATGTATGTTTATAACTAATTCAGTTCTTCTTCTTCAATTTAAGAGCTCAACTCTCGTCGATGGAGTAATCGCCACTGTTCTCTATCTTCAGCTTTCCGTTTTATCTTTTGATACGACTCGATCCCCACCCCTTGCTTCACTTATTCCACAAAACTTCGTCTAGATCTTCCCCTTCCTCGTTTTCCTTCAATTTTACCTTCTACTATAATTCTAAAGTAGTCGTCGTTTCGTATCAAGTGGTCAAACATGTTTCCTCTGCTATTCTCTACGGTTCTTAAAAACTGTCTTTTCTCGTCTACAATTCTTAAGACTTCCTCATTACTTCAGTTGGCCTTCTTATATTCGTCCTTGGTAAAAGGCATGATAGATTTACGTGTCAAGCTTGTCATGTTCAATAATTTTTTGTAGATACATGCGTACTCCTGATTGTTTTTCGGTTAACAAAATATGATTCCTTGTTAGATGCACGATTAGATAAAGATCTAGGCATTTTTAACTTCTAATCTTTGGATCGAAGGAATTCAGTACTACATAATAATCGTGTACCGATAACCTTTAAGCAAGGTTTCTTGAACTTGTCTATAAATGTTATATAATAATATTATATATTCTTTGTTATTGTTTGAAAATTACACTGCATAAATTAAGAGTGTAGTTAAAAAGCGGTACAAAATAATTAAATATATCAGATATGGTTTGGAGATTTATGCTACAATTTTCTAAAGAATAAACCTATCAGGCATATACTGCAGGCAGGTACGGATTTAAAACTGCTTTTAAAACTATCAGGGTTTTCCTAACAAATACTATTTTTACTTTTTCAGTGCCACGTACTGTACCATTCATACTAGCGGTTTTTTTTAGTTATGCTAGTGGGTTGATGTTGACGCCAATCGCGTGGGAACTTCTGAAAATCTCTTCTTAGCGGATACCTTTATGTTACACGGAACCTATCTGACATTTATTTTAAGTTTCTAGGCTGAGATTTCGTGATTAATCAGTATGTGTGAGGGGAAGTCTCCCAACTTTCAAAAAGTCTGCAGCCAATGTTATCAATACTACCTATTGACCGCCCTACATAATTTAAACCGGAACTCTGACCATTGTTCAAACTTCTAATACTATAATTCCGTTTCGGTAATTGCTATTATTAACAATTTTAAGGTCGTGAAAATGTTTGTACTCAATAATAGGCAGGCCCGGACGCCTGACGGGCAATTTCACGCCCCAACATTGCTTGAAGCACTAAATTATGTGCAAACTTGCCTAGTTAGTTTCCGGGTAGAAAATTGCTGAAGAAATAGATTTATTTATAGATTTATTCATCTATATTTTTTATTTTTTTTGCGATGTTTTTAAGAAGCTTTTTTGTTTATCGTCTAATAGTGACGTAGTGTTGAAATGTGTATGAATTGTTTTAAATAGTGTTGTGTATTTATTGTTACGTCAATATTGAAGAGTGGTTATGCTCTAGTTTTTTTGTTATTTGTAAATTGTGATCTGAATTCTTATTTGTAACATTTACTAAATCAAGTAATTAATAAATTATGTATTATCTGTCACTATAAAATACTGCTACGTTTCAAATATTTTGTAAACATGAAATAGGCTTGCAAAATGTTACCCAATAGCTTTCCATTAGCCAACAGTTTGCAGATAAAATAAATCCGGAAACTTAGGTGTGTCAATTTGGACTAGTATTGAACGCAATTTTCGTTATCGTATTTTACTTAATACTTCCGCCTACAAAACCACATTACTATTAAACTTGAGTGCAGGATATGCTGACTCAGATATTTTTTATAGACCACTGATTTGTTTGATTAATTTACCAGAATGTTTTCTCAGTTCAGTTCAGAATGCTTATTTATAGGTAGCTCAAATAAAATGACATCATATTTTAGTGTTCTTTTTTTATCTAAATGTCCGCTTTTTTTTGTTTTATATGTTTATAAATAGTAATGATTAAACAAAATCATTTGAGGTACTTATAACAACGCACATCTACTTAAACTGTGTTTAAAATGTACTACTTATCTGAATTTAGATGAATTAACACTTACAGTAATGTGATTGTAGAGCATTAGATAATCATAGACCCTTTGTGTTCTGATTTTAAAGACTTGGGGACTTTTTTCAGAGTTTTGGAAACAGAAATACTTCAACGATAAATCAATTTAATCAAAAGGGTCACCTTGAATCGTTTCCCACTATTTAAGAAAAACCGCTTAATTACAGCAGTATCATATCGTAGGTCAGCCATATTTAAAAAGTTTGCTCTTATTCATACTTGGAAATCGCACAATTAGTTCTCTATTTGGCCGCCGCTGCGTTCTCACGGGCCCCACAATTAGCGGGGATACGTCGAATTAATGTACCTATTTGGTCTTGGTTGTTACTATTTTAGTTAATGAAAATGTCGGTATGAGAACCTACTGGTTCTCGGAAGGCGTGTTAGAGCTATTGCGGCTAATGTCAATATTATACTCCATTGCTCGATTAGAATGAATGATACATGTACTTGTGGGAGTTTGTGAATGAACCTGCGTTGTGAAATGTCGTGAATGATGATTCGGCGGTATTTCGGTCCTTAACGATTATATCTCCGATCAAATCGAGATTTGATAGATTGCTGTACCTACTCTGAAGTTAAGAAGATGTATGATTGATGAAAAGTTAAATTAGTAGGCTCACCACACTGCTTGGATTGTGGGAGTTAGTCACCAGAAACGTACCTGTAAAATAATACATTTTAATTAGATATAAGTAAAAAAAAATATTAATCATTCAATGTGACAGGAAATTGATTTTTGGATAAGGTTACGTTCCCGGAATGTGTCGATTCTTAGTGGACCTTAATAATTAAGGGCTGGGCCACAATGCATGTGCGGGATCGATGTTGACTAGGAGCATCTGTAATTGTATGAAGCTCTAACGCAACGTATCGACTAACGTTCAGTCCTACACAAATTCTGTATACCCCAGCCTTTATAACTCGAAACAGCCTTTAATAAACGACGTTTATCTTGATATATGTTGAGGTTAAGGTTGTAACACATTGTCCAATTTGTTAATGTTTAACGCAGAAGCAATTAGTGAATATATGTGTGTTATTTGAATAGTAAATATAAACGAGACATAAAATGGTTTCTATGGTTGAATAGACCATAAAAATGTTACAATAAAATCGTTAAGATTGATATCGGGCACATAATTAAATAACTCATTGAGATAATGTGAATTAGCTTTTTTATTTGACTACTCAAATGCTATGATATAATGAATTCACAGACCATTAGTAACTATTTACGAGGTGTACTTGAAAACACCTAGCAAATTCTGTATACCACAAAATAATTGTAATTAAAAATTTGCGTTCATTATTTATATTACACATAAATTAGTTAATAAGTGAAAGGTTTATGCATAAATTAATTAAATAGGTCGCGTGAACTGATTACCAAATGTATAAGTTATAAACTGCGTTAATTTGCATGTTTATATAAAGTGTTAAAGTGATATTTTGAAACGAGCTCCCGGTAATGAGTAGGCAGTGAGGTGCGCGTGAGTGTAACACGCGTGTAATTGTGGTCGCGCGCTGTGTCCGAGCGGACGGCGCAAGTTATAAGCGACTGTAGCTTGTGAAAGCTAAATAAGTATTTTTTTCATAATTTGCAAGCATCAATATTTGGTGTGACTCTGGCTATGTCTATAAATATGGGATAAATTTTACATAGGCATGAGTTTCGGATTGATTTGAGATAAATGTCGCAACAGTGACTCAGTAGTTATAATCTCTTTTTATTTGCATTTTAAGGCTTACTTACTTGGTGATAAGTGGTTTTCGTGGCCCATAGTTAAAGGTAGATTAAAAAGAAATTAATAAAGCTGAACTACTTTTAAAAAATTATCTAGGCTAAGTAGATGTTTTTAAAGATTTTTTATGTAAAACAAAAAAGATGATTACAGTAAATTCACTTTTGCTCTTTTTTTAAAAAAAGATCTTTATATCTAAGATCTTTATACCCATACTTCTTTGGAAGAAATCGCAAACATAATTATTAAAATTAAGTTTTAAAATTAGTATGTGAAGCTACTTTAAACCATCATTAATTCAAACGTTATCGCTTGCCACCTCCGTCTTGTCCTCCTATTGTGTACAAACAAAAGAGCTGAACTGTTTGGAAACATAAGTACAAAAGGGATGCGCTTGCATCGAATAATGAGCTTTAAAAACTGTTATGGCGCTTAGCAATTTCATTGCTCTACTTTGTAATGAGCACGTTTTATAATTGCTAACTTTAAGTGATTGAGAAACATTATTGTTTATGGTGTACTTATGAGATTAATCTACTAATCCTGCGGAGGTGTTTAAGAAAAAACGTGATCTTTCTACATTATAAGCAACTTAATTGTTTTTGACGATGTCGGCTTCTATGGTTTATTACATTGAAAACAAAAGACTCCGGTTTAATAACGTCATTGCGATAAAGTTTTCTTGCAGGTTTATTAGGGGTACTTAGTCTATATTGCAAGATAAAAGGATGTGTGTGACATTTAACAATAATTATAACTCGACCTAGTTGAAGCAAATTATTGTACACTTGTTTAGTTTCCAAATGTCCCAAGGTGCTCAAAAATCACGTTAAATTACAATAATTATATTGTTAAAAATAGCTCGCGAGTTGAGGTCGACTACTTTTTAGTAACAAAAAATAACTAGCCTGCGTTTCGTAAGTGACCACGTCCTCAACCTTAATTCTGTTTTCATACATGTAGGATAATATGCCCAATCGTTAGTTCCCAAACAATTGTGGAACGGTGGGCGCCTCGGTAAATGAGTGCGTTATGCAAATACGCAGATTGCGCGCGCGCGGTTTTCATTGTAGTACTTTTTAAGACGCCATAAAGCTTTGATTAGATGCGATTAAGAATTGTATGGTGTTTGCTCACTACCTGCTTTACGGCTTTGTGAGGGAACAATCTACATATTATAACAATGTATGCTATTAGAATGATATTTGCGAAACGATTAATTAAATAGGAAGCTATAAAAATCACGTGTGACCAAGTTATTTAAATTGTATTAAAAATTCTTCACGGTCCAAAAAATATAGGAAATTGTTGCGTAAGGTTATTTAACTAGATTTTTAGTAAGACAAATGCGAACCGGATCCAGCTGTAGCTAATTCCTGGTTTACTTACGATGACTATGTTATTGTGTCGGATAAATTAATTTACAATAGAAACGTTTACAAGCGATACATTATCGAAATATCGATATCAATCGTTTGTCATGTCGATTGTGTTGCGCTTGCGACCCTGACATGGCAGCCATTGCTTTCGCAACTCACGGTCACCTTATATTTGCGCCAGTTGCATACAGGTACATTCAATTAATAAAGTCGGTTATTAATAATTACACGGTTTGGTGGACCATGGGTATTGTTTTATGGTCACCATTGATTCGTTACGGCCTCGAAGCTGTATGGGAAATGTGCAGGTATGTGGCGTGTGACACCGCTTTTATCTTATCCGCTGAGATCGTAGGTAATTTATCTTATCTTGCCAAAAGCATTAAGGGATAAAAAGAGGCCAACTTCAGCTTAAGTGTGAGTTCGTCATTTATCAAGCTTCGATTTGATTGTTTAAGAGGTGCGATCCTAAGTTCGATTCACAGGTCCAAAAACATAGTATTGAAGTCTGGTATAAAATTCTCAAGAGAAGCTTGGAGTTTACCCGGGTAATAGCAACAGAGTCGCGCTATGGGGTGTAATAAGTTCCGTAGCGATGAGTACCTGGATCTGGATCACCACATCGCTGTGTCCTCAAGAATTTAGGCAAGATGGTGATAAATTTCACTCGATCATTTCTATTATATTTAACATAATAAGTAGTTAAGAATTGACCCAGCAATGATTCATTCATTAAAGCGCAGATAGATGAGACAGACTCGAAGCTCAATGTAACCAGTGCCTTAGGTTAGGTTTAATGTACACTGACAGCTAAGGAATCTCTGTCAAACTTAAAGTTGTTCAAACGCGACAGTCTTTCTCGTAGCTCGGTGTATTGACCGAATGAAATTAACATTATCATGCTAAAATCTATACAAGTCATTCAGGATATTATTTACAAATTCATATCCATAATGCATATCATGTTGCTTGAAATCGCCTTCGCTTTAGATTAAGTTGTCATAACACTTAAAAATACAATTTCATTGACATCTCTGTACATAACATAAATATGAAATTCTTGGCGGTGCCGGCGTCGTATCGATTTCTCTGACGGCTACATTTTGTGTGTCATTCCTCATAATCGAGAGAAATTCTTGAACTGTGTTCGATATTAATTGAATCCACCCACAAAACTAGAGTGAATATAGAATAAGATAGTGGTGTTAGGAAACGATTTAAATTTAATAGCCAGTCGATACAAAGTTCACGTGGTATCGCTATCAGGAATCTATATCGGACAGTGTTCGGTCCATTTTAATTTAAAAGCACAATTCTGTAAGTAGCGACACGCCCCGAGCGAAATATTTAATTCAGTCGTGATAAGTCGATATCAAATTAACGTCACAGCTTTAGCTTATTCGACTATCGATATAAATTACGGTCCTAGCACGATAATAAAATAATGAGCGGCTTAGTGTTCGTATAACAACATAATAACATTAGACGTCCTTTGTATAGGGTTGCCTGCCTTCTATATTTGGCTGGGTTTGATCTAGTTTTGGAATAGACTATTTGCATTTTAGATTTGCTATTTCGCATATTATCTTATTAAATAATCTACAGTAAGTAATACTCCTTTGTCTTTCTGCGATATTTGGAAATATTCAAATCGGAATAGTTTCTAGGTTAGACTTTGTGGGTGGTAACCTTAGTTATGCAGGGCTGTGTTCACACAATTACGCCTCGCAGGCCCCCGACAATTACCAGCGGGGACAAATATGAAGCCTTTGCAGTGATTCATGGTTAGGAACACCACGGTACCGCCGGTGGAGAACTGAGAACAAATAGATAATTTTGTTTCGCTTCCGCTACTTTGATATTACTATTATAATTATTATAATACGCGTTCTAAATTCGATTCATAATAAATAATTAAGGTCGAGATTTAATTATTGAAAATAAAAATAGGCCAACCGCAAAATTTCGAAGTACTGATATTTGTTGTCATGGTCGATTTTTAAAACATTCCTTTTATGTTGTACACAGTTGGTTAGGTGATTCAGACAGCCTAGGAGAGGCTTCCATAACATTTTTTTAATTCATTCCATTCGTTAATTGAGCATTTGCGTGTCTACTTTTTGTTCAGAACATTAAACAGACACAAATTTAAAGAAGTACCTATTTAATTTTTACATTATTTTAATATAATGTAGGTAAACATGGGGAAAATTAACAATTATTTATGTTATTAATTTTAACCAGGTAAAATATTTTTAAATTATGTTCGTTGTGGTGAAGCGTTAAAGCGCTAACCTGTGGTAACTTTGTAGTAATAATGTATTTTCAAAGTTATTATGGTTAATTTGAAATTGTTTTAATGCATACCGCAGTATATCTGTAAATATAGTTTTTTTTTTGGTTTTCATGGAAACCAGATCTTAATGGAATATTTTTTTCTATTAAACCCAATATGCCGTACCAAATCATATGTTGATTAATTAATCAGATCTTTCAAGACATGTTTTATGATTTTGACAATAACTGTCTACAAATTATTAAATTCATAAATAATAGACCAGGAAAAATCTCCGAAATAAAAAAAGACAGACTGTTGTGCAATTCAATTTTAAAATAGTGTTAAATATTTTCTTTATGGCTCCTATCTGTGGTATGTCTAATTTAAGCAACTCAGCAATTAATACTTTGTGAAGAATTTTATGCATCTTATTTTTCATGGAAATTATTCCGTATATAATTCTACTGCCCCAAAAAAGAAAGGCTTTTCCAATAGAGGCATGTAAATGTTATAAATATATATACTATAGTTACCTATATTATTTGCAACTTGTGTATATAGAAACACTGCGCGTGAGCACGTAATTCAATACTAATGGGGATTTATTGGACATCCGAGACAGAGAAAACGCTTAATGATCATGGCTCGAGATTACTATCAGTTGTATCTACTATTAGTTCGCAATTGTAAGAGTTATGTGTAGTAATAATTTTTAAACAATTACAAATAAATAGTTACGAACACCAACTTAAATTATGGAATTATAAATCAAATAATAATTAATATATTTATATAATTGTTGTTTTTATATTGGACATAATCGTTTAGGTTTACTACGTAATGGGATCTAATTGAACTATTAAAGTTTACACCTACGATACTTCCCATGTAAGTGAACTACTTACATGGCAATTATCGTAGGTGTAATTAATATCTAAATATTAAAAAAAACTTAGTAATAAAAAGTTTTTTTTTTAAATATAATTTAATTAAAAATCATTAATTTAATACTTATTGCAAATTGTTGCACTAGATTAACAAATGTAGGTGTATCTAAAAATAGTCAACGGTGCGCACTCATCGTGAAATTAGTATGAGCATTATATCAACATCAACGAACCAAATCACTATTTATGTATATTTGGCTACATTTCGTAGCCACAAGATTACATTAAGTTGGTAAAGTTGATTTTTTGCACAGGTACAGATGAGGTCAGTAATTCTAATTTATAATGCAAATGTCATCTGATGTAAGTACAATCATGTGCAACGGTGAGTTGTGAAATTTATTTATTGTCTGCAGTTGTGACAGGTGTGAGGTATTTAAGTACTTCTTAATTATTTCCTCGTTTTTAATAAATAATTAGCTGTGATAGCGTAGTGGTATGACCATTGGACTGCCAAGTCAAAGGTCTCGAGTTCGAACCCAAGGCACGCACCTCTAACTTTTCGAATTTATGTGCGTATTAATAATTAATTATCACTCGCTTAAACGGTGAAGGAAAACATCGTGAGAAAACCTGCATACCTTAGAGATTTTTCTCGACGGTTTGTGAAGTCTGCCAAACCGCACTGGGCCAGCGTGGTGGACTATAGCCTAATCCCACTCAATATGAGAGGAGACCCGTGCCCAACAGTGGGACAGTATATGGGTTGATGATGATTTCCTCGTTTAATTAACTGCTTTGATAGTCGCGCGTCCTGGGTTCGATTCGCAGGTTAAGAAAAGTGTTATGAATTTTTTCTATGAAATTTTCAGTAGTGGCTTGGAGTATGGATTTGTGCCCGGTTAATGACAATAGTCTTGCCCCCAGTTACATGGGACCTAAACATATCGGCGAACTGTGGGTGTACATCGGTACACCTTTGCCAAACCATTGAGGGAATACAGGGGTGAAAGTATGTTATGTTTAATAATTTCCTTTCAGTCTAATGATAGAAGTTATGTATTTGACACAGGAATTTTATCGGGAGTACTTTGTTATATTACTAGTTCTTAAAATTGAGAAACAGTTATAAACGGACTGCCCCTAATCGATGTAAACACAATAAAATTTCTTGGAGGGATATAAATATCATGTCATTAAGGGTCAAATTTACATTCGTCATCATATTTTTTACTAAAAGTCCGTGACCTTCTCGTAACATTCGCTTTTCTATTGTGCCTGCTAATTTTTATTCCTTCAGTGATAAAATTACAACAAAAATATGAATAATTGTGTCAAAAACATAATGATTTATGTGTGTAAGTGTACGACAGTTGATCCACGTAAGGAAGTACGAGTTTGACTTACTTAAATCCAAAAAGGAAACTATATATATACATATATGTTATTCAGTCTGTGAAACTAAAAAATATCACCGGTCTTAGTGATTAGTGACATACATTGGAGACAGTGTGGGCGTTTTGCGACATATTGCATTGATTACTTCGACTGCATTGGCTCATATAATGGCCATTTGTGAACGGTTTTGACAACTGGGAACTCCAGATAAATAAGTGATATAATGACACGATCAGCCAAATATGACAATGGACAGGAAATGTAGTAGGTCAAACGCGGACATGTAATATCTATATGTATACTCGGTATAACTAAGCTGATCCGGTATATCAGATTGCTTTTTTTACTAGCCGTTGACTCACTAACCGGATACAAATAAAAACAGTTGTCACATTAATCCAAATCGATTTGTACATTATTATCATGAATCATGCAAAAAATTTAATTACCTACGCAAGCGTTGTTAAGGATTTATTGATTTTTAAAACAAGAACACGATCTACCTATACACTGCAACGTGAATACTGTTCCTGTCTGGACGAAAAGAGATCATGATTCACAAAGTTTGTTTTGGCGTTTCTTGGTCCACAGCTAGGAAATGTCGGTGACATCTAGTATTAAATATTGACTTGTAAAAGTGTCTTTTAGGTATGTCTATTTACAGAAATAAATATCATTTATCACTAAATTGTATAAAATCTTTAATAAGTAACTAACTATCGAATATAAGTAACTATCGAAGCACTCATAATTTTTTGCCGAGAGTATTCTGTACATGCATGTTACACAGACAGTAGTCGATAGATTTGCTTACCAACCCGTTCTAAACAAAGACTACGGAATTCGCTTTAAGTTAAGATTGATTTAAGTCACCTAACAGGCATTACCCCTGATTTGCAGCACAGAATGTCTACTGTAAACAGTCGTATCTTGTAGTTTTGCAGTAAAGCTTAGTTCATAACCAAAACAATACAGCATTCCAAGGATACAAACATGAAGAAACACTTAATGATAATGACAAACTTACAGATCAAATATGAATTAAGAGGCAGCGTACATTGCGTACACATCACGCATCGCTGGACGATATAGCAACAACGGAAGATGTCATAATGGTGTCAGGCTATGGTGGCTTGCGATGGCGGCGTGACCGGCCGTGGGCTCCTTGACTTGCCAGCGAAACAAGCTCTGTGAAGACATTAGTTAATCTGCTCGATACAGCTATCAAAGTAATGGGGATTAACTACGCGTGAAGCTTGTTGGGCGAGTGGCGTATCATAGAAACTATGCGCACTGAGATATGCACAGCGATATGTAACAGTAATGATTGAGATACCTATAAGATAACTCAACAACCCAATGTTAAAATTTTTTGGTCACTTGTATGAAAGAGTGAGTAGCTTTCGATGACGTGATACACTCATTTTAGAATTGGATGTAGTCATGTACAATTCTTCCGCTTTCACACGAAGTTTATAAGTATAAATTTATACATTTCTTGTGAAAGAAAAGTGAAAGAAATAAAGAAATCATTACATAAGGCCTGTTCAAAACTAACAAATGAATTAAATTAAAAGAGTGGATAAATAAAATTTGTATGTTTTGGATATGCACTAGACCAAAACTTAGGTAAGTAGGTACTTAAGTTATACATAAATAAATAGTTTATTAAAATATCTCACAATATCTTGTATCTTCTTGAGCATCCTAAAAAATAGTTGGGCTACACGTTGACAAATGCATGCGTGCTGTCAATTGGGACAGGCTTTCTTAAATAATCTTTTTTCAAAAGGACATATTTTAAGATTTTGCCCTAATTGTAACACGTACTCTATGTTATGTTATGAGGGGCTCGGGGCTACTATCATATCGGGGCATCTTAAACTGCGCTTGCTGCAGTCACAGTGCTTGCAAATTTCTAATATTCAGCTGTATTTGGTTAGACTGGACTCTACTCCAACATAATCAAAAAAGGCAAGGCTGTTGATGGTGCTCAGTCGAAATTGTATTAAAGATTTACTAGCCCTTAATCTACTGTAGACATACCAGCACCTTGAAGAACGCACAATAACACTGTTGCAAAATCGTTCGCACGTTATGTATTATAATATGAAAACAAAGCGACCATAAGTCGACTACGAAGGCCACGGACTAAGGCCGGTTTAGCAGACCAATTTTATTAAAGGTGATGAAATGATTACCTACATGGTAATTGGTAATTTTCTGTATTGTAAATTACGTAGTTTTTGTTGTTTCCTTTTCCTTCGGAGCGTGGGAAAGTGTTGCAACGTAATCATTTATTAAGGTTGATAACTTCATTAGCTGCAAAGTCGTTTGGCGGTCTGTTATTTGATTTGAATGAGATATTATCTTGTACTATTCTGGCTTACGGTTAATTGTAGTGGGCAAATAAAGCTATCAATGTCAGTGTGTAATGTTTTTAATTGTTGTGTGAAACGTAATTAGATCAAACATACAAATTTATTTAAAAGTTAGGTATCTATTTCCCAGCTCTCAGAGGGAGGTCTCCCTATCTCCACCTTTGCCCAGCCGTGGGACTACTACGGGCTAATCGTAATCATAATTTATTTCAATTTTGAATTTTCATTCATCATCAACCCATATACTGTCCCACTGCTGGGCACGGGTCTCCTGTTATATTGAGAGGGATTAGGCTGTAGTCCACCACGCTGGCCTAGTGCGGGTTGGCAGACTTCACAAACCGTTGAGAAAAATCTCTAAGGTATGCAGGTTTCCTGATGTTTTCCTTCACCGTTTAAGCGAGTGATAATTAATTATTAATACGCACATGAATTCGAAAAGTCAGAGGTGCGTGCCTTGGGTTCGAACTCGAGACCTTCGACTTGGCAGTCCAATGGTCATACCACTAGGCTATCACTGCTTTTTCTTGGTCTTGATTTTGAATTTACTCCCCGTTGATTTGTGTTGACTTCACAGGCAGTTTAAGCTTTAACAAGATTAGTTAATTCTCTATATATTCATGAAGTAAACTACTTATGTGTGTGTACCTATAGCTTGGACAGTGACATTGATTATTTTATGTAATGTCGGTTTTATACCTTTGTTCTACATTAGCGCTGTTTAGAAGTGCAGACATTAAATTCTATATTTATTCATTCCTAGCGTAGAAATCGAAAGCTGACTCACTTATTCAAAATATATCTTATTGAGAGTCATATCACGAGTGAGTCTACTAGTCACGTGAGATGGCCACCGACATTCGGCCGACATTCTACTCCGTATACATTACGGCACTGCGTGTAACCACGGATAAAACAAACGGAAACGAGTTTCGCAATACATGTATTTAATTCAATATTCCTTCAAGATACTTGATTAACTCGTCTCTCCTTAAAAGGATATGACACTTACATTGACTACAAATCCAAACATCCAATTACATGCAATTTGGGACCTTAGAACTAAAATTCACAAAAAAGTATTGCAATCGAGATAGCTTCTGCTTCTGTTGAAAGCGGAACAAACGTATTATCAGCTGAAACATTGAAATACTTTACTGGGTAAAACTCTGCTACATAAGTTCATCTGGGTGGGTTAAGTTAGGTTAAATCTATAATAAAATTACGGGATAAATGACACAGTTCTTGTGATGATAATGTGGGAAAGATACCGATGGTGTTCATAATGGTTACCATCAGGTGGATGGGCATGCTTGATTGTTATCCAAGAAAAAATGCGGTATAATAACTTAATAGTTGTTTGAAGGAATGGTTTGGGTAAAAAGAAATTATGAAATAGCGGACACTTTTGTATTAAAAAAATAATATTAAGTGTACCTAGAAGCGAACTAATGAAGCATACCCTCGAATGAATCGCAATTTCAATGGTTCAATAACCACGTAAAGTATCAGTTTCGTTCGATTTTTGAAATGTGGATTGACAGGAGTCAATTTCATTATCGACGATAAAGGATTTGCAATTGAAAACAAACTTGCCTGTGCCGAACAAGAAGTAATTATAAAACAGGTTGATAAGGAAAAATCTAATAAAACAATTTAACACAAACAATGCAAAGTCATTTTGGATCGAGGAGTTAAGTATAGTAGTTGAAGTAACTAGCGTAACGAAGATTCTAACAATATTTTGTCGCTATTAAGTCTACAGGATGCCTAGTATTATCTTCAACAAGATCATAATTTCGGTCGTAAATCTAATAGTCCTAGAATCATCTGTGTTAATGTACACTATTTTTCTAGCATTACCAATTATGATTTTCGCAACAGCTCCGTTGCATCAACTGTTCTGCTAACGAGCGTCAGACTAATCGGTTGCAAACTGGCAACAGAATCTTTTCTTTATAAAGTCGGATAGCAATTAATATTACTTAAGTTGTAATAATGAACGTTTCACGCCTGAGTTGCTACATGACGATAGTAAGCTCCGTACCAAGCCTTGCCTTATCAAGTTACATTTAGATGTATATCGTTTACAATTCAGTTTACTAGCCATACAAAAATTACACGAGTAGTATCAACACTATTGTCTCCGTATAGATTCCATTTAAGTTTACAGTAGTATTCTAGTTTAGTAGGTAATGAAATAGTTGCTAACTAAATGACGTTACTTGCATACAATAGATTTCCTATTCCGCATTCAGTGTTCTAGCTTTCAATATAAATTGTGAGGCTGATATTATAAAGCTTAAACGGCATAGCAACACATTTGTGTTACTTGTACGTAATGAACACGCGAATTCAATTTTATTGCTTTCCTGTAAAATTACTTGCAGTAAATGTTATTCTGCGTTATAGTTGAATCGTTTGTGTTTTAGTAAATTAGCCACGTATGTTCACATGTTCAAGAGCAGGCATAGAACGTGACTGGCACGTTCACCGTACAGTTTAATTTTCTGAACGCGTTCTTAAACCAAGTGGTTTCACTGTCCGATAGACACATTATTTTTGTATCTGGAGCGAGTATTAACTTTCGCTAAAGTGGTATTTAGTCTTTTTTTCTCGAAGCCTTTGGTGCGGTCTGAGCAATGACTCATGGTGGCCCTTTTTGGTCATTTTGTAATACGCCATGAAGATCGCATCTTACTTAGCTCATTGTTTTTTTACTTTCACTCGGCCTGGTTTTATTTACATCATAAATCATGAGATAAACTGCTTGTAAACGCCAATTGCAACAAAGTCAAGGATTAAACTGAAGCTTCAAATCGTAATTTCCTCATAATAAAAGCAACTCGTCTTGAAATTAGAAAATAGGAAGGAAAACTCGATGTTAATGTTGTGGGAAATGGAATTATGTAAATTATGACAACGTGAAGGATACCCAATGTTGACGTTACAGCGCGCATCACTAGCTACCGTATAATAATGTAAAATCATTTTCTATTTCTGTTACATCGTTTAGATTTATAGCACCTCTTACGTATTATCACTACACTGTAATTTCTAATAAACTTGACCATAAAATATTAATTATGTTGGTTGTGCACAAATGTTGACTTGCCGTTGACTTAATGTTGACTTGTTGACCCGATTGCTTCATCCGTTTAACACTTATGATTATTAAATTTATTGTTGTTAACGTCTAAGTTATATATTTACTTTCAATGTGTATATTTTCCGTTTTAATTATAGGTAACTACATGGTATATTACGAGTTGATATAAAAACTAATTCCTGTATGTTACGCATAAGCTATTGTAAAAATAGCAATAATTCACACAATTTGTCATAGGCAATTGTGTTCTAAAGTGTCATTACTCTCTGTTGATTGAGCGTTTTCACACAAAGTATTTAAGTAAAGAAACACTATTGCTAAAGTGTAAAAATAAATACATAATACCTATAGGCTGCTTTTACATTAGTATGTTTACTTTTTCAATAAACAAAAAAAATAGGAAGTATTTATTTTGTAATAAAGGAAGATTATAAGTATAATAATTTACTATGAATATTTACGTGAAAATTTGCTCATTCTGCCACTGCTGTGTGGTTGTAAGCGATTCCCAGGTCTATTAGTGTTATTGAGTTTTTCTATGAAATCCTCAGTAGCAGCTCGGAGTTCGAATTTGTTTTAATGGCATTAGGCTCACTGCCTATTACATGGTACCTAAACATACCGGCGAAGTGTGCGTGTTAATATTCACGTCTGCCTAATCCTTCGGGGAATAATGGGGTAATCTAGTATGTTATGTTATGTGAAAATTTGCCAATAAATTAAAAGGAACATAAATGATAAATGATATTTATTTCTGTAAATAGATCTTTTAAAGACACTTTTACAAGTCAATGTTTTAAAAATTTTTTTAAGCTGCATGGCTCCGGTATTTCCTAACTGACGACCTCTGAGAAGAAACGCCGAAACAAACTCAGAGAATCATAGTCTCTTTTAAAGTCCAGACATATACTTAATAGTAACAATTAAGTGTTACAATGTAGGGCATAGCCAATACCTTCGTTTTATTATATTTCCAATACCTACTAGTATTATAGACCCCCGATCTTTAATTGAGTGTCCAATAAATCTCGAATACAGTGTATGATCGATGAATATTCAAAGATTATGTTATTTACGACAAAACACAAATAAAACTGTTCGATAACGGTTCATTATTCGAATTATATTATTTGATCCACATTTATCCGGTCTTGTTCTGCTAATCATGTGACTGACGTTGAATATAAATTATAGCGAAATCAATATAAGTATAATAATCGTTAAGCATATTTAATAAGCTGTCAAATAAAATTATCTTTTATCTGTCTTGTCTCATTACTATTCATTTGTATTTTTTCTTTAATCATTACTTCATCACATAAGTATGAAAATACTAATGCAAGTTTATTGTACGATAATTTATTGGTCAAAAATAAATACAGTATATACATACATAATTAGTGCCATTCACTCTCGAATATAATCTTAATTATTTTGAAACCGAAACTACCGTTGTAATAATGTAGACATGGCTGGAAAGGTAATGTTTTTTCCTTACTAAGTTTCCACAGTTCCATAAAGCACTGAAAATAGTGCGTAGTGTCGGCCAGTATACTGATTTTAGCGACAAAGTAACGTGGGTTAATAAGGGGCTACTATTTTATGTTTAGGTTTAACAAACGAGCAAGAGGCACCTATAGTCACCTATATGTTAACGACCTTTTAGGTACACGTAAACTCTTTGGCTTGTAAACATATTGGATCATTGTAAATTAACACTTCATGTAAAGTAATAAGTCCGAAGAAGTACAGAATAAGTCCAAACATCAGGAAAGGGTGTCATGATCAAGTATTTGAGCAAGTCCTCAAACATGTCTCCATGTTTCGCCACGCCATGTTCTAGGCGCCGTTTATAAGAATACTAATTAGTTCTAAGTCAACTTACAAGCTCAAATGGACTAGTCCCTCCCAGTTTGGGTGGTGGCAGTAAAAGTTGTTCGTATGTCACCTATCGGCTGTAAAACGGGTCGGTTGACAACTTGCTGAGTGCGCAATGTCCGTATTAATTACTGTTGTTATGGAGTACTGGACCAGGAAGGAGTTTAAAACACATTTCGGCATAAAAGTCTAATCATAACATACCCTACCATGATGCTATTAGTCCTCAAAAGGGAACGTGAGAGTACACAGTTTCGTATGTTTTTAGGTTGTCCAAACTCGAGCTGCCTCTGAGAATTACACAAAAAAATCCTTTGCGTGACGTGGAAATTGACCTCATGCTCAGTACAATCAGATCAACGAGACGATGAAATGAATAATTATTAAATTAAGTAAGTAAATAAATTAGTAATTAATGTAATAAGTCCTTTCATGTCTATCTGTTTCTACTTGGTGTCTCAGTCATATGCCAAGGTCTACACGCTAGTGCAAGGCATGTGACATTAAGGATTGTGGTGACCGACAATCGTATGACATTTTCTGTATTAATTGAAAGGAGATTGATTGTTTCTTAGCTTTCTTTACTTCTAATTTACTGATACAGAGCTTTAAATTCAAGAATTAGGAAGAACCCACCTGGTTTTGAACCGTGCATTGGAAAACGCAGCCTGGGACAGTCTCCAATGAGAAGGACTGATGACCAGCTTCAAATCCTTGTGGAAATGTATCGGAGAGACTTTTGTTCGATAGTAGTAGACAACTATGTTAAACTTCATGATGATGAGATGATGAAATTGTTCTAACGTAGATACAGTTTTGTTGTTAAAGATTCATTTTAATTGGATAGAGTATTTATTATCGAGATAAGCCCATGTAATTATAAGTTTTGTATATCGACTCTGTAGATACACAACTTATTTCTTGAAGTTGTTTTTTTTTAATTGTGAATCATATTTTCTATCTTTCTATCTGTAGGTAGATGTATATCCGCGTTATTATAATTTTATTAGTGACGAAACGAAAATAGAAACTCACTCGGCAATAGTGCTCACTTTTTTAACATCGCTGAATATATTATCTGTTGAATTTTTAATGTATTCGGCTTATAAGTGAATATGATTTATGGTAATCCGACATCTCAGTTTTTCATGGTACGGAGCACTCCTACATCAGATATGGCCACGATTGTTGTTTTAACCATTGTGGCTTAAATACGAATTATAGCGTACAAGTTACTTATAGTTTATAGTTATCATCACAAGATTGAATAACTAAACGTTGCATAATGTTGACATAATCAGTTATGCATGGTTGTGATACGTTTCTTACCGATGAATTCTTCCTGTCACGCGGTACCTTTGACTGAGCACCGACCAATTATCATTGTAATGGCTTTTGAACTGTAAGCCTAAACAACATTCTATTATTACTGTGATAGGTATAAAATAGGCATTATTTGAGTTTGCGTGCTACATCCTCGGCTGCATTGTTACTTACGATCAGATGAGGTGTTGCCAAACGCACTCAAACGATAAAAAAAGAAGGAACCTCGCGTCACCTATATAATATCTCTACCGTCGACGTAAGGCATCATTATTGATTTATTGATTGATTGATTGAACGGATGGAAATTCACTTTTCAGATTGGCGAAAAATGACATCGATTTATTTTTAAATACCATGAAAGCAGATGAAAAGAATTAAGCGGTCTTTAAAAATATTAGATTTAGGTGATACGTACATTATTTATGTTGCTTGTAGCGTAACCTGGAGCTTATTCTTCTTAGTCTCTAGTTCAGGGTGTGAATATGTGTTTGATCAAAATCAAAAGGCCAGTTACTTAACGATTTCCGTGTGTTTTTAAAAAGACCTCCGTTGTCACTTCGGCTCATACAGACGTGATGATGTAACATCGTTGGTATTTTCACTATCATAACACTAAACGAGTCCGTCTCAACTTCCACATAGTGTTATTATTTTGCGAAATATAACATAGAAAGTTTGTCATATTGTCTGTTTGTCGTATTCACGTCAACTCGTGAACCCATTTCGGATAACTCGCGATTCACATGTCTCCATAATGTGATCCGAATGTCAGTGCGCAATGGTACAGCCACTTATGTATTTCGAAATTGTGACCCAAGTTGACATTTGATTAAAAATTAGTTTTAAATAATGACTTGACTATTGTATTTTTGTTTTCTATTTTATAAAACGTTGTCCCACACTAGGATTTCCTCCTGTATCGTGGTGTATACATAAACACCCAGACCCGGAACAACTACCTGTATTTGTTCCGTGTGGGGATCGAACCCAGAACCCGTGGCACAGAAGCCAATCGCTCAGCCGCTGCGCCAAACGTGTCATACTGCATATTAAATAATTAAATATTGGAGGTGAAGTCAAATTTGGACTACAATCTTCGAATCCTTTTGAGAGATTTTCTTTCGTCGGTAGACCTAAGGCCACTGCTTTCTATTTTCTACCTTCGTTCTGATATCACAGAGTTTATTTAGTTTGGAATTTTGATTTGTTTTTAAATTAGAGTAGGTAAACCGATATACAAAATACCATAAGAAATATCTTGATGAGTTGGAGGTACTTTGCTAATAGCCGTTGCTGCAAGTAGGTACCTAAATCCCCTTCGTTATAATTCCACGTGGTCACTAAAATACCTTTCCAAGACAGATGGCCGTGTTATCCACAGATAACATTAAATTTATGCAAATAAATGCCAGAGCAACATAAACAAATACGATTGATTGCATTCCAAATACCATGTTTTATACAAAACAATGGTCCATATCTAAATCAGAATGTCAGAACGAGATTAAATATGGACCCTTTTGCTAATAGAATATTAGCTCTTTGATTTGTTTTAATGGCGTTGACGTCTTTGAACATTTATGTTATTAGGCCTTTGAATTATATTAACATAGATTGTTGTTTAAATGAGCTGTAATGATTATACTGTAGAAACTTAGTTGGAGAACACATACACAGGTCATCTATTATCATCATAATTGGCTATGAATTGCCTCAATAGTCTATTGGTTACATACTCGGTTCCCAGGTCGAGCAAATGTAGTTTAGTGTTGGCTTTTTCTATGAAATTCTCATTAGAAGATCGGAGTATTTTGTTACCCGAAGAACTTTGGGTTTGCTTATGTCATCATCGGGTCTAGGGCTACTGGCGTAATATTATATGATGTGATGGTTTTCAATACTTATATTTTTTATTTTAATGTCTGTTGAAAATAAATTACCTACGGATTCTACGGGCAAAGAGGTTGAAGCTGTATGAATTTCAAGTATTGTTTATGCCATTATCATATTAGGAACTTCAAATGATCTAATGAGAATAAATCAGTGAGCAGTGGGCCGCGACCACGTTCCACTGCACTCGACAACGCGAACGTTCCGTTTCCATAATGAATCATTACAATTATCAGCCAGCCTCCGGTTTTCCACTTAATTGATTTTAATTCTTGTACAATAAATCCGTTAAAAGAGGTTTGAATAATCGTTGAAATGTTTGCAAATACCAATAACAATTGATTCGCATAACAATTGGTTTAAGGAGTAACAAAACCCAAAGTAAACCAAGGTAAAGGGATGGAGTGGAGTATGGAGTATGGTGCATTTTAAATCAATTGTCGATTTACCGGTATTTTGAAAAGGAGTAATTAGAGGTGGAAAAGAATTTTCCAAATAACTAGAAAACCTTTGAGGGTTTTATCCTGGTCCCTTTCATACTGAGAGTAGACTTATATTTACAAAATTGCCCAGGCGCCAGCTATTTATTATTAATTTTATTTAGAATATCTCGATAAACATCAAATCGATTCAGTTGCAAAACTAGCGTATCAATGATCTAAATGCCTGTCAGTAATGACGCTGACCGAGCTGAATAGCTATCAGTCTATCAACTCCGATCAATACTCTTGTGACCGTGATACACGACGTGTTGTCGACATCCGTATCTTACGTTTGTTTGCGATTTGAAATCGATTAGATCCGCTTTTAAAATTGTCATACAACGAAAGGTTTCGATACCGTGACGTGTCGAAATAAAATTAACTTTAACACCTGAGGCCGAGTTGCTAAATTCGTCCGTGGAGAAGTAATGTGGAATGCAATTGTCGTGAACTGAGGCGGCCGGCACATTCACGGTACGTGGCCTTGTCTACAATGAGCTACACCATTAATGGTCCGGAAATTATAAAGCTTTTGTCGTGTACTGTACATTCGGTATAATATAATTTCAGTTTTTGCGGTCGCACCGCTGCGCTCGCGCCGTCCACCGCACCGCCAGAATTGGATAGGTGAATGATTTCGTAACCAAGTAAATAATTGTATTAGCGCAGTCCTAGTTTTACTTGTCATTAGTATAGTTTTTATAAGAATCAGTGCTTATTGCGAAACATTAAGTATTTTCTTCGATCGTAAGTAATTTACCGGAGCGAAATTCTTTGGATAAGCGAAACCTAGTTGTAATAATCTAAAAAGTAAAGTTAATTAATAAGAATTTAATTAAAAGAGAACCAACAGTTATGTCAACACCGTGAACGTTACAGATAATAACTTATTTCTATAAATTCTAGCTAGTTTTTAATGAAGTAGAAAAAGTTGGACATACCTTGAGTGCTGATTTTTTCTCGGCTGTGTTAAGAATTAGTAACTAAATGAAAAGGTATGGTATCGTAACGTGCGTAAGACCAGTTTCATGTTATTTCTCAACCTTGTCACCAGTGCTCCAGTGCTCGCAAACCCGTTGCACCAACAGTCATTGCACTCTAATGCACCAGTTTGGCGAAAGTAAAAGTCACTGCGTACGCACTCGTTCTTGAAACAGCACTAACTGTTCACAGCATTACGCTTTACGAGAATTTTTATTTTACGTGCCGATTTTTATAATTTGCTAATTGCGGTAAACGAGTATGCGTCTCATCTGATGACCCTTGCCCATGCACATTTACACTAGAAGAATCTGCGATGCGTTGTTGACCGTTACGGAGAGTCACAGATAGTTGACTTCTCTCAAAGGTCCCCCAAATCCTCGTGCAAACCACTGATGGAATCCAATGGTGTTTCCTTAATTATGATGACATGAATAATTAACTTGCATAAGGTATTAATTTCTGACATTTACGGTGAAGGAAAACATCGTGAGGAAACCTGCATGCCTTAGAGATTTTCTCGGCGGCGTGTGAAGTTTGCCAACAAGCACCAGGCCAGCGTAGTGGATTATATCCTAATCCCTCACATTCCGTGAGGAAAGACCCGTGCCCAACAGTGGGACTGTATATGGGTTGATGATGACGCGAATATTAGACATTGAAATAAAACTATTTTTCAGAATTTATCGCGTTACATTGATATTGTTAGTCCCGATGCTTAGGACCCTTTACAGCATCCATGGTCACGGATAGCAAGAGGTGTTCATTTTTGTTATTCCGATTAACGCAGAACAAATTCACCGTATCCTTAAGTCTTGCAGTTGTAGGCCTGGCTTGTGATTTAATAGAATCTATAACAGGATTACAAGTGGTAAGGCAAAAAAATTAGTATCCCACAGTCGATATAATCAACCTCAAAACCTTAGTTATAATGTTTTATGAAATCAATACGTTCTCGCCGCTGCTCTCGACACCATATTATGGTAAATACATAATATCAAAGAATAATTTTGGGGAATGATAAAGTACGATAATTGCTAGCTGCAATTTAAAGAAAGTAAAGCCAAAATGAGGTGCTTGTGGCAAATTAAAAATTATCGAGATCAATTTACGGTGATGAATGCATTTTTAAATGACCGTCTGTTATATACAGAACTGTAATACTTTTACTTTAAAATTAATGTGTGTATTAATAATTAATTATCACTCGCTTAAACGTTGAAGGAAAACATCGTGGGGAAACCTGCATATCTTGGAGATTTTCTCGACGGTTTGTGAAGTCTGCCAACCCGCACTAGGCCAGCGTGGTGGACTATAGCCTAATCCCTCTCAATATGAGAGGAGACCCGTGCCCAGCAGTGGGAAAGTATATGGGTTGATGATGAATACTACTAATACTGTTAGTTTATGGTAAATTCAAGAGTATTTATGAAAAGGAAGAACGATTAGAAGAAATAAGGAATTAATAATTATGATAGACACTCAGGGGGCTTAGACAAGTGGCAATTTGACAATCGAATCGACGAACGAATAGAAACAAAATGTATGGGAATGACATCTATGATCACACGATTTGTCGAAAGCTTATGTCATTTCCATACTTTTTGTTTCTATTCGTTCGTCGATTCGATTGTCACATTGCCACTTATTTCACTGACCTGGGTAGATACCATTTTCTACGGAAAACCGTAGCTATAGCCTGACCACTATGCACCCCTTTTTTCTTTCCAACCAGTATTAAACGGGAACCAACCACGAAAGTTGAAATCTGATTGATTTATAACGCGTTGAAATATGTACGGTAACTTTCGTGTATAAGGTGCAACCCGCTTGGCAAGTGCCCCTTAAATGGAAAATAAAAAGCAACCGGACCAGTCAATTAAACACTTTCGTGGTTTAATCATCGGAAATTAGAAAGGGTATCTATTTTCAATGACATCAACAAGTTAATTAGTTTGCACGTGATCTATTGGCGAGGACTCAGTGTTTTAATGGAACGTTATGCAATTATTATGAATTATAATATATTAATATATGAATAATTATTTTTTAATAGTGTATTATGTTGGTATAAATAAATAATTAGAATACTTATTATTTTAGGTGTATATTATAACAGATATCAATACCTAACAATTGACAGATACTCAAAAGGACAGGTAACAATTATATGTAGGTGAGGTAGTGGCAACACTATCCAATATTAAAAAAAGAAAACCAGAGAGCATTTTCTTAAATAGAAACATAAGTATTTTCATATTATACTCGTATATGTATTTCCATATTGATAAGATAATATGACAATTGATGATTTTTAAGACATTTTGAGATAACATTTTTACTCGAAGTTCTGTATCAACTTCAAGATAATTTTAAATCAATTACAACACTTGACGATTTGCTTAGCAATAGGTAAGAGGTCCAGTGGTTGTTGGACCACAGCCTGTCATATTCGTGGCGAATTACACGGATCCCATGGCCATGACTATAGGGCAAGTGAGCAAGTGCGGTTTTTAGGCCGTACGAGTCCGACATATCCTGCCCCCGCCCCAGATAGCAGATGATCCATGGGGATCATCAGATGATTTTCCGTAATAATAATAATAATAAGGTATATTTCAAGGTGACTCGCTTAGCCCATTATGGTTCTGTCTTGCATTAAATCCTCTATCTAACAAATTAAACTCTGCGAATCCAGGATATCTTCTTCAATACAGTAATATGACAGAGGATAGACCAACTGACACACAGGACTGTAAAATTAACCATCTCCTATATATGGATGACATTAAGTTATATGCATCCTCACCAGATGACTTGTGTCAACTCGTTAATATCACAGAGCAGTTTTCAAATGACATAGGCATGGAATTTGGTATAGATAAGTGCAAAATTAATTCAGTAAAGGCAGGGCAAACTTATGAACACTCACACACAATCCAGACAGGTGAAACTATAGACTCTTTAGATGAAAATGGAACGTACAAGTATCTGGGATACATTCAAGCCAAACAAATCAAACACAAACAGATAAAAAATACACTCACACAACAATTTAAACACAGACTTAAATCAATTTTTAATACCCAACTACACGCTAGAAACACCATTAAAGCCATAAATACCTTCGCGATCCCCGTACTTACCTACTCATTCGGTATAATTAATTGGACCAACACGGAACTCAAAAATCTGCAACGCGTAATTAATACTACCCTAACTAAATATAGAAAGCATCACCCAAGGTCCTGTGTGCAGAGATTAACACTGCCCAGAAAAGAGGGAGGACGCGGTATAATAGACATTACAAACCTACACAATAAACAAATTAGTACTTTGAGAACGTACTTTAATTTCAAAAGCACCACCTCAACCCTACACAAAGCAATAGTTTATAATGACCGAAAATTAACCCCGCTAAACATGTATGATAAAAACAAGCAAACAAACGAAAAACAGACTGACGGACCTACAAAAATATTGCAATGGACCCAAAAGTCATTGCATGGAAGACATCGCCAAGACCTCTGCCAACCTAACGTCGATATGTTAGCATCGAACGAATGGTTACGTCGCGGAGATTTATTCCCTGAGACAGAAGGGTTCATGACAGCTATCCAAGATCAAGTTATCGAGACGCGTAATTATCAAAAGCACATCATGCGAATCCAAACCCACGATATCTGCAGGCGATGTAATAGTTCTCCCGAAACTATCCAACACATAACTGGAGCATGTAAATCAATAGTACAAACTGACTACAAACATAGACACGACCAAATAGCAAAAATAATTCACCAAAAATTAGCATTAAAATACAATTTAATTTCTACACCACCAATACCATACTACAAATATAACCCTGACATCGTCCTCGAGAACAACAGTCATAAGTTGTATTATGACCGAGCGATCCTTACTGACAGAACAACACACTACAATAGGCCGGACATTACTTTGTTAGATAAAATTAACAAAACTGCACAAATAATAGACATAGCTGTACCTAACACTCACAATCTACAAAGTACCATAGCAGAAAAACTCTCCAAATATACAGACTTAAAAATTGAAATCAGCCGAATGTGGAGACTAAGTCATGTCAGTATTGTTCCTATAGTTTTATCAACCACAGGGGTCATTCCCAAGCAACTTCACCAATCTTTAAAAACTCTAGACATAGCACCGTATACCTATCAAAGCCTACAGAAAGCCGCAATCCTGAATACTTGCAGAATTGTTAGAAAATTCCTACAGAACGAAAATGAGACACAAGCAACCATATCCCACACACAAGTAACCACCACAGTCACCACACGCACACAATCACACAATCATACGCGCGCATCAATCTTTAACACCCCTGATCATCATCATCATCATCAACAATTAGTCTAGGTTAGCACTTGGCTTCGGCCCGTGCTAGTCTAAAAACCGGCAAATTAAAAAGAGCCGAGATATTAAAAACATATACTTCATAAATAATAATAATAATAATGGTTTATTTGCATAGAAACACGATTTACACTTTTATAAACACTGATAAATAATCACAATAATTACAATCTCTTATAATTTAGGCCAAAGTTTAATGTTTATGTGTGTTGCAACAAGTGCCCTTGCTAAGTTTGATTAAAAACTTGTATTAAAGGCACTAGTCCCAATCCCATACAATCAATCATAAAAATTGTTATAAGGTTATAGGGTGTAAGCGTTAAGTTGCAGTAAATAAACAAACTAAGAAAAATAAAAAAATAATAATTAAAAAAGTAACAAATAATTAGAATTAGAAAGACAATGAAGCCCGTATTTTAGTATAATACGTGTGTGTGTGTGTGAGAAAGAGTGTGTGTTTGTGTGAGTGTGTGTATGTGTATGTTGAATGCGAGTGTGTTTATGCGAAAGGTTTAGATCGGTAAGTTCAGCAGTTTTTTTTTTTTTTTTGTTTAATGTTTAAATTTTTTATTATATATTACTATGAAAGAAGTTGTTCTGTATCATTATAGTTCATTTGTAGTAAACCGGTTGTTACAACTTTCTTTAAAGTGTTCTTGGGTAAGGAGGATATATTATGTTTTTTGTTCAGTTTATTATACAGGTGGGGTCCTTGGAAACAACAGAATCTTTTGGTGAAGGAGTAGGTGCATTTAAAGGGAAGGTATACTTTGTCCTTCCGCCTCCTGGTGACTAACTCATAGGGAGTGTTAGCATGTTGTAAAAGGATAGTGTTAAGAACAAAGAGCTGCCTCACAGTTAAGACTTTGCAGCACTTGTATAATTCCTCCGAGCAAAAGAATATCGGTCGGAACGTGGAAACTTTTAAAACGGCTCTCTGTACCCTTTCGAGTTTGAGTATCGTGGTTTTGGGAGCCCCACCCCAAGAACTAATGCAATATGCTAACAAAGACTGACAAAGAGCGAAATAGACCCTCTTCATTATCTCGCTGTCAGCAACATGACGAAGAGTCTTGAATACAAAGATCAATTTTCTGACCCTAGAAGTAAGTTGGTCTATGTGGGCTGAGAAATTTAAATTGTTGTCGATAGTGACTCCCAGATATTTAATTTTTTGCGATCGTTCAAGTCTTGGACATGTGCACACCACGGAATTTGGCGAGGGGCACAAATGGACCGTTAAAAAGAGTGATTCAGAGGGCTGAGTAGACTGGCGTAAGGAAAACGTCAGTACTTTGGTTTTGTCCGTATTAAGGGTAAGTAAATGTCCGCTCAGCCAATCCACTACAGCATTTAGTCCTGTCTGCGCAGATTCAAAAGTTTCTGGCCAGGTGTCACCCGTGAAGGTGAGTACAGTATCATCAGCGAATGCTGTAATTTTACCATTAATTAGTTGGAGATTACACAACTGGTTGACATAAATCAGGACGAGTGTGGGACCAGCCACACTTCCCTGGGGTACTCCGAAGGTGACTGGCAGTTCGCTACTTAGGTAATGTTGTATTTTAACGCATTGGGTTCTGTTTTTAAGGTAGTCCTTAAACATTTTTAGCGGGATATCACGTATACCCATTTCTTCAAGCTTCACAATGAGGTTAGGAACAGAGACTGTGTCAAACGCTTTTTTTAGGTCCAAAAATACAGACAGTACTTTCCTTTTTTTATCCAAATTATTTATTATATGGGCAGTTAATTCTAGAACTGCGTTATTGGTAGACTTCTTGTGTCTGAAACCGAATTGGTTTGGTGAAAGAAGCATCTTGTCTTCGAGATATTTCACAAGTCTCTTATTAATAATGCGTTCTAGAATTTTTGAGAGAGAAGGAAGTATCGCTATGGGACGATAGTTGTTGACACAATCTCTATCCCCTCCCTTGTGAATGGGGTGTATGATAGCCTTTTTCAGGAAAAGTGGAAAAGTGCCTGTATTGAGGCAGAGGTTGAAGAGAAACGTCAGCGGAGGTACGAGAATACTTTTGTAACGCTTAAGAAAGTATGTTGGTATATTGTCCCATCCAACTGCAGAGCTGTCTTTGAGTGACATAAGTAGAGATTCCAATTCACCCTCATCAGTATCTAACATAACAAAAGAATGAAGTGTAGAGGAAGCATTTTTTGAATGATATGGCGATATCAAGTGATGTGAAAATTTATCAGCAAGATTTTTGCCAACACTAACAAAGAAATCGTTAACCGCATTTATCGACTGCTGGGGAGAAAGAGAAGAAATAAGTTGTGTGGTAGGTACTGTAGAATTTTCTGTGTGAGTGACCTTTCTAATAACTTGCCAAATTTTTTTGTTATCTCCAGCGGCTTCCCGCAGTTCAGCACGTTCGAACTCTCTCTTAAGTTTTTTTATGATTTTGGTGCAGAAATTGCGGTATCTACTATAAGTTTTTTTTAATATTATGTTATTTGGTGCCAATTTTAGTTTTTTGTGCATGGCATCTCTATTACGCAGGCATCTGAGCATGCCCACGGTCATCCAGGGCTTTAGTAACCTTTTATGATTAGGAAGTTTAATTATTGCTGTGTGAGATCTTAAGATACTAGTGAGAATACTAGTGAGGTATATAGTAGCTTCATTTGCATCGGTAAATTCGTAAATTGATCCAAGGTCTAAGTGCACCATTGCGAAATCGAGAGTTTTATAGTTAATCTTTGACACAGTCTTCATACGAATACTACGAGAATCTCTTTGTTTTAGTAAGAGGAGGACAGAATTGTGGTCTGTAACAGAAGATTCTACAACAATAGTGGTAGCCATTAAGTTTGTCTTGAGCATAACATGGTCCAAACAAGCACGTTCCCGAGTACAAATGTTATGTGCAGGAAGGAGCCCATGAAAAGCCATCATATTGAGATAGTCAGATACAGAGTTAGAGTGCGACGACTTGCTAATATCGAGATTGATATCGCCAATAATAACTAAATTTTTTATCATTGCAAGTTCCAGTAGGAGCACATTTAAGGATTTCAAGAAGTTATTGATGTCAGAAAATGAGGGCGAGCGATAAATACAAATGAAGGCCCTATCAGTGCCAACCTTAAGCACAAGGCAACTTGCATCCTTGAAGTCCGGCTCAAGAACAGTGTAGTTTTCAATGTTTTTAACATATAGAACCACTCCAACGTTTTGGTTAAGATGTTGAGTTGTCTGGTAGCAGAGGTAACTGTTCATAACAGGTAACATATTATTATGTTTTAGCCAGCACTCTGTTAAGACAATGAAATCACATTCAAAATCAATTGTATATAGTAGGGTCAGAAAAGAATCATAGTTAGCTTTTATAGATCGAATATTTTGGGTTATTATCTTTAACTGTTTATTGGGGTCAGTTATGTATGAAGAGCATTCTTCAGGTTTGCAAGTTAGTGAATTAGATACAGAGAGTTGGTCAATATTATCGTTAATTTCAAGTATATTATCCACTACTACAGATTTTTTTAGTCTTATTATTTAAGGTATTTGTTAAACACCACAATAATATATTGCGAAACGTAAATATTATAATAGCACAATTGTAGTATATTTTTATATCGACTACTGTACAGGCGACCGCGAGAATAACTTCGTCATTGCCACATGTAATATACAAAATTGTGTAAGTATAGGAGTTAGTGTGAATGTGTGATAGAAATGTGTGTAATATATAAAATAAGGTACAGTGACCTACAAAAATTTGTGTGTTAGTCTTCAGTTAATTATTATGCTCAATTTTATCATGTATATAGACAATAAAATTTAAATTTTACAGACTAAAAGAGAAAGTAATGAAATAAGTAATTGCAATTTAAAATAATTAGGTACAATAATCATGTGAATTGTACAACACTTCTAATAAAATATTAAACTTTCACGGCTATAATGTTAACTTTAATTGCAACAGTGTATTTTGTTATGAGATTGTATATTTGAAGCATTTGCAGCAAATACGCATGAAAGTGTTAATAAAAAAAATAGCTAAGTACTATTACTTATTTTATGTTTATTTTTTCATATACCTAGGTTTTGTGTTGTTTTGAAAAAATATGAAATCTGTCAGTATTTCCTCGTTTATTCAATAGTACTAATGAATATAATATAATAGAAACTAATAATATTAAACTAATTTTTATTCAACATTCATTAAATGAATTCGAGATTGGCGTAATTAGTTTTATTTTATAAAAAGAAATGTGTCAACAAACGGTTCCAGGAACTGAATGTCACAATTGGGTAGTTTAATATGTTTTTTATTTGTTATCTACCTACTTGTATTACTGTATTTTTGTAATACTGTAAGCCTTTAGGATTAAGTGACGTCACGTGTAATACGAAATTGGAAAAAGTACAGTTACAAAGCGTATGAGTCAATTTCCTTTTAAAGGAAGCTGAACTATATTTCTTCGGGAAATTTAGATTAAATTAAAGGGAAAACCTTTATCGTATTTAGTTAATCTATATTTTACGTCGCGATAACATTGTTTAAATAAATTTTCCGCCTACTTTATTATCAAGTATTTGTCTAACACTTATTCTATTTTATTTTTGATTCCTTGAATCAACACTCGACCATTCCAAGATCCTTAATAATACTCATTTAAACTAAATTTCCTATGTTTACTTTTGATAATACAATACGCGTCTATCCACTAATCGCGGTACTTTTAACGGTGAAAGTGTTAATAATCATAACCTAAGTATCTGTACTCAATGCAAGTAGAATTATCACCTACGAATTGTCGTAGGCTGTTACTACACAACACTAAGACCTAGATCGAAATCCTATCAACAAGTTCCCATAGTAATTTAAGATTAGTTCTCTATCCATTACTGGTTCTTGTTGACATATCTATCGGTTTAGGTAAACAAAACAGGTAATGTATAGTTTGGTAAGAGATTGTGTGGATTGTATGCTAGTTAGTTGTCATGGGAACAGCGTTCTAGTGCACCAGCTGTTCTCAATATTGTAAAGCAAGTAGATCGCTCCAATAAATACCGAATCACATTACTGAATTTAATTTAATGCCTTTTATGTTACCAGATGCCAATTACGAAATAAACACATGTACCTTTTAATACAAACTAGTCGTTTAAGGAATACCGTTTAAGGATTCTATCAATTTTAATATTTATTAATAAAGCACATCCCATAGAACGTAATTTTTACCTTCCTATATTGTTGAGTTCCAAGTAATAAATATTAAATCACCTATTTATCTAACTATGAAATAGTTTTTTTGAAAAATATCTAAGTACAGACGCCAGCAGGTCAAGCTATCCAAAACTGTAAAATTTTCCCAATTGAATATGAACCTTATAACTTTGTATTAAAGTTGAATATCGATCAAAGAAATTTGACAGATTGTGGTAGCTTGATGTGCTGGCCTCTGTACCATAAAAACGAGCAGTTTTTCCGTCTTGCATAACTATTCAAAATTATTTAAACCAAAATAATTAAACTAATAATTATCTTAAATAAAATCTGTTCTCAGTGCATATAATTACGTTTCTGACACAAATTGCGACCGTGTAGCAGATTTATTAAAGTACGCAATGGCAATTAAGTTGTCGAATCGAGTTCGATGACAGCCAAGACGCGAGACGACGAGAACTATAGCGTTCGATGCCACGGCCAAGCCGAACTTGACCTACACCACTACATCGATGCGTAGGCACAGAAAAAACGTACCATCGAATCGTGGACAATCGATTAGAACTGCAAAATGATTATAATCGATTCATAATTTACTCGAGAGAATGATCGCTGAACTTGGTACTGCTTTCTATAATTTTATTTAGTAGGTAACAGTGGAAATAATTGTGCGTGACAATCTTCCTAAAGCTGGATATTAAAAATTGTTAACTATCGAAAGTAGAAAGTGATGTTAGGAAAATGATTATGAGCAAATAAACAATGACCCTAGTCAATTTTGTCATATACGTCAGTCCTGTTTTTAAGATATACTTAGCACAAGCTAAATGCATTTGATGTGGTTTAAGGTACTATTTAAATTCATAATAAAAAAACGAGACGTCGATACTTTTGGTACCTATAAAGTATTTTTGTAGTAGTCCAACAAAAAATACCTAGGTTAATATGCTGTTAGATATTATGTTTCTACGCATAGATATTTTTAAATGCCAATAGAATTACAAGAATAAAAATGTTATCATTGCAATCGCTTGGAATACGGAATATGTCGGCCAATTTCCGCGTGACTGCGCACAATTAATTAAATAAAAAAATGAATTGTTATTCACTGTAATTATTTTATTATTTCATTAGTAACATAACATTACGTACTATTATGCCTGTTTCCCCAATATACACCCATAGCTCGCTGGTATGTTAATTTCCCACGTAACTGGAGGCGAGCCTATTACCAGTAACCGGGCACAAATCTAAACACCAAGCTGTTTATCAGAATGATATAGAAAAAGCCAATAATACTTTATCTTGCCTGTATACTTTATCCTGAGAATTCAAGGACCTCTAGGGTAGCAGTCATGTTTATGACCCACTAGACTAATGACTAGACTACACTAGACTGCCTCATTAGTCTAGTGGTCCTAAGCGCGACTGCTACGCTACGCTCGAGCAAAGTGTTATTGGGTTTTTCAATGAAATTCTCAGTAGCAGCTCGGAGTCTGGATTTGTGCCCGGTTAATGGCAATAGGCTCGCCCCCTATTACATGGGACCTAAACATACCGGCGAAATGTGGGTGTACATTAGTACACCTCTGCCTAACCCTTCGGGGAATACAGGCGTGATGGTATGTAGACTAATGAGATTGTTTTTATCTAAGTACATCAATCAAGTTATTTTATTTGCAATAAGATTATTTATTTAAAATAAATTAATACTCATAACCGTTCAAGGGCATTTTTAATTTAACCGATCCTTTATTATAATTTAAGTACCTATTTTCTATTTAATTATTAATTTGATTTGAAGAACGATTAGATTTATTTAAAATTAGAAACAGAAATATGTGCTGTGCATCACTAGCCGCGTACCGATAGGTACAATATTTTTCACTAACTACGTTGTTTCTAACTCATAAACCAGTTGTAAGATATGACTAAGCTACATCCTATTACAGCTTAGCTAATATTATAATAATAAGCACGATGAAGCTCGTCGTACGAAAGGGAAATCTGACCGAGGCAATGGCAGCTACTTACCTAGCTGGAGCGGTCTCTTTAGAAAGTTTTAAATTATACGTAAGTAAACTGGTAACATTGACGGCAACAAGACCAAGCTCAGGCGACGGATGTTGTCACCACGACTTCTAGTTGAATCCCATAATCATAAAATTCACTGCATTGAAACAATTGATAAAGAAATCAAACAAAAAAAACAGTACAAACAGCCCGGATCGGATATTACCTACCTATAGGTAGTCATGTTGTCCGCGTGGATAACGTTTTCCCAATCCCGCAGGAATTTTCGATTGCCTCATCATCATCACCATTAATCTATTTACTGTCCTGTACTGGTTTTCTCTCAAAATGAGAGGGTTAGACTAATAGATGCGAAAATTGTGAAATCACCGACACGATGACATGTCTAATTTGTCTAATTAGGTTTCTAAACCTGTAATGATAGTTTAAGAGTTTTTAAATAAATAATAATAATGTCTAAACCCTACGGAATGTTTTTATTATAGAAGAGGATACTTGTAAAAGTTTTGTAGTTTTTCACATAACGTAATTAGTGAGAGTTATTTTGCTTTTTATAGATAAAATCTTCGCGTCACTGAAGATGTAAGCCGGACCATATTCAGCTTATAAAGCGGAACGGAAAGCCGTGAATAAGGACATCATCGATGTTGAAGAATTTGTATGTGCGTAAGACTGACGGATTTCTAAGTTTTGTGCCATTCATAATGCGTAGAAAGTCGAGATTTCAATGTTACGCAACTAATACTTTTTTGACACGAGTTAACGTTATGTCATGTATCGAATTGGCAACTTTAATTAGCCATCCGAATGCACTCGTTTATAGCGATATTGACTTTGTTGTATAACATAATGATATATTCCATTTGTGCGGCTTATGTAGGTGAGGCGAATACGTCACGATATTACTGCATTGCGTAGTTAACTCGACAAAAACGATTCGGTGGTGTTTATTACGTGATTTGATGTGACATACCTAAAGATTGATTGATATCATGTCACGTGACAATGTGGTTTTTTCTTTCGGTATCTGTTACCGCAATAGATGTTAATAAAATGATACTGTCAATTTTTTATGCGATTTCGTTGTTTTTAATACAGATTTTGATTTGAATGCATTCGACACTGATTTTGCTGAATATAAAGCATAAACAAGGTCTAAGATGGAAAACGCATTTCCATTTTGGCTCTCACATATATCTACGATACAGAATAAAACTGTTTTCTGGTATAACATGTGAGGGTGGTAGTTAGGACCATTAGAAACTACCACCAAGCGTGTTGGGTTTGCTCCTCAACATGTGGAGAGCAAGTTTTTCTTTTCTTAGCCTCCAGTGGGCAAATGAAGTCTGTCATAGGGCGCAAAACAAACCAAAGGAATGTATTTAATAAGTCTTTACGTAGTTAATAAGGTTCTTAATGGTGGAACCAGACCTGATGTTATCGAAATAATTAAATCAGGAAGCGGTAGTACTTACGATAATTCTATTGTACCCGCCCCTACTGTGGTTATATAAACACATTGTCTATTATATACTGATACGTTAGTTTTGTTAACTGTTAAAAATACGACGTGTTTCAAAACATAATCTAATTATCAATACAGATGTTATGTTATACGTTTATTTACGAATATTTATGATTACATCACAAAATTTTCTCTTTTAGTAATGAGGCTAAATAAAACAAACCTCAATGGAACTGGGTCTAATTAATCAAG
Source organism: Acronicta alni (assembly GCA_964056405.1). NCBI lineage: Eukaryota > Metazoa > Arthropoda > Insecta > Lepidoptera > Noctuidae > Acronicta > Acronicta alni. Next base: position 12,856,667 of record OZ043918.1, read on the forward strand.
CGAGTATCTTCCATCAATCTGCATAAGTTGACACGTGTTATGATTACGCGCGTTGCGAATGAGTCGCGGTTCGGCCATTGCGCCTGCGCCCGCCCTGCGTTGACCGCAACACACTTGTACTTACGTTCATTCAGAAGCGTGTACCTTACACACGTCAGGACAAATTTCGAAATTGGTTATCTTTTTTTTATTCTCCTAAGGTGGCAAACAAGCATACGGGTCCCACCTGATGTGCGGTTACCGTAGCCTATAGACGCTTGCAACACCAGGAGTATCACTTGCGCGTTGCCGACCCTGTATTAAAATAGGAGTGTTGGCAGTATAAGGGTCAAAGTACCCCCACTGCCAACACAACGTTTCCTCGTGGAGCACTGGCAACCTTGCTCACCGTAAGAAACATAACACAGCTCAAAGCAGTGTTATTTTACTTCGATTTTCTGCAAGTTAGTTAGGAAACCTTTAAAAAAGGCAGAGAGAAATTTACGTATTTTGTATAACTGAAAGTGTTGGTTAAAGTGTCAAGTTATCTTTGATCTTATTGCCTCGTTGGGTACTTTTAAGTACAGTAATTAATTTGTAAGCTAGGTAGGATACTATTAATTAACCCTTTTGATAATATTTTACAGATATTAGATACGCCAATTAGTTCTTATCTACAAGGTATTATTATTAGTTATTAAGCTGTAAAAAGCTAATTAAAATCTAGGTATAATAATCCTTTTATCTAATGGCACGTTGCAATCAGTAAAGCAACTTAGTTTAGGAAACTTGGTATTAATTTATAGGTGTTACTTTAATAAGCATTGAACATTAAAACATCAATCCAATGCCATCCTTGTTAAATTAACTAAACTTAACTATATTAATGTATAATTTTAATCCTTACCTATGACCTAAAAGAATGTAGGTATGTTCTTTTGTAAAAAAATATAGGTATTACTTAAAACGCTTTTAGTGTTCACTAATGTAGGTATTATGTTCGAAACAAAAACCTGTTTTTCCCTTTGCGTGGCAACGAGCAATGAATAATCATTACTTAAAAAGGTGTATTATCAGTTTTCGGTGAAAACACGACATGTGATTAGAATATCGACATCGATCAAAAGAAACTTAATTCGTTGCTGCAACTGTTACGTGATACCGAGTCTAGTCTGAGTAAGCCATTAATCTGGGATTTCATGCAGACGGACACACTGACTAATTGCTTATTTACATGTCCGAGTGTGGGCTAAGACTATTTATAGACCACCTTTGTGATCGATTTGCGGACGTCTAAGAATAATGATTAGCATGATACCGTGTATCGCAACTGTCGCAACTAGCCATTGGAGTAATGTCCCAGGTGAAAGTATTGTAAGATTTTTAAGAATATACCTGTAAATGTAAGTATAGAAAACAGGTTAATATTGCATGGTTCTTCTCCTATCGTGTGATACTTATTAGTAGTTCATACCATGGTAAAAAGAGCCGGATAGCAAGTAGGTATTATAGTCTGAATGCCCAACATTAAACACAAGAAATTTCTTTGTAATAGGATAGGGATGGATCCTATTGTTTTTTTTTTAAAAACAACTTCCCTAAGAAAAAGCACGATTGCTCCACCGAAAAGAGCTGAGCCATGAATTTAAATTGAAATAAAAAAAGAAAAAGTTTCTTGGATCATTTCAAAAATCATGAAAAATTCAAAATATTAGGTTTTTTGGACTAGGTTTATTAGGAAAAAAAAATTATCCAGTGTTATCAAAGCCATGCTGCCTTGCCTTTGAAAACACTGAAAAAAAAAATTATTTCCTTGTGAACGCTTTTAGATTTTATATTTTAATAGATAAGTATAAGGTACTGACTATAATAATAATATAAAGTACCTCAATACATTAAGTATTTACTTAATTTATATAAATTAGAAACCAATGCAACTATATAGTTGCATTGGTTTCTCCCATCTAGGTACAGACGAATGATTGATTGTCATTATACAAACAGTTTCATATAAGCGTTAATAGTAATTTCATATAATAATGTAATCGGTACTGGCATGAATTTTAATCTCAAATGATTTACGACACGTTAAATAAAGTCGTAATGTGAATTCGGAAACTGTCATATTACACAGACAGTTTTATGTTTGTTTTTGCATTTTAATTAAAATTTATCGGCCAAACCGATTTCATAATAAAGCTGTATTTAAATTTTATTTAACTTAGCTGTAACATGTAAATGTGTCATTTACATCACCAAATTAGATATTTTAATAAATAATAGAATGTCTGCATAATTTAATTTTAACTACTTGAGAAATATTTCTACTCTTTGCAAAATAATAAAATTAATACTTTAAAAAAATGCTGTAAGACGATTTAAATATAATAATTTGAATCCTCAGAATGATAATTAAAGGTCAGATAATTAATAATCTAAATGTATCAATTATGAAATTTAAATCATTTACACCCAGTACTGCTAAAATATAAGTAAAAAAAAAGGTATTTCCATCTTGGTTATAGATTTTGTTTGTTTCAGTTTTTTTTTCAATCAACCTCTATCTGAGCAATAAATGTGTCGAAGATACCTAAGTGCTGCATAATTGTAATAAGTAATTTACGACTTCCGCCGGATGAACCGATGATCAAGATCACATGTAATAAGCCAATAATCACGAAATAAACACCACAAAAAACATCTCTGGTCCGATTAATTTCTTTAAAGTAATTGTGATCGAAATATAAATGTTTAGGATTTCAATTCATCAATTTATCATCATAACCTCTTGGTTATGATGATGAATTGATGAATTATATTGCAGCATTTTTTTTGAATTCCGTTGATTTAAAAACTGTTCAGTTTCTTTTACTTCAATCTATATTTATTGCTGTCTTTAAATATATTTTTAATAATAATAATAATTACCTACAGTACTTAGTGTGTCCTAGATGTAATACTGATACTGAAAAAGAGTATATTTGTTTCACAACAATTTCTTCAGTCTTAATTAGTAGGCAGTAGTAGTAGCATTTCTGAGTTATGTAGATAGCAAAATGTTAATGATGTTGAGAAATATTTGCTAATTTACAAGAGCATTTAGACTATAATTTCTCCGGTCTCTTATATTTAAAAATAATTATACCAATAAATTTAAATTACGTACAGGCGACATGGATTAACGAACCCACATTTGCGTGTGCGCAACTAACCTAACCCGTTAAGTTATTTATAGCCCATCACGACCCATCAAAACAAATTCAGGTTTTGAATCGTCCGTTCAGACGGTATACCCAATTACCTGATTCTTATCTAATACTTTTATGATCGATTGGTAAAACGTAATCGATTTTTTACTCGATTTAAAGCTTAGTTTACGATCTATAAATTTAATTTCCTAGACTGGAGGATTTAAGGAAAATGAATAATTTTTTTATCGAACATAAATCAAAAGTCAACGGTAATAGATAGCTTCATAGACATGGTCTTGTAAATAACTTTTTTAATTGGGGTTTGTGTCTTTCGAGGCTTGATATTATTATTTCAGATATCTATGAGGAGGGACTCGTAATAATGCACCAAAGGTTCAGTACGCTTAATTGAAGTTGGTTGAAACAGAAAAAGATAAGAGAGATTTTTGTAATTATTGCTCCGATTAATACATTAGTTATAATCTGTGTCAAATTATCTGTTATTGTTTGTGATAGGTACATAAAAACATTACCTATGCTCAGTAAACGTTTCATTGGTGCTTTTTTGTATGGTCCAAAAATATTAGTCATATTTCACGAAAAGGTATAAATAAAACCTCATTGACAGCTACGACACATCAATGATCCTGAAAGTAGGTCAGTATAAGCTAATCTACACGTCCGTTTTGTGAGTGCAGGCGCGCGGCCGGTTCTCAACGGATGCTGGGGACGTTGCTCAAATATCAGGCAAAAACTATTCCATTAACTATCGGCACACATTAATAATGACGTCAGCTTACCTACTGTATACAGTTAATAAGGAGTTTTTGCGTTATTATTTTAAACGAAACGTTGTTGCAATTCGGTATGTTAATGTTAATTTTATCAACACAGCTGTTATTAGAAAAACTATTAGATTGTGTACGGAAAGATTGCAGTACCTATGTCCAGAAATTGGAGACGTCTGAAGGTTAATTCAGATAATTTAATAATGCTCAAAATATTATTCCGATCTATTTCTTATTCAGTCTTCTAAATGTCAAATGGTATTCTACTGAACTAAAAAAATCATCAAATGCGAACAAGATAGATTGAATTGAGATCGATAATCGACCCAAAGGTTGATAAATATAATGACATTGAAACTGGATCGAACTTCATTTTTTCAGTTTTAGTAATTGTCATTTCTAGAATAACCCTTCAGATCGTTGTCACTTCGTGTAAAATACTGGTATTCAGCGGTATTTGGTTAATCTGAAAGCCAACCAACATAGTTGGAAAAAGGCTACGGTGAGGATGACGTGTGGAGGTTCTTATTTTAGATTCTGGTCGTTTATAATGATATTCATAATCAATAAATATTTATTATGAATATCTAGAGGTCCTGGGTTCGATTCCCAAGTCGACCAAAGTGTTATTGGTTTTTTTTTATGAAATTCCCATTAGGACCACGGAGTTTTCTGTATTTGCGTCTGGTTAATGGCAATAGGCTCGCCCGCTATTATATGGGACCTAAACATACTGTGGCGTAGTGGATGCACATTGTTACACCACTGCCTAACCTTTCAGGAAATGCAGACGTGATGTTATGTTTCTATACTTATGAAATACTTCAGTATTGCCGATTTTAGAGGCTCTATCAAGTTCATTTTGGAAGATGACTATACAATAAATTGGCCACATTGGCACATGGCGCGAGGCCTTTGTTCAGCAGTGGACCTTTTGAGGCTGATATAATGCTGATGATAGGAATTTCCGTGAGAGGACGAGTAAGTTAACATAATTTACTCTCCGCAGAGATCGTTGAGTTGAAACAAAACTTAGTGAGTCTATGGAAAACTTGGATAGCGCCCGTAGCGGTCATCTGAGTAGCTAGGTTTTCACCATAATACATAATTAAATATTTGTTACGACACCATCTAGTCCTAAACTAAGCAAAGCTTGGACTATGGGTACTAAACAACGAAGAAGAATAGTACTAGAAACACCCAGACAAGCAGAAACTCTTTATATGTTCTTCACATAAATACTTGTGTCCTGTGGGAAGCGAACGACCGATACTCGAACAACTAGAGCACTCGTCTATACCTATAATAAATTAATACTTCATTCATTAGAATAATGATGAGCCTATGAAGAAATGCGGAAACGAATTTTTGACAGAAATGAAAACGAAGAAGGCAATTTTAAAATAAAATATAGATTTTCTAAATTCTGCCGCATATATTTTCATCTATTTGCATCAACTAATTAATTAAGTTGTGTTTCATAATAGCTAATTAAGTCTTAGGTACGTATACAAAATTTCTTTAATATTTCAAAGTATGTTTAGCATGCGTTAATGAAAAATAAATTAAAAAAAATCTTTTATATTTATAATACAAAACAAAAATATGAAATCAGTAAGTAGGCTTTAAACGTTTAGAACCAATTAAAAGAATAATATTTCAAGGTAAAAGCCTGTTACAGAATACTGCAATTAACAGTTCGTTAATAACTATTACAAAATATTTTAATTAAGTTTAAATTTGGCGGCATCAACACGTATAGCGCATTAATGGTTATTTTATGCGGGCAACACTTTTTTCATTGCCTACACGTCTTCCGGCTAAGGAACTAGCGATTGCTTTAAATTTGAATAATTAGCGATTTCATAATAACGCCGAGGTAAGTTAACACCCTCATAATTAGTACAAAACAAAGTTACTAAAAGATAATGTCGGTTGGTAATTGATATTTAATTTTCTACTTTGTTTTGTTCAATGCCAACAATAGGTACTGATAGATAAACGATTACACATATAAATAAAGAAACATTCAAGGGTTACTTCAAATGTATATATCAAAGTAAGTTTTTTTTTATACTACTAAGATGGCAAACAAGCATACGGCCCTGATGGTAAGCGGTTACCGTAGTCTATTAGACGCTTGGAACAGGGATATCACTTGCGCGTTGCGACCCTATAAAACGAACGAGGAATAGTTGGGTTGGCAGTATACAGGTCAAAGTCTCCCCACTGCCAACACAACGTTTCCTCGCGGAGCACTGGCAACCTTGCTCACCGTAAGGAACACAACACAGCTCAAAGCAGTGTTATTTCACCTTGATTTTAGTTAATTGAAATACGCATTGAACGTCTCTCATATTAACAGTATTTATTCAATTATTATTTACCCACTTAAATATAGTTTGAATTATATCTATTATAAATGTTGATATTTATTTGGATAAATAATAATTAATAAATATTCTTAATTTTAAGAGGTGCCTAAAACGTTGCATTTTTAATATTGCATTCAAAGCTGTTTATATCGGTATAAATCTTGAACACTTAAACATCAGTCAGCGATTAACAAACGTGTCGCTGACTGATGTGTAATACACGTAAATTGACATTAATCACTTAAGAGGACAGTTAGGACATATCAGATGGCGGCGTTTTCAAAGACAGCCTCACACTAATTTTCCAGCATGTGCGCAGCGAAGATGCAATTGAAACTAATTATTTGGAAAACGTGGTAAATCGGACGAAACACGCGAGACTCGCCCTCTACTCTCTCACTTTTTATATTTGTGACGTCAACAGTTTCTCTCTCACATTTTTGTTAAGAAACGTTAGAGATGTCACAAACTTACGAGAATGGCACATGCTCAGTGGATGCTCAGTTCCGGACGCGAGGCACCAAGTACCGGGTACCGGACGCATAGCTGCCACAGTCTGCTCTAGAAACTTTTTTAAAAACTAGTGTTTAGTATCTGCCCTAAAAGTGGTCTGAAGGACGTTTTCTATCATACATTGTTGGCGCGTTAGTGTATTTGAACAAAAATTAACAGAAAACATGCTAGGCATACTGTGTAAAACTGTGTGTATGCTAATAAGTATTAGGGGAAGGTGGAACACGCTTACCCATAAACGTCTCAGCGCATAATGTCCTTTTCTCCAAATGTCCTTTCTCGTATGGTCCTTTTCTCGAAATGTTCTTTCTTAAAATGTCCTTTCTCAAAATGTCCTTTTCTCAAAATGTCCCTTTCTCAAAATGTCCTTTTCTCAAAATGTCCCTTTCTCAAAATGTCCTTTTCTCAAAATGTCCTTTTATCAAAATGTCCTTTTCTCAAAATGTCCCTTTCTCAAAATATGTACACATGTACACTACAGGGTTACAATCTTTATACTAAACATGTATGTACACATTCGCGTCGCATTTCTACCCTCTTTAGACGTACCATCTTCACTTCAACAAGAAGTTTCAATATAGTATTGATTCAGTAATTTGTATTTTCAAAATAATCAACAAGATAGTACTTAAGTATATTTTTATAAATATACAATTAAACATTTTTTCACAACCAAAAATACAAATTCTCTCAATTGCAAACAAATGATACCATACTTATTAGTAGTCGGTCAAATATAAAATCAACAAAATATATATCTCATACATTATAAAAAAAAAAATGAAGAATCAACATATTTATAGTAGGTATATAAACGTATACTCCGCTGAACTTGTACATAAACATGGCTAATGAGCCACTGCTACTAATGAACCTCTTACATGACAGGCTAAGTAAATATTAAGTTTACTATATTGAAACTTCTTGTTGAAGTGAAGATGGTACAGTCAGCAACGAAATTCGCTGAACATTTGGCAATCTTCAATACGGTTTTTAATAAGAAGTTACTGACCTATGAAGGTTGTGCGAGATCATTGCATAGATGACGAGTAAATGATTACTACACCTTCATATCAAAAAGATCCCTTGACAAGTTTTGGAGCTGTCATGCTTTCAAAATTTTGGTGTGTTCAGCTACTTTCGTTGCTGACCGAACGTCTAAAGAGGGTAGAAACGTGCCGCGAATGTTTACATACATGTTTAGGATAAAGATTGTAACCCTGTAGTGTACATGTGTACATATTTTGAGAAAGGGACATTTTGAGAAAAGGACATTTTGATAAAAGGACATTTTGAGAAAAGGACATTTTGAGAAAGGGACATTTTGAGAAAAGGACATTTTGAGAAAGGGACATTTTGAGAAAAGGACATTTTGAGAAAGGACATTTTAAGAAAGAACATTTCGAGAAAAGGACCATACGAGAAAGGACATTTGGAGAAAAGGACATTATGCGCTGAGACGCCCATAAAATGCCTGTTCACTCTCACCTTAAATACACCAAGGTTATACGAGTCCGGGAATATAGACGCAGGGAGGGCATTCTATTTCTATTATGTTCCTCCTGCTATCGTATCGATATTAGCTTCTCAATAATTGACAGGTCATGATGTGGTTAGATTAAATAATCAGCAAGGTGACAGTAAGTCTGACTGCACACACACCGCACTGTTGAGTCTTGAGGCTCAATAGTATTTTTCTAGAAAATTATTACGAAGAAATAGAAGCGAAGAAAGAGACTCAATCACTTTAAAAGAAGGCTATTAAACTAGTCAAGATAACATTTGTTTGATAAGAAATAAAACCGAGAATTGCCATGTTGAAATGCAGTTTTTATTTCATGGTAAATCTCGCTTGCTCAGAATAATTATGTCGGTAAAGAATTTGCTTAACTACATTAATTAGTAAGTACATTCCAGGTATTATACCAAGAAACTGATAATTAAATCGGAAATTACGAATCTCACGAGCATGTGGCAACGTTCGATCGATGCAGGATGTGTGAGAACAACCGTGGGCACTTGAGAAATCCGAGTTGCAACACTTTTCATACAACCTTGCACTGTTCGTTAGTAAAGTGAGAAAATGGGAGTAACGCCAAAAAATCACCATGAATTTATTATACATTAATAGTTAGAGTATGAATAAGAAAAGCTGTTGGATACAACGTAATCGTTGGCAGACTTACGCAAACTATGATCAGTGAATCATTTTTTATTCTAGGAAATTAGTGACATCTATCATAATCATACATAGTTATTGCCAAATATATGTACATATATTGCAACAGTAATCACATTTGAATATCAGATGATTGATCGCAAAGTGTTGCACTACAAAACAGAAATCAACCTTTCCGCTACACAACTTTAGAAGTTAGCATATTGGATGGTGGCCGACATCTCACGAGATGAAATTAAATATCTGATCTGGCGTGGGAGGTAAATACCTAATATGTATACCGCGCAAGTTAAGAATACTAGCCAGAACTGTGAGGATTGACATGAGAAGAAGTGACTGGTTGAGTATGTGAAGAATTTAATCAACATTACTTTATGTTTTAAAGACGTACTAGCTACAAATAATGTAAGACTAATAATCATAGAAGATTCTAAGAGATTCAGAGAGTTGCCTTATCTGTATATTATATAATTTGTACAGGTTACCTTTGTGAAAAAGATAAGTAAATAACTTTATTATTATTATTAAGCTTAAGTTTCTATATGTCAGTAGTCATTATAGCATTATAATAAGTATTGATGGTTGGGTGTTGACTCTATACCTGGTCACATTCTTACTTAAGTGTGTGGCTAACTTTGAAGAATGTTGTACATTTGCTGTTCATTTGGACACATTTCTTACTGTATGTGAGCTATCCAGAATGTTTCTTTTTGTAGAATCTCTGAGCAAATACCAAACACGGTTTTAGGTTCTCAACATGCCCATGCGTGCATTCTTTAAATCATGTTTAAGGAGTAGGTATTTAGCTTTGCGTAAAAACTTTAAAATCTTTGCAAGTTTTTACTTTTACTTATTTTTTGCTAACCTACCTATTAGGTACATAGGTTGCTAATTAAACTTAAGTAGTTATAATGTTAATGCTAATGTTTTAACACATTCTAATTGTAAGCTTAGAAACCGTATTTATAGATATAATTTGTTCATTTAATTTCCTAATTTAATATAAATATTTTTGAGGAACACAGTAATTTATTTAAAAAACTATTTAATTAAAAATTGTCTGAGAAATTAATTTCTACATATTTATATAATGCAAAGTATACGTAGATTTCATAATTCTTTAATTTTTAATTGGCAAATAAATGGAAATTTTAATCAATGCATTCTCGTGTTACATAATAATATTATTATTTTATTTTTGTTATTTTTAGCATGGAGATGCAAAATAGGAGAGCGATAGAATTAAATTAAATATCAATAAAGAAGAATAAATTTTTAAATTGATATATTTTTTAATTTAGACGATTTTTTAATTTGACAGTTAGTCACGCACTTCGTGCGTAAGAAGGCTATTTTGATAGTTTCTATAGCTTGTAAAGAATAGCGATTTAGTTCAATAACCCAATTTTTTACTTCCGAACTCGTCAGTAAAATAATAAAAAAAACATCTCTATAGAAATGAACAACTACTAACTGTTAGTAGGTATGTACAACGGTAAAGTATTTACTACATGCATTGTTTTAGAGAAAAAAAAGTTGGTTGTCAAGGTGAGTACACATAATTTGATTCCCTCATAATTCGGACAGATAACGGTAGAATCGTGTGAGCTTTATAGTTTTTTAACGATTATAATTGAGGTAATGTTGCCAGTTGTGTTAAATTTTAATCCAACGAGTCATCACCGGTAAATTTCTATTTCACTGATGTAGACAACATTTCATTTCGTAAAAAAAAAACGTTGCCTACTTATTAAATAACAGTTGATAACTTATTAATGAATAGTCTATGGTTTGTCGACTTTAAACCATGTGTAAATGTGTTGTCATACAATTAAAAGTGAAACCATGATTAATAAAATAGTTATTTTATTGAATACACGACTTTTACCGATCAATGTTATTGACTGGTCTTTCTTGTCTTTTATGTTCAATAAAACCGATGCTAATGTATGTACCATATAAACATAACATTGATAGAGACGCCAGCAGGTAAAGTTATCCAAAACTGTCAAATTTTCCCAATTGAATATGAACCTTATCGTCTTGCCATTAAAGTTGAAAATCAATTAAAAAAATTTACAAATTGTGGTAGCTTGATGTGCTGGCCTCTGTATATAAAAATGTGTTTGGAAACGTTTCATATATTTTTTTTTAATTGAAATTATTGCACCAATAAAGACTCGTATCCTCGAATAATTTAGTTTTTAGACAATTTATAGTTGAAGATAGATCACAAATCAAGGCAAAGTAAGCAGATAAGATATTTTTCAGAGGAAACATACATTAAACATTTACGACACAAGTATAAATTGTGGTGATTGTGAGTGAATTCTGTTGTTAAGTTTATTATGTAGAGTTAAATAATGAACCAAAACATGGTGTAAGAGTAGCCGCATTTGGCTCATACAGCTGCAACATGAAATCTGCACATTTATCTACTACCCGAGTACATGTGGTAAGGCTTTAAAATACGTTTTAGTGCATAACGAAGAATTTATAGCCCCTCATATCAAGGCATTACGTACAGCGATATTATTGACCTTTACACAATGCGAAAGCAATTTTCGCGCAAATATAGTAATTTCCATACAAAAATATAATAAATTTGTATTTACCTTTCTTTCTCTTGGGCACCACTCTCACACCGATCGCAAGTTCAGTCACTACGCACAAAACCAGAGTCAGAAAAATATATCTTCCACTGCACCCCATGTTATCACACAAAGTCTGATGCCTCTATAAAACAAATGACTACAAAGGCTTCCAGTGACGGTGCATTTGCTTGTTGGCTCGAGTTTTCAGAACGCGTATAATCCCAAGTCGCGTATCACGCGCACGAGTGCACTAACTTGTTGATATAAGACGACGGTACGGACTCATGCGTCGGGTGCTCCACGTACGAGTCAACCGCCCGACTACCCTATATTTTGACTTATAGCAATTTGGCAGTGCGAATTCCACTTGTATATAAAACCTTTCGCCGGGCCGGGGCGGGCGGTCATTGGTCGCGCGAGGCGTGCGGCGCGAAGGTGAAGGGAGCTGGAGTGGCGCCCCTCCACCTGTAGAGGGGGTACGCCAGGGTCGGCAGACACTTTTGCTATCGACGGCGTGCAATAGCTATCATACTCTAGAGGCTGTACCGTTGTGCTCCGATTATTACGTCACCCGAACGAAATTGACGAGCTAACGAATCAATTGAGGCTTGTGGAGAAAAAAGTTTATGATGGCACAATATATGATTTAATAAAAAAGTTGCATGCCTCATTGGTCCTGTGCTCACAAGCTAGGCTGATGAGAATGAAGACTTGGGTTTGATTCCTAGGTCAAGTATTAGATATTCATCTCTACATAACCATTCAGGAAATACAAGCATGGTGATAGTATGTATTCAACACGAATTTCTAATTAAATAAAAAATACTTAGATACTTTTGAATTTATAAAAATGTATAAAAAACGATGATGTATTCGCATCATGACTTCTAGAGGGAGGGAGGGAGAGACAGAGACTCCCTAACGTGTATTGTTGAACAGTCAATTCCTCTCTGGTGGTGCATAATAATACAGACATTTTACCTAGGTGTTCTGGAGGTCAGGAATAGGAATTCATACGTGCCAGTTCATCCACCTACAAGATTATGAACTGATTGGTACCCACGATTATAGATGCTCTATGAACCTATCTATAATAATAATTAATTATTTGCTAAGATACGTTTTAGAGAACATAAAAATCGCAAGCAGGGTTTGAACCTGCGTTCTTCCGGTTAAATACACCGGACCCTGTATCCAACTAAACTTCGACGATTTGTTCATTTTTGTCATTTTTAACAGCAATTCTTGGTAGTTTTAAAATGGTTTTCACATAGCCCTAAACTAAGCAGAGCTTGTGGTATGGGTACCAGACAATAGATACAATATTTTTTTTTGTAAATAAATGATACTTACTCGTATCGTAAGAATACCTAGACAAACATAAGTGTTCATCGCATAAATATTTGTATTCTATGGGAATTGAACCTCCGACATCGTGATCAGCAGTCTGAAACTCGAACCGCTGTACGAAACCGAAGGACGCAGGTTCTCATCCTACTTGTGGTCGAATTTTTTAGTCACAAATATTTATATCTTTAAGATAAATGTAAAAAAAATATTATATTTAGCTTAGACTTTAATATAAATTTTAATTCAGTTATCTTTATCAAAATACGGAAACCTACATAGTGAACACTGTAATTAGTACTTGCAAAACGATTAAAAATCGTAAAAACACAAAAACCAGGAAGTATTTTATGTAATTTTAAGCGTGAAATGCGTACGCGCAGCAAAGTCAGATGGTTCGTGTTTTCATTATTATAATATTGTTAAAAATACCTGTTTTTTTTGGCGATCTTAAATACTCTTCACCATTCAGAAATGTAATCTTTATTTAAAGAAGTTACTTAATTTGACTAATTTCAATATCATCAAATAGTAAACATAACATAGCTTTTATTGTATAGAAGTAGTGCTCTACAACAAAAGTAGAAGAAGAAGTTGTGGCTATTGTTTTTATTTATATAACTGTCTCATTAGTCTAGTGGTCCTAAGCGCGACGCCTACGCTAGAGGTCCTGGGTTCGATCCCCAGGTCGAGCAATGTGTTATTGGGGTTTTTCTATGAAATTCTCAGTAGCAGCTCTCGATTGGAGTCTGGATTTGTGCCCGGTTAATGGCAATAGGCTCGCCCCCTATTACATGGAACCTAACATAAAACAAAATGGTAAACATACCGCGAAATGTGGGTGTACATTAGTACACCTCTGCGTAACCCTTCTGGGAATACAGGCGTGATGGTATGTATGAAAAACGTTCAGCAGTAATTATTTAGACTATAGTATAAACTATTATTTGTTGTGAGGCATGCTGACATGAAAGAAAGTCATAAACACCAGCTTATGTGTTCAGGTTATTCTTGAAAAAATAAACTTCAATAAAAGAAAGAAAGTAAAATAGTTTATTCGCTACTATACAGGACACACTAAAAGTAAGTAGGTACAGAAAGGGTACATTCACTAAAAACAAAATTTTATACTCTACAACCTATTCACTAGGACAAAATAAGTTCAGAGTTTTGACGTGCGGAGTGTGTCCCGGCTGTAGCAAAAGGTATTCAGCTCAGCAATGTAGACTATACAGCTATTTATGCTGTAATTAAATTATTATGTGCATGTTATATGTATAAGCAATAATAGCTTCTTTTACAATTAAAAATACATAACTACTTAAGTAACTTAAAGTAACTTACATTGAGGTTCATCGTACGCATTATTTTTCTCTTTTTATTTAAAACATATTTTATTTCTTCTTTATTCATAACAAAGTGTTTTAACGCCACGATGCTTTTAATTTATAATACCAGAGGTTTAGAATAATATTCTTAGTAAGTAGATTGTTTAATAAATACCTAAATAAATATATGGGCCATTTTACACAGCATCATCTAGTCCCAAACTAAGCAGAGTAGTAGAGTATTGTACAATAAACATAATACTTATATACTTACTATACATAAGAAACACACAGACAAATACAAACACTTATGTTTATTATATTAATATAAGTGTTTGTATTTGTATAATATTTGTGCCATGTGGAAATCGAACCCACGACCTTCTGGTAAGCAGTCAGTCACTCGAACTACTAGATCACAGACGTCGTCAATGTTAATGACAGTATTTCAGCACATTACTTGTTATCAATGCAATAATTTTAATATGCGTATTAGAAGCAAGATAACTCATTGATTGAAGGATTGTGATATTTATTGTTCATTACTTTGTTGTTTATGAACCATTTCCAATGATTTATTGAATAAAGTGAATATTGAGATTCTGTACTGGAATATCGGACGCTATTTTTTTTTATACTACTGAGGTTGTAAACTAGCATACGGCTCACCTAATGGTAAGCGGTTACGTAGCCTATAGACGCTTGCAACACCAGGGGTATCTTTTGCGCGTTGCCGATCCTGTAAAACAAAAAAGGAATCGCGGATCTGGTGTTTCTTTTCAAAATTGCCAATGGAAAAACTGGTGTTAGCGAGTTATTACACAAAATCGGGCTGCGAGTGCCGTCTGCCTTCTTACGTAGACCTCATTTACTACACACCCCAGTGGTAGTAAATGAGATACCACTACATATAGACAGAACTCGTACATGGTGAGAGCGAGTCGCAGTTACAACGCAACCTGCCTGGAAGCTGATATCGACATTTTCAATACTAGTGTTGCTAAATTAAAGAAACTTTTATCTAATAATTTCTTTGAGCGCAGATAGCCATTTATGCTTTGTTTGCTATCATCATATTTTCATAAATTATCTGTTTGATATAATTTTTAAACTACATGTGGAAACTTGTAATTGGCCATATTTTACATAAACAAATTTTTATCACTGTATTGTTAGCTGTAAGTTTTCCTAAAATGAATAAAATAAAATAAAAATAAAATAATTGGGTTCGCAGTATAAGACAAAGTCCACCCACTGCCAACATAACGTTTCCTCGTGGAGAAATCTACAAACTACTCATTCAGTTTCGGTTTCGGTGGAATTGTAGATGTATACAAAAAAAAATACCGAGCTACTAATCCCTCTGTCATCATGTTTACTGTAATAGATAACTAATACTAGTCAGCTAGTACTTATGTACAACAGCGCATATACAGTGGCAGACATGAACTGATTAGATTAGTATAATCAGATCAATAATTAATAACAGGCTGATTTACTTTGATAGCTCTCAGGCCTGAGGTTTGTATGTTGCTTAATAATGTAAAATATGCTCGTAACACGTAAGCTACACTGAGAACGAAGCCAACGTTTAGCTTCGCTCATGTAACTACCGCGTCTTTCATGCTTCTAGTACTCCGTTTTACACTGCGAACTACATAACTAAACTACGCCAGCAATGCAAACTTACCAGAGGACGATCCCAAGGGAGCGAGAGGCATGATTACCACTTCATCACTTCGCTACGCTTAGCGTTCTTAGTAGTTGTGCGACATGAGTGAAGCTAAACGAACTTAGCTTCGTTTCGCTTCGTTCCCAGTGTGACCAGCGCTTTAAGTACCATTAGCCGTAGCAGTAGTTAAAAGGAGTTCAGTCAGCGGTAGTCGCTATCGAATTTCTGTAAGATTTTGTATAAAATACTTAGTTCTTCTTCACTAGAGGCTCTAGATTCAAGTTGCCCGTACCTATTATTTGACAGGTTCGATAGTGAATATCAATAATGTCACTAACTTCTTGGCAAGGATAGCCGTCTGTTTTTTTATGGATTGAAAAACCTTTAGCAACTACCAGAGGGATCAAAATCATCGTAAATTTGGCAGAGACGCTAGCTAGTTCGGCTGTGAGGTGGTCTTGTTATTTAATCTGTATGAACATCTCTTCAGTACCTTATACCTATGTATCAGCTCAGCTATCTAAGAGAGGTAAAGTGCAAACAGAGAGCTAGTCCAATATGAGAGCACTATAAGTGCTTATATGAAATTCCTCCCGGCTATTGAAATTGAGCTGTCAATAACGATGTGTCATAATTTTCGATCTCGATGGTTCACTCCGTAACAGAATCATCAAAAGCATATAGGTATTATACTTACGATCAAACTGGACTGCCATGTAGCTCCATGGTACGCCCTAAACAGAGCATGTGCACATGACAATCATTTCCATTTTATCCTAACGTGTTCACGCTAATAGAATGTCATTTGTCTGCGAGGTCTTCAATTCCAGGGATCTCTAATGATTTATTAGTTTCATATAATTAAAAAAATATGGTTTAATTATTTATTTCATTTACTTTACAGAATAAATGTGACCTGGTGTCCAAATCTGTTATTAATTTAATTGTGTCAAAATGGTCGTTTACAGAATCGCAAACTTTTGATAGTTAATTAGTTATGTCTCCAAAATCTATCCGTTTTTATTTCATTTAGTGCCATTGAACGCCCATTCTGATGCAATTGAAATAGTAGATTTGGGCCCCTGATCAAAAGAAATACATTTTATTGATTTATTTGAATAATTTGCTAAAATTGGTGCCATAAGTGTTTAATCAGAAAATCTCTTGTCCCTTTAAGCGGTAATTAAGGTGAAAAACGAATAAGAAGTTTGCAGAATAGATTTGAACAGTTCCATGTTGAAGATGACCAGACCCATACCGGTTACTATCATTTCTTTCTGTGCTTTGGTGATCATGAATATAAGCAGCTTAGTCACGACAGGATCCGCCCATGCTTCCCAAGGTACGACGTACAGGTCATCTGGTATCTCTTCGCTTACCTGAAGTAAAATAGACAATTTATCACAATTTTATTAGGTATGAAATTTCAGGAACTAATTATTTTTCAGTGCGCTTGTTTATAATAAAGGTAGGAAAATTATATTTGTAATAATTTACAATGAGTCTGATATATTAAGGTGTGACACAACGGGTTTACGGTATTTTTTACTTTTTCCTGTTTGGTCACACTGATACAACATATTTTTCGTTGCAGTAGGAAGTGTTTTGTCAAGTGAGTTGTGTTAGTATCATCAAGAAGGAAAATAATAATATAATTATGTTAAAAAGTCCCCGATGGAACTCGACAGAAAAACGGAGTGTTTATAGTCTATGTAGGGCTTATTTCACAAAGTTTGAGTAGCTACCGAATAATTTAAAAAATGACACAGAATTTATACGAAACTAGCTTCTGCCCGCGATTTTGTTCGCGTGGAAAAGTTACTTTTAATTATCGTTGTAATTTGAAAATTATAAATTATAGCCTATAGGTATGTTATTTTGGTGTATAAATAATAATACTGTAAAGTTTTAGCGTGAAAGTGTAACAAACATCCATCCATCCATTCCTATCCAGCAACTTACACATTTATAATATTATTAAGTAGGAAGTAGGATAGGATTTACTGCCGAGATATTGCTCTTAGTTTACCAACTAAGTGTAACCTAATGACATATTTACTGCCGAGATATTGCTCTTAGTTTACCAACTAAGTCAGTGTAACCTAATGACATATTTACTGCCGAGATATTGCTCTTAGTTTACCAACTAAGTCAGTAACCTAATGACATATTTACTGCCGAGATATTGCTCTTAGTTTACCAACTAAGTCAGTGTAACCTAATGACATATTTACTGTCGAGATATTGCTCTTAGTTTACCAACTAAGTCAGTGTAACCTAATGACATATTTTACCAAATATGTCATTAGGTTACACTGACAGCTTTGACATAGGAGTTTCTTATATATAACAATATGTAGGATTTTTAGAAATTCCTACTAGGATTGGACAAAATGAGATCATCACGGGTAAAAAAAACAGCTATGTTTGAGAGTTAATAATTTTATGAATGAATTTGGACTTGGAATACATTTACTTACTAAATAATACCAATATAACGCGATAAAATCCATGAAAAGTAGTTTTATTTCAACACTTTTACTTTAGGAATGTAGAGAGGTAGGGCATAGTGGGAATAATTCCACTCAAATTGAAGCTGCCCAACTGGGGAAGTACCTCCGCCTTGCAGAAAATCGAAGTGAAATAAAACTGCTTTGAGCTGTGTTGTGTTCCTTACGGTGAGCAAGGTTGTGAGTGCTCCGCCAGGAAACGTGGTGATGGCAGTGGGGGGACTTTGACCCTTATACTGCCAACCCAATTATTCCTCTTTCGTTTTACAGAGTCGGCAACGCCCAAGTGTACCCCTAGTGTTATAAGCGTCTATAGGCTACGGTAACCGCTTACCATCAGGTAGGCCGTATGCTTATTTGCCACCTTAGTAGTATAAAAAAAAACATCCTGCCGTTTTTAATTCTGCATAGATCCACAGAAGCCCTGGTATTACATGATCTGGACGGGTAAACACAATTTTTTATTCGTAAGTATATTCTACATTCTTGTATTTATTATTATTATTTTTAATAAAAAAATGTTTAAGTTAGCATAAATTGGCATATGAACTGGGCTTGAGCACTGTAAAGCAGTTATTTAATAAATTACAGCATTAAATATCGCCCGTTCTCACATCTTGATAGCGCTATAGCTTATGGTCTCGCTAATGCTCTCATTACCAGCGAGTATTCATTAGCTACCGGATAAACACTATCTATTTGATCAGCTAACAACAACCACGTCGGGTTTATTTGTATTATCCTTGTCTGTCAGTCAATGTTTACAGTGATAGGTAATAATTAATTGTATTATGACAATGTATTGTTAACCTATACCTGTTTGTAAATCTCTGCCGCTGTAGACAATAATATTAAAACACGGTTCTATTTTGATATCTTCTTAATTATGTCCCATGACTTTTTGACCCTGAATTGGTTAAAAAGTCACAGTGGTTTAGTGTAGAATTGAATTATTTAAATTTAAAAACTTCCACACAGTTTTCCATAACCCATAATACTTCCACGTTGTTATCGCTAGATTAGCAGAGAAAAAATATTTAACTTAAACTGCAGGAGTATAGACTGTCTATAGTAGATTAAATTATATTTTTGACCGTTAAATCTATATTTCTGACATTGACAATACTTTTGTAACATCTACAAGTAATTATACAAGTGGCACACAAACCTAAGCAATAAAAGTATCTATTTAATAACCTCACCTTAGTCAAGGAGGTCGCATAGTGGCAGGGAAAATAAATGTGCAGGATGCCGAACAGCCCAAACGACGTATACTTTGGGTCTATGCGTTTTAGCAGGTATATCTGGTACAAATTAAATGATATCATGAATGAAGTCAGCATAAACACAGCGAATAACCATGGACCGTAGACATTTTGTAGCTGAACGTAAAAAGCAATGGCGTCCTGATGGTCCCTGATTGCTTTATACATTCTTGATCGCAATTCCAGTCGAGTTTTAGAATGCCTGAATGCTTTCTCTACCTTGAGAGTCACTAATTTCAATTTAAGGCGTAGATGAGTGGTTGCTATACAGAAGGAACCGTCAAATCCGCAGTAATTAGGTACAAGAACGACACACTGAACGCAGTTGTACGCAAACATGCACTGAAAGAAAGGCGTTTCACTCTGGATGTGCTCCACAAAAAGCAGTTCCATATCATGAACCATACGTTTCTCGTACTCATCTGTCTGAATGCTCTCAATGCTCATCCAAACGCCAGCATATACTGGAAACAATGCACTCATCAATGTCGGTACAAACAACCAGAAATTCTCGCCAATTTTTGCTATATTTATGTGCTCATCGTATAACTTCTGATAGTCTTCCTCCAAATCATTAGCCTCCAGAAGATCCTCAGATATCTTATCTAACAGAGGCGCAAATTTGCTCGTTGCATAAATCACGTAATAAGTTTTGAAAAAGAAAAGAACTAGAACGACGGCCAATGTCATGTTTCTGGCGAAATTGTAGATGTCTAGAATGTAGAGGCACTTGAAAGTGTAAGTGATGAACCAGAATAGTTGGCCACCGCAGAATGTAACGATGAGAGTGATGATAATACATCTTTTGAAAGCAGTTGTCCTGTTTGGGTAGAGGAATGCGAAAGCGAGTGAAAAAGCGCACAGTTTAAACGTCTCATTGAAACCTTTGTATTTTTTCTCTGGAGTTACGTCAGTTTTGATCTCCATTTGTTTTCAACGGTACTATATGGTCTACTATAACAAAATGTGTGAAGCTTGTGAAGAATTCTCAGCCGTATAATAAATAAGTAGCGCAAAATTAAGGGCAATAACGCCATAAATTATGGAGCAATTTGTTAGTATTAAATCACCACCTACGAGTAACACCTCGTAATCAAGCCACACTTGTTTTCAGTATTATAAGTTCACAATAATAAATTGCAATATGGTGCGGTATACAAGCTTTATCTTCGTGACTTGCTTGCTTATTATTTCAAACAAAATGTTTTCTTTGCTCTTGTTTCCTGATACACCAAATCATAAAAAATATGTGTATGAAAAATAAATTTGAAAGTTTCCATTCAGTTTATAATATAATTGTATGGCGATTTGCACGGGTATGTAATACCAAGATGCAACTTTGGTATTCATTCCCATAACATATTCATACCTGACTCTTAAGTTCAATATATCGTTAGACACTTCATAATAGTTCTTCTGTAAAATATGTTTTTTGTATTTTAACAGAACAACATAGTATTATGATGTTTATTTTATTTCATTTGTCCGGATGTCCGGATTTAAGTATTACAAAAAAACGAACAACACATTTGTTTTGTAGAAAAATCATGTCGTAAGTATTTTCTTAAAATTCTTCAAAAAATTAAATAATATCTTTGTAAATATGAAATCTTTACAGATAAGCAGGTAAGTAACACTTGTATTTAAACGTAGTGATTTCTTGATAAATACGCTTACATTTTCCCTACGAGTTTAGGCGAATTTATAGATTATCAAAATTATAGACTATAGAAAAACAAATCTTTTCGGCTGCCGGGACTAAGTAACTAAAGGGTAAGTTATGTATTTAATAAATTACGATATTAAATATCGCTTGTTCTCACTCATGATAGTTGCTCCATACCTGCTCTCGTTATGCGTCATTCATCATCATCAACCCATATACTGTCCCAGTGCTGGGCACGGGTCTCCTCTCAGAATGAGAGTGATTATGCTATTGTCCATCACTCTGCGCTGGCATAATGCTGGTTGGTAAACTTCACACACTGAGAAAATCTCTCAGGCATGCAGGTTTCCTTACGATGTTTTCCTTCTCCGCTTAAGCGAGTGATAATTAATATTAATACGCACATGATTTCGAAAAGTCAAAGGTGCGTGTCTTCGATTCGAACTTGAAACCTTTGGCTTGCCAGTCTAATGGTTATACCACTCGGCTATCACAGTCTATCTGTCATTACCAGTGAGTAATCATTCGCTTCTGTACTAAGACTATCTATCTGATCAACTAAAGATGGCGGCGTTGGGATTTATTATGTTATCCTTGTCTGTCTGTCAATATCTACAGAGATCATAATATCTATGAAAGAGATAGGTAGTGGTGCATGACATTATAATAGTGTCAAAATGTATTCTTGAATAGATCGAAAATTATAAAACAATATACTATGTTAGGATATATTGTTTTATAATCTGCATCGCTTTAGACAAGCACAGTTATATTTTGTTTTGTTTACACTCTTGTAAAAAGTGTCATCCTATTTACGTTGTATTCATAAAATGTCGGTTTTAGTTCACTGAAGAATTTATTATAATTATTAGAATCCCTGTTTCCCTTGGTCACGTCATAACTTGAGAACGACTTTACCGATTTCAATTATCTTTTGTTAAAGTTTTGTTTTTTACTTTTGTAGAAGGTTCTTATGGAGAAAATGGCGCTGAAAATTGGAAATTTTCAGAAAACTTAACAACTAGATAGTTTTTATTGAGGTAGTCTACGCAGTCGAAGTATTTGGTAAAAGCTAGTAGTAAATAAATAAATAACCGTTAAATAAACAGCGGGTTACGCAAATCACAATAGAAATGAATTCCTTAATTTAAAAAAAAAACACAGTACACATATAAGTGTACCTAGTGTTGAATTGGTAGGACATTGTTACCTCAGTACGTCCACCGCATTTCCAAATTCTCTGCCACTAAGCAATAATGTGTTAACATTTATCTTCTTGTTTAAAGGGAATCGTTTGTAATGATATTGGCATGTAATAAGGAGGGATGGAACGCATGTGGCTAAAAGAGTGATTCATATGAATGAGGAGGGACTGAGAGATAGAGGGTGATCAAAGGCTTAATTAAAAGGCAAAGGGTTGAGTCCGATTTGATTGAAAAGGGTGTGAATGATGAAGTAACTGGGATGAATGGAAGAAAAGAATATGCGGAGCTGACTCTAAATAAATTGAGACGGTGGCAAGAAGATGATGATGATTATTGTATTCT
Source organism: Acronicta alni (assembly GCA_964056405.1). Classification (NCBI taxonomy): domain Eukaryota; kingdom Metazoa; phylum Arthropoda; class Insecta; order Lepidoptera; family Noctuidae; genus Acronicta; species Acronicta alni. The sequence continues at coordinate 12,879,621 of OZ043918.1, forward strand.
GGTTTGAAGGGCAATGAAGCCAGTGAAATTACTGCATGCGACTTAAACAGCTGACGTCTCAAGATGACAGTGTTGCTCGCCTAGGTTGCTGTTGCCGTTTATCAGGCAGCCTGTATACTTGTTTGTCGTCTTATTACAATAAAAAATATATTAAAATTACTATAACACTTAACACCACTTCCACGTTGTTGTCACTTAATTAACAGAGAGTAAATTTTACATAAACTGAGGCCACGTCTACAGTCTAAACCATTAAACCGATATATCTGACATTGATAGTATTTCCGCGGTTTAACATTTGCGTGTAACGTTTACATGTAATTATACAACAAACACACCTAAATAAGTATTTAAAAATCTCACCTTCGTCAAGGCACTCGCATAGTGACAAGGCAAATAAATGTGCAGGATGCCGACCACCCCGAACGACGTATACTTTGGGTCTATCCGCTTAAGCAGGTATATCTGGTATAAATTAAATGATATCATGAACGAAGTCAGCATAAACACAGCGAACAACCATGGACCGTATACATTTTGTAGCTGAACGTAAAAAGCAATGGCGTCCTGATGGTCCCTGATCGCCTCATGCATTCTTGATCGCAATTCCAGTCGAGTTTTAGAATGCTTGAATGCTTTCTCTACCTTGAAAGTCATTAATTTCAATTTAAGACGTAGATGAGTGGTTGCTATACAGAAGGAGCCGTCAAATCCGCAATAATTAGGTACCAGAACGACACATTGAACACAGTTGTACGCAAACATGCACTGAAAGAAAGGAGTTTCACTCTGGATGTGCTCCACAAAAAGCAGTTCCATACGTTTCTCATAGTCATCTGTCTGAATGCTCTCAATACTCATCAAAGTACCAGCATATAAGGGAAACAATGCACTCATTATAGTCGGTATCAGCAACCAGGAAATTTCCCCAATTTTTGCTATTTTTATATGCTCATCGTATAGCTTCTGATATTCGTCTTCCAAGTTATTAGCCTCCAAAAGATCCTCAGATATCTTATCTAATAGAGGTGCGAATTTGCTCGTCGCGTAAATAACGTAATACGTTTTGATAAAAAAAAGAACTAGAACGACGGCCAATGTCATATTTCTGGCGAAATTGTAGATGTCTAGAGTGTAAAGGCACTTGAAAGTGTAAGTGATGAACCAGAATAGTTGACCACCGCAGAATGTAATGATCAGGGTGATGATAATACATCTCTTGAGAGTAGTAGTCCTGTTTGGGTAGAGAAACGCGAAAGCGAGTGAAAAAGCACACAGTTTGAACGTCTCATTGAAGCCATTGTATTTTTTTGCTGGAGTCACGTCAGTTTTGATCTTCATTTCCACAAGAATACGATTTATGGTCTATAATGAAAAAAATGTGTGAAGCTCGTGAAGAATTCTCAGTCAGAGCCACATTAAGGATAATCACGACATAAATTGCGGAGCAATTTATTAGAATTAAATCACCACCTTTCAATAACACCTCATAATCAATCCACACTTGCATAAATTCACAATAATAAATTGCGGCATAGTGTTCTATACAAGTGTTGTCTTCCTAACTTGCCTGTTTCTTTTATTTCAAAATAAAATGTCGTCGTTTCTCTTAATGCCGGACACACCCAAGTATTATAAAATGCACGTAGTTTCTAGATGGAAATGCCTACTATTTGTTGAAATTATATTTGGAAAGTTGATATAATATTATTATATAATTGCATGATGATACGGGCATGTAATACAAAGATGCAACGCTGGTTGGTTTGTTGGTACTTTCTAAATACTTAAAACGGCTTAATTCCCATAAAATATTTTAGTCATAACTGTGACTCTCAAGTTCAAAATGTCGTTAAGCGTTTTAAGTGGGTGTATTTAATCAGCTGTAGGTATATTTCCAGAAGAACTGTTATGATGTCAGAATATTGAAAAGACTACATTTAAAAAGATGTCTAAAGATGATATTTACTTGAAACTAATTGATTGAATAGGTACTAAAAAAATCAGATCAATAACAATTACCCGTACGTACGTAACACTTGCATTAACGGATAATAATTAATGTTATTAAACAAAAGTATAAGTGAATGTAGAACTGTCCAGTTTTACGACACGCAACGTCGAACTTTCAACGATATTGCTCGAGATTTTTGCTCGAATTATTATTTCAAAAACAGGAATTTTGTTACGAAATTACGAAATGAGGTGACATGAAAGTTGAAGGGCTTTAGAACGGTTTATTTCATAATTCCTCCAATCAATCTTCAAAATGAATGTTAAAATGGTAAGAAATTATTGATACCTGAAATGATATTTTTTTATGTTATGCTGAAAGTATCTAACAGACGCACACTAGGTGAAAACAGCATCATAATATTTGGAAATGCTTGACTAGTATCGGATCCAATCGGGGAATCCCCTAGAGTATCCCGTGAACAAAAACCTCTACTTCACTTACTTTTACTTGTGGTTTCACTCTTATTCAAAATAACTTTTCGTGACAAAAGCTAGACTAGCTTTTGTCACGAAAAGTTATTTTGAATGTTCGTCCTCAGGATACAATCTAGCCAAATTTAACGATTCAGGTATGAAAAGGTAACAAACTAACAGACAGAGTTACTTTCACGATTATAATATTAGTATAGATTTAGAAACGAATTGTGACAATAAATTTTTTGGCTTGAACTTATCTAGATCAACTTAGGCCCTAACTTTTACATACGTCATCATAATAATATACAATTTATTCCGGCATAACTTAACAAATATGAAAATTGGTCTGTACTGCATACTAATAATTGCCTATTTCGTAAAATCGCTGCAATTTCGGTATCTCTATAATTAGTAAAGTGTTATATTAAAATACAAAATACTAACAATAATGTATAATTATTGAGAGTGATTTAATCATTCTGTAATGACAACTCCTTTTCACCGGTACCTGAAAGCAATGTTCCACGATTAAATGTTGTGTTGGCAGTGAGGGGACTTTGACCCTTATACTGCCAACCCTACTATTTATCTTTATTTATTTATCTTTAGTTTTACAGGATCAGCAACAAGTGACACTCCTGGTGTTGCAAGCCTCTATAGGCTACGGTAACCTCTTACCATAAGGTGGGCCGTATTAGTATAAAAGAAAGGAAATTCATTATTTCTTTAACACCCACCTCTAACATTTGGAATGTATGTAAGGTCAAGTCAAAGTCAAGATTAATTTAGATATTATGCACCACTAAGGTTAGATACTTAGTAGATACTTTTTCAACTTTCCTTAAGACAACCCCTAAAACGGTCGCCGTCTACTGCTATGCTGGAAAGAAAAAGCGGAGTGAAGTACCGAGGACATTTCCCGAAATCTTGTCTTAGCGGATCTTATAACGGATTTACTTATACGCGATTTTGTTGAAATTCTAGTATGTTAGCTGTATGGTTTCTGAGATTTCCTGATTAGTGAGCGATATAATGAACTTCTTATATTATTACATACTCGAATGCAAAAATCATTACGTTAACTTTTAGTTCGGTTACTTATAATATTTGCTGTTACTCTGATAATATTATTGATAGTAATATTCGCGACCGATCGTGTTCACATGGCACCTTTCATTTACGATATTATAATATTACGGCCGTGAAATGTTTCGCATACTTTGCCGCCAAATACTTTACATATGCTAAATTTTGATTTAATCAGTATGTTGAAGTAAAACAATACCGTACTTTCAACGTTGCTTTTTAAGAGAAAGAAATAATTTTATTCATACAGTTTGGGCACAAATTATTATAGGGTCCTAAACAACACAAGCTCAGGTTACATAAAACCTAAAGAGCCTAAAAATAACCAAATTTCATAGACCTATGAAACTGACGTACGAAAAAATCTTAAAACTTTAATTTTAGATTATATTTATTTCGTATCACTGTCAACTAATCTTGACTTATACTTTTTAAAAATCAATAAAAGAGAATTGGAGACGTCTAGGTATTCAATATGTCTCTCAGCTAAGGACCGTAGCAATATCTTAGGCTTACATCAGTTATTAAAGCATTACATGATAGTGTTGAATAGTAAGCTATTGAGCCATACTGCATCGATGGTTGCACGCAAGATCGCGTGCTCTGCGTTCCGGCGCGCTCCTCCGTTGAGCAACTAAGAGGAAGCCTGACAATTTGTATGACCTCACCGTGCAATGTGATAGGATCAATGTGATCATGCTTTTCAGTCTTCAGACGACAAAGGTTACTAGAAAAAATATCACTTTAGTTGGATCATGATTCATAAATAAATAAATATAAATATTTTTGGGACATTTTACACAACACCATCTAGTCCCAAACTAAGCAGAGCTTGTACTATGGGTACTAGACAATGGATATAATACTTATATACTTTTTTTTTTGTAAATACATACTTATAATACATAAGAAACACCCAGACAAACACAAATACTCATGTTTTATCCACACAAATATTTGTGTCTTGTGGGAATCGAACCCACGACCTCATGATCAGCAGTCCGGCACACGAACCACTAGACCACAGACGTCGTCAAACATGTCATGTCGGACATACGACAACGGCCTATATATTTCCAGTACAAACTAATCTTCAAGTGTAAGAAAAGGTAATGCAATGCGAGTTCAGCTTATACTGGAATAGTATGACTCTTGTATCCGTGTCAGTGAATAATATTGTAGCAGTGACAAGTCTTCAAAAACCCTCTTCTCTACTTCTGTCATGCATGGACAAACATTATCTGGTTAAAAGATTATCAGCTTGCAGTTTCATTTATAGGATGTGCTGGACGATCACTTATATTTTATTTATTTTTAGGAAAGCTTACAGGCTAATAACAATTATAGATAAAGAACAGTTATGTCACAAAAATTGCTAATAACAAGCTTCCACATGTATTAAGTCTTACTACTTATATGTAGGTATAACAGCGAAGCAAAATATTAGAACAGGAAGGAAGAGATTGTTAAACTTATTATTAAGGAACGATTGTGGTGAGGTCTTTTTCAAAATAATATACCGTCACTCGTGAAATTCCTTGCACAACATTAAGCCTATGACTGATGACTGGAAATCATTTCTATCTATGTGTTGTGTCCGTGTGAAACTTCTACATCCTAGGGATCCTCCTAGGATGTAGAAGTTTCACACGGACACAACTCTCAGTTTGAGAGCAACAAGACTTACTTTCAAGTTTTTGTTTCCTACTAGGAATGCAGGATTCAGTTCAGTTTTACAGTAGTTCAGTTCAGTTCAATATTTAGTGCAGGATTCAGACTTTTGTTTCTGCGCACGTACCCAGATTACAAGTTTTTAATCAGTCCTAGGGTCTACTAGGGCATAACTGTTTTTAAGCGGACCTAATTAATACAATAAGCTATGATTAATTATGACTTATTTTTTAGTGTAACTTGAAATGTGAGACGTCTTCGACCACGATATTGAATGACTAAATGCCTATGCTAATTACGTATCGTTTAGAGAGAACGTTTTGTTGTCCCGCCATAGTTAGGGTTGTATTGTAATCCCCCAAAAGCTTAACCAAAGAAGGTAAGGTATCCATCTGACCTTCTTGGGGCCTCGGAAAAACGTTTAGAATACAAAACTTTCTCTCTCACACAGTGGGAAAAAACGCTGTTATATTGACTTCTACAACATTAAAAGTCAATATAACAAAAGAGTTTTAAATGATTTGGTATGTATGTGAGTCATAGTCCAAAAAGGTAACATAAAACATAACCCGAAGGGTTAGACAAAAGCGTACCAATATACACACAGTTCACTAGTATATTTAAGTTCCATGTAATAGGGGGGCGAGCCAATTACCATTAACCGGGCAAAAATCCAAACTCCGAACTGAAATTTCATAGACAATCTCAATAACACTTTACTCGACCTTGATATCGAGCCCAGGACCTCTAGCAGTCAAGCTTAGGACCCTAAACTAATGACGATGGCAGGGGATTTATTTTTATGAATATTTGCTTCATCTTAGACTGTCTCTTTCCATCCCCAAAACCAGGAACACACTCGCGTGGGTACAGAGGCCAGCACATCAAGTTACCACAATCTGTCAAATTTCTTTGATTAATATTCAACTTTAATAGAAAGCAATAAGGTTCATATTAAATTGGGAAAATTTGACAGTTTTGGATAGCTTGACCTGCAAAGTAAATGCTTGACGGCCTTTTTAATGAGCGGAATTCGTAAAGGATTGCACACACTCATTAGCTTTTAATTTTCTCTGAAGTAATGAAAATTTTATTGCTTGCAAATTGCTTCAAGAAGATGGAGTTCGGATGTTGCTAAACACATAATATATGTTTGTAAAATCAAACTTATACTCATTTAAGACTAATGAATTCGTTCGAAGTTAGTGAAGGTAGCGATGCTGTTCCATAAATAGGTCTAGTGTTCTCAAATTCTCAAGTTAAGCGTGAGTTCCTGGGTTGTAATCTCAGGTTGAGCAAAATATTATTGTAATGTTCCACTGCCAGGTCAGACTTTGAATTTTTATCACTATAGGCCCTTTTAATGGAACTTACAGATGAACTGTGGGTAGGTATAAACTATGTACACACACTATGGATATGTTGTTGAAATATTGATGTTCTTAAAATATTGATTTGAATTTTATGATAAAAAAAATAATTAACTAATCAAGGCTATTGGCCTCTTAACATTTATGTATGCCATTAATGGAAAAACATTTAGCTACGTATTATTATTTCTGTATTAAGATCATGCATGCAGTAAAATTTTGTTTTGTGTGCTAATATAGAACGTGCTCTATCTTTATGTACACTGTACAGTACATTTTGCCGCACCCTTGGAGGAATACAAGTGTTATGGTATATTTCTTTTGTTTTTACTCATGGTAGATATAGATACTCATCACATGCGGAAAACGACAAAGCATTTTGACTCCTACCGGCTAAAAAGTGGCTTGCTCTTTTTGTATTTAATAATTAATCCTAAGATTTTTATTTAGGTATATAATGATTGTTAGTAGTAGGTATTTTTAGTGATAACTACTGCAGAATAAAAATAATTTATTACTAGTTTATTGTAATAAAATGTATATATTTATTGTATTAAGTTAAGATAAGGTAACTTGTGTCTCATGTACTTATTTAGGTTAGCTTACGACTGGTACTTTTTAGTTGTACACGCGGTGTTTGCCTATAAGTGCTTGCTGCTCTCATATAGTGTACCTATAATACAGTGTCTTATTAGTGTGAAGAATTGTTGGTGAACCAAATAAAAAAATAAAAAAACTTGAGAGGTGTCAAGGGACACCCGGATGGAACGAAGTTCCTTTCTGTATACACTCAACAATTCACAACGCGCGAAATTCAAAAATATTGTCATTCACTCAATAATTCGAAATTCAAATATTGTAGCAAAAGCAAAAAGTGTCGTGACAACTTTTCGTAAGATTTTTTTCCGTCTAGCCCCCTTTCACAACGCGCGATAAGGAACTTCGTTCCAAAAAAAGCAAGGTAGAGGAGAATGTACCTCTACATTCTCCTCTATCTATGTATAGTCCACATCCTCATGTGGACTATTTCAGTGACGTCACAGCAATTTACCAACAGGAGATGGTTTTCAGTTAGTAGTTAGAACACCGTTTAGAGATATGGTAATTACTAGAATGTTCGAGAAACATCACTTTTGTTCAAACAAATTGAACAAACGTATGTTTAAACTTTTAAACGTATAATAACGTATTTACTTATTATTGTATTATACTATGTTATTGTTCATAATATTAACATTTAATTACTTTTATTGTGTTTTGACTAACACTTAAACTTGATTCTGAATACTGAGGCTGGTTACTTGTAGATTTGCGCAGAATTTGTATCAGGGGCAAGTACCTACGCTTTTAATTAAGTGTTGTTACAGTATCACTTACTTATGATCAGGGTCATGAGAATTATTTGCAAACATTTCTTCCCACGACCTTGACGGTATGCGCTCGACGACAATTATCTTCAAAAATCAATCCACATATTAGAAAATGGCAAACCTCTTGAGCGTCGAAACAATAGTTTCTTTTTAAATTTATTTATTTATTAGGACATAATTTACGGAGTCAACATAAACATTCGCATTAATCTAAGTGTATGCTACTCTTACAAATATGCACATTGAAGATCATCACCATCATCATCAACTCATTTACTGTCCCACTGCTGGGCACTGGTCTCCTCCCACAGAATGAGAGGGATTAGGGTGCACCACGCTGGCCTAGTGCGGGTTGGCAGACTTCACTCGCCGTCCAAAAATCTCCAAGGCATGCAGGTTTCCTCACGATGTTTTCCTTCACCGTTTAACGTGTGGTAATTAATTATTAATTCGCACATGATTTCGAACAGTCAGAGGTGCGTGCCTATTCGACCTCGAGACCTTCGACTTGCAGTCCAATGGTGATACCACTAGGCTGTCACTGCTTTGCACATAATATACACAAAATAAAAAAAAATATAATATAGCAACTTAAGTTTTTTATGGTGTCTGTTAACGAATCCTTTATGAAGTTAATGAAATGAAATCTTTTTATTTAAAACCTCCTAGCCTTTTCCCAACTATGTTGAGGTTGGTTTCCAGTCTAACCAGAAGCCGCTGAATACCTGTCATCAGACCTCCGTAACATAATTTTTGGGCAATACCGATATCTTGAGGAAGTCTTTTTGTGCTTCTGGCTAGCGCTAATCATTGTCGTAGCTGTTTACGTCATACTAGCTTTTACCCGCGACTTCGTACGCCTTAGTAAAACAATTGTTGTCGGATTGTATTCATGGAATAAGAAGTACTCAATGTTAGGGAAATTCCCGCTTTGTTCTGAGAAAATAAGTATTCAATATGCCAGCGCCAATCACAAACTATTAGTGTACCAACATTTCATTTAAATCCCGTAAGTAGGTCTCCTACATAAGTTTTCTGGGAAATTCCACATAATTTTTAGGTCAAATTTATCCTATTTGTTATTCCCGGTCACACATACTGTGTCTGTATGAAATTTCATTAAAATCCCGTAAGTAGTTCTCCTATATTAGTTTTTCCGGGATTTACGGGATATTCCCACATTTTTCTAGGGTAAAATTATCCTATTTATTATTCCCGGTTACATACTATTAGTATACCAAATTTCATGCAAATCGGTTCAGCCGATTTTGCGTGATTGAGTAACAAATAAACAAACAAACAAACATCCAAACATTCACATTTATAATATTAGTATGATAAACACCTATGACAATAGTGAATTAGGAACGACGGTTTTACGTGCTGTTGTTAAGAATGGTCACCCATCCATGGGTTTGACCGCGGCTAGCGCAGCTTAACCTTGCAGATCGGTCTATTTGCTTAGTTATTAGCCACGAAACAATTTTCAGATAGGTATATATATTAGGTAATCAACTCGCTTATCATAAAACACCTAGTGGTTTTAATTATGTAAATAGTGTTACGCCCTCGGTTTACGGACGAGCCTAGTTTGCGAGGAAAATTTTATTCAAACAGGATTTCACACGTCTAAGCTAATTAGCGAAAATATATTGCGTATTATGTCAGTAGTACCTTGGTTATAATGAAAGGGAAATTAATAGGATAGGTTATTAACTGTAAATGACTGAATGCTATTAATTTTTCAGCGATATTAACGAGCAATATTGTTTTCAGTTCAAATAAATGAAAAGCAACTTTCATTTTTTACCAAACTGGTCTTAAAGAAAGGTAATATTTTCCAGTGTATAATTTGAATGACGTTTTTTAAATACACAAAATATGTGGAAGTTATTTGAAGTTGAAGGGTTTCGATTTTGTGGTGTTATACTGAAATCAAAACCAAAATGTAAAAGTGGTTGAATTTATTGGTTCAAATACATTAGACATCTGTGGTCTAGTGGTTCGAGTCTGACTGACTGCTGATCATTGGGTCGTGGGTTCGATTCCCACAGGACACAAATATTTGTGTGGGTAAAACATGAGTATTTGTGTTTGTCTGGGTGTTTTTATGTATTATAAGTATGTATTTACAAAAAAAAAAGTATATAAGTATTATATCCATTGTCTAGTACCTATAGTACAAGCTCTGTTTAGGACTAGATGGTGCTTAATAAATTTCCAAAAATATTTATTTATTTATTTATATATCAAATTAGTATTAAAACGTAGAGACCTATTAAAGTCGCAGTCCTATATAATATAAAGCATAGAATAAAATATTCTCAGAAAAATCTCTTCAATAAAAACAATCAAAATTCGTTATTTATTTATTTCTGACATTTACGCGAATATTATACATTGAAATAAAACTACTTTTTACGGATTTTTTCGCGTTATATTGGTATTATTAACCCCGACGTTTCGGACCCTTTACAGCGTCCATGGTCACGGGTAGACTAGACTAGTAGTGGGGGATTAATAATATCAATATGACGCGATAAAATCCGTAAAAAGTAGTTTTATTTCAATTCGTTATTTGTTTGAACGGGTAACAAAAAAAATACTAAACTTTTACTAAACATAAAATATATGTACTTATGTAGGTATCTACTATGTACTTAAAAATATTTCAGTTCTAACCCACAACCTCAAAACTTCACAGTACAAATACATGAGTCACACGCATTTGCCGAAGTCTACACTGGTGTGTATTTACGAAAGTGGGCGCACAGCCGGCACTGTAGTCTATAGCCGATTAATTATTAATTGATAATGTTCGTAGGTCGAGCTAAAGGAACCATTTCAATTTATTGTTGTTCGAAGGCTGTTGAAGCATTAGCGTTGGCGTTATTACAGGTGCCTTTGAGGTATGCGTTTACAATTGTTAAAAACAGTAATTAATGTCATATTGGGAGTCATGCGCGGCCGATATGTTCATTGATAGTGTACGATGAATTATATGTAGCTAGTGGTACAAGGTTGTGTTACGTTATATAATAGCATGATCTATGAACTCTAAGACGTTTGATGTATTTTAATATTGTGCAGATGTTAAGTTTTGTATTGAATTATAAATTACCAATCAAGTTACATAATTTCAATGATATAGTACTCGTTATAGCCGTCTCTTCTCTACTCTTCTTCGATCTTCCTCCATGCGTTGGGAAGAAACAGGTGTTTTAATATTTGTAAATGTCAAAAAGTTGCCGCTAAATAGTTCTGTCCCGTCGTTTGTTAGAGCTAAATCCCAAAAGGACAATGACTCGAAATTTTGCTCTATTTGAGACCCCGTTTGTGCTTTCCATTAGACAAAACTTCAAGTCGATGAAGGGATATGAGCAACTTCCACAGGTCTGATCGATTCCAAATTTGATATCCTATTACTTAGATGATACTGCAAGAGCATGGTAAACTTGACCCGATACTGCCGTGGTTTTTTACTTTTCATTTTATTTATTGATAAATTATTATTTACTCCTGAAACGTCATTACATGATCCAAGTAACGTAAGCTAGATATGTTATCGTTGTAATAGTCGATGTCGATTTCATTGTCGATAACCGGTTGACATGGCATGTCCACCGCATAGGTCGCCACAAACTTCAAGGTAAGGCCTCCGGGTTTGATCTCTGACGGTAGATAGGCCGCGGCGGATCTTCGTTGTGTTGGCGTGCACCGGGTATTTCAGTTCCGTCTTAGCAGCCCGGAGTAAATGATTTTAGAATATGATGTGTTTTAATTACTATACGAACGGTGGTTTGATACTAAGTAGGTACCAGCAAGTACTTCTAGACTTTGACCTTGGATAGCGGGTATGTTACTATACCTACCTAATCTTATAAAATACCTTTAAAAACAAATATATTTTGTTTCGTTTAATCGTCCTCTACTAATGGGTTCCATTCAGCCGGTTACGATAATGAAATGTGTGCGCACCCGCATAGTCTTTTCACAAAAAAAGATAAAAGAAGAGGCATTGCAATGCGAAGCTAGTACTTTACATTAATTTAAAAAAAAAACAAAAAATGTACCTTTAAACGTGGCAATGCTGTCAGTCTTCTAGGACGTTGCCAGACAAAAGCCATGCTCAAATACTTTGACGCTTAGTTGCGTTTTTTTATATTTATGTATTTATATTTTGTCCATATGTACCGCCGGTTTCCCGTTTTCTTACATGACTCTTGTTCATCCCATGCTTGTCTAAGTAAAAAATTGCGTTTAGCGATAAGATCGCCAATTCTACTTTATGACGTTTGTTTTTTGTTTGTTTTTTCACTGTAGGTATACCCTTTGGTGTACAATAAAGAATACTCTATCTATCTATGTAAGTAAGTTATTATTTTGATAAGTCGATTGTAAAATGTTAAAAGATTTTTTTATGGAATTAAACCAACAATAATCTAACATGGCCACACTATAAAGGTACTGATGTACCTTTATAGTGTGGCCATGTTAGATTATGTTATGTAGAAACAAGGTATACTATATTGATATATAGTATACCTTGTTTCTACATAACTTGGACACGATCGGCGGTCGACGGACCAAATGTCGTGCACTTAATTTCGGTAAGGTTACCAACTCAATAGCTAATATCGGCTCACGCGTGATTCGGCGCAATGCTAAGACAAAGGTTGATAGACACCTGGGCTTGGCATAGTTCTATTTGTTACCATGTCATGGGGACATGGTGCTCCTAATTGTTTTGGTTACCCTTTAATAAAAAAAAACTTCGTAGAAAACGGCCCTCCTCTTGTCCGCGACAGACGCACCAGCAATTGTGACAGAAATTAAATAATATATAATAATTAATAATATTATTTTGCTGCTTTGTATACACTTCTCACTTGACACTGACATTTCTCAGACTGAAGGGATTAGGGATTAAGACTATAGTCCAGCACGCGAATCTGCTGTGGGTTGAAAGACTTGATTCGTCATCAAGTGGTGGTTTTCCTTTACCAATAAATATTTTTTTATCTAATTAACGAATTCAAAAAGTCTGACTTACGTATTCTATTTTCCAATTCAGCCTCCCATCGCCGAAACCAGTAGGCGACCACATTTACGACTCATTCAACTGACACCAAAAAAGCTAATTATTTAATGAACACGTCGCTTTGTGTTAAGGTTATATTGGGTACTTCGGACGACATGAGACACTTCAAATATACATTATACTTTTGATAAGGTTACATACTTGGGATAGCTGCGTGATGTAAAGCAATCGAGTGTAACAAAGGCCGATTGACGTTAAGGCCGGTGTCACAGTTAGCGATAAATATATTTTTTTTAGACAACCATAGAAAATTGACAAGTAAATACGTTAATTTAATACAGACTCATTGGTCTTGTGGTTTTAAGCGAGAATGGTAAGTGTGAGGTCGTGGGTTTGGATCTCAGGTCAAGTAAAGTGTTATTGGGTTTTTCTATCATGAAGTCCTCAGTAGCAGCTCGGAGTTTGGAAGTGTGGTTCGCGTTTTATTACATTGGCCCTAAAACATCCGCCAACTGGGTATTAGTATCATTACACCTTTACCTAACCTTTCAAGAAATACAGGCATTTTGTTGGCGTGAGGACCAGAAGAAACTCAGAAGTGTGACACTTTTGAAGGTAATTATGCTTTAAAGGGAATTACGTATACCGTGTGTTTGCTTACTTGCACCAATACTGTCAGATTGCGTTGTCCATAATTTTTGTTTTTTATGAATCTCCTTAAAAATACTTTTTTTATAGAGTATACTCCGGAAATAGTCCATACAAAATTACGTCGCTGCGCCTGACAAGTTCCATATGTGATTTTTGTAAGGTTTTGGGAAACAACAAAAAACGTGTTATTGAATAAATAAACGGAAAAACTGCAAAAGTGTTAATGCAATAACAAAGATATTTATTTGAGACATATAAGGAATACAAGATTTGCCACTAATATTAGTTATTTATGGGAGTTATAATTTTTTTTAGCCAAAAACTGCACATATCTGTTTTAAAACTGTCTAAAAAAATTATGTATGTGCATTATTGCACATCAAGGATTTGAAAATATGTATTTTTTTGTTATTTTAACGTTTGTCGTTATGTGATCCTTAAGTTTTCTTATAATAACAAAATATAATAAAATCATTAGGAAGTACTAAAACTAAAAAAATAATCAGTCGTGCTTAACAATAATTATTATTATAATATTATTGGAAATAAGAAGTGAAATTCCTTTTAAAAAATAAAAATCTATTAACCTAAATATTAACAAAAATATAATTATCAAGAAAACAATTTTTAACAAAATCAACATGGAAGGCACGTCCGCCCAGTACGAGAGTTCAACGAACAATCACCCGTCGCCTTTTTTTTTTCGGTCGGACATTGTTTTTAGCTCGAGGGAGTTAAAAACTTAACCGGACTAGGGCACCCGTTGCCGCCAGTCGCGCTGCTTTTATATCGTTCCGTCATTCTACCCCCTCTCTTTATTAGTCACATCTAACACGGCCTCTCCTGACATCCTGACGTCCCAGTCAGGTTCTTCGGGAACTCGATTAGGCACAGGAAGGGACCCGTGCCGCGGTTCTGCAACATTTGTTTCAGTTGGAGTCTGATACGGCCCTGGTTGCTCATTATCTGCCTCTGTCCTCGAAAGCACAGGTAGATTACTGTTCTCTGAGCAATCATCGTCAGCATAATCTGTGTCTGCAACGAGTTAACCGACTAAGTATGTGTCATGTGTAACGTCGTAAAGCAATTGACAGAATAATTGGAGATGCATAAATTTGCGACTTTTTCTTAAAACCACAAACAGATAACACCCCCAATTGTGTTAATAGGATGTGAATTAAGCACATGCCATATTAGAATACATGCAAACACACACGAAAGCGTAATAATCAACCCCAAGCGCTCACAGGACACTTGGAGACTCGTTGGTTAGGTATGGGTCCGGCCGAACCCATACCCTAGCCGAAAAGCTTTCACACCGTAGGCAGGGGCCTCCACAGAGTGGCAGGTGTACCTCCCGGTGGCTACGGGCAGTTGACCCTTCAAGCCAAACATGCCACGTAGACTTCACACACAGACACTACCGGCAGATGCCTCTCGAGGCCATCATACCGCGTAGATGTCAATACAGAGTACCGGCAAAAGCCTTACAAGGCTAACCATGCCGCGTAGTCTACACACCAGACAGGCTTACTCAGTCAGTCAGTCAGTCTGTCAGTCAGTCTCAGGGGTCCATTCTCCCCTCCAAGGCACCATAAACTGTGCAGCCGCATACGTGGTCTTTCCATAGGCTCCAGTGACAAACCTTAGGTCGTATCGACCATTGCGGAGCACTCGAATAACTCTATATGGCCCTCGCATGCCAGGATCGAGATTGCCCTGGGACTGAGAGTACTCGATCACGAAGACTAGGTCACCTTCCTGAAACACTTTAGGGCTTTCCTGATTCTGGTTAACATAAGTATCCTGCTGTTGCTGATTTTAATTTTGAACAAAAAGCAAAAACGTAGGCAAAGAGTGTAGGTAAATTTGCAGCAGTCACTTACCATCAGGTGAGGTGCGGCCAAACGCACTCAAATCTTCTATATAAAAAAAATAATAAAAAAATTACAGTTATGTATTATAATAAATATCATACAAACAAACGTAAACACACGCATTAACTACATAATTCCTGAGTTTAAAATACTTAAATATTGTTAAGTTATTTTTGTGAAGAAAAAATACGACTGCGGGCAGGATTCGAACCTAGCTGCGTCTTCGCTATGACCGCGGTGGCTTAGTGGTCATAGCGTCTAGTGTACCGAACCAGAAGACGCAGGTTCGAATCCTGCCCGCAGTCGTATTTTTCCTTCGCTAAAATAACTTTATATCTTAGCATCGAAAATGTAAAATATACTCAGATATTGACTTTAATTTTGTGTAAGTGTAAGTGATTAGTTTGTTTATTCTACACGTTACTTTTTTGCGTTGCAAAGCCAGCAAATCAAAGACCATTTCTTAGATTTGCTGGCTTTGCAACGCGATAAAGTAACGTGAAGTTAAAACAAAGATACACAGTCATACACTCATATACTCAGAAACTTTCGCATTTATCACACACTAATATTATAGCGTTATTATTATGATAATAGTCAAATAATAATCAACAGATAATTTACTATGTTTGTATTTTAACATTATCATAAAGACGCGATTCACAAATGTTAGGTTACAAAATTATTTATTTAAATTGGCCAGGTATGAATGATAAATTATCAATAACTTGAGGAGAATAAATGAGAAATAACTGCTATGAAGTAAATTAACTATGAACTTACCACTTTTACTGTGTTTTTACTCCTACAAACTTTTTTGTAGTGTTATTTACACCACAACGCTCACATCTCTAACACAGTTGGCGGGCGACTGAAGACAGAACACAAATCCTTCATGTGCATTTCGGCACATACGAATTTTTCGTAACGGTCAAAACACATATAGAATTTGTTGAGCTTGTTTCTAGTTCGAAAATTACAAAAAGTATTTTATCAACACATCGAGAATGTAACGGAGATTATATTTAGTGCAAAAAACAAAAAATAAAAAAATGCACATATTTTATGGAATTTGGCAGGCGCAGCGACGATTATTTGATGTCAGACCATCGACTCTGGAGATAGATCACTATCGCTTGAATACAGGTTTGTAAATAGTTTGTTTTCTATAGGTATTATATAAATATGGTAGTAATTACCTACTAGTCTTTTATTGAGCTCATGAACTTCATAGTTCATAATTCTTAAGATTTTTATCCATGATTCATAACCCAT
This sequence comes from Acronicta alni, assembly GCA_964056405.1. Classification (NCBI taxonomy): domain Eukaryota; kingdom Metazoa; phylum Arthropoda; class Insecta; order Lepidoptera; family Noctuidae; genus Acronicta; species Acronicta alni. The sequence continues at coordinate 12,896,395 of OZ043918.1, forward strand.
ATTTTCTTATCCAAGAAAATTGCTACTCCAAAACCATTTGAAACCCACGCCATAATTGATCGCTAAAACATGGCAACTGCGCTTGCCCCGATTTTATGATCTATGTGATCCATTTGGAGCAATTGATTATCACGAACACGGTGATTGAATTATGACGTCACGTAGCTAAATTACGGCTTGTCAAGTTTACATTGTTTCTTGAATGACCTCCCGACGCCCATAATGCCTAGAAACATAATTAAAATGATTGGTTGCCTTTATATTTTGAGATATTTAATGCAGGAAATTAATATTTTTATGCTGGTAATTATGTAGTTAGCTTTAATAGATTATTTGACATATTGGAAAATTAAAATAATTTCCAATTACGTTAAAGTTTTTGAGTTAGCCTCTTTTCTTTTATCGTTCCAAATACCACACCAGATCTAAAACACATACCAATAATGGTATTTTATTAAACACAGTAGCACACTAGACCCGACAGGTGGTCCAAATTTCAATAAAAATAGGAAAAAACAAGGAAAATTTAGCCAAATCGGTTCAGCCGTTCTCAAGTGATGCGCTTTCCAACGAATAGATGTTACAGTCAAGACTGATAACCGGTCAAAGCTAATTTTGACTTTAAATAAAAATAATGTATTTTATTCTATATTATTTAGACATAGTAACTTCAAGCTTATAACATCTAAATGGTTATATAATTAGCAATAGATACAAGCCAGTAATGAAATACACAGATAACATAAAATTAATACTAAATACTTATTTCAAAAATGTTGAAAAAAATCTAAATATCGGTTAAGTTAGATTGTGACCTAAAAATGCGCAACAAAACCGAATTGGTAAGTATTCTACATTATACAAAGAATAATTAATACAACTTTTGACCGACATCCTTAGTCAAAATAATTATGAATTTTGCCTGTAACACTATACTAGTTGATCCGAAAAACGTTGTCTTGTCCAAATTATAATAAATTTCATTCACCCTGACTGTTACCTTTTTGCTCGGCTAAAGGTCGTGGTGTGATGTTAAAAAGGTACTCTATAGTCTTCCACAAGAATTGGACTATCAAATGCGAAAAGATTCATTCAAATCCGACTGTTAATTTCAGAGATGAGTGCGTTCAAACAAACAAACAGTAAAACTCTTCAGCTTTATTAGTATAGATTATTGTGGTGACCACGATAGGCCCAACTACTGTCGCAATGATATTAGAGCCGCAAAACAAACAATAAAAAAATATTTAAAAGTCATTTATAATTTTCTAGGCGATATTGTATCTAAGTATTATCACTAGAATTAGGCAGTATTTTTTTTAAATTCTATTTTGTTTATCGTAGGTAAGTAAGTATTTAAATGATCATAGAGTTCGTGAAATGTTTCTTGTTTTATGAATAGTTTTACGATTAAACGTGAACGAATTATTCGACTTTAATTAAGACTAAAGTATATATTTCGTGGTGAATGCCACGAATCCCATGGCCATGGTATACATACATAAATACATAATATATAATTATGAATATATAGGATTAAAAAAAGGAGTTTTGAGTTTAAGTAAAAAACCCAATTTCTTTTAAAACACTTAGGCTGTTCTATTAGACTATTATACTTTATATATTTATTTGGTCGGTCAACAATTGTATACACCAGAAAAAATACAGAAATAGAAGCAGTCAGTAAACATTATAAGTGCAAAAATTACTTACAACCACTTCAGTCCATTGTCGGGAGCGAGAGTGCGTGGGAAGCTGCCGCCTCCTACGGGGAGTTATACTTGCGAAAGAGTTGGCAGAAAGGGAGAGACAAGCATCTCCCGATCCGTAGTAGACCCACGGGGCGTCGGAGGGCGCAGACAGACCACCGGCCTCCATGAGGCATCCACGTGTGTTTCCTACACACGTGTCTTTGATTAAGTTGTGAGGGAAGGCCTGCCTGGACCGCAGACCGCCTGGTCGTATCGAATTTTAGGGATCCCATGGCCATGACAAGGGCAAGTGACGGAAAGTACGGTTTAGTCGGTATAAGTACGACAGACACTGGCACTTCCTCAGGTGACCGACGATCCATGAGGATATCCCATGAGGAACTTGAAAAAAGTACATGATACCTAGGTACCTTGTATTTTTTTCTCTCAGGTATAATTTTAGATTAGGTATCAGTAAAAATCATCTCATGGGTTGGTTACAAAGTATCATCATCAATCCATATATGTCCCACTGCTGGGCACGGGTCTCCTCTCACAAAATGAGAGGGAGATTACAAAGTTATATTAAATTAAAATTAATGAATTCTTATCTTTTAAATCTTTCACGTCGTCTCGTTCTAAAATTTTCACATCATAATTCCACACAGTAGAAAGTAAGCGCAGCTTATCTTTTTTTAATAAAGTTACCGAGGAAAGGAGATTTTTAGCACGATCTCGGCTTACCTAGAACGAGTTCGTTCTCAATTATTTATGCTCTATTTCTTATGACGTGTAACCAGTGGTGTGAATAATACTCAGTTCCTATATCCGAAAAACTATGTTAAAAAAAATTATCGCTTTACTTAAAAATGCTTGTGATTAAAATTGCCGCAAAATTTAAACAATTTCTATTTAGATGTGAATTTCGGCCGTGTTCTAATTCTTTTATTTTTACTTGAATGCATTTACCCTATTCTTGCCTGATGCAAAGGAAAATCAGATTCAAAGATAGAGTACGCAATTAAAGTAAATAATACCCTTACACGCTCTAGCTTTGACAATATGAATAGTTGAATAAAATTCAAAGAAAAGAAGGGATGATTTGGGCTAGTATAGACTATGCTTCCGGCACTGCCATGTTCAAGGGAGACTCTGGCCTATCAATCTAATCTGTTGGAAGGTTATTTGCCAAAGTGAGGTTTGAGATATTTTTATAGGAATTTACAATAATTCACTTATGTAAATAAATAAACCCGATTCTGTATGTTTACACAGAACGGGTAAGCTGCAGTTCTCTGCGTCATTTGTCTATTAGTCGCAAGCGCTACTGCTGATAAATAGGGACTGAGCCTTAAGCCTTACTGGCGAACAATGGGTGTTCCAAAGAACATCTCTATCTAACCCTTCGGGGAATACATGCCTGATGATGTTGTACGGTATCTTATGTTCTAAAGTATATCTTTAGTGCATCTGCCATTGCTAGGTGGCAGATGCACTATCAACGTCGGACGTGTCGGACGTGTCGGACGTGTCGAACGTGTCGTACTTACACCGACTTAAACTGCACTTGTCTTCTGTTGCACTATTTTTTTTTTTTTTTTTTTTATTTACTTTAAACTTAATTAGAACGGCCGCAGGCCACTTACACTAACTAAGAGATAATTAAAGACACAACTAGGACACCGACTTCTCGCAGTACTATATTCATGGCTATGGTATTCATGATATTCGCCACCATGAAGAGTTGTTCTAAAATATACCTGCGAACTGGGGTTTTATAAATACACTTCTATCTTAAAGAATATTCAAGTTAAATTCAAACATGATTTTCAAAGTTTCGACAATGTAAACTAGTTTACAGCGAACAATACCAAAACTGGCTCAAATGAAGTCAGTAAGTATTTGTAAATTAGTTCCACATTAACATATCCTGCCCTTAAGGGGTTTGCTTTGCAATCTAACGGTAGGGTCAATAATAGGGTCAGCTATTGACATTTGTAAATAGCGTGTACACTTGCTCCTTATCCGGCTGTGCCGTTTGTATTGTTGCCTGGCCAGGAAAGGAAGTGAGTGGTTAAGGTCAAGTGCTTAATTTTATTTCTAAGTAAAGATTTGTTTTTTGTTTTTCTTTACAAAATATTGTCCCACCGTTGTAGATTTTAAAAAACGAAGCCGATGCTCAGTTAGTTTTTTTTGTGTATTACGCAATATCTTCGATGATCGTGAATACGATATTTTTTTTTTTTTATTTTATTATGACAAATAAATTAATGGTCTTTCCGCAATCCCATTCGATGGCCCAATTTGGTTGGTGTCAAACCATCAGTTATGAAGATCATCATCATCATCATCATCATCATCAAACCATAAACTGTCCCACTGCTGGGCACGGGTCTCTCAAAGAATGAGAGGGATTCTGCTAGGAGGGCTGTTCTGAAGAACCACAAAATACTTTGTGTTAATACGAGGTTCGTTTTCTTATCTTATAAAGTTAATTATTGTTTTGTTATCAAAATCATACAAATTTCGCTCTGCCAATTCAGTTTTTTCAATTTAGTTCGCCAACTTCTACAGTATGTAGAGGAGCACCAGCTAATCAGTGATCGCCAATACGGATTTCGTCAGGGTCGGTCAGCTGGTGATCTTCTAGCCTACCTGACCCACCGTTGGGCGTTGGCGATTGAGAGCAGGGGGGAGGCCATGGCGGTAAGTCTGGACATTGCGAAAGCCTTCGATCGGGTGTGGCACAAGGCGCTTCTTTCGAAGCTTCCTTCCTACGGGCTGCCTGAGAAACTCTGCAACTGGATCTCCAGCTTTCTCACGGAGCGTAACATCAAGGTCGTTGTCGACGGTTCATGTTCCAGCTCTATGCCCGTGAACGCTGGTGTCCCACAAGGCTGTGTGCTTTCCCAAACCCTGTTTCTTCTGCATATCATGTGCAAATGTTAACGGAATGTAACATATCATATGTTACATTCCGTTAACATTTTATTGCTATGCAGATGACAGTACGGTGGATGCCTCTTACTTTGGCCACTCCAAAATTTCTCAGGCACGCGTCCTTGAGTGTCGGAGCAGACTTGTGTCTGAGATCGAGACTACCTTAGACCAAATCTCGAATTGGGGTAATCTGAACTTAGTGCAGTTTAACCCCCAAAAGACACAGGTCTGCACGTTTTCTGCCAAAACAGCTCCCATGGTCCTGCCTCCTCAGTTCCAAAACACTCCCCTTGATTTTAAGCCGAGTTTTGGGATTCTTGGTACGGACGTAGAGAGTGACGTCAAATTTCGCGGTCATTTGGAAGACAAAGCTAAGTTGGCCTCCAAAAAGCTGGGTGTCCTCAACAGAGCTAGGCGGTACTTCACGTCGGCGCATCGCCTCCAATTATATAAGGCGCAAATACGGTCGCACATGGAATACTGCTGCCACCTCTGGGCCGGGGCTCCACAGTATCAGCTTCTTCCTTTTGATCGCATTCAACGTCGTGCAGCTCGAATCGTCGGTGACGGGAGTCCCACTGATCGGCTTGATCCTCTTGCCCTGCGTAGAGACGTCGCGTCTCTATGTATTCTCTATCGCAATTATCACGAGGAGTGTTCTGAGGAATTGTTCGAACTTGTACCTCCCGCTACGTTCCGCCACAGGTCCACTCGCCAGAGATCGAAATTTCATCCATTTCACCTGGATGAATGGGTGTTCACTACCGTTCGTTTCTCAAGAAACTTTTTACCGCGAACGACTGCTCTGTGGAATCAATTACCAGCGGAGGTATTTCCGATTCGGTACGACATGGCAACCTTCAAGAAGCGAGCCTATTCTTATCTCAAAGGCCGGCAACGCACTGGCAACCCCTCTGGTGTTGTGAGTGTCAATGGGCGGCGGTGATCACTTACCATCAGGTGACCCGCTTGCTCGTTTGCCTCCCTCTTACATAAAAAAAAAAAATAAGAACAAGAATATCATCATCAACCCATATACAGTCCCACTGCTGCGCACGGGTCTCCTCTCACAGAATGAGAGGGATTAGGTTATAGTCTAGCTCCACGCTGGCCTAGTGCAGGTTGGCAAACTTCACACGCCGCCGCCGCCGTCGAGAAAATCTCTAAGGCATGCAGGTTTCCTCACGATGTTTTCCTTCACCGTTTAGGCGAGTGCTAATTAATTATTAATACGCATATGATTTCGAAAAGTCAGAGGTGCGTACCTTGGTTTCGAAATCGACACCTAAGACTTGGCAGTCCAATGGTCATACCACTAGGCTATCACTGCTTATAAGAACAAGAATAATAAAAAAATATTCCATGCATTGATTTTTTGTTTTAATATACATTTTAAAAGCTGGAACCCGCAGATACCTTTAAAATCATATAAAAATTCAAATTACTCGAAAATGGTTGACGTTTGTACAGGGGTCATCCCTATACAAACCCCTGTACAAACGTCAACACCTACACCCCCTTAAAGGATTGTCGTCATATTACCAATAACTCTGTCTGTATATTGAAGATATAACCATTAAAAATATCCGTCTAATCTATTTAACATTGATCCCCAAGGAAGTGCCAAAAATTCTTGAGGTGGTTATTAAAAAATCAAAAACAATATGTATGTAACCTTTAGGCAAATCGTAGCTCGCGTGACTACAGCACTTATACCGAAGTCTACCAACAAAAGTAACGGTAACATTTATATACTTTAGAGGTTTAACTACAGAAAATACTTGGTTTAATTATACACTGCACTGCTAAGCACATTCTGTTCTAGTAAAATTACTTCCTTACTACAAATTCGTGAGTTATAACACCTAATTGTCCTGTCGGGACCGATATTAATTTTCTCAGTGCTTGTTGTGCTTTTAATTATTATACAGAAATAGGTCTGTCATATTTTTGTCGATATGATATTAGTCTATAGATTTTTTAAACAGGTTGTATTGCACCGATAGAATAAATTAACTTTTGATTTCGCACTTGTTGGGAAGGTGCGAAAGTTTTGTGAGCGACCAGTAGGTATAAGTGATAAAGAGGTACTGCTACATAAATACTCTGTATGTTTGTCTTTTAAGGTTTCACACCTGACCGCTAAACCAAATTTGATAAAATTTTGTGTTGATTAGACTTTGGAGAAGGACATAGGCTTTTGTTTTAAAAACCTTTTGGTATCCGGGTGAAATCGCGGGCAAAAGCTAGCTAAGTACTATTATAAATGTTAATGTAATAACATTATAAAACATGTCTAGATTTAGATTGATCTAATGAATTAAAAATGTAAGGTGACTCGTGCGCAAGTTGTTGTTGTTCTTTAGTGCGATTCGCCTGTTCTTTTGTTAAATATTTTGATATTAACAGGCTTTAGGCAAAAACACAGTTTACATCTATCAATAAATCATTAATGTAACACCTCATAACTGATAAAATATTCTCTCTTACTGCCTCACTCAGAGCCGCTGATTTACGTCAGCAAACGATTGGTCAGTAAAAACAAATTCCTAGAGTTTAGTTTGTTCATTGTTGCATATCAATATAATATTATACTGGTCATTATTACGGCTGTGTATTATCTTATGATTAATTGACGTTTCTGAGTTTGACCGTTTATGAGACTACCAGCAATTAAATTAGCTTTGCAAAATTGTAGGTGGGACCACCCAGCGTTCAGTTCCTTATAAACCAGATGGTATCAGCTCGCAGCCGCGGGGGCTGATACATGTTTCAAGCCCATTCAGATAACACCACCACTTTGCAGAATACGTTTTTTGAATTATCTTTCTGTTCTAATTATCTAAGCTAATGAAATAAACATGTTTTGTTCGAGACCTGAATTCTTAAGACTGTTTTCTTTTACTTCAGAATTTCAAAAATATATTACATTCTACTAAGCATTTTTAACGTGTTGTTAAATGGAGAATTATTGGCGTTATCACTGAAAATGAACCCAAGTAAAAGTACTTAAATAAAACCTTTTCAGGCATTTTTAAATTTGATAATGATTTCAATATAAAATTCTTAGATGGATTGGTCATAATTATTGAGAGAATAAATAACAGTACCTTTAACAAAAGGAATTTATAAAACGTCAGTGGAATAGGCGGAAGGGACACGCTAGAAGAACATACATCAGTCTTATTGGTGTAGTCCTCAAAAATATCCATAAAGGTTGTTTATGTAGTAAGTATCTACTCCCAATCGGCGTGCATTGAATAACCCTCTACTTGAACGGGCGAATGTGACGGATCCCATGGCCTTATAGAGCAATGGAAGCCATATTTGACGACCTCTGTGGTCTAGTGGTTCAAGTGCCGGACTGCTGATCAGTCAGATCAGATCTGAAGGTCGTGGGTTCGATTCCCACAGGACACAAATATTTATGTGACGAACATAAAGTGATTGTGTTTGTCTGAGTGTTTCTTATATATTGTAAGTATTTATTTACAAAAAAAGTAGTATAAGTATTATATCCATTGTCTAGTATCCATAGGACTCTGCTCTGCTTAGTTTGGGACTAGATGGTGCTGTGTAAAATGTCCCAAAATATTTATTTAAAAAAAAATGCGGCTTTTAGTCGATACGAATCTGACTGAGGCAGTAAGTAACTGTCGCCTCTCCATATGGCCGGCCATCCATGGCGATTTTCCGCAAGCTCAGAATAAGGGGTGTTTCGCAAGAATCACATGTAGTCTTTCCGTAGTTTCTGCCTACCCCCATGGAAGAAGGTGCTAGGGTTTGTATGTTTTGTCCTAGTATAACAATTATTACCAAAAGTCAGAAGCGAAGTAACAAGTGTTTAATTACTTGAATTGGAAGTTCAGATACTTGTACCTTTGTAAGGAATGTGAATTTCGTATATTACTTAAAAATATGTCAACAACTTTTACATTTTCTCAGCTTGTTTACATTGAAGTAAGGTTATAAATTTTGATATTTTGTTTGACAGCTTGATTACATTTAGAACAAACTAAATGACTGTCGTAATAGTCTAATAAATCACTGGTAAATATAGGATGATTCAATTTTTTAATTCTACCATCTTATTGGCTTAGAATAATTAACTTAAAAAATCTGACTTCAAAGAATGTGGTATTCGACATCTATTAAATTTACATGGGACCAAACCATAATAATTATTTAAGAAAAAGTCGCTATACCTAATTTCAGAATTAGCTTACATTTTCCATCTCATTCCGTAACAAGAATACTCCAAGAATGCAGCTTTCTGAATTTAGATCCTATTTCCTGGAAATAGAAGCTGTAAAATTAATCTAGACAATCTTTTACGCATAGCACAAACCGTTTAACTCACCGCCATTTCCATGTTACACAATTTCTTTCTTCGCGAAAAAATCTCACATTAAAATCATTACAGATGTTTCTTCACTTGTAAAAGTTTCGTTTAGATGTAATCGGACTACTATCTCTATGGTTTTAATAATGAAATAATTTGTGAATTTTTTATTAAACAAAGGTACATTGTTGTGTGTGAGACCTCTCTCACAATGGTTTAGGGAAATGTAATGATAAAACTATATGTGTTTATACAATACGTTTTGTAGTTTATTGGTCTTGTTATGCTATCGTGGATAGTGTGCAATGTATACCGAAATTCGTGTTCTTAAGCGAGTTGGCATTTAGATTTGTATTATTTACGGCTTTGACTTGAAATAAAGGAATGTACTCAATCATTTTGATTAATTGTTGTCTGAATTTCGTTTACACACTCTTACATTGTTTTGTGCGATAGAAAATTTTTAATTGTTGAGACCCTGTTTTTGTCTTTAATATTTAATTTCACGTGGTTTTTCTATATAGCTAAGTTATCATCCATTGTAATCATTCTTTCGTCGTTGTTCATCAGTATTTGAAATAGTAGGTAATTGTGTTAACTAGTGATCTATAAAAGTAATATCTGTAACGGAGTTTTTTGTCTAGAGGTTTTGGATTCTTAAAGTGCAAGTTTTCAAGTTCTTCCCAGGTCGACTAAAGTGTTATTGGGATTTTTAATAAAGTTCTTAGTAGCAGCCGTCCCCCAGAATGTCTGCCACTTGGGGAAGTGACAGGTTATGTTGGACTCGTACCGACTAATAACCCTTTCATTCCTTTCCACAGGGAATGGTCACAGTCGTGGGCAGGGTTCGCCACGACCACGACGAGCTGTGAAATAACTAATAAATATAGACCTATGATGTCAGGACTTAAAAGACAATGATTCTGACTTTAAAAAATATTTATGCTAAATAATTATTATTACCTATTATTATTATTATCTGAGCTTGCTTCAATGTTTTTTGTCAGAGTCAAGAAATGCTAGCATTAAAACATCTACCTACGTTGAGTTTTAAAGTTTATAATTTATTATTGAATCAGGTACTGCAGATACTAGTAGTTATGTAAAGAATAATTATATTTCAATAAAATAATGGAAAACCATTCTAAAGCAAATGTACAATAATAGATAATTATGAACTGTAAAGCATTCGTTAAATACACTCGGGTGTGTTTACAGGTTACGTAAATTTTACCGACATGTTTGTAACAAAACAGTTTTACTATTGTTGACACAGTAGCTAATGGTTAACAAGAAGTTAGGATGAGCAGAAACAAAGACGTCGTAAATTGGTAGAGTTGGGTGTGCCCTAAGACAAGCGGGAATTTGCAAATGACAGAAGTAAACATACTATTACACTGGTACGCTCTGAAGCGTTAGTCAAGAGGTGCACATGTACACCGATAGATTGCCAATATGTTTTCGGTAGTGATGTTTATGAATCGATTAATCGATTATTGATAATGGATCGAAACAGGTAAATTTATCTTAATTATCTCAAAGGTATACATATCTCACTCAAATGATCAATAATCAGGAATGAATGAAGCAAGATTTATTTACTTTTGCTTCCTGTCATCTCAGTACTGTGATAGTGATGTTGATAATCGATTATTGATAATCGATTATCAACAATTTTTTGAGTTTTCAATAGTAGCTAACTACCTATTTTAATTATGGTAAAAAAAATTGACTTTGACTTCGAGAGACAAGTACCTACGTACGCAAATACCTACCAAGTAAACTATCTAACAGTCCGTCGGGTCATTTCAAACGGAACTGTGTAAAACAGAAAAAATAAAATGTGTCAATGTTACTTTATTGAATTATCCCGTGATGGTCGAATTACAGTGTTAGGGTCAGAATAGCTAGTCTAAAAACTGACCAACAATGATAAAACAACCTTAAACTGAAAATATCAATCAAATAATTTGATAAAATACAAAAAATAATTCTTTAGAAAATATTATTTACACTTTTTTGTGTTTCATAAATGTTTTTAAGCCGACATTTTATAAAGGTAGTTGGGTAAAGGCTATGATGATGTTTTATATTATAATTAATGTTTGTGAGGTTTAAAACTATTTAAAACCACAACTATTACCATAGTTTTCATCTTAAATTTCTTCCTTGTCAATAAGGAACAAACCGTCTCAGATGGGTGTGAACTTACAACTCATAGGCAGGCTCCAAATAAACTCACAGTAATAAATGTGAAAACTCGTTATCATAGCTTATTTTATCGTTGCTTTCGGAGCCGCGTTGTTTAAAAATGCTTTTACTTAAAATAAATGGCACATTATTGTTGAAAGTTAATCCGTGGGACATGACTCAAGCTAATCAGACTAAAATATGTATGAAATTACGGTTTCAAAAGTCTTTCTTTTGTTAATGAATCATTAGATATAATCATAGGAATTTTCACATGTACTAACGTGCTTTTGTCATGTAATTGAGTAATTGTAGGCTTGGTGCGTAAAGAAAAAAAATTACGTCCCTTTTGTTAGTTTTGTGATTCTGGCTCATCTAAGAGTTTATACTTTTAATTGTGCCAAAGTTCAACAATAGAATGAAATACATTCATAGGTTTTCCGAGTTAAACCCCGCATGTGTCTAAAAACGGGCTTGAAACTTTGGAATAACCACTTGATTAGTTTTGTTATCACGTTATTAACTTACAACGAACAACAATAATTTGGTTAATGACCAAAAGTACCTCAAAATTAAAAGTCGTGGTATAATTTATTGTGGTTATGTATCTTTTATATATTATAATTTGGAATCAGATTCAAAGCTGAAAAGTTTTTATTTCAAATAAGTTTTTATAAGCAATTATAAAACGGTTTATTTATCTTGTTGCATGGTTGCAAAAAGTTGATCCTTTGAAGAAGAATAATTCAAAAAAGTCTATGGACACTGTATTACAAAGTATTAGTCTTCACTGCTAAAATATGGCGATAACATGATGTGCAAAGACAATTAGGCAATGTGGGTTAATATCTTAATTAAAACGAAGCCGAGGTTAATTAAAATGATTGTTAATTAAATGAGACGCGATACTGCGGTAATCTGTCGACCAATTTAGTAGAGAACATACAATGATGATGACTTTAAACTACCTTAGTCCTTACTTAATTGTGATTAGCCATTAAGTGCCATTTCAGATTAAGAGACCTTATAAGCAGAATTAAGGTTCTTGATTTTAAGTTATCAAACAAAGAAATATCGTGCCAGTTCATCAGTATTTTATCTACTAGCCTGCCTATTATTCTATATGAAACAAACGGTACCCACATGGCTACACCTAGTTTCCGGAATTTCGTGATGAACAAGCGAGTGATGAGAGAGCTAGTGATATTTTGCTTTTAAATTATTATATTGTATTCTGGATTTCAGCTGGAATAAGATAAGTTGCAGATAAAAACTTATATTTAATTCTAAGGTACTGTTAACACTAATCGTATTAAGGTTTTTCTCCAAATTATTAAGTCAACATGTAATCACTTTTTGGATTACACTCAAATTTTGCATTATATTACATTAATCTTACTGTATGACAGGATTAAATTAAGTACTAACCATTTACACCTGACGTGTGGCATCGTGCAAAAAATCTCAATTACTTCAGACAGGTTAATTTATATTTTGTACTGACTTTCAATGTTTTTGTGTGTATAGATTACGTAAACGAAATAATGTATTTTTTGCTTAGAAGTTTACAAAGTTATGTTATTTAAGGTCAAGGAAATAGAATGCACCCATTTTCATTGTTTCAATGTGATAAATAATTATAATTTATATTTATTTCTGTAAATAGATCTTTTTAAGACACTTCCAAGTGGATATTCAATAGGTAATAGATGGCTCCTAGTGATTAATTTTACTTTTAAGGAAGAGCGGATAAACCCTGTATTCTATATTCTATTATCTGTTTGACGTCTATTTAGTGCTGTTTTCGACTTATTTGTGATCAAGTTAAACTGAAATGCTCTAAGGTTAGACTGGCCGTTTGATTTTCGAGGTTCAACATCATCCATATATCGTATCCATCATAACGGCTGTCAAAGATAATTTTATTAAAAGCTTTTTCTATGAGCTGACGTTCTCTCCGAGAGCCGCATAGATATCATGGTCTAGATGACTTATAAATCATCAGCAGTTGATTGATTCACCGCGACAACTACATGAAGATCGTACATAAATCGAACCGCACAGATCTACATACATATACATACCATCACGCCTGTATTCCCCGAAGGGTTAGGCAGAGGTGTACTAATGTACACCCACATTTCGCCGGTATGTTTAGGTCCCATGTAATAGGGGGCGAGTCTATTGCCATTAACCGGGCACAATTAATCCAGACTCCGAGCTGCTACTGAGAATTTCATAGAAAAACCCAATAACACTTTGCTCGACCTGGGGATCGAACCCAGGACCTCTAGCGTAGCAGTCGCGCTCAGGACCACTAGACTAATGAGGCAGTCATTAGTCCGCACAGATCTCTTGTGGTAATAGAGCTCGTGTTTTAATAATTTACTAGGTAATCCCAACCGCGCTCCATTGTGGCACAGGCTATCTTCATTACAGAAAATCGAAGTGAAATAATACTGCTTTGAGCTATGTTGTGTTCTTTACAGTGAGCAAGGTTGCCAGTGCTTCGCGAAGAAACGTACCCGTAACGTGACCCCTTATACACTGCCAACCCAACTATTCCTCTTTCATTTTACAGGGTCGGCAACGCGCAAGTTATATCCCTGGTGTTACAAGCGTCTATAGGCTACGGTAACCGCTTACCATCAGGTGGGCCGTATGCTTGTTTGACACCTTAGTAGTATCAAAAAATCCACCAGCCCTCATCCCAATTTACTTAAGATTGGCTCAAAATATCTTTTTCCTGCATCTATATCTTGCTAAATAGAGTAAAAGACCTATGCCTAGTGTAGCAGGAAAATGCGGAATATCAGAAATACCTACTTAAAAGAAGGTAACAATCATTACGATCTCTGTGGAGGTCCATGGGGGAGGCCTTGGTTCAGCATTAAAATGATGATGAAAAAGCATTAAGTTGGTACAAAGTTACTGTGTTTTGTTTTAATACTTTCTTTACCAGATTTGTAGATATTGGAAAATACTCAATTATACAACAAGAGATAAAATACAATTTAGGCATACATGAATAAGTGACGCACATTTATGTTTGCGTAAATAGTTCATCAATAATACGAAATATTGCTTTTCATACGTAATCAGCCTTTTTCCAACTATAATATGTTGAGGACGGCTTAGTAGTAGTAGTAGTAGGCGTAGTTTAACTAGATGCGACTTCTGCAACCCTATTTAAATATCGATATCCTGAGGATAGACTGGTTGTCAGGCTTTGCCTAAGACTACTGATTATTATCATAGGTATATATATGACAACCGGCTTTACGTACACTCCGAGACACAGCTGGGTCTCGATTTGTTAAGAATCATTGATGGCCCATCCACGCACTGATCGTGGCTAACGCAGCTTAACCTTGCAGATTTGTTGATCAGGGTTGATCAGTTATTACTTGGCCACGAGCCCAACTTTCATTACGTATTGATACAATTGTTAAAAGTTTTAATGGAGCAAAAAACTTGCTACAGTTGTATCTGGGGCAGTACAACATTCAACAACGACAAAAAAGACATGTTACCTACTTAAAAGGAAAGCCAATAAAATAACAGCGATATGATATTAATAAATCTCAAAGTTGCATTTAATAAAAACCTGGTACTTGCTAAAATAGGCGGTGTTGTTACATAATAAGTATCCAGTTATTTTATTATAATACTTATATAATACGCAGTAAGGTCGGGCGGGTTTATGGTAATACCTGTTACAATCACCGGTGCCCAGATAAATCTTTAGTAGCACGAAACAGATCGGAATAATTGTGTCACACGGCGGCAGCGGTTGTATCCTATTTGTGAATTATTTTAATATTTATGAACGTAAAAATATTTCTGTTGCTATGTTGTTAGTGAAGGTTTTTGTAAATATGAATACCGGGTACAATTATTTTATACTAGTGAATATAAATTTAATACTACATCACTCAGTAGTTCATTTAATGGAATACATTGAAATATTTAAAAAATAGTGGCACCTTTTTAAGTTATTAAATCTAAAATTATATAAGTGCGGATGATTATAAAACCTCTTTATGTTACATAAAATTGGGAAATTTAAATTTCAGAGGGAAGTCGCGTTAAATATACAGGATGTTCTGCCAAAACTGTGTTAACATTACAAAATTATGCTTTTGGTTTTAAAAGTTTTATTTCGCCACATACATTAAGGATTTTATATTTTAAAATGCTCGGTAATCATTGTAACTATGTTGTAATGCTTTTATGTTTACAAATACTTAAAAATATTAATCTTCAATTTGGTGACACGTTTGGCGCAGCGGCTGAGCGACCGATTTCTGCTCCACGGGTTGTGGGTTCGATGCATGGAACAAAATATTTGTATGATCTACAGTTAGTTGTTCCGAGTCTGGGGTTTATGTATGTGAAAGCTTGTGTTTGTAAACTCACCCACACTCAACAACTCAAGATTAAGCTGTACTAGCTACGGTTAGTCTTTATGTGTGCGACAATTTATAGCTGAAGTTCTCAGTAACACTGAGTGAATTTGGACTGATTAATGACAATAGACTCTATTTATAACCTCAAAATGCCGGTGATTATACTGGACGTACAGTAGTGCACCCGTATGAAAACCTTTGGGAAATAAAATGGTTCTATTAAACCTACTATCTTCAAATTATTTGAAAAAAGTTCATAGGTCAAACTGGCTAAAACAAAGATTAGCTTGAAATGAACAGGTTAACAAAAAGTCATAGTTAACCTTAACCTTTTATTTAATCTAGCATAGCTTCGTAACTGTTATAGTCTAGACTATATTTTTCACGAGGTTTCGCAGTTCGTAAACAAATCAAGCTGAATCAAATTGCCAATTGTTTCACTGTATACAACTGAGCTAGTAATTAAGTAATGTTTCATAAAAATTGGACCGGATATAGACTGAGCCGAGTCATTGTTTAGTTTTAGATTTCGTTCTTAATATTGAATTTTAAAAATCTAATTCTAATCGATTTTAAGGTTAACTTAAACTAAGCGATAACCTCAATTACCTTCTCTCCTGTGGGTTCGATTCACACAGACATATATTTATGTAATAAAGGTATTTGCGTTTGGCTGGGTGTTTCGTATTATTTTCGTACATATTTCTCCGGTACGTTTAGGTCCCATGTAATAGGGGGTGAGCCTATTGCCATTACCCGGGCAGAAATCCTGACTCCGAGCTGCTACTGAATTTCATAGAAAAACCCAATAACACTTTGCTCGACCTGGGGATCGAACCCAGGACCTCTAGCGTAGCAGTCGCGCTTAGGACCACTAGACTAATGAGGCAGGAAAACATCGTGAGAAAACCTGCATCCCTTAAAGATTTTTCCCAACGGTCTGTGAAGTCTGCCAACCAGCACTAGGCCAGCGTGGTGGACTGTAGCCTAATCCTTCACAATATTAAAGGAGACCCATGCTCAGAAGTGGGATGGGAAAAGAAAGCCAAATACCTGGGCGTGGTTCTAGATTACCGACTTACGTTCCGAGAGCACATAAAAACGGTGCGTTCGCGCGCCGCTTTTGCTCTAGGACGTCTACATGGCATGCTCAATGCACGCAGTAAACTCTCCCTTAAATACAAGGTGAGAATTTACGTGATGTGTATTCGCCCCATCATGACCTATGCGAGTGTCGTATTCGCTCACATAGAAAGTCCCGCTATCCATAGGATGCAGACCCTCCAAAACCGATTCATGCGCAAAGCCACGGGCGCCCCTTGGTACGTGCGCAATAGGGACCTTCACTTAGACCTAAAACTGCCTACCATCAAGCAGTTTATGAAACGCGCCTCTAAGCGCTATTTCGATCTGGCCCCCCTTCACCCTAATCCCCTTGTGGTCAGTAGCGTAGACTACAAACCCTCTCAGATAAGTAGAGTGCGCCGCCCAAGGCACGCACTCACTTACCCTGACGACCAAATCACCCTAGCGCAAGAGTCAAACAGAGTGACTAGCACTCTCAAATCACACGCACAAAAACGCCGCCCGATATACCGTCCTCGCCGGCGAGGCCCGTCGCGAAGACCCCTTAACGGTAATCCTCCCCGTCCCTTGCTCGAGCCGGCCCGTGCCGAGCCAGTAGCTTTAAATTCGCCCATAAATAATTTAAACCCAGATCCAGCCGTCCCTAGCTGCCCCCCCAGCAACGCCCTAAGCCGAGGTTCGAGTCCCGCAGGGGACGCCCTTAGCTGTGTTGCTTAGTTTATAAGTTGCCCCTGGCTGGAGGCATTTGGTGCCTCGCCACCTAGTCCGGTTAAGTTTTTAAAGCTCCCTCGAGCTAAAAACTATGTCCGACCTAAAAAAAAAAAAAAAAATCAGAAGTGGGACAGTATATGGGTTGATGATATATTTCTTATTTTATTTGTCATGTGATTGTAGTACCTATAAGTCCCCTTCACATCGAACAGGATTTTTTAACATATGTATAATGTAGATGCGTATGCATAAAAAGATTTGGTACTTACGTAGGCTGCATTGAGGTACTATTTATTATGTTTATAAGTCTAATCACAGCCAAATGCGATTTACCGATATTACTGTTTAGTACCTATGTTACCTTTCTTAGGCTTTTAGCGGCGTTTAAAACCAAGTTTAAGCAAGTATTAAGCAATGAAATGTAGCTTAAAGTACCCACGCAATCAAGCCCAAGTGGATGATATATATTTGTGTAATACACAAATGTCAGAACTGAAAGGGGAGCTAATCAAACATGCGGGTAATAAAGTTTATTTTTATTACATAGCTATACATAAGCTGTGTCTAGACTAAATTCGTTTGTTGCAAAATTTTACATTTATTGCTGCTCTCGATTATACGATGTATACATTTCTTTTTATGATTTTCTTACAACTTTTTGGGTGCAATCCGAGGTAAAATTGTGTGAATGGATATTGGATACAGAAGGTGATTGAATGTCGTTCTTACAATATGGAAAATATTTATTCTTAAAATATAAAATCTGATGTATAAGATATGAAATAAGCAGCGGTTGTTTTAAAATAATAATCAAAGCATAACCTCCTATGGAGATGGCAAGATCATGTCTGATCAAATCTCCCTTTTTTTTTTCAATAAAGGTTTAAAAAAAATAATCTTAACCTAATCTTTTAATGCAAAATTAAGGTTCATTATCAAAAAAGTAGTAGTGATATGCGTAATAGCATAGTATGTTTCTGTTTATGGGTGTTTCTTATGTATTTTATGTATGTATTTACAAAAAAAAAGTATATAAGTACCCATAGTACAAGCTCTGCTTAGTTTGGGACTAGATGGTGTTGTCTAAAAATGTCCCAAAAATATTATTATTATTATGTTTAATAACATTAAAAGAGCCTCTACAAACAACAATATAAAAATTTACTTGATATAAACCTGTTTTCTGTCATTTTTTTTCCTGGCATGAATGATTATACATGTATGATCAGCTCATACAATGCTTCAAGAAATCAAAATAATAAAAATATAACCATTTCAAATGCGTATACATTTCAAACCACCTATCATTTGACAGTATGACGTAATCTCAATCTGTAAATACTCTCGACGTGAATCAAATTCAACACTAACTGGTACGTTCATTAAAATATTAGTTCCGCACACGAGTTGTGAACATTATGTATTTATAATGACCGGTTGTCCGGTGTATTGTTTCAAGCGGCTATTCCACTCGGCCGGCTAATGAGGCGACCGAGTGTGGGGGATCCACTTCCCAACCTCACCCAACTTTCTCGGCCGTTTACGTAACGATTGCTACAGTTTTTTTTTGGTCAATTCCGTCTTTTATTATATCGGCCTTGGTGCGCTGGCGACACGAAAATGTGCGACGGCGCGAAATCATATTTGACGAAACTCGAGATATAGAGCGCAAGCGCCGTAATGTTTTATAATACTTACTTACAATGAAACGGTGTCTCCCTTTTAGTCACGCCGTTGAAATCTGATTTCTATGAATATAGGTGAAGGATTTCCCCGGGTTCCGTGGCTAATCAGTTGCTTAAGGCGCATGCAATCCCGGGTAACGAGTTCAGTGCGTAATTCATTGTATTTTTTATTGATTCGAGCCTAATTCTTTCTTAATATTTTGTAAGAGTTGGTTCATAGTGGAACTTAACAGGATTTGAATATTTGTAGATAATGTCCATTGTTATGCATTCACAATACGAAAACTTTTCCACTTATAAACGGAAAGTAGGCACAATCAATAGTGTTAAGTAATTTAGTATTGTAATGTTATTCTTTTATTATTTAAAGTATACGTAATACCGACATAATACGGTGCGTTCACGAAGTAGATAGCGGACTCAGGTGTTACAGTTTGCGGTCAAATCATAAGTTCAAGTGTCAATTATTCGGTCGTGCAGTCGTACTCGATCAGTATTCGATTACACGATACTGGGAACACTATTTCAGTCGTACCTATTACGTAATAATTATTTAATTAGCGTGGTGATAGTTGGACAAGACACGAACCTGATTTGAGAGTTACCTTTTATTCTAAAAGGTGTTTATTAAGCAGGAACCTACTTTAATTTACCATAATTATGAACTGTTTCATAAATGATTCGAGATTATTTCTGTATCATAAATATTTTAAATACACTTTTAGAATCTTTCTTTCTGACCATCTCTGAAAAAAAGCTCTGCAACCAACGAAAAATCATGGCATCTTCTAAAATTCATACTTAATAAATTATCAAGTAATATTGTCAATGTCACATTATACGGCAATTCTGTAATAACAACATGCTTAGTACAAAACTTAAAATTGCCGCCCGCGTTTTTTTAATTTACGAATGTACATTGATGATATTGTATACCTATGTGTTTAATTCTTCACATTATATTATAAAAAATCATAAAATATGAAATAAAAGTTAATAAAGTAAAGAATGAATAAATTATTATATAAGAGATTTTACTTAATATGCCTTACATAAAGACAGCACAAATTATATTGAAGTTTAATTCAAATTGCACCTTTCAATTAAATTAGGCAGTGAAAGATTAGAAAACTAGATACAACTAGATTAGGAAACTCAAAACAGAAATCTACGCCTTTATGTTACAGTCATAACGATACATTATGATATGTGTAAAATGTAAAAAACTGTGTATTCGATTATTTACTCGATACAGACGTAATCGAGTCATTAAATGGTCCATCGACTCGGGACGAATACGAACAGATGTTATGTGGTGGTCGATGTAAAAACATTATCGTTCTTTTGTTTTTCACCGGGCGTGGTTCATTATCTAATTATGTCAGTCAGGTAATATTTTACTGATAGTTTAAAGCTAGTTCGTAATACTTAATCAGTTTCGTTAACAGTGGTTTTTGTTAATGGTCTTGATTATCTAAACTATGTTGCCAATCAATATTGCAAGCAGTATTAAGCGAGCCTATTATTTTCTCAAAGGCAACCCCTTTGGTGTTGTGGGTGTCAATGGGCGGCGGTGATCACTCGCTTACCCCATTAAAAAAAAAAAAATGTGATACGCTCCGAGTTGATAGAACCTTTCATTGTCAGTCGCTTAAATAGTAAAGGAAAATGTCGCGAGAAAGAAAACCTGAGAAATCTTGAATCTGCCAACCAACAGCAGGCCAGCGTGGTGGTCTATATAATATAGACAACAAGAAAGAAAGTTCTGGTGCCCAGCAGTAGTAGGCATAGTAAATCGTTATTAGTGCATAATGTAATAGTTCAATTTTCAAACATATACATTTAGTCTTATAAAACTTTTTTTTCTACAAAAATGCTGTCGCAAAGCATACCTGTAAAATTTGGTAAAACCTGTAAAATTTTTATGCCTCTTAATTTTAAAGTATAAAACAGTAACAGACATTGTTTTTTTAAACCAAAATATATACTCGTATGATTTCTACTCAAATAGTACGAAATGTAACAACAGCTTTATGTATGAACAACTAAGTAACAAATTGAAATCAATATTGAAATGTATTCAAATTAATCAATAATAGTTAACACCGTATACTTTACAGTTTATTGTATAAACGAGTCGTTGATTAATGTACTAACCATTTTATTTTAATTTGATTCAGTGCGAAGTGTTTGATCTTTTTGATCTTAAACTTGATTGTTACCTTATTGACAAAGTAATCACTAACTAAGCAATTAGTACGATTAGTAGTATGATTAAAAAAAATGATAAATAACAGATATTGAACCGCCTCATTGGTCTAGTGGTTATCAGAGCGACTACTACGCTTTAGGTTTGGTAAGATTCCCAGGTCGACTAGTGGTATTGGGTTTTTATATGAAATTATCAGTAGCAGCTTGGAGTTTGGAATTGTACTCAGTTAGGCTCGCCCGCTGTTGCATGGGGACCCAGACATACCGGACAAAAATAAAACTTCTTTTTACGGATTTTATCGCGTTATATTGATATTGTTAATCCTGACATTTCGGACCCTTTAAAGCGTCCATGGTCACGTAAAAAGTAGTTTTATTTAAATGTTTAATATTCGCGTAAATGTTAGAAATCAATTATACTGGACAATTTTCGCGCACCATCGTTTTCTGATTGAAAACATCGGCGAAAAATTGGAAATTCATGGCAGAGACCATGTTGACCAGTTTATGTTGTTTATTCACTGAATAGCTAAGGACATAGACAATATGTAATTCAAAGTGGTTTGCCTCTAATAAAGAAAATGTAACACACAACAGTTGTTACCCAATGCGGTGTGGCTAGGAAGGTAATAGTATGTGATTTAAATAACCATAGCGGTAGTGATAAATTTCTTCTGGTCCGTAATACTGACTGAATTCGCCAAATTGCCTGCGACATGGAGTTACTAATCATTGAATGGGAGGGAAGCAGCGTAGGTATGTGAATTTATGGATGTTAATTTTTTGTTGGATTTAAATGATGTTCCTTTGCTTTATAATACTTATCACATAAAACAATTTAACAAGATATTACAAATTAATTTCGACCTTTTTTTTTTATAATTAAGTGCTGACATTCCAGATCATTTACAGCATCCCTGGTTAGGATTTAAACTTGTTAAATATCTAAAAAATGACCTGGGAATCGAACGCAGGATTACGACTTTACGACTAAAGATACAGTCAAAATGACTTCACTCGCTCTATTAGAAGATAAAAGTAAGTAAGGAAATATCTGCAATACCAAGGGAATTTAAAAAAAAAGATTGAATAATTGGCGCTGTCGGTAGCAATTAAATAACTCGCGTATGTAATATGTTTAAAGGTAAATTGTCGTAAGTAGTGGGACATGAAAAAAAAATAGCAATTTGTTCCATGTAACAATCAATATTATTGTCCAACAAGTGGTTAACATACATGCTCACACGCATGCGTGCACGCATGACACATAATAAGCAACATTGTTGAGGAAATTGAAACACATGGTCGTGGATAGACACATTGATATACAGGGTGTCCATGAAAACGACGATGACTTCTTTTAATTTTTCTTGTCAATCTCAATTTAAAATTAACAAAAAAAAACAAGAATCAGTAAGTAAATCATTTGGTCGAAAACACGCTTGTAAGTTAAGTTTCGCCAATATCTACGGAGCGCGTCTGTAAGTAAGTAGGTACACAATAAATAAGTAAGTACTGCTCCGAATATAACGCACGGGGCGAGGTGGGGGCATGGGCGATCAGCCTTACGTACAAATACTTCGGTTCTTGGTATTTGATGACACCAAAGAGGAGACTCGCCTGATGCAATTATCGTCTCGACTTCATTTTGAGGATTGAATGTCTATTATGAAATGCAGTGACGTGTGTTCTATAAGGGATCAAACCGAGCGCAAGCATTCTGCACTCTCGGGATAAAGGGATCGGTTCGACCAATAAACGTAGGCCATACACAGTGTCGGCATAATTCAACCTTGACACAACAAGTGTTTCAATGGACTGTTCTCGAAGTTCTTCAGATAGATATAAGGTCTTATTTTATAAAGGACCGTATGGCGGTAAAAACAGCTTTGTACCGAGTCAGATATATGTTTTTCAAATCTGAGGTTACGGGCTTCAGCTACCCTCTCAATAGGTTTTCCTAACACTATTATATTCAATGACGATGGAACTTTTAACATGCTGTATGTATTTATGCGTAGAATAAACTTTATTGTACACTACGATGAGAAGCAACATTTTGGAATTCATAAAACTAAGGGTACAATGGCGGTATTATCGCTAATAGCAGTCCTTGTGAACTCCTTATGTACTCCTTATGTACTCCTTATGTACTCCTTATGTACTCCTTATGTACTCCTTATGTACTCCTTATGTACTCCTTATGTACTCCTTATGTACTCCTTATGTACTCCTTATGTACTCCTTATGTACTCCTTATGTACTCCTTATGTACTCCTTATGTACTCCTTATGTACTCCTTATGTACTCCTTATGTACTCCTTATGTACTCCTTATGTACTCCTTATGTACTCCTTATGTACTCCTTATGTACTCCTTATGTACTCCTTATGTACTCCTTATGTACTCCTTATGTACTCCTTATGTACTCCTTATGTACTCCTTATGTACTCCTTATGTACTCCTTATGTACTCCTTATGTACTCCTTATGTACTCCTTATGTACTCCTTATGTACTCCTTATGTACTCCTTATGTACTCCTTAAGTACTCCTTAAGTACTCCTTAAGTACTCCTTAAGTACTCCTTATGTACTCCTTATGTACTCCTTATGTACTCCTTATGTACTCCTTATGTACTCCTTATGTACTCCTTATGTACTCCTTATGTACTCCTTATGTACTCCTTATGTACTCCTTATGTACTCCTTATGTACTCCTTATGTAAAAAAATATATAAATTACTTTTTTCCTAGAATTCTGGGGCGGCGAAACTTATTGGCCCGGGGCGCCAAATTCCAAAATACGCCCCTGCGTGTCTGTAAGATATTTGTAAAATGAGAGTAAGAAAATAGTTACAAAATTATAAGAATTCTGTCTTATAACACGAAAATGCCCGTGGGAATAAATAGTCATAGTTAATTATTTTTAAATTTATAGTTAGACACTATAACTAAAAATATTTTTTAAAGCTTATCTTATTACACTATATTATTTTGAAGTTTCGTAAGCAATTACAAACATTTTTATTGAGTTATATATTATCTTAATGTGCTGGTTTAAAAAGTACAACTTTATCTATAAAAAATGTGATGAAATCACTTTTTACTTTCAGACCTTGTGCTTATCAAGGTAAAAGGGCTCGGCCCTTTATGGAAAAATACGGTGTAAAATTTCTATCAAGCAAGCCAATGATGCGTGACAAAACATGATCAAAATATTGTTATGGTAAACAGTGTCAGTCAGAGTCAAGTGCATAGTATGAGAGTCTATAGGATGTGCATTTAAGGACTTCAATAAGTGAAGATAAATAAAATATGACACTACCGGAGACTTGTTGGTTGTTTATAGACAGGATGATGAAATAAAAATATTTTATAATTACTTAAACGTTGAAGTTTTTCAAGAATTTCAAATATGAAACGCTTTTAAAAACGATTTACTTACTTGTAGAATTAAACTATCAATTTTTGCGGTCGGCACCATATTTTTATCAATTAACAACCATAAATTTATTTTACGTAATCCATCTTACAACTCAAAGTAATTTCGAATTCCGTAAACAATAATTGACAGCCATTTTCGAACATATTCCACTTTTAAAATCGTTTCATAGCTCAGTGATATAAATAATGTGTAAATCTTGTACGGGTTCATTTTATAACAAGCCCGTTGATAGCAGGCGCACTGTGATATATTACAGCGCTTGTTCCGAACTAGTTAGTATCATTTAAAGCTATGTTCTTATCGCGCTGCGTATCTGGATATTTATTGTAAGGCAAACAGAGTATGACTGCATTATTATTTGTTCAGCATGTTTTATTTTCTGGAAGTTATATATATTTTGTGGTTAACTTAAAACTATTTATCTGCTTTCCTGCTCTTTACTCTTAAAAAATTTACAGTAAGATTATACCATTTTACCATTGATATGTAGGTATGTAGTGCTTTCTTGTCTTTACCAGAATTAACTAGCACTTAAACACATTATTTAAATAGTTTTTTATCTTTTTTATCGCTTTCTGAAACACAGTGTTAAGCCAAATATTTTGTTTGTGATAATACGATACCTTTTATATATTTCTTCATAATCATTTTTTTAAACATGTTCAAAGTTGATGGGCAAAATGCATAATATAAATTGACAATTAAATTGAAATGTTAAGTTCTTTATGACGCAAAAACTGATACTTCCAACCTGATTAGTTATTACGTTTGTTATGGACTTACAAGTTTTAAAAATATGATGAACTATGAAGTAAGAACCATTCCTAGAAAGAACTACTCACTTAAAAGGAATAAAGCAATAATGTCACGCCAATTATTATAACATTATTAAGCTTTACAGCAAAAGCATGCCAACCGCACATTATAATTTTTTTCTATAATAAAAGAAGAAGTAAGCGAGAAAGAGAAGTAAAATAATAGTACCTACCTACACAACATTAATAAAATTGTTCTACTTTTAGCAGTAGGCCTAGCTCCTAGGTAAAATCCTTGATAAGGAACTGATGCTAATTCAACTACTATATTACATAATGTTAAACAATTTATTCCTTTTTAGCAACAATACTAACAAATCGATTCATGCGCTTGCTTTAATGAAAATATCTCGATGTTCTTCAGCAGAATAAAAAGACTGACACACAATTTCGTTGGTTGAATATGCGCGTGCGACTTCACTTTGTTTTGTAATCTTCAATACATAACCTATTATTATTAAGTATAATAATTTTATATATAGTGCTCTAAATTGTTATAATAATAGCATTAAGTTTCATGTAATAGAAGAAATTGCAACGTATACAAGTAATGTTAATTACATTGCGTAACTTAAATAAGATAAAACAATTTGCCTCATATGAACGGTGCAAAATATGGTTATTATCTAGTTTGTGATGTAATTCTTTTACCATTTTTTACTATATTTTATATAATTATATTTCTAGAAAACCAAAAAAATTAAACATCTCAACTGAAAACCAACAAGATTCTCCAACACAATTTTGATTTCTGACATTTACGCGAAAACCAAAAAAATTAAACATCTCAACTGAAAACCAACAAGATTCTATAACATACACAATTTGGATTTCTGACATTTACGCGAATATTATATACATTGAAATAAAACTACATTTTACGGATTTTAACGCGTATATTGATATTATTAATCCCGACGTTTCGGACCCTTTACAGCGTCCATGGTCACGGGTAGACTGAGGTAGTGGGCGTCTTGATGATATCATTATTGACAGCTACCCTACATTTTTTATTGTTACATGATCAATGACATTTATTATTAATTATTAATTAAAACTAGATGGAGCCCGCATTTCCTAGCTGACGACCTCTGAGAAGAAACGCCGAAACAAACTCAGAGAATCATGATCTCTTTTAAAGTAACAATATTCAATGATCATGTTTTAGTTGTTAATAATTGGCAATCCGATTCACGCAGAACGAGCTCACAGTATCCTTTGGTCTTGCAGTTGTAGGCCTGGATTTTGGTTTAATAGAATCTATAACAGGATTCCAAGCAGGTGGTAAGACCCAGCCATCTTCTCTATTGAAATTTGGATGTTTTTTAATTTCAATAGCCTCACGAATCATCCTGGGTAGCTATCGACTTTCCTTCGCAAGTATTTGTGGTTTATCAAATCTGATATAATGTTGGGCCTTGTCAAGAGTAAGTTCACAAACTGCTAACTTCTTGGAACGGCGGTTTTTGACGTCGGCGATGTGTTCTTTTCAGGGAGAATTTTGGTAACCCGTTGAAAGGGTTTTCGATAGGGTTTTTATAAAGTGTTGTTAGAAAACCCAATTCATAGGGGTTACACTTTTTAACGGTAAGCCGCTGCAATGGGTTACCTCTTCGAAACCCTTTCATTTGGGTTACCAGTTTAAATTCCTCCCGGATTATACTATTAAACGGTAAGCCGTTCCGAACGGGTTACCCCTTCAACCACTGTAACAGGGTAACACTTTCCGAGTCCAAACACTAATTTGATCTCTAGTAACCTTGCATTAAGTTCAAAATAGCATGCATTGACCTAGCTCGTGTTAGTTGCCACTTGCTCTGAGCTAAATAGACCACAGCGACTCGATAAATACGGGACTATGATTATCAATCTCTGTTCATCCATTCTCTCTACATCATGATCAAACCATCATAATATAGCTTCTATACATTTTTTTATTGTTATTGTATACCTACATAATTACCTAAATTTAATTACATACAGAATCGAGCACCCAATATTGAACGATATAGGCCACTGCGTGATCAAGCCTTATGAACGAAACTACTTAGTAATACAATTCTAGATGTTTGCAAGACAAATTTCTATATTTTATAGTCTCCTCACCCTACCTAACAACGTAAATTATGATGGTAACCATACGGTAACCCTGAAAAACCCTATCAAGAGGATAACCCCTTCAATTGGATATCTTAAAGGAACGGGTAACCCCTTCCACTGGCTAACATATTGAAAGGGTTACCCTTTCATTGGTGTTAGGAAAAGGTTACAGGAACGAAGAGGTAACATCATCCATACGGGAACCGAATCAACGGGTAACCCTTTCAATTGAATTAACTCATAAGGAGGGTTGTACGGTCCCTGGTTCTTTTACGCGGGTCCCTATGCTTCTTTTAGTTTGGCCTATATATGAGAGACCCCAATCACAATCAAGCTTGTATACGGACGCATCTTGTAGAGGTATATGGCACTTGACAGATGGTAAGAACTGACTGATCTTCTTCAGCGGCTTGAAGTATGTTTTAACTGAAGCACGCACAATTTTGTCGGTGACTCCTCTAACATATGGTAGTATGGCAGGTAAGCGCTCAACTGTGGCACGTTTCACACGGTTTCTGTGACAAGGGCGCGGTATTCGGAGCTTGTTGTCGTGCAGGACTTGCTTGACATGTTGGAGCTCAGCAGCCAGGTGTTGCTCATCACAGATCCCATGTGCTCTCTGAAACAAAGATAGACAAAGCTGTAAAGGGTCCGAAACGTCGGGATAAATAATATCAATATAGGTATGCGATAAAATCCGTAAAAAGTAGTTTTATTTCAATACACAATATTACTAACTACTACTCGTGTATGTTACGAACTTGACTAAAAATCTCGTAATTTTTTTTGATAAATTAATATTTTGTTACTTAATGTGTATTACGAACTTGACCTGACCAAAATACTAATTATTACTATTTTGGTCAGTATACACGATTCGTAGTTAGTAAGATTGTGTATGTAATAGAATCTAGTCGGTTTAGATGTAGTAAGTACTATGTTTAATTTAATTCTTAGTTTTCTAAAAATATTATTACATAACTTTAATGGCACTTTGATCGTAGTTGGCTTACTCGCCTACGACACAGTAGATTCTAGTGTTGGCCAACGTTTTTTTAATTAAATAATATAATGTAATTAACTTTCGGAAAAAAAAGAGCATCTAATTATAATTATCTATATTCAGTGAAAGTAGATAGCTAAGCATTTACGACAGCTGTACACAGTCATACAACATGACAAAGATTATTTTGTTCTGTTTAATATTTAATAACAAACGTGACTTGTTGCTTTTGGAACAAAAGCTGCGATATTACGGTAGAGGAAAAACTTCATAAGAATCGTGCCGTGACTTTTATGATTAGTATTATCTAAAAAGTTTATAATACAAAATTGAATTACGATAACACTGGCCGCTTAAGCTGATTTCAATAGTTATACATTCAAATATCGAACAGTTTTGTTCTTTTTTTTTCACCAGTTTCTGGAACTACGTTTAATTGAAAGCTGAACAAATTGTAACGAAAATATCGAAATGAGGTGTAACGATACTTTTAAAATTGCTTTGCTTCGCTCGGTTGTCATAGAAAGTGTGTTCGCAAGGCCATCTGGAGGCCAGCCGGATGTCAGTGCATATTTAGAAGTCAACAGTTTTATTATAAAACATGATTTAATTGTTGCAGTGAGTTATGTCACAGTTGGGTGTTGTCGGCCAATGTCGTGCCGCAGCTTAGTATCGGCCCTTAGAATTTGCAGATCTGTTTGTGATTGGGTGAGGTAAATATATAAAGGCACGACTATAAAATGTAAATACGGATTTGGTGTTGAACTATTTGACAGTAGGTAGGTACAACTTTCCTGCATAAATGATTTTATCGTGAGGTACAGAAGTAGGTATACATAAAAATTTTGTGCCCCCTCGGACTTAGGATTTGCGACCCACTCTCCCCCGTCAGGTTTTGTGTCCGTTCGAACTTTGAATTTATGACAGATTAATGACATTAGTCTGGCCTAAAAAAACATCTACTTTAATCACCCTATCAATCCAAAAGGGGCCTCCTTTTAAAAACCTTTACTGATTAATCCTGTAGGTATGATAAGAGAGCGATAGGTATTAGGTACAGAGGCCAGCACATCAAGCTACCACAATCTATCAAATTTCTTTAATTGATTTACAACTTTAATTCAATATAATAAGGTTCATATTGAACTAGTAGAATTTTTCAGTTTTGGATAGCTTGACCTGCCGGCTGTAGATTTTTAAATATTAACCGCATACCTACACAATCAGATTAGATTAGTTTATCATTTAATAGTATGCTCGCAATTTATTTATCTTGTCATCAGAAGCTATAATTATTTAGCAAGCGTGGCCGTAGGCAGGTCCGTTTGTTTTTATATTAAAAACTAAAGCAGATTTGAGTTCGTGACCACTTTTGTTATCATTACTAGATCCTGTTCCGTTATGCAAATTTTTTAATGTGTGATTACACAAAGAAATATCAAAGTAATCATTATGTAAGTCAAAGTTCTTTTTTGGTCTAGTTCTGCCTCTTTCGCCTAGTCGGTCACAAGCGCGACTGCTACGCTTGAGGTCCAGGGTTCGTTTCCCAGGTCGAGAAAAACCCAGTAACACGGTTTTTCTTCGGAGTTATTAGCAATATTCTCGCCCCCTATTATATGGGACCTAAACATACCGGCGAATCATGGTTCTACACCTCTACCTAACCCTTCGCGGTATACAGGCGTGATAGCATGTAAATTTACGCATCAATTATTGTAAAACGCATTTGTATGGTCCTGAGTTCGAATGACTACGCTCCAATAATACAGCTTCCATCCAAAATTATCTACCGCTTGAACAAAAGCAAATTGTCTTAATAACTTTATTAACGCAATAAATTTTCAAGCACACTAATTGATCGCAATCTTGAACAATCCAATTTACTAAATAAGTGTTTACCATCTACTGGTAGCTCTTTGTGTGCGCATAAGCCATTTAAATTTCTGAAATCTATAAATTGTTGAGGTAATATGCACTTTGTAACGGGTGTAATAGTGTAATGAAATAAAGATCACTTGTAAATTAAATGTTTTGTGCAAGCGAGTGCACTTCAGTGCAAATTAGTGTCGATAAAAATTAATAACACAGACCCATTAATTGTATGTTTAGTGAAATAGTAACTAGATGTCGTTGAGCAAGGTATATTGGACCTAAGGGAATTATTTGCAATGCTAATAATGAATGACAATTGACAAGGAAATGGATTGCGGGTGAGGTTTATTCGAAACTCATTTGTTTTGAAATTCAATCATACAGAATTAGGTTTAATCTTATTATGATCCCGAAGACCTGGGGGCAAAAATTTGTCTATTGCAACATTTAGCTATTCTTCCATTTTACTCCATTGACATTATTATCATTACGCATTAGAAAAATTATAACAACGGCAGATATTGTTATATTGTTGAACTAACTGTATTATAGAGAATAAAAGCCTATTTCACCATGTCTGAGTAGCCTCTACTTTTGGAACTGAATTTGTATAAAATTAATTGCCAAGTAATTAAACAGGAACTTACTCGGAGGTGGTGAAATAGGCCCTAAATGTATTTGTAATGGTTAATAAATGAGATGCTATAAATGTATCCTGAAATAACTGACCTTATTAGTTCCTTTTCTCGAAATAACGATGGCTTTATAAAGTTATTTTTAACGTTATAATTCATGCATTATAACTAATATTCCATTGAGTATAATGTTAACCAAATAGAAAATAAATCAAAGCAAAATTTTTAGCTCTGCTGGATTAAAAATAATTGATTATAGAAGTCGTGACATTCCAGAGGTCAAACAATTTTTTTTCTAATGTACACAGGTAGACCTAATCGCAATGGTATTTAAAAGTTAAAATAAATAAGAACGACCTTGCCAAGTGAAATTTTTATTACGTTTTATCTTTGCCATTAATCTTTAGCTATAACTGTGCCGAAACAAAAAAAATATTAGAGATAAAATATTTCAACACTACTTCGTGCTCATGACATTAGCTCAATGTGCCATAGTTTAGCTCAATGTGCCATAGTTCACACAGTTAACGCGCTTATTCCCACGGAATGACAAAACGCATTCACTCTCTTTATTTGCACATTATCTGTATTGTGTGTAAATAGAAATGTTGCTGATGTTATCTGTGGTTCAAACAAACGGACTTCGTTGTTCTACCGGTCATACATTATTGTATTCAAATTTGGAAACGCCTTTGATAGCGCTTTATTTCACGAAATATTTTGATGGCTGCCCGTATTGTTCGTTAGATTTTTGATTAAAATAATTTATGAGCTAGAATTTTATGTTTGATAAGTCATCCGTTTGGCTTCCATAGAATTTCTCTCCGTAATTAAAGTTCTATTTAGAGAAAGTTACATGAATTGTAATATAAATAAAGTGATCTAAAATAGGTGGAATTAAATAAATAATTAAATTGAGTTTATTATCATTTTAAAAGCTATGATGGTAGCTCATGGCTAAGTAATAACTACTCTGATCAACCTATCTACAAGGTTAAGCTACACTAGTCGCGGTCAGGGAATGGGTAACAATTTTTAATGCATCGAGACTCCTTCATGCCACAGAGAGCATGTAACTACGTTGGTCCTGGTTATCATACGAACTCCGATGATAATCATTCTTAGCGGTAGTCAAAAACTTGAGAATCATATCCTCAGTATATCGATATTGTCCAGATATTAGGCAAAATTATTATTTTATTTATAAATTAAATCGATTTCATACAAAGGAAACACCAATACGGAATCAACATACATAAATGTGCTTTAAAGTAAAAGTAAACCTCAAGTAAGCTCCAAAATTAAACTTGAA
Organism: Acronicta alni; assembly: GCA_964056405.1. Lineage (NCBI taxonomy): Eukaryota > Metazoa > Arthropoda > Insecta > Lepidoptera > Noctuidae > Acronicta > Acronicta alni. The sequence continues at coordinate 12,928,842 of OZ043918.1, forward strand.
AAATATTTTTGAATTTCGAAATGTGATAGGTCTGTTACAGTTCTCATTAATGAATTAAAACTGGTGCAGTCGCCTCAGGGTAAAATGCTTACGTCGACGTAATTGAGTGATTGCTCTTACGCAATCAAGGTAAGGTGCGTGTCGAGAATTTGGATCGTACTTGACCATACTTATTAAAAAGCCTTTGTTGTTCTTTGTCAGTTCTTCGAAATTTGAAGGATAATATTTGAACGTTGAATTATTATTGGAGTTTGATCCTTTTTTGTTTCTGTTTACTGTTTTATTCTAAGTAAACTAACTATTAAGTGTTTGGAGGTCATACATTCTTATTAACCAGGATTAAAATCAAACTCTAAGGCCATTGTGTGATTATCAATCCATTTGCACACCTATTTTAGAGGCTGATATTATGCGAATTATTGATAATAATGGTCTCGTTATCATTACGTTATTGCTTGCAGCTAGAACTTGCTTTTCTGCATTGATACATACCTATATTCTTAATTTACTTTCTTTAACTTTTGAATTTGTGGTGTGTGTTTTCGAGATAACAATAGGCCCGATCATAGGGAAAGGAAGGCAGGTGCGGTTTTTAATCAATACTAGTCCGTCATATTTAGCCTCCTCTCCTGGGAGCGGATAATCCATGAAAATTTTCCACCAAGTTAAAAAGGAGGGGGCTATTTTTTAAATTTAACTTTCTATCTTATTTGACATACGATTACCTAATTACTTTTGAAATTTCAAAAACTTATTGCACAAATCTGCGCATCTGCACATCACACAAATATTTGTTTCGGGTGGAAATCGAACCCAATCGAAACAATCGGCGTACAGACAGAAATGTTGCAACGTTAACCACAATTTGTAATTTCTCATCAAACATTTTTTAAAGATACTTACCTCCTTTCAATAAAATTCAAGCAGCACCAACTAAACAAACAAATATTAAATTATTATATAAAAGTGCACCTGTTCTGCTTAATATAACAATCAAGTTAGCAACTAGTAATTAAAGTAAATAATTAACGCCTTTAGGCATATCGTGGCACGCATGCATCCTTGGCGAGGCGGCAACGGAAACACGCAATCGCCTCGGCCAAGTTCTTACCAAATATTTGTATCTTTAATAGCTGGAGCTTTTACCTGTAATATTCCATTCACACGATCACTTCCTTATGTAGGCTATTGAGGCGCAGGCGCAGAGAGTTCTCCATTCAATACACTTTATTGATGCTTTTATATTATGTTTTTTTTTGGATTGGAAATCTTACGCTGCGCCGCGGGTACGTAGTAAAAAAAGTAAAATCGATTTTGCACACTGTGTGTTTGTTATTTATAATCTCTTGATTATGATTTGGTGATTATATTCTTTGCAACTAAGTAGGCAGAGCTAATTAAAATAATTGAGATGTCAATAATTTATTTACACAATCATAGAGGTATACGAGTATAAGTCTAACGGTACGCTCACACGGCCACATCCCGTTTTTAGTAGAATCAAAGGGATTATTTCATTAAGTGGCGGTTATTAGTAAGTATATTTCAATACTAACGTTTACACTTCTTCTTAACGTGTCAATGGTTAAACAATTTGTGAGTCATATAAGGCCACCTCAATGGTATATATCGTCCTTCGTGCAGGTGTTCGGGTACAAGCGAGAAACCAATAGGTGTGACATAGTTTGGTTTGGATCGCCGCAGTCACATTGAGTAAGGTTAAGATCTCTAAACCCCCATTTGACATGTTGGTTCTGCATGTGCTAATCTGGGCGTACCCAGGTTTACACTGGTATCCGTATTCAGCAAAAATGAGATCGCGTTGAATCCGTCCTTTCTCAATTAGTCACCCATGGGATAATGAAATATACCTACACTCGTAATCTCATAATGGGGTGTACCCAGTCTTCTATTTTTAGACTGCCCGGTGGCAATAATACCAACACAATATCACAAGAGCGTTCACGTCCGTCACGTTTGAATTTTTATAGACTTCTGCGAAATCTATTACCCAACAAAAAGGATCCAAACTATTGTGTGCGAACATGCCAGTTAGTCTTGCGGAACTCAAGGAAAATCCGAACCCGCAGAACTGAACACCCGTCTGAACGGGGCCTTAATCATATCAATTATATAACTGATATAATTTTGTTTTAGACGATACAGATTTATTACTATGGGGATTGGAATATCTATGTACAGTCAGCAACGAAAGTCCCTGAACATGTAGCAATCTTCAATATGATTTTTAATAAGTATGAAGTTACTGACCTGTGAAGGATATGCGAAATAATTGCATAGATGACCATTAAAGATTTAGGTTGCCTTAATAGAAAAATCATCTTGACTAGTTTTGGAGCTGTGATGTTTTCAAAATTAAGCTGTGTTCAGCTACTTTCGTTGCTGACTGTACCTATACGTTCAATTCTGTAAACTTCCTTCTATAATATACTTTTCGAAATCAGTTCACATGAAGTTTCTATTTCCGAGAGAGGTAAGGCATAGTTAGACTAATTTCACTCAAATTGGAGACTGGGGAAGTTCCACCTTGCAGAAAATTGAAGCGAATAACACTGCTTTGAGCTGTGTTGTGTTCCTAACGGTAAGCAAGGTTGCTAGTACTCTGCGAGGAAACATTGTGTTGGCAGTGAGGGGACTTTGACCCTTTTACTGCCAAACCGACTGTTCCTCTTTCGTGTTACAAAGTCAGCAACGCGCAAGTGAGGCCTTATGCTTGTTTGCCACCTTAACGGTATAAAAAAATCCAGTGTTAACATTATATTTACACTAATTATTATTATTATTTATTACACTTTACTTATTATTATTATTATACTAACTTTTTATCTTTTTATAATAATTAACATAAGTAGGATTTGTGAAAATGATCTATGCTAATAATTTTCATATCGTATTTCTCGGGCAATTAAATCTGACTTGCATTATATATGTAATCGTGAAATATTTCATATTATGCTATGATATTATGTAGGTATTATGCATATACGTGTCAAATATTTCATAATTGGAATCGAACCATGAAATTATAAATTTCAAATAAATATATATATAAGTTTTACTTTGGTAATTATAAATATGAATGAAACCTTACAGTATTATTATGTATACATCAGAATAACATATAGGCTATAATTTATAATCATTTTGAGTTAATAAGCCAAATAAAAAAGAAATAAAAAGTGACTTTTCCACGCGGACGAAGTCGCGGGCAAAAGCTAGTACTAATATAAATGTGAAAGTAACTCTGTCCGTTTCTTCAGTACGTTTTTACGCTAAAACCGTTGAACCAATTTTGATGAATTTTGATATAGAGATAGATTGCTTAAGGAAGAAGGCCATAGGCTACCTTTTATCTCAAGAAATCCTCTGGTAGGTACTATGTGAGTGAAAACGCGGGCTTGTTTGATATAAAATAGGCACATACAAATTTAAAAAAACCAACGTTTCTAAATCAACGGACATTCGTACTAGACATTTTAAGCTATTGCTTGCCATATTACCAAAAGTAAGTTGTAAAACCATCATCACGCAGGTACACATCAATTTATAATCAGATACAACAGATCTTTGTTAAATAAAGAACGGGTGAAATCATAGTGCGGAATAAATTATGAGTGTAATTACGTATAAATTTAGAATTTACGTACTTCTATACCTAAAGGCGAAGAACGTGACGGGCAAGCAAAGACATCCACAAAAAACCATTATTTTTCCGTAAGTATAGGAAAATGTTAGTACGATCGACAAAAGAGTTAAGTATACAGGCAGCTAATTAAACATCTGTGTTTTGTTAAAGATTGTGTAATAATGTATAACGCAATATGTGTCATAAAGTAGGTATTGAAAGCTGCTACACATCAAACCCTTTGATGGGTTATTATTTAAATCACAAGCTGTGTAAAGATGCAGATTTCGTTCGCTACCTGTATACCAATCTCTTTTGTTGACTGTACCTACCTATAGATTTTTTTTCATGATTCTAGCCAGGGTATATACTCGTATTTACTACATTTTTAATTTAAACTACGGTGTTGTATGCTTTGTTTAAATTTCTATAAATAAATAAATAAATATTCTATCTGAAATCGGTGTCTGGGACGGATTGGAACTAATTTCTTTCAAAGATGATTTGGTCACCTAATAAAACAAAATCTACTCTATTCTATTAATATAGAGTTAAATGTTAAATAGCAAACAATATTGAATGTGACTGTGCAATTGCTAATTTAAATAAATAAGCAATTTAAGGGGCACATTAATTAAACGTTTAGTAATTAATTATGTTAATTCAAAGATGCGTAATAAATGTGGAATTATATGAAGTGAATATTATATAAACAATAAAATGAAACTTACTATGCGTAAGCATAGTGAACGGTGCGGAGTAATTATTAGTGTTAAGGCTCTACCGGTTTTGAAATATTTTTATTGTTCTCAAATGCAATATTTTTTGCTTTCATTTTAGCTTGTTTTCTACCTAACTGACGACCAAAAACGACATTCCGTTAACCGATTTAGTTATATATTAATAACCTTGACATTTCTTAGACGGTGACCTGGTTATTTACATTTGCCAAAACTGATAGAAATTCAAGAGAGGTGGTATAGTGAGAGTAATTCCACTCAAATTGGAGCTGCCCGACTGGGGAACTAGGTACCTCCGCCTTACAGAAAATCGAACTAAAATAACACTGTTTTGAGCCATGTTGTGTTCCTTACGGTGAGCAAGGTTGCCAGTGCTCAGCGAGGAAACGTTGTTTCGACAGTAGGGGGACTTTGACCCTTATACTGCCAACCTTGCGCAAGTGATACCCCTGGCGTTGCAAGCGTCAATAGGCTACGGTAACCGCTTACCATCAGGTGGGCCGTATGCTTGTTTGCCACCTTAGTGGTATATAAAAAAACATACTATACATTATTACGTACTTAATATAAATAAATAAATAAATATTTTTGGACAATTTTACACACCACCACCTAGTCTAAAACTAAGCAGAGCTTGTACTATGGGTACTAGACAGTGGATATAATAATTATGTCCTTTTTTTTTGTAAATACATAAGAAACACCCAGACAAACACAAACACTTATGTTCATTACATTAATATTTGTGTCCTGTGGGAATCGAACCCACGACCTCGTGATCAGCAGTCCGACACGCGAACCACTAGACCACAGACGTCGTCAATATAAAATGATGATGATATCGACTTCGCGCATATGGAATATACTAATAGTAGATAGGTATTATACATAATTATAAAATTTCCGAAAGAAATTCTCATAAATGATAGCGAAAACGTATCAAAATCTGTTGCATAGTTTAGATGAACTAAGCGCACAAACAGTTGGACAGATAGTAACTTTTTTTATTTACTATGTGATAATGATATAGTGATAGACGAACTGCATCTCAATTACTGAGGGGTTGGCTGGAAGACCCGGTACAATAAAATAATACATTTAAAATGCCGGCAGGCTTACATTAATCGCTCTCTAAGCAGTCGGTAGATAAATCAATCTAGTCAAATCGTTTACGGATACAGCACAAAAGCCCAAGGCCTTGAGTTATTCGTTCCTACTTGTACCTAAATTGATATCGATCTTGATATAGGAAGCTTGTCAAACATGATTATATTAATACTTAAACCTTTTTGCCGCAAGAAATACGCTGATTAACTGTTCTTACACTCGTAATAAATTTAAGTTTTTTTTCCATATACCACCCTGAAAGCTATGTTTAAATTTTTGCGCCGTTTTTTGTGTATAATTCTTTAGAAAAGGTCAACTGCAATCGGATTTTACATTAAAATTTTTGTAGGGTTGTTTCAGGGTGCTGGTGGAGGTTGATCGCACTCGATTTAACAGTGAGGTGCATCTTTCGCACTAGGTATACACGTCGACGTGTTACAGAAACACGGTAATCCCATGAGCACTCTGAATGTTTTATTGTATTAGACACGCAGGGCGTTCCATGCCGCTTGCGTAGGTACAGTTCACCCACAGGTTGCAAGTCAGCAAGTTTATGTCGGGACAAAAGTATTGGCTAGCCAGAAAGTGAGATGACCAGCAAACCCAACATGTGCCCTACAAAATATTTTTATTGTCGCTCATCTCGTGCCGAAACTATGGCTGAAGACTATACACACATCAAAAAAAGTTTGTTTCTATTTATAGAAAACACACAACAAATATTTTTTCTTGATAAAGTACAGACGCCAGCAGGTCAAGTTATCCAAAACTGTCAAATTTTCCCAATTAAAAATGAACCTTATTACTTTTCTTTAAAGTTGAAAATCTATCAAAGAAATTTGACAGATAGGGGTAGCTTGATGTGCTGGCCTCTGTACAATTTAAAAAAAATATATCAGCATATGCTAGTGATCGCAAACTTTTTTTGATATGTGTATAATGACACCATAAAATTATGTCGGCGCATGTTAGCCCCAAAGAGGTGCGATGGACGATCGATCATCGATATTTGTCGTCTATCATGGAAGTTTTTTTATGACCTTTCATTTGTCCTTGCCAGTTTTGGTGTTGGTTAGTAATATACTGTGGTAATAGGCATGTGTAGTGCGTATTAGCGCTGACATGCCCAGCGGCAATTTTGTTGGATTAGGCCACAGTAGGATTAATCCAAAATTAAACGACAATTTTTGAACACATACCTTATTATTATGCAAAGTACGTATAATATGCGTAAGTATGATTAACTTGTTTTTACGCAAGCCACTCAAAGGAAAGCAAGTTAGTATAGGAAGCTGATTACGTTTAAGGTCAGCATTGGGTTAACCTGTTCTATGTAGATCAACGAATTGACAGACAGAATGTAAAAGTTAAAACTACTTTGGCATGCAAATTTTTTTGCATAAGCAGTTTAGAAACAGATTTATAAAGTTTTTTAATGAACAATGCCTACTTAAGTTGAGTTTCTCTTGATTTTTTAAACCTTTTTAATTACTACATAGACAATAAAAAAGAAGTAAGCATTTATTATCATAACCTTATAATAATTAGACAAATTTAAATATTAACACGGAAATAAATGCGTTTGGATTAAAATAATAATATTGACACTTGAAGAAGAACAATATAATTTGCAAAATTCTCAATCTGGTTTTATTGTATTTTATGCGATACATAATATTTTAACTATCCATTTAAGTTAGCTAGAGAGTAGATCGATTACAAAATTATATTATATTACGCACTAGTAGAATTTCTTCATAGCCCGTGGTATTTGTGAATGCACCAATTCTCCCGCGTACCATCCCAAATAGGCAAGCTCAGTGAGATTGTATCGCTTTCCATTACTGTTGAGCTATTTCAGTTAGCGAGAACACATTCCTTAAATGTTTAATGATGAAATAACAGTGTGCTAACAATAAGGTGACTAGTCACATGATATCTTGATTTACGAGAAATATCAATTAATAAATCTTAAAATTGATATAAGTCAGTAGGTACTAAACATTGCTCTTATGCAACTGACAGGATAGACAAGAGTATAGACAGGGGGTGTCTATCCTTTTTAGGAATATTCTTCTTAGTCGCTACACTCTTGACAGAGTGATCGTGGTCGTCACATCAGGGGCGGTGGCACGCTTCACAATAGCCTTTCTGGTACATTCATGTATGTGATCTGTCCAGCGCATTGGTGATCTGCCACGAGCTGTTGTGCTGTCAACTTTTCCCTTGGGAATATAATTAAGCTTAACCATTATAAGGATATAGCTGAGTCAGTATTACGTAAAATCGTCATCTGATTAAATCACAAGAGGTGTGTATTTCTACGATGATATGCGCAAGAGTGACACAACAAATGGTAAGATGTTCTTATCTTAAACTGGTTATTTGCCCTCCAGTCGTCTACGTGGGCTGAGTTTTCAATACTAGTCGATCTTATGGTACAAACTTACATTAGAACATTAGATGATACGTTGCATAAAACTTACTTAGCAATGTGGGTCTTAGATAGGAGTAGGTTACCCTACATCAGTCTGTTACAGTAACAGAAGAGAATAAATGACAGCAGTATCGTAACCTTTATGTGCTGTTGACATAAGTGATATTGCTTAAGTACCGATCTGGATATGTTTCAACTAATATCTTCACCATCCCTGGCTTTTTCATATTGATTTTGGGGTTAGCGTCCAGTATAACAGGATACGGCGGAATCAGTAATTAACACAAATAGTGACTGCAAATTGATTTCTGACATTTACGCGAATATTATAAGTAGTTACATTGAGATAAAACTACTTTTTACGGATTACTTAGACTTCGACAACACAGAGACAGTATACCCGTAAAGGACGTGACCTGTAAAGGGTCCGAAACGTCGGGATTAATAAAATCAATATAACGCGATAAAATCCGTAAAAAGTAGTTTTATTTCAATAGTGACAGCAATTCAAACCAAACTTCTGGTCAATATTGATTTCATAAGGAATAACTATTTATCTGACTTTTCGGGCTTTTAGCTACCACTAATGTTGTCATAGGTGATCGTATAGCAACAAGGACCAATGGCGTAACGGTACTCTTTGAGTAACACAGTAAAAGTTCTAAGAAACGAGCCAATCCATAGACTGACCGTAGCTTAATCTTGCAGATTAAACCACGAAGCCTACAATATATATTCAAATTTGCAGATTGGTCTTACAATTGGTTATTAACAGTACTATACTGTTCTTGACGCACATAGCTCGTAAAATTGATGCCCGCTGGGGCCAAAAGGTTCTTGAGTGGAGACCACGCACCGGAAACCGCAGCTTAGGACGCCAACGAGATGGCCGGACGACCTGGTAAAGGTCGCTTGAAGTCGTAACCGATCCTTGTGGAAGTCTTTGTTCAGCAGTGGACGTCTTGTGGCTGATATGATGACGATGATGATACTGTTCTTGACAGAAAAGTAATTTGAAAGTTTAGTTTTTAATGAATCATAAATTGCACAAAAAAGCAAAAGAAGCATAAAGTTGCGTCATTTTTTGGATAGAGCTCAAACTCATTCATAGGAAAAAGGAAATGTGTTGCGTGCAAGTATGTGTTACATTTTCTCCCTTCTGACTTGATAAGAATATTAAAACCAGTAATATAAAGCAACGGTTGTGAGTTAAAAGTAACACTACCTATACAAAAAGAAACCTTATTACTACGATGCATAATTATTACTTTACAATAGTTGTTAATAACTATATTATTAGCGTTTCAATGTCGAAAGGAACTTCACGTGAACTGTTTGCGGACATTCCAAATATAAGTGTGTTCCAGAATGGCAGGTGTTTGTTTATTTAGATTATGAAACAATCCATGTTAAGTAGATGCCTTTTTGTACAGTAGGTCACCTGAGGATGCAGGGTATGTTGGTCTCCTGCCAACTAAAAACCGCATTAGCTTTGACTGTAACATTTTCCAACCATGACAGACTGTGGTCCAGCAGTCGCAAGACCCCTTCAGCCGGTGAGGCTTGCGGCAAAAACACGCTCTATTGGGATATACTAAATACCTACTTATAATGAATAATAACGTAACTCGCCAGGATCCCAAAAATCGCCAAATAATTAAGCTTCTTTTGAAGATGTTCTATATTTTTAAGCAGTGTACGTATAAATTTATTTTAGTGAAGGAAAAATTCCGACTGCGGGCAGGATTCGAACCTGCGTCTTGTGGTGAGGTGAGGTTACCTTCACTCAAATAATTTTAAAATCTTAGCCTGGAAAATGCCGAAAAAATAAAAAATATATAAAAAGATGGTTTAGGTACAGTTAGCAACGAAAGTAGCTGAACATGGTGTTGCTTTAAAACGCTTTAACTACTTTAGTATCCAGGACTGAACCGAGAAGGCAATATTATGTTTTACTTTAATTTAAATCGAACTTTTACTTTAATATTGATTTCTGACATTTACGCAAATATTACACATTGAAATAAAACTACTTTTTACGGATTTTATCGCGTATATTGATATTATTAATCCCGACGTTTCGGACCCTTTACACGTCGTACTTTGAAACGTCGGGATTAATAATATCAATATACGCGATAAAATCCGTAAAAAGTAAGTAGTTTTATATTAATTTAATTTCAAAATTGGGCTGTGTGCAGCAACTTTCGTTGGTGACCGTACTTGATTAAGCGAATTAGTTGTTCAACATGTCCACATAGCTGGCCAATGAAACTGCACAATCAGTTGTTTATATCCTCGAAATGCATTGTAACATGTTTGTGCAATACCAGCATTTCTTTTCTATGCAGTAACCAGAGCAACATAATCGCATTGCATGCTAGTGACATCAGCAGACCGAGTGGCAATTTCTAATCAATAGAACAAATCGTGCGCAACATTCAGATTTGTAAACGAAAGTTCTAACGGATCTAGATGATGATACGTGTGCTTTATACAAATTAAATACGTGGGCTTGTATTGTATGAACAGCTGTTCTGTAGTCTGTAATCCCTTCGATGCGTAGGATTGCGTAAATTACCGTGATTGTTCTCAAAAGGCGCACCCTATATCTGTCATCACTAATATTGGGTAACTCAAAATACAGACTGATACCAATATAGATTGTATATAAAACATACCATCACGCCTGTATTCTGAAGCGTTAGGCAGGATGTGTACGAATGTACACCTACTGTTCGCCAGTATTTCTAGGTGTCATGTTATAGGGCGAGCCTATTGCCATTAACCGAGAGGTTTTAAGAGAGGTAGGGCATAGTGGGAGTAATTCCACTCAAACTGGAGCTGCCCGACTGGGGAAGTACCTCCGCCTTACAGAAAATCAAAGTGAAAAAACACTGCTTTGAACTGTGTTGTGTTCCTTACGGTGAGCAAGGTTGCCAGTGTTCCGCGATAGGGTTTAGATTGTATATAGTGACGTTATGATATTCCCGTCCCATCTCTACGAAGTACTACAACTCTTCAAAACTACAAAAACTCACAAATCTATAACAATATTAGTTTGGTGCAAACATTATTACACACGTTTTATCCAAGTTTGGGTGACTTAAGATCGTTTCATGATTTAAGATCGCATTTATCACGATTTTCCGGCAACGAGTTATTTGTTGATAAGCTGCAAATAAATCAACATTACTTCACTTAATATTGTGCTTACACGTAATGGATTCAATAAGCGAGTCTCAATGAAAGCTGAACGCCGCAGCTTTTCGCCTCACAGCGCGTATCCGTATGAAGCAATCAATACTATTGAGACTTAATCTGGATATCTAGTATTTATTAATTAATTTTACATGAATGTGTGTCTGTTTGTTTGTAAATACATGAGCTCTCGTTTACTAATCTGATTTAGAATACTTTTTGGTCTTGAAAATCGCATTGTTTTTCACATAACATTGGTACCTACCATGATCCCTGTATTCCCCGGTTAGACAGACGTGTACACTAATGAACATTCACAGTACGCCGTTGTGTTTAAATCCCATGTAATATGGGGAGAGCCTATTGCTATTCATCATCATCATCATATCAGCCTATTGCCATCCACTGCTGAACGTAGGCCTACTCCAAAGAGTGCCAATCATCCCGGTCTTGGGCAGCCCGCAATCATCCGCTGCCAGCCACCTTCTTCAAATCGTCCGTCCTTCGTGTCGCAGGGCGTCTCACACTACGCTTGCACAAACGTGGTCTCCACTCCAGCACTCGTCTCCTCCACGGATCGTCTGTGCGTCTGCAGACATGGCCGGCCCACTTCCACTTCACTATTCACTATTGCTATTAATCAAGCACAAATAAAAAAATCGAGATGCCATTGGACTATGGAAACAGTGAAACCAATTGAATTAGTTACAAGATGGCAATGATATTCATTTTGTACCTGTTCACTGAACTCCTGGTAGACCTGCACTGCATCCAGGAAACATACAGACTAAAACTGAATCAAAAGTTTCTAACCTAACCCTATCTATGTTAGGTATTATTATCGCTATTATGATTTGTGTGGCGTCGGACACAGCGAGTGATAGAGTTCAGAGTGACATGGTCACTGTTAGTTCCATTAAACTCTTCAATGAGGCTTCTACTTAATTTAGATACTCAAAGTATGGAAATTGTAAGTAGTGAACGTAGAGTTCTGAACATAATGCATGTTCACATTTTTTAACACCATCCTATATAAAGTATCGTTAGATAAAAAGCTTCGTTAGTCTATTAAGAATTGAAAAGGCAATCAGCTAAACAAACATTAACTGCTTATGACTTCTGAATTACACTCGCATCCGCTAATTAGTAACTTATTGAATGCGGACTTGAAAGTGAAACCCAAGTTGTTTACCTCAAAGGGAACCGACGGTTTTTATGTCCGTATTAAATATATTGTATGTAAGTTTATTGCCATAGATGATTTGAGCCTTTCTATTAGGGTCTCCCTAGACCAATCGATGCGGAATCGGCTAGAGCTAGTAGTAGTAGTGCGTGTCACCACGATACTCAGAAAAGCCAGGGAAATCCGCAGTATCGTTGTCGGCGTCATCGGAGCCGAGTTGATCCGAGAAACGTTGTTGAAACCCTTATGACGTTAACATAATAAAATAAATTTAACACATCAATATAAAGTCTGCAGACTGATTTTGCTGGTCCGGTGTGCATGGTAGTTTTAATTATGTAATAATATTATACACGTACAATGTAACTTATTATAATTATGTGGTGTTTGCCTGTAAAATGTTATACATTTAGCTTCTAAGTTTTAGCACGTAATGTTATGTTTTTACTTGTACAGAGGCTAGCATATCAAGCTACTACAAACTGTCAAATTTCTTTGATTGATTTCCAACTTTAAAACAAAACAATAATGTTCATATTCAATTGGGAAAATTTGTCAGTTTACGATAGCTTGACCTGCTTAATCATTATATGATAAATAAATAATGAAAAAACAAACAAACCATGTTCCGATTCCTCGTCGATAAGTATGGGGAGACCCTTTTACCTTCAGATCACGGATAATAACGGCAATCAAGCAAAATCGTATTTTCTCACAGAATCTTTCTACGAATCATAGTAATTTTCTCTTTCCCAACGCGGACAGCGCGACATTGTCGATCACATTAAAGGAGTTCTGATCGGTAAATAAGTCACTTTTACATGAACCTAGTCACGATGTAAAAGTTATTGTTTCGCTTGTAAAGCCAGCTATTAAAGAAATTGCTTTATTGGACACTAACTTTTGCTGTGGCTTTGCTCGCGTGGCATAATTTTATTTACAACTCTCTATCACGCCTCAATTTCCCGGAAGATTAGCAGAGACGATTCCGACGAACACTAGGTGTTTTTTAGTACACCCAGTGTTCCTCGGAATGTTTTGTTTAGGCAATAGATTTAACCCCTTTTTCCCCAATCTATTGCCATTAACCGGGCACAAATGCAAAGTCCAACTCGGACTATTACTGAGAGATTCACAGGAAAACCAACACTTTCCTTTAACACTTTCATCGACCTGGAAAGCAGAACCTCAAGCATAATAGTTGCGCTTAAAACCACTAAGATAATTATGCAAATTTTATAACGATTACCAAAATGATAGTACTGACATCTAGTAACACTTGTATGCCCGAATATAGAAACACTAATCAATTTTAAGATGCTTTTAAGTGCATTCGTGCTGTCTCTATCACTGTAAGTCAAAATGACTGTGACAGCACGAAACTTAAAATTGTCCTAAAATTGAGGCGCGTAGAATATTTGGCGATCAGAACTTCAAATTAAAATAAAATTTTGCATGGAAATTCCTCGATCGATAAACTGAGAAATTATATTCGGAGATAAATAAAAAATACCTTAGAATTTAGCGTGTCGTTCGATTAGTAGGTCTTATAGCTTTACTGAGGGCTTAGACTAGTGGCAAACGCTCCGTATCTATTTCATGTCGAAAAACGCTTACGCCTTAGCGATATCGATCTGCGTGCGTGTATGACGTATTCGTCCACTCACCTGCGTTGTCGTGTTCATTACATAGATAATTAATTATACGCAAGACAAAGGCTTCGCTACAATATCTAGCATGATATTGACATAATTCTGTTTAGTTAAAATAAATTCTTAGTCGTAATCTGTAATTAAAATCATTGTTTACCCCCACGTTTTAGTGAACGACTGTTACAAGTCAATAGTCCTTGGTCCAATTGTAAAGGAAACGAAAGCTTTTAATCACTATCCGTTTACTATTATTACAGAATGACAATAAATTATAAGTTATAATAGTCTAGGAGACATGATATTAAAAGTGCAAATTAAAAAGTTCTGCAGCCAAATGTGATTACGGTTGGTTGTAATTGGCACCTGCCTTAAACCAAATTAACATTTAGGTAAGTTATGATTACTGGTGATTATTGGTGATAATCGCCGGATATAATATATGCTATAATTACCAGTTGAGGTTGTTTGAGGCGATAATAGTTAACATTTTCGAAATTCATTCGAAGTTTTATTAATTTTTTCTTATTCGCATTTGTTAAATAGATCATCATAGGTATTTAAATTATGCACGACATAATTTAAATACCTAGTCTTAATAGTATCCATGTCGTGATCTTCCCTAATCTTTGCAGTTTATAAAAAAAAGTATGAAGCATAGGCCCTAAAATAATTGTTGTCTCTTCATGGTGTTTGATCGTATTGATGATTTGATGGTCCGCAAGTCTCAGGAAATTCTTAATAGCAGTTTGTGCCCAGTTAGTGGAAATAGGCTCACTCACTTTTATATGAGACCCAAATTGGTACACATCAACAGCACACCTCTCAACCCTTGGGGTCATACAGGCGTGATAGTATGATACCATCACACCTCCATCCAAGGGTTAAAACCGAACTAGTAAATCCATCTATTAACGTGTTACGAATATGTTACAGAAAATACACGTAGAATTACATACATAAATAGAAGCACACTTTTTCCCCACAGGGTAAGGCAGAAACTAAAGATTCTTTCTTTTTTATTTTCAGCTTTATCTTGTGGGAAACCCGTGCTACGATTCTTGTACATTTCTTTTGCCTCGTCCATATTTATACATATTGTCATACACACGCACATTACCGCATTCTACGCACCTGACTTTTTTTAAATACACGCTGTTTATAAAAAAAAACAAATTAAATGTAGTCTTAAAATAAAAATGTGCAATTTTAAAAAAATGTTTTGGACATTATCTACTGTCTCCGGGACTACACGCGATATCACTGGGTATTGTTCTTACAGGCGGCCATTTGCAACGGTATTGTATCGTTTGGCATTTGTTCCGCACCCTTTCGAAATTGCGTTGACATATTGGCGCTAATGTAACTCATTTGTTTTACCTTACAACGCCATGTCAGGATAGGTAATAATATGCTGTCATCAAACCTTTTATCAAATTTATGAGACGCAGTTGGTGCTAGTGTGGGAATATACTTGACAAATGAATAATGTTTAAATTTATTAATATGGCAATTGTTATTATTTAATACCCAATGAGAAAAGCACCTTAATAACTGCAAAAATATTAAAATATAAGTAAAATAATTGGCACATAAGGCTGACCATAAATTACGGAGAAGTTTGTTTGAAAAATACAAGTTCCATTCCATTGCATCGTTGACATGAGTTTTATTTGAATTACGAATGTGGTGATGTTCCATTATCTATGATTAGTTGACACGTCTAGAGTTGAGTTGCATTGTTTTATTATACCCGACGCTTTCAATATGTTGGAGAATCTTAGGGATGCAATGCTCAGCGAGGAAATGTTATTTTGGCAATGGGGGGATTTAGACCCTTATACTGCCAACCCAACTATTCCTCTTTCGTTTTACAGGGTCGGCAACGCGCAAGTGATACCTCTGGTGTTTCAAGCGTCGTTAAGCTACAGTTACCGCTTACCATCAGGTGGGCCGTATGCTGTTTTGTTACCTTAGTGGTACAAAAAAATACTATTATATTGAAAGTCAAGTTTTGTATCGAGACTATATTATATTGCATCGGGGTCACTAAGAAGGTTTTGGGCCGTAGAGGACTGTTAAGAATGTAATTTCTTTGTTACATGTGAGATGAATGGCTTGTTGTAAAAATCAGAAAACCCAGCACACCTTTGGTTAGGATTCTATGGTGCCATAAGATCCTAAAATATTTGGAAATGGTTCACACATGACCATTGCCAAATATTTTTTACTGTATACCATGGTGTGCATGTTTGAACAGTAAAATTGCATGTTCCACTTTGGATTCTTTTTGTGGTTTTCATCAGACACGACTACAGTCAAACGCACTTGAGCCAGAAATAAAAAAGGAGGCCAGTTTCAGTTTCAATAGTTTCGTATGACGTCGTTGCTTTTAAAAGTGGATGTAATGTAAAATGACTTAACTTGTTGAGTGTAGCTATTAAAGCAGGAAATGTGAAGTGTGCGCCAGTTACCGGCCATTTGAATTTACGATTTTATTTAAATATTTTAAATGGAGCGAAATCAGTACTTGCGTAATATGAAAAGTAGTTTTTACTTTCGTAACTGCCATTTTGTCAAATTAAAATCTTAAATTACAAAATATTTATACAGTTTCAAAATTAATTAAAAAAATACCTTCGTTAAATAAGAAATTTAAGATTTATTAACCGTGAAAACAAGTGAAATCGAAATTATAATGTTTTTTTTTATTGCTGACTTGAATTTTAATTTAGCCCTATTTTTGCTCAGGGCTGGCAAACTAATTACCCTGTTTAGGAGAGTCATATTCAAGTCTCGCTGCTTCAAAAATCTAGCCCTGAGCCAGCCCTGGTAAAACACCAGAGCTTGGAAAGCAGAAACAGGCCTTGGAATTCTTAATCAATCAAATAGGTAAATACGGTATTTAAACCGATAAAAAATGTTGCACGAGCTCGTGTCATAGTGTGGATAGATAATTAGTAAATGATTTTGTATAAACATATTTTTATCAACACAATTATTACAGGCCCAACAAGTTTTCAGATACATAAAACTGGAATTAAACAAATATTTTTTTATAATTCCTACTGCTACCAAGTCAAAAGTCTTAAGTTTGAATTCAAGGCCTTTGACTTTTCAAAATCATGTGCATATTAATAATTCATTATCACCGCTTAAATGGTAAAGGAAAACAATCACGAAGACTTGCACCTCTGACCTCGCAAGTCTGACCGATTTTGTCGATTGGCGTGTGAAGACTGCCAACCCTAATTAATTTAGGGTTGGCAGTCTGCAAGCGTGATTGATTATAGCCTAATCCCTCTCATTCTGGGACACGTGTCCAGCAATGGGGCAGTATATATGTGTTGATGATCAGGTAGTCCGTATGGGCTTAATAGTATAATAGGCTGCTGCGAGCCGTTCGATGGTTATCATCATCATCAGCCCATATTAGTACACTGCTGGACGTAGGCCTCCTCCTAATGTACGCCATTTCACCCTGTCCTCGGCTTTTCGCATCCAGTTTCTACCAGCAGCCTTTCGCAAATCATCACTGCTTCTTGCCGAAGGGCGTCCTACACTACGTTTGCCGAGTCGCGGTCTCTACTCGAAAACGTCTAACCCACATCAACACGTTAAGAAAAAAATTGTATGAAATTATCAAGAGGGGGTGAATTTTGTTCCTGATTTTGGTCAATAGCCTCGCTCATTATTACATGGTATCTAATACCTATAAGACTGAAGCACTGTGAGTGTACATTTGTACACCTCCACCTAAACTTACGAATACAGATGCGATGGTATACGCATCTAAGCCCTTATAAACTCAAAGAATATTAGGAGCTACACCAGTCCCTTACCAGTTGACAATGATTTCTGGTTGGCCTATGGAACTTGGCCTACCTCAACCACCTCGTATGAAACCGGTTGTCGTGTCCGAAATTGCTAAAATAATTGGTCTGCATTGCGACCTTCATTTTAGCAAAATCAATAACTGACGGTATTATTTTAAGGTTATTTTTAAGGTGCTTTCTTTTTGTTCTGTTTTTTTAAGGGTTCCGTACCTCAAAAAGAAAACAATCTGAACCCTTATTAAAACATATGAACTATTTAGTAAACAAGTATCAAATATGAATCGCGGCGGACTTTAAATTAATTTAAAATTAACAGATACAAAGTATCAAGTCTTGAAACGAAAATCTGTGGAACACACGAAGATTTAGCTCGGGTGGGAATCGAAATCACGACACCCGTACAATGGTAGTGACGAAAGCGATCACCTTAACTGCTATGCTAAACGTGCAGTATGAATTGTTCACTTTTTAAAATAGAATTAAAAGCATTTATTTCGAAACTTAAAGAGGCCAAAATTTTCTACAAGAATATGACGATTCTACAAGAAAGATCATAATTATAACTAAATGATTTAGTAGGAAGACATATTGGTTGATATGATATCTCATATTATTCAATATCAAATGGCGATGGTAACGGTTCTTGACTGGTTAAATTGTATAAACGACTTCTGAATAAGAAAGAAAAAAATAGTTCTTTCTTCTTCAGACATCTATTAAAGTACCTTTTTTATAGTACCTATAGAAAATCCTCATAAATCAACTGTCACCTTGGGAGCCGGAGGGTATATTGGACTCATACTAAAACCTCACTTGCCTTCCTTTGCCCGTAGTCTTGGCCACGGTAATGTTTAGATAATATTACCGTGTCTTGGCCATGGTATTCGTATCTATTATAATAAGTAACGGTAGGTCCACGAATTCTAAAACAATTCCAAAAAAAATACCCTTTCTTATTATATTCTTACAGAGACTATGTTTGCGAATGTTTACGATGAGTATTGTTCAACTATTATGCTTCTTGGGGTGGGGATCCTGATACAAGTTTTCTCCTAGTTCGGACTCCAGTCCCTCACAAAGAATACCGTGTATTGTACCCATATTTAAATATTGTTGTAAGCATAAGTTAAGAGGTAACTTTGTGAGGTGAAAAATAAATAAAGTATTATTATTATTATAATTATTTTTGTTAAAATTTAATTTAACAGGATTTCTATATTGGTCTTGCAACTTCATTGGCCTTTTGATTTACCTACTTAGATCATGAATAATATATATTTCAATGTTTAGGCAATAAATCTAAGCCAATGAAAAAACACGTAACATTTAACAGATTTTAAAAGTTAAATTCCACAAGTTACGAAATAGTAGATTAAAATTAATTTCTTCACGGTATCTTTTAAGGAAGTTTAAATGTTAATTTACATATAATTTTAGTTGGAAGTACTATTGAATGGGTAACATAATTATTATGTTAATGTTCAGACAGGCCTCGATCACCGTTGTTGACCAGCTCAAGATCCTTGGCGGTAAGATCTAAATCCAAATAACTGAATGTATTGAGCTTTAAGTACTGTTAGATTAATTACTTACTTATGGTTTTGAAGGTATTATTTAGATATACTCAGTAAAGGCTGGCTATGAGAGAGAATTTAAAAAGTAAAAATGAAGTTAATGGTCTGTTTTCATAACAAACAACAACAAATGAAATTACAGGCCTCGATATATAATTATATGTACTAGTTTAAAGAAATACTTTAATTAATTAAGATAGGAAATGCTAATATATTGTAACAAAAAAAACAACAAATTGATGCAAGTTGGTCAGCTCATTAGTTTAGTTTGTACGGAAATTTGTTGTATTTTTTATTATAATAAAATTATTACTAACTGTAATTTCACCGAAATCACACCTTTGTGATTTGGGTGAAATCACAGGCGAGAGCTAGTAATAATTTGGAGAACAACATAGGTTACCTTTTGTCTCAAAAAGCCCTTGCTGAACTTTTTTTGTTGTTCTTCAAGATCTAATCTATCTCTGTACCTAATTTCATCTGAATCGGTTGAGCAGTTTTGGCGTGAAAGCGTAACACACAGACAGACAGTTACTTTCGGATTTATAATATGTCAATGATTAAACAAAAGAGCATTAAGAAGGTTCCTTGAAAATTATTCGTAGTTTTGAGGGCGTGGCTTAGCCTCTCGTGCGTTCCTATTGGGATTTATTGCTATCTCAATATGACGTCATTACGGTTTTGAATTTGGCACAGAACTATGGAGTCGACATTATTTCAGTTTATTTTTTAGCTAGAATAATTACAAACGAAGGAACCATAATTTTTTTTTCTTTTTCTTTAGAAAGTTAAACGAAAGCTAAACTATCTTAGCTGTAATTTTTATTAAAACCTTGATTTTTAATTGCTATTAGTTATTCAACTAATATTTAGTTCAGTAAATAAGTAAACCAAATTCGTTTATTTAAAACCATTAGTCGCTTTCCAACCTTCGACCAGAAGCATTTAAATGTATTATCTATTAACGAAATAATAACACTTTTGTTAATGTAAAAATATTTTATAAGCCTGTTTGCCTACTTTTGAAATGGTGGAGGACAAGGCCGACCAAAACTTATATAATTTATCGTTAACCACTCAAGTAAATTTTTTGTTAATAAAAAGAATAACAACGTAAGCGCCACTTCTGTCTATGTTCAATAAAAATTGCAATTGTAGGCATTATGACGTGCTATTTAGGTCTATATTCAATCAAAAGTGCAATGGTTTACCTTATGACTTGTAATACTTGATGAACTAACGGCCGGTCCCAATAATAATTCAATCAGTAGATTTCCTTACTACAATATATACTATAGGATTTTTACATTGATTGTATTCATCTTATGTCAAAATTCTATCATTGGTAAGCAAATCTACTGACTGATTTGATTTTATCAAATTGGTATCTGAAAAATACTAATATTTCACTTAGGCATAAAAAATATTTCGAAAAATGTTTGATTCTGAAATTTTACAAAAAAATATAGTTAAAATATACTAATCTAATGTGCTGTAAAATATATTTAATACTGCACATTTGATAACTTACTACATTAATTACATTCCAAGTTCCTACAAACAAGGCGCTTGTCGTCCAAAGATAAAGTTGAAAATTCTGTAATCTTGTGAAACTTACTGTAACTTCCAAAACACATCGCCGTAAAAATAGTATATTTTTTATAAACTAACATAACATACCATCACGCCTGTATTCCGCAAAGGGCTAGGCATATATAAATATGATATAATAATTATATAAAATGTAATTTTGTGGCCCGTAACTATTACTTTAGAAACAATTATTTACGTAGCTTATAATACATACCAATAAGTTTGTTTACGTTTTGGCGCTTGAGACATTTTGTTATTCAACGTCCATTGTTAATAAGCGCTGGCGCTTCTCGTCACCCTGACGCCTGTCTGATCGCTGTCCAGATAAATTCATGTCATTTGTTACACAATGTTATAAATTTCGCAAATATTCTGCGCCTACTAAAGTAGTTCGATCCGTCAAGATCGAATCGAGATTATTTGGATTGAATAATGGCAAAAACTTTTGTCTCATTCACACTGGATATTCGACCTAGGCTGAAGGTAATTTTGAATATTTTTTTTAGCTTTATCAGTCTTGTAATTGTAGTCAGAAGATACCATACTTTAATCGCAGAACTTCTACGACAAAAGAGCATTAGTATTCTTTTATTATTAGGTATTTCTAGTAGATCCAGGCTATGTATAGGAAGCCAGTGACAGAAAGAGTATTTACAAACTTAAAATATCCATTACTGTTGTTCTACCTACTTGCCTTCAGGCAGGCAAGACAATAATTGCCATATACGGCGCATACGTCAACATTAAAAAGAATTTAGGTTTAACTTTTTAATTCACCAAGGAGATTGAGAAGCAATATTATAGGTAATATTGTGAGTGAGCACGCCACGATATATTTAAAAGAAATTGACTTTCCTAAAAGTTGAGTTCCCCATAAAGAGTATTTAATACGTATTCAAAAGCCACAAGGAACACAGCAAGAACCCAAAAACAGCAATATTTTGTGTCCGAACGCGTTTAAATTGTCAATTACACAACCGCCATAGTTCGCTATTCAAAAACAAATCCGTGTTAGGCCAACATCGATAGATAGGAAGCTTTAGCCACATTGTTAAACGAATAACCGACAGTGAACGTTTAAAACAATAGTAGGGCCACAACGGCATTGTTGAGTAATACTGTGTTAATAGATGTTTACTTTACTTTCAATTTACCGTTTCTTATTTATGATCGTTCAATTTTACAGCATGTGTTGTAATGTTCGAACTTGATTTTACAGTTTTTGTTCGGTTATTAATTTTATGTGACCGTAAATTGGTAATGGGTATGGGTAGATAGATAGATAGAGTATTCTTTATTGTAAACCATTACATAGGACAAGTCAGAATAACATTATGCAAACGTTACAAGAGTAGGTACAATTGGCGGTCTTATCGCTATTCGCAATTTCTTCCAGACAACCATTGGATGCACAGGAATCTAGGATAAAGACAGATAACAGGTGGTTGAAGGTGTACTCAATCATTAAGTTTAATATTATAAAGGGTAATATATTCTAATATTATAAAGAGGCCTACCTTTTTCTTAGCCATAGTTTGTGAAGTTTTATGGGGTAATCTCTGGATCTACTGAACCGATTTTGAAAAATATTTTCCTTTGGATAGTTCATTTGTTGAGGAAGGTAGGAAAAATGGCGGGTGATACTTCAGCTATGGGTAATACTATAATTTATATTTATATATTATACATAAGTATATATATTTACTACCCGTGTCTCGCGGTAGTTACTTGTGTTCTTGTAATTTACTTAAAGTCTTTCTTGTGGATGGCACAGATTATACGGAACCTATCTGCCAAATTTCAAGTTTCTTTGATATCATACCTAATGAATCAGCGAGTGAGTGGAACTTCGCTTTTATTTAAAAAACACACCATGCGCCTGTATTCGCCGAAGGTTTAAGCAGAGGTCGACTAATGTACGGTACACAGTTATGTTTAGGTCTAATGTAATAGGCGGCGAGCCTATTGCTATTGACCGAACACAAATCCGAACTCCGATCTGCTACTGAGAAAAACCCAATAATACTAATCGACCTGGGAATCGAACCCAGGACTTCAAGCGCAGCGGTCGCGCTTACGACCGCTATGTTATTAAAGTAGCTTTTATATGTTACGCTCAAACAGTTCACAACGCGTTGTGGTCAATTATATGATGGTCAAATATAGTGTTTTCGCTCTTTGAACGTAACATTATATATAATTATATAACTATATAAATTATTTATTATGACAAGCTATGGCTACTGATTGCAAGGCAAGGTCAGAGCAACACTTACGGCGTTTATCTACATAAATATAACATTTGTCAAATGTAACTATAATGTTACCATGTCTCACATGAATGGTTGGCGGCTCATGAATTTTAACAGTGCCATAATATCTATTAAATAGTCGTAAAATTGATATTTTTTATACTTATAGATACATTAATTTACATAATAATTATATATAATATCGCTGAGAGGTTAGAAGTGCAATGTTTATCAGTTCAGACTTCAATTGCGATGCATGTTTTTAAATATAACCTATTTGGGGAATGGAATTCCGGTCCACAAACTCAACAGTCGTGGTTGCGACCATTAGACCAATAAGCCAATTGGTATTTTGTTTTATAATTCTGTTTTTTGTTTTTAATCTCAATTATATTGTATTAAAATATTTTTAAATGTAGGCGCACATTAGCACATCTCTATCTACCCTTTATAAAAATACAGGTGTGATGTCCCTTATACATATGTAGGAAGGTCTTGATCCCATACAAGAAATTGTTAAATTGTTGATAATGATGAGTAGAAGTATATCGTTTCGGCTGTAAGACGACAAAAAAAAACACGGTGTATATACAATGCCTAAAACTACGGAACAGGAATTTCGAAGTACCTAAGCCTACATTTCCCTTAAGGGCATAAAATGTCTTACTCAAACAGTCCAATATGCACCGCCGGACATGTTTATTACTCGGATCTATTTTACGATCTCAAAGGCGCGCGAAATCTAATCTATTATAAATTATCTCGGCTCGTAAATAGTTTTGGCCCGTTCAAGTAAACGTGAGCAGTGCCACGGGCAGAATTTAGTCGCAAGTAACTAGATTGGTACTTGCATTCAGTGGCTAGTGATTACTGTTATTATGAATGGGACACTAGGTTAATATGTTCTAATTTGAGTTAAAAAAAGCTGTGTTTTGCAGCCCACACTGGAAGTAAGTTCGGTATAGCTTGGTTATCTGTACAAACTTAGTTCCTTATGTGACCACTGGAGGCGCTGTAAAGGTATTCCTTATTTAAAATCTCATATTTAAAATTTTGACGTCGGTGGCCGGCCTTCAGTGGTTGAACTGCTGATGTTAGATTCCCACAGGACACAAATATTGATGTGATGAACATAATATGTATTTTTGTTTGTCTGGGTGATTCTTATGTATTATAAATAAGTATTTATTTACCAAAAAAAGTATGTATGTAATTATCCATTGTCTAGTAGCCATAGTACAAGTTTAGCTTAGTTTGGGACCAGATAATGCAATGTAAAATTGTCCAAAACTATTTCTTTTTTTTTTAGATTTTATTTGACAGATTCTTTAATTCCAGACTTGGTATAATATATTTTTAATAAAGATAGGTAAGGTTCATAAAAAATACCATAGAAAGTATATATTTTTAGTACATTACAATTATCGTGACCATCTACTGGGAACAAGTACTCAGAAAAATAAATTTACGATATAATTATTTCGATAGGAATATTAACTATTATATTTATGCGACGATTATACGTGTGTAACCGGCCTTAAAATTATTAATTTGTAACTAAAACTAGTCTTTAAAATTCCCAAATGTACCCACATGATAATATCGGTACAGCCGAGGGCCACCCAGTACATTAGATTTGTATATATCAATGTCTAACTCAATCAAATACATTAAACTAACGTAAATATTATGTCAATTTTGTAACTGTCCCATTTAAATTAACTATTTAGGTATCTTAACCTATATTTCCGATTTCATTAGACGTCTTATCTTAATTATTCACACCATTATACCATTATATTTTATAATACCTACCAATGATTAACTAACACCTTGGTGTTTCTACTTCATTTCCCGTTAATTATATTGTTGTTTATTCGTTAATTGACAGTAGCAAAAGCCGCTCCCGTTTGAGCAACTCTTCTTTGACACACATACATCAATCAAAGAGAAATTGGATTGCAAGTTAATTGGTGACGTAATTAGTCCCGAATATGAGGTGCTCCGGTCATCAGGTGCCGCGTGGGAATTCTAATGGTAGCGTTTCTTAATGTGTTGGGGTTTGGTCTCACTGTGAGCGGAACATCGGTTTTAATAATGGCCGTTGGTGACCGACTTCAAGATGTTGGTCTTAGAAGCCGTTAAAATTTAAGTGTTAGGACTAGTCCGCAAAAATGAATGCCTTATATATTTTGATCCATTTAATTCCTACTCATTCCACTTAATTTATATTTTATTAGATGTCATTTAGCTATTTTAGCTACGTTAAACTTACAGTCAATTAGGGATGTCTTGTATGTTTTTCTATAATGTCTGTTGAGTAATTTTTACTAAAAATAGTTAGTACTTTTGGACTCCTGCGAGCTTGTAAAATTATGGAACCTGTACCTCAAGAGAGGTAGGGCAAACTTAATGGGAGTAATTCCACTCAAGTTGGAGCTGCCCGACTGGGGAAGTACCTCTGATTGTAGAAAATCGAAGTGAAATAACACAGCTTTGGGCTGTTTTATGCTTTATATGTATTGGCAGTGGGGGGACTTTGACCCCATACTGCCAACCCAACCATTTCTCTCTTGTTTTACAAGGTCGGCAACGTGCAAGTGATACCCCTGGTGTTGTAAGCGTCTATATGCTACGGTAACTACTTACTTAATGGTAGGCCGTATGCTTGTATAAAAAAAATGCGTAAAAAAGCAACTAGCTTTTACGCTTACAGTGTGACCTGTCTGCAGTCGTGCACAACGCGGTTAAACTAGTCATTATTACCACATGCCTACCTAAATGCTCCATTGACACTGCCACAGTTAACCAAGGTCTGTGACAACGCCCGATTGGAACCCACACCGATCACTTTCAGGTAATGAGCAAGAAATATGTTTATTTTGTTACTTATAAGGTGAACAAATATTTATGCAGGGCTACTTTGGGACCTTGTCACATTTCGATTTTTTTAAGTTTTGATTGCAATATATTGTGAAGGAACTATTTGGATGTTTGATAGGTAGTATATGTAACAAGATGTATATGATGAGTAAAATAAGTAAAATATCATACGTAGGTACTGTAGAGATCGCTACAAGGAGTCAGTAATGGCGTATGACTGGCTGGTTTGAATGAGAAGAAATAATCATTTAAATTGTAGAATGTTTAACAAGTGATGGATGGTTGTCACAATGAGATTTCCCTTTGACCTTGACCTTTGAAGAATAAAAGTCATTAAGTAGCTTTTAACCGAGAGTCTCTTTGATTAGCCTCCTAGGATCCTATAAGAGTCCTATAGTACCTACATTATTTTATTTTTTTATTTTTTTTCCATTTTATTATCTTGCAATCACTCAAGTAGACTATAAACAGATGAGCTGTAATCAGTATGGTGTGTAGGGGGCTACTCCCATCAGAGCGCATCCTTAGTTTTATGTAGTCTGCCTTATTAGGCGACTATTCTCGTCAAAGATGTCTCGCCTCTTTTTCAGTCGACGAATGCTTTCAGGTATGGTGAGCTGCCCCGCTAGCTGATTTGGGTGTTTTTGTAGTCGTGACTTGTAGTTGGTATCATGGCAGCTGATCACTTCTTTAACCATGAGCAAGTTCAGGATCTCATGAAGCTCCTTTGTTTTTATAAACCATGGTGCATTTGATGTATGTTTTAAGATGTAATTTTGCACCCTTTGCAACCTACATTATAATTTTCAAATGTTCATCATTATGATCATCAACCCATATACCTACTGTGTCCCACAGCTGGGCACGAGTCTCCTCTCTGAATGAGAGGGATTAGGCTATAGTCCACAACGCTATCCCAATGCGGGATGACAGAATTTACACGCCGAGAAAATCGCTATGGCCAATAAGGTTTCCTCACGATGTTTTTCTTTAGGTACCGCTTAAGTAGTCATATGGTCATATCACTGCTTTTTAACTTTCGAATATCGGTATATTAGATCGATAGAGTAATGAATTTAGTTCAAACTGCGTCAATAAAGTTATATCTATCTTAAAGTACGGTTTAATTAGGTACAGATCTCATTCCGTGTGAATCGGAGTGCTAATAATTTAACAAAAATTAAAGGTAGTATTGTTAGTAATTTTAACATTAAGAAAACAAACACCTTAGTTACCCGCGAGTTATGACCGTGATGCTGTTAAGGATACGAACAGTCGGGAATGAAATCATAGCAATATTAAATCCGTAAAAAGTAGTTTTAGATAGAAATCATTTTATAGAATATTCGCGTAAGTGTCAAAAATCAGTATAATATATTATATTTCTTTCTTTATTTCTATTCATCGATCGTCCGGCGCACCCGCTAGTATCAACGTCGCTATCACTAACCTGCTGACTCATTTGTCTTTTAGCATGGCATGAACTCTAAATAGTACCTATGATTGTCTGTTTCCCCGCCTTTTTTAACCTACGCAACGTATTTTGATACGGTTAGGATAATTTATATCCTATAGAGAATTTTCTCCTGGTTCATGCGCATAATAATGTTGCGTACAAAGCTGGGGCGGGCTAGTATGATTTAGAAGAAAAAGTTAGAACTTAATAATTCAAAATTGCAATAAAATATTGCGTTTTTTTTTTCATTTTACTAAGCTTTGACATGTTCAAGGAACTGTTAACTTCCTATGTATCGCCTCTAGTGCTACCCCCGACTTAATTATCGTAACTATTATAATACGGACATGACGTATGCATATTTGTAGCAATCTGAGATTAAAAAAAAACTCAAAATAGTTAACATAATTAAATTTGCCAAACGGCTCTCGACAAAAAGTGTATTGACTTTAGATTTATTTTTAAATGGGCATTTAAATAATAATTATATTTTCATACTGTAGCTACCATTATACAAGCAATGTTTATTGTAGTATTAATTTGTCATTCTGATCTCGGAAATTCGAAAACGGCTATAATGATTTTGATGAAATTAAGAGTACCTACGAGTATATACGAGTTTATGAGGGCGAAAAATCAATCTAGTAAGTTTCTGAGAATATTCGTTTTTCCTGTGTTTATTAGCATAAAGTATCAAACTTTATTTGCCCACAAAATAGGTCTAGCTCCTATGTCCTGAGCAGAGCTCTGTTGCCGAGATGCTTTTAATGAATAACGCTATTAATGGATAAAGTCTATGCCTATCGTATCAGGGTCGTGGTGAATGTTTTCACGGATCCCATAGCCTTGACCATAGTCAAGTGCGGCTTTAGTCGGCATGAAAAGTGTATACCCCTACCGCCTATCGGGCTCGCGAATACGCACGATGCATGAGGATTTTCCGTAATAAAAAAACAACTAAAGAAACAAAAGTTACTTACTTATTTATTTAAAGACCGAAAATTACTGCATTTTATTATTAAAAATTTGCATTCACTAATACTTTTAATTGCGCATATTTTTCTGGTTGACTGCCAAGTTTAGTTTTGAGTAATTTATTTTAAATTTATGAGTATATAATGTTTTGAAAACGTCGCTTCCTTTCAGCTGATTGCCATCCGACTGTGCAATCTTTTGAGCAATTTTTTTTCATAACTTTGAAAAAAACTCACAAGTTATACAAAAACAGTTTTAAAATCATACTCTTGATTTGCAAATTTATAGACTGATGTCTTTTCTCTATGTATAATTAGAAGGGGTCTGCAGATAGATGAGCTGATTAATATCTACGGAAAAATGGACCACAAAAATAGTCAAATGATGATGAGATGTCGAGAGAATGGACGAAAGGAGACTCACAAAAGAGATTTATAAGGCGAATGTCAGTGGAAGCGCCGGGAGGTGATGCCCTAGAAAGACGTAGACCGACCTTATTGATAAGAACGTGAGTATAACAAGATGTATAAATGTGGACGAAGCAAAAAGGATTCATGAATCGTAGCTAATCGTATTTAGTTCTATTCTCTACCTATTTAAGTAAATTTGAGCATTTTTCATACAGTATACCTACACTTCGCTTTTTTCGCATAGAGGAAAGCACTTCAAAGCGCAAGCACCTATAACGTTTTGGGCCTATTCGAATGCCTTTCTATTTAAATAAATCATTTCCGTTCACGACAAGTCATATCTCGAGTCTATTCTAAAACGATAACCTTCTAATTCTGATTGTAGCGCTAAATTGTATTGCTACAAATTAAATTCCAATAGTTTAATGTTATTGGGTACAATCGTTTATCCTGAATTCATGTTTGCCTTCACAATCCGATTATTCTACATTGTTAGTCCTTATGTTCATAGAAAATGTTTATTCATTTAGTATAATTGTCGTTATTATTAACATTCGCTGATTTGTGTCCAATCTGGCGATAGGTGCAGCTTCTACGCAAGCGCACTGCGTACTGTATACCGATTCACGTAGTTAAAATCGTAGCGATGTCGCAGCGACCGGTTTTCCTATTCACATACGTGATCGAATCGTTTTCAAATCGTTGAACACACAGAACAACGCAATATATCACACAGTTCAACGATTTTTCAATAGGATGACTTCTAAATCGCTCCGATTGACGGATGTGAATAGGAAAACTGTTCAACGATTAAGTCGCTGCGACATCGCTACGGTTTTCATTACGTGAATCGGGTTACTGGTAAGGATGTTAGTTTGAATATAAATACTCCAATTCTACCTCAAATTGCCTCATCTCGATGGTATAACATATAAACTGACATTACGTATAATCTCAGTCGAACTGATTAATGATCATTAGTAGATATAGACTTGCAGATATAATTAAACAGTTCTGTGAATCAAGAGCAACATATGGCTATGTGATGCAAAAAGTTTTTACTAAAAACCTAAGAAGTGCGTCTGAGCCCAGTTTTGTGTGAGACCATGAATGAAATGGGGTTCCGTACCTAGTTTAATTAGATAAAGAATATGTGATATATGTACAGAGGCCGTCACATACACGGCCGGCACATCAAGCTACCACGATTTGTCAAATTTCTTTGATTGATTTTCAACTTTAATACAAAACTATAAAGTTCATATTCAATTGGGAAAATTTTATTGTTTTGGATAGCTTGACCTACTGGCGTCTTTACGTCTATTTATAGCTTAAAAATGTAAGCATAAAAGTAACTAATAATAATCGAATCATTTTTAATCGAGTCAAGGCAAGTGGCATTCTGTAGATCCTGTCCATCCTAAAAGACGTGAGTGTAGGTATATACACAGAATATATCAGTGTATATACACAGAAAGGATAAACTTCTACTCATCATGATCAACAATTTCTTATATGGGCTCAACCATGAAGTGCAAAAAAAACAGCTAGATCTTACATTTTGTCGAGATACCAGAACTTTTTTCTAAGAAACAGCTCTCTATTTTTTTTCAAGATTTCAATTTAGTCCCATATCTAGTAGAGTAATAGTATTGAAATAATGGTTTGGCTGTAAGACGACAAAAAACACGATGTTTATATGAAGAGACAGACAGAATTAATTTTCTTGATTTTACTACGGAACCCAACAAACGTGACGAAAGAAGTATTAAATGTTTATTAGGTCGTTCTTGAAATAGTTTTGATCTAACTTAGTAAATTTAAAGGATTGGTTATTTAACGATATTGTGCTAATCAGGGTGTAAAAGGCAGCAGTATTGAATATTTATAGTTATAGACCAGTTTTTAGACAATTTTTTTGGGCGTATAATTTTTAATTGAGTGTAAAACTCGGTCAGTTCTTGATTGAATAAATCAGGTGCTTCATCGCGTAGAACAACTGTATATTCATAAATCAAAATAGTTTTATTTTCATATAAACTATATAGGTACAGGCACTGTCGAATCTACGTGCACTAATCTGGTTATTAAATTAAGGCTTAATATATTTTTTATTCACGCGAAAGTAAGTATGTCTGTCTGTCACGCTTTCAAGCGTAAACCGCTAAACCAGTATTGTTAAAATTTGGTACAGAGATAGATTAGAGTTTGGAGAAGGACATAGTCTACCTTTTTTTCTCAAAAAGCTTTTTGGGATGTAGGAGAAACCACGGGCGTCAGCTAGTCTAATCTAAAGGCATTGCTTGTTGTATATCGTAAAGTTTATTATAAATGACTAACTAAGCTAAACGATTTGTAAATGTGACATCATCTGAGTAATAGATACTAATGAAATAAGACAAATAACATGAATTTAAAGTAGGTAAACAACACATTTGCCTGAGGGCTTGTAAATGATAAATTGATACGGTAAGAATTAAGGGCATGAGTGCAGTAGTTATTTAGGAGCGGGAAGTGGGTGTTTGTATTCCTAGAAGATAGGTTAGCACATAAATGCTTACAAGTAGAAACTTTTATGGGGACTGGAGTGCATAACATTTCTGATTTTATAAAACAACTAGCTGACCCCGCAAACTTTGTCTTGCCATAAAAAAAGATTGGGGTGGGTCACCCTTATCATTTAGGGGTATGATAAATAGATGCTGGCCGATTCTCAGACCTCCCCAATATGCACACAAAATTTCATACAAATCGGTCCAGCCGTTTCGGAGGAGTACGGTAACTAACATTGTGACATGGAAATTTTATATATTAGATATTCCTCGGGCTCTGTGGCGTTCAACAGGAGAGGCTACGTCCAGCAGTGGATGAATATAGGCTGATGATGATGGTGATTCCTTGAATGGTTAGGTAGAAGGGTACTGTTGTACACCTACTTGTATTTTAGGTCCCATATGATAGGGGGTGAGCCTACTGGCAATAACCAGACACAAATCCAAACTTCAAGTTACTACTGAACATTTCAAATAACTTAATTTTACAAGACCTGGGAACCAAACTCAGGACTTCTAGGTCAGCAGTTGCACTTGCGACAACTAGACGAATAAGATATTAAAGTTTTATAAAATAAACAATTATAGCTCAGTTATTATAGCTATGGCCATGAAGTGCCAAGTCACATGGTCTCGTGTTCGATTCCGGATCTGTCTAATTTTTCTGTGCCTACTACGGATACGGATAGGGAGAGAGGTGGAAGCTTCTCGCTCCCTTTCTGCCTCTTTTGTAAGCATGAGTTGCTCGCAATCAGAGACGGCGTGGGCGGCTCCCACCTTCAGTTAGCCTATAACAAATGAGATAGCTATTCAAACAAAGCAGGTCACAGCATGTAGGCTTGTTTTTGTTTGTGGCTTTCAAAATAACAATTTGATTGTGTAATCTACGCACAGGCTTTGCTCATCCCCAATTAATCAATCATTGTAATTGAATAAAATCAGATCGAAATTGATTGCTGTTACTTTTACTCACGAATTGAATGTTGTATTACTTATATGTAATGTTATTTCTTTATTAAATTATACATTATATTATATTTAGTCTGCTACGCTGGTCCTGGGTAAGATTACCACATAGTACAGTATATTGGGGTTTTTCTATGAAATTGACAGTTCGGATTCAGCAGCTCGATGTTCGGATTTGTGCCTGGTAAATGGCAATACGTTCGCACTCTATTACATGGGACCTAAACATACCGGAATGTGGATGTACATTAGTGAACACTTCTGCCCCACCCTTTGGGGAATATAGGCCTGATGGTATATTATTTATATTTCATTATTTCTTCAGGATAAGTTGGAAAGTTTCTTTGAGCCAAATTGTTGCCAAGCCAGTGTTACATTGTAAGACAAAGTACCTAATTATTTTCCAGATGGTTTTTTATCTTTAAACACCTTTCATTATTATTTTTGCTCTGTTTTCTTGTTTTTTCTCCATATAGCAATAAAAACGAATTTTCTGATTAAGTAAGTACTTTTACAAACTGAAACTACTAGGTCACGCAGATACAAATCAGTTTCCAAGAGCCTTATTTTTTATTTATTTTCTTAAGTTTTTTGTATATTGACCTAGTAGCAATGGCTAGATTGATTTAAAGATATTAGATGTAGAGATAGATAAGAATTTTACAAAGTTCACTACCACATTGCTAGCTGCTCTGTATCTTAGATTTATTTAAGATTATTTTTTATCATCAACGAATACATACAATTCCCGCTCGACATCATATATTATCTAGTATATAATTATCATACATGTCTAGTATATCACTTTTGCATTCATTTTAGTATATTGCGTTGCACTTAGCTGTCATAGACTTCTGTCTAAAAAGCCTGACAACCAGTCTATCCTCAGGATATCGGCATTACCCAGAAAATATGTTGCAGTCGCTTTGTTTAAAATACTGATATTCAGCCGCATCTAGTTGACTGCAAACCGATCCCGACATATAGTTGGCAAAAAGGAAAGATATTGTGATTCTGAACATAGAAACTTTATATTATGGGAGTTTCTAGTCTGTATCGGGGGTTTATAAATTCAAATTTTCACATCCACAAACAACCATCTGTAGGAACAAAATATCTGTAGGTCATAAGTACAAATATTTGTTCCGTGGGGATTGAAATCTCGACACGTGGTGCAGAAACCGATTTAGCAGCCACTACGCGTCGGCAAATCATATCTATAAGACACTATAATGTGTTGTTCAGTTGCTGATCGAACAGAATGCGCGTGATTCGAATGCTCCACTATATTACAGCTGCTATCGTTTAGCCTTCCGCGTTCTATTTTATTGAGCTGCTCACGCATGCTAGAATGTCTGCGGTTGCAGGTAGCATTAGTATCAGAATTGTTTCCAATGATCTAATCTTTTAACATTTGTGAAATAGCCCGTATAGAACGGATTATGTTCTGTGCATATGTATGTGTTTCATTTATAAATATTGAAGAGTTACATACTGACTTATTGAGAATACCGTATAGCAATTGCTAAACTTTTCAGGCTTTAAAAATACCAAATAAATATCTTTAATTTGATAGAACTACACACCAAATGGCCATAAATAAAGTGCACAATATAATTTTTAAAGGGTAAAGTAAGACCTCCTGGATTTGGATCCTTGGTGACGTTTCCCCACCAACTAACTGCTCACTGACTGAACCTATTTTAGGAATTGCTGCCGTTCGGGATTGTGCTGAATGGTGTTCATGATTCCTATGAGTGCCTGGAAACCCGAACGAAACGCTTTATGTTTACTTTTATCATGCGTACCGCTGAATTGTGGAATAAGCTTCTCGAGTGGATTTTCCCCGATAGCTATAATTTGGGTGTCTTTAAATGTCAAGTGACTTGGTTTCTTCTAGGCAAGCGGGCTCCATCGTAGATTGGAGTGCCGTTTGAGATCAGGCCAACTGGTGATCAAGCCAACTGGTGATCAAGCATAGGCTTATCAAGAATAAAAAAAGGAAGTTCTTCAGGATTATTTGCAACGAAGTATCTATATAAAAAGCTACTGTATTTATTCCTTAAAATGCTATGCTTTTTGTGCAGTGAGGTTTTACTACATCTAGTACACACTCAATTTTTATTATTAAAATAGCCGAATTTAACGTAGTTAATTGGTCATCTTAGAAGGGAGAAATAATCATCCGTTACACTAACCAAATTTTAATAAATCTATCATTATACATATCCAATTAACTAGTTATCAACGGAAATCAAAATTTAAACGCGGAAACGCTTGCGCAACTGGATCGGAACAAATTAATAAAGGTACGTTAATGGAACGAATTGTGTGGCGAAATGATGATTTTTAATTAACTTATTTAGACTATTTTGAATAAAGTCGTTATTCCTATGTCAAAGGCATCGGATTACATTTTATGGGGTTTCCACATTTCCTTTTAACTGACAGAATCACAAATCGTTGTTTATACGGTCAACAGATATTGCAACAAGTATTGCTGGTTATGGCACCGGCGCAAGCGCATGATGAAAAATAATTGAGAATAATTACCTATATTATATTAGATCTAGTTTCCACTTTTTGCTTAGATACATATTTTATGAGTAGTAAAACCTTCGGTTACCTTTGCCGGTTCGTACAAACCCAAACACAGAGCTGTTATTGAGGATATCATAGAAAAATCAAATTCAGTTTTTTATAGTACGGAAAATCCTCATGTAACAAGAAGTATGTCAAACTCGTGCCGACTAAAAATCACACTTGCCTTCGCTTAGTACCCTAGTCATGGCCATGGGATCCATGAAATTAGCCAAGACTATGGTCTTGGCTAATTTCAAGCCTGTTATGACAGGCTGTATTCCAGCAGCCACTGGAACCGTTCAATAATTGGTAAGGCCTTGCCTTGCATCAATATTTAAGGCAAGTGCCGCCTACTGGGGCCATTTTCTGGTCGGTCGGTCTGGATTCCCCAAGTCAGCTGCCCTCAGGACCCAGCTCATGGAGGCCAGAGGTCTGTCAGTACGTCTACTACGGATCGGGAGAGAGGTGGATGCTTCACTCTACCTTTCAGCCGCCTCTTTTGTAACCATGACTAGCTCATAGCAAGGTTATAGGGTGACGGCTTCCCACGCGCTCTCGCTCACACTTTACTCGAGCTGGGAATCTTCCCGACCTCACCAAACTCATCCACCACACTTGCAACTACTAGACCGGGACAGCCAGTTTAGAGCTGTGTGTTTAAAGTTGTTTACACGAAAAAAGAAACTACGAGCAATTAGCAAATATGATGTGTTGATTAGTAATAAATCTTACAGCAATTTCTTATATTAAATACTTTGTGTAAAATTTAGTTCGCGTGAAAAGAGGTTAGTACTAAACACACTTAGCGTAACATTTCGTAAAAGGAAAAGTAATAGCTTCAATAATTATGTGCATACGGCTACAGTGGTCAGATAATAATCAGTGTTTACACCCTATTGCAATGTTTTTGTTGGAAAATTGCTGCATTAGGCGTTTACGGCCCAATTTCAACAAGTTTAATGCAATTAAAATACTGTTTTCTATGCGACTGATACCGCGAACACTATGTTGAATATTAATGAGATTAATTATCGTTTATTAAATACTGATAGCAGTTTTTTATAGTGTGGAAAATCTTCAGAATTTCGGATCCTACTAAGTATTAGAGAATCGTAATAAGTTAACTAACGTAGGTATATACCATCTTCTTTTTTTAATTTTCATAATTTTTTTTCATCGACATCATTAATGAGTTCCAGTACGAATACAGGCTCACGATGATGATCAATGGTAACTATTGAAAGCGGCTGCTGATCTTGAGGTTTTCGATTTGATTCCCCGGCCGAACATGTGATCAGGATTTGAATTTATTCTCAAGTAAAACCCCACCTGCCAAATATTTCGGTAATACAGACGTAACTGTACATATGCGTTTTTTACATTATATGATTTTCGAGTAAATATGAACAAAATAATTAAGAACAACTTGTATTAAGTAATTTAGTATAATCGTTCATTTTACAATCATGACAGGCGTACTGAAATTCTCTATTAAATGTAACTATGTTAATAGCAGCCTAATCATGCTTAATAATAGATCTGTAATAGCGATGTCTTACTCTGTACTATTAATTATAATTGCAACATTTACTTAATAACTAGATAATTGATTTAAGGGCTTGATCACATATAGTACAACTCTTTGTCTAATGCGGCTACTTTCCGCCATCGTTCCACGCGACAGCAGTTCCATCCACATCATCTAGATGGTTGGCAGTCCACTACTGTGCGTTTCTCTAGAAACTTTCTGCCTCGCACAACAAAACTGTGGAATGAACTGTCACCTGCAGTATTTCCGGACCAATATGATCTTCAAACCTTCAAGAAAAGAGCGTACTCTCTTTTACAGGCCGGCAACGCGCTTGTGACTCCTCTGGTGTTGCGGGTGTCCATGGGCGGCGGAAATCGCTTACCATCAGGCGATCCGTCTGCTCGATTGCCACATATCCCATAAAAAAAACAATTTGCACTATTCTTATTTCGAGTCAAAATTGCCTAGTACCTATTCGCAACCAGCGTGTGTGTATGAAATGATGTATGAATGTGGATGAAGCGAAAGAACTACCTATTTTTTATTTTATTTTTTTATTACCTATGCAAGAATCGTAGCGAGTGGCGTTCTTTAGTTTCTGGGATAAAGGTGTGTGTATGTATGTACTTGGTAAAAAAATGACCTTATTCTGCCAAGAGTTAGGCAGAGGTGTACTAATGTAATGTAATGCACACCCGCAGCTTCCATAGGCCCACAGGCCTATTGCCATTAGCCGGGCACAATATCGAGTTGCTATTGAGAATTTCATAGAAAATCCTAATAATACAAATATGAGTAGATATTTGTGTTTGTCTGGGTGTTTCTTATGTGTTATAAGTATGTATTTACAAAAAAAGTAAGTAGGGATAAGTATTATATCCATTGTCTAGTACCCATAGTACAAGCTCTGCTTAGTTTGGGACTAGATGGTGTTGTGTAAAATGTCCCAAAAATATTATTATATTATTTATACTTTGCTTAACCTTTTGACTGGCTTAGTGGTCATGGAATGGAATCATGGAAAATGCCAAAAATATACAAAAAGAAAGTTAGAAGGTAAGGTGGCATCGTTCGACATTGAACTAACTGTAAAGTAAGTTGTGTCGGTTGAATAGCAAAAACTTGCATTTCAATAGGTGTTACTGACGTCACCATAAAGACGTAAATTCAGTATGTGAAGGAAAAATTCGACATGACGGGTATGTAGCTATCGCGGTGGCTTAGTGGTCATAGCGTCTGGTGTACCTAACCAGAAGACGCAGGTTCGAATCCTGCCCGCGGTCGAATTTTTCCTTTTCTAAATAACTTTAAAATCTAATAATAGGTAAAAAAAACAACAAATTTTTGTATAGGTATTTATTTTGAACTGAAAAAAAAGTAGTATTTTTGACGTGCTATGCCGTAGTTGGCGTGGTGAGCAAGTTTTCATTTGACGTCTATACACGTCTGTGGCGGTAAAAGGTTAACCTGGAAATCAAACTTAGGTTGTCACGCTCAACAGCTAGTATTGCATTAGCTTATTCATCATCAACCCATATACAGTCCCACTGCTGGGCACGGGTCTCCTCTCATATTGAGAGGGATTAGGCTATAGTCCACCACGCTGGCCTAGTGCGGGTTGGCATTCACAAACCGTCGAGTAAAATCTCTAAGATATGCAGGTTTCCTCACGATGTTTTCCTTCACCGTTTAAGTGAGTGATAATTAATTATTAATACGCACATGAATTGGAAAAGTCAGAGGTGCGTGCCTTGGGTTCGAACTCGAGACCTTCGACTTGGCAGTCCAACGGTCATACCGCTAGGCTACCACTGCATTAGCTTGTGACCACGTTGATATCGAGGTTGCCTACCCAGGGTGAGCCGAAAGATCCTGAAGACCTTGAGTACATTACTCTATACACGTGCAAAGCTGTTGAATGATAAGATAAGAAATATACCTGTGTAAGAAGGTCCTAACACGTTTTTAATTAAATTTGTATGCAAGACCACACAGCTTAGATTGATTAATAGATAATTTCCTCTTGCAAGTTGACCCATCCCTCTTCATTTGATCTTTTAGCAATAACCTGATATTTCACCAGAATACGCAACGCAAATCGGATGTAGCAGAAATTAGCAACAAGAAGTGAACTAACCCAAAATTAATCGTAGATTAACCTGCGACCTTTTGCCAACCATAACCTATAAAGATATTTCAACAACCTTTAATCGTTTACAGCCTATCGCTAATCGCAAAACAAAGAGGTACTTAATAAAGTACATCCAAATTAGCCAGCTGTAGTTATGAAGTAGCTAGATGTAGGTAGTAAGTAAATAAGGCTTTTCGCGCATGACGGTAGCTAGTCGTGCGTATCAGTGCGCGTGCGCCGGCGCGTGCGCCGGCCGCTAACGGTCCATTGATCGTATGTTGTTAATTGATTTGTAAACTGTCGTTAGTGACATGGTAGAATCATGGATCAGTGGTACCTAGGTGAAATATTTTTGCAATAATTGCAGAATATTGTTCCTACAGGACAAAATAATTAAAAATCGAATGTCTAAGAAATAGGCTATAAAACCTATATTCAAAAGATAAATAACTTAGAATAATAAAATTATTCATTCTTTTATTATTATTTACACCATACAGAAGCTTCTATCACTATATATTAGATATGATACGTCATTATAAATTTAATTTTATCAAGTATAAAATTAAATTAATTTGATCTTACTATTGATAAAAAATATCATCATGATTCACATTATGGTGATTATTATCTAGGCAATATCAATTTTATTATTATTGTACACATTTATATCGTTAAAATATAAATATCTTTGATGAGTGGGGAGGCCTTTACCCTGCAGTGGGACATTCAGGCTTGTAATATTTAGTATATTAATACAATATATAGATTATAACAAGCAACAGATGGTATGGTAAAGTAATGAATCAAGAAAACAGAAACAAATTCATAGCCGTACGTTTACGATTTTACTTTAGTTTCAAATATACAGATATTACTATACTTTATCAATTGAACTAAAAAAAAATACGTCATAGAACGCGTTATTATTTCCTCGGCGTATACCAAAAAGAACAAGACTGCAACTTGAGGAAAAAAATAGTGAAAGTTAACAGTAGTTTTCGATTTAAGAGTATGTATTGTATGCTGGGAAATAATTAATAGGGCGATCTGCGTTACGTACTCAATGATGAAATATCGAT
Source organism: Acronicta alni (assembly GCA_964056405.1). Classification (NCBI taxonomy): domain Eukaryota; kingdom Metazoa; phylum Arthropoda; class Insecta; order Lepidoptera; family Noctuidae; genus Acronicta; species Acronicta alni. The sequence continues at coordinate 12,968,629 of OZ043918.1, forward strand.
TTCTTAATAAAAAAATACTATTTGAATAATATTGTTGCATCAATACCAATGTCTGTATTCCCCGAGGTGTTAACATTATAATTTGATAAATTATTTATAAAGTATTATGTAATAAAGGGTGAGTGAGCCTATTAATATGTCATACATCCAAACTCCGAGTTGTTAATGAAAATTTCATAGAAATAAATAAATTCATGCAAAAGTAGGAAACTATATCTCGAGAGTTGTTTGAAACAACATTAAAAATAATAAAAAAGGTAAACTATAATAAGCAACAGCAACAAATAAAATCGCTCTATATATTATTTTCTTTTGCAATGTGTTTTTATTTTCGATATCGAACAACTGCACGAAATTCTTAGTGAATTTTTTGCACCATAAAGTATAATGAAAAAGCTGTACCCCGCGGTTTCACCCGCCCTGTCCTTTTCCTTTTTGCTCGGCTCCTAAAGGTGCAAGCGTTATGTCAAATACCCTATAACCTTGCTCAAGAATTAGACAATATTTTTCAAATCTGACCTGTAGTTTAGCGCTTTCAAACAAACAAACAAAAAGCTCTTCATCTTTATTAAATTAGGTATAGATAAATAATTAACCACGGGCAACAGCTGTAGTTGTCATTGTTTTATTGTTCAAGTCACTTTGATTCGTTTTTGTTTTCTCAGTATGACGTCCCGATGGTAAACCACTTTCTGTTGAAGAATGCGTATGTCGATAGAAATTGTTAAGGCCGGAAGCAGTGTGTTTTTTTTTAGTTTATTCTATAAAGAATGTAAGGAATAGTTTTACCACAGCGGGTAACCTCTGGGTTGCAGTCGTTGGTGACGCGGTTATTCAATGCAGTGCAACTTTTTTTTGTCAAGAAGAAGTAGTGACAGCCTGGTTATATTACTATGAACTACCAAGTTGGTTTTCTAAATCATGCGCATATTATAATAATTAATGACCACTCGCTTAAATGGTGAAGGAAAACATCGTAGGGAAACCTGCATACCTAAGAGAGTCTCGCAGCGTGTGAAGTCTGCCTACCCGCATTAGGCTAGCGTGGTGGACTACAGCCTATTCCAGGTTGATGATGATGATGTGTAAAATTGTCCTTAAAATTAGAATATCAACAAAAATGCATATAATTTCAATGCATATCACGTCAGTATGAGGGAGAGAGGAGGACACACCAGAAGTGAGACACACCATCTAATCGTTAATATTAATTGAAACCATTTAATTACGCTAGGATTTTATTCTGTTCGTATTTCGTGTGGGAATTGCACTGTAGACCCGTGACGCACAAGCCAATCTTTCAGCCACCGCGCCATTCGTTACGTTGAATTCATAGCCTGTGTTTATAACAAGAAATATAGCCTTAGCTGTCATAAAGTTATACAATTTGTGATTATTACCCAAGCTATTATACTTCTAGGTTATTAACAAGAACGCTCAATTATATTCCTTCCATATCACTTAAAAATAACATCAGTAAAGCTACTTTAAATTATCATACGACAACTATAAACCGACTCTGTTACGAATTCGGGTTATGTAAATAAATATGCACAATAGTTAGGTAAATGGTGCCGCAATATGTTAAAGGTGCGGTTATAACAGAATATTCTTTGAAACAATTAAGGCGAAGCCTGATTGTTTTTTAGGTACGTAGAAGAATCAATTCAGTCTATTATACGATATAGGTATAAATCATCAGTTAATGGGTTATGAAATAAAATTTAAGTATATACACGCGTTATTCAAGACTATATGTTACCGTTATTGTATTTTATTTATTCAAACTTTTATACTTCTAGTAAAAGATTTTATGCTTTTTTGGTAAAAATATTGCACGCATCAATGGATGAATTTTAAAGCCATCGCTTTAAACTCAAAATTAGGTTACCTTTATGTACATTAAAAATAAACAATCATTTTGTATGTTATTCGATAACTAATTTACTACTTCATAATAGTTGTAAATCATGATCCAATAAAATTTTATTCAAAATCAATAATTGGAGTTCAATAAAATTTATAAGTATCATTTTATGCGTCTTATAACAATAACACGAATAAAATTATTGAATACTAGAATACATTCTGGGTCAACATGTTACTAAGAAATAATTTTATTTTCAAGTTTATGGAACTATTCTCTAGTTGGTGTAAAATATTAATAAAACGCGCAGCTGCATTATTTAGCTAAGATTTTAGATTTGGTTCCCATTTTAAATTTGTTTCAGCAAAAAAGGAAAGAATGAAATTCTCAATAACAGCACGGGTTTTTTTTTCAACTTTTCTGAGATACAGGCATAAATGTACGTTGTTATGAAAAAAAACGTAATATAACGGATTCTTGGACTATAAATTTTATCGTTTATTTTATCGTTATCAAAATAACGTTAAAACGTCCATCGTTATTTCTATAAAAGCTTCTAATAAGCACCGTTGTTTCACGATAAACAATGTTATGGTAATAATCTTTTTTGATACAGAATACACCCTTAAAAATACTACTTCAAACTGAGATACAAATTCAGTTAATTTAGGTTACACACATAAAAGGTACCCCCATGGCTCCTAAACTGGGTGATTTATAGAAGAATATTATGGTATCTAATCTATTTATCATTTACAAATAAATTGATCTATACTCTAAAATCAGTAATTTCAACAATAGGTATCACACAATAAGTTTCGTTATTTAGTCATATTGTTTCTAATGCTGTAGTAAATGGAGTAGTATAGTCACTTCTCTTTAATTCAATTATGAGTAAGTTAAGTTAAGACATGGTGGGTGGCGCACGCGGCGTCCACATCTCAACGCATTTGGTAATCACCTCACGAGTTTCGAAGCGGCTCGTGTGCATTGCGATATGATTGAAGATAATTGATCCGCCAAATGATAGTTCTAGAGCAAACATCGCTTCCCCATATAATTGTTTTATGGTAGACTGGTTATAACTGCGGCTGCGCCCGCGTATTTTGAAGTTAGATTTAAATTTTATTAACCTTTGCATATCACTGGTTGGATTTTGTTAATTGTTATATTTTATTTACGCTCATATTTCTGAGTTACCTAAGTTTAGACACCAGTTAACGAGAAATCATAAGTAAAATCGTGGCGAAGAAGGCAACGTCGTTGAGTTAATAAAAATAAATATTAGGCAAATTTTACACAACACTGAGTTAAGCAGAGCTTGTACTATGAGTACTAGACAGTGGAGATATAGTACATAGACATCCAAAACATCCCATACCATCAAATTAAAAAATAATCTTAACTAGAATCTTGTGTTGTCTCTTTTAACATACAACAATATTTTACATACAAAAAGCCGAATAAAAACGTAGCCCTACGTAACGTAGCGTAGTAACCAGAGTATTCTAGCAGCGCGCCTATACGAGGCAGCGAATGCTGTATAGGTACTGCTTGATTATATTACCTAAATAATATAATTATTATTGAACACTAAATAGAGCAGACATAGCAGTACCTTATATAAGGAAAAGTACTCAAATCCCTTACAAAACAAAAAATAATAATAAATAGTTTAGTTTTAAACAAAACTTTTATTTTAAAGATGAGTTTAGTAATTATTAGTTACGTGTTTTTAAATAATTTATTAGCTAATTAATTGCTTCACCTTAACAAACTAGTTCAAAAATCGTTGTCAGATCATCGACCCGTCTCACGTTAGTGAAATAGTTGTTTAATATATTTAAATGCATCTGATGTAGATGCGAAGTTACTCAATATACCCAGTAACAGTTAATTGTATCACTGCCACTAACCGACTTCAAAAAAGGAGGTATACAATATATTGTATGTTTGCCTATATTTGTCAAATTTCGGTTTGATGGAGTATAGGTACTTATTTTTTTATTGCGTTCGATTAACGGTAGGTTTAAACCTACCGTTAACCAGTAACATTATCGAACGCAACACATTACTAACATCTTATGGACTTATTTTTTCTCTGAAAATAAAAGTAATATTATTAATTAATAAGCAGGAGTAGTTAAGCACCCTGTCGGGCATTGCCCAGTTAAGTAAGAAATTTAATGTTTTATGTTTCGGTAATGGCCGCTGGGGCAAATAGGTTCTGGAGTAGAGACTACGCACCGGAAAGCGCAGCGTGGTACGATCTCCAATGAGATGGACGGACGATCTGGTAAAGGTCGCTGGAAATCTGGAAATTGCTTTTAACCAACCGGTCTTTGTGGAAGTCTATGGGAGAGGCCTTTGTTCAGCAGTGGACCTCCTGTGGCTGATATTATGATGATGAATGCATATGTACTCTGATACTCATTAAAAAAATACTTGGTGTTGAACATCTACTCAAAAGATATATCGTTAATACCTAGAAATCAGTTTGCTTATTCTAAAAAGTGAATTATTTCGATAATATACTCTTTTGAAGTTATGTTGATTTTAAAAAGTTAGACTTTTATCCATTATTAAAACGTATTCATAATATATTGAGACCTTCATCCAGCAGTAAAACAGTGTAGGCTAATAAAAAATATAACATTTACTTTATGCTAAAGTCATACTAAACATGTATAACTGTACTGTGATTATAAATTCTAATCTTACAATGTAATGAACAGGTGATTTTAAAAGATTAGCCACTAATATAGATTGATTGACTTATTAGACACTTAAGTCACAGTTTAACCGGTATTAAAAAAAAAGATTTTATATAATATATGTATATATGTGTGTGTGTGTTCAGTTGAACATAGTCGTCTGCTGCGTTTATGCCTTCTGAATTACACAAGTTTTTGCTTTGAGTAGCATTGAGCAGGGATTTTCGCAAGCAAGGTGATTCAAATACATGCATTATTAAACATGCACGTGTAAAAAGCCACAACCAGTAAAAAAAAATTCTGTCAATCATTCAACATAGCCTGTCTCTTAATTCCGATCAATACTTCCTTGATTGATTTAATAAAAACAAACAGACAACAGATTTTTTATTGCTTAGAATGTAAGTAGTGTCTGAAATTGATTGGTTCAAAATTATAGCTATCTACCGCTACTAAAACAAAACTAAATAAAATGTCACACGATAATATAATTATCTATACGTACGTACGTATGGATTGTAACACACAATTACGTTATTTTTTTAATCATGGCCGCCAACTCGCCAGTTTAAAATAAAAGAAATCATTAAAAACTTTATTGCAACATAATGCAGAACATGGTTTACTTTTTATATACGGCCTTGTTAAAATTTTAATGTAAAAGTGTCACATTCTTGAAATAATGAGAGTTTAATGTGTGCGAGGGAAATTACAAGGACGGCGGTTTGATTTAAATTATTTACTGTAGTAACCTAAATTTATGCACTCAATACGAAGGAAGCAGTATTTCTTGTCTATGTATATTAATATATTATATTTCATTGAGTTCACCTTATTTAATAGCTTTATAAACGCAGTAGCCAAGCGACTGGCTTTTTCGATATTACGGGCTTGATGTCCGCACAAAACATATTTGAATGGCCTTTTTCTTGGAGTGTCGAAAATTCACATGTCATTTTTTCCAAATTCAATTGTAATCTACTAATACATTGTTTCGTCTGTCAGCTGAGAAGATGGTGGGGTATGTCGGACTAAACCCACACTTACCTTCCCTTACCTTACCGTGACAGGATTATTTGTATGGTCTGCAGAGTCTTGAGGAGTCTAAGAGAGGACCTGGATGTCTATTAATTTAGAAATTGTATTTGTAAACGAACCTATGAAAAACTTGATCTTACAGCACCTCATTAGTCTAGTGGTTGCAAGCCTTGTAAAGTATGAGATCGGTGTTGTATGGGCGACAGTGACACTGCGGCTGAAGGTTTCCGGGACCGCGGTTGTAGAGGAGTGCCGGTACCGCGGTGCGCCGTTTCCCTGCCTTCCGCGGCCACGGTGGGGTTGCAGCCGCAGAACTGTGGACACAATGAGGCCGCAAGCGGAGAGGAGTGTTGGTATTACGATACGTCGCTTTCTCTACCCCCTGCCTGCGGCCGAAGTATGAACAGCGATGAGGCCACATATCTTTCCCGCTGCAAAGAGGGCCTTCTCGGCGGACTCGGGCTTGTTAGTCGCCAATTATACTTGGCCCTCCGGAATGGTCCGTAAATGGAAGTCCACGGTGGGATCGTGGATCATGCTGTGATCCCACCACAATGCGGAAGGTGGCAGTGGTGGTGGTTTTAATTGGTACGCTGGCCGGAGAGCCCAACATAACCGTCCCGCATCCCCGAGCGTTGGCGGTAGGGTCAGTTCGGGCAAACTTTTCTACAAAATTCTTAATAGCTAAGAGCTAAGGATTGGTGACTGGTTACTGGCAATAGGCGACTTATTACGTGTGATCTAAAACATACTACTGCAAGAATAATAAGCTTATACTTAGATTTTAAAATTAGCAATCGCCTAAGTAACCAGTTTATAGTCTTCCGTTCCGTAACCCTGACATGTAAAACAAATTCCATTTATAAACACAGACAGCTATTTTGTAACGACTAATAGTTATACGTACTGATCCGGTTAATCTCTATTATCTATCTAAATGGTTGTTGCCAAAAATTGATGAATAATAGTCGATATTATAATCAGTTCAAGGGCAGTGAGCGCGTGCGCCACCCACGTTAGTAGTCACTCCATAAAAACCATTGGTTACTGCACTTCTTGGTAATATTAACGATGGTATTTTTATATAAGTTTGAGTTTATATAAAATACTAACTGTGTATGTACCGCAATGTTATCTTTTATCATAGTGGTTATGCCTTCCTTTACCATATATATTCACTATTATGGGTGTGGTATTCCTGATGTACGCCACGAATAACTTCAGGACACCTGTCATAGTGCAATTTTTTTTGGAACGAAGTTCCTTATCGCGCGTTGTGAAAGGGGGCTAGACGGAAAAAAATCTTACGAAAAGTTGTCACGACACTTTTTTCGAAATTCAAATATTGTTGACAAGCATTCAAATATTATTGAGTGAATGACAATATTTGAATTTCGCGCGTTGTGAATTGTTGAGTGTATACAAGTTTTTTTATTTTTAATTATTAAATTTTAATGAAAGGAACTTCGTTCCATCCGGGTGTCCCTTGACACCTCTCAAGTTTTTTTTTTATGATTATTGATTATAGTGATTTTTATAACAACAAGATAATTATAACGTTTTTATTCAAGTGGTTCATCGAGGATTAAATCATTGTTGATTTCTCAGCCGATATTTAACATTGTGAACATTAAAATGTTACCTGTATCATTCTAATTTGGAATGCCTTACCAAAAATCATCTTTCCATATGATATATAGCTATGCACAATCTAAATGAGTGCAAATAAAATTAATTTGAAATATTATGTGCAAATAGTTCCAGTTAAATATTGATTGATCAACACTGACCCGTGATTCCTGTTTTAAATGTACAATCGATAACAAAAGCTAATCTCTTCCATCCAATAAGATGCTGACAAATATTTTTATTGCACAACCGTTTATGGGTTCTTCTAGTTTTCTTATTCTTCTTATCGTGCGTATCGTTCAACAATTTTCGAGTATGTGGCCATCTCAATGGCGTCAGGGGGACATGTTGCACATGTTCGAGAATAAAGGACACATCAGCAAGTGTGACAAACATATATTGCTGGTGTCTTTAAACTGTTAGACTGTCAAAATATTTTTTTTATCATTTGGGAGATAATTATAAAGAAATTAATGTTATTGTGTAGTTTTTTTTTATACCACTAAGGTGGCAAATAAGCATACGGCCCACCTGATGGTAAGCGGTTACCATAGCCTATAAATGCCGGCCCTGTAAAACGAAAGAGGTATAGTAGGGTTGGCAGTATAAGGGTCAAAGTCCCCTCACTGCCAACATAACGTTTCCTCGCGGAGAGCTGGAGTGATGTCAGAATATAAAATCACAGTAAGCATCGCTGTATTGCACTGTACAAGTAACACAAAAATTGATCAATGGTATCGTAACGACAGCGCTTGCGCAACCGATGATTAAAACAAGGTAGGCGGCCTGTTCACCTAACGTTTGACAGAATATATCCTTTAGCAGGTGCAAACTGAACATAATTCTGTATACGTCGTGCCCATATTTCTAAGTTAATGGGCCTTACACTGAATAAATACTTTATAGACATGACCGCGGAGGCTTAATGCGTCTAATTGAATTATCAAGTGGGCGTATGAGCATTATTTTTGTTCGTGACTGTACTCCGTGATTGTACTTGCCCACTTTGATTTTACTTCGTTTTATTTATTTTCTCTTCCACAAAGGTCACACAGATACTACACGAGTACTTCCTATGATTTTGAGTGTTTTTTTAAAATAAGAATACCTAATTAGTGTTCTTAAAATATTTTGACTAATGTTATATGAAATTATTTTAATGTCTTTATATCTTGAACTGGAATTGTTAAGCAGTTCCAATTGAATAAAACATTTGTTCTTTAATTGAGGGTTTCAGACAGAGAATATTTTTAAGTTACCATCATGCCAATAACCTCACAATTTGTCGGTTTGATTTAATTTATTGACCGGGTACCTGAGAACATTACTCCTTAGCGCGAGGTCTTGAGCTTAATCTGGATATATCTAACCTCCTTTTTTGAAAAAGAATCCTTATATGAAATGATAGGCAAGTATACAAGCCGGTAAGCGTAATGGTAAGCGTCAACTGCAACTTATAGACGACTCACTTGTTAAATCTCTTGCACAAAATATTTAGCAATGTGGTGGTATGTACTACCCCAGACGAAGATAGTCGTTAAGTTTTTTTTAATATATCAAGTTTATAAGGTTTCACAATACAATGTCAAAAATAGATTTCGTTCATTATTTAAATCAGATTATGTTTGTGAAATTGAGATGCTATCTTGTCTTATGCAGTTTATTTCCGTGATCTAGAACGGTAAATAACGTATTGGTATTGACATATTTAGAATTTTTATGTTGTAATTCAATGACTTTGTATAAATAGTAGAACATATACAAGTTATTTATATACTGATTAAATAGAGATTGTAGATATACGATTTCTTATTCGTAAAATTCTTATATCTTCTAATGCTAATATGCATGTGTTTTGTCATGTTTGACCTGTAATATTTTATTACAGAGAAACAATGCAGCACATATTGTGTGTTTGCGACGTCCTGGCGTTGAAATAGATTAGCATTCTTGTTAACGGACACTCGAAGCCAGAAGACTACAGGTTCATTCATTACAGAAAAACCTAAATAGGTTTATGTTTACACTGTGCCTTTTTAATATAAAGTAAATTAATTTGTGTTGATAATAAATGAATAATAATAAAAAATAATTCCTCTTCGTGGGTTAGCCGCTTCTATAAACCACGTATTTAAAGAGTAAGGAATGTACCTACAAGGCTGGGGACAACACTAAAGATCACATCTGGTTGAAATGTTGATGACTAAGCCCCAAGATTTCGAAATATTTTAGAATTACAACTTTAAAGTACAGCATTTCACTTACAATTTTCAACGTCAAATTATAGATTACTAGCTGACCCCGCAAACGTTGTTTTGCCATGAAAAAAAAAATTAGGGGTATGAAAAATAGATGTTGGCCTATTCTCAGACCTCCCCGATAAGCACAAAAAATTTCATCAAAATCGGTCAAGCCGTTTCGGAGGAGTATGGCAACGAAAACTGTGACACGAGAATTTTATATATATGCAAGGTAATAACTATTGTTTGGGCGGGATTCACTAAGTGATGGTTCGGTCAATTGTCAGTTGCTTGATAGATGTCGCTACGAGTATCATAATAAAAACTATTAACACGAGTCCATAACAAAGCATTATACAAGTGCTTTTCAAACTTGATGATCCATGACCCCCAAGACAAGTGCTTATTATTGTACCTATCTCTCTGTTACGGTAACAACAATATGTTACCATCCGCGGGTCAGTGACATTGACACTGTTAGATGATACATGATTATATTCACCTATTGTGATCCGTGAGAATGATCAATCAACTTGAGAATTAGAGTTAATTTTTATAACATTAGGCCTATCTAACAATAGTCATGATTCTAATTATGATAACTATTATTAAATTATGTTTATCTCTAATTCCGACCAAAAACTGAATTATACGTACTACTACACAATTATGATAGTTGTAGTTTTTTTTTTTTTATGTGATAGGGTGGGCAAACGAGCAGACGGATCGCCTGATGGGAAGCGATTACAGCCGCCCATGGACACCCGCAACACCGGAGGAGTTTCAGGTGCGTTGTCGCCCTTTTAAGGGGTTTGGGCCTCCGGTATCCTCACTCACTCGACGAAACACAACGAAAACATTACTTCACGCCGGTTTTCTGTGAGGCCGTGGTATTAAGTCCGGTCGAGCCGGCCCATTCGTGCCGAAGCATGGCTCTCCCACGGTAAAAGTTTTATTATTAGTAATTAATCCTTCAGGCAGAACATACCTACCTGATACTGATATCCTAAAGTAATTCAATCTACTTTAGGATATCAGTATTGCCCAGAAATTGGGCTTTTTGGGCTGGTTCATATGACAACCTTCAGCGACGGCTTAATATGCTCTCCGAAGTACGGAGGAGTCTGGATGTCTTAGGAATGGTTACACATCCACAGATTCACCGCGACAAGCGAAACTTAACCTTGCAGTTCAGGTGATAAGCGTAGTTGTTACTTAACCACGAACCCCTCAGTTTGCAGGATCATTCATATTCAATAAAGTTATAGATTAAGTAGCTACTTGTTTTACTAACCAAATTTCTTGAACTTGTTTATAGAGAACAAACTTCCTACAGTTGTACTTTATAGTCATTTATGTCAGTCAGAGGTGGCAAATTTTTGCTCTTAATCAAGTGTCAATCAACAACTAGCAGTCCACTAAAATATATAAATCACATTACATATTCTACCTATTTATCTTAGCAATACGGTTACTTAGTAAACTAATGTTTCAAGTTTTCAACTAAAACTAAATAATATTAAAAGTGTTGCAAACTCTTGAGAGAGAAGGAAATGAAGGAATTAATACCATTTGCAGGATATTTTAGAGCCAAATTTCGGATATTAACAAATTTTCTACGAAAGGATTTCTAAACAAAAAAGAATTGCCAAAATCGCTTCCGTAACAACACAGAATAGGAATAGGGGCACATAAATACATTACATTTTATTACATATTTATTTTGTGGTAACAATGTGCTTAAACGTAGGTACGCCAGCAGGACAAGCTATCCAAAACTGTCAAATTTTCCCAATTGAAAATAAACCTTATTGTCTTGTATTTAAGTTGAAATCAATCTAAGAAATTTGACATACTGTGGTAGCTTGATGTGCTGGCCTCTGTACTTAAAAATAATATAATCATATTCCATTTATGTATGAAGACCGATTGAGAATCTCCTCTTTTTAGAAGTCGGTTAAAAATGATGTGGGTACGGTTTAACTAATAAAATATCCATAATAGGTAGGTATTATTGGTATATTAATCTGCACTTAACTTTAAACTTGGTTTAACGCCAGTATTGCTGCGGGCTATGAAGTTTGTTTAAAGTATATCCGTTAATGTCAATATTTATTAATCAAGAGACCTTAACTGACAGAATCTGGTCTAATGAACGTTTATTTATAACAATTACCGTTTTATTTTATTAAGAAACTGTTAATTCTGTCCTTAGGCGTTTCGGTATCGTATTATGGGATCGTAGTTATTTTAACGGTTAAAAAAGCCACGGGCAGTACATTATATCATAATATTATGCATGTAAACGGTAATTGAAAAGTATAACCACATAATTATTGTAATGTGTTGAGGATGTAATAACATTAAAGGCTTCGTAAATATTAATTAGGCGGGTAGTCAAGTAACATTGAGACAATCGCGATTAAAAAAGGGCAAAGTTTTTAATTTGGCCCTGTGGTCGCTTTTTTGGGAGGTGCTTAGGCAAAGGCGATTTATCGATTGCATCAATCGCCAGTTGTAAAATAATGTCAGATTGTTGTAATTGCCCCGGGGGCTTGATTAAATTGATTACCCATTTTGCTTAATCTCTTTGCTTTGCTTTGCGTGGGACGGTTTATGGGTTTTTTGACAACCTGTTCCCAATAATAGATTGTTTATTTTTTTATGTCGTATATCGAACATTTGGGTATTGATGTAGATCAATGCTATGTATGTGGGATTGTAGAATCCCAATTGTTGAGTCTCATCTCACGAACTCAGCTGAGAATGATTTTTTTGTTATCATAAATGCTGGCGTACGTGTTTTCTTCTTTATTCTGTATCAGAAGCCTGAATAACTTCACTGGGATTTCAATTATTTTAATTAGATAGAAAAAATAGTTTTTAAATTTATTTATTTGAACATGGAAGACCAACAGCTATTGACACACATATTTGATTCTACTATAAATTAACAGGTAGCCATTAACAGGTCCTCGCGATTAGCAGTTGAATACATATAAAGTGCGTGGATACAAGGTTAGATACTATTTAAATACAAATAACAACAATTCACAATATACAGTAGGTTAATTTTTGGAAAAGAATTCTAAACTAATTGCCCGTCTCACCGATTGCAGACTAGTTTGAAATATATCAAGATTTAATTGCTTACACTTATTATTCATGCTATTGCTCGCTCGCCACACAAACGCATTCTGGCAGTAATTAGAAGATACCAACAGTAAATGAATGGGTGTGTTATATCTCGTGACCTTAGTGGGAACATCAAAGACTATTGTTGATAGTAGATCAGGACAATCGACGGAACCTGATATTATGCTTAGCAAGAAAGTAACATCTGCAACCTCTCGACGCACAGTTAATGGGAGTATATGAAACTTAGCACATAATTGCAAATAATCCTTCGAGGAATACTTATATTTCACACGGTAACATAAATATTTTATAAATTTCATTTGAATTTTTTTAATTGACACAGCATTGCCCTTGAATAGGTACATCGGACTATATAATCACAATTTTCATGATTATATGTAGATCCTGGCTTAACAGAGTACCTAGTACTAGCAGGGGACCGAAGATGGCGGGCGTGTTCGTGGTTACGGTTGTTTGATATACCCTTGCTCCTTATAAAATTCTGCTATACAGTATAAATCATCTAGCGCTTCGTCTATCCGAGGTTACCGATGGAGCGTGTCACACTCCACCTATCACACCGACTCAAACGCAGGGGTCGCGAAAGCGAATCGTCATTCCTCCACGCCCCTGTATTAGAACATCAATGCGTTCTTTGGCACAATGTAGAAAACCAACGCCAACTATTGGAGCTGCCCGACTGGGCAAGTACCTCCGCCTTGCAGAATATCGAAGTAAAATAGCACTGCTTTGGGCTGTGTTGTGTTCGTTACGGTGAGCAAGGTTGCCAGTGCTCCGCGACGCGAAACATTTTGTTGGCAGTGGGGGGACTTTGACCCTTATACTGCCAACCCAACTATTCCTCTTTCGTTTTACAGGGTCAGCAACGCGCAAGTGATACCCCTGGTGTTACAAGCGTCTATAGGCTACGGTAACCGCTTACCGTCAGGTGGGCCGTATGCTTGTTTGGCACCTTAGTGGTATTTGTGGTATACTATTATATATTTTGTATACTTACTTTAATTTATTTATTGATTTTTCATCCACAAATTATACTACAGTTTACAAGTTAGATCTCAAAATTAAACATGACGATTCTTATTTTTTGTGAGACTGATGCCTATAGTTAGCCGAAGCCCGTGTGACATAAGTAAATCATCGTAATCACCATCATCATTTATCTACCTTTATTGGGTTCAGCCTATTATCTGGGATTCGACGAGACACGGTTCTCCGTGAAGAAGAAGAAGCGAGAGCAAAGAGCAAGTCTAAGTTAAGAATTGGCTGTTTGTGATAGTGACTGCTCCACGAGGAAGCGTTGTGTTGGCAGTGGGAGGACTTTGACCCCTATACTGCCAACACAACTATTCCTCAAACAATACAGGGTCGGCAACGCGCAAGTGATACTCCTGGTGTTGCAAGCGTCTATAGGCTACGGTAACCGCTTACCATCAGGTGGACCGTATGCTTGTTTGCCACCTTAGTATAATAAATAAATATATATATATAAATCGGTAGCTCAGCGTGGATCGACGTCAACACACTACTTAAAATTACCCACATTCCCGGCTGTCGGAAAAAGCATAAAAGATTTTCATTACGTAACAAATCCAACAAACCGTTGAAGTAAATCAATAGCCCGTTTTTTTAATTCAAAATGTTGTACATATCAAATAGTTTATTAAATTAAGTTAATCAAACCCTATACTGTACTGTATGACTAAAATATCGACCAAATTAATGTCTCGTTGTTGACTTCTATGTATAAATTTTAATTAATATCCGCCTAAGTGCAGGTTTTGGAGCTAAGCTATTAGTTCTGATAATAAATCAATACTTATTAACATGGACAGGAAACTAACGTAACAAATAATATTATCATAATATACCTACCAACTGGTGAGCTGATGCAATATGTTTGTTTATTAAGGTTTATATTATCCGGTCTCATTAGTCTAGTGATCCTAAGCGCGACTGCTACGCTGGAGGTCCTGCGTTCAATCCCCAGGTCGAACAGTGTTATTGGGTTTTTCTATGAAATTCTCAGTAGCAGCTGGATTTGTGCCCAGCAATATGGCAATAGGCTCACCCCCTATTACATGGGACCTAAACATACCGGCGAAATGTGGGTGTACATTGTACACCTCTACCTAACCCTTCTGGGAATACAGGCGCGATATGTAGGTATGTATGTATATGCGGCGCCGAGAGAGACACTAAATGCTTAAATCTTTTCTTTGGCTACATAATTATAAATACACACAGCCAAACTGTTTAACTATGTCATTAGTCATGCAGGCAGTTAATTGAATGCAGAAATAAATTACCTTTTTACATAACCAAAAAAGAAACTAAGTGAAACGTAATGTGTCATTCTATATTATTAATAACTGACACTGGTTATAGTTTTTGAAAGATAAGCTGGACACTGAATAAAAAAAATTACACAGATTCTTTTTTTGCTGCAGTCAACCGGATAGTTGACCACGATTTGACTTAATACTTACCTAATCCAAGTCCGCAAAATCATGGTGACAAGTTTTGTCAATTGATGTAAGAATGTAGTATATTAGTCTCTATGCCTATTTAAAGTATAATATATTAAAATATAGTTTATTAGTCTATATGTATATGTATATAGTATATGGGAGAACTGTTTAAACCTTTCTTTTATGCCAAGCTGTATTTGTAATAAATATTATGTAAAATATTTGTAATCTTCGCAAGTATTCCTAAATTGATTTCTCATGTAAGTTTCCAAATATTATTATTATGGTATCGAAAATCATTGTAAAGAACCACAAATATTTATGGAGTTTCTTGGCGAAAGAACAGTCGAGTAACTATAGTAAATGGTTTTAAATAAGTAAGTTTTCGACCATAGGAATGATAATAATAAATATCTTGGGAATTTTTTACATAGCACCATCTAGTCCCAAACTAAGCACAGCTTGTACTAGACACTGGATATTACACATTTTTGTAAATACATACTTATAATACCTACATAAGGAGCACTAAGACAAACACAAACACTTAAGTTTATCTCATAAATATTTGTGTCCTGTGGGAATCAAACTCACGACCCCATAATCAGCAGTCCGACACTCAAACAACTAGACAACAGACGTCGTCGAATCTCTAACAAATCTCCAGTGATTGATTACGCATTAATTTGAATTTTCGATTTTAAACTATTAATTTGAATTGAAATAAAACTACTTTTTACGGATTTTATCGCGTAATATTGATATAATATATCTCGTTCGTAATATTTCTCTACAAATATTTGTAAAGGGTCCGAAGCGTCGGGATTAATAATATCAATATACTTAACCCGATTAAATCCGTTAAAAGTGGTTTTATTTCAATGTATAATATTCGCGTAAATGTCAGAAACCAATGTACTAATTAGAAGTAAAAAAAAATAATAACTTTAAAATTAGAATACTGCTCTAGATTACCTAAAAGTAAAAGCTGTAATTTGTTACATCACTATTTAGCATAGACTAAAGAAGTTTACTGATGTGATTAATTGATCAGGCTAAGGCCGCATTCCTATCGTAATATCGCGGAAGATTGGATTGGTGGTAATCGTAGTGCCAGTTATCGTAAATTATAAAGAAAAGACGTGTAAAAGGGTTATAGAAAGGACATTAGAAATATATAAGAATAAAACCGAACGAAGCTTACAATGATACTAGGCAGAGCGACTGGATACCTATGGGCAACGGAAAGTATACACGCGTGCAATAAACTAGAATCACTTTATTTTTTTCTTTTTTTCATATTACTTACTGCCCATTCATTGAGACGTCCACAACTTGTTAACGGAGTTTGCAACACGCACCCGTGCTGCACGGAACGCGCCTACGCGCCGTGCACTCACGATCCTCAACCGGCTGATATCCGTACAAGATGTGGACCTCTTCTCACAGAACCTCACACAAATAATTTCCGCGGCACGGGTCTTCCTTTCCTTCTATCCTACCTACCAATCCTTTCATTCATGGTCGTCCTAATAGCATTCCATAATCAAAACCTGTATTATATATTATGTACTGAAAATTGTAACTTAGTAGTAAGTGTTACATAAGGTATGTATTTCATGTAACTAATTTATAGACGCTTTGGGTTTACCTGTTATGTCTATAAATATGAATAAATAAATAAATAAACTTCCACACAACAGATTGCAATAATTGCCTAAATTTAGGTAATTAAAAAAAAAAAATTATATCATTTGAAAGATAATAAAATTACCTTTCAAGTAATATACCACAGTTCATAGTTTGTTGGATAGAAATTGTAAAAAATGGTTTTGAGCAACACGCGATGCAGTGATTCCAGTTTATTGCTCGCGAGTGTAGCTTACGATTTTGTTCATATTGTATCTATAATATTTAATTGCCTCATTAGCCATTAGTGGCGGTAAGGGCGACTGCTACCATTGAGGTCCTGGGTTCAGGTAGAGGTAACGGTGAGTAGTGTTTTTTCTATGAAGTTCTCAATAGCAGCTCGGAGTTTGAATTTATGCCCGGATAAAGCCAATAGGCTCGCCACCTTCAATATTCCATTTCATTTGTCATCTTAGGGACATAAAAATCGAGCAGAAGTTCCATGACAGATGACAATAAGGTTCATTGTCCCAAGGTCAAAAATTCTCAGTACCTAACCGATATAAATCTTAACTGATTATTACGTCCAATAGAAAGTTATAAACTGTCAGAACGAGTGTAAAATAGATATTAGAAGATCAACATTATTGAATATATTAATTATATCGCGATAAATATTATAACGACGTGCGACGTATTGAATAATCCTCGCCAGAATAATTATTTCTCAAATTACATTACATCTGCAAATTACACGCCGTGCATAATTCGCCTAGATCAGCTGTCAAACCCAATATGACGGTTTGAAAGTGTTCTTTTTTTAGTTTTTTCATAATATAATATTCGGCAATATTATTATTTGAAAATATAAAGTTTCTGAGAAACTTTTAATAACCTCTGCGCTGTTTAAGATTATGGTTTTTTCCTTTGTTGCCAATACATGACATATTTTTGTCAACAGCTTCGATATTAAAAAAAGTCAGTTTGAAAGTGTTTTCTTTTTACTTTTTTCTTCAGTCATACTTATGTTATTCGGCAGTATCATTACTTGGAAATATAAAGTCTATGAGAAACTTAATAACCGCTGCACTTTTTAAAATATATTGTGATAAAAATCCTTGTTTAGATTCTTTTTTTTATGCATAATATGCTTGCGTCGACGAGTGAACATGCTTGTCCAGAAGTAACCTATTCACTCGTGACTTGAAGACTCCCTAATTATTATGTGAATTACTGTCCAACACATTGAAATGCGTGCCTAGATACGATCATGACGATGCAGTTTTGAGTTTGGGGTTGAAGAGGTTATTGACTATTTCTATTATTTTCAGTATCCATATTATCACACCTGTATTCTCCGAAGGGTTAGGCAGATGTGTAACAATGTACACTTACGGTTTACTGGTATGTCTAGGTCCCATGGCGAGTATATTGTCTTTAACTGGGCACAAATCTGAACGAGCCGCTACTTAAAAATTTAATAGAAACGCCTAATAACACTTTGCTTGCCTGGGACCTCAAGCGTAGCAGTGGCACTTACGATTAATAGATTAATGAGGCAGTTCTTTTTAGCAGTTAAATTTAATACTTAATCATTTGATAATTATGTAACCAGGTATCTGATGCGTGGGTAATATTGTCCATCACTCATAATTAACAGAAGACGTTCGTATATACTCATCGAATAAAAAAAATACCGCGTTTTTTAAAACTTAGTTTCACTACATTCATCAAGTTCATTAGTCCCAACGATTCACTCCAATTTAAAATTGTATAATCTGTTCACTTTTCAATATTAATAAATCTAAAAACTGTTGATTGGAATTTCTTGTAAAAAGTATTAAATCAACACTTCTCATTTAGGTAATGCAATTAGCAGTAAAGGAATTTGTTTGAAAGGAAGTAGTTCGAATTACCAACATTTCACTGGAGCAAGCTTCTAAAATACCTTTTACGGCTGTTGATCTACATAGGAATCCAGCAGTGTAGCAGAACTACATGGATTGTCGCACTGTCGAAACAAAATCGACCCAATAAATATCACAATCGCAACTGGACCTGTCTTCATTGAAACTTCAATTTATAGTGAGTCATTTTGCATAGAATTCCAAATAGGATCCGCGATTGCAGATAATTTTGTCTAGTTAGGAAACTTGCGGCAATTAGGGGGTTTCAAATATTCTATAGGGTATTCTAATAACGTGTCGCTAGAAAGCTTTTTATACCTGAGCAAATTGAAAATTGTGAAATAATATGTATGTTTTCAGAAGCCAAAATGACATAGATAATATAGATATAGAAATTTCTAAGAAATATAATAGGAACAGAAATATGTATAAATAGATAGGTAAAGTAGACTAAATAAATAATTCTTGTAGATAAAAAAGTAGGATTCGTAGCTAAGTAATAACTACGTTGATCATCGGATCTGCAAGGTTAAGTTGCACTTGCCGCGGTCTGTCTATGGATGGATGACCAATTGACCATTATTAACACACCGAGCCCCTTCGTGCCTCGGAGATCTCGAAAAGCCGTCGGACCCAGTCATCATGCGAACACGAATGATAATCATTAGTGGTAGTCTGAACAACTAGTTTATCCTCAGGATATGTGTATTACATAGAAATTTGGTTGTGAAGGTCTGATGGCTGTTGCTTTGTATAAAATACTGATATTCAGCCATATTTGGTTAGACTGGAAGCTGACCCACAACATGACTGACAACACAGTAATTGGAAAAGGCTCGAAGGATGATGATGCATAGACTAGATAAACCGACAGTATCTACTCAATATCGAAGTAAAAAAATCTAAAGTAATCAATAACTAAACCGCCCTTTATCATCATCATCATCATCATCAACCCATATACTGTCCCA
Organism: Acronicta alni; assembly: GCA_964056405.1. Taxonomy (NCBI): domain Eukaryota; kingdom Metazoa; phylum Arthropoda; class Insecta; order Lepidoptera; family Noctuidae; genus Acronicta; species Acronicta alni. Next base: position 12,988,251 of record OZ043918.1, read on the forward strand.
CTGCTGAGCACGAGTCTCCTCTCATGTTGAGAGGGATTAGGCTATAGTCCACCACGCTGGCCTAGTGCGGGTTGGCAGACTTCAGAAACCGTCGAGAAAAATCTCTAAGGTACCCAGGTTTCCTCACGATGTTTTTCTTCACCGTATAAGCGAGTGATAATTAATTATTAATACGCACATGAATTCGAAAAGTCAGAGGTGCGTGCCTTGGGTTCGAATTCGAGACCTTCGACTTGGCAGTCCAATGGTCATACCACTTAGGCTATCACTGCTTTTTTCAAGCTTTTTTCACTGCCCTTTATCAAGCGCATCAATAAATCCTTCCAAACAAGACTGATCACATCCTTGATAAGAATCTACGTTTCTCGAATCATGCAAAGTGGTTTGATTTCCGTAGCCCTCAAATGGAATAGGTTTTATGTAGATTATAGAGCCAAGCGGAAACCATAGTCTGAGACATCCAATGTCAGGAGGAATATATTCTAAAGGACACATGTGTTTCTATCTAGCTGGTGTTTCCATAAGCTACAGCAACAAAACCGGTGTAGGCTGATAGCATGTTGAATGTACTTCTCCAAAACAATGATAATATTCAATGTACTCAATGAGGTCAGCACATCAAGCTATCTGTCAAATTTCTTTGATTGATTTTCAACTTTAATATAAAACTTTAAGGTTCATATTCAAATGGAAAAAATTGACAGTTTTGGATAGGTTGACCTGCTGGCGTCTGTGCCTCCTCCAGAATTGGGATTTAATGTCGTTTTCCCACCCAGCGGGCTCCTCCGTTATTCCATTGCATAGAAAATTGAAAAATTTAATTGAATTGCCTATGGGGGCCAGCTATATTTATACTATTTTCATAACCTCCCATTACAGCTAACGATTCGCCTGGAGACATTTATATAGTAACCACTTTGATAAAACCACGGCATGTTACAAATTCTACATCAAAATCCCATTGAAATGTCAATATATAAGGCAATATCAGAGAACCTGTTTGCAAATGGGCGTGGGTACATTCAAACACTGCCAATTAGCAGTATTAAGTCCATACAGATTTCAAAGTCAAGATTACAAGGCAAGAGAATCTTGTTAATATTCAGTTATGAGACAGGTCAGCTTTCATAATTCTGTGTAGCAGTTCTGGTTACCTGCAAAATTGCGATATTAAAGTGACAAGTTAGTCTACTGCAAGACTGACCACGATCACGCTTTGCGAATTAATTTATGGGGTTAGAGTACATTTATTTCTTTTTAGAGAGCTTTTTACTGGAGACTATGACGGTATGGAGACGGTAATTTGAAAAATGGTAACAGTGATACGTGCTGTATTCGTCCAGGAAGTATTATCTACCAACATAATTATTTCCTCTTGAGACCGACTTTTTGGTTTTCAACGGAGAGCATAATAAGAGCCTAAAAATAATACATAAGTTCATATCCCAGAATGAATTGACTTACACGGGTGCAGTGTAAAAAGGTAGCATTAATTGACTATAGACTAGTCACTAATTTACTACCTTAAAGGTATTATAATTGACGACGTCTGTGGTCTAGTGGTTCGCGTGTCGAACTACGAATCACGAGGTCGTGGGTTCGATTCCCACAGGACACAAATATTAATGTGATGAACATAAGTGTTTGTGTTTGTCTGGGTGTTTCCTATGTATTATAAGTATGTATTTACAAAAAAAAAAAGTAGTAGTAGTAGGATTATATCCATTGTCTAGTACCCATAATACAAGCTTTGCTTAGTTTAGGACTAGATGGTGCTGTGTAAAATTGACCAAGAATATTTATTATTTATCTCCTTTATTGTATAATAAAGGAGATTTATTAGTAAGTATTTACTAATTACATTTTTAAATATTTTTATAAAATAAAAAAGACAAAAACATTTAAAAATATATTTATTATTCTCGTATTTATTTAATTTCTTATTTACATTATATTTTTAAATATTTTTACAAAAACTAAAAACAAAAACATTTAAAAATATAAAAATATAAAAAAATAGTCAGACCACCGATATCGGGAACAGGGTCCAAGCTACCGGTGGTTAAGGCTCCAGAGAGAGGAACCTGCGTGCCGTGTCGAGGAGTACCGCTTTCTGTATCAAGCCCTTGATCCAGCCGTCTAACGAGAGCCTCCTTAGATGTCCATCGAGGCTCTTGGCTATTGAACCATTGGCTGTAACAACTATCAGCACAATAATTGCCGAATCCACATCCCACATGTCGACAACCTCACGGGCTAGATCAAGATATTTAATTTCTTTATCTTTTTCAGCCTTGGTGAGGTTCTCATCATGCGGGACAGTGATATCGATGATATTTATTATTATTATTAAATTGTATAGAGTACATTCATTCATTGAATGACAACAAAAGCAAATAAAAGAGCTGTACTTAGTTCATTTTGTACAGTTTTTGCTGAGGTCCATTGTAGTGACGAGTGACTGGGAGGAAAAGGCTTCTATAAAAGTAATTAAAATCCAGCAGGCTTTGTGAGGATCTAATGATTTACCAGATACATCGGTTTCATCATTATTTATATGCATACATGTGAGACCCAGAGTCCGAATGGATATTGTATTTCCAAATTGGGTACGACTCGGCATCAGGCATCAAAATCAAGAATATTGTCGACTAACAATGGGGTCCACAAATGCTGGACCACAGCCTGTCATAGTCGTAGTGAATTTCACGGATCCCATGGCCATGACTATACGGTAAGTGAAGGTAAGTGCGGTTTTTAGGAGCAATAAAGGCCTTATTTTAACACAAATTCAATCCGGATTCTTTACAGCTTCCGTCCAATCACTTAATAGCACGTAACAAGCATTCTTTTGAACACTAGCCTTATTTGTATCTAATTATGTTCTTGTTATCATAATTTATTCATACGTTCACTGTGTGGGCGGGTTACAAACAACTTTTTAATTTTATAGCACCACTACGTAATTCTGTACCTTTGCGTCACAGTGCCCTAAAGTTGTGACAAGTTTGTTAACCCTTTATTGCCGAAAAGAAATTGTAATAATGATGTCATTCGTGTCATTAGGTGCCTATATATAGTTTCTTTAATTAGTGATGTCAACATAATTATTTCAAGATTTTAGAGTAGTCACCGCATCGTGACGAAAGATCGGAAGATTTTAATCAGGTTTAATTCCATCATAATTGGATTATTAAGCCCCAAGCAACTGAGATTAAAGATTAACTCAATGACGTGTTAGCAGCACTTGTACTTTCTTTAACAACACTGCTTTGGACAGTTCATAGTCAGATGGTTAAATTGGATCAGCATTAAGAAGCCACGTTTTAGGTTTAATGTAATAGAGGGCGAGCCCATTAACTAACCGGGCAAAAATCCAAACTTTGAGAATGCTACTGAGAATTTATTATTATTATATTATATCATTATTATTATATAAAATCCTAATAAGACTTTGATCGACCTGCGAGTAGAAACCTGAACCTAACGCTCGGCAACTGTGCTTGCAACTACTAGCACAGAATGGATAAAAGTACCTTTTTCTAGACCAATGAGTTTTCTCATCATCAACCAATATACTGTACCACGGCTGGGCAGGTACCCGGGTTTCCTCACAGAATGAGAACGATTGGGCTACAGTCCACCACGCTGGCGTAATACGGGTTGGCAGACTATACACGCGGTTGAGAAAATCGTGCCTTGAATTCGAACTCGAGACCTTTGACAGTCCAATGGTCATACCATTCGGCTAACTGTTACTATGAGCTTCGTAAGCGTTCATAATTTAGTATCTAACTTAACTAGGTTTTAGGCCATTCGGTTCAAGCTTTTAGTTTGTGGTTACAAAATTAGTTTCTTACATACAGTTTCCGCTTCCGGTGCCAGTAACAGATCGTTAGTCCGTGGAAACTGTCATGTTAATATCAAAGAGAAAAATTATATGTCATATGCTAGAAGCTAATTATGCTTGCGCAAATTATGATAATTCGTATCAATTGCTTCCGATTGCGCTACATTTTTTGTATAGGCAGGTTTATATTATGAAATACAAGTAGGTATGATTTTTTTTATGTGACAAAGTTTTCTTAGCTTCCTGTATCAAAGTAACTAATTAGGCGACTTAATTAAGTTTACAGATTTCATGATTATAAAGTCTGCTTGACAGTGAGCGTGCGATGTCTACCAACACGCACTAGGCCAACGTAGTATACAATGGCCAAATACATAACATTCTCATCATCATCATCATATCAGCCACAGGAGCTCCACTGCTGAACAAAGGCTTCCCATAGACTTCCACAAGGACCCGCTACAAGCCAACGATTTCCAACGACCTTTACCTAGTTCGTCCATCCATCTCGTTGGAGGCCGTCCCACGCTGCGCTTTCCGGTGCGTGGTCTCCACTCAAGATCCTTTTTGCCCCAGCGGCCATCAGTTCTACGAGCTATGTGCCTCGCCCAAGTCTTTCAGCTATGTCGGCAACTTTCGTTTCTGATTTGATCACGTAGAGAAATACCATAGCTCTCTCCATAGCTCGCTTAGTATACTTACATAACATTCTATCACATGTATAATACTCGAAGGACTAAGTTCGCCGGTATGTAGGTCCAATGTAATACCCAGGGTAGGCGTTGCATAGGGGGTTCTTGGGTGGTCTATTAAGAGGACACAGTGCCTCCCTCCATGTGCTGATGTTGGCCACCGGGGTGGTTTTGATTCCACACTCCCCGATCTAACCCCCGTAGACCGGTAGCCTTTTGAAGGTTTCCCGTTTCGAAGGTTAATAGGGAGCGAACTTATTATAATTAAAGTAATTAACCACACACAAATCCAAACTCCAAACTACTACGTAGAATTTCTTTAAAGAATCCAATAACACGTTGCTCTACCTGCGAATCGAACCGATTGCCTCTAGCAATAGCGCTTACGACCACATACTAAAGAGGCAGATGAGATTCGTTCCCAAACGTGTTACTTTTGGGAATAACTTAACGTTATGTTTAACCAATGTAATAAAATGTAAGTAAATGCCGTACGCAGTACGCTGCCGGAAGCAGTGATTGCCTAGTGGTATGACCATTAGGCTATAGTACGCTGGGCTAATGCGGGTTGGCAGACTTCAGTCACCATCACACCAAAATTCTCTAAGGTATGCAGGTTTCCTCACGTTTGTGTTGTGTTCCTTCACCGTTTAAGCAAGTGTTAATTATTAATACGCAAATCATTATGAAAAGTCAGATGTGCGGTCAATCCACTGATATTTATTTATTTAAAATTCTTTATGCACAGTTGGTACAAAGGCGGTCTTAATGCCATTAGGCATTTTCTGCCAGACAACCTGATGGATGACCTGGGGTGATGCAGAGACGATAAAAACAGTAGATGCACTAGAAAATTGTAAACATTATAATAATAGACCACGGTTCATAAAAATAAATATACACCTATATATTTATACATATATAAACACAAATGAAACTACATAGAATACATAATAAATACAAAAAGAATACATATTATATATATAATTATATACATACATATAAATATATATATATCAGCGTCGAGATGACGAATCTGCCAAGGTATTGTCTTGAAGATATTTACGTAGTTTTACTTTAAAAGAAAGGCGACTGTTTGCCATCCTGATTTCAGATGGGAGAGCATTCCATAATATATTCATATCACTATGCTATCACTGCTGTTTTTCTAAAGAAAAAAAAAAAATCTTAATCTTTTTTACACTTTCGATTTAATATACAAATACTTAATTATTGTGTGATCTAACAATCAGCAAACTATTAAACTAGATCACACAATAATTTAAATAACTAAAGTTACTTTCTATAATAATATTTAGATAACTAAAATTACATAACATACCATCACGCCTGTATTCCCCGAAGGGTTAGGCAGAGGTGTACTAATCTACACCCACATTTCGCCGGTATATTTAGGTTCCATGTAATAGGGGGCGAGCCTATTGCCATTAACCCGGCACAAATCCAGACTCCGAGCTGCTACTGAGAATTTCATAGAAAAACCCAATAACACTTTGCTCGACCTGGGGATTGAACCCAGGACCTCTAGCGTAGCAGTCGGCAACTAAAATTAGTTTCTATAATAATATTTAGATAACTAAAATTACTTTCAATAATAATGTAGTGTTTTACGCCAATAACTAAGTACCTAGGCACGTATAATCCTTATCTATCTTATTGGCACCGTTTTAACAACAAGTTATTTGCCTAATTCGGAACACTTACACAAAACAGGCAACTATTAAGTATTTGCCTGCCTAAATACCGGATATTAGTAATAAGCTCAAATTTATGCAATGGAACGTGATAATAAGAATTGATAACTGTACTAGTTAATAACAAGAAGCCATATCAGTGCATTTGATGTTGCCTAAAATAATTAAGTCTCAAGATATAATTACGACACGGTAGGCGCAGCGACTGAGCGATCGGCTTCTGTACGGATTGTGGGTTCGATCCCTTACGCTTTACGATCCCACGGTACATATATTTGTATGATATATTGGTTGTAGCTCCGGGTCTGAGTGTTTGTGTATGTGAAAGTTTACTAACAAGTAAGCGCATCCACGATACGGGAGAAAATCCTAGTGTGAGGCGTAAAAAAAGAAATAATTATGTTTGACACTTCACCTGCGTGGACTTAAAAAATGCCTATATTGAAAAATTTCGCCAAATTTCATAAAAATCCGTTCAGCCGTCTTTACGTAATTAAGTAATAAACATCTAAACATGCAAACTTTCACATTTATAATATTTAATAGGATTTAAATAAAACTACTTTTTAAGTATTTAAATATATTACGGATAGTTACGAATATTATTTATCGCCATATACTTACTGTTATTTTTTTAAAATTGGATCTTTTACAACATCTATGGTCTAGTTTTATTTCAATATCTAAATATTCGCGTGTGTCAGAAATTACAAATCTTTATTTAACAAAATCAGGATCTAGAAAACTTCTAACAATTTGTAATGATGCGTACCTAATATATATTTAAACAATAAATTATTAAATATAATTTTAGTTTACTAAGCACTAAGAGCTTAAGAATTAAAAAGGCATTATAATTGCTTTATAGCATATCGTGAAGACAAATCAGAGCACCTTATCTATATTTTCCATTGCATCGTCTATACTATCACAACATTGGAAAAAACACCAAAGTTGTGAAATTAAGAACAAAATGAGTTGTGTAAATAAAAGATATGAATCAAGTAATCTATGGCATTAGTTGTTGTACCAAAACGTTGCGTATTTTAATTTGAGGATTAGGTCACAGATTAACAGGCGTTGCGCAGGGGGGTTCTGGGGGGTTCGTCTATTAAGAGGACACAGTGCCCCTCTCCATGTGCTGATGGTGGCCATTGGTGTTGTTGGGTAAGAATCCCACACTCTAGGGTCTTATCCCCGTAGGTTCGTGATGTTGGAAGCTATAGCGAGCCTTTTTTTTTTGAAGTATAACTTAGGAAGTCCAATTACAGAGTTATTTTGACTATATTATAATTACATATATAAGTACCAATTAAAGATTTTACAATAAAACATTCAAAATTTTGATCTAAATATAGTAGGTATTTAAATGTACCTATTAACGACGTGACGTCAATAACACCTATTGAAATTAATAAAAAAATAAAATCTTAGAATGGAAAATGCCAAAAAATACAAAAAGATAGTTAGTAGGTAAGATAGCATCGTTCGACATTGAACTAACTGTAAAGTAAGTCGTGTCGGTTGAAAAGCAAAAACTTGCTTTTCAATAGGTGTTACTGACGTCACCATAAAGACGTAAATTCTGAATGTGAAGGAAAAATTCGACATGGCGGGTGGGACTCGCGGTGACTTAGCGGTCTGGTGTACCTAACCAGAAGACGCAGGTTCGAATCCTGCCCGCGGTCGAATCTTTCTTTCGCTAAAAAACTAAAAAAAAAAATCTTAGCATGGAAAATGCCAAAAAATACAAAAAGATGTACCTAAAATAAGGTACAGATGTTTATATTGATTAAAATCTCTTTAATTTAACATGAAGTGCTTGTGATTTTATTTAGTTATGTAAAATGCTCAAATAGTCTAACCATTCACTACAATGACTACGTTCTTGTCTCCTTTCTTTCGTGACATTTCATTTGTCAATATCGGTCATCGATCGCAATAAAAAGCCTTTCAACTGTGTAGCGTTGAATCGTATCAATCAAATAGTTAACTGAATTGAAAATGTTTTTCTCCATTGTCCAAATACTTTAGCGAGGTTCACTAAATTGCAGTTTATAATGAAATAGTGAAACAATAGACTAAGTTCAGTAAAGATAGTAAGGAAGCGAAGTAGACAAGTTGAAAAAATCATAAATTACACAAAAGGCGAATTTAAAAGAGGCGGATTAAATTATACCGTCGAGGAATCGGAAGTGTGAAGACTGAATTATTTAGTATTATAGAGCTTTGTGAAAAAAATGTGCCTAAAATTATTTAAATCACATTCTTAAAAATAATTAATTACCTTTGTGAGTCTTAAGGTCACCAAATAATGCATTCATGTCTATCGGACGTCACGAATCAGCCAATGTAATAGCAATTATCGTACCGTATGGTATAGCGAAAACGTATAATTTTTATTCCATTTAAAATTGAACTTTCACGATATTTTGATTGTAATGTCAATCACTGTTTTAATTGATTTAAGTTAGTTATTAAAACATAATTTATTATTGATGGAATCTTGATTGAAATATTATTTGGTGACCTAGCTTTTTATTATTATTATTATGTATTTATTTACACACTTAACAAAAAACTTTTATTTAAAAATGCATCATAGCCTATCGGAGTGTGATTGTAATTCAATTCATTGTAACATAACTAAATTCTGTATAAAAAAAAGTCATTTTCTGCCGTGTGAAACTATGAAACCTGACGAAAAACTGCCTCTAATTACATGTTAAAAAAATAGATATTTATTTGAAAATATAAAATATCTAAGGATCTACATTATTCTCACACATTAAAGAGCCACACACATTTACATAAAACTTCCCAGAAAACATAAATCAGGCCTCAAAGTGTCGCGTGGCATGACAATTTACTGCGCGCGCGCTCACGTGCCGAAACGCGTTCCGCCTCACTTCGGTTACTTACTCATCGGCATTCGTCGGGTACCGTGGGAAAAAAACGGCGCTTCTTATGTAAATTTTTTAGATATTTGGAAAGTGATATTGTTGCAAGTTGGGCTTATTTAGGCAAATGAGTCTAAATAGAAAATAATCAACTTGGTATTCAGAGTAAGTTTAAGTAAAATAGAAAGATAGGAAAAAATCTAACAGTTGGAAATATGACAAAAGCAATCATCCAATTTAGCCGTATCTCTATAGTGTGAAGTTACACGACGATGTAGCTACTTATTGGGTAAATTTACAATACGAAAAATTGATCTATAACCTATTTATCATTCGAACTGTGTTAAATTATTCGAAAGATTACCTTTAGGAGTTAAAAATTATTTGTAAATGGTTAGTAGGTTACATTACTTTGCATCATCCTCCGAGCTTGTGGTGTCGGTTTCCAGTATAACTAGATGTGACTGAATATCAGTATTTTACACGAAGCGACTAACCTCCGCAACCCAATTTCAACGCAACGTAATCCTGAGGATAGACTGGTTATCAGGCTTTTTGGGCTGATTATCACAAACGATTGTCATAGGTTCGCATGAAAACCGGGATTGACAGCTTTACGTGCTCTCCGAGGGACGTAGGGGTCTCGATGTGTTAAGAATGGTCACCTAGCCACAGACTAACTGCAGCTAGCATAGCTTAACCTGGAAGATTGAGTAATCAGCGATCAGCTAATTACATTAGATTACATTCCTTTACATTTATCGTAAAATAACGGAGCTTATTAGACGCTGACAACGAAGTTATAACGTTATTTGATTAATATTAAAATAAATGAAGCATAACCGGGTATCATCTGGTAACAAATAAACTAATAACAACTACCTAAAAACTTATAGGAATCCCATGTAGCCAGACGTTATACGTGTCCTTAGCAGAGCTAAATCGTCCAGGTACTGATATATTATGTAAACAAGGAACCTTTAACATAAATCACAACGTACTGCCAATATTTCGCAATAACTAATTTCACACCTATTAATTTTAACAATATCTATAGCTAAGTTCAATAATGCATTAAAAAAATAAGTTCTAATTTTAAAATGTTCACAATAGGTAAGGATTTCAAATTGACGGTTGCGAAACATTCCAAACAAACAAAGTCAATAAAACGACACGATTAGGCATTGTTATACTCAAAAGATTGGACATTTTTACAGATTTCAGACTGCTGTAATGTAATTACTTAGGTGAGAAATTAAAATTATTATCTTCTCGTAAAAGTGCCTTCTATTAAATTTTAAAGTTGTCTATTTTCCATTCATTGTAACTTTAGTTAAATAACGATATAACGTTATCGTTATTTTGATGAAAGCGTTTAATAACCTCCGTTATTTCACGACATCTGTTTAATATTCAAATATAAATTCTTCTCTTAATAATATTTAACAATATAACACAATAATTTATTGTCGTTATTTCGCTTTTATTTGTCTAATGCTATTTAATGGACTATAGTTTACTATAAGATTCAGTACCTACATAATTGAATTTTTATATCCATCACAATGATTAAATCACATGGTATTTTTCACTCAAATATGGATTAGGTGTTTAATCTATTCAATTTAAATATTTATCTTTAAAATTAAATAGATTTTATTATAACGTGTGTAATAATTATTTACGTGATTTAAGGCGAAGTTATTAAATTATATAGAACAGTATTATCAATATACTCGAAATAAATTTCTGAATTTATTCGAAACTAACTAAAAAATTAAGAGGTAAAAATTAACAACAAACAAACCTTGATCAAAATTTAAAAGTTCACAAAAATTTGAACAATATCAAAAATGAAGCCCATTATTTTTTGTAACAATCGTAATTAAAGTAACACCATTGTAAACGAAACCGTGCAATTATGTCAAGATCTTAAGTTAACCGACCCTGTAGAACAATAAAATGGTGAAAAACTACTCGTTGCTCAATATTAAGTATTTACAATAAACCAAGAGGCGTCGCGACACTACGGACAACGATTTGAGTTGCGCTAATGTAAGAATTTCATTCCAAAATTGATTTACCACGTGTTTTGACAATTAAGGAAATAATTAACTTATTGATTTCTACTGCGAATATAAGACATTTTAATAAAACTACCTCCTACTGACGGATTTTATCGCGCTTATTGACATTAATAATCTCAACGTTTCGGATCCTTTACAGTTTCCATGATGTGTAAACAGTCGTTTTATTTCAATAATTAACATATAAGGAAAAAGATATTACGTTGTCACATCAGTGGTAGGTATTGTTTAATTGTTAATTTCGGTTGTTTTTTTATAATTTATATTGTTTTTAGGTTAAGTACTTAAGCTTAAACTGCAAGTTGAATGTTGTGTATACCTATAATTGGCATACACATCAGTTAATGCAAACTTTTTTTTTCTCTTTTACATTTTTTTTCTCTTTTAATGTGTGATGTGTATGCTGTTGGTGTACCTATTATAAATAAATAAATAAATGGATACTGGCCACTTCGTGATGTATTTTCATAACAAAATGAACCAATCGTTATAAGAATAAAATAAAAAAAAATATTCAGATAAAAAATCAATTTTCGAAATCGGTTCATAATCAGAGAATACGCGTGTAACATCTAAATAACAATTGGTTGAAAAATAATTTGCAAATTTAGAAAAAGGCGACTTACATACGATCATTGCAAGTTAAATAAAAGCTTGTAAAAATTAATCTCATTTTTTGAAGTCGTTTATAAAAGTATAAATGGAAATTGAGAGGAGACTCATGCCAAGCAGTGGGACAGTATATGGGTTGATGATGATGATAAATTGAGAATAAGAAACATAAATCATGGGGCATGACAACTGTATTGACCACAGCTGTCACTACAGAAGACCAAAACATATATACATATTATATTATATTCCATATGGAAGAAAAAAAAATACGAAAAACTTTTTTTGACGATAACCAAAACAGAGATTATGCACGTCTACCTTCTCTGAATACGGGACTCTGACTGAATTAATTATTACGATAAAAGAATCAGTTAGTAATGAACTAGTACAATTGAGAAATTACCGAGAAACTTCTGAGTATGATAACTGAGAGAGACAACGTTATTCTGAGTTTTCGAGGAAATTGTGCTGACTTCCCGCAAAAAAGATTTAAAAGGTCTACACGTATTATAATTAAATTACTTTGCTTCCTGCAAATACAGAACATGCGTTTCTACGCCGACTTAAGTGTAAATAATTGAAGTGAAAGGTCAGGGTACTCTGAAACTATTGAGAAGAATGTTTACGGTGTAAAATGTGTAGTAAATTGTGATGTAATTGTTGTCGCAATTAAATTTTCGCGCTTTTTCTCCAAGATGGACGATAATCATCTTAATTAAAGAACTAAATGACGGGGAACAAAAGCAAAATCAAATTTATAACTTGTTGGTATGAACAGTGTTTTTATTTTATAATTATTTCCTTGCTTTTAGTGACTTGACAAGTAGTAATTATATTAACTAACGAAAAAAATAATTACCTTCAGTTGCCTTTATCATTAATCCTGAAATCTTAAAATAAGAAATTTCCTTTCCTAAACTTGAAAAAACAAAATAAATGTTAAGTTAATTCTAAACAAAACCCACGGCGGGTTTTATAAAAATGTTACAATCTCACAAAAGGCTACTTTAAAACCTGAATTTATTTTAAAACTGATTTTTCTTAAACAATTTTAATATATTCGATAATTTATTTAAATATTTTAACAATCTTAAACCAGACCTGTCTCTGTATATTGAAAAGAAAAACACTTGTTTTTTTTTAAATAAATGTTCGGGTTCTCCGTTTTTGATTGTTGATAGTGTAATTTTTAAGGCCTAAAAACTATTGAATAGTTTCTAATTTTGTGCTCATTGTTGTAATACAGCTCCAATTAAAACACTGGGGTAGATCTTATCTCAATTAGTTGAATAGAACTTGAGTATGAGCTTGAACTCTCAGTTGTATGCAAACCCATGGAAGTAAGAGATCATCACTGTTCATAATTAAACGTAAGCGTAGCCGCGGGCAATAGCCAGTTTATTAAAATAAACAGAATAATAATTAAATTGCATTATTTATGCACTTTACAAATGACATGTGTGTTAAATCAATCTGTCAGCACTACAAAACGTCATAGTAATTATTGCAAAATGGTCGGTTTTATTGATCTTTAATCAATTATTTGTGTATAACGTGATCGTGGCCACGAAAAATGAGTTGTAAGTGGGCCATTGACTTCCGGGCATTCGTGTTTGGTCACGAAACAGGCGGTTACAACACTTCACTCAATTAGGGCTGTTGCTTTACTGAAATTTCGTGTTTAAAGGAACAATTCAAACTTTAATAACAATTCGTTGAATTCGTGCAGGTAATTTTGACAATTTAAAAGTACCTGTACCTGACCTGTTTGGTCTGATTGTAATAAAATATTTGACTTCGATATTAAAAAAGGCGTGTTCTTAAACGACAAGACCTTGAGAATAGTAATAGATAATAGTAACAGAACCTCCTCCTTTTTGAAGTCGTTTAAAAAGTAAGGTCCTTGATTTTACTAGGGTTGCCCACTTGCTTCAAAGCGAGTTCCCGGGAACAGTTAATTTTATCTTTATGTATTTTCTTCCTAGATGCACAAATATCATTTTATAATATTGCTTATAGTAAATTGTCTTGTTTAGACTAAACTGACATGTCGTTGTTGAACTACACCGGTAATTCTGATTGTTAGAAAAGCAATATTCATTTTGTGTCGTAATAGGCAAAACCTTTTAATTTTACTTGTATATTTAAATCGATGATTTTTATTTGATATCGATTTGAAGTCCTGTATTAAAATATGTGTTAATTGAAGCACCAATTGATTACATAGAATCATATCTATTTATTTGGTATAATATGTTTTGGTCTGCTTCATAAATTTATTTTAAATTTAATTATGTTTGAAGAAAATATTTGTTTACATATAGGTCGATTTTTAGCTCTAATTACAAGGCTTTATCAACTGAAGTCATTTTGTACCTCATCGTCTTCAACACTTTTATTTTCTCACTGCTGAGCACGTGTCCTCTCAGAATTAGAGAGATTAGGCTATATATAGTCCACCACGCTGGCGTAAATCGGGTTGGCAGACTTCGAATGCCTCTGAAAATGTATCTCAAGCATGCAGGCTTAATCACGAAGTTTTCTTTCACCGTTTAAGCAAGGGATTATAATATTAGTACGTGCATCATTTTGAAAAGTCAGAGGTGCGTGCCTTGAATTTGAACTCGAGACATGGTCATATCACTAGACTATCACTGCTTAATTTTGCATTTTGTACCTACCTATTTAAAAATAATCATCAGGCATTTTATCGAAAACAAGTTGATTTTTTATAGAGCTATAGGTTCGCTAGATAATAGAACAGCCCTACTTGCAATTGTCAGGCTACAGCTATTGGAGTCCTGACTGCACCTTATGTCATCGATTTCACAAAACTAGGCCAATTTGTACTACCGCGGGCCAGTTGTCGGCTTGTTGTTTTTCCATTCGATACAATCATCGAAAAGGAGTTTCAAAACAGACCACTAATAAATAGGACTGGTGTAAATGTTTGCGAAGTTATTATGAAATTAAATACTTCTTACTACTTGTTTTTTTTTTTAATTTGGTAGATGTGCAACGGTTATAACTCCATCGTAAGTCTAGTAGTCGCAAGCGTATCTTTGATCGATTCTCTGGCCCAGAGAAGTGTTTTAGGTTTCCCAAACAAAATTCTCTGTGGCAGCTCGGAGATCAGATTTGTGCCTCAGAATGCCTATAACTCTTCGGGATTCTTTTTATGACGTCATACTCTGCTATCATCATCATCATCAACCCATATACTGTCCCACTGCTGGGCACGGGTCTACTCTCATATTGAGAGGGATTAGGCTATAGTCCATCACGCTGGCCTAGTGCGGGTTGGCAGACTTCACAAATCGTCGAGAAAAATCTCTAAGGTATGCAGGTTTCCTCACGATGTCTTCCTTCACCTTCATGTTTTTTCTGTTATGTTACACTTAAATAAAATACATGTTGTATGGCCTAAAGGAAGGCCTACTACACACCTTATTCATATTAGTAAATTATCTTGTTTATAGAATTTGCGAGAAGACAAAGGGACAATATAATTGTAAAAATTAGCATATAATTTTATAATTTTTTGACCTAACTGGGATTATTCACGGCTGTCCAGAACTTATCCAATAATCCATCAAGTACAACCATGCGGTGTGCAATGATCTTTACGCCTCCACTTTCTCCCATCATCGCATTATGCACGCGTGTAATGAAATCTTAATCTGTTTGATCGAAGAAAGTAATACTCCTTATTATGTCGAGTAGCGAGCTGCCATTAGTCGCGGAATGCAAATGATTACACGAATTAAATAACCGATTAGAACCTCTTTCGTTTATTTTTAGATTTAGAACAACTAAAGAGGTTTCAGCGCGATCACTTTGGCATGACGGACAGTGTAATTTTGACGTTTGAACTACCATGGATACAGTGACGTAGTGAAGTAGCATGAAGTTTGCGCAAAGTATCACTGGGGAAAATACAAGAAAGAAACCGTAATGATTTGTTTAGTATTTTGAGGCGACGATTAGTTCAAAATAAGCGCTTGAATGAAACACAATACATGTGAAAAAAAGTAACAAAAAATGAAGTCAGTGAACCGATAATCCGGAAGCTAGAGTGCATTTAATCGATTAGTCTGCTGTTACAGTTAAAATGTAGTCAGTCCGCTCTAAATTTATTATGTTTTGTGTTTCGTTCATAAACTACTTTATTGGTCTTGTGGTCACAAGCGCGGTAGACTAAGGTCGTAGGTTAGATTCTCGAGTCAGGCAAAATGTTATTTACTTGCTTTACAGAAATAATGTTTTCGATAGGATTCGTGCCGGAGAAATGGCAAAAGGTTTGTTAATGCAAAACCTTAATTTTTATTGTATGTCTTTCTTCGCGAAGGTTTTGACTTCTAATAATCTTCAACATCTGGAAATCCATAATTAGATATAGTAAGTTTATTTTTCGATGATGCCCTGTGTGATTCTGTAATGTTCAATACGTAAAAAAGTTAGCTTAGTCTACCCGTGACTATGGACACTGTAAAGGATCCGAAACGTCGGGATTAATAATATCAATATTTATAACGCGATAAAATCCGTAAAAAATAGTTTTATTTCAATATTTAATATTCGCGTAAGTGTTAGAAATCAATAAGTTAGCTAAGTGATCAAATTTAATTGAATCACACACTTTGGGAAATGAACGAGCAATTATAAAAAAATATGTATCACGATTTTAGCATTTTCTTCTACAATTCCCATCCTTGGACCGAAACTAATACCTGTCGATGTGATCTAATGGCTAATGGTTAACTGGCCATTGTATTGCCGGCCACTGCCATAGGTACTCTTGTTTGACCTATATCTCCATAACAATAAGGTTGTTAGTCTTTCTCAATATCACGATATCCCTTGAACAAATACTTAAACCGATTACAGGTAGACTAGCGAATAATACACAAGCTAAAGAAAATTTAAGTTAATCTTTTCGAGTGTAAGATTTAGTATTGACCTTGAAAACATTGGGTAATTCCTAAGGAGTAATATAGAGTGATATTAATTTACGACAATGTTTTAATTAATTAAAAAAAATAACAAAGACATGTATATGATAGCTGTTACGCGGTTTCACTTGAAGGAGAAGGAATAGCCTATGTCCTTTTTCAAGTCTCTATAGGTACCTACTAAAATTATTCAAAAATTAGTTCAGCGGTATAGGTCCGAAATTATAACAACCACTCACAAGGTAACTTTGCAATTATAATATTAGTATGGATGTAACATAATTCTACAACTGAAATGATATGAAATAAACCATTCACATAAAATATAAAAAACAATTAAGGGTTATTATAAAAAAATTAATAGAGAAAACAGCAAAATTGGTGCACCTAGAGTACGTATCATATGAAAACGTTATGAGCCGAGAAGTCTAGTAAAACCATGTTGAATGTCTATATTGAATGGATGAATAATATACATTTTTTTGATTTCTGACATTTACGCGAATATTATACATTGAAATAAAACTACTTTTTACGGATTTTTTCGCGTATATTGGCGTATATTGTCTACCCGTAACCATGGACGCTGTAAAGGGTCCGAAACGTCGGGATTAATAATATCAATATACGCGATAAAATCCGTAAAAAGTAGTTTTATTTCAATATACATTTTTTTATACCACTAAGGTGACAAACAAGCATACGGCCCACTTGGTGGTAAGCGGGTACCGTAGCTTAGATGCTTGCAACATCAGGGGTAACAGTATAAGGGTCAAAGTCCCCGACACAAAGTTTCTTCGTGGAGCACTGATACATCCATGATATTATACAATACTTGACACAACTAATACTCTGTAACAAAATGAAATGAAAAATTATGATTCAAAGAACAAGAAAACATTTTAATACTGTTGCTTCTTAGGATTATGTAAGGTAAACGGATATTTTTGAGCAACAAAATATAAAATCTTGTCCATTGATTAAATTTAATAAAAAACGTTAAATACAATCTGTGAAATCTTTTTTGAGCTGTTTCTTTTATATAGAAGAGACGATGATGATATTTTCACGATATTTGGCGTAACTGCCAAAAATAAATTTCACTTTGAGATCAGAAGAGCGTATAAGTATAACAGTGTCGGATGGATGATGATGATTCATATCTTCATCCACATCACATCATATACATCACTTCATGTACATCACATCATCATTGTAATTTCGAAGACTGTATTTTATCAATTTTATGGTTTTTTGGAATAATTGCATGTCGAGAGAATGGATGAAAGGCGACTAACAAAAAGGATTTATATGGCGAATGTCAGTGGAACCGCCGAGAGGGGACGCCCTAGAAAAACTTATACCGACCTTATTGGTGAGGTTCTTCAAAAAGGTCAGGTGCGTAGTACTCGCAACCGGCGTGTATGTATGACAAGATGTATGAATGTGGTCGAAGCGAAAGAAGTATGCAAGAATCGTAGCAAGTGGCGTTCTTTAGTTTCTGCCTACCCCTATGGGAAAAAGGCGTGAGTGTATGTATGTATGTATGTATGTTTATTTATTATTGACATTACATTAACCACATCACATGATCCACATCGCATAATCCATTTCACATCATCTACACCCAAATTCACCTATTACTGGATAAACGGTATCTATGCTGCCATGCTATGGTTCCATCTTCGACCTCATCGCCGCTTACCATCAGGTGAGACTGAGGTCAAACACAAACCCATCAACAATTAAAAAAACTGGCAAAATTAGTAAGCCCCCTTAGTTTTCCCTCATTGTCCTCTACTTAGTATACCTAAATGAGTCACTAGTCTGGTCGCATAACATACACAATCGCTCTATCACCAAAAGGGTACAAAGCAATATCATCAACTTCGACCCACTGTAGGGGTATATGCCACTTCCATTTTACGCCATTCGCTCCTATTTTGTGCCAATATTGTCCAGACGTTTCCAACACACTTCGATTCACTATATCATCCACATACCTTGCCATCGGTCTTTCTACACTAAGAAGTATACTGATGCACAATTTTACAGTGATAGAACCTGATCTCAAAATGAATCTGCAAGATACTTTTGAGAGTTTAATAAAAAACCCAATAACACTGCTCAATCTGAGCATTGAACTCAGGTCCTCACGTCAGCAGTTCCACTTTCACTATAGTAATTTTCACACTCACTAAAATAATTTTAGTCACTGAGCTTTAAATAAGTGTTGCCAGAAAACTCAGGCCTTAACCTCAAAGAAGGTCCAAATAAAGCAGTTTTTATCGTCAGTAACGACAGTAACGGCCAGTGTAACGAATAAGCGTTAGCACATAGCACCCAGACCTTTGATAAAAAGCATAACAAAGCCGCCTTGTAATTGCTCACTATTCAGGTTATGTTTTCCAATTTGCAAATTTAGGGTTACCACATACATATTATTATCGATTATATTTTTATTTCCTTCCGTAAGAAATATATTATGTTTTGATATCATTATTCTAATTGAGAGTTAGTGTGTTCACTGAATTAAAAATAACGTCGTTATTATTCTGATTTTATATAATAAAATAGATACGTTTTTACGTTAAAAATAATAAAATTATAAATGAAGAAACATTTTTTCATCACAGTCCAGTTATTACGGATGTCATCTGTGGCAACCCTATCGTGTCGTTTCGTAACATCACCTTGCCTGATACAATGGGCTCTTGACTCTAGCTTAACGCTTCGTCTACATTTCATTGTTAATAGCTATGTAACTCTATTTTATGCCTCAGTAGGTTAAATCTATAAGACATTATGATCATAATATCTGTTCTCTCGAAAACTACTGAAATAATTTCGACTAATAAAAATTTCACGATTTCAATTGTAATAAAGGAAGTTTAATACCAAGGTAGATTAATATTTTCTGGGTCGTTTGTAATATCGAAATGTTGGATTGAGTTGGTGTTATAAATTTAATTAAGCACGTGAAACTCTTTCGTATTTACATTAGAATCTATCATTAGGTATTGGTACAGACGCCAGCAGGTCAAGATATCCAAAACTGTATTTTTTTCCAAATTTAATATGAACCTTATCATATTGTATTAAAGTTAAAAATCTGACAAAGAAATTTGACAAATTGGGGTAGCTTGATGTGCTGGCCTAGGTACTCGTATTTAAAAAAATACATTCCCATTCACGCAAATTCACTTTAACTCGCATATCGTGTCACAAGATACAGATAAGTCAAAACTCAGTCTTGTCTACAAGTTAGATAAGATCAGCTGGGTCGTGGCGACTACTTAGTGGCTGCTGCCATTATAAACTAGCTTTGTTCACGACTTCACTCGCTGTGGTTCCTTATACGTCTAATATCAATTGTTCAGTCACAGGGCGCTTTTAGGGCGACGTCACGTGTGTCACTGATAGGGTGCCAACTGAAAACCAGCGCTGGGTATTAAATACGTCCAGAATAATACTGAGCTGCCAACCCATTCGGGACAAGCATGCCGACAGCACATAACAGTGATCTTTGTGGTTTTCTATACGTATATGTTCATTCCTTATTTTATCTGTGTTTTGTACGGACTTTGTCCGAATAAAAGTGTATTTCTTTCTCTCTCTTATACCGATAACATCTGTTAGTAGTTAGTACGCTGACGTCACGCCTGTATTCCAAGAAGGACAGGCTAAGGGTGCGAGCCTATTGCCATTAATAATAATAAGCATTGTTATTCCGAACTCCACAGTTGAGGGTGAAAGCTGTTCATGTTTGTTATAGTATGTCGCGAAGCTCAGTTTGCCTATTGGCATAGGCTTTTTTCCGCAGGCCACAGTTCACAGAGGCCGGAAGTCTGTCTGCGCCCGGTGCATCTACTACGGGATCTGGATTTGTTACAGAGTCTATCAAATCGAAATCCACGCCAATACCTGCAAGACCAAAGTATATGGTGAGCTCGTTCTGCGTGAATCGGATTGCTAATATAATAATTGTGTGGTGTTTCTTATGTATTTACAAAAATAGGTATATAGGTATTATATCTAAATTATATATAAATTATATATATATAAATTGCTTTAAGCGATAAGACCGCCAATTGTATATACATTATGTGACGTTTGTTTTCTTTTTATAATTTTCTCTGTATTGTGTTATACAATAAAGAATATTCTATCTATCTATCTATATCCAGTATCTAGTACCCATAGTACATGTTCTGCTTACTACTGGGACAAGATGGTACTGTGTCAAAATGTCTCAAAAATATTAATTTATTTTTATTTAATGAAATTCTCGTATCACAGTGTTTGTAACAAAACTCCTCCGAAACTGCTTGACCGATTTTTATGATTTTTTTTGTGTATTAATACTTATATCCGTCAATTTTCAACCTTGTACCACCAACCCCCATTTTTTAATATTGATATTATATGGCAAAACAACATTGTTGGGTCAGCTAATACATAATTAATAAAAGTGTGGGTAGTTGTTACTAGTAATCACTATAAATAAGCAATGACACGACGCACGCCATATGCTGCGGATGCTGTAAGGAGAAAGAAGAACCGAAACGTCGCCGTCGGGATTAATATAATCAATTTAGGGGATAAAAACCGTAAAGAGATGTTTTATTTCAATGTCTATTTTGTCGTAAGTGTCAGAAGTTGATTGATAGAGTATTGTATTGTTGTCACTTATTTAAATTTATCCTTCAATCACTTCTTGCGAGACCACAAAACAAATAAAAGCATGTTACGTTATACCGACTTGATTTCATTAAACGGTCTCATTGGTCTTCAAGGGTAACTGATTGTAATCGTATATTGATACTGTGTTTGTGCAATTGTCTATGATATAGCAATCAAAATATGTATTTGAATGGAATAATTAATAATTGCAATAAACCGATGTAGAATCGAATTATGTCGAAGTAAGAAAACCAATACACTTTCTATAGACAAAATTATTCTCATAATATACTATCACGCCTGTTTTCCCCGAAGGGTTTGACTGATGTTTACTAATATACACTCACAGTTCGCCGGTATGTTCAGCAAATCCTGCAATCATGTAAACGGAGCCTTGCCAAAACTAAAGTCCGAACTGCTACTGAGAATTTCATAGAAAAATCCAATAATACTTTGTTCGACCTAGGAAACAAACCCAGGCCCTTTAGCGTAGCAGTCACGCTTACGACCACTGGGCTTGTGATAGCAGGAAAAATAATATTATCCTAAACAATTAGATGAAGAAAGAAATGATTTTGCTAATATCAACAAAAGATACACTCTTTCTGAGCATTGGTTTAAGAAATGTTGAAGCTCTATCTCACAGTCGTGGCACAATTTCACCTTGATAATGCTTTATTTTCTGGTTCCTGAGATTATTTTTAATATCAATAAAACAATGATTGATGATCAAAATTTAAGTGAACTTATAATATTTTGCCGAAACCGTGTGGTATTCTAACTAAAAAGACTTAAGTATCTATTGAATGTTATCTATATTCCAACGAAATATTACCTACACACACCAAAATAAGTTTGCGATATCAAGAAAATTTCTTTGTTGTGTGTTTTCTTAAATAGAAATACTCTGTTTGAAAGAATCTAAAAAGTAGAAGAAATCATAATATAATCTACCGTAAGAAAAAAGATTTCGATTTTTCAAAGTGGTCACTTTTTTGATGTGTGTAGGTGACACTAGCACTACCGAATACCCCACGAGTAGCAGTAATACAATAAGTACCTACTATTTATAGATACAGTATGGTTCCGCATTTTATGCCGTAATAAACACTATTACCGGATTACGAGCATGTGCTTACATTAGTCCACATGTTTATTGTAGTTTTGCGCCGTATAAATAATGTAAAATTACATAAATTAGATTGTGTTATTCCTTTTATGTAATTATCTAAGGCGTATGCGTATATCACATTATAACCGGATCTGCTATCGTTTACTAATAGTTTTACTAGAAGTACATCACAGACGATGGCAGCATCGGTGCAAAACTGTGCTTTATAATGTTAAGGGAATATAAGGGGAGCGGAACTAACATACCTTATAATCAATACTACTTATAACACATTTTAAGTCCCTGCCGCGCTGAGTTTCACTGTATGGATTTCCATACGGTTTTCACCAATAGAGTAATTATTGGGGAAACTTCTGGAAAGCTCAAACAGTAATTTAATCTTTTTATAGTTGTAATTTGTGAACATACCCGCGTAACCGGAACGGATCGCTCTTTACATAATTATATTTGGTGGTCATATTATGTCGCCTAAAGCTATTATACATTTTATTAATTTATCGTTTCGAGCCTTTGTTGACCCTTGATAACCTTGCTTGATCACTATAAAGATCGCATAGAAATACAGGTGTCCATTCTCTGGTTAATGCATAAGCATATGGACGAGGATTTTAAGAGAGGTAAGACATAGTGGCAGTAATTCTTGCCTTGCAGAAAATTGAAGTGAAATAACACTGCTTTGAGATGTCTTGTGTTCCTTACGGTGAGCAAGGTTGCTAGTGCTCACAGCGAGGAAACGTTGTTTTAGCAGTTTAGTTTTGACCCTTATACTGCCAACCCAACTATTCCTCTTTCGTTTTACTGGGTGGGCAACGCGCAAGTGATACCACTGGTATTGCTAACGTCTATAGACTACGGTAACCGCTTACCAACAGGTGGGCCGTATGCTTGTTTGCTACCTTAGTGGTAAAAAAAAATACCACTGTGGCTATGGCCACCTAAAATCAAAGCACCCGCACCCTCCACCTGGGTCGCGCTGCCAAAAAGGCCATTTATCCCCAGTGCAATTTCAACCTTATTATAACAAGCAGTTAGAACAGAATTCTCATTCGAATTAAAATATTTGTAATGCTATAACGAGTCCATTGTTACTAGATTCATACATAAGCCAATGAAAACACTGCTTCACGCGGCGTTTAACTAGGTCAAAGGTGACAGTACAACATTGACTTTTCCACACTTGACACGACACTACGTACAAATATAGATCACCAAACTGTATAACCGTTTGGAACACCACCTGCCACAGCAAAATATACCATATATACCTTACAATACTGTACTTTCATGTAAGCTCCGGAGCCCCCGCTGGCGTTCTTCAGTCAAACGTTCTAGAATATTCAAATATGTACTTCTGAAAAAAATCGTGTTTATATCTTAGCTATATGCTTAAGCTTTCTGGCAATAAATCTTCTTCTTAACGACTACCTATA
Source organism: Acronicta alni (assembly GCA_964056405.1). Lineage (NCBI taxonomy): Eukaryota > Metazoa > Arthropoda > Insecta > Lepidoptera > Noctuidae > Acronicta > Acronicta alni. The sequence continues at coordinate 13,012,307 of OZ043918.1, forward strand.
TAAAAATCAATTGCTGTTTGTTAATCTCGCTAAAACTCAAAAATGGCTGAATTTTTTGCTTGCGGCCCGCGCCGAGCCAGTAGCTTTAAATTCGCCCCTATATTATTTAAGCCATGATACACCTGTCCCGAGTAATTGTCCCCCCAGCAACGCCTTAAGCCGAGGTCCGAGTCCCGTTACGGGACGCCCTTAGCTGCTGTTGCTGTTTAGTTATTAAGTGCTCCTGGCTGAAGGCATAAGGTGCCTTGCCACCAAGTCCGGTTAGATAAGTTATCAAAGTTAACACGACATATTACCAATGTCCGTCCTATTTAAAAAAAAAATCTTCCGGATCTACATAAATTAAAGCTTTTAACGAAACATTTCAAGCAATCCGTCAATTATATTATTACGAGTACACTCGTCATACCAAAATTGCGGAAGGTTTTATACCGACGTATTATTTGAACGATTTCCTACATCCGCCAAAACCCTTTCCTCACCTATCGACTGATTACCACCATGAACTATATTAACATACCTGTAAACCATACATTATGTCTAATCTGATCTTATACAAATCATAGCCACTGGTCTAATAAACCTGTCAGCCCAATTTTAAAGTAAGACTGTTTGTAAATATAATGTGATTTTGAACTCTATATATGAAACAATAAGACGTATGCAGTTTGACCTCGTCATGGGTAGGTCATGTCATGCTGACAGCTTATCGGCCGACCTTCGTCTTGGCCTCACAATGGTATCTACTTCAAATTGTTACCTTTGTTCTTGTCGGGTTCAGGTTTAATGAATCATAGTATGCTACTATTGTATGTGTCAATTAAGTATGAGTAGTTTTATATGGAATTTTCGAGAGATTTGCCGTAACGAAGTATGATAAATGACTAAGTAATATGATATTACTCATATAATCGACCCATAACTTTATTATCCTTCTTGACGCGGATCTACTGTGATATTCAAACAAATCAAAATAGTTTTATTTTCATATAAACCATATACAGGCATTTGTGGAATGTCGAGTCAATGCAAGTCGTATCCAATGAAGAAGAACCAGCAAAAAAACTCTACGGTTATTATTGACTCTCTGTGGTCTAGCGGTTCGTGTGTCGGACTGCTAATCACGAGGTCGTGGGTTAGATTCCCACAGAACATAAATATTTATGTGATGATTCATATTGATGATTGACCAATTCTTTTTTAAAAACGTTGTCTCACAATGTTTTTAAAAAGGAATTGGTTATTGCACTCAAAACCAATTAATTAATAATTTTGTATAATTTTAAGTTTAGCCCCACCTTTCATCCATACTGAATGTCAGTAAATTATACTGGTAATATGTGGAAACGTTGTTGATTGTACGTTAACCTACTTAATTGTATACTTAGACGTAAGAAGAAAATGTACAATTGTTTGTTTTCCCTAATAAAAAAAAATAAAAATAAAATGATCATTTAAGTGTTTGTGTTTGTCTGGGTGATTCTTATGTATTATATATTTACAAAAAAAATATTATATAAGTATTATATCCATTGTTTAGTACCCATAGTACAAGCTCTGATTGGTTTGGGACTAGATGGTGCTGTGTAAAATTGTCCGAGAATATTTATTTATTTTATTTATTTATTAAGAAGGAATAAGCTCTAGTCTATCTAATTATATATGAGGATTAGCAGACCTCACATAACTTCAAAAACTCTATGAAGATATGCAGGTCTCTGCACGATGTTTTCTTTACCGTTAACTCAAGTGATATCGATGGGTGATCCGCACATGACTTCAAAAAATTGTGACCCTCTCGAGGGTCAAAAGAATTGGTTTTCTATTGTGTCTGCAAGTTTATCTTTGAAAAATTAAGAAGAGAAAAAAAACTCAAAATACCTACTATAAAAATAGGAAATTTAAACTATCCATCTTTATTGAAATAAAACTACTTTTTACGAATTTTATCGCGTTATATTGATATTATTAGTCCCGACGTTTCGGACCCTTTACAGCGTCCATGGTCACGGGTAGACTAGGTAGTTTTATTTCAATGTATAATATTCGCGTAAATGTCAGAAATCAATATCTCCATCTATAATTATTACACTCACACATTCCGCGTAACAACACTAACAATAATTATGTTAAATTATACTTTTATTATCTGCCACTGTAGCTGTCACAACCAATTATCACCCTTCATAACATAATGACGCTAAATCCTTGCACTCGGGGTTTCCTTGAAAAGAAAACAGTTGTCTGACCTTTCTTATATCAGAATTCAGATCCGTAAGCATAAACTTCAACGTAGGTTGGTATTTATGCCTCTCGTTATCAATGCTTTTAGAATTAATTACGCTATACAATATGACATGACTGTGGGATATTGAACCGGAACATGAAGTGATTGAATAAAAAACTTAATTGTGCTGACAAACGAGATTTATTATAATAATTACAATTATTTTATGACGTCATGTCGAAAAGCACAAGCTCGGGGCATGTACCTCTGATATCTTAATTTATTTACGGGTCTATTGTGGTACCTAATTGAAATACAAAGTTACGGATGACAATCATACGGGCCAAAAAGGCATGTTAATCTGCTTTATTGCCACTGCAGAGTATTTATTAATGTGGTGTGGTACCACTCCAGATGAACTCGGAGCTTTACCACCTAAGTCAAAGTAAAAAAAAATATTTAAATTAAACCATTACGGCACTTGAGAAGAACCGGCAAGAAACTCCATAGACATCTCATTTAAAAAAAAAACATGATTACAATGTTAATTTTGGTTTACAATCTAAATCTGACTAGTTCATGAGAACTAGTCAGATTGATGCACAATGCAGTTTGATATGTATTATTAAATTAATCCAGTATAATAAACAATTCGATTTGACTTTTTGTCTTGTGTTGTTGCGTTTACTCCTAAATGCTATTATCTTTATTTATTTATTTAAGGACAACCAACAAAGCATACACCAATAGTTCATGCAATGGATACAGTGAATTTGTACAATGATTGTGGTGTAGCCTCAATTATAGGCTGCCACGGCATGCATTATAATAATAGAAATCACAAAGTGTCGTTTGAGTAAATTAAATTAAATAGATTTTACAAGGGTAATGACTACTAAACATTTTGAAGACATTGTGTGAAGGACCAAAAAAAACCGTTACAAAAATAATTATTTTTGATAAGTTTGACATTTAGTAGTACTCTAGTGTTTCGAGTTCTCGAGTGGAGACCGCGAATCGGCAAACGTAGTGTGGGACGGCCCCAGCCAGATGGATCGACGATCTCAAGAAGTCTGAGTCAGACTAGATGCGGAAGGCGGAGAACCGGGTGTTACCCAGCAGTGGACTGCGATAGGCTGATATGACTCTATTGTTTGAAAATATACTAAGAGTAGGTAAACTAATAGTAAAATCGAAAGATTATTGTGGGTTGCTGCTTCATTTCGATTCGGAGTTTTGACGTTCGATTTTAGAAAAAGTTCTTCAGGAATTTTCACTTTGGTGACGCATGCATAAGGAACTTCACAATAACATATATATTACATTTTATACGTTTTCGCGGAAATACTGATATAAATATTGAAATCAGATTCTTTTAGTTTCCATAAAGTTAACTTTCAGTCACAGTTGCATTTTTCTTTAAATTAGTAAGTAGATGATACGGAGATATTCTGTAACTTGACAGACAATATTAAACAAAAAAAAAACAATGCTTAAAAGAAAAAATATAAATCTTGCAAGCATGGTTTTCCCCAACACTGATTTGCCCACCCATGAGAATAACCGGTACATAATTGTAAATTTAAAAGCTAAACAGAGTTTTATATCGTCCTTGAAGGTTTCCTAGAATGTCTGAACACTGAATATTTTCTCGGAGGAACAAAACAAATAGCTTTTAACATAAAAACCTTATGAGGGAAAACCTTGAAACAATTGTCATTTGTGAAAAAGAATCATATGACGTCAGATGTTGTCATCATCAACCCATATACAGTCCCACTGCTGGGCACGGGTCTCCTCTCATATTGAGAGAGCTTAGGCTATAGTCCACCACGCTGGCCTAGTGCGGGTTGGCAAACTTCACAAACAGTCGAGAAAAAGTGGTCGAGTGGGTCTTCCCCAATAACTATATAATCTGTGTGAATCGGTTTCTTCTAGGCAAGCGCGCTCCACCGTAGATCGCAGTGTCGCTTAACATCAGGCGAACTAGTGGTCAAGCGTAGGCCTATCGTGAATAAAATAAAAAAAAAACTCTAAGGTATGAAGGTTTCCTCACGATGTTTTCCTTCACCATTTAAGCGAGTGATAATTAATTATTAATACGCACAAGTCAGAGGTGCGTGCCTTGGGTTCGAACTCGAGACCTTCGACTTGGCAGTCCAATGGTCATACCGCTAGGCTATCACTGCTTAATTCTAGCTCCCTCCTTCTCCTACTTCTCCTCCCTCCTGTGTAGCGGTCATAAGCACGACTACTATGCTAAAGGTACTGGGTTTGATTCCTAGGTTGAACAGTGTTATTGAATTTCTCAGTAGCATCTCGAAGTAGCATTTGTGCCTGGTTACTGGCAAAAGGCTGGCTCCTACATGGGACCTAGAAATACCGGCAAACTGTGGGTGTACATTGGTACGCCTCTGCCTAACCCTTCCGGAGATACAAGCATTATATTGTAATGGTATACGTCACCCTAACATGGACCATGTGGAAGAGAAATTAAATCTCCGGTAGAAATCTCGATATCATGGCTAAAGTGTCCGGTGCACCGTAGAGGACTGTTTCAAGTCTTGCAAGTGGTCAAAATTTATTAAAAAAAATGTATGACTATGTTAATAATAAAAGGTTAACATAATAAATAAATATTCTTGGACAATTTTACACAGCACCATCTAGTCCCAAACTAAACAGAGCTTGTACTATGGGCACTGGACTATGGATATAATACTTATATACTTTTTTTTTTGTAAATATATACTTATAATACATAAGAAACACCCAAACACTTATGTTCATCACATAAATATTTGTAATGTAATTTTTTTTTATGTTAGTGTTGGTATGTCTGTCAAATTGCTTGCCATTAAAAAACAAAAAAAAAATGCTTGCAAGTAGTTGTGCAAGCCAGCAAAGATAGTTAATTAAATGAATTTACTTGACACAGAAAAAACATGTTAATAAATTCAAAAGAATTAAAGTATTGGTCGAGTTTCAAAACTACTTTGACAGTTTAAAAAATGATATCGAGTCATGAGCTACAGAATAATATTTAATAGACTGCACGTTGGCGTGGTGAGTGAACGATCGACTGCTACACTACGTGCTGTGAGTTCAATCCCCGCATGGAACAAATAATTTAAAACCTAGGTGGTTGTTCCGGGTTGGAATGTTTGTATACGTGAGAATTGTATATGTAAACGCACTCACGATAGAGGAAAAAATACTAGTGTGGGGCAAAATATATAAAAAAAACTTGGTCCTAAAAACCTGCCTCATTTGTGTAGTAGTCATTAATTGCACTACTACACTAAGTTAGATGCTCTGGCTTCATTCCGTCGAGCAAAGTGATATTGTGTGGTTCAATGAAACTCAGTAGCATCTCGGAGTTTGGATTTGTCCGGTTTATGGCAACAATGGGATTAGACCATACATACCGGCGAACTAAAAGGATCCAGCAATTCCTCTGAATACAATTCATATGATATACTTACTAATATGAATCATAATAAATTGTACTTAATTATAAAAAAAATAAAATATAAAATATTTCTCACCAAAAAGGTTCTCACTATTTTATGGTAGGTACCTACATCAAAAAGGCCTTTTTAGCCCTCGGAAGGCAGCCGTATAGAAACTTGGCACAGTATACACTGACACCAACTAATTTGATACTTGTGCATATAATTGGTTTGGCTCATATTTCAATACAACAATCTTGCATGTTAATTGCAACAGATGACAGGGGTCCAGTTATATCTGTCGCTTATCTGGCCAGCGATAAATCATTCTTAACTATTAATTCGTAACATTTCCAAAGATTCCAGTCCAGTGTTCATGTTAATTGACAAATTGCAAAAGTAATGAATTTAGATTTCGTTAAAATCAATATTAAATCAGTAACATTAAGTTGTTAGGCAATATACTCTCATTTAAACTAAACGTTATTTGTCTGGTTTTTTGCATAGTTAAAAATGTGTTGTAATTAAACTTGAATAGTAGATTAAATCTGGGTGGACTTGTTTTAGTCGTGTGGAAATCCTTATAAATGTTTATTTTTGATCTGATTATTATGTAAGCTAAGATAAATACTTTGACATTATATTTTACAACATATTATGATTAACTTTTGAAAGAATTCTGATAAAGATTGTATTGTGTTGTTAAGTTGTTATAATTATATTTATTTCAAGTTTACATGTATCTAATATTAGTAAGTAACCTGTGGAATCGTAGTGGATTGTACGTTTACCTATAGCACACTGTGTATCTAGATGTAATATATAATGTACGATTGTTTGTGTTCCCAAATAAAAATAAAGATTAAATTTCTTAGGTCAACGGTCAAATACCAAATTTCTATTGTATCTCGGAATAGGGAGTATTATTAACTTTTTTTGAGTAAATGTATACCCGTATAAGGGCATCTTCTCTCGGAAGAATACTATATATTTCAATCGAAGTAACGCATAGTGGGAGTAATTCCATTGAATTTGGAGCTGCTCGACTGGGGAAGTACCTCCGCTTTGCAGAAAATCGAAGTGAAATAACACTGCTTTGAACTGTGTTGTATTCCTAACAGTGAGCAAGGTTGCCACTCAAGTGCTCCTCGAGGAAAAGTTGTGTTGGCAGTGGGGGAACTTTGACCCTTTTACAGGGTGGTTTTACAAGGTCGGCAATGCAACGGCTACAGTAATCGCTTACCACCAGGCGGACCGTATGCCTGTTAGCCAGCTTAGTGGTATAAAAAAATACCCCACCGTTATCATCATCAAAAGAGAAAAGAGCAACCACAACTGAACAAAGATCTCTCCCATATACTTCCACGAGGTCCAGTTAAATGCGGTTTGCATCTAACGACACCCAGCGACCTTTACCAAGGCGTCTGTTCATCTCATTAAACTTCGTCCTAAGCAGCGTTTTCGGTTCGGAACATCACATCAAATTAATATTGAAATTAATAATCCATATTACATCAATACCATATTAATTTCATAGAGATAAAACTATATTTATACTGAAATTCAAATGTTGCAAAAGATCTCGTGGGAATTGAAATTAATTGAACACTTTTTACAGTTCATTATTGCTTAATATTTATAATATATATGTTAATTTTTGTGTTTTATCGTGTTTTAACGGAACTAATTTACAGTTTACTTAATGAAATAAATGAGTTACATTGAATTTTATCTCACAGTTTAGTATTTTTTATCAAAGTAATTAACATACTTAGACATTACCTATTCATTACTCCTTGATATAAAAACTAATCTAAAACGAAAAAAAATTAACATACTACCGAAGATAGGCCAAGAGTTGCTCCATGCGCTTTAAGGCCAAATAAAAGGACTGTGAGATTATTGTTTCGGACCGGGCATAGATTCAAATTACTAATAGGAATAGCCACACTTTAATCGACCAGGAAACGAAGCTCCTATGGCTCTTTCTTCAAAAGGCCATTTCATATTTGCCTACATTGTAAAACACCTATCTGATAAGCATGAATACTGTTACTGTCTGGACTTTAAAAGAGACCATGATTATCTGAGTTTTTTTCGGGGTTTCTTCTCAGAGATCCTCAGCTAAGAAATGTCGGCGCCATCTAGTATTAATTAAAAATTGACTTGTAAAAGTGTTTTAAAAAAAACTATTTACATAAATAAATATAATTTAAGTACCATTATCATTTATCAAACGAAACCAGAGACTATCGCTCAGCAACCCTGTTTGCGACTATAACACCAACGCGGTATGTTAATAACGATTTCATAAAATGATGTCGACAATTTGGTCTCCGCGCAATTTCCGCCTTGAAATATCAATCATGCATTGGCGCAGTAGCAGGAAGAAATCTTGTGCGATAGGGCTCAAACCGCAAGTACCTAGCCCTAATGTGGGCAACTGCTTGAAGTTAATGAATCATTAATCTTATTCGGCTTTCATTCCTCCGCTTTGCGTTTTGCAATGTACGCATGTACGGGTAGATAATAATTTATCATAATAGAATAGTCTTTAAAGACAGTGTATTTTATACATTTCCATTTCTTGTTAGAACAGTCAACCCTAAACTTATAAGGTGTGTATGGGTACAAACGTATACGGGTGATCATTCATAAAATTTCTTATAATTATTTAATGGAACCTAACGTCTAGTGATAAATTAATATTAATAAAAGATACTGCAATTTAAATAAACCTTAAACTAAGCAACTTTTTGGATTTTTCCAGGTTTCCAGGGCCGAGCAGTGTTATTGGGTTTTATAATGAAATTTTGAGTAGCAGCTCAGAGTTTTGAATTTTGCCCAGTTAATGGCAATAGATTACCCCAATACATGAGACCTAAACATCCCGACACCCACAATGTACATCCAATGTGCTGTATTCCCAGAAGTATTACCCTGATTCTGCCTAATCCTTCAGGGAATACCTGCGAGGAAGGGAAGGACATGTCAAACACAGGGAATACAATATGTCAAAGTCAAAATAATTTATTCAAGATTTACTACTAGGTAGTTCTTTTTAAATGTCATTTTTACAGTAAAGACAGACCTCAAAACACCGACCCCGATGGTATGTCAATTCATATTTAAGTACCCATGGCAGATCCCTAGAATTTTTTTATGAGAATCGTATTATAATTCATCATGAGCCTTTTTGCCCACCAGAACGCAACCAAGTGAAAATACTAAATTCCAATTCCATTAAAAGTGAACAAAAACAAAATACTGTACCTACGTGAACGAGGACAACCACAAACTGTTTTGTACACTATTACACTTTTATATATTTTAGATATAACTATAGGCATAGCCTAGACTGTCACGTACTGACGTGGCAATTTAAAGCAATTGGTCATTTGCAATTATTACGCAAATAACACGATTAGAGTGTACTGTGATCTAGTTTCTGTCATATATTTTTTTGGCAGATCTCCAGGGGCCTATGTTTGGACATCGAATTTGGCAACGGACGTTCTATTTTAACTGCCCGTGTTACGTGTTAACTACAACCTGATATAAATATTTATGAAACGACACGGAAATTAACAAGCTCATGACAAAATTGAAGTGATGTCAAAAATGTCTTTCGTTAAATTAGAATTAATTAGTTTATCATTGAGTTTCCCTTAATTATTCACGAGATTGAGGTCAGTTATATGTAATACTTAACATAAATTAGAATATGTGCCTATACATTATTTTGTATAATAGTTGCGGCGTTCATGAATGGCTAAAGTCACGTCATTTTAAGTTAACTTGGCCGAGAGAGTAATCATACAAAAATACATAGGTAAATGATTGGATCTTTTAAAACATTTTTGCATTACTGATATTTATAAGTATTAGTTTAGAGTCATAAGTTTATTTTTGTTCCTACATCATCGTCATCATCAACCCATATACTGACCCACTGCTGAGTAGAGTCCACCATGCTGGCCTAGTGCGGGTTGGCAGACTTCCCACACTGTGGAGAAAATCTCTCAGGCATGCAGGTTTCCTTACGATGTTTTCCTTCGTGGTTTAAGCGAGTATGTAATAAGCATGATTTCAAAAAGTTTGAGATGTGCCTTAGATTCGAATTTGAGACCTTTGACCTGGAAGTCCAGTGGTCATATCCCTAGGCTATTTATCTACTACTACTATCACTGCGCATATCCTGCTCGTATCACGTCAAAGTCAAAGTCAAATATTCTATTTCAATCAGACCATTAAAATAGCACTTTTGAAATGTCAAAACGGTGCCAAAAAGTGGGTCTTATGCAGAAGAACTGGCAAGAAACTCCTCTAGATACCTAGGTACTCTTTTAAAATAAAGCGTATGTACCTACATAAGTGATCTTACGTGACGTTTATATGGACATTCTAATTTTCGAATTAGATCCGTTCTGTTCTACGATGACCTTTGAAATGCCCTACGGCAGACACGACCCATTGCCCTCGCACGGCAGCGAAACTTGTTTTCGGGCCAAAGTGGGAGTCAACTGTCAATGTGTCATCCAGGCTGCCAAGAATTCAATTGAATCGTCATGCTTCCGTTGTTGTTTTTCATTGTTCGTGAAACGGGCAATAATAATCATGATCTATTACCTAATTAATTATTCTACATAACTGCAATTCTGTCTTTTGTCAAAGATAGCCTGGCCTTGGCCTTAGTAGAAATATAGAAGAATCTTTTTTTTATACCACTAACGTGGCCCACCTGATGGTAAGCGGTTTCTGTAGCATATAGACGCTCGCAACTCTAGGGATATCTCATTGCGCGTTGCCAACCCTAACCAAATCAAAGAAAATCAAGAAAAGTTCCTTACGAACGTCTTTTTTAGTAGCTACGGAAATTCTCATGGATCATCTGACATCCGGGGAGACGGCAAGCCTTCACCTGCCCTATGGACATCATGGTCATGGGCTACGACTATGGCAGGACCTTACGTACGCCCCTAGTCTTACGTAAGGAATGTTTTTAAGCAACTCTGGACGTAATGCTAAATATAAACTAAGCATGTAATAACGATTTACTCCGCTGTAATGACCACACAATTTCCAATCCAGACGCGTACGCTTAATGAGACATCGAGTGTACTCAACTCACAGTAAAAGTGTAAATGATTGAAACGAGAAAACAGGTAAATGAGGAGGTAATAACGACACTTGTAAGCATTACAGTTATAGCTACAGTGTCGTAAATCTAAACAACAAAAGTAAAAGCATTGCAATGGAACGTTATACAATAAATTAGTGAAGAAATTCAGTCAAGTTACGTTGAGACTTGTTCCGATCTAACACTTTTGTCGATACCTAAATAAATTTTGTTTAGAAAACAGAATTCGATACGGTGTTCCTTTCTACTTTGAACAATGATATAGTGCTCTCCGATCTAATAGAGCTCTTTACGCAGCCTGATAGAAAAAAATTGTGCGAATTATAGAGAATTGAGGAACATTTTAACAGTTTTTAATGTTTTTATTGACTGGTACCCATGTTGATGTGAGATAAGATTTAGATGATAACTTGGACGTATGAGTATTTATACCGTTATTAATCTAATGAAAATCATAAACATACAATCAGCCTGTGTTCCCTGAAAAGTTCGCTATCGTCTTATGTGTAGTAATATTTTCAGAAAAGAACATTTTTATCGACCTGACAATCGAACCCAGGATCTCAAACGAAGCAGTCACGCTTACGACCACTAGGCTAATAGCGGAATTTTATTTATTAAGTTTATAAATTTACATGATCAGTACAAAATTTTGGTTGCATTGTTTCATCAACCCGTATACTGTCCCACTGCTGGGCACGTGTCTCCTCTCAGAATAAGAGGGATTAGGCTATAGTCACCACGACGACCTAGCGTGGGTTGGTAGACTTCACACACCGTCGAGAATTAATCTCAAAGGCATACAGGTTAGCTCACGGTGTTTTCCTTCACCATTTATGCAAGTGATCAATGAAAAAAGAGCAGAGATCAAATATCTTTATTACTTATAATAATTCTAAAGAATGTTCATACTGACATCGCCACCTAGCAGATTATACCGAACACTATCAACCGAACCGAACGCTCAGGAATTTCATCTAGTTCTTTATATAACCACTAGGTGGCGTGGCTAATTAAGAAATAAAACAAAGTAGCTAAATTAACTTTTGCTTTTAATAAAAATACTGCGCGCAGCTATGTATTTTATATAATATAATTTACTTTAGTGTACTAAACTTATAAGCTTTTTGGTTTTCAAAACACGTATAATATCTCATAGGGTTTTCGTTAAAGAAACAATAATTTCCTTGTCAAAAGCCCCTGAAATCGTGTTCCGTCGTTATCTTAATTAGGTACTTATTTTTCCTTAAATTATAATTGCTCTATTATTTACAAAATGTTTTAATAATAATCCTAAGGTTCAGGTCCAGAGCTTAGCAATTTATTCTCCTGTCATCACCTCAAGGAATTCTGAAAACAAATAAGATAATTTACAATTAAGATTTCACAAAACTTGTGGATTCACATGTACAGACGCCAGCAGGTCAAGCTATCCAAAACTGTAAAATTTTCCCAATTGAATATGAACTATATCGTTTTGTATTAAAGTTGAAAATGAATCAAAGAAATTTGATAGATTGTGGTAGCCTTGATGTGCTGGCCTTTGTACATACCTGTTTTTTGCTAAAAATAGATCATCTAATAAACTCTACTTACGGAATTAATTCTACAAGTCTCAAATTGGGACTTATAATATAATTATTTAGGTAAGTAACTACATACCAAGCGGACTAGGCAATTTGCAATCTAATCATCCAGGCACTACAATAATCGAAACAAAATGGAAATGGAATTGGTACCTACATAGGTGAGCTTTTGACAAATCGGGTGATCCTAAGTAGGTAGGTAAATCTTATTTCCATACATTCGATTGAATTAGTTCGTTGTCTACCAACAATGGTCTACTCAAAGCCGCAGTGCTCAGCTCTCTTCAAACGGCTGTTTTAGACATATTTGCTATACCTATTATGTATGAACTGTAAAATAGACCATGATTCTCTGTTTCTGTGACGATTCTTCTCACATATGAAACACTGGCGCCATCTAGCGTTAAAATTTTCATAACATTGACTTGTAAAGATATGTGTAAAAGATCTATTTACAGAAATAAATATCATTTATCATTAGGTAAAATACGTTAGCAGTTAAGGAGCCTTTATGACGAATCTGTCATAATTATGAGCTAAACTACTTTAATCTCAGTCCCGTATTACAAATTAAAGATAATCTTAACTAATCTTAGCTAAAAGTCACCCAAACACAGACTAAAAATATAAATAGGTTATATGGCACTTTCTACAGTCATAACATTACTGATCTTAAACGTATTTTGGAAATTTTATAATCTAGGTTTTTCTTAGACTACATAAAATTAATAAAATATGTCTTGTTGGCCTATTATGTGGATCACCTACCATCGAAGTCCACGGTTCCTGAGCCATCGGAGTCAATTTCCTCAATCATGTTGTCTAAATCTTCAGCAGAAATGGTGTTGTCTAGCTCTTTAAAGATTTCCTTCAACACTTCCGTCGTTATGTATCCGTTGCCTAGAGAAAAATAATTAAATTAATTGTAGTGTTTAATTAATTGGTACTTACAGATGTTTTCGTTGGTAACGATTAAACTTTATTTTCTTTTGCTTATATTTTAACTATTTTTATTAGAATTTGTCATAAATCTTTTTAAATAAAAATCAATTGCTGTTAGTCTCGCTAAAACACAAAAACGACCGAATCGATTTCGATGAAATTTTTTACATAAATGTTTGAGTTGATAATTTAAATTTTACAATAGGCTCCGGTAGGTGGCGCTGCAATCGGATTGCAGGACAACGTCTGCCGGGCCCACTAGTAACAGATAATTATTTCAAAATATTTATAACTATTAATTATTCAAATAAATAAATGTATTATAATTATTTCAGTTAATAATACTTATGTATTATTTAAAGTAAGTTCCAATTATGTTTCTTTAATTTATAATTATTTTTATTTATAAATATTAATTATAATAATTAATGTTACTTAAATAATTTAATTATTGACATACATACCCTCTTTATCGTATAACCTGAATGCTTCTCTAAGTTCTTTGAGCATAGCTTCGTCATCTTCCTCTTCTGTCAAGAATTTAGCAGCCAGTGTGCAGAATTCAGAGAATTCCAATTCGCCAGTTCCTATTAATTGAAATTACGTCACAGCTTTAATATAAAATACCATATTCTGATAACACTCCTTAATTTCAACATAATAAGACATGCCTCGGTAGCCGTGATCGTCTAGTGGTTAGGACCCTACGTTGTGGCCGTAGTAACCCAGGTTCGAATCCTGGTCACGGCAATGTGCAAACATTGTCACGGTGAGGCTTATTTTTGCTTCTTTTATTGTTTTTGTGTATGTTTTGTATTTTTCATAATTTTTAAGTATGTTTTCCTCACTTATATTCCAAATTACTGTGATATTATACCAGTCCATTGATATTAAAATATATGGGAATACAAAAATAATCGTAGGAACCAATATGTTAAAGTTTTGATTTTCAACTATAAAATAAAGATTAAGTTATATGATAGGTATATTAATAATTTATGATAACTAAAAATAAAATTCACACAGGAAAAATCCTGCCATCTGTTGACCACAATGAGTACTTCTAATCAAGTTGACTAGCTAACGTTGCTAGTTCAGAATACTACTAGCGCCATCTATTGTATCTTAAATGACATAATATCATGTGAAATATCATAAAGTTCTTATTTAGCAGCGCCATGCTCGTTTCCATTTCACTAAATGTTCCCTAAATAAGGACCAGATTAGTAAAATCTTGTAACATCGCTATGAAAATGATTGATAATTTTATTAATCTTGATTCATTTTTAACTAGGTACCTAGTACCTACCTACTGCATTCTTCTAATAGGTCAAGTAGAACCTGGTACTTTATTAGCTAGCTAAGAAATATTAGGTAATATTAGATGCTTTCTATTCTTAATTAAATTTGTTTCAGTAGAGTTCTAGTCTTGACTTCGTCTGACCAAATAGACATCGATAAAATCTTTAGATAATAATTTGCTTGCATTTTATCGATATTTACCATCAGCGTCGACTTCTAGGATGATCTCCTGCAAGGTGTCTTCATCCACTTCATGCCCCAGCATTTCCAGAATGGTCCCAATCATGTCCAGACCGATGACTCCTTTCTTCTCATGGTCAAACGCGTCGAAGGCATTCTTCAAAACTACACATAAATTGAGATGCATATATTGCATTTTTTTAAGTTTTTTTAGGAAAACCATCCACTATAATTATAATATATGACGACCTCTGTGGTCTGGCGTTTCGAGTGCTGATCATGGGGTCGTGGGTTCGATTCCCACAGGACACAAATATTTGAGTGGATAAAACATGAGTATTTGTGTTTGTCTGGGTGTTTCTTATGTATTATAAGTATGTATTTACAAAAAAAAGTATATAAGTATTATATCCATTGTCTAGTACCCATAGTACAAGCTCTGCTTAGTTTGGGATTAGTATGGTATTGTGTAAAATGTCCCAAAAATATTATATTATATCTATTGACAAACAGAATAAAAGTTAGTAAGCCAATATTAGTGGCAGGTACAAATTAAACAGAAGTTCTTGAACAATCAATAGAGACAACAACGACGAACAAATTAAATAGCCTACTAACCAACTAATTAACTATTGAAAAAGTTAAGGTTAAGCATACTTCTCGACATGCATCTATTTATTACAAACGAGTCAAGTGAGAATTCTTTGCATATTTTTACTTCCTCGCACAATGTAGGTCTGAATTATTCTGCTTGTAGAAGAAAGTGAGATCATATAGGAGAATTATACCGAACGTACCTGTCTGTGGGAAAGTTTATGTAGAAGATCGGGACAATCGATTTCAGTTAGCTAACTAAGTAGGTAACCGTCAACAGTGTGCGAGGGGTAGAATGTGAAAGTTTAAAAAAATATCTAATTTACACGAATGAAATCGTCAATTTTACAACGAAAAATGCTAGGATATAAAACACTAAAAAAATAAAAAAGTAGGTAGGTATATACTTATCACACTATAGGTATCTACCCTATAGGTATGAGGTAAAAGCAAAACTTATTAGTTGGAATTTCAGCTATTAAAATGTACCTACGGTCTGAACTCTGAAGTAATTTCTAGCAATCAACAATCAGAAATATTAGTCCAAGTTAGTTATATACTCAGAGATCTACCCACTATAAAGCTTTACGTTATAGGTACGTATTCCGATATTTTGTAATAAAAAAATTAACTCACGCTGAAGCTGACTCTTGTCAAGTTCCTCCTGTGCACCACGCATGAAAGAAAATAAAATTATTAGTAAATAATAACTGATGAGGAACATTTTTCGAAAAAATAACAACAAAATTTAAATCACATCTAAACACTTCACACACCATTTTGTTTCCTCGTCACAGACACACTGAAACGTCAACAGGTAATGTTTCAGGAATCGATTCAGAACATCTAGACGTAGCCCGTTTATATAACCCCGGTTCGACTTAGTTCCGCCTCGGTGGAATTGCTCAGGAGTCGCCAACCTTTTTATGTCAAGATGATTCAATGTCCAGGTGCGGCGCAAACGCGGACAGTTTTTGCTACCGACAGGTATTCTTCCTTGAATCATTTAGGGGAAGAGATCGAGTTCACTGATAATTTTCAAATGTTTGTAACCGACATTTATTATTCTAGCTGTTGCCCTCTGTTTCAACCGCATCCAGAAGGGTTGTTTGGGACAAAGACAAAAGGGTATGTCCTTGTCGAAGGTCTAATCTATCCCTGAACCAAATTTCATCAAAATCAGTTCAGCAGTGAAAGCGTTGCAGACAGACAGTTACTTTCGCATTTATAATATTAGTAGATAAATAGTACGGATTATATTATATTATTCAGACATTGTCGTCCCACTGCATAGCAAAGGTCTCCATACCCACCTTCCATTCCTTACGGTTTAATGCTATTTTGGTTCAATCCTTTCAAGAGAAGTCAAGCTCATCCCGTCAGCTCCGACTTTATGATACAAGGTATATTATATTTATTTTTGCGCAAACTGTAGTAATATTTGTAGGCTGTTGTAGATCTAAACCGATCGTGTAGCTATACATAATAATAATAATAATAATAATAGCCTTTTTATTCCTGAACATAGGGTTACAAGAGGTCCCTAAGTTCGGTTTGCCTTCTGGCATAGGCCTCCTCCAGTTCCTTCCAATGGGTCCTATCCCTTGCCACTCTCAACCAGAGTGGTCCCGCTGTCTGTTTCAAGCCATCTTCCCATCTCCTGACTTGACGACCTCTACTTCTTTTGCCAACTCTTGGTTGCCAGAGGGTAACTTGTTTGCTCCATTTGTCGATGGGGTGGCGCAGCATGTGTCCAGTCCATCTCCATTTTTGGACATCTATCCGGGTAAGGATATCTGTGAGTTTCGTTCTTGTTCTTATGTCTATGTTCCTGACTCTGTCTTTGATTTTTAACCCTAGCATGCTTCTTTCCATGGCACGTTGACACTTTGCTAGCCTTTCCCTGTGATGAAGTGTTAACGACCAAGTTTCACAGCCGTAAGTAAGAGCTGGTAGAATACAGGTCTCAAATGTTTTCTTTTTTATGTGATTGCCTAAATCCTTACTTTTCATAATTTCTTTCAGTGACCAGTATTTTCTCCAACCTTGGGCTATTCGCCTGTTTATTTCCTGAGTCATTTCATTTGAAGGTGATATTATCTGTCCTAAGTAAATATATTCTTTGACATACTCGATCTTGTTGCCATCTACCATAATGTCTGCTTCCCTTGAATTTGTTATTAATTTTGTTTTACTGGCATTGATTTCCAGACCAACTTCCCTACTTTTACTTGCTAGGCTCTGCATCATTTGTTCTATTGCTGCTGGGTCCTCTTCAAGAAGCACCAAATCATCGGCAAATCTTAAATGGTTTAGGCGGGCTCCATTAATGTTCAGACCTAAGTGGTCCCAGTTCAATTGTCTAAAAATGTGCTCGAGTACGGTGTTAAATAACGTAGGAGAGAGAGGATCGCCTTGGCGTACACCCTTTTTGATTGGGAATGATTCTCCTGTTGTTTCAATTTTGATACTGGCCTTGCTGGACTTGTATATACTTTTAAGTATTTCTATGTAGTTGCTCTGGACCCCCTGTCGTTCAAGACTCCACCATATGTGTTGGTGCCTGAGACTGTCGAATGCCTTTGAGTAATCGATAAACGCCAAGTAGATTTGTTTATTGTATTCGTTATATTTCTGCAACAACTGTTTTATTGTATGAATATGATCTATTGTGCTGAAGCCTTTTCTGAATCCTGCCTGTTCTATGGGTTGGTTTTCGTTTAGTACTAGTGATATTCTTTCCAGGATCACTTTAGCGAATACTTTGTATATGTTTGATATTAAAGAAATTGGCCTATAGTTCCCAATCTCGTCTCTAGGGCCTTTTTTGTGCAGTAGAATTATGTGGCACTCTGTCCATTCTTCTGGAATTTGCCTTGTTTGTAAAATTTCGTTGAAAAGTTTTGCTAGCACAGGGCTGATTTCCTCTATGGTTCCCTTGAGCATTTCATTAGGTATCTTGTCCGGCCCTGGGGCCTTCTCAAGTTTTTGAGATTTTATTGCCTTGAATACCTCTGAGGCGAGGATTTCTGGTACCTCATCTACTTTGTTGTCTATTGCTTTGGTTTCTTCCTGAATTGGGGCCAGCCCTGAGTCGAATTTATCAGAGTACAGTAAGCGGTAATAGTCCGTAGCTAGTTTTTGTATTGAGAGACGATTCGTTAGGTAAGATTCGTGTTGCTTTAGTTTCGTTATCCATTCTTTGCCATGTTCGCTTAGTTGTTTCATAGCCTTTTTTGTTCCTCCTGTTCTTGTTATATTTTCTTCCAAAACTCTATTTCTTTTCTCCTTACGGTCTTTCCTCATATTTTCTTTGATTTTCTTGCTAAGGTTTGTAATTTTTTGCCGTCTTTCTTTATCCCCTTTATTTGATATTAGTGTTCTTCTTTCCTCTAGTAGTTCTAGTGTTTCTTTGCTTATATAGCTCTCTTTACTTCTAGGTTTGCTGACTAGCATCTCTTTCAATTTGTTTTGTAGTCTCCTGTATTTAGTCCCAGTTTCTACGTCAGAGGTAATAATTTCGGTGAGTGATTCTATTTTGCGGGGTTCAGTGGGATGATTGTGTTCTGATATTTGATGCAGCTTCTTATTGTTTAGGTTTTTCCTGGATCTTTTGGCTTGATTTAAGCTTAGGCAGCTTCTTACCATGCGGTGGTCTGTGTTAAAGTTGAGATTTTTAACTATGTTAGTATCTGTGAACGCGCTTGCTTTGTTGGTTATAATAAAGTCAATTTCAGTTTTGTATTTTGCACCTGGGGAGGACCACGTCCATTTGCTTTTAGGGTTTTTGTAAAAACAGGAGTTCATTAAAATAAGGTTATTTTCCATCATGAATTCTACTAGTTTCTGTCCATTTTGGCTTCTTTTTCCATGCCCGAACTTCCCTATTGTGGGTTCTTCTCCTATTTGCCTTTCTCCAACCTGTGCGTTGAAGTCGCCCATGATTATTATGTTGCTGCTGTAATGCAGTTTTATTGCTTCCGAGATACTCTCATAGAAATATTCTATGTCTGGTCTCTCCGCTTATTCTGTTGGGGCGTAAATTTGAAAGATGGCCCAGTTTTTCTTGTACCCCGGGAATTTTAAATGTACTACCGCAATTCTGTCAGAAACTCCTTCAAATCCCGTAATGTTCTTCTTCCATTTAGATTTAATAAGGAAACCCACTCCTCTTTGTCCGGTGTGTTCACCTTTATGAAACATGATATAGCCGTTCTTCTCTGCTATCCCTTCTCCTGGTCTTCTCATCTCGCTGATGCCCATTATGTCCCATTTTAAGTTAGATATGGCTATTTCTAGTTCTTTTAGGCTCTCTTCTGTTCTTAGTGTCCTAGTATTCAGTGTGCTGACATATATATGTTCAGAGTTCTTTTTACCTTGTTTTATTTTTATTGTATTCTTCTTGTGCTTGTTTTTTGTAGATTGGTTTTCTTTTGAGTGTTTCGAATTATACTGTTTTGATTTGGATGGAGGGTGTTTGTCTTCTTCCCCCACGGTGACAAGCCGGCTTGGGGTGCGATTTATGAGTGTTGTGTTTGGTGATGTGGTTGTTGGGGTTGTTTGGATCCGGGTGTCGCAAATTAGTTTTTTGAGAGATTTGATAGTGAGGCTGATCTCCCGCGCTCTACATAGTTCAGTATATTTGGTCTGATTATTTCCTTTGATGCAGTTTTAGAGGAGGCGTTGTTCAAGTTGGTCGATGAGCTTTGGGTATTAGATGCGTTGGCTTACTTTTGTGATGGTGTTTTCGGTGATCCTGAAAACTCTCTTTTCCTCTTTTCTCTGTTGCTTTCATATGTTTTCTTTATTATGAGTTTATCGTATTTTATGAACGCTATATTCCCCTTTTTCTTTTCCTCTTCAACTTGCAGCTGCAGTTGTTTGCGTTTTTCTATTATTTCTTTAGGGTAGTCCTCTTTAATATTTATACCTTCTTGTAGGTTAGCTCTGTTTCGCAGGATCATATGTTTTTTCCATGTAGTTGTGAGTGAGACTACAACAGGGCGGTTTTTATCGTGTTCTTTTTTACCGATTCTGTAGAGGTTATTAACTTCGAAGGCTTCAAAATGTACTCCCATTTCTATTATAATGTCTTTTATGTAGTCTACTAGCTCCGCTTCTGTTGTTGCTTTCCCTTCCTCGATGCCGAAAAAGACAAGGTTATTTTTGCGCTTTTCCTTATCAATGAGTTTAAGTTTAAACTCTAGCTCATTTATTTTATTTTTGAGTTGGGCATTTTCTTCAGTGATCGCTTTAAGCTTTTCATCTAGTGCTTCCATGACATTTTGTGTTACTGAAGTTGTTATAACTTCAGTAGTAGCTATACATACTCATATCTAAATTAATTTCAGTACAAAACTTTGACCGTTGGTATTAATACCGTCTATATTTCGGAGAGTTGTATAAATTATACGCCTACTATCGTATTCATTAGAAATACTGTAATATTTTACCAGAAGTTTACAATGTAATTATGGCTAATGTGCTTTCGACTATGCTTAATGTAAGGGATGTTTGTTAATTTAAATGAAGCTGTTTCTTTTTTACTTTACGAATGGATTAACTTGTTTTAGTTCGTAGATATCATAACATAAGTACTATCACAAAAATATAGATAATTAGAACTTCAATTGGTAGTCAATTAATTTCAAAAAACTATGCCAGTGAAAAGGTATAATAACATTCTCTCCCGTGGGATCGTAAAGGGTTTATTTTCTGAGAAGCGTTTCAACCTAGGGACTGAAAACAAATACAAACTAGTAGACTACGAAGGCAAACAGATACAAAGTAAAATTAAATCAGCAATAGCCTTAATTCAATTTTGATTTAACCCTTCAATATCAACAATATTCATCGAATTTTACGCAAATGGCTTCATTCAACAACTTATGTGAAAAAAAATGTCAGAATCAGAAAACCCCATATATTTATGGAACCAATTTCGTGTCTGTCTATCCAGACGTCAGCTCCCCTTTGTCTTGAGGACAGTTTGACATGACAGATGATTTCTATGTTAGTACGTGAGTGCGTGCCATGCATAAAGTTTGTCTCCACAAAAAGTTACGCGACAGTAAAGTACGACACGTAGGCGTTGTTGCAGATTTTCTTGAAAAATTCCTCTCTTGAATCCTAAACAGACATTCTAGTAGGTAATACAAATAACATAAAAAAATCAAAGAAGAAAAAACTTGGAAAATTATTCAGATTAGAAAGCTAAAAATGATATTGTGTTTTACGTCCCTGAAGCAAATAGTAAGAGAATCGTCTCTTTTAATACTCTTAGGTTGAGTTTAAGCGTTGATGTGTGTTGGTATTGTTTTGAATACATATAAGTTTACACATTTAATCTTAGTCTATATATATTCTATATCAATATAATTATATAAAGGAATCTCTGTTTCCCTTGGTCACGCCATAACTTGAGAACGACTTCAGCGATTTCATTCATCTTTTTTTTAAAGTTTTCTAATACTTCATAGAAGGTTTTTACGAAAAGAAAAACTAAGAAAATTGCGTAGGAAATTAGAAAATTTCAGAAAACTTAAAGACTATATACTTTTTACCCCGGTAAAGTTCACGCAGACAAAAGCGCAAAAGGACAAAAGTAAAGTCGCGGATAAAAACCAATTTGAATAATAGAAATGTCTTTGATTTAAATTGTCAAAGAATAATAAAGCTTGTTTAATGTCGAGTTAGATTATATCTCCTCAGTTCGTGTCAAATTCTGAATTACGTGTCATTTGAACATTATCCTTGTTTTATTTGACGCCTCACTTGATGGATACGACCCGATTTTGTTTACTGTTCAGTGGACGTGTCCTCGTCTCAACACCCTACCAATATCGAGCACAACTAAATACGAATTTTCCATATTAATCTCCGTACTAGGGTTACACAGTCTATTCAATTATTCGTTTTAGCATTCTTCCAAAAGACCAAAGAATTTACATAAGTAAATCCTCCGTTCCTTGAGGGTAAGGCAAAGATGTACCAGTTTAGAAATGTACCAGGTCCTTCAAAAAGGTTAGATGCGTAGTACTCGAAACTGGCGCGTATTACAAGAAGAACGTGGAAAAAGTATGCACGACGTAGTAAGTGCATGCGTAAGTGTATGTATGATTTTTTATTCTTTATGGAGATTAAAATCCATACAACAGCCTGAGATGCTGTTACATCGCGATATATGCAATTGATTATGTCTATTAAACCACAACTCGCTTCTAATTTAAAGTTAACAATTTATTGACCAGTATTAGATAGAACGAATTTTTTTTATTGATTACGCAATAAACACTGCTCATTCATAATTATAGTCAGTATAATGAACCAAGCCGTTTGCTATCATTGCGATTACTTTGTTACACGTTCATTGCGAATATTATGTTCGGGAGCATTCCTCTTTCGGCACCAATGAAGTGGAATAACTTAGATGCTCAAACCATAAGTGATAAAGAAAATGGTGCCGAAAGAGGAATACTCGACGTTCGTTCCGACATGATCAGCAAAATGTTATTAGGTTTTTGTAAAAAATTCTGAGTAGCAGCTTGGAGTGTATATTTGAACCCGTCATCAGCCTGTATTCATCCACTGCTGGACATAAGCCTCTTTAAGTGAACGCCAAAGAGTCCGATCTTCAACTCTTCAACCAGTCGCTGCTGGGATTCGTGCACGATTAATGGCAATAGGTTCACCCCCTTTTACATTGAACTTAAAAACAAACCGGTGAACTGAGGAAGTAATTACATTATAGTACAACTCTTTGAACCCCTTCGGGTCGTACGGATATGTCTAGTTGCAAATGTTTTATTAATTAGGTACGGTAAACTAAAATATTTGGTACAAAGGTTACGTAAGTTATTTTTGCTCTAACATTTTAATTAACAGCACATTTCATACGAGCACCAGCTTTATTAAATTTTCCCTGAAATTTTGTACGAAAAGTTGATTACTTTTGCTACATTATTAAATTGGTAGCAAACGCCGCTTCGAACTCTTTCAGTTTAAAAGTCAACGGTTCACTTTGGGTCAAAAATATTTATAGATAGTTGATATCTATGTACGTTGCGAAGCTCACTTTGAGAATTGCTGGACTGATTCAGTATGTTTTTTTTTATTTACGTTATTTTCTGAATAAGGTCTTCAGCCCATAGTATCCCGGCAAACTTGAAAATTCGGGAAAGACTGAAAATGATTTTTCTATGGGGTTTATGTAGGATTTACATAAACCTCATAGAGAAATCATATTTGAACAGGAAAACATCTCTCGGGTCAGCAAATTATTAATAATCATAACTAAGGCTCAAGACTATGTGATCATTATTATTATCATGTGATAATAATGATCACATAGCTAGGGCTATGTAGCCTTACTAAATTTGGAATTTAGCAACGATATTAATGTTGCAAGAAAGAGTGAAAAAGAGTCAACACCTTTTATGAAAGACCAACAATTGTTGTAGTGTTCGTTCTTTGAAATAAAAAAATAAAAAAAATATGGCTAATCAATTTTCTTCAATCAGTATCACGGGTTGGTAGCTTCTGCCTGTCAAGATGGCATGCAGCTTGGAATGACTGGACCGTGACGCCCAATGTTACCGTGACACGGCCGCCTTCAGACTCTCTATAAATAAATCATTAGTATCAACATGATAATGACACTTACACTACATAAAACTGTATAAATGAGATTAATTATACCTTCCTACTAGTGGTTTTCCGGCCTATTAATAAAACTTCATTAATTATTGCTGAAAATGATCATCAGGTTGTCCAAGGGATTTAAGGTCGTTATGCAGCGGGTATCCGGAAATGGCCAGCGGTGCTTAGGAAATATTATTGTGACGACGACGATAAAAAAAAATTGTAGCCCATCATGATTAGGGTAGCCTTTCCCCAAGTAGTGGGGACAGTGGGGGCAGCTTCCAGTCTATCCAGATAGTGAGTATCAGTATTTTCCATGAAGCAACTACAACCAAACCTGCGCAACCCAATTTCTTTCAGGATCAATTTCTTTCCGATTTTCTGGCTATAAATGTTGATAGTCACGGTTGTACTATGACAATGGGAACGACGGTTTTCCTAGGCACTGTAAGCCTGCTATTATTCTCAATTTCTATATTATAAAATCTCCCCCAAAGGGCCGTGCAGGACGTCGTGTCTGCGCAAGCCTGTCTCCCTCGCAAAAGATATGCCTTGAAATCCAAAGGACATACCAACATATTCTGGAGTTAATTTATTTTAATTAATAATAGTTCACTGAATCTTTACTAAACACCTTCTTCACGACATTTGGGATCTAGTGGTTCTAGTGTTAGACTACTGTTCACGAGGTCGTTTATCTGTGTGTTTCTTATATATTTATCTAAATATTTACAAAAAAAGTATATAAGTATTATGTCCATTGTTTAATACCCACAGTAGCAAGCACTGTTAAATTTGGGACTAGGTCGTGCTGTGAAAAATGTCCCAAACATTTACTTATTTATCTTTTATTTCATTTGTTATGGTCCCTGACTCCCCATTAAGCATTAAGTTATCATTTGTTCCGCTCATAGGTGTCGTTAGTCCATTAAAAGAGCTTTTATGAGGGTCTGTGTAATAAATCAAATCGCTTGGCAGTGGATGGACAATCCTTTTTACCAAGGCGTATACCTACCATAGTGGCCTTTTTAGCCCAGCTGGCAAAGGTTCAGTTTTGTATAAAAATACATAATAATAATCAATATTTTAAATTTAAATACACTAAATTTAAGTACACTTCAGGTATCTATCTTGTATTTATACAATATGTTACAAAATACCCCGTAATAAATATAATTAATTATCAAAGCCAAAAATTTTATCAGCTATCATATCAGGGAACCAGATTATTTAACAGAAAGGCCTACGTACCTATTTTACCTAATAATTGTCTAGTTTAATAGTTTTTCTAATTTTCCTTCATAAATGTTGTTGTTTTCCTTTTTTTGGAGTAGTTTATATAAAGCGTTACTACGGTTCTTCAAATATTGTGAATGGACTCGTTATAAGGCCCCATTTAACCTCCTTTCGGCTTTACGGCCGTTTTGTAACACCCTGTATAAAAATATTAAATATAAGTTGTTTTTACAAAGTTAACATATTTGGTATTGCTTTCACAAAAATGAGCTTTTTATAATTTCATACTTGAGTTGAAAACTCGATTTTATTTTCGTTTCTATCTTCGCAAAATAAAAAAAAATCTACTAATATGATGTGTAAGTCCTGATTAATAAATCTTAGATTAATGTAAGAGTAGGTACGAAGATACCTACACACCTTCCATTCTCCGTACTGCGCTCCTAAAAGCAAATTATGGATGCGGACGACATATACATCTTTTCTCAAAAAGCATTAAATGGGACTGGTTTGGCCTACCCATGTTAGCATGCCTTTATAAACTACTAGCTGCCCCGCAAACGTTGTTTTGCCATAAAAAAAAAATTTTGGGGTATGAAAAATAGATGTTGACCTATTCTCAGACCTCCCCGATAAGCACAAAAAATTTCATCAAAATTGGTCAAGCCGTTTCGGAGGAGTATGGCAACGAAAACTGTGACACGAGAATTTTATATATTAGATATTAACTTTAGCTTGTTGTAAAAAAAGTCCTAATAATTTTGACAGCAAACGATTCTCTCTGAGGTCTACAAAGACCTTGGCTTAATGGTCATAGCGTCTGGTGCATTTAAACAGAAGACGCAGGTTCGAATCCTGACTGCATCCGATTTTTTTCTTGGCTAAAATAACTAAATTTTAACATGGTAAATACAAAAAGATGCCATGCAATAGCCAATAACTGGACACAAATCCAAACTCCGACCTGCTTCATAGTAAGACCCAATAATAATGCTCGACTTGGGAATGAACGCAGCTTTAGCGTAGCAGGCGCGTTGTCGACCACTAGATTAAATAGGTAATTAAGTAGGTACCTGCAGTTATTAATTTGTATCTGCAATGTTTTTTTGGAAAAAAAACTGAAAAAGTCTTAGAAAGAAAAAGAAAGAAGAAATCAGAATGAAAATACAAAGATTTCCAATGCGATCAGTAAACCATTTTTCATATTTGACTTACTTTCTGCTCATTCAACTCATTATTGTTTTTTTTGTCTCCGCCTGAGATATCATCACCGGAAATACTAACGTTTTCTAAGAGGAAGGTGCCAATAATAAATACTATCATATTGTATTGTGTAAGCGACTATAATGGCTTCTGTTTATGTACTTTGAAAGACAATAAATAGTTGGCGCTGTGTGCAGTGCGTGCTTTGGTGCGCGGCGCCTGCGCATTTACGCGTACATAAACACTAAGTATGCTTACAAAACTTCATAATTCAATAAATCTTAAAAAAAAATATGTCTAAATTCTAAAAAAAAATTACTTTACAATTTATTAGTGTAGTGGTTCACGACCATGCTCGCCACTGCTTCGCAAGAACGTGGTACGTGGGAACGATTCCTAGGTGGATCAAAGTAGGTATTATTAGGTTTTTCTAGATAATTCTAAGTAGCAAGTCGGACTTTGAATTTATGTTTATTTATATTATATTTACTTTGATTTTTAATTTATTATAATATCTAACCATACTTAACCTACTCATTGTGATAAAATAAAAAATAAATAGTGCAATAAAATATTATAATTAAAATCGTAATTAATACGTAAATATAATAAATAAAACGTATAATAATAAATAATATTGACTTCAACTTGGAAAATATAAATAGAACAAAATAATATAATAATATAGACACGTCTCCCTCTCTCCTACTAAGCTGCGTCCACTGTGCTGTGCCCAACAGGGTCCATAATTGATTCCTAGATTTAAGCCTACCATCTGTTTTATATATTTTTGTACATTATGGAATGCAATAAATGAATATGAATATGAATATGCCTAGTTAACGGTTTCTCTTGCTCACGACATAACTTGACAATGACTTGGCCGATATCATTCATCTTTTTTTTAAGTTTTCTAATACTTTATAGAAGGTTTCTACGGAAAAAATATTAAGAAAATTGGGAAATGCAGGTAAAGTCCACGCAGACGAAGTCGCGGGCCAAAGCTAGTTCTTTATAAAAATTAATGGCTGAACACTACAATATATCAAAGGTTAAAACAAAGTGGTTTCCTTTATAAGCACCAGAAAACAAATTGTAATGTTACAACTTGTACTCTTTGTGGTAAGTAAATAAACAATTTAATTATTTATTTTACAATTTATGAATAATTCTTATCACCCCTCCGTGCCTCGGAGAGCACGTGAAGACGTCGGTCCCGGTTGTCATACGAACACCTATGACAATCGTTAGTGGTAGTCAAAAGCCCAAAAAGCCTGACAACCAGTCAATCCTTACAGTATCGGTATTACCAAAAACAAAATTGTTATTGGGTTGCCAAGTTCTGATGACAGTAGCCACGTGTAAAATACTAACATTCAGCCATATTTGGTTAGACTGGAAGCCGACCCCAATATAGCTGGAAAAAGGCTCGGAGAAAGAAGGAGGTGCTCTGTTGATTGCACCGTTATATTTTACAACCCATTTGGGTCAGCCTATTACCATTAACACGCCACAAAGAGAGTTTGCTTTTGGAAATACGATTTCAACACTTTGCTCGACCTGGAAATCAAATCAGAACCTCACACTCAACTACCGCACTTGCGAGCATCAATGGATTTAGTCACTTTTATATTCAATGGTTAATATAACCATTCAGTCCAACGACAAGCAATTTTCACACGAACACTGTAATCTGTCGTCAATGGGAGCCCCGGAAACTGGTGGCTTTGACGTAATTTCCGTTACCCGCTGAATCTGAAGACTATAGAGACCACGAGGAAGTATCTAATCTCAATAATCGATGGTAATGGATAAAGGCTACCTTCAAAATGATCCTATAATAGCATTCGAAGGTCTTGAAATCTTATTATTATTCTAAGCACGTGCGATCAACAAAATCCGCATAAAACTGATAATGTCATCCGGATAAAATAATCACTTAAGACCAAGATATCATAGCATCATCATCTTCAACCCATATACTGTCCCACTGCTGGGCATGGGTCTCCTCTCATATTGAGGGGGATTAGGCTATAGTCCACAACGCTGGCCTAGTGCGGGTTGGCAGACTTCACAAACCGTCGAAAAAAATCTCTAAGGCATGATACAGGTTTCCTCACGATGTTTTCCTTCACCGTTTAAGCGAGTGATAATTAATTATTAATACGCACATGAATTCGTAAAGTCAGAGGTGCGTGCCTTGGGTTCGAACTCGAGACCTTCGACTTGGCAGTCCAATGATCATACCACTAGGCTATCACTGCTTCTGCTTTTGCTTATTATAAAGGTTGCTGATAATGACAATAATATTAAGTTATGTGATATTTTATTCTTACACATACATATATTTATATTCGTAAATTAAGGTTTAGAATTACTAGACTGTCTGAGTCTCGGAGTAAAACTGGAGGGTCTGACTATATGCCATACAATACAGGCTTTATGATATACAATATAAAGGCCCTTGATATCTGACCTGTAATCTTCTAATCTTATTATTATTCTAAGCACGTGCGATCAACAAAATCCGCATAAAACTGATAATGTCATCCGGATAAAATAATCACTTAAGACCAAGATATCATAGCATACTATTATAAAAACAGATACGGAATGGCTTTTAAAATCGAAGCAAAATCTACTTTCAGATACTTTTAACATAATTTGCGATCATTATTGACTTGAAACTTATTGAGGAAAACATCAACGTCAAATTTGTTTGATAGATTTTCAACTTTAACACGAAATATTAAGATTCATATTCAATTGGGAAAATTTGACAGTTTAGGATAGCTTGACCTGCAGGCGTCTGTAGCTACGTTCGAAAAAATATGGAAGATTTTACATAATTTGGTACCGCTGATTAATTTATTTAAAACAGAGGCCTTAGATACCATAACGTGATAATACTATAATTTTTAGTGAGAAAGGGATAGCTATATTTAAAGTGTAGTATAGCATCCTTCTCTTTCAATCGCAAAACGATCTCATTATCACAGACTAAGAATTTCATTCCAATTTTGAAATGCGAATTTCAAACTTCTATTCGGGAAAATCTCATTTTTACTGTAAATTTATGTGAGGACATTTGCACAAAATTAGATTAAGTACACATAATTTTCCTTCGTCTGATGTCCCAATCAGATGATAAGGCAGCCACCAAAATGGATGTCACCGATGTCTATGTAATTTTTTTTGTAACTGGTTTATTCTGCAATAAGTCTTCTTCATCGTTTTTAAAAGTCGATATGTAAGTACATACTTTGAGCAAAAATTGATTGTTATGAGGTTCAGATTGAGTAAGTGTGTTGATGGCGGGTGACCATTCTTCGTTACCTACATATCTTTAATTATCGTTTACCGGTATGTTGTTACGTCATATGGAATAAAGAAGACATTATATTTTAATACCTCTCAAACTAGGAATAAGAGCACACGCTCACCGAATACTAGAACTATGAGACAGTAAATTGCCTGCTGTTAAAAGTGGAGGAAGAGATAAATGTTTTTATAAGTATTAAGAAGGCTTGCACAGGAATACAAATACTTACACAAGAGCACAAATAAAGTAACGTATCGTCTGAAATATCTTATATATCGCATGTTGACTTTATTGAAACGATGGCATCGCTTTGATCTAGGTAAATAAGACTATTTTTATTTATATTGCAACACTGGATGTTGTAACGTGTCATGTTTCCAATTTCAAATTGTATGCACGCTATTCAAATAACATTGAACATTACAAACTGTTCACCGGATTTCTCTTTGCTCGATTTGCTATTCACCAAATTCCAGTTTATTACATTACATTACATACTATCACTCTTGTATTCCCCGGAGGGTTAGGCAGAGTGTACTAATGTATACCCACAGTCGGTATGTTTAAGTCCCATGTCATAGGGGCGAGCCTATTGCCATTAACCCGCTACTGAAAATTTCATTGCTTTAGACTATACGGCTCTGTTTTATGACGCATAGAGTAATTATTTGTGGAGGGGCTCGTGGCTAAGTTATTACTAGGTACAGACGCCAGCAGTTCAAGCTATCCAAAACTGTCAAATTTTCCCAATTGAATATGAACCTTATTATCTTGTGTTAAAGTTGAAAGTCAATCAAAGAAATTTGACAGATTGTGGTAGCTTGATGTGCTGGCCTCTGTACACTGCAACCAATCTGTAAGGTGAACCTGTGCTAGCCGCGGTCAGTCTGTGGATGGGTGATCATTCTTATTAGATTGAGACGCCTCTGTGCCTCGGCGAGCACGTAAAGCCGTCGGTGTCAAGTGTATAGTTGTCATATGAACACCTATGACAACCGTTACTGCTAGTCAGAAGTCCAAAAATCCTGACAACCAGTCTATAAAGTATAGTGAAAGTTTGTGTTTGTAAACGCACCTACGGTACAGGAGAAAATCCTAGTGTGGGGTATCGTTTATCTAATCTAATATATAAAATTCTCGTGTCACAGTTTTCGTTGCCATACTCCTCCGAAACGGCTTGACCGATTTTGATGAAATTTTTTGTGCTTATCGGGGAGGTCTGAGAATAGGCCAACATCTATTTTTCATACCCCTAAATTTTTTTTTATGGCAAAACAACGTTTGCGGGGTCAGCTAGTTTTAAAATAAATATAGAATATACTCAGTATATCCGTATTGCCCAGATATTTGGTTGCGGAGTTATTATGGCAATCGCTTCATGTATACTGATATTCAGCCGCATTTGGTTAGACTAAAACCCAACCCCAACATAGCTGGGAAAAAAGCTGTGCTGAATGAATAATATACGGTTAAATTTAATACGGTTTAATATAAATTACTTAACTGTACTTCCGACACGAAACATTTCTATGAATTCTTTATTTAATTTTACGAATTCGCGAAATTAACAAAACACGTACATAGCTTCAGGCGTCCCGTCCGGCTAATATGAAGACTTTGTACATTAAGTTTAATAAGCTAGTAATAGTAATTAAGTATTACTTATTCAGTTATTGGGTATGAATACAGAAATATTGTTATTCGATTCTATCTCATCATTCATTTGCTAAGAATGAGATTCGTATTTCTGCAACTTACGTTATACCTGGACAGAATATAATATATAAATTTATGCACAATTTTTTATAAGCAGTAATAGCGCTAGTGGAATGACCATTGGACTGCCACTTCAAAGGTCTCAAGTTCCAATCCAAGGCACATACCTCTGACTTTTCGAATTCATTAATTAATTATCACTCGCTTCAACGGTGAAGGAAAACATCGTGAGGAAACCTGCATGCCTTAGAGATTTTTCTCGACATTGTGTGACGTCTGCCAACCCTCACTAGGCCGGCGTGGTGGACTATAGCCTAATCCCTCTCAATCTGAGAGGAGACCCGTGCCCAGTAGTAGGACAGTACCTATATGGGTTGATGATGAAACACAAATTTTGCGCCGTATTCCGCCGATCTGGTATCGTCATGAGACAGCTTGCGGATATCCCTAAATTATGGATGAATACAATAAGTGCATGCATGCTTGCAGTTCACAGATGGGACTGATCTACTCCACTGTGGATCATTCTTCAAAAGGCTTTTTTAGACATTGTCCTGTTAATGACAATTAATACTACTATGTCTGGAATTTAAGAGGACCCATGATTCTCTAAATTTATTTCAGCATTTCTTCTCATAGGTCGTTTGTCAGAATTTGCCAGCGCCATCTAGTACTGAAAACGGAAAAGATTAACTTGTAAAAGTTATTCGAATAAATATTATTCGATATTAATGCCTCATTAGCCTTAGTGGTCCCAAGCGCGACCACTACGAGCAGGTCGAGCAGTGTTATGTTTTTCTATGATATATCAGCTCGGAGTTTGGATTTGTTTCTCTTTAATGGCAATAGGTTCGCCCCCTATTACATGGGACTTAAACCTACCGGCAAACCGTGGGTGTATATCTAATTAGTACAGCTCTGCTTAACCCTTTGGGGAATACAGGCGTGATGGTATACCAAACAGTAGTGATCTTCTGAATCGCTATGTTTCTCGTTTGTTCCTTCGTGTACAAAAATTTGTGAAATAACTTATTCATTATTATTATGTTTTATCTATATTGTTTTTTTAAACATTTATTCATAAGAAAATACATGTATCTAAACTTACACTAAGCATCGCCAAACTGTGCAACAGTTTATTGGCGATGGTGGCCTTTTCAGTTAGACAATTTAGTTGCATTAATCAGTTTTGATTACTGAATTAGGCTCTAAGCAACACAATTGGTTTGGAATAAAGGATGCATATGTACTAAAACTCGTTGTAGAGGGCTTGTTGTTCTGAAAGCATATAACAAGCTCACAATCTCGTGAGAGTGGGTTGTGGTTAGCATGGAACACACTCATATTGTGTTAGTGGTCAGCTGTGCCCGGAAGTGTTTGCAGTGTGGTTGGTTGCATTTGACTGCCTCTCGACACCACCCAGCGGTGGTCAGTGGTGGTATTAATAACTTATTATAATAAATATATATTTTGAACATTTCACACATCACGATCTATTCCCAAACTAAGCAGAGCTTGTACTATGGAATGGATATAATACTTA
Source organism: Acronicta alni (assembly GCA_964056405.1). Lineage (NCBI taxonomy): Eukaryota > Metazoa > Arthropoda > Insecta > Lepidoptera > Noctuidae > Acronicta > Acronicta alni. The sequence goes on from OZ043918.1 coordinate 13,045,390, forward strand.
TTTACTTTTATAATTTGTATATACATACATAAAGTACTTTATTTTTTATTTTATTTTTTTTTATTTGGGGAGCTTACAGCTAAATACAAATAGTTATTAAATGAGATCAATAAATGCCATTATCAAGCTTCCACATTTAGTTTACAGTATGATGGTAATTGAGTTTAAGCACAGTTGGTTATGAAAATTACATTTCAGAAACACTCAGATAAACACAAACAATGTTCATCACATAAATATTTGTGTCCTGTGGGCATCGAACCCACGACCTCGTGAACAGCAGTCCGACACACGAACCACTAGACCACAGACGTTGTCAAACTGTATGCAATATCAGACATAAGGTACCTATAGCACGACTTATTATTGGTGAAGCCGTTCAAAGAGGTCTGTTGCATAGTCCTCGCAACCTACATAATAATATGCATGAGTAAACTTGGCCATTACAAAAGCTTGAATGAAAAAAAAATAGGTATAGCAGTAATGGTGGTCACCTCACCCCTACCGTTATGCTGAGTGTCCTGGATTCGATTTCCACCCGAGACGAATGTTTTTTTTGCTCTACAGATGTTTTTTTTCTAGTCTGGGTTTAGTTTGTATCCGATAATTGTTAAGTTTGTGAAGTGCTAAATAACACTGGGCTTGGTTCCTAGCGCAGAAGTGTGTTGTTTTTTGCCCTGCAGTGGAACAATACAGGCCTTTATATTGTACTAGCTTCTGCCCGCAACTTCGTCCGCGTGGAAAAGTTACTTTTAATTATCATTCTATTTTGGCTAATTAACTCAAAATCGTTATAAATTATAGCCGTTGTTAATCGTTAAAAATCGTTATATACCTATATATAGATATATGTATATAATTATATATATATAGACCCTCCAGGCTTACTCCGAGACTCAGACTGTCGAGTAATTCTAAACCTTCATTTTCGAATATAAATATATATAAAATATCACCTACCCTAATATTATCAATATCATCAACCTATTTACTGTTCCACCGCTGGGCACGAGTCTCCTCTCAGAACCTACCTCAATAAATAGAGCATAAATTGTCTCAATATTATATCATTTCAATAAAACAATGACAAATAAAAATTAAAACAATAATTTAGCCAGCCCTGATATAATTAATCAAAACGTGGAAAAGATTATTTTCAGCGATGAGCATTGTAAAAGTATTTCCATCGACACGGAATAAATATTGACTTGGACGCGTTTCACAATATAAAAACTTTTTCAAGTGTAAAATAAAAAAGTTAGCAAATGTGTCGAGTCCTACGCGTGTTTACATTGTTGAAATACTGCTCGTTTTCATTTCGTTTTTAATGTTTGGTTTAGTTTTCAGGCGTTAACTCGTTGGGGACGGGATATGCTGCTGTGGGATATGCTGTTCGACTGCAATGCTTGAAGGTTCGATTCCCAGGTGGAGTAAAATATTATAGGTTTTTATGAAATTCTCAGCTTGCGAGTGTTGGATTTGTGCTTCCTTAGTAACAATAGGTTCGCGCCCTATTACATGGAACTTAAACATACCGGTGAGCTGTGACGGTACATTTGGTGGGTATACCTTTGCCTAACTATTAGAGGTATACAGGAGTGAGAGAGGAGATGGTATGTGGTATTCGAATAATAAAACCAATTTTTTCAGATATGAGTGGGCAATCCAAGGTTCACTATAGGAAGGAAGGTAAGTGCGGTATGTAAAATAGTAATTATCAATGTCATTCTGTAGTTTCTGTAGAAAAAAATGCGAGTATACCTATTTATGTACTAGAACAACCCTTCTTCTACTGTGGTAAGCAGATTACACGGCACAGTTGGTATACAAAAATAAACATTTTCTATAAAACTAAAATCAGCAAAGTATAAAGCACATTATGCATTACAATGAACACGTCCACTGTGCAATTTCAATGCAATTCCAAGTACAAACTCGTCCATGTAAACATACAACATTTTAGGATTATTAATGTTATTTCTCCACACTGAACATTCCGTAGCATCCGCAATATTTATAGCTCATTGCATTCATTTGCAAACTGTCGGTAATTGCTTCAATGCTTACACCGGAGACGTCGCATCTGCGCGGCCTCTCCTAGGAAACTAACTGCTACCAAGAAATCCCAAAATTGTGTACCTTAAAATATATACCCGTATCCATTTCAACATTTCTTCCGAGAATTTTCATATAATGTTGAATAAACCTGGCAATGGATAACACTGTGTACGGTATTCTATTATTGCGATCAGGGTATCCGTTTTTGTTGTAACTTTGCGTGATATTACTTTGTATTTTATTTTGTATGGAAGACTTATTGGAGAAACATATTAAAATTGTTTCGCTGTCCTATGAGCCACCTGGGAGCACTTTCAAATATATTGGTAGGTAGATTTGTTTTGGTTGCTGTATTATTAAATATATATTTTTATACAACTGCTTGTCTCAGCGATTGCTATAAAAATAATTAAAACAAAGGTGTGGTTTCCATAAAACATATCTTAGAAATTTTTATTTTACTAAATTAAAGTTTAAGAGTAAAATACAGAGTAGTTGGACAAGATATTCATCAAAGACATAATTAAAATATTTTTTAAAGTAAGTTTTAAAGAATAAAGTTGTAATTTTAATAGCTTCTTCAGACCTTTTTATTGTATACTTAAAAATTGTGTATTCCCTAAAAATAAGTCTATTATAAACTTTTCAAAGGCAGACAGCGTGATTGGATAAAATGTAACCTTAGCAATTTTTACCAAATTCATATTTATATTTAAATACCTTTCAAATGTCATCCCACGGTATTCTATTTTCAAACTATAATGTCACTGGCATATTATGAGAAATTATTTAAAAATAAATACGTGCATATAATTATGAATAATTTATTAACAAAATTATTTATTATAATAATATAAATAACTTAAATAAATGGAGGTGTTTAGGTTCACTTAGTACGTAGGTACGTACAGACGCTAGCAGGTCAAGCTATCCAAAACTGTCAAATTTTCTCAATTGAACATGAACCTTATAAGCTTTGATTATATACTTGTCTAGATGGAGCAATGCAAACAAACGACACGCGAAAACTGGGGCCAAATTGCGTGATATGTGTGAGTACCGCTTGTGTACTTATTGTAGTCCAACTGTCAAGGTGTGCGTGTTTAGGGATGCCTGCTCCAAATTATTAACTTACCTTTTCTCCATTATTTAATGGGATGACAGTTAAACGAAATAGGCTGAATAAAGTAATTATTTTGTAGATTAGTGTTTTATTTATTTTAATAAAAACAATAAATACAATGAAAAATTATATACAGCAATTTATAGATCAAAATCCATCTCTTTGTATTTGTTTTCGAAATAGTTTTTTTTTTATATTTTATTTCGTGTCCGCTGTATAATGTCTCTCCAGTCTTAAGAAATATGAAACCCAAAATATTAGAAAGAACTAACAAAAATACTATTTAGTGAATGACTTCATTTATTTTGTGAAGGCAAGTTATCATTTACTGATCAAATAAATTATGTAGGTAATTATTAAAATAATAAAATTTTCTCCTGATCGAAAGATGATGATATTTGCATTTTATCTCCCATAGTTTCGCCAAATCTCCCTTGTAATAAATTGACAACACCGGCTAATCTGTCGAACCTACAAATTAACGAATTGAAAAATCATGTTTTCATAAAATAATAGAGGTTAAATAACAAAACTTACCGATGTAATGTGATCTTAGTGTAATTATACGGTTTTCCCACATAATTGCGACACAATTTGACAGCACATACCGACATAATTAATTATTTTTCGAGAACTCCACACCCTGAAGTGATCCAAATGACACTGACGTAAGTGAGAAGAGAGTCTACCAATTTTAGTAGACTTTATTTGGGCCGTTCTGTACGTGTCAATGTGGCATCTAGACAAGTATATAATCAAAGCTTATAAGTATTAAAGTTGAAAATGTATCAAAGAAATTTGACAGATTAGGGTAGCTTGATGTGTTGGCCTCTGTACATAGGTTACGTAAGTGTTGATTATATTCGAGGACATGTCCAATGATAATTTTGTATCATGTCGATAATATCATGAAGATATTTCTTCATATTATTCTTAGGTGAGCAGAACCCTTATAAGGTAATTCAGTCGCTTAGTCGTCGCCGCCCGTCATGACCTCCATGAACTCTGTAAATAAAGAAATTTAAAATTAGAATATTTTTTTTTTTTAATGTAATAAAATGACAAACAAGTATACGAGCCGCATGATGGTAAGCGGCAGAACATTCGGAAATATGGTGATACCATCCTAGACGAACTCCTGAGCAGATTTGAACGCCGTATAATCAAATATGCCATTGCATACTAACATAACTAGTACAGTCAACAATCAACAAGAGTTAGGTATGCATATGATAGCGAACGAAATCTGCATCTTTACACAGATTGCAATATAAATAATTACCCGCCAAAGAATTTGGTATGTAGCAGCTAACGATACCTGCGTTTTGACATGTAATATATTGTGTGATACATTTACACAATATTTCTCAAAACACATAATTATGTTAAATTAGCTGCCTGTATACCTAATTCTTTTGTTGACCGTACCTACCCCCTGATTTTCAAGCAGTAGTATAAACTGCTGTACCAGCTATAAGTTGAAACTAGACTAAAAAACTTGACGACATAAAGTTATTCATCATCATCAACCCATATACTGTCGTCTGTCCCACTGCTGGGCACGGGTCTCCTCTCATATTGAGAGGGATTAGGCTATATATAGTCTACCACGCTGGCCTAGTGAGGGCCTATTTTGGAGTGGCCTATTTTTCTCGACACACCGTCGAGAAAAATCTCTAAGGCATGCAGGTTTCCTCACGATGTTTTCCTTTACCGTTTAAGCGGGTGATAATTAATTATTAATACGCACATGAATTCGAAAAGTCAGAGGTGCGTGCCTTGGATTCGAACGTCTAATAGTCTAAATGGTCATACCACTAGGCTATTACCGCTTACAGTTATTTGTAAAAACTTATTTTTGAGTTAAGCATACTTAGTCTCAATTATTTTATTAGCTACCTATCATCAGCATCTACACTTCGGAGAGTGTGCATCAGAACTTCACAATCTGAAAAAGGCGGGTGACATCGCGGTGCTGCCCTACGCGTGACAGTCCTAGTGCAATATAATTATGTTGATAGAATAATTATTATGCAAAATAATTATGTTAATATAATAATTATTATGCATATTTAGTTTTAACGACATCAAGGGGGTAACAAATTACAGACACAATGCAAAATCTATTGTTCTTGGGCGCCGCCGCAGTGGAACCTTTACGTGATTTGCTGAATTAATCAATTTATTTACAAACTAGCTGAACTCACTTTACAACGAGAATGTTACGCCAACAGCGAATTATTTTTAGTATTGGCTAAGAATATACCAGCTTTAGCGCTAGACTATATTTAAACTCTAGATAAATGTTATCTGCTAAATTCGTATGGTTTCTAACCGACTAGTTTTATATGAAAATAAAACTACCTACATATTTTGATTCTTTAATTTGACTTTGAAAAAAGACAACGGGTCTGAATTAGCCACTATGTAGACACTTTTTTATCTATGTTCGCACATAAATTCATTTTTTAAATTACGTTTTATAAATTAAAAAAAATATGTCTTGTGTTGGGTAGCTCCAACTTTATGAAAATAGTTAAGTATAAGTTTCAGTTAATTTTAAAAGTTACTCAATTACTCCTGTATGAATGGTAACAGGTAAGAGCCAAAATTTTATAAATGAGTTAGAACAAAATTATTTTGAGAGAGATTTTAATATACTTAATTAACAAAAACAAATATCGCAACACTACTTCTCAAATGCGATAGCGACATCACCGTTGTTACCGTGTAATTTTTTTGTATCTTTGGCGGGAATGATTTCACGAAATCATCATCATCAGCCTATACTAGTCCACTGCTGGACGTAGGCCTCCCCTAATGTGCGCCATTTCACCCTGTCTTCGGCTTTTCGCATCCAGCTTCTACCAGCAGTCTTTCGCAGATCATCACTCCATCTTGCCGGAGGGCGTCCCACACTACGTTTGCCGAGTCGCGGTCTCCACTCGAGAACACGTCTACCCCAGCGGTTGTCGGTTCTTCTGCAGATATGGCCAGCCCACTGCCACTTCAGCTTGCTAATCCGGTGTGCTATGTCGGTTACTTTGGTTCTCTGTCGGATAACCTCGTTGCGGATTTTATCCTTCAGAGAAACTCCAAGCATAGCACGCTCCATAGCACGCTGTGCGACTTTAAATTGGTGGACTAACCGCACTGTGAGTGTCCACGTCTCAGCGCCGTAGGTCATCACAGGTAGGACGCACTGATTGAAAACTTTCGTTTTCAAACTTTGCGGTATGGGTGATGAGAAGACCTGACGTAGTTTTCCAAATGCTGCCCAGCCCAACTGAATCCGCCTCTTGGCCTCCTTCTCAAAGTTGTTTTTACCTAACTGCAAAATCTGCCCAAGGTAAGTGTACTCTGAAACAACTTCAAGAAGATGACCATTTACAGCAATAGGTCTCAGATCAATGTGGTCATTGAACATGACTTTGGTTTTATCCAAATTCATGCTGAGACCTACGCTTTGTGAGGCTGATGCTAGGCCATTCAGCATCTGTTGCAGCTCCTCCAGCGACTCCGCCAATAGGACTATGTCGTCTGCGAATCGCAAGTGCGAGATGTAATCGCCGTTTATGTTTATGCCCTTACCTTTCCAGTCCAATGTCTTAAACAAATCTTCCAATGCGCTTGAGAACAGTTTCGGAGATATGACATCTCCCTGTCTCACGCCTCTGCGCAATTGGATAGGTTTAGACTGTTGGTCCTGTACTTGGACATTCATAAAGGCAGATTCATAAAGAGATCTCAGCACCTCGATGTAACGACAGTCCACTTGACATCGCTGTAAAGATTCCAGAACAGCCCAGGTTTCCACAGAGTCAAAGGCCTTCTCATAGTCCACAAACGCTAAGCACAGGGGCCGATTATACTCATCGGACTTCTGTATAATCTGCCTCATTGTGTGGATGTGGTCTATGGTGCCATACCCTGAGCGAAACCCGGCCTGTTCGGGTGGCTGAAACTCGTCAAGTCTTCTAGCGAGACGATTTGTGATGACTCTAGAGAACAACTTATAGACGTGACTTAAAAGAGAAATGGGTCTGTAGTTTTTAAGAAGAGTTTTATCTCCCTTCTTAAAGAACAGAACCACCACACTCTCATGCCACGCCTTTGGAGTTCTCCCGCAGCGAATGATGGAATTAAAGATTTTTTGTAGCTCCTGAACAAGAGGGGCTCCTCCTATTTTCAGGAGTTCAGAAGTAATTCCATCTTCACCGGGGGCTTTTCCATTCTTAAGCTGTCTCAGAGCCAACACGATTTCGTCGTGGCTGATATCCGGTAGTTCGTCGGTGTAGTGGCGTATCAGAGTGGCTCTAGAATCGCAGTTGTCGCGCTGTGGACGAGGAACATGGGCGGCATAAAGTCGGCCATAAAAGTCTTCAATCTCGGTAAAAATCTCCGGCTTTGACAAGACAGTCCTGCCATCGTGTGTGGTGAGCTTCGTCAGATGGCTCCTTCCAAGTTGCTGAGTGAACACTTTGGACCCTCGGTTTCGCTCTATTGCCTGTTCAATTAGGCACGTATTGGAGCTCCGAAGGTCACGCCGTACCAGCTTCGCAATTACCTTGTTAAGGTGTGACCTGTCTGACGAAGTCAATTGGGTAGTTTCCCGTCTTTTTGTCATAAGCCGCAGAGTCTCATCCGAGAGTTTAGACTTCTTACCTTTATGCCGCTTTTGGCAAAATTTGATGCCCTCATCTTTCAGCGCTTCAACTACATTTTGTAGGGCCTCGTCAAGATCCTCGGTGGGTTTCATTGCAGCGAATCTGTCAGCGAGAAGCTTTTGAAACTGCTCGCTGCCCGTCATGATATGGAGTGGATTTGGTCGGAGCGTGGACTTCATCAGACGGTTTCTTTCGAGCTTTAAATCGATATTCAGGGAGCCTCGGACAAGTCGGTGATCAGATCCGGTATTAAACCTGTTGATCACGGAGACATCCCTGAATATGTGCCTTTTATCCGTCATGATGAAGTCAATCTCATTTTTCGTCACAGTATCGGGGCTTTGCCAGGTCCACTTCCTTTGCGGCTTCTTCTTAAAGAAGGAGTTCATCAAGAAGAGCCCCTCCTTCTCTAGGAAGTTGACCAGCATTTGCCCCCTGTGATTCCGACATCCATATCCATGAGGTCCTATTCTGGATTCGCTGCAGTTCCGAAATCCCACTTTGGCGTTAAGGTCCCCCATAACAACGTTGAAGTGAGCCTTTGTGGTGTTATGCAAGGCTCTAGATATGTCCTCGTACATATCTTCCACTTCATCGTCCGAGTGTGCCGAAGTCGGTGCATAGACCTGAATAATCTTTATGGAATATCGTTGTGATAGTCGGATTATCAGGTATGCTACCCTGGTCGACACACTAGACATTTCTTCAACGCTATTAGAGAGGGCCCTATTGACAAGGAACCCTACGCCACCCTGGGATGTTTTATCACCCTCGCGGAAGTACAGAAGGTGGCCCGAGTTTAGGGTGACAGTGTCCTCTCCCTCTCTTCGGACTTCACTCAACCCCAAAACGTGCCACCTTATGTTCTCCAGCTCCACTTCCAACTGCGCTAGGTGTGCGTCTAGCCTCAGACTGCGTCCGTTATACGTAGCCAGGGTCAGGTAGGATGGGCGGCCTTCCGTAGCCCGGGGATTCTTAGCACCCCCCGCCCTGCCGTTACTATGACCGCCGCCTTGGTCGAGAATAGCAGGGCTACCGGGAACTGGGGGCCGTTTTTTTTGTGCTCTGCTCATGGGGGGGATATGCCCATAATCGCCACGCGGGGCAAGCGGATTGGCGATCGCAGGGACACAGCTTTTCGTACCATTGACACTGCTGCCTGTCAATGGCCAAATATTTTAAGCTGTGTCCAAAGAAGCTGCGTTATACCGCAATCAGCCGGTAGCCAGAGCCCGTCCGTTGTTCAGCAGGATGACCGCGGGCAGGTAGGGTTGGCTTGGAGCACTAAGGTGATAGGCGACTCCCATACATCCCAAAATAAAAGATATTCACGAAATAGTTTACAATATAATTTCAAATTCAGAATTGTACTACCAAGGAGGTCACGAAATATTGCTAACTACCTCTAAAGACGTATTACGTAGGGTTACTAAATTGTTACTCAAATATATTACATCGTTGTTATTTAAACATGTAAAAAGGAGATAAAGAAAATCCCGTAAATCCATTTGAGGAAAATGATAACGAAGATCTTCCACAACCGATCCTATTAGCCTTATGTTTTATTTTATTTAACAATTTGTTATAAATAAGTAACCTCTTGTTCTTATTTGAATAAAATATAAGATAACGAGCATACCTATATTTATATAGCTTTTTTTATTGCGGTTCTAACTCTTTTCACGACCCTTTTCCTTAAATTTTCACAAAACCCACAGTAATACAGGTGTTTCATATAAATAGTGAACATAAAAGATATTTAAGTTGTTTTCCTAGTAGTAGGTACAATATAACCAAATTCGCCTGTATTTTTGTGTATGTGTAACATACACGCGATATCTTTCATATTTCGATTCCAATCGTGAACCGAATTTGATATTTTTATCTGATAAAATATACTTCCTAGATGATCATATGTAAATTTGGTTGGTGTCTATTATTTTTTTATACCACTGAGGTGGCAAACAAGTTACCTGATGGTAAGCGGTAACCGTAACCTATAGACGCTTGCAACACCAGGGGTATCACTTGCGCATTACCGACCCTGTAAAACGAAAGAGGAATAGTTGGGTTGGCAGTCAGACTGTCGACACAACGTTTCCTCGATAAGCACTGGCAACCTTGCTCACCGTAAGGAACACAACTCAGCTCAAAGCAGTATTATATCACTTCGATTTTCTGTAAGGCAGTGGTAGTTTCTGAGTGGGGCAGCTCCAATTTGATTGGACTTACTCCCACTATGCTTTACCTCTCATAAACCTTCTGTCTGACTCTCGGTTCGAAAGATACACAGTGTGTGTATCTTACAGTCCATTTTATTTTACTTAGAAGTTCAATATTTTTAGTACTAGTTATCTATTAATAGTTACATACCATCGAAGTCAACAGTTCCTGATCCGTCAGAGTCAATTTCCTCAATCATCATGTCCAACTCCTCAGCACTGATCTTGTCATCTAACTCTCTGAGGATCTCTCTTAGGACGCCTGTTGTGATGTAACCGTTGCCTGGAACACAAAGAAAATTAATATAAGTAAGCTCCTTTGTGCTTCTTTTGATAGCAAATTGCAAACCTTAATCTCTTAACGATAATCTAAAAACTATTACAGCTGAAATTTGCCTAAGTTAGTTAAAGGGTTAAAATTATTTTGCTTTCAACTATTTTGTGTAGGTACTTAAAACGAATTTCTGCGTTTAGAACTTTGCTCACTACGAAACCTCTAGCCTTCTAAACTCATAAACTCCTAGCCTTTCCCAACTATGTTGGAGTTGGCTTCCAGTATCACCAGATACGACTATCAGAAGTGACTGCCATCAGACCTCCGCAACCCAATTTCTACACAATAACTACGATAGGCAAGTCTATTTTTGGATTTCAGACTACCACTAATGATTGACACAGGTGACGGCGACGAAACTTATAAAACATTACAAATTCATAGAGGAACAAAATATATAGGGCCGACAAACAAGTTAGATTCAAGACCCCGAGATCTACTGGGACATTCGAGGTCTAAATGCTCATAAAATTCAATTTGTTACTTCGATAACCGAAAAGGCAAATTCTAATAAATTGAACAAATAGACTCAAGTTAAAAGGAGCTAATTTTGATCCTTTTGCAGTTGTAATAAAGTTTAAAAGGTTTCACAAATTGATTTATTGGATCATGAAATAAAATTACATTTTGGTGAAATTAATTTCATATTTATAACGTATCGCCGGTGCCCTGGCCCAGGTTCGTCCGTTGGACCCGACCTTACTTGAATTTTATATGATAGGTTATTAACTATGTATAAGGGATCGTTCCGTTATTATAATAAATACTATAAATAGAGGAAACTTGTTAAATAAAATGTTCCCTCCACGTATTTCCATCAAGCGGAAAAAAACTGTAGGCGTTGTAATTTGAATTCTGTTCTGTTTTGAATAATATTGTAGCGACTGGCATAATTGAAGCTAAAAAAAATATCGCTCGAAATTTCTGTACATATTACACGGGTACATTTATAACAAGTGAACAGCTGTAACCCTGTTACCAGAAGTGTAAGCGCCCAATAGGCGCTAACGTATTTCGACAAAATGTTTAATGGCGCACTTGCCGGTCCCGGATGCTTGAACACCTGGACAAGCGACGATTTCTACGCGACGTATATTAGATTGGCATGTTAAGAAGACCGTAATTGTAGTGTCTCATATAACCACTAGAGCGGAGCTGTAAGTGGTTTTCATACTTCGCTAGCGACTATCGAGGGTAAACTCGCGATTAGGCTACAGGTACTTAGAGTACTTTGTTCTACGGACTCATTGAAAACAAAGAAAGGCAAAGGTGTTTAACATTACTGCAAATACTGTCAGATATCTTGTGTGTACGCGGGGAAACGAAATATGTAACCTTGTGGATATCAAATATTGGGGGAAATAACGCAGAGATTTTATTATACATACACACATCAAAAAAAGTTTGCGATCTATAGCATAAGCTGATATAATTTTGTAAATTGAACTTTATCAAGAAAAAATCTTTTGTTGTGTGTTTTCTTTAAATAGAAATACTCTGTTTGAAAGAATCTAAAAAGTAGAAGAAATCATAATATAATCTACCGTAACAAAAAAGATTTCGATTTTTCAAAGTGCTCACAAACTTTTTTTGATGTGTGTACATACACTCACGCCTTTTTCCCAATAGGAGTAGGCAGAAACTAAAGAACGCCACTTGGTACGCCAACAAACAGAAAAGGCAGTCACAATCACTGAAGAAATTACTTATTTTTGCGGTTAGATCAGACGTAAGAAGATATTCATTACTCGGGTGTTATTCAGAGTCGTGGTTTCTATGAAATACGACTCTTCCGCTATTGTGTTGTTAGTATAAATTCTGATTTAAGGCTGCCATAAAAACACAACGTGCATTTGCCTAATAAAAGATGTGAAAAGGCAGTGATTATCTAGTGATATGATCATTGCACTGTAAAGTCAAAGGCCTCGAGTACATATCGAAGGCACGCACCTCTGACTTTTCGTAATCATGTGCGTATATCACTCGCTTAAAAGGTGAAGAAAAATATCGTGAGGAAAGCTGCACACTTAGATTGTTTTCGACGAGATCGAACGAAAGAGGAATACTTGGGTTGGCAGTATAAGGTTCAAAGTCAACACAAGATTTCCTCGCGGAGCACTGGCAACCTTGCTCACCGTAAGAAACACAACACAGCACAAAGCAGTGTTATTTCACTTCGGTTTTCTGTAAGGCAGAGGTACTTCCCCAGTTGGGCAGCTCCAATTGGAGTAGAATTACTCCCGTGGAATTACACAAATTACATTATTAATTTATCTTGCTTTCTTTCTTTCGATTACACTCCTCTGGTTGTGGGCTTTGATACTTTTTATAGACTCAAAAGAGACTTAAAATATTTATCATGCACTATTTTCAAAAAACATGAGTAGGTATTCTTGAATAGGTACTGTTACTGTCTAGACTTTAAAAGAGACCAAGTTTCTCGGAGTTTGTTTCGGCATTTCTTCTCAAAGTTCGTCAGCTAGGAAATGCCGGCGCCATCTAGTATTAATAAAAGTGTCTTTAAAAGACAATTAGATCTTTTAAAGTCACATTTTACTTTTACTTTCTATCGCGATAAATAATATTTATCATTTATATTCAATTAAAATAATTTCTCATGCGCTATTCTTATTCACGGTCTAGCTGAACTGACGCCGATTTGTATGTCAACGACATGATAAATTACATATCGTCTGAAAATTTAAGATTCATTGCCAAATTGTGCAATAGTATCAAAAATAATAAACAAGGAGCTCGTATCTAAGTAAAAACAAAACTGATCAATCTGTCTCCAAGGTTTAGTTGTGCTTGCGTCAGTCTATGTATGGGTGACAATTTTTAGTAGATACCTTAGAACCTTTCATATCTCAGAGATTACGTTTAGCCGTTGGTTGTAATATGAACACCTATTACAATAGTTAGTAATAGCTCGTAATGCATTTAGATAAAGGTGGAACAGATGGCCGGGCAGCGGAATCTCCAATTCGGCCGTCATAACATACCATCACGCGAATTCCCCAGAGTATTAAGCAGAGGTAACAAAGTACCTACACCCACAGTTCGCCGGTATTTTCAAGTCCCAAGTAATAGGGAGCAAACCTATTGAACTGTCTGATAACCAGTTTATCTTTAGGATATCGGATATTCCACAGAAATTGGGAAAAACATTCAAATCAACTAAATTTTTTTTTATTACTAGGTACCTAATACCAACAGCATTAATTAGGGTGATATGTCACTGGTCAAATGTCTTTATCTTATGAGTTTGTCCAACATTTGATCAAACTTCTTTGACAATTCCATCCTTATCAGTCATTCATATTTTAGAATTTGATAAACTCTAATATTCAGTTGTAAATATGTAATATTATAGAGTGAGAAAGATAGTGTTGCTCGTATATTTGATAAAGTTATATTATAAGTGGCATACTATCCTCAGAGTGTATATGTTATGCTGTAAGATCAAAAAACAGCTCACAACGCGTTGTGGTCAATTATAAATTAGAAAGTAGTAGGCCAGCTTAATAATCAGTGGCTATCTTCGTTTTAATTTAAAATGATATCGAGTTTTTGTATTTATTTAAAAAAAACCTAAATAGGATTTTTTTTTATTTAGATCTTATAATTCCTTGCATTTTTAAGCTCAACTACCACAATGCGTTGTGAGCTGTTCGATCCTTGAGCGTAACATATACTTAAACTAGTATGCATATAATACTAAAATACTTTGATTTTATTGATTTTAGATGTCTTGTTATTGTCTCAAGACAAACGAACGTAACTAACTCAATTTAGAGTAAACGTCTGAAGGTCGACCTAATCTTCATAACGATCCTTCATCACGAAATGATGTCCCAGTTCAATGAATCTTTTCGTTGAAAAGTTAGTCTTAATTAATGGTGGTGAAAGATTTCTTTTTTAATGTATAAGATATGTGGACACGGGCTGAAGTCGTAAGTAGTTTATTTCTTAACAAAATAATACTAAAATTAAGATTTTTTATAAACTACACAAAGTTGAATGACATCAAATCGTGGTCGTTGTCATTAATTTTTATCAATCTTTAAAAAGAAGGAGGCCCTATCTGTCTATTTTCAAGGATTCTTTTTTAATAAGATTGCAGTTGATATCTATAAATAACAATTAGGAAATTCTGTTGGAATCTATAGGTATCTATATCTTCTTCTTCTATATACATATAAAAATAACTTGTTGTTCATTAGTCTCACTATTACCCAAAAATAGCTTGACCGATTTTGATGAAATTATTTGCGTGTTTGAGCGGGGTCTGATTGTTTAAATTGACAACTGGGCCCGCTAGGTGGTGCTGCAATCGGCTGCAGGATAACATCTGCCAGGCCAGCTAAGTAGTTCATATATAAAGATTTTTTAAAATTAGAAATCGCTGCAAGTAGATATAATTATAAATCACGCAACCTAATTGCAATTTGTGCTAATGACTTCTTGCATATATTATATATAGAGTCCTCTTGAGTTTACAGATAAAAAATGTGTAAAAAGTTGTTCTTCTATCTTCAAAGAGTGATTCTTTTTGTGTAAGGAAAAGCTTTCTTTGTTATCATTTCCGAACGCGAGACTGAGTGTCAAATAAGAAAAACAAACAGCAGGCATGTATTGGAAAATAAACTGTTTGCAATTTTTATAGCTTTGAAGTGAATGTTAAAATACTTGTTTTTACCTACTGTTGACATTAACTAGGCAGATATCCAAATTGAGAGCTTCTATTGAGAGATTCAGCAAAATAATAATTACATTTTGCTTGACCTAGGAATCGATCCAAGAAACTTTCGATCAACAACTAAGCTGACTAATGGACCAGTTATGAGTATCTTTAAATTATTTAGAAAATGTTATCAAGCGACGAGAGACTGTCAAAAGCGTGTTTATCGATTTTTAACCTTATCTGCGTTTGTGAAACCAAACAAATCATTAGTCACTTTTATTGTTATCTAAGTTCGAATTATCTGGTTTAAGTCTTACCTTCTTTATCATATAACCGGAATGCTTCTTTCAGTTCCTGTTGCATAGCTTCAGCGTCCTCCTCAACCATAAACCTGGACGCCAGTGTTACGAACTCCTCAAACTCCAACTCACCAGAGCCTGTAAGTTTTAGTTATTGTTTTTTAATTCAAGGTAACCCCGGCAGTGAGTAAAGATTTTAAGAAAACCCGGAAAATATATTTTACATGTTGTAAATGTTTTTTTTAATATAAAATAAAATCATATCCAATCATATCCAATCATATCCATTTGTTTCTCAAATTTGGGAATTCAAATTCTAAATGTTTTTTTATATCATAGGTATGTGCAGAAGATGCTTAAAAACATATATTCTCAGATATGTTCCATTTCCTAGGCATACATAAATTATATCTATATGACAATAATTGCCAACGTTTTCCTTAAAACTTCATGAATCAAGTATTTTCCCAGCTACTAGACCATCCTGATATGGCTTCTATCATCAAATTCCAAAATATAATTCCTTCACTTATTTAAACAAGCAAAGTGAAGCAAAAAGGTATTGTACGAAGCAAATAGATTCATGGCAACAAAATGGCATTTTTTTTCAAACAAACTTCCCGAAACAAAGTAACGATTCTCAAACAAAGCCTAACTGACGTAAGCCGACTGAAATAAAGGCAATTCGCATAAATTCTAACAAATCATCCCTTCATACGTAACGAGTTTTGTTCAAGTTTCCCGTTTTTGTTCAAGAAAGGTCCTACTTTAGTCTGAATACAATCGGCAGAGGTTTAGTGAAACATTAAAAAAGTACGAGAACGTTTGAGTAAGGACTTGAGAATCTAAATAATGTCGATTATGATAGGACGTAAGAGAAAATATACACGAATATTATATATAATATTTTATTTTTTAAATGACTTCACAAAGGTGGAGGTTCTCAATTAGATTTTTTATATAATTTTTAGTAGGTAGGTAGCTCAATTAGGAGGCCACTTAGGGTTTGTGTAAAAATATTTTTTTTTATTCGAGCTCATAATATGTGAATATTGGAACGACGAAAGCTTTATTAAAATTTTGATGAATACAAAATAAAACATTACAGGTATAATAATAGATATTATCGCCATGGAAACAATAGAGGAAGCAAACCACTGCCTCAACTGCACAAATAAGAATAAGTACTAACTCTACTGGCCTATAATGGAACGCAATGGATGAAAGAAATATGTAACGTGTTTAAAAATACAACAAAGCTATTAATCGTGTAATTAAGATGTTTCCATAATTTAGAAAGCAAACTGTGTTGTAAATTACCGTCAGCAACAATTTAACTGGTAAAGTTTGGTTAAATTTTTGTCGGACTACAAATAAATTAGTTGTTTAGCTAATAATTTTTATAAAGAAGAAGAGAATGTGCCATCTCAAAACAATTAATGTTAGATTGTTTTGGCTAATAATTATTGGTGTGCCTTTATGTATTACTGAGCTTTTTCATAAATATAAAACTATATGTTACGAAGCATACCCAATTATTACAGGAATATAATGTAAAACAGCGTAGAAAGTTAGTAACTGCCATAGACAGTAAAAACACATACATTATTATAATTAGGTATGTGTCAGGAATATAATAATAATTATTCATTTGTCATCATATAAATACATGTTGTATTTTTATGATAAATTGTTAACGTAAGTACTTGAAATGTCGGGAAAATATAGATTTGTATCAGCTGCGATGTTTCTCACGCAAATTATGTAGACTGAGGGAAAGGTTAGTATATTGATAGACACACACGAGGTATGCCCCAACAAATATTAAATATCAATAATATAACTTTGTAGTTTGAAATAATGTTGACACATATTATAAAAGTACCTACCGAATTTTGTAGGAATTAAATTAATATAATTACTTGACCATTGTATTGAACATGACTTTTCAAGGGTGTCTTTATGGATGTTTTGCCACCTTTTTTTATAGTACGAAAACTCCTCATGGATTCTCTACCACCCGGGGAGGTGGCAGGGTATGTCGCACTCGTACCGACTAAAAACCGCACTTGGGGAGAGGTAGCAGATCGGAATAATTAGAGTCATGGCCATAGGGTACGTGGAATTCGCCATAACCATGAATTATTGTAGACTAGACTATATAAAAAAAAAACAGAACTTGTTATATTATAATATTTTAATAAATATTTCTTTCGGTGTCAGATTGAAATCGGATCATAGCTCTAATTAAAAAATTACATTAATAACGCTAATATGACCTACTATTACTCTTATCCGTTTTCAAATTCTACACATTAAATACGTTTATTTCATTCCAGATGAAAATATGATCAAATTACTACGAGTAGGTACGAGCATATTTAATTAATTAACATTAATTTTAATATTATAAACTGAATAAAGCGCAAAGGCAACCCAACAAAAAGGTTTTAGCATGGATTAAAGATCCCAAAGTTCTCGTTTCGTGTGATTTTATTCCATAGGACTATTCGAAACAGAAAATATATACCGATACATCATATATAAATAGAAAGTCACTGACCGTCAACATCAACCTCATCGATGATTTCTTTGAGAGCGTCGTCGCTGACCTGGTGGCCCAACATGCCCAGGATTGTGCCCACCATCACCGTGCCGATGCATCCCTTCTTCTCCTGGTCAAAAGCCTCGAACGCCTTCTTGAGGACTGAAAGGATTTTTATTTTATTGTACGTTGAGTCATGATTACGATTAAACAATTGACATCAAATTCAAATTAACCTAAACAATATTTTTTTTTAAATGTTATATTTTGTTCACCTAATAGTAAAATTCTAAGATTTTTTTATTATAAAAAAAAAGACGTTGATTTTTTTAGAATAGTTAATGCAATTCAAAATTTAGAAAATAAAATTTTGGGACATTGTCTTTTACAAAATTCAATTATTATTGCTGATATTAAATATTAGTCGTAAATTAAAATACTCACTGCCAATCTGTTCCTTGTCAAGTTCCTCCTGAAATCACCAAAAAAAACATAACGGTATTAAAATTAATTTACATAATAAACTTAAACCACAAAAAATAACTAAAAAATCACTTATGTCACATCACTAAAATCACATTTAAGAAAAATCCCGCTCACCATTGTTTACACGCGACGGGTTCTAGTGACTAAAAGAATTGCACGATGCCGTATGCTATAGTGAACCACACTAAGAGAAACACAAGCCCTTTTATCTGAATAGAATGAGCGACTGTACGGAGGCGCGCGAAAATATCACCCAGGTTGATTTAGTCGGTGCCTTGGTTCTCTACCTCGTATCCCGAACAGCGAGTCACTCGGATTTGGCTCAGCAAAATGCTTTTAACTGTTGTCTCTAAGGTCATCTTACAGAAACAGTTGCCGGATGTCCACTGCACCGATGAGCATCATACACGTAATGCCAAATGCGTATTTCACTATCAACGAATTGATTCCGTTTTGTTATTAATTACACATTAATTAAAATATCACCGTGCTTGGACGGTTGCCATGCCATTTGTTGAATAATTTTCTCATTATAAACAATAGTAATAAAATTTCTGTTTATTATAATTGGATTAATTTAATAGTACACATCAAACTGCATTGTTCTCATGAACTATTCAGATTTAGATTGTAAGCCAAGATGAACCCTGTCATCATGTTTTTTTTTTAAAGTGTCTATGGAGTTTCTTGCCGGTTCTTCTCCATAAGACCTACTTTTTGGAATCGTGGAACTAGTTTTGACTTTTCAAAAGTACTTTTACTAATTGAAATATATTAAAATGTTTGACTTTGATACCTCCTATTATCAGGAATAGAGTTGTGTTTTGATGATAAACTACATATAAGTATTATTTAGGTGAGAAGGCGTGTTTTGTGAGTAGGTATGTATTAATATTTATAATCTATAAAATTTTTGACAGTCTATTGGCATGATATATGAAGTAATTTGAGACATTTTAATGTCACAAATAAAATAAAATACTAGTCAAATCGATTATTTTTTAATTTTGTATAGTTTCTCAATAATCATGCACTTAACGAACATTTATTAAGAAACGATGGATAGAAAGGTAATTGCAACAATATTAGAATATTAGGTAACAGTACGTAGGTATTAATTATTGAAATAGCCACTATACCGTAATTCGGCCTACCATGTTGAAGCTCCAATGATTTTGTTAGCACTGCGTTTGCGTTTCCGCATGCAATTTCACCTCCCTTTGCACATTAATATTTACATCGAATGCTGCATCAAAATTAAACTAATACAGAATTGACATTATACAAAGCTACATAAATAATAACAAGCTAGCAAGCATAGCAGTTTTCAACGGACGAAACAAAAAACGGAGGAGGTGAGAACCTTCTCCGTTTTTTGTTTAGTCGACGCGTATAATTTTTTTTATGTATAACGCATAACTTTAAAGTAGTCCGATTTTGATAATTTTATTCATTTTTATTTGGATAGGGTATGACCCCGAAGTTGGTCCCACATAAATTTAGAAAAAAAATCCTACCCTAAGGGAGGGAACATCGGAGTGATTTCTTGTTCACTCCTGTTAGTGAACACAACTCAGCACTAAAATCTGTATTTTAATGCTGAGTTGTGTATTACAATTAAATTAAAAGTAATCATAAATTAAGCATGTAGTAATTAGTAGATTATAGCTACAAAAAATTATAAAATAGAAACTTCTTAATAAAAAATTAAACCGCTGAAAAACTGTAAAGAAAAAATAATAAACGTTTCTTATTTAACCAGTTCCTAAACTAATGTAAGTATACCGAAGTAATTTTGAGTCGGCGCCAAATAAATGAACAAAGTTTTATATAATTGTGATAAATAATTTTATGTAATTATCGATGGCATGTTCTTTTAAATAAATAAATAAAAATAAAAAGCGATTTGGATTAATCCTTTTATCTGATAACCTCCATGATGGTATGAAGTTTTTGGTTGCTGTTTGACATCGATTCTGAAAATATGCCCCAAAAATGCTTTGAGCAGTTTTTTTATTATAAAAATAATCATAAAATATTAACCTTTCAAGTACTCTTGTATTGTAACCAAAGATATTCACGTCTCATTTATCCAGTAAGTTTTAGACTACATCAACGCAGAATCATACATCGAAATCGGAATACGATAATGTTAACAATTTTTCCTTCACCATACCTAATCATCATATCAGCCACAACAGGTCCACTGCTGAACAAAGGCCTCCCCAATAGACTATCACAAGGACCGGTTACTGTCGCCTGCAACCAACGACTCCCAGCAACCTTTACCAGGTCGTCTGTTCATCTCGTTGGATGCCGTCCGACACTAATTTAATTGAATTTATATATGTTTGTTTCATCATCAACCCATATACTGTCCCACTGCTGGGCACGGGTCTCCTCTCATATTGAGAGGGATAAGGCTATAGTCCACCACGCTGGCCTAGTGCGGGTTGGCAGACTTCACAAACCGTCGAGAAAAATCTCTAAGGTATGCAGGTTTCCTCACGATGTTTTCCTTCACCGTTTAAGCGAGTGATAATTAATTATTAATACGCACGTGAATTCGAAAAGTCAGAGGTGCGTGCCTTGGGTTCGAACTCGAGACCTTCGACTTGGCAGTCCAATGGTCATACCATTAGGCTATCACTGCTTTTGTTTAGCGGCAGTATATTATAGTTTGAATATTTTATTTTAGTATGAACGTGTATAAATTCTGCCAAACCGCATTTATTGTTTTATCTGTTATTTTGTCTTTATTTACATATATTCTAGTTTTAATAAGTATATTGTAAATAATATAAATTACTGTATTAAATAATAATTATCTTAGGTACGTTATAATAACAATATAATGTTTTTTTTTTTATTTCAATAACGTTTTAACTAAAATGTCGTTACAATCAGATAATAAAAATACCTACATACACATAGTTTTATTTACGATATTTTGTCTTTATGTCATTTTAGTAACATGGGTTTAAAGATATTTATTCTCAAAGAAGGCACAAAGTCACTTACATGAGAACAATGCTTAGAATAAATTATAATTAATTAAAGTTCGTCACAGACGTCATGACATGACGTCATGTAAAAACCGTATGTCATGTAAAACGAAACATGTAAAAACCATTCTGATACAATTGAAATAGCAAACTTTGGTCCCTTGCCTCTTATTCTAATCCTCCCGTGTCCAATAGTAGTCTCAATTCATCATACTCACTTAGATTTAGTGGGTATAAAACTATTATTGTAGTGGTTTTACTGTCATAACGCACATAAAACAGTGTAAATAAAAGCAGTGGTCTACACGCGGGTGGTGGTGGGAGGGGGGAGGCAGGTGCGCCTGTTCGTAGACAGTGACATATTTTGTTGCTCCTGCTTGGTGCCAAATGTACTGGAAAGTTAATGACTCGAGGTGGAATTCAAACAATTTTTGTTTAACATACTCATTTTCTATTCGAAGTATTGGAAATTCAATATGGTAATTGTAAATAGGTACCTACAAATCTTCTTTGAAAAGAAGTGATTTGTAAATATGTATGACTATATAACTAATAGTTGTTCCCCGGGGTATTTAGGTCAAGTTGACATCGTGTTTCCCAAGCTCATTCAAAAATTCTCTTCGTAGAAAAATAACTGATCCGCCATCTTTGGGAGTCCACCATATTGGATTTATAATAACGTCACTTGTCATAAAATTTCAGCTCAATGAGTGGGTCAAATTTAGATTCCAAGACGTTTTTACATAGTTACATGTGAAACTAGCAAAAGTGTGAAGCCCAGACTAAGTGTCGATAATTAATAGCTACGGGATAAACGCCACTAATTACAAGCCACTGTAAACTAATAATAATGTATGTTAGTAAATTTACTAGGTCGTAAATCGTTAACACTGGCTGAGCACTGATTTCACATGTGTTTAATATTTCAACAACAACATTATTTTGTTCCTGACAATGTGTGGAAAGAGGTTTATGTAGTGTAATTTATTATGTTTTTGTTTATATTATATTTGCTAAGTATTTCCCGTTGCTACCTATATAATTTTTTTATCAAACCTGTGAGAATTTTATCCAGGTCCTTTCTGGCGAATGGCTTCATCAAGTGTAATATGCAAACTATTTAGTTTCCATTACTAAATATTCCATTAGGTTGAATAATTACGAAAACAATGACAACATTTCCTTCTATCTAACTGAAGTATATAAATAGGTGCTACCTACGCTTGTATTCCTCGAAGCGTTAGGCGGAAATGTCATGGTGTACACCTAGAGTTCTCCAATATATTAATCTCCAATATATGTCTTAGGGCCCGTCGAATATAGGGCGAGTCTATTGCCATTAACTGGGCACAAATCCAAACTCCGAACAGCAACTGAGAATCCCTACTTCCGCACTATTATAATATATTATACTATAGCGACCCGCTTCGTACGGGTGCAATGTACTAATACCATACATGTACTATACATAATTATAAACTTTCCTCTTGAATCACTCTATTTATTAAAAAACCGCATCAAAATCCGTTGCGTAGTTTTTAAGATCTAAGCATACATAGAGACAGGCATCGGGAAGCGACTTTGTTTTACCATATTTGTACTATGTAGTGAAATGCGAAAATAACTCAGTCTGTTACGATTAAATTTAGTACAGATTCGACGTTGGAGAAGGATATAGGCTACATTTTGTCTCAATAAATCTATTGGGATCCGCGTGAAACCGCGCGCAATAGCTAGTTTCTTATAAAAGTCAATAACACTACTCGAACTGGGAATTAAATGAAGACGCGCTCAGCAGCTGCGATTGTGACCACTAACTATGCAACAGTTAAATACAAAATATCAGTAATAAAATGTAACAGAAATAAATAGTTGTTTGCAAGCGACAGTAAAAGCTACAGTGCTGCCAGAAAAGTTTCAGGTTCCTGAAGTTTCTTACTGAAATCTGATAGATCTCATTGTGTTGTGAGACGAGATGAAATATTAGTAATATTGTCAAATAATAACTACGTCAAAGATCTTTTCAATAATGTATTTTTAACTACTAAAGTCGTAAACAGAAAACAGTGCTCAATCTTTCATTCTGTAATTAAATTATTCTGAAATAATTGTAACTGCTTAATTAGTCTAGTGATCAGGTCTACTACACTAGAGGTTCTGAATTCTCTGTCTTACACTTCGGGGAATGCAGGCGTAATAGTGTGTAATTAAACATCTGATTATGCATAAATGCAATCCTGTATACCCGGAAGGGCTAGGCAGAGGCGTACCTATCGGAAGTCTCTCGCTAACCTATCGAAGATCACAGGCGTGATGGTGTGATATGTATGTTATGTTTAGAAAACTACTACTATTCACGAAAATGCAAAACAAGTTTAGAAAAGAAACAATAAATTAGTAAAGTTATTTAACTAAGGATTCCCTGTATTCTAACGTACAAATCTGACGTCATACGCATCGTCGTTTGGTCGACTTGGCATTGCGCGCGCGCAGGCCGGCCACATCCAATTAATGTTTCATCTAGTCGTACCCTAATCACTGGTACAGGTGTTCCGCAATTAATAGCGCGAATATATTCGTAGGATTATTTATAGTCGGTTCGGTCTTGGTGTAGCAACATAGTTTCTGCACTAAAATTAATATTAATATGTTAGTAGTATCTATTAAATATATTTGGTGTGTAAGTAAGCAAGGTTATTAATTTTCAATTATTTGATAAAACCAGTACACTGTTTGCTGTTGTTGCACTGAAATAAAAAAGTATCACTTTTTCCTTTAAAAACATGTATCCCGGGAAGGACACACAGTCGAATAACACCCAGGCATACACCTTACTCAAATAGCAACTACCAATATTATTGGCGGTTGTTCTTCCCAAAATAATAAAAATATAAAATTTTATTCCGCAAATAGCACCTGCCTGCAGTACTTTCTAGGTGTGTGTGGTGGTTGTTGTTGTTTGTTCGTCAGGACGATATTAAATTAAATATTATCGCCTTTCTATGAAACTTGTTGAATAGGTCATGCCGACGAAGCGACGGTAAAAATATTTTTTTATAGATAAGTATATATACTTACAACGTGTTACAAAATACCCCGTAAAATATAATTCATTATCAAAGCCAAAAATTTTGTCAGCTGTCATGTCAAGGAACCAGATTATTTTAACAGAAAGGCCTACGTACAAATTTTACCTAATAATTGTCTACTTTAATAGTTTTTATATTTTGCATTCATAAATGTTGTTGTTTTCCTTTTTTTGGGGTATGTTATACAGCGTTACTACGATCTTAAATATTGTGAATGGACTCGTTATAAGGCCCCATTTAACCTCCTCTCGGCTTTACGGGTAGTGTTGTAACACCCTGTATAACAATAATCGTTTATGTTGTTACTAACAGGTCGTGGAGAATCTTATGGATACCTTTTTTTTTATAGCACAGAAAATATTCATGGATCCTCCACCACCTGGGGAGGCGACAGGGTATGGACTCTTACCGACTAAAATACTAAAAATAGCACTTTCCTTCACTCCCTTTATAGTCATGGCCATGGGATTCGTAATATTCAACACGACCATGACAGGATATGGTCCAGCACTCGCTGGACCGCATCAATTAGCGAAGTCTGCATCCTATCTGAAAGCGCACTTCTCTCACAGAGTGGACACTTCGCAGTAAGAAGCGGCGGCTTCCCACGCGCTCTCGTTCTTTACTAATAACCGAATTTCGATTGAAGTGAAAGGTCACCACCTACTGCCACGACTAGATAACGGCGCTGCTCTGCTCAAACCATACCTCCAGCGTATGCTGCGCTGTGTCCTCGTGGCAGTCCACGCAATGATGACTACCGGGCGTTGGTTTCCGGTATATGCGTCACACTTCCCAAAACACCGATACCCCGAGAGTACCTACCCCCGAGAGATCTGTAGGCGGCGCAGCGCCTCTTCAGCCATTCTTCCATGACAGGCCTTACCGCCATTATCGTGGCGTGCCCTATCTCATGGAAGCCATTGGCGAAAGTAATAATCGGCCCTAATGATCCGAGCTTACCATTATGATAATATTGACTGAGATTTCAAAAGATCTCTCATTATTTGTAGTTATAAATTTTCCTTAATTTACTCTAGATACCTGTATCTGCGTTGATAGCACTACTCTTAAACTTTTATGGCTTCAAGGCCTAAGGGGCCTGTTAAACTCCACTTTGAACGATAAAGTCAGATTTTCTTGACTTAAACTTTATGTTACAACGAGGGATAAAATACATACTTAGTTCCGAAATGATTACTAGCTATTCAAGAAAATTCTAAGCACGTATTAGTAATTTAATTTAATTAATAACAGTAAAGGATAACCTCCTTTCAACTTCAGACTGTTATAGTAAATAGCCAGCCCTATTTTAACAGAAGAAAAATAATGCCATAATTTAAAAAGTTTTCAATGTAATGCACTGATTAATTTAAAATATTTACTCGTCCATCATATTCCGTATGTTATTATTATTTACTGTATAACATTTGCATATCACGCATTGCGATACAATGTTGAAATGACTCCGATGAATGATTGAAATAACATGATTTAACCCATATTTTATGCAAGTAAATATTTTCTTTTTTATACTGACGTACCTTTTCTTTCAACTTTAGTGTTTAAAATTCGCGTATGTAATTGTCAGAAATAAAATTTCTGAACAAAAAACTGCGTTTACATACATTTTCTTCTTCAATATAAAAAAGTACACAGCTTCACAGTTTAAGCTGGCCTTGAATTTTAAAAGACTTCCGTAAAATGAAAGATCAGCTTACACTAAAATATTTAGCTGTATGAATAGCCATGCGTCGCTACGAGAAAAAAACACTACGAATTGGAACTGTAAATGACGTATTAATGCATTAACCATGAAGTGCACAGCCCTGTACAAAAGGGCTGCCGCTGTTGGCCACACTTCAACGTGTATTGATTAATTAGACACTCACTGTGTATTGCGTATAATAGATCTCTTCATTTAACGTAAATATATGCCACGACTCATACTCGTATTGCTCAGATAGTTTTGTGTAAAATACTGACATTTGACCAGTAATGAACACTTCAAATGTAAATATCATCATACTATGCATGTATGTATTTCGGTAAATACAACCTGAAGAACAAAACAACCACATCCCTAGGAAGTAGGTACAGAGGCCCGCACATCAAGCTACAACAATATAACTTAATTAATAAAAATTTAATATTTATTTTTATTTTTCCGCGAAGAGCAATTGTCAAAAAGATTGAAGTTGCTATCCGAAGAATACCTCTGTTGCTTTTCACGTGGTGTTTGGTATTTGACTGATTGTTTTTCCCGAAATACATTCTATACAGCCTACAATATAAATATATTATGTCAAAACATGAGTAGTATAGTACTGAAGCCTCTTCTAAAAAGAGAAAGGAAGAGCATTTATTTACTATTTATAAGTTTCATAACTCCCTAAACGTAATAAAACTATTTACATATTATTTTAAAGACTTGTAACACAGCCTAATGAAAGTCAAGAGAAAAATAATAAAACTTCAGTTTTCACAGCAACGAGCCCATGCTTAATTATACTACAGGCTCTAATTAATTAACTGACTGTGGCATACCACAGCAGTAATGAATTGCTTGTAATACTACCTTTTACGTACAAAAATTCAAAATTGTGCCTCCATAACAAAGTTAAATAAAAAACTTCATACTTACGTATTTTAAAGTTACATTTAAATGTAAAACAAGTTTTCCCGGTTGGATTTTTCACCTGACTATATATATTTTTATGTAGAATAGTTGTTTTATCAGCGACGGCATCGGTTTCGTAATCATGAGAATCAAAACCCACTAGGTCAGTGTGGTGGCCTAATCCCTCTCAATTTTGTGAGGAGACCCGTGCCCAACAGTGGGACAGTATATAGGTTGATGATGACTATCTTGGGCTTTTTCCCGTGCGCTCCAAATCTATTGTTCTCTAAAATTAATTATTCCATACATTCATTACCGAGACCTCCAAGGATTTTTATATTAAAATAATAAATAAAACCACATTTACCAATTTTATTACCTACAGCTCCAAAATATTCTCTAGGTGCTTTGAGATATTGTTCTCAGCAGCTTCAAGAACGTCTTTATTTAAAATCGTACTATAAATTTGGAGTACCTGGGAATAAATATGTATGGAAATCAGAAGTTTTGAAAAAATAAATTTGCAAAAGCTTTTGGAGCCTGTTGGAACGATTTTACAAAATAATAATAAAACTTCGTTTTGGTTTTGGAACACTTGGGAAGAAAATCGTGGAGCGGGCGGGAATAAGTCCTATCTTGTAATCGTAGCAGTGGAAAACACTGGCTCATAAGTAAGCAAGAACTTATGCTAGAGCTTTTATCACTACCTGTGACCTACGGTTTCCTTCGCACCCCAATGCAATGTTTGAGACAAAAGATAGCTTACGTCCTTCTCCAAGGTCTAATCTATATGTGTACCAAATTTTATCACAACCGGTATAGCGGTTTAGGCGTGAAAACGTAACAGACAGACAGAGTTACTTTCGCATTTATAATGTTCGATGACGATCTTTTTTAGACAACGACGGTTGTGGTCTAGTTGTTAGTGTCAGACTGCTGATCAAGGTCGTGGGCTTGGTTCTCACAAGTTTTTATGTTTGTCTGGATGTTTCTTATGTATTTTACAAAAAAAGTAAAAGTAATAATATATTTAAATAAAACTACGGGTCGGGTTTTTACGGGTCACTGGTAGACTACCCGTGACCATGGACGCTGTAAAGGGTCCGAAACGTCGGGATTAATAATATCAATATAACGCGATAAAATCCGTAAAAAGTAGATTTATTTCAATGTATAATATTCGCTTAAATGTCAGAAATCAGTAATAATAATTATATCCATTTTCAAGTACCCAAGTATTAAGTACAAACTTGATAGTGCCGTGTAAAATTTTCTATTTTTTTACCTTCTATTGTTGTTGTTACTAAGCATGATCTAATCAATAAGGAACAAATATATCGTCCGGGAACGCCCCCCAACCTGCGTTGATTCGGCACTTCTCTGAAAATGTCTGAGGAATGCTACGTCCTCAGAGATTTTCTCGACGGTGCGTGAAGTCTGCCAGCATGGTACAACAGCTTAATCCCTCTCAATTTGAGACGACCCATGCCCAGTACTAGGATGGTAAATGGGTGGGATATAATAATGATTCTTCTTGCTCTTGTGAAGTTCAAACTGAATACTCCCTGTATTCAGTTTGTACTCCGCGAGGAAACGTTGTTTTGGCAGTGGTGGGACTTTCACCCTTATACTGCAAACCCAACTATTCCTCTTTCGGTTTACAGGGTCGGCAACGCGCAAGTGATACGCCTGGTGTTACAAGCGTCTATAGGCTACGGTAACCGCTTACCATCAGCTGGGCCGTATGCTTGTTTGCCACCTTAGTGGAATAAAAAAAAGTACTGTTTAAACAGGGTATGTAAATATACTTTATTGTACATCATAATAATACATAGAAGACTTAAATAAAGCAATAAGAAATATACAATGTGGTGGCCTTATCGCCAACAGTTTCTTTCAGGCAAACTTAGGATGGACATAGTTGAACTGAACTTATAAGTGGAGGTTGACCACTGAAGGTGCAAGTAATTCTCAATGTTAATTTTGTCTGTAGTTTGTGAATGTTATGTATTAAATCAATATCTTTAAGATCTTTAAAATGGGATTGAAAAATAGTCAAGATGTACATTGAACCTTTTTACCCTAATTTTGCCGGCAAAAATCCAATAACAATTAAGAGGTTCAGACTTCCCAGAGAACAATTGACATGAACTCACTCTTGGCACCAGCTTACTCGACGAAATAACAAAATACATTACATGAATCACGTATATTTCTTTCAGGGCACATTTGCTACTAACATTTAAACCAACAAAATACTATCACTCTTGTTTGCATAAAAAACTGCTTTTAGCGATAAGACCGCCAATTGTACCTACTCACGTAATGATTCTATTTGTATTATCACTATCTTTTGGTGTATAATAAAGAATACTCTATTTGTCTAAAGCTCTGTTTCCTAACATTGAAACAAAACCTCAATAAAAAAAAAACTTGAGAGGTGTCAAGGGACACCCGGATGGAACGAAGTTCCTTTCATTAAAATTTAATAATTAAAAATAAAAAAACCTGTATACACTCAACAATTCACAACGCGCGAAATTCAAATATTGTCATTCACTCAATAATATTTGAATGCTTGTCAACAATATTTGAATTTCGAAAAAAGTGTCGTGACAATTTTTCGTAAGATTTTTTTCCGTCTAGCCCCCTTTCACAACGCGCGATAAGGAACTTCGTTCCAATAATTCGCCAATGCTAATCGTAACAGACCATCTCTCACAGATGATGGATGATCACTAGGTGACGAAGTCATTACCAGCTGCCAACCAAACAATGTCACTGCCAAGTGTATTGTTCTTACTAGGAAAACAAGGGTTGCCAATAGCAGTGTAACCCGTTTCTAGCTATTGTTAGCGTCAGTAATATTATTTATAAAATTTGTATGACTTTAATGGGTTGGACTTATTGTTGTTGTAAACGGCAGTATTGTGGCGTCTGTATGTTACCCTTTCTATTAATCTGTGTTTTACGAGAGGTTATTGAAATTACAGTGGAAAAATAATTTTGTTAAGTGCTATTAGTATTTAAATCATACCTACTCACTTTTCATCTTACACGAATTATTAATAACTAGATTTTTAATGTGTCGGGGACGCGGTTAATGGTATCTGTCATATGACTCCGATTTTAAGGCAAGGGGAGTGTGGTTTGAGTCTGACACTTCCCATTACTGCTGCCTCCCCTGTCGGCTAAGACGTTTATTTAAGGACAGCGTTTTGATTAGGAGACAACCCCTATATTACGATGGGCGTCTTTAAAAACATACAATTTACATTAAATTAAGTAGATACACCCAGGTCACAGACTATACAAAATCGATCCCGCAGCATTCCGCGAGTGGTTAATGAAATTATACTATAAAAGCTTTATATATATACATTGAAATAAAACTACTTTTTACGGATTTTATCGCGTATATTGATGTCATGTCATGTTTACCCGTAAAAAATATTTGATTTAATGTGATACCAAATGTGCAGTGAGGTTTCTTTACAGCCTCAAACAACGTTTACCTGTTTAAAATTAGGTTCGTACCAACAGAAAATGACAAATAGCACGAAGCGACGAGGAGATTAAAGTTCATAGACAAAAATAAAAGTGAAGAGATAGGTATTTTCGAAACTTCTTCTTAAACTTCTCAAACTTCAAAACAAACACTAAAATATTTCCCTAGTCGAAAAGAAAAGTAGTGTAAATTATTGATTTCGATAAAGTCGTTCCCCGTTGTTGTATGACCGCCTACCTATAGTATGTACCCATGACAATCGCCAGTGGTAGTTAGAAGTCCAAAAAGCCTGACAACCAGTCTATACTCAGGATATCGGTATTACCCAGAAATTGGGTTGTCAGACAACCCAATCTAGCAGTCGCTTCTTGTAAAATATCTGGTTAGACTGGAAATTGACCTGAATATAGTTGGAAAAAGGCTCGGAGGAAAAAGTTTACAAGCATTTCTTCCTCGAAATCCTTCTCCTATTGTAGTGCTTGTAATGCTAAGAAGAGTAATCATACTATTTCTCACCGCACTTACAACGGCTCCTTCAGAAAGCTTGGCACTACCCTTAGAAACGTTAATAAATTGATTATATGAAATATTTCAAATTTATTAAATTAATATCTTACAATGAATTTCATGGACGGCATAATGATATTAATTAGATTCTCTTAGATACTTAAGATAATGCGTAGTAGTCAAGAATTAATATTAACACTCAAATAAATGTAACAAAATATAATTTATTTTAGGAATATTTATTGTCTAAGTTAATACAAAAATACTAAGCTATTTAACATAGTGATTAAGAGATTTATTAAGGAGATATATTTATTTTAAGATTACAAAGATAGAACGAAGTATAAAAAGTCTTCGTATGAAATATTGATGCCGAAATATTCGACATATCACTTTCCCACGATACGTCGCAAGAAACAAGGTCGCTTAACCGTTATTCGTGATTGTTAATTTGTTGTTTTGTTTTTCTCTAGGCCTACAGTCGGTTTTAAATGTATGCAGAAATAGAACAATCGCCCAATGGGTAAGACAATGCACGACGCGCTGCGTGCGCCGGCGCGGGCAACGGTCAGAAACAGCTGTGTTACAGCAGATTGATTCACGGCGAGGACACTCACATTTAACGGCTATCGGATACACAATGACTACACTTTAGTTGTCCGACGACCACGACAGACAAATGAGAACAGTTGTAAATATTTATTTTGTAATATAAATCAATGTACAAATATTTTTTTTGCACATAATAATACTTATAGTTTATTTTTTTTCATTTAACACTACGTATACATACATCTTATATTTGTTTGACGATCTAATACATTTTTAATAACTACATACAAATTTAAAAATGAGTCTTATTATTTGATTACATTAAAACTTTATATTAATAAACAGCCACTTTATCATTTTTATTAAAATATAAGATTTCACGAAAATAAATGCATTAGTACAGCAAATAGAAACTAAAATGAAAAACCGTAGAATTAATTTTACAGCTTTAGACGGAAGTTCTTTCATTAGATTCAGCACAGCACATACCTACGTAAAATAAATTAGCTCAAAGGAAATGGACACTAATGGAAATAAAAATGGAATGCCTAAGCGACTTCTCGTATGATAAATGATACCTACCTGGCATGTAATGTGATAAATGGCCAACATTTCCTGTTACAACTATCGTAATAAATCAACTACTTTAAGCTCTCATAAGTTCTGTCAGTATCTACGTCGAGGGAATAGTGTGCTAGAGCATCATCGCTTGTAATCCAAGAAATTGTAGAAAGCTCCGAATGCGTGGAAATGCTCGTAATAGACAGGTCATTGTTAAAATGATGCCTAATCCGCCATTCTGCAAGTTGGTCCTCCGTGGGTTGAAGAGCAGAAATGTAACTAGGTGAACTGCTTTTACTACTTCTCGCTGATATATTTCTGTTGAACCTATTCGGCAAAAGATGCTTTGAAGGTATCACAGAAATCCTTTTTTCATCGTAATTTGGCGTTGAATCATTTACAAACTCATTCCTTAAAGGAACCTTGGGAGGCAAAACTAGTGCATCCACCGTTTTATGTTTCACAAACAAAATTCGTTTGCTGCCTTTTAGTAGATGAGGGTGTTTCCGAATTAAACCATAAACGCAAAGGGCTCCAAAGAATAAACATCCGGTACCGGTGCCAATATAAAGTAAAATTTGAAGCCCGTAAGTATCGTCGGCTTCAAGTGTCGAATGATGATAGACAACACAGTTTTCACTTTCAACTGACCCAGTGCTTAGCAATATTGGGCAAAATACATAATGAGCTTTTAAATCTATATTGTAAATCCGCAAAACAGAGGGAATATCATCAACGCAGTAAACCTCATTGGGACACGTAGATTGGTACCATACGATCCCATAATCATCTGCTTCCAAAGCACCTATTTGGACCATTGAATAGCTAATAGTTTTTAAGAAATATGTAAACTTAATCCAATTAGTTCGGAGGACTAATTTGTTTTCTGTTCTGTGAGCAATAAGACGAACACTATCAATACCATCAACATGGACTTCTTCTATCGGACATCCGTGTCCATACACCGGAGAAAATAACTTAATTGATGAAATTGAAGAACTCTCATTACCGTAATAACACTCATTGGTTACATAAACAAATCCAGAAATATCTGTTTTTTGTTTCTCTTCAACTGATTCTACTGATGAATTGGACTCAATATCATTGACATATCGTTTATACTCTTTAGAGCAATATTCATCAAATTCCGTAAACGTTTTGTCCTTTAGGTTTTCCGGTGTACTGCAAACTGGATCAGTAAGTAACATATCCCTAGCTATTAATCTTCTTATTTCTTTTGTGGAACAATCGCAATGCCACAAATTATCTTGAAGATTAATTCTTGGCCTGGGGTTAGTGATTTGCATAACACTTCTAAACAAATTTGGTGGTATAGTGACGAGATGGTTGTTGTGCAAGAAAATCATTTCTATACTACGTAAATGATCGAAAGCTCTAGCACCGATAGCAGATATTTGACAAGAATTAAGGTACAGAACTTTACACCTTCGAAGTCCAGTAAAACTAGCTCGTCCTAACACATCTCTAAAAGTATTGAAGGAAAAATCAACAGACGTCAATTTTGGTAATTTTGTTGAGCCTGTTAATTTAGAGGGGTCCCAATTTCCACTTTTGACTATAGCAAGACTTTGCAGCGTATCGTCGACAGCTCGTAAAGCATCGTTTGGTATATTGCTGACGTCACATTCTTTGAAGTAAAGTCTTCGTAAATCCGACAAGCCTACGAGACTGTCTGCTGTCCAAGTTTTTATAAAAATATTGTGGAACGCTAATACTTGCATTCCTGAGGTATACTGACTCATAAAGGCATCGGATGACACGTGTTTCAGGTTCCCGTTTATTATAGTCAGTTCATGAATGTTTGTTCTCAATCTTGATAACCAATTTGGTGGCATAGTATAGTTAATGAACATAGGATTGTCTAAAATTAGAAAAATATTGTTGCAATCTGCGTCTGCCTCCTGAAATAATAAATACGGTCTTAGTCAAACAATGTAAACATTTTTTATTCGAATTAGACTAAAATTTGTAGGTAAGTACTAGGTTTAGATAGCCCCCCAAATCGGGTATTTGGGGGTCAATAACAACCGAAGCTCACTTCAACAATTTCTTAGGGAACATTTAATACTTGTACTTTGTACTTGTACTTGTACTTGTATTTTAATACTAAATGAGCTTGATACGTACCGATACTGCGTAAATGATGTCTTCTTCATGAGTATCAAAAAATGGTGCTTCTCTGCACAAAACCCTGCAGTGTTGAACTCTACACCGAGATGGCCGTTGGGGGCGCACTGACGGCCAGTTGGGTATGGCCATTAGGAGTATCAGAATGAAACTAGCCACGGTGACTGCAGCGAATATGCTTTGTACCAGAACCCGGAGCCAGCCCCGACTGCATGACGCATTTCTATGATCATAATAAAAAACAACTATTGGCTAATGATCTTCAGATCTCGAGGAAACTGAACTTTCGAGGATGACAAAGTTTATGATAATTTAGAGATCTCTAGTGATAGCTATTTCATCTTAACTTGAGGTGAAACTCATTCACTATAATAGGCAGAAGAAGTAAATGATAACGAAATATTTTTTCCAAACTATTTCTTTCTTTAGCATATATGTTCCATGGATATTTGTGATGAACTTAAAATATTACAATTTGTATCTAATTTTAAACAAATTAAGAGTATTAAAGTCCTTAAAGACAACACCGTTACTGTTACCAGGACCATACTTGCTTGTTAGTTACCATAAATGTATATTTATTATTATTTTACTCCATATAGGGCGTAAAAACTCTAACAAAAAATTTAACGTATACCTACAAATTCACTTTTTTACAAATTGTTTTTTTAATCATAGACAAGCAACAAACTGCTGTTAGAGATACAGATGTTACTTCAAATAATATATAAAATTCATGGAATTTTGTAAGACAAATTTTAAAAAACCTCAATCATACTAAAAAGCTCATTTCAGTATCTCTTTTCGTTGAAGCAACCGCCACTGCTCTGCCTTGTCTTTAACTTCTAGATACGATCTCTCTTTTCCTTTCACTATTACCACCTCAAACGGTGCCTTCTAACCCATTTATTCTAATAAATGCAATTTGTTCAGTTTCTTAAGGATTTATTTAGAGTTTATCGAAAACAGTACCTACACTGATTTACAAATAAAATATTATAAAAAACCTACCTTGCAATCGATGACAGCGTGTTGTTCGTTTTAGCTAAAGAGCCAGGCCGGATCAACTGCATTCCTCTCATCCTGAAGATCACGGAGACACATCCCGTATCACCAACAACTGAACTCACTTGTTTTCGTCCGCTGATATAATAACTCGATCGCTAATCTCAATAAGTATTACAATGATAGTCTATCGGGCCATTAGCAATTTCCACGATAAACTTTGTAAACACAAAAGTGATCGAACGGGGCAATTTCACGGACAAGGGCATTTATTGCCTACTAACTGGTTGAGATTGATGGATGGGTTTTGTACGGATTTATATCGTATACGGAGCGATATTTTGGTGGTGTTACGAGATGATAAAATCCAAATCAAGTACAGCCGAGGTACTTTTAATGTCGCTGAAATACAACAAAACTTGACAAAAACAGTATTATACTGGTTTGAAGGTACGCAGAAGAGAAGAAGATCATTATTATGAACCAACAGTTTTTAGTCATACGGGAAGGAAAAAGAGGCAGAGACCGTCCATCGATTACCTGGGTGCGGAACCGACGATGGCCTTAACCACAGAAATATTAAAAAATCGCTAAGAGTGGCGAAAAATCAGCAGAGCTCCAAACTAGCCAATAGGCAGCCAAGGAAATGATTGATGGAGCGGTATTCTGCAATATTTATCATAACATCAAACTGCATAACAATATACTCAAGATAACATTACTCCGATATCTCCGAAGTGTTGGCAAAATTATATACATTAATGTATACTATCTACCCTACCTACTCTCAGACCGCCGACATTTTTTAAGTTCCAGTTATGTAAGGCTACTGTGTATTGTTTTGGCAAGATCTGCTTCATTGGTCTTTAACTATCCGGCCCGTATATTTTAGGGCCCTATATTATATTACCTTAAAATACACCGGCAAACTATGGGTGTACCGCGGCCGAACCCTTCGAGCATATAACCGTGGGTATGTATGTATAATCTGGCCTTAAGCACTCTAAGTTGACGCGGAAATAAAAATGATCAGGTGTTTTTTATCCCACATCACTCAGAAATATGAGATAGAAAAATACTGAGAAGTTATAGCTAACTTTAGAGCTAGTTTTTTGAGTCATCATCAATCCATATACTGTCCCACTGCTGGGCCTCTTATCAGAATCAGAGAGATTAGGCTATCACCTATCCTATATGATAGATGCATATCGTTCATCTATATTTATATATATATAATATATATCGTTCACCACGCTCGCCTAAAAAAGGTGTTGGCAGATTTCCTTACGATGTTTTCTTTCATCGTTTAAGCGCAAGTGATGATAAAATGTATGGATTGGAACGCGAGACCTTTGACTTGGCAGTCTAATACTCGTATCACTAGGCTATACTGTTTAGTTTTAGTTATAACAATAATTCTTTTCATTTTCTTTTATTTAAGTACCTTACGTAAAAATAAACTATAATTTTGCGTAAAGAAGATAGGTAAATGCTTTCAATGATTTGGCTGCAGAGTAATTATGTATTATGTAGGTGTGCAATAAAATGGATTTCGGAAAATTCACACGGGTTTGGGAAAAACGTAATCATTACGCATAGCACCACGAATAGATGACTAGTGAAAGAATAAAGTTTAGTTCCCACAATTTATCAAAGAACTAGCGCATGTATTCTAGACATGAATTTTTCGGAATAAATTTTCTAAATGATAGTGACAACCGTATCAAAAGTCGTTGCGTAGTTTAAAAGAATTGAGCGGAAAAATAGAAACACAGCCACTATTTAGAGAGAAAACAACGCAATGAGAAGCAAAATCATTAAATTATAGATAAGGCTATTCATGTTTGTTGCGTATGATCCGTAAATATCACAATACACGTATTATCCCCATGGTACACCGCAAAGCTCATAGCATTATGCATACGTCATAATTATCGTCGATATTTCCGATCGGACGCGTTCAATTCCTCTGTGGCTTTTAATGCAGAACCACGCAGATATAGATAAAAACTCGATAACGCCCGTAAAATTGTCTGATATCCGGGCGTGTTATTTATTTATTTTACACTTGTGATCGCTACATAAGTTATTTTAAGCTGTATTTACGTGTGCCTGCAAGCTGCAGCTTACAAGTAGCTTGGAGTTGGAGTTTCTTGTCGGTTCTTCTTCAGAAGACCCACTTTTTGTAACCGTGCACTAGACCACTAGCAAAGACTTAACTAGTTTTGTCTTTGCTAGTGGTCTAATTGAAATAACACATTTGACTTTGACTTTGACATTAAACTTGACTTGTTTATTAGTAACATGACATTATTTGCCCTAAAGATCAATTATTCTGACACTTACGCAAATATTACATACAATAAAACTAAATTTTACGGATTTTATCGCGTAACATCAATATAATTAATCATGACGGTTTGAACCCTTTACAGCATCCTTGATCACGGGTAGACTAATAATAACTAATAGTTATCCTACATGTTTGTGGCTTATTCCCGTGAGCTACAAATCTTTTGTTCTCTAAAATTGTTTTTTCCATACATTCATTACCAGGAGCTCCAAGGATTCTTATATTAAAATAATAAATAAAGCCACATTTAATATTAGTTTTGGAGCGCTTTGGAACAAAATCGTGGAGCGGGCGGGAATAAGCCATTTTTATTAATTATTGGCAATCCGATTTACACGGAACGAGCTCACCGTATACTTACACTTTTTGTAGATACCTTTGTTTGAACCTGCATTCCTCCGGTTAAATATTTCTTAATTCTTTGCCTGTTTTTAAAAACATTAGCCACACTATTTTTTCTACTAATTATCTGGTATTTATTCTCCTGTATCATGGATTTACAGTATATTTGTAATGCTAGATCAATCTTCATTAAATAAA
This sequence comes from Acronicta alni, assembly GCA_964056405.1. Classification (NCBI taxonomy): domain Eukaryota; kingdom Metazoa; phylum Arthropoda; class Insecta; order Lepidoptera; family Noctuidae; genus Acronicta; species Acronicta alni. The sequence continues at coordinate 13,083,696 of OZ043918.1, forward strand.
CCGTATCGTTTTTTGGAGATAGAAACCAAATAAGTTTTATCTGTACAGTGATGTTTCAACAGTTCCCACTCTTTCATCATCAACCCATTTGTAAGTAAACTTCCCACTGCTGGGCCTACGTCTTTATGGTGACGTCAGTATATGACGTATTTTTCCCTATCATACTGAATTTACGTCTTTATGGTGACGTAAATTCAGTATGTGAAGGAAAAATTCGACATGACGGGTAGGTATCGCGGTGGCTTAGTGGTCATAGCGTCTGGTGTATCTAACCAGAAGACGCAGGTTCGAATCCTGCCCGCGGATTCGAACCTGCAATGCCTGAATTTTTCCTTTTCTAAATAACTTTAAAATCTTAGCATGGAAAATGCCAAAAATACACAAAAAGATAATTAAAAATATAATAAAGCATAATTATCGTATTATATTCGGAACTGATAGCATGCAATCGAAATGGAAATTAAGACTTGATTTACTTTAATATTACGATTCATACTTTTGACGACGTCTGTGGTCTAGTGGTTCGTGTGCCGGACTGCTGATCACGGGGTGGTGGGTTCGATTCCCACAAGACACAAATATTTGTGTGGATAAAACATGAGTATTTGTGTTTGTCTGGGTGTTTCTTATGTATTATAAGTATGTATTTACAAAAAAAAAGTATATAAGTATTATATCCTTTGTCTAGTACCCATAGTACAAGCTCTGCTTAGTTTGGGACTAGATGGTGTTGTGTAAAAATGTCCCAAAAATATTTATTATTTATTATTATTTATACTGGTAATAATTATCATGTACCGATACATGTTAAAGTTTAATGTATAACACAAAAAATAAATAGTGATGTTCTTTTGTTTTAGCATAGTACATAGTAAAGTATTACAACTTCGATAATGGAATTAAATACTTACCGATAAAACTTTTTCCATTTCCGCACGGTTGACCGCCCTAGAGCTAAGAGGTCATAAGTAATCGCCTTATTAAATAAATAACATTCATTGTTTAACTTATAACTATCTTAAGACAACGGTTTCGAACATGCCAAAGTTTAATTACGCAGCTGTCAGTTCCATTGGCATTAATTGGCCGACCAGGAACTCCCAAGTCAGAAACTTGGTATCACAGATCAAAACTTACTATGTCCGAAGTTACTCTTTGTCTCTGTTGGGTAACTGGGTCTGGCCGAGAACATTGGTTTGTTAATAATTAACATTGTACACTCATTGAAATAAAACTATTTTTTACGGATTTTATCGCGTTATATTGATAATTATTATTAATCCTGACGTTTCGTAAAAGTAGTTTTATTTCAATGTATAATATTAGCGCAAATTTCAGAAATCAATATTGTACACTCAGTTTTGAGGGCTCATACAACTACGATCAGATCTGCAAGGTTAAGCTGCGCTAGCCGAGGCCAGTCTGTGGACGGGTGACCGTTCTTAACACATCGAGAACCCTCCGGCCTCGGAGAGCACGTAGTCGTCGGTCCCAGTCGTCATAATATGATAATCGTTAGTGGTAGTCAGAAACCGAAAGAAAAACTGACAACTAGGCTATCCTCAGGAAATGGGTATTATCCAGAAATTGGGTTGCGCAGGTCTGATGGCAGTAGCTTCGTGTAAAAGACTGTTATACAGCCGCATCTTGTTGAACTGGAAGCCGACCCCAACAAAATTGGGAAAAGGCTCGGAGAATGATGATGATATACTCAATTAAGTAACGTTTTTTACATAGGTCAGTACACAGGTCAGTACATAGGTCAGTACATAGGTCAGTACATAGGTCAGTACATAGGTCAGTACATAGGTCAGTACATAGGTCAGTACATAGGTCAGTACATAGGTCAGTACATAGGTCAGTACATAGGTCAGTACATAGGTCAGTACATAGGTCAGTACATAGGTCAGTACATAGGTCAGTACATAGGTCAGTACATAGGTCAGTACATAGGTCAGTACATAGGTCAGTACATAGGTCAGTACATAGGTCAGTACATAGGTCAGTACATAGGTCAGTACATAGGTCAGTACATAGGTCAGTACATAGGTCAGTACATAGGTCAGTACATAGGTCAGTACATAGGTCAGTACATAGGTCAGTACATAGGTCATTACATAGGTCAGTACATAGGTCAGTACATAGGTCAGTACATAGGTCAGTACATAGGTCAGTACATAGGTCAGTACATAGGTCAGTACATAGGTCAGTACATAGGTCAGTACATAGGTCAGTACATAGGTCAGTACATAGGTCAGTACATAGGTCAGTACATAGGTCAGTACATAGGTCAGTACATAGGTCAATACATAGGTCAGTACATAGGTCAGTACATAGGTCAGTACATAGGTCAGTACATAGGTCAGTACATAGGTCAGTACATAGGTCAGTACATAGGTCAGTACATAGGTCAGTACATAGGTCAGTACATAGGTCAGTACATAGGTCAGTACATAGGTCAGTACATAGGTCAGTACATAGGTCAGTACATAGGTCAGTACATAGGTCAGTACATAGGTCAGTACATAGGTCAGTACATAGGTCAGTACATAGGTCAGTACATAGGTCAGTACATAGGTCAGTACATAGGTCAGTACATAGGTCAGTACATAGGTCAGTACATAGGTCAGTACATAGGTCAGTACATAGGTCAGTACATAGGTCAGTACATAGGTCAGTACATAGGTCAGTACATAGGTCAGTACATAGGTCAGTACATAGGTCAGTACATAGGTCAGTACATAGGTCAGTACATAGGTCAGTACATAGGTCAGTACATAGGTCAGTACATAGGTCAGTACATAGGTCTGTACATAGGTCAGTACATAGGTCAGTACATAGGTCAGTACATAGGTCAGTACATAGGTCAGTACATAGGTCAGTACATAGGTCAGTACATAGGTCAGTACATAGGTCAGTACATAGGTCAGTACATAGGTCAGTACATAGGTCAGTACATAGGTCAGTACATAGGTCAGTACATAGGTCAGTACATACGTCAGTTTTGCTTTGTTTGGGATTAGTGTAAAATAAGCCAAAAATATTTACTAATTTAATTATTTATATTTCAATCTTATACAGAGTGTATCAAAAACCCTGTCCGATCCTTAAGGGTCTTATTAGGTATCGTATTGCGTACACATACACGTAAATGTTAATTAGATGGGAGATTTTTTTTTCTCCGAAAAATTTAAATAATATTTTAAAAAAGACCTAACGTTTTCATGTCAACACTGATTTTCCGACATAGAGTTCAATAACTTTTGATTTCTGACATTTACGCGAATATTATACATTGAAATAAAACTACTTTTTACGGATTTTATCGCGTATATTGATATTATTAATCCCGACGTTTCGGACCCTTTACAGCGTCCATGGTCACGGGTAGACTGAGGTGGAGGGCGTCTTGATGATATAATTACTGACAGCTACCCTACATTTTTAATTGTTACATGATCAATGACATTTATTACTAATTATTAATTAAAACTAGATGGAGCCGGCATTTCCTAGCTGACGACCTCTGAGAAGAAACGCCGAAACAAACTCAGAGAATCATGGTCTCTTTTAAAGTAACAATATTCAATGATCATGTTTTAGTTGTTAATTATTGGCAATCCGATTCACGCAGAACGAGCTCACAGTATCCTTTGGTCTTGCAGTTGTAGGCCCGGATTTTGGTTTAATAGAATCTATAACGGGATTCCAAGCAGGTGGTAAGACCCAGCCATCTTCTCTATTGAAATTTGGATGTTTTTTAATTTCAATAGCCTCACGAATCATCCTGGGTAGGTATCGACTTTCTTTCGCAAGTATTTGTGGTTTATCAAATCTGATATAATGCTGGGCCTTGTCAAGAGTATGTTCACAAACTGCTGACTTCTTGAGTCATACTGTGTATCGAAAGAAAACCCATACAGACAAATACCTAAATGGTGAATCGCACCACCACCCAACACAGTTATCTACCGTCGGTAAATCTTTGTTTCAGAGAGCACATGGGATCTGTGATGAGCAACACCTGGCTGCTGAGCTTCAACATGTCAAGCAAGTCCTGCACGACAACAAGCTCCGAATACCGCGCCCTTGTCACAGAAACCGTGTGAAACGTGCCACAGTTGAGCGCTTACCTGCCGTACTACCATATGTTAGAGGAGTCACCGACAAAATTGGCTACATCTTGAAGCATGCTTCAATTAAAACATACTTCAAGCCGCTGAAGAAGATCAGTCAGTTCTTACCATCTGTCAAGTGCCACATACCTCTACAAGATGCGGGCGTATACAAGCTTGATTGTGATTGCGGTCTCTCATAATATAGGCCAAACTAAAAGAAGCATAGGGACCCGCGTAAAAGAACACATCGCCGATGTCAAACACCGCCGTTCCAAGAAGTCAGCAGTTTGTGAACATACTCTTGACAAGGCCCAGCATTATATCAGATTTGATAAACCACAAATACTTGCGAAAGAAAGTCGATAGATTCGTGAGGCTATTGAAATTAAAAAACATCCAAATTTCAATAGAGAAGATGGCTGGGTCTTACCACCTGCTTGGAATCCCGTTATAGATTCTATTAAACCAAAATCCAGGCCTACAACTGCAAGACCAAAGGATACTGTGAGCTCGTTCTGCGTGAATCGGATTGCCAATAATTAACAACTAAAACATGATCATTGAATATTGTTACTTTAAAAGAGACCATGATTCTCTGAGTTTGTTTCGGCGTTTCTTCTCAGAGGTCGTCAGCTAGGAAATGCCGGCTCCATCTAGTTTTAATTAATAATTAGTAATAAATGTCATTGATCATGTAACAATTAAAAATGTAGGGTAGCTGTCAGTAATTATATCATCAAGACGCCCTCCACCTCAGTCTACCCGTGACCATGGACGCTGTAAAGGGTCCGAAACGTCGGGATTAATAATATCAATATACGCGATAAAATCCGTAAAAAGTAGTTTTATTTCAATAACTTTGTCAAATCAGAATAGTCAAGTATTATCAACCAGTTATCATTTTTTTACGCCCATACTAAACAATTCAGGCCAAGGCAATAATATTTTTCTCTACAAAGGACCAAAACTGAGTCCGTCGTCTTCAGGAATAACTAATGGTTTTCACATTTATTCATTCAGTGATATGAATACTTTTTCTCTTTTAGAACATTATTCAGCGGTTTTTCTGTCGCAAAAACGCGACGGCGTGACACTGATTTAACTTTGAACAAGACTGATAAGTTTGTTAATAATTCAAAATACCGTCATAACTTTTTCTAGCATTTAATTAAGTAATGTTGCTGAAGTTATGTTTTAAGTCTGTATATCCTCGAAAAAAAAAAATACAATACACTTATTTTCCGAGCCTTTTCCCGACTATGTTGAGGTCGGCTTCCAGTCCAGTTGGAGGCCTGGGAGAGCTCACGGGATGCTATTGGCATCTTCTGTGATCTCTCGAAAGCTTTTGACTGCGTTGACCACAACACGCTACTCTATAAATTACATCCTACCTAGACTCTCCTCCTAGACCTATGTACTGACCTATGTACTGACCTGTGTACTGACCTGTGTACTGACCTATGTACTGACCTGTGTACTGACCTATGTACTGACCTGTGTACTGACCTATGTACTGACCTGTGTACTGACCTATGTACTGACCTGTGTACTGACCTATGTACTGACCTGTGTACTGACCTGTGTACTGACCTATGTACTGACCTGTGTACTGACCTATGTACTGACCTATGTACTGACCTATGTACTGACCTATGTACTGACCTATGTACTGACCTATGTACTGACCTATGTACTGACCTATGTACTGACCTATGTACTGACCTATGTACTGGCCTATGTACTGGCCTATGTACTGACCTATGTACTGACCTATGTACTGACCTATGTACTGACCTATGTACTGACCTATGTACTGACCTATGTACTGACCTATGTACTGACCTATGTACTGACCTATGTACTGACCTATGTACTGACCTATGTACTGACCTATGTACTGACCTATGTACTGACCTATGTACTGACCTATGTACTGACCTATGTACTGACCTATGTACTGACCTATGTACTGACCTATGTACTGACCTATGTACTGACCTATGTACTGACCTATGTACTGACCTATGTACTGACCTATGTACTGACCTATGTACTGACCTATGTACTGACCTATGTACTGACCTATGTACTGACCTATGTACTGACCTATGTACTGACCTATGTACTGACCTATGTACTGACCTATGTACTGACCTATGTACTGACCTATGTACTGACCTATGTACTGACCTATGTACTGACCTATGTACTGACCTATGTACTGACCTATGTACTGACCTATGTACTGACCTATGTACTGACCTATGTACTGACCTATGTACTGACCTATGTACTGACCTATGTACTGACCTATGTACTGACCTATGTACTGACCTATGTACTGACCTATGTACTGACCTATGTACTGACCTATGTACTGACCTATGTACTGACCTATGTACTGACCTATGTACTGACCTATGTACTGACCTATGTACTGACCTATGTACTGACCTATGTACTGACCTATGTACTGACCTATGTACTGACCTATGTACTGACCTATGTACTGACCTATGTACTGACCTATGTACTGACCTATGTACTGACCTATGTACTGACCTATGTACTGACCTATGTACTGACCTATGTACTGACCTATGTACTGACCTATGTACTGACCTATGTACTGACCTATGTACTGACCTATGTACTGACCTATGTACTGACCTATGTACTGACCTATGTACTGACCTATGTACTGACCTATGTACTGACCTATGTACTGACCTATGTACTGACCTATGTACTGACCTATGTACTGACCTATGTACTGACCTATGTACTGACCTGTGTACTGACCTGTGTACTAACCTATTTACTGACCTATGTACTAACCTATGTACTAACCTTGGGTGTTTCTTCTGAATTATGATCATCCGGCATAAAATCTTCATAGGCGATCTTTACATAAGTGTTCCTTTATTCTTACTGGTACATTATTACGATTACAGGATGTGTAGGTATATAAGGTCACTAAAAAGTCTTGCTAATGGTGGCGTTGTGTGTAGTCCTACAACATAGTCCAGTCAAACGACGCTGAAACACACATCATCCACGTGAACGCGTGCCGTCTGTCAGGATTGGTCGGCTCTTACGTGCTATGGCAATCGCTTTGTTTTATTCTTTTCTAGAAATTTAATAGACTTGATAAATTCTTGTATGAGGATGTACAAGAATTTATCAAGTCTATTCATCAATCATGTGTTGGTAGTGGGGGGAATTTGACCCTTATACTGCTAACCCAACTATTCCTCATTACAGGATCGGCAACGCGCAAGAAGTGATTGTTACCCCTGGTGTTGCGTCTATAGGCTACGGTAACCGCTTACAATCAGGAGGCCGTATACTTGTGTGCTTAGTGGTATAAAAAAAACATCCAGCTGCATAATTCTCACATCATTAGAAGTTCTAATTTAGAAAAAAACTGTAGACAGAAATAAAAATATTGTTCTATCTATTCTTTAGGAGTCTTCGAGAGATTTCTAAGGAGTATCTATGGAGTTTGTTTCTGGTATTTGGAACAATGCACCTAGTTTTTGACAATTCAAAAGTAATTGGTCTAATAGAAATGTAACATTTAAATTTGAACGTAATATAAAATCGGAATTAAAGATCTTATTTGTGTTATTGCTGCAAGACAAGATTTGTTGTGCCCTATAACAGGGTCTATTATTCTCACCTAACTAAATATTCTATTTTACCATTTGTTATACACATTATGGAAAGCAAATAAATGACTATGAAATTATCGGTGATGTTGCAAATTATAACGGTTAAATCATTGTAATTTAGGTCAAAAATAAATGATAGAATCAACGTTTTCTTTGATCCCCTGAAACAAATTGGAGCGAACGAAACAAATTGTATTCTGAAAACTATTTATATGCAAAAAAGGTGTTACACCAACTAGTTTCGTCGATAACCGAACATTAAAAAAATACTTGGTATTTTTAGCACCAAAATTAAATCGGAAAGTCAATTTCTACAGAGTACAGAGTGCGGTTGCGGGCGTGGACGCGGAATTCCGTCACAAAACTGCGGAACAGTTAGTTATTCGTGAAAATGTTGGAAATCTGACGCTGGGCGTCCGGGGTCCGTGATTGCAATACTCCCCGTCTGCCGCCACGCGCGCCCGGCCCTTGATGAAAAATATGTTCTCGCTTATGTATTTTTTGTGCTTTTTTTCAATTGCCTTGACTGTAGCTCCGAGCTATGAGGTCATATTTTATGCTGCTAAGTCGCTTTTTTCCTAATTATTCTGTATTGAGGTATAAAATACTAGCAGCCATATCACACAAAATCTGCTCTAGGTACTCTAGAAATAATTTTGATTGCCGATTTTGTTTTTTACAGTGTCAATAACACAATGTTTTACAGTGTTTAAGTACACATAAATATTTTTTACAATAATTCGTTGGCTACTCACTTTTCAAATTATTAAAGGAACAGGACCAGAATAAACTTCGTCCCACTTAAAGTAAAAATGTTGACAGATTTGATATTCTTTGTACTCGGAAAACAATTGATACCATGATTAGAATGGAAGGCCTAAGTGACATACGGTGCTAGCCGCCAGTGAGTTACGGTGCTGGCCGCCACAACTCAAACAGCAATAAATCGCTTTGAGGCGTTGTCTCTAGTAGAAATTATTACCTCAATGTACCATAGGCGATATATTAAGGAATTCAATTTGACGTTGGTTGTAAGGCACACTCTCATACGGAAATATACATACGAGGCTTTAATATTTACTAAGCTATATGTTTCTCTCTATTTACACATAACAAACCAAACACGTTTTATAGATACTGAAACGAAACACATTTTTCTTATGCACAGCCTTAGCTTTTGCCCTGGAGAGGGACGACAATTGCTAAATAATAATAATAATAGCCTGAGAACATACCTACAAGATTAATATAATCTTTTACGCAAGCATTAAACTGGAATTACTTCGTTAATCAAAACATTTCTACAATTTCTATGTAATGAGCTATGGATTGTGGTATATCATTTGAAAGGTAATTATGTTACCTTATGAATTATACAAGAAAATATAAAAATAAAAGTTTAAGGCTGTTTATTGGTAAACGTAGTAATTTGCAAGTAAGTAAGTAGTCCAAGTAAGGATTTTAGGGAAAATAATGGAAAAATTGCCCGGACCGTTGGAAAATTCTGGGAAAATTGAAAGTGCTTTTATATGATTTATTTAGGGATCAGGGATATATCAGGGACCTTTAGTAGCTCCTCTTTTTAATCTCAAATAGAGAATACATGAAAATATACATGTGTGTAAAATCGAGACTTGATCATGAACTGATACAGCGTGATCTCGATATATTAAACAGGGGTTATCAACGTAACAATATCACTGTCAAAATGTAAATGTATTAACCTTAGCCATTCACACGTCCAACTATTCTACTGACTGCGGCAGAATGTGAAGGTAAATTTCGACCTGGTGGATGGGACTCGCGTTGGCTTAGTGGTCATAGTGTCTGGTGTCCCTAACCTAAAGACGCATGCAGGTTCGAATCCTGCCCACAGTCGAATTTTTCCTTTGTTAAAATAACTTTAAAATCTTAGCATGGAAAATGCCAAAAATACAAAAAGATAGTTAAGTGGCATCGTTCGACATTTAACTAACTGTGAAGTAAGTCATGTCGGTTGAGTAACAAAAACTGGTTTTTCAATAGGTGTTACTGACGTCACCTTATAGACCTAAATTCACAATGTGAAGGCAAATTTCGACCTTTCGGGTGGGATTTGCGGTGACTTAGAGGTCATAGCGTCTGATGTACCTAACCAGAAGACGCAGGTTTGAATCGTGCCATTCACCAAAATGACTTTAATATGGAGTTTTGGTTTTAATAATAAAACTATACTAACTTATTGGGTATCGATTACTATAATAGTCATCATAATATGCTACATATATATTTACATATATATGTAGATACTGCTATGTTTATGAAATCGAAATTAACAGTGACGTCACATAAACTGAAAATTCAATTTGGAAAGGACTTTTCCTACGTATATGGAACCAGCATCCGATAAAAAAGTATTTGTTGAAATTCTCAAAGGATAAAACAAGCTTTACAAAAATAAAAATATATTATATTACTCTCAAAGTGTAAACGAAACCGACTGCAATTTTAATGTCTATTTATTTGCAAAAGAAATAATCTGTGATGAAAAATGAAGCTAAAATCCAAGCAGGGCCTCAGCTGGAAACTAGTGCTTAAGAAACATAGATTACACCACGGGGTTGCGTACCCCTGGGCAACTGTCAAGCCGGCAAAGGAAATGCGATAAATCAACTGTCAGCGAGAGAAATTGCTTGCTTGCTTTACATTAGTTTACGACCGTATTTGTGCAGACAGCCATGTATTGTAATCTGCTAGCCTATGTCAATAATGTAAACATTGATTTACTTATGTCATATACCTAATCGTGTTTGTACAATCAACATCAAATACAGTATTTAAAAGAAAGAAAGTTAAGCTCTTCCACTACAAGTTTAAGTAGTCGCCTTGTAATTACATTTTCCCCATTATACTTGTTGTTGTATCGTCCTTGATGATGAAGAATCATCTTCGGACGAGACAATAACAGGAATAATCTCAATCGAACGGCGCTTACAGGTAAGCTGCTAGATTGATTGTTCAAATATCATTCCACTAATAGAAGTAGGTATAGATAATGTAAAAAACTCAAGTCATCAAATACCAACTGTACCTACATTATTTATTTAAATGTTCATATTGTTTCATGTCCAGCCGATCGACCTCCAAAATATCGAGTGATATGTAATTGACTAACAAATTATAGGCTCGCTTGACAGCGCGTCAAATTTAATGTAAGCACTAATAATATAGGCAGTAGACGCCTAAAAATAGTTACTACCTATACAAACTTAGTCACAGAAACCCTCATTTTTTATTAAATATTTGGGATAATGAAATAAAACTACTTTTTACGGATTTTATCGCGTTTTTCATCATTTGTGTCCTATGGAATTTAAACCCACGACCTCGTGATCAGCAATTCGACACTCGATTCCGGATCACCCCCGAATCACGGATGTCATCAATTTTGTACTTATATTATATTCTTCTCCCTCAAAAGAGTTGCAGCAGCTATATCCTTACCTAATATGATGTTCCAGAATCCTTCTCTTATTATTCCCTCTTCTGTCTGGTTCATGGTGGCATTTCCCTATCTCTCATTACTTCTATCATTCCTTCAATTCTCTGGTTAAGGTTACCTGTAATCTTTAATCTTCTATTTCAAAGGATATTCACTAGTGCTTACTCGACTCTTCCCAGTACCTTTACTCTAAAACACTCTTTCAAAATTATGTCTACTATTAAACCTACACCATGTTTATCATCTATTTTTGACCATAATTAAATTAGGTTAAGGCTGATTATGTTACAAAAAAAAAATGTTGTAATATAAAAATGGTTACTATTATTTCATACAAGTGCTTCTTTTACATTAATAAATTGACTACTCTAACAAAAATGCTAAAATATTTGGTAACATTTTAAAGTTATTTAGAAAAGGAAAAATACGACCGCGGGCAGGATTCGAACCTGCGTCTTCTGGTTCGGTACACCAGACGCTATGACCGCTAAGCCACCGCGATACCTACCCGTCATGTCGAATTTTTCCTTCACATATTGAATTTACGTCTTTATGGTGACGTCAGTAACACCTATTGAAATGCAAGTTTTTGCTTTTCAACCGACACAACTTACTTTACAGTTAGTTAAATGCCGAACGATGCCACCTTACCTTCTAACTGTCTTTTTGTATATTTTTGGCATTTTCCATGCTAAGATTTTAAAGTTATTTAGAAAAGGAAAAATACGACCGCGGGCGGGAGGAGCAGGAGGGTGGCTTAGCGGTCATAGCGTCTGGTGTACCGAACCAGAAGACGCAGGTTCGAATCCTGCCCGCGGTCGTATTTTTCCTTTTCTAAATAACTTTAAAATCTTAGCATGGAAAATGCCAAAAATATACAAAAAAAAAATATATTTGGTAACATGTTTAAAAATAATTTATGTTAGGTACAAAATTACATTATTTTTGGACCACCCGTGATGAATTTAATAAGAGCTAAAACACAAGCGACTCTGTACGGTGGAGCTGCCATAATTTATTAACAGTGTGCTACTTTAATTACCAATGTTAATGCGGCAACATCAGTGTTATGACGATGTTGTATTTTTTTCTAATGGTAAAACTGTGATTGTCAACCTTTTTCGTATTATTACAGCAATGAAACTAAACGCATATATTTTTAAGAGCCTGAAATAAAGACACTTCTAAATTATACACACCAGATTTTCATTGCTTTACGTAGATTATTAACTGCAAGGTTAATAATCTACGTAATAGTCGCGGTCAGTCTGTGGATGGGTGACCATTTTTAACACATCGAGACCCCTCTGTGCCTCGGAGAGCACGTAAAGCCATCGATCCCGGTTGTCATACGAGTACCTATGACAATAGTTAGTGGTAGTCAGAAGCCTAAAAAGCCCGACAACCAGTCTATCCTCAGGGTATCGGTATTACCCAAACAATTGGGTTGCGAAGGTCTGATGGCAGTCGCTTCGTGTAAAATACCTATATCCAGCCTTATCTGGTTAGACTGGAAGCCGACCCCAATATAGCTGAGAAAAGGCTCGGAGAAAGAAAAAGACGTAGATTATTAACTCACGTTCTATAAAGCATAAAAGAAACAATAGAAATCCATTTAAAAAATACAAAAAAAAAGTCTCCTGAAAAAGTGTTAATAAAAACTTTGAGAATTACTGGCTCAGACGTTATTAATCACTATCGGAAACAGTGTGAGGCGATCCTCGTAAACTAGGCTGATCATGTAGTAAAATGTTCAATTTATTATCGTCATATTTTCGTTCAGCCAACACCAGTCTAATGGAGTATCGATCCGGCTAATGCTCGCGGTTACGTTGATTAATATTTAAACTTAATAATATATCGAACATTAGGAGGCACTTGACTTGATAAGCGGCTAACAAGCTAGAAAATTGTTGTGCCCCAGATTATCTTTGACAAACTTTCCATTTTAAGCGGTTTTAGTTTGGTCTCGTTTAGTGTTTGGTCTTTTCCTTGCAAGTGTAGAATAAAAGCTATTAACATCGAGAGACTCTCTGAGCGTCATCATTAACATATACAGTCCCACTGCTGGGCACGGGTCTCCTCTCACAGAATGAGAGGGAGTAGGCTATAGTCCACCACTCTGGCCTAGTGCGGGTTGGCAGACTTCACACGCCGTTGAGAAAATCTCTAAGGCACGCAGGTTTCCTCACAATGTTTTCCTTCACCGTTTTTAAGCGAGTGATAATTAATTATTAATACCTACGCGCATGCTTTCGAAACTTCAGAGGCCTTAGATTCGAATTCGAGACCTTCGACTTCTTCTGAGCGTCAGATTAGATCATAATTCAGGTTTTTGCGTGGTTTCATAGAGACTTCATACAACTTTGAGAATTTTGTGGGATGTGTTACGAGGATTTCAAGGCGAATCAATTATTTGAAATAATCTTAGTTATAAACTTATATCAATTATTTTGAAGTGGACCTATTTTCACAAAAATATTATTTATATATATAATAAGATCCCGGTTTTATTCCCAGCTCCAGTGTTATTGGGGTTTTCTAATAAAGATCTCAGTAGGATCTCGTAGCTTAGATTTGTGCCCGGTTAATGGCAATAGGTCCGCCCCCTATTACATGGGACCCGAACGGCAAACTATTGGTATACATTAATGTACCTACACTTTTGACTAAGTCTTCGGGGAATATTTTACAAAGTTAGGCATGAATATGAGTAGGTACTTTATGTACTCATATTCAATTCATTAATATGAGTACATAAATATTACATACTAGCTTCTGCCCGCGACTATATCTGCGTTGACTTTAGCTGGATAAAAAGTATCTAGAACTGCTCGACTACTGAAATTTTCAAATTTTCTTTTTTTTTCTTTACGTGAGAACCTTCTCCAAGTATTAGAAAAGTTAAAAAAAAGATGAATGATATCGGTAAAGTCTTCCTCAATTAATGGCGTGACCAAGGAGAACAGGGATTCATTGTTTGTTGACGAATTGAGATGAACAGAGAAAAATAAATAAGAAGGTATTTAGTTGAACTCGCTTGAATACTTAAACGTCTTAATGTTAAGGTTTCCTTGTTCAGCAAAGCCCGATTATGAAGAGAAATTCCTTAAGGAAAACGTTTATTTTTTTCACAGATAGACGCTACTGAAAAATTCATAGAATACTGAGACGAGAATTTTTATTAGAATTAATGAACGATGGATATTTTTAACTCTGTAATTTATTTGTATATGCGACTTGGTTACAGCAGAGTATATTATGTTTATTCAAAATATGTACTACATAAGGGAGATAACAGATATCGGTTCAAACTACAATAAATAAACAACTAAATTCAATTAATTTGAAGTAACATCAGTGATTATCGGGTATAGGTTCTAACTTCAATGTTTTTCCGTAAGAACATTGAAAAATCTCCTCCATTAATTTACAGGGACCGATGTCATCGATGAAAAAAACTTTTAAATTGTTGATAGCGTTCGCTTAAAAACAGGTACACCTGTGATTTAAGAAGTGATTACAACAATAAGTAAGTGATCGATGTATTAAGTCTTGAAATACGGTAAAAATCAGTTAGGGAATACCTATGCTTGATATGTTTAATTAAAATACATCCTTTTATCAAAAATTTAAATACTGTTTGTGAAAATTATTTAAAATAGAGAATCATTTCCAGATGTTCAAATGGCGCCATTTTCCTGCGCTCTGTTGATGACGTCAAATATAGACACACATTGACATTGACAGTTCTATAATACGCGGGTGTATTTATACCCGCATATTATTGAAAGTTACTTTATGACTATTTAAACCATGAAAAACCCTCAAAAACCAGTTTATAAGTAGGTATTGCTTTGTGCCTGAATGCTAAAACACTATTAGAACTGCACCCGATATGTAAGTACCTAAAGTTTTTATATTAGCATCTTTCACATCTTCTTCATTGCACATTGTCAAACCGCCATCTTTTTTTCAATCTCTCCTACTCTTTCACACCTGTCATTTTTACTGATTTATCTTACGTTCCGTTCTACACATTCTACATCTTTAAAATTCCGACATATAATAATAATAACTAATATATAGGTACCTAATGTACTCACCTGGTATTTGTATTCGAACTAGCGGTTGCCCGCGGCTTCATTCGCATAAGTTATAATTATAAAATATTTAATTGTATAGAAAAAATTTAGCCTATGTAAGTGGTTATACGTACCATCTTGCCTGTATCCCCCGATAGGGGCGACCATATTACATCGGGCCTAAAACATACCAGTCAGAAAATCAAACTGAGCTGATACTAAGAATTTAATAGAAGAACCTAATAAGTTGTTGCTTGACCTCAAGCGAGTCGCACTTACTACCATTAAGCTGATGAGGCAGTTAGTAATTAGAAGTTGTGTCTTTGACAAGTTTTATCGAAATCTGTTCAGTAGTTTAGGCGTGAAAAGATAACAGTTAGTTTTGCATTGTATTATAATATTAGTAGTGTGGACATGAAACTTTAAATAATTGTAATAATTACTCAACTTCATAGTTAAATTTTTATTTAAACCGAAATTAAATAAATACACCTTTACAGCAAAATTTCAATATTAGATTTAAATTACCTACATTTACATTAATTTTAAATAATAAATGTGACTGTAAACGGTTGGGTTATATACTGGGGGTAAACATGGATACCAACAATATATCTAACAGTAATTATCTGATACACAATATATTGATTATTATTGCTGAAATGAATACCAACCAACCATTTAATGTCAAAGGTACAATCTAGCTTATATACTAAATTACACAGAATATATTACAGGCATATGTAATCCGTACAACAGTGAAAGATTAACAATGAATATACGTTTATATAAACAACACACATATATAACAGGGGATATATAAAATTACGTTGACTTAACCCTATATTGATATGCAAGGTCAGTGGTGCCTCAATTGATTATATTGCTCCCACTTCCACGATATGTTTCATGCTGGTTCTTTTTTTAAATATTATAAACCCAACGAGTATCGACGTTGTATATGAAGATATTTTTAAATATAGAATATTTTTCAATTTAGAATGAATAGCTACAGTTACACAATAAGCAATTTTTCGAGGTCACGCGTGGTACAATTTTAGACGTACCTCATGACGACACATTCTTACATAGTATTAAGATTATTGTTTATAAAGAACACGAAGAAGTAGATTAAGTAAATTTATTAATATGAATGGATAATATATACTTTGAGACGCTATCGTAGAAAATAATTTCTTTATAAGCCCAATTAATTTGGTAGACCTTGAAAAGTCGATGGTAACGATACCATATTATGTTATTTTTTATAATAACATCTCAATGAATACATTATTTTTAGCCTTATCTTGCGTCGGATATCAGAAAAGCGTTAAGAGACCATAATATAATAACAACATTTAGTATAGTGCATGACATAATAACATCGAAAGTGTTTGGCAATTTGAATTTCGAATAAATACGAGACGGTTAATGATTTTTTTAATGTAAATGTATCAGGTTGTTTCGACTCTGATTCTCAAAACATTTTTATAAGTGCAATATTTTTATATAAAGTGCATGAACCGCTATATAAATGTGAACAGTGATTATGACAAATAACATTCAAGCTTCAACATCAAACCTACATAGTTACAAAAAAGGTTTTTATCAAAATGTGCCAAACTATGTAAACTGGATACGGTAAGTACCCAATCTCGCGTCTTACATGATTAACACATTTTATTTACTTACCTACTATAATACGTGTACACGTAATATATATGAAACGGTTCCGAAGTTTTCAGTTTTTGGAGAAAAAATTAAAATATTTGGTCATCCATATTATATTTCACGCCCCTGGATCACATCTAGTGATAAATAAAGATTTTTGACATTTGATTTTACGCTTTTTACATTATTTTTCTAGATCCTCCGCTTTAATACGAGATTTATGACTGACTAAGGCTGACAGAATTCTCAATAAACACGACAAAATTCAAATACTTAATTTGATTTTTAGTTTTTTTTTAGTACTATTTTTTATCCTCATCATACTATAACCTCATTTCAGAGCAAGTTAATAGATAATTTAATTACATTATAATTACTTAATTATTTTAAACACACTATTCACGAGTACTGCACATACCTTGCCTTACGTCACCCAGCGACCCATTTTTTTTCTAAAGCCATCCAAATAAACAAAAGTACGAAATACGCACTTACCACTATTCCCCATACTCATCGATAGTTTTTAAATTTAGTGAACGGTTACCCAAAAATAGATAGTTTATGACTAATGAAATCGAATGAATGAATTCGACTTTGAATAGATGTAAATAGATAGTTCTTGTCCCTCTTGCGTAGACCATACACCACGTTTAATAATGATTCGTCAACTTAAACTGTCGTCTTTGAGTGCGGTAGTATAAATCTCAACAATAAGATGCAATAGTCAAACGTAATTTACTGTTAGATATCACAAAACTGTCTTCATGATTTAAACTTTCGTAGAGACTAATTTTTTTTAAATATACCAATTAATATTTCTGACCAATATACTCCACCACTTACGCGTCCAAATATATTCAATTTCAATATTGTATATTATTATAAACACTCTTATAATTAGTAATTCAGACTAAAGGATATGTTTTTGGTTACAATTTTATCACTTGATAATGATTTAATACATTTCATACATTGATCACAGGGCTTAGAACATTTTCCTCTTGAATATTTGTTGTGACACAAATGATTATGTTTTCAATATACTGATTAGGTGTCTACAAAACAAAGGAAACATGTTCAAAGTCACATTTATTACTCCACTATATACTAACGATAAATTTTACTATCAAGTATTAATTGAACTTAAAATAAATTAAAGCTACAATAAAAACAATATTGTAAACCTATAATAGATAAAAATAAATTGTTATAATGTCTAAACAATTAAAATTATTATAAAGTAACAAAATAAATATAAGTAAATGAACTTAATAACTAAAATAACTTATACTAGTTAAAAAAAACAAATTATGGAACGATCGAAAGCTATAAACTTTCCAAAATATAAACAGCGTTGAGTTCACCGAATTTCATCTAACACTTATTTATCTAAATATTACTAATTCTACATCAAATAGAACATTTATTTATGGGCTCTAACTATGTTAGGTATATGATAATCAAGATAACATGTTCGTTTCATTCCAAAAGCTAACATAACCGCGTGTTAAACAAGACAGCGTACATTTATTGAGAAATTTCAACTGGCAATTATTTTCTTTGCTATAAGTAAATATGATTATAAGAGAAGTATAAATGTAGTTATGTACGTAATATGAGGTAAAATACTCGTACCTCGAGCCTCTTACACGTATCATAGAGTAATATCGTAATAGTCAACATTGTAAATACGTAAAAGCTTACTAATAGGTTATATCGTAAGGCAGGGGTAAATGATAAAAAATATTAGAAATTCTCCTTCATTCATAGGGAATTACAAATTTTCAAATAAAATTGTTCATTGCTAAAGATTGTGTAAAATACTAGCTCATTGTGAAATCACATTTTTTGAAACGTTTACTTTAATATTCTCCATGCTAAGAGCATGCTACGACCACAAAGATATGAAACACACCTTCAGTGATACCTACTAATACAAGAATGCCTGGTGTTAGAACGTGTAGTTACCTACATTCTGGAACATTACTATTAGTAAGGCATACCGTAAGAGGTTTTTACTACATTGTAAAAATACTGCACCACTAACTTACCATTCTTGAAAAACGACCACCATCACTTACAAAGCTACCGCTCCATTATTCCTAAATTTTCTTTATCAGCCCAAAATTGATATGTATCGTAGTTTATTGCACAAATTCATCACTTTACGAAGATTTGAACAGAAAATACAAACGTTGCGAAGGGGTACGCATCGAGCCATCCGGCCACAGCTGGCACGAGGGTCACCCTTCGAGAAATTATAATTAGGATTAACTTAATATAAAATAATGTTATTATTATTCTAGAGCCACCTAGCTGCGATGCAGAGGAGTGCATTGGTCACGAAACTGAAGACGGTACGGGATGGGGGTGCTCCGGAGGGGCGTCCTCCGTACGTCGGTTTCCTCTTACAACTCATTTTCTCAAGAGGCATCTTGGCGACGCTATACTCTCGGTGTTCGTTAACCATTGTGCAAACTGTCCTCTTCTTCTGCATCATTTCATCGTCTCTGTCTCGCAGTCCTGCAAGCCAAGCCTCGTACCACGCCAACTCGCAGTCACATATCAGCGGGTTATCTGCATGAAACGGAAAAAACTATGGTTTTTTCTCAAAAATTAACAAATGACTTTTCGCTGATTCTAATAGAATCAGGGCTTCACTCATATCATGGAATCCTTCAGTTCGCTTTCGTAGTATCATCATTTTAATTACCTAAGTGAACATCATCTCTACTAATAATTTTATTCTTACCCATAATATCAACAACTCGAAGAGTGTCCAAGATCGGCTCCATTATTTCCTCAGGAATATGCTGCAGCTTATTGTTTTGCAGATTCAAAGTCTCTAAGGAGTTGAGGTTATCGAAGCCCATAGTCGGCAACTGGTGGATCCTGTTACAACAAAGTTGGTAGTATTAACTTACGTGGTTAAACTTGTAGCGAACGAAGTTGGTGCAACACGCGAGATGGTTCAACTATTAGATAATCTGCACGACATGCACGTAAAGCATAGTTCGTGATGTCCCTCAGGATTTCCAGCCATGAATTGATATAGACGATGTGGTTTCAATTATGGAAAGGTTGAGGTTTCATATGGAAATTAAAAAAAATTCAGATGCCATAATAATTTGGTGTTCCTTTGTAATGTTTATTATTGCTGCATATCAAACTTTTTTTAATATCACATGAAAGATAATAGCTATCTTCTTTAAGATAAATATGCATAATATCATTAAAATCGAAAATTTTAAATTGCAAGAAACTGTAAGTATTTTTAAGAACATTAAAACTATGAGAAAAATAATTCGATAAAATTAATTACCTTTTGAATATGTTCATTGTGTTTGTGTGATCTAAATATTGAAATCCCCTCAAAAATAATAATCTTTTGGGAGTTGAAAATAGAAACCCTGAATATTTGGAAATAACTACCTTACGAAGCGGACAATATTTATAAATCGTATAGCTGTATTATTTCGTTTTACTCTGTCTGATTTATACACGAAATACAAGGATGAAGCATTTAGTATTTAATAAGGACGACATAAAAGCAAACATTACTTGAATTATTTATCCCAGTTACTTTATCTTTTTTATTCCGTTTACGCTTTTGGGATTTCAGACGAATAGCCTATAAAATGTATTGCCTTTTACTTGCGAATAGGTACTCTTATCCTGGTCGTTCGTGAACATTTATATTTTTATTTCATTTTTATTTGTGACCTCGCAATATTTTTAATCAACGAATGTTTCGAGCTTGTTCCGCTGTAGGTATTATTGTACATACAAAAATGGTCGCGTTTAGAGCATGTTGAAAGTAATTCTATTAGTTTCCAGTATTCATTACTAATAATACAATTCAATTATGTAAGGCTCAGTTCCAAAAACCGAGCGGGTAGATGATTAAAATATTAGCCATAATTGTTACTGTATAAATTATGTTGGTAAACCTGAGCTACAAGTATGAATAAATTGGTGAAGTAATGTTAAATCTAGCAAACACAAACGAAATTACCGCAATTCAATAATACGACAAATGAGTAGTGAATAGACAAAAAATTTGCTTAGAATAATAATAACAACAAACTTACATGTTCTTCTGCATGTTGAGGAACGTAATAGAGTCACCATATCCAGTGAAGGCATCTTCACTAATGTAAGTGATGTTATTGGAGCGAAGGTCCAAGTGACGCAAGCGATGCAACGGACGGAGAGCTTCCGAAGGAATCTCGTGTAGACGGTTGTCTCCAAGACGTAAATATTGCAGGTTTTCTGTAAAATAGTCATTCCATAAGGAAATACAGATAATATGCGTTTTATCTAGTGTACATAAGGTACTGACTGTTGTGACTGACGACGTCTGTGGTCTAGTGGTTCGAGTGTCGGACTGCTGATCATGAGGTCGTGGGTTCGATTCCCACAGGACAAAAATATTTATGTGATGATCATGTCAAGTGTTTGTTTGTCTGAGTGTTACTTATGTATATATAAGTACGTGTTTACAAAAAAAAAGGATATAAGTATCCATTGTCTAGTGCCCATAGTACAAGCTCTGCTTAGTTTGGGACTAGCTGGTGCTGTGTAAAATTGTCCAAAAATATTTATTATTATTTATTTAATTTTACAAAACGTCTCAAAGCAATTTTTCATGGAACTTCGATCAAGATCATTGTCAAAATTTGACATATCTAATGGGTAGGCCTTTTAATCATGAATGTACCTATTTATATTAAACACTTATAAAACTATTAGTTTAGACTTTTACACTATGCTTCGTAAAGTATGAGTCATTCATAAGTTGCAGAGTATTTTTTTTATTTGAACATTATGTCAATAGCATAAAGGCGTATAATTCTTTGCGAGATAAAATGTCTGTAGTAAATTTAATTCTCTGCTTCTATTTTATTCTCTCATTTTTTTCTATTTCTTTATCTTTCTCTAGTTTCCTATTATATTCTTTATACTAGTATAATCTTCTTTAGTCACCAAATTAAGTAATATATTATTTAATGTAATTTGAAACTTACCTTCGAGTCCAGCGAAGGCTTTTTCATCAATTCTTTGAATCAGATTACCTTCCAGCTCCAAAGAGTTAAGGAATGTCAGATGCGAAAACACTTGAGCAGGTACTTCGCGGAGCTGATTATGGGCCAAACCTAGAGAATCTAGGCTCCGTAGACCTACAAAATAATAAATTGTTGTATACATAAGTCTGCAACATGTCATCTATTAGACGTTAAGTCTACCCCATTTTAAGGAAACTAACCATAATCAAATGTGAGTAATGTTGCCCAACCCACGGTGTAATCCCTTAGATGCTTTTTACGACACCCATGGGAGGCGATGGGACGGTTTTATTCGCAAAAGAAGCAACAACATACCATGGATAGGAAAGAACACATAATTTATCAATACGGTTTCCTATGGAAAATATAATGAACAAATAATTAAAAAGTGCAATGATAAACAAAAAATCGAAAAGTACACTTTTGATATCTTGGAATTGAAAGTTTGCAAGATATGTTTTCGAGTTCCATCTCATCATTCTTCTACTATAAATTATGGTTATCAAACATACATAAAGAAAAACCATTATCCTGCTCTTAACCTAATTTACTTGGGGTTCACGCATTACGTCTTTTTTTCATACGTCTCTATGAATCATCTCCTCATTTACCTCCATACAATATCATCTTCCATAAAACCCATCCTTCTTTGGGCCCCTTCTTTCCATAAATTATACTTTCACGTTTATGATTTAAACCTTTCTAGTAACATATCCTTCTACTTTGTGCGTATTCTAAGTAGACAACAGAAAACAATTACCTGCAAAATCTCCCTCCGTAATAGTAGCAATGCGGTTCTCCTGCATTTCAAGTTTTTTCAAATTCTCAAGCAGAGCGAGAGCTTTTTGCGGTACCGCTGTCAAATCGTTACCGCCAAGATTTAGCCGTTTCAGCTTCCTAAAACAAAAACAATGCTACAATTTGCTCCACTTGTGTTCTTTTTGCTACATTTCACTTTATTTCATTATTTTTTATATAGTCTAGTATTTTCTCTTTGAGAGTAATCTATTAAGTCAAATCAGGAGTTGGTTGTTCGTTCTTTGTTTCTTTCTTGTTTTGGGTCTTTTAATTTGATGGCTTTAATTAATTTATTTAAAAACTAGATTCACGTAATAATAATGTATCTTTGATGGTTATTGACAATTTTGTAATTATAGTTTACCTAATTTTAATGATAGTTTTTGATGCAACTATCAAGCCTCCATCATCTATCAAGAGATATTGTATTCTCGGTTTCCCTTGGTAAATTTATGAGATAGTATCAATTGCCAGCAGAAGCTTTTAATAAAATTACATTTAATTCGTTTATGATTATCCTTGATTTTACTAATTTAAGTTACTGTACTGAATTGAGCATACCTGATAATGTTTATAGCCCCAAAATATGCTATAATTTACGTCTATTCATTCATTTGTGTAATCCCAAAAACATCGTGAGTAACATATTTAATACATTAATAAAATTAAACACCAAAGATTAACAGTCAGCATCATTATCAATTAATTAATTGCGTAAAATGAAACGCTTATTATAAAGTATTCGAAAGCATTAATTATAGCTAAAACACGTTGAATATTGAAATGATTCATGAATTTTAAAATTATTACTCATATCTATTTTCAGCTTTGTATGTACAGTCAACAAAAGAGTTTGGTTGTTAAAGGTTGCGAACGAAATCTGCATCTTTACACAGATTGTGATTTAAATGATTACCCGTCAAAGGGTTTGATGTGTAGCTTAAAAATACCTGCGTTGTGACACATATTGCGTGATACAATCTTTAAAAAAACACGATGTTTAATTAGCTGCCTGTATACTTATCTCTTTTTTCGATCGTACAAAGCTGAAAATAGATATTAGTAATAATTTAAATGTCACTGTATGTACAGCGATATAATTAAAATCAAATGGGCTAATAAAAGGCAAATAGTTGGGCAATTCCAGCCCGGATCTGGTCCCGGAATAGTAGTCTAATTAACATTAGCAATCTCGAAAACGATTTATAATAGTATTGATTGTATGGAACATGGTTTTTCAATCTGTAACGGAGTGGTAAACTACGGATTTTTAGAATTAGAATAATTTTCTTAAGTACTTTAAGCAACAAGTGTTTATAGCTGTACAACTAGCTAGAATACTAAGATTTGAGCTGTATTTATTTCTCGCAAATGTTGCTATAGCCACCAAGTAAAATAAAAAATGACAGGTATTGAAACTTGTCCCTTCTTCAGGTCTTAATTTCTTAAAACAATCAAAAAGATTTATAACAATTTCATTTGATTGTATTTCATAGCCTAATAACAAAGTCTACTATTATAATGTGAAGGTATTTAAAAAAAAATTTCAAAAATCTTCCAGAGACTTGAGATTGTGAGTTTTTAATGAGTGAGGCTGTGATTTAGAGGCGATACTAAGTGAAAATTAAGCTTCCATTAAGTCAAATTTGTATGAAATTTTAATATTATATAAGTAATGATAAGTCTTAATGTAATAATACTTTATGACGGTAAATTAATGTGTGATCTATTAATAATGAGATATTCTTACCAAACCCTGTAATTATATTTAAAACAGAAATAGTGCTTTTAGCAAACTATTAATAAATGTAAGTACTCCTGTCAACAAGCGTCCCGCGACATATTTTAGTCATCACAATATTCCTTCTCTAGCTATTGTCTCGATCTCATGATGCTCACGTTAGAATAGTCGGAAAAATTTTACTTACTTCTCGAGTCCTTTGAAAGCCTCCCCGTCAACGACAGATATCCGGTTTTCATACAATGTTAGGATCTCCAATGTGTCCAGGCCCATGAAAGCTCTGTTGTGCACCGCAGTCACCTGTAAAAAAGTTTCTGTGTATAACGTCGTTAACAATATTGTGAGTTAACCTATTTTTACGTAGGCATAGGTAGGTACAGAGGCCAGAACATCCAGTTACCCCAATCTGTCAAATTTCTTTGATAGATTTTCAACTTTATTACAAACGTAATAAGGTTAATGTTCAATTGGGAAAATTTGACAGTTTTGGATAGCTTGATCTGCTGGCGTCTGTATTATGCGGCATTCATCCTAGTATGTATGAAGTCTATTTTAGACTCTTTTTCTTTAGATTTTTAAATTGCGCATGAGCCATTTTTGTACTTTGGTAATTGATTATCTAGATTAATAATTTTGAATACCTATTTTTGATTATGGAATCATGTTTTAATGACGCTGAATTATTCAATACTATTTGAATTAGGTAGAAAAACCATATTCCTAGATAATACGATTATATTAAAGAATAATTGAAAACTCTTGTCTAATTAGAAAGTTTTAGAACTTAGTTCTGCTCAGCAAAGTTAGTAGGTAAATCGG
This sequence comes from Acronicta alni, assembly GCA_964056405.1. Classification (NCBI taxonomy): domain Eukaryota; kingdom Metazoa; phylum Arthropoda; class Insecta; order Lepidoptera; family Noctuidae; genus Acronicta; species Acronicta alni. The sequence continues at coordinate 13,109,149 of OZ043918.1, forward strand.
AAATTGGAAACATATTGGCATTGAATCATTACTGTTATCATTATATTATGATATAGGTACACAACACAAATGCCATTTGCAGGCCAATAAAATATTCTGTGGCGTAAATGCGTTTAATATGCATACAAATACGATAATTATGTTGCAATAAATAAACACATAATTATGTCCAACTAATTATATTGCTCTACCTCTTTCAACAGCAGATAAAACAAACACACATTTAAATATTATGTTATTCTGTGTAGTTAATTAACGAACGTGAAGTCATGAATTCGGTGTCTAGTTTTGTGTCGGTATTTTTGAAGAGAAAATGCTTAGTAGCAGAGTTAAAATTTGTACCTATTGGCCCATTTGGACATTTATGATGGGACCACACTAACAGTACAACAGTACACCTAAACTAACCTTATACCTTCAAGGACTTGTATTAGTATGGTATGTAATCATCATCAACTCTCACTCACGGGTCTCCCTCACAGAGTGACAAAGGCTTAAGATAGCACCATGCTGGCCTAGTGCGGGTTGGCAGATTTCATACGCCTCCGTCGAAAAAATCATAGAGATTTTGCATAGGATATTACAAAAAAAAGTTCTATACTAATACCTTACCTTATTATGGTTCATGTTGAGTATAAGCAGGTGATTGAGATGCGTGAACGATGAGGTCGGTATCGTCGCCAAACTGTTCTGGGACACGTCGAGTTGTGTCAGTTTGTTACCTGAGGGTATTGTCAAATTTAAGCATTGACTAGCTGAATATAATAGTCTAATTTGAATTGAGGCACTTATGCAAATATTTGAATATTATCGACACTTTGCGTAAATGGAAACCAAATAAGGTACTTAAGAATGTTAAATATAGAAGGTATAGACACTTCCAAATGAGTTTAAGTGTCATAAATGATAGGTAGGTACTCATTAAATATTAAACTATAAAACAATTTAAACAAGTTATTATTGTAATGCGATTGACAATTATGACCCACAGTAGTTGTCAGGCTTTTGTCTTTTGACTACCACTAAAGACTGTTTACGTGCTCTCCGAGGTACAGAGTATCTCGATGTGTTAAGAATGCTCACGTCCAGTACATACCAATGGAGCTTAATGAGGAGTCTTCTATAACAGCCAAGCTACTGTTATGTACAGTCAGATGGCGGATGTCCAGTCCCAGGAATATGTATGACGGCAGCTTTGCCAGGTTATTGTGTCGCAGCTTTAGGTAGAAGATTATCATCGGCTTTGAGCGTAGTGTGTTCATGGCCTGTGAAAGAAAAAATATTTATAGTACAGAAGTTTGTTACAAAGAGGCAATTAAATGATGATTTCGTTTATTTGCTTAATATCTCCTTCTATCATAGCATACTTTCACGCATGTATTTCCCGAAGGTTTAGGTAGAGGTGTACTAATTTAAGCCCACAGTTTGCCGGTGTGCTTAGTTCCCATGTAATAGGGGGCGAGTCTATTATCGGGTACAAATCCTAACTCCGAGCTGCTACTGAGAGCTCGTAACTGTACTGCACCCTACCACTATTACGACTATCTAGCCGTACCAAGTATTAAGTAAGATATTTTGATCATGAAAGCACTCTGTAAATCTCGGTAAAGGATATCGACTAGATGAGCTAGCGTACGTAGCTTTAAAGTGTGCTGCGTACTAATACCAGAATTCGAGATGGCAATGATTGGAGTAGTGAAATATGTCCTCAATGATCATTCATGGAGCATAGGCAGTGAACAGGCCATTAGCACGCCCAGCATATACTGTAGGGCTTTCGTTTTGATTGGAATGGAAATGAAGAGAAATTTCTCTTCATTTCCATTCACATTCCGAACATGAAAACAATAAACATGTGTTGACATGTTGTTGCAATTTGAGAGATGCTGATTACGTTTGAAACGTTGGACGATGTAGCAGAGATAGCAGAACGACAGGAGGGTCGTGGTTTCAATCTCCTTATAGAACAACTATTTTAGGAAATCCATAAATCAATGGGTGCATATGTATTGCAATGTCATAAGGAACCATTTACGTCATAAAGTTACGTTATGTGAAACTAAAAACTGGAGGAAAATGGCACATTGCCACACATCCCCTCTGAGTATCGAGTAAACATTATTCAAATATGTGACTGGAGGTTGAAGTTACATAACATCTGTATTATTTCCTGTTGTTATTTTAACTTACTGTCAAGATATGTACTTTAAAAAAATGAATGGAAACCGAAATAACACATTGCCTTTTTAACTTAAGGCTATGAATGAACTTTTTAACGACCTTGTACATACCATCATACCATCACGCCTGTATTCCCCGAAGGGTTAGGCAGAGGTGTACTAATGTACACCCACATTTCGCCGGTATGTTTAGGTCCCATGTAATAGGGGGCGAGCCTATTGCCATTCACCGGGCACAAATCTAGATTCAGAGCTGCTATTGAGAATTTCATAGAAAAACCCAATAAAGCTTCGCTCGACTTGGGGATCGAACACAGAACCCCTATCGTAGTAGTCGCGCTTAGGACCACTAGCCTAAGTAGGCAATCCTTTAAAGTCTTTTTAAGAAAATACTTACTTAATTATTTGATTTATGATGAGAGATAAGTTATTCACGAAGATATGGTCAGGAAATATTCCCAGAAAGAAAATCACATTAGTGCCTAAAGTGACTTTCACTGCAATGTCTTAAATGTTTGTCTTGTTTTTTTGTTCGGTGAACTGGAATTGTACGTCTAGCTAGACTAATTAGGTATATAATTTATTTCTATAATTTATTATAAAATCTCATTGAGCTAGTCTGCTTCATTTTATAATAAATTATAGAAATAAACAACCATCCTATCATAATCGTAATGAATTTCATGGATCCCATGATCCAAAAATATAATTAATTATCAAAGCCAAAAATTTTGTCAGCTGTCACGTCAGTGAACCAGATTATTTAACAGAAAGGCCTACGTACCTACTTTACCTAATAATTGTCTACTTTAATAGTTTTTCTATTTTTCATTAATAAATGTTTTTGTTTTCCTATTTTTGGAGTATGTTATACAGCGTTACTACGGTTCTTAAATATTGTGAATGGACTCGTTATAAGGCCCCATTTAACCTCCTCTCGGCTTTACGGATAGCTTTGTAACACACTGTATACAAGTGACTGTTACTGTACCTTCTGTATGTGTTGTTGTTCGGTAAACTCGCAGAGTATGTCCAGGCCGTTCTTCTTGACGGTGCAGCTGCAGGGTGTGATGGTATTAGGCGCGGGGCACTGCTGTGCGCCTTGCGGGTGCGCAGGCCGCGCGCACAGGACGACACAGCACACCAGCAACCAACGCGGCACCATTGTTGATAACCTGGTAAATAATATAATCATGCCTGTATTTCCCGAAGGGTTGACAGAGATGTACTTACTAATAGAGGGCGAGTCTATTGCCCTCTATTAGTAAGTTTTTGGGTTTCATAGAAAAACCCAAAAATATTTTGCTTGACCTGGGCATCGAACCTCTAGCGTAGCAGTCGCACTTAGTACCACTAGTCAAACGAGGCAGGGAACCTGGTAAATGTATTGTGTTATAGAAGATGCTCAACCGTGCCTCGGAGTACGTACAGCCGTCATAAAAACCTCAATCCTTAGTGGAGGTCAGAAGCCCAAATTGACGTTAAAAATATGGCTTCTGTGGTTTAGTGGTTCGAATATCGGACAGCAGTCCGATTATCAGCAGATAAGACGTCGTGAACAGAAGTTCATCGGGTTCGATTCCCACAGAACACAAATATGTATGTGATAAACATGAATATTTTGTATTTTTCTGAGTGTTACTTACATATAAGTATTATATCCATTGTCTTGTACCCATATTACATGCTCTGCTTAATTTGGGACTGCGTAAAAATGCCCCAATAAATATTTATTTATATTTATTTAAAAAGCCTGACAACCAACCTATCCTTATTATATAGAAACCTACATATCTATCGCCCCCAACCTTGCAAACGACCTAACAAGTAAGAAGCATTCATAAACATGTAAGGTCTCTCACTTATTTGAGTCCGACCTATCCTTTCGCAATTTCAAAGCTGACCTAATTCATTACTAAGGCGGTATATTACAAAGGAAACAAAGTCTGTAGAGACTAATAACTTGGGACGAAATATATAGTATCTGACCAAGAATTCTCGTTAAAAATATTATTCCACGATTCATTTTTTTCTAACAAAAAATACGATACTAATACTTAATTATTGGAGAAAAAAATTGTGATTCTTATTGGTTGGTTGAGCTTACGATAACTGATGCATACATGTGGTGATTTTGGATTGATCTAGGAACCCAAAGCCTGCTGTCTATGGTTTTTTTCTTAACACTCAAATAGATTACATATATCCTCCCATTACGTCTGGACTTTAGGAGAGAACATAACATAACATAAGGTTTGTTTCGGAATTTCACATCGAAGCCTGTTAATTAGGAAATGTGGGCTTGGATTTAGTAGGAAACATAAAATACATATAATTATTGTCATTATCAGTCTATATTCTTATTATATATATTCGATTTAGTTAGTAAGGCCACTCGGTCGCATTGGATCATAGATCTGTAATGATAGTGTAGGTAAGATTGTTATAAATAAATAAAAAAATTCGGCCACTGCTGAATTTTCCAAAAGAACACCTCTTAAAAATAAATATAATATAATATTCATTGCAAAATGAATCATATAAAGAGTTTAAATTGTTTAGTTTTTGATAAGTCATAATTTATTCGACATTGTGGAAGCCTTTAAGTTTTTATGCCAATAAAGAAATATTATTATATTACAGTCTAGCCTAAACTTTTGTGACGTAACTACCTTAACCTTTCTAAAGCATAAGTTCAGTGCGAACGAGTTCAGAGATCAAGTTTTACCCTTCATTAAACAATCAGTGAACTGGCCTGATTTATGTATACCTAGAATATTTTGGTTGATGCCTTTCTTAGCGTCTAGAAATTCTTGATTTATAAAAGACTATATGTTTCGATGGTAAAGGATTAAAGGGCCAGAGTATCTTCCTTATAATAACAGTACCTTAAAAGGGATCTATCTGCCTATGTTCTATAATTTCTGTGATTTATGTACAGAGGCCCACATATCAAGCTACCACAATTTATCAAATTTCTATGATAGATTTTCAAATTTAATACAACAGGATAAGGTTAATTTTTAGTTGGAAAATTTTGATAGTTTTGGATTGTTTGACCTGCTGGCGGTTGCACCTAAGTACTTCTTAGTTACAAACACCAGCAAAACACAAAACAATTGATCATTATCCAGTGATAAGTAATGATTATTTTTTTTATTATTATTAGTATAATAAAATACACAAAATTATCATTTATTACAGCTCATCATTGAGTTTAAAGATGTCTTTTATGCTCAATTATGACCAGTTATACTAATAATTTTATTGAAAGGATACAACCATTCTGTTAATCAAATCCCATTACATTTATCGAAAGCAATAAAGTATATTGCTGACAGTTTTTAGTCTAATCAAATGAGGTTATCGGTATGCTGTATGGCTATGAGGTTTCACGACGTGAGTGGCTTCTGACACCTGCAACTGAACACATGACAAATACCGGTGAGCCTGACTATGAGAGTTTTCCAGGCTGGTGCCTGCTCTGACGACTGTCATGTGTCTTTGTGACGAGGACAAAACGTAATCCCATGTTCTTGGAACCACTGAGGGGTTTTTAAACCGTCAATCATCTGAACCACAGCGTTGCTCCACGATTCTACAACCTTTTATTTTTAATAACCGTGCTTTTAAAGCTCAAATTCCCTAAAACATTCCAATTGTAAAAGGAGAAAAATCTCAAGACTTCTTTTGTGTCAAGCCCCTGCTTTCAAATGAGGCTCCGCTCCGTAGGTAGGATGAAGCTATTTTACATTTGCGTTTTTGTTTCAAAATATTTTCCTTTTTGAGTTGAAAAATATTCATGAAATATTTTCTTAAAAGGATTCTTTCGTAAAGTATCTGTTTTTTTAGTGCTGCTTATATTTTCTTTGAGGAATTTTGAAAGTGATGTTGATTCTTTTGTTTACTAGAAACTACCATTAGACAACACAGCAATGTCAGACTTCCAAGGATTTTGCGTCGGATAATCGAAGTCTTGTTTACAATAGCTAACGATAACAATGTCCCTTTTTCCTTTTATCTTGTTCCTTAAGAGGATCATTAAAATCATAGCAACTTTCAGATATAAAGTCTACATAGGATTCGGAATACGTACCTTACGTACAAAGTCATCTAGTTTAGTAGTTAGATTTTGATTTTATAAATTTGTATCAAAAATAATATTGAAGTTTAATGACATCAGTGAGATATTTTTCAAAAATAATAGACGTAATCATAGATGGAATAAATATAATAGCCAATATAATAGACATATATATACGAACAAGGGATATCAATAAAGCAATATGTACCTATATACCAAATGGAAAAAATCTCATTACCAAACGTAATTCTATTTCAGTCACCATAAATCTGCAACCCTTTATTACCGCTAGAAGCACGTATGAAAAAATAACGTTCCCATACATTTAGATTGGAGTACCTACGGTACATATCGGCGAGCTGAATATTCTATCGACGAGAAACGGGGCGGGAATACTAATCCAACCTACAGAACATCGGTAAACGTTTATTTACAATTGTTTAGCACCTCTGCCCACAACAGACAAACTTCACACTGTTTCTTTTCAAATTCTAATATTGACAGAGGTTGTAAACCTTTGATTTAAATATATAGAAACTAGTAATAGTGATGTTACGAATAATACATACATACCTACTACCAAAATTTAAGTTAAACATTAATTACAAACTGTAAGTAGCAGATGAAATAACATTAGCAGTCCAATGAGAATAATTTGTCAACCCACATTACCTACATGACACTAACATGAAATTAATGATCTAGGTGACAACAATAATGAATATTTATGGTAAAGATACAGAAACTAATCGCTTTTGACAACCATTTTTGGAAAAAAATAAGGAATTAACCACAACAATCTAATTTACCGTTATTTCGGTCCTTCAGTTCATCAATCACTGTAAATGTCATTGAAATCTATCATATCTATGTACTACATAAAATGAAAATACAGCTCCCGGACTAATCACACAAAGCCCAAAAAGCTGATAAATAATTTAATATTAATAATAAATTGTTGGTAGGTTCTACTAAGAATGTGAAAGGATTTACGTAATTTCTTACTAAAAATGAAAGGTTTAATTAAATATGATGTTTATTCTTAATTAAATTAAATGTATCACTTGCTACGAACAACATTTCTTACTCGCTACTTAACCTAATTTTAAGTTAAACAACACAAACATAAGACAATCCTAATTCCGTCACGAATTCGTGTAACCCCGCGATTACATATGCAGTAATACTTACGTGTGAGTTTGTGTGCGTGTCAGGTCGGCGAGCGATTATGGTGTGGGGGCGAGGGGTGTGCCGATGTCATGGGGCACTAGGTCATGTTCACCGGAGTCGTCCGTGGCCCGTCCCTGCCGGAGATTGGATCAATTTAGTACGGGGAAACAGGCGCCAAACATTCGGCATTCGGCCCCAGTCAATAGACGAAACGGAATACCGGTGTATTTGTCCTCCTCACTATTACTTGTTCGGACTAATTTGTAACATCGTCCCGTGAATTTATGGTTGATTAACAGAGAGAAACGATGGTATGAGAAATGCGTAGAATGTATGTTCAGACAGTATAACTATGCGATAAAATTAATCGTCGGTATGTTTTAGTTTTTACATAATAGGATGGAGGAAGAACGCTTTTGTGAGTAAATGCGTTGCCAGCTTTTAAATGGGACCACTCTTTTCTTAAAGGTAAGCGATTGGCGGAGATACCTTAACCACGAGCCCCTTTATTCAGAAGCAGTGAGTAATTTAAATAATTCTATTTATTTATTTATTACTCTTAGAAAACCAAGAGCTTTACAATCAATTTGCAACCAACGTACACCTATTGTAACAGATAGCCAATTTTACAGGTCTTCATAGTTAAGTACCATATTAAATTTATAAAAATAGGTGGACAACAAACTATACAGTACAATAAACGTGTCTACGTAATGAGAATCAAGCTTGGTGTTCAAAAAAGAATTCTCAGCCCACCGCCTCAACAACACCAAGTTAACGTTGAAAATGACAACATCATGTGCCTTGCAAATATTGCTTAGAGTCTTGCTAGCTCTCCACAGGAAAGTATTTTGCCGGTAATTTGATAACGCATTATATTCGCAAAGCTTTGGATTCAAATAGAGGCGGGTGCGCACGGAACAAGAGTACTTTCAAGTCTTTCAACAAATCAACAATCAAAGCCAGGAAAGTGGGAAAATAGAGCGGCAAGCAATAAGGGTTTGAGCACGTCTCGGAGAACTATGTTTAAGCCATCCATTGTAGTCAGCTTTAGTAAAACCAGCTCATTATTTTTCTCTTAACAATTTATTTCTGTATAGCTCTGAGCCTATTGATACTAACTAAACACAGTCTCCGAGCTGACAGAATACGAAACCAATAAAATGACGCTACGCCTGTATCAATACAAGAATCGAACCCAATACAAAAAAAAATAAAAATTATTAACCTACCATGTTACTTAAAATGAGACATCTTATAATCTACTTACATTAAAATAAAACAACAACAACTAGGATACTTGACAAAGAGATCTTCAATTGAATTTAGTATTTTTTTCATTTTGCTGGATTGTCCTAAATTGTAACGGGTCTTGAACAGATAACTCACAAAAGCAAAAGGTCCTTTTTGATTCAAATAAAATTAAATCCAACTCACTTCCTTTCCTTTGGGAAATTTAAAATGCGCTGATTCGATTATATCGTTTGGGCTTCGAGTAACCCACTCGAATACTATGAATAGTATAGATGGTGCAGTAGTTTAGACTTCGATTCGTTTATTTATTACAAGCTTTGTCAACTCGAGTTGATTTGGGTTGACAAAGCTTGCTCGATTTTACCCATTCCCCTCGAAATTCTGAACGGATGCCTACACAGTAGGTATACAGTAGGTCCTTGGTTTTACATGCCTTTTTGAATTGTGTTTTTTTTTTATCGATATTTGTACTTTAAAAGTAATCCCTACTAATATTATAAAGGATAAAGTAACTTTGACTGTCTGTCTTTTACGCTTTCACGCCTAAATTGCTGAACCGATTTTGATGAAATTTGGTAAAGAGATAGATAAACCTATCCTCAGGATATCCTACCCTACCCTGAAGTTCGGTTGAGGAGGTTTGATGGTAATCGATTCGTGCATCTGGTTAGACTGGAAGCCGACTCCAACATAGTTGGGAAGAGGCTTGGAGGATGTTGGTAATGAATACTAAGCTCGTAGGTTCATTCTTGGGTAATAATTTTAGGACGCTGAACAAATACATAATGCATACCTTAGAGATTTTTCTCGGCGGTTTGTAGTCTGCCAACCCGCAGTAGACCAGCGTGGTGGACTATAGCCTAATCCCTCTCAATATGAGACGAGACCCGTGCCCAGCAGTGGGACAGTATATGGGTTGATGATGGACAAATACAGCAATAAAAGTAAGGCAGTGACGACAAAATTTAACAACCAGACCTTGAGGCCATCTTACATCTCGTCTCGACTCAGACAAATTAATGTTTGGTTGTTTATTGACGAACGAATATCGTAATGTAGGTACACTTTTATAGTAAACTATACTGTTCCATTGCGTTGCGCTGCATATTTTACCTTTTTTTCCTTTGTGGAAACACAAATATTTATATTTAGAAATTGCGATTAGCGATAAGCCAATTGTATTCTTGTAACGTTTGCATATTTTTTATTCTGACTTGTTCTGTGGTGTACGATAAAGAATACTTTATCTATCTCTCTATATCTGGACCAAATTTCATCAATATCGGTTCAGCGGTTTAGGCATGAAAGCGTAACAGACAGACAGTTACTTTCGCAATCAAAGTATTATACATATAAAATAGGGAAGTAGGGTACATACTCGATGAATTTTCATTATTTCTCTTTATTGCTCTCCGGGTTTCGAACTCTGTTATTTGATAATAATTTTGCCTGACGTAAGCTCCTTGAATGGGACTGTACGTGGGCAAAAATCGATATTATGTATTTCGTACGTGGAAAACCCACGTACGAAACGGTTTGGTAGCAATATATATTTTTTAGTATAAGGAATTGCCAATAAAGTACCTACAAATAAAATAAAGAACAAATAAACTCAGATTTATGAAGTAAACATTGTGATAGAACATTATATATTAGTCTAACGCAAAGTAAGCTTAGTAAAGCCATTTGCTTTTTGTACAGTGAGCAGATTTGAAAATGAATACTGCTGTTGCCGCGATCCAATCGCATTTCAAAGTTTTGTCCAAATCCTATATAATAAGAATAGCATACGTCCTTCTCCAAGGTATTATCTATCTCTGTGCAAAATTTCATCAAAATCGGTTCAGCGGTTTAGGCGTGTATGTTTATTTATATATTGTATTATATTTAGTTTTTTTTTTTTTTCATGTGTGCGTCTAAAACACTATTATACTCAATTGCCAGGGACCATCCGAAAATCAGTGCTCAACAAATACTGAGCTGGTTTCCGTGCTGCGCATAATGCCTATGTTTTTTTTTATATTTTATATACAGTATAATGTATAGTAGTAATATTTTGGGATATTTTACACAGCACTTAGTCCCAAACTAAGCAGAGCTTGTACTATGGGTACTAGACAATGGATATAATACTTATATACTTTTTTTTGTAAATACATACTTATAATACATAAGAAACACACAGACAAACATAAATACTTAAATGTTCATCACATAAATATTTGTGTCCTGCGGGAATCGAACTCACGACCTTATGATCAGCAGTCCGGTTGGTACTAGAACCACTAGACCACAGAGGTCGTCGTGTAACTGTCTTGTGATATGTGTGGCCAAATAAATGGTTTTCATGGCGAAATGCATGCATTAGTCCGGCGTGGCCAATGCACAATGCAGTGAGCTAGTAAATGCGTTGATGATCAAGAAAAGACTTGCGTTCGCCCACAACCACACTCTAAATAATAATAATAGTTTTTTTTTGGAACAAAGAAACACGTTACAAACACATAAAAAAACTGCAACCATGATACCAACAAAAGTCACAAACTGTGGCGTAGCTATAAATAAACTCCATCAATGAAATAACAATTCGCAAGACCTAAAAACACTGAAGAACTTTGATACTACAAACCTTTCGGTCTTCAAATATGAATGAAACAACACACACAACAAACAACCTACACACACATGCATAATCCTGTAGAATTTTTGTACACACTTCTTTACGCCGAAGGGAACGGAATAAAACACGTTGGATGTTTACTAGGGATAGTACCGAGTAAGTTATTTTCTATTTACTCAAAGGCTCAAGCTTGGTCTTCATTTCACACCCATGGCCCATTAAGAAATGCTCACACTAAAAGTACCGAAACGTTTTCTGTGAATTACGTAATACTAACACTAAAAGTACCAGAACGTTTTCTGTGAATTAAAACTCCTAACACTAAATGTACCGAAAAGTTTTCTGTGATTTACGAAATACTGTGTTTAGTGCTCTGAAAATACGTTCATGATAGAGATAATAATCTCTCATTCAGCTTTTCCCTGAATCTAGTGTAATGATTTCGAGTGAAATCAGATACATTTCATCCCCATCCTTTCAGTTCAGTTTGATTGGTACAGCCTTTATTTATTTTTTACATGTCTCTCATCACAAATCATTTCTTTCTTAGCATATCATCCTTTACATAGTTCAGCTATATTTATTTTACTTATTCATGCTAAAAAGCTTTCTGGTAAAACGTTCTGTATATCTTCGCAGTTACTTGATTTGAATAAATAAAATTATAATTTTGGATATTTTACATACACAATCTATTCCCTAACTAAGCAAAGCTTGTACAGACGCCAGCACATCAAGCTACCACAATCTGTCAAATTTCTTTGATTGATTTTCAACTTTATTACAAAGCGATAAGGTTCATATTTAATTGGGAAAATTTGACAGATTTGGATAGGTTGACCTGCTGGCGTCTGTACTATGGGTACTAGGCAATAGATATAATACATATGTATATTTTTTTGTAAAAATGTACTTAGAATTTATATAAAAAACACCCAGACGGACTTTGTGTCCGTCTGGGTTACTACACTTATGTTCATCACATAATATATTTATGTGCTGTAGGAATCAAACCGACGACCTTGTCATCAGCTGTCCGACATTCGAACCACAGACATCGTCGAATATAAACTGATGCAGATCTACTTCTACTTTTGTAAATGGGAGAACTGTTTAGAACTTTATTTTATGCCTAGCTATATTTTATAAATTTGTAATCTTCGCAACATTCCTAAATTGTTCTCTCATGTAATATTCCAATTTATAATGATTATTGTATCGAACATCATTGTAAAAAACCATAATTTAAAAGAGTAATCATGGAGTTTCTTGCCTGTTCTTCTCCATAGGAAACGACTAATTTGGAACCGTGCACCTAGACTAGACATTTCATGAGTGTCTGTAGGTATGAAAATAAAACTATTTTGATTGATCGTTTTTTGTTCGTTGATTTGTTATTTGTTCGGACAATACACCACATAGTTCCATATTTAAACCTTGCTGTTCGATGACACATTTTATCCTTTCGCCGTCTTTCATAATAAATACGACCGTCTAATTCTAGTTTATTATTACAGCTATTTATATCCTAGTACTGACAACCGGCGGTCTAGACTTAAGTAATTGATCTAGAGACTTGAATGCTGCTTGCTCGAGACTTAAGTTAAGCCACAAACCCAGACAGTACATAAACAACACATTAGACTAAGTAGACTATGATTAATATTAAACCGTGTTTATTACACACGAGTACCAAATTGTATTAAGGAGATGTAATATGACAGTAGCAAGGAGGTTTTGCCATAAGTCGGGAATTACGAGCGCTGAATGACGACGAAACATATCTTAAGCCCAGATGAAATAAAGGAGCTCACTTCTAAGCAAATCCTAGTTTATAGCCGCAGAGTCGAGTGGAGAATTTTAACTCCAGTAGCAATCAAAATATACGGACAGCGGAAACAATCATAATATGACTATAGCCTAGCCGAAAAAATAATCATTTGGGAAATACAGGCATGACGGTATGTTACAACTGTATAAGATTCTTGTAGATAACATCCTGTACATACTCGTAAGCATACAATTGCGATAAGAACATCATTCAGGTACAGTCAATTACATTGTGTATACCTACTGCTTTAATGTCTACACGGCTTTATTTCTTGGAAACTGTTCCAATTTGGCCTCAAATTGGACAAACGACCGAGGAAATAATAACGTTAATTAACGCGGAAAACAAAGGGAATGATCCTTTCCGTCGCGACATCAAGTTTATGAGTGCGCCTGTACCTACGCGTGTTCAGGAAACTTTATGAGCGTGGCTGTACCCCTGCCTTTGTTGTGTACGATATATAATACGTAGGTATGTTTCGGCCCTTTTGACATGATTGTATTTAAACCTTCTTTTTCAAATAATGACGTATACTAACATAACCTATTATTTAATTTCGTGATTTAAAAAAAAAGGATCCTATAGAATATATACCTATTATAACGCTATAAGCAAGGACGAATCCAGCTTTCAAGTCAGGTCACAAAGTTTAGGTCCAGCGGGGACCCAAGACCCTAAACACAGCAGTCGCGCAAGTAACCACTAGGCAAATGAGGCAAAGACATTTAAATATCAATGACGATTTACCATCGGCGAAGATATACCCAAAAAACGGCGTAACATGCATTCAAAAAACAACAATCTAATTATTGAGAACTTCCTGCATTTTGAATTTTAAAAACATAGTGCCTTGACGCCCTTTACATCTTCTACAAACTTTGAAACCCGAAGGGTTGACATGCAAATATGTTGTGCAAATATATACTTATGTAAGGGTCATTAGTGTGAATGGGACATATTAAATTAATTTGTGTGTACGGAACTTTGCGGCTAAAGGGACAAACATGCGATAGTAACGTTACCACACTTCATTTCTATCTAATATTATAAATGCGAAAATAGCTCTTCTGTTTGTCTGATACCGTTTGAAATCGCTGATCTGTAATTTGTCTTATTCTATCCTACTAACATTATAAATGTGAAAGTTTGAGAGGATGGATGTTTGTTACTCTTTCACGCTAAAACTACAGAACGGATTTTGATGAAACTTTACAGTATTATAATTTATTTATGCATCAGAATAACATATACGCTATAATTTATAATGATTTTGAGCTAATTAGCCAAATTACAACGATAATGAAAAGTAGCTTTTCCACGCGTACGAAGTCGCGGGCCAAAGCTACCAATTCATAAATATGTAAAATAATACAAAATATTCTAATACAGAAGTTTCATAAGTCCACTAGCGGGGTTTTGAGGATTCTTGAGGCTTTTTATTCTTTAAAATTTCAACTAAGTATAGTGAAATATCATCCCGCCCGAGACGAGAATGGTTTTTTGACATTTTTGATCAGATACCTTAAAAATACAACACACTGAACGTTACGATTTTATGCCAATGTGAGATTAAAATACATTTGTTATTTCATGCATTTTCGTTCTGCAAAATAACCAGAGCGTAATCATTCAAAATTTACATTCGTCGCTATTTAAATAAATATTATGAATGAACACAAAATATCAAGCGTAATTTTCTGCATGAATATATAAATATTTATACAGCTTTTTAATATTTTATGCATAATGAAAAGAAATCGTTGTTTAATTAATGATCTTCGTGAATATGACGTTGCCGAAAAATTTGAGAAAAAAATTAGTGCTCTTTTTGTGGAATTTTTGTATGATTTGATGTTCCCGTATGTCAATATGTATTGGAATATTTCTGAATAGATAACAATATAATAAAATCGTTATCTTTAATTTTATGTATAATTACAGGATGTACCTACCAAAAATCAACCATCATAAGTCTACTCACTTGTTAAAGTGTCATTAACAGATCTATTTACAGAAATAAATATCATTTATCAACGATTGTAGCGATAACTTGGGAACAACCTACAAGAAAATAAATTAATTAAAGTCACACTCACAATCAGACACAACCTATTATAAGTACCTACGTGTGTTGAAACAGGCTTTATTTGAGACAACAATGCCGCATATTCATGTTTGTGTTTTCAATCTGAAATCTGCAAATAAAAACACCGATGAAATAATCAGATAACACGGTTACTTTTTTGTAAATTGTTAATAAAAAAAGGCTTTTTGACTGATGTAATATTTTGTAAATACATATCTGATGAGATGAGAATGTTGAGGTGGATGTGTGGAGTAATAACAATGGACAAACTAAGGAACTAGTCTACTGGAGGAAGTCTGAACCTGGCGTCAGTGACAGAAAAGATGAAAGGAAACCTATCGTGATATAGACACGTGATAAGGAGGAATGAAATGCATATAACTAAAAGAGTGATCAATATGAATGTGGTGGGATGAAGGGGTAGTGAGAGGCTAAATAAAAGATGGGTGGATTGTGTTAAAGCGGATATGAAAAGAGGGAGTGAATGATGATGTGGCGGCTGACAGGGATGAATGGATGAAAACGACATACTGCGCAGACCCTAAATGACTTGGGTTGTCCCAATTTCAGAGCAGGAGAATGATAATGGTGAATATTTGATCTGTAGAGGTTATTTGCATGAAATATAGCAGTAGCTACAGATGTTTAATATTAGTACCTACGGGCCGAAAAAAGTGGTACAAGGAGTTAGAGACTTAGTATTGGTAGATTTGAGCTATGGATGACAATGATAATAGTGTGTTAATTGTTGTCGAAAGCAATTTATGTATATGATATCCCGTTGATATTTGCATTATCACACAGTCAAAAGCATAGGCTCATCACGAGATAACTAAAATAATATAAACTCTTTAAATCACTCCAATCGTAAACGTCCCGGGGTAACGGTACAGCAGTTCAGGACATGTCATCTCGGAAGAGACCAGTACATCAAGCTACCCCAATCTGTCAAATATTTTTGATAGATTTTCAAATTTATTACAAAGTAATAAGGATCATGTTCAATTGGGAAAATTTGTCAGTTTTGGATAGCTTGACCTGCTGCCGTCTGTAGATAACAGTTCTCCCGGGATTATTACAAGACTGGTGCGAAACGACTATTCCTCCTATTACTTTCCTCCTATTAATCCTATTACTTTCACCGTTTTATGTGAAATATGTCGAAAGAGCAAGCTGCAGCCGTTTTTCCAATTTGGACTTTCAGGTTGTAATTCATCATCATCATTTTACCGTATTGGTCCACTGCTGGACGTCACTGAGTCGGATCTTTTCATCTAATTCATTTTCATTTAATTGAGTTGTATTCCCTGTATTCCTATGAGGGTTTCTACACAAAGGTGGATTGGTATGTTTTAGGTCTCAGGAGGTGTGTCTTTTACCATTGTCCGGGCATAAGTGTGAATTCCGAGCTACTACTGAGAATTTCATAAAAAGGCCCAGCAACCGCAATAGCGACCTCTAGAGGCACTCCGAAACTTTAATGGAGCATTTTTTGTGTATGTTCTGTTCATAGGTGCCTTTATTATATAGATTGATGATTTCACCGTTTTGTGACGTGGTCCGGGTAAAACTTTGAGCGACTCGACGTAAGATTTCATAAATTTGAAAAAAAAAAACAAGCCGCATCTAATGTTTACCTATTCTGAGAATAGGTAAACATGTTTTAAAATGAGAATAGTATTCTCATTTTAAAACATGTTTTGCGAGCAACAAGACCAAATACTTAACGGATTACCTGACAAAATATACTTAATATCTTCCAAATGGTTGAAATATTTATCGTTTAAAATTATTATTCATACCTACTTGTCGCGGCGATAGGTATTATGAAATATGAATTCAGACAATAGACTGAAAATGTTCATGAATATTCAAATAGTTCGAATCGATTTTAAATTTAGAACACTCTTCGAATCGACGTTATTAAGTACCTACCTGCTATAATAACAGACCTTTATAAAAGATTAGTTTTTTTTTGTAAATCAGTCTTCGTGTCTGATAGATAAAATATTTTTTCTACAAAGTTGAGCTGTCGCGATGACCTCAAATTATTCGAAAACAGTTTAACCATTGACACAATAAGAAGAAGATAAATTAGGTACTCACTAATATTGATGACTGAACGGTTTACACATACCTAAATGTACCGATGTACATATATTAGGTACAGAGGCCAGAACATCAAGCTAACCCAATCTGTCAAATTTCTTTATCGATTTTCAACTTTAATACAAAGTTTTCAATTGGTAAAATTTGACAGTTTTGGATAGCTTGACCTGCTGGCTTATGTACATTACTTAGCCGACTCGAGGTTTAGGTGCCACCTAAACCTAAGACCTCATGCTCAGCAGCTGCGGTTGCGATCCTTATCCCAATGAGGCCATTATTACTTTTATGAGCGCATCACTACTCTCGTAAATAAATAAATATTTGAAACATTTACACAGCAAACTAAGCAAATTTATACTACGAGTACTAAACTAAGTTTATACACCGTGTTTTTTTTGTCGTCTTACAGCCGAAAGGACATACTTCTACTCATCATGATCAATAATTTCTTGTACGGGATCAACCATGAAGTGAAAAAAAACAACTACATCCTACATTTTGTCGAGAGCCCTGAACTTTTTTCTATGAAACAGCTCTCCTTTTTTTTTCAAGATTTCAAACTTTATTTCAATACTAGCGCCCTGCCCGCCCCCGGTTAACACGGGTGCAATGTACTAATAACATACATGTATTATACATATAAACCTTCCTCTTGAATCACTATATCTATTAAAAAAAACACATCAAAATCCGTTGCTAAGTTTTAAACATCTAAGCATACATAGGGACAGACTGACGGAAGCGACTTTGTTTTATACATGTATTGATTATTTCTATTAAACCATATATCTAGTAGCAATAATATTGAAATAATGGTTTTCTTTCGGCTTTAAGACGACAAAAAAACACAGTGTTTAAGTATGTACTTTTTTTAGTAAATACTTGTAAATAGGTAGGTATTTATAATACATAAAACACCCAAACACAAACACTTAATAAAACATTAATTACATACAATATATTTTGTAAGACTTCGTCATAATTTCACATCAATCCTCTTTTAAACAGTTACTAGCTGCAGTTCTGGAAGGAAAAGACTGGGTTTCCAGAGTTGTGCGAAGAAGCTGGTGAAAGCCCAGTGTTAGTCCTTTAAATCATAATTGTTTGTAAATTGCTACTCAATTGATTTGGCAGACTGGAGCTTGCTTTAGCGTTTCAATTGATACGGGTGACCTTACCGATGTTATTTATACAGGGTATTACAAAACTACCCGTAAAGCCGAAAGGAGGTTAAATGGGGCCTTATAACGAGTCTATTCACAATATTTAAGAACCGTAGTAACGCTGTATAACATACCCCAAAAAAAGGAAAACGACAACATTTATGAATGATAGATAGAAAAACTATTAAAGTAGACAATTATATAGTAGGTAAAATACGTACGCAGACCTTTCTGTTAAATAATCTGGCGACCATACCAGAACGTGTTATTGTGATCATTTTTAGGTTTTGAGAAAGGGATGGCGCCATGTAATCAATAGAGCGACATCCCTCTCTCTCAATCGGAAAACGATCGCAATAATAGGTTGTGGTACGGCCTCTGGTTCCCTGACATGACAGCTTACTAGGGTTGACAAAATGTTTGGCTTTGATATTTTTTACGGGGTATTTTGTAACACGTTGTATAAAGTAATCATGATTGTGTACTAACATAATGGTACTTATTTTCAAAGTCTTCATCAGCTCCGAGCATTTCCCAACTATGTTGGGTTCGGCTTCCAGTCTAACCAGATGCGGCTGAATATCATCATTTTACACGACGCGTCTGCCATCAGACCTCCGTAACCCAATTTCTGGGCAATACCAATATCCTGAGGATAGACTGGTTGTCACGCTTTTTAGATTTCTGTCTACCACTATCGATTGTCATATGTGTTAGTATGAGAACCGGCACCGACGGCTTTACGTTCTTTCCGAGGCACGGAGGGGTGTTGATATATTAAGAATGGTCACCCATCCACAGGCTGGCCGCCGTTAGCGCGGCTTAACCTTGCAAATCGGTTGATCAGCATAATTATTACTTATTACCACGAGCTTATCCAAAGTCAATGGAAATATATTATATTCCTTTTGCTTTTATTATCAAAACACCAGTACCTACAGATTACGTTTTTTTTTAAATTAATATAAAAATGTACTTATATAAAATTTATAAAACATTTAAACAAAGAACTGTTCCCAAAAAGTTTTGAACAGCCTGAGGTTAACAGCTAACCATAGGTGTTAATTGAATGAAGGGTGAATTCAATTAATTATTTATTTAACTGTGGAACAAACTCAAACCGTGGCAATCAAACAGTGTAAAGGATTGTAGTTCTAATGACGTGAAGCCTTAAGGTATATTCGAAAACGAATGAGCTTAAAATATTATTAGGTACAATTTACATACGTAAAATAAAAGGTAATTACCATGCGGCGGAAGAACAAAGACTTGACAGTCTATTAAAAATGATAAAATCCAACTCAAACACTCCACACAGGGATAACAGTCAAGCAACTGTAAAGTACACTGCACACGCCCTGTAGCACTGTCAAATAGTTTGTATCACTTACACTTATCATATCATTTTATACAGATTACGTAACACTCCCTCTAAAAGCACTTTTACGTGGAGCAGCGGCAAAATCAACCATTATATTTTATAGTGAAATGCACTCTCGGATAGCGAAAACGTCTGCGCACAAAGAGACACAAGTTTTTTTCGAATGTCATATAAGTATCTGCGTAGAATGTCGCACGACTGTCCAGGCCCCTTCGACTGATCATATTCTATTATCATTTGATAGCCCACCTCCGTTTAGGACCGAGTCGTTGTGCGAGGAAGTGTCGGATCGTTTTGTCGTTGATAACTTGATTCACGTGGAGGGAATGATGATCATTCCGTGCGTGAGTCGGTGAACTCGTCATTATAGAAGGAAGAAAAAGCTTAATATCGATATTATTGATTGTGTGCTAATAAACCTACATAAACACAAAATCGATTATGTACCTCGGGACTTTCGCGTTTTTATAACCTACCGTTACTTGAAATAAATTCTATGATATTTGTTTTTTTTTTAATTAATATTGACATTTTATTGAATCATTATTCTGTAGCTTATTGTCCTAACTAGGATACTATTAAATTGTAATTGAATTTAGTAATAGTAAAGTAGCACAGTACAATTCGCCTGTATGTTTTAGATCCAATGTGTGACCCTTTCAAACTAAGAATTTCATAGAACTACCTGCTTAATAACATTTTGCTCGACCTGGGAAAATCTTCATGCTTACAAGCCATGTTGGTGATCATTGATCCAGTGTATATACTCGTAATAAGAAAACATAAATCCAAAGATCTATTTTTGTGAGCTGCCTAAATGAAAAAAAAAACGTTCAAAAACTACTAGAAGTAGAAGATTTTGACTTTGTCTGTAAATCTACCTCGTTTGGAGTTAAAATATTTCACTCACGTCTTAGACTTTTGTTTCAATCAAGACCTCCTCTTGTCTTCAAAGATCCTCATAAGTTATAAAAGTAAATATCATAGATACATAATTGTTTTTACAAAATTTCATTGCTTTGCAGGGAGGCTATCTACGTTCAATTCAGTGGAGTGCTGTTGAATCACGTATCCGATCATGATTACAAATGTTTGCCAAACAAATGGCGCGTGTGTGCATTTTGCAATCATTGTAATTACCTAACGCTGATGTTATGTAAATGGAGTTGTGGGGACGCGCACAAACCTTAAATTGCGGGGTTGTATTTTATGAATGACGTCATTTTAGTGCAGTGGATATGTGCGAGTAATTTTAGGCGTGTTTTAATGAGCTTTAATTGTTTCGTTCGAATTTTGGAGCGAAGCTTAGAACTAGTTTTTTTTTCACAAATAGAGGTACAAAGTAAGCTTAACGTTTTCTGAAGCTTAATCAACGTTCAACACTGAGATGCAAAGAACAGCCTAAAAACCAATAAAAAAGTCTTCAGCTACAAATATTTTTATAAAAGCCTTTGCCATAATTTACCTACTTATTACTGTTCTCAAATGTTGCTCGCTTTACATGATACTTACCAAAATATAATTATTAAAACCCACTATCAAAATAGAGCACGAAGAAACAAAAGCCACTCGCTTAGCGTGTCAATTATTTCAAAATAAACGTAAAGTTGTTCGTTTGGACGGAACCCTAGCAACGTTAGATATGTTGTATCGGATAATTTTAGAGATGTGGCGTGGAGGTCGGGGCGGGGTATCGATCGCGGAGGTAGCGGGCTCCACAACAGTTACGCTGTTCTTACCTTGAACCTCGCTACGTAATAAAGATGTTGGAATAATGGAAAGTAAGACTTAGGCACGTCTCTATTGAGGATTTTTGTACAAGGTTTTTTTGTAGTAAGTAGTTACAATATAATATTGTCTAGGTTATGAGCTAAGGGATGAAGTAAAGTTTAATTTTAGTCGTGCAATATTCTTAATCGCATAATCGTATCTACGTATCTGAATTACGTACATACATAAATATTCATTATCTCTTGTTGCACATGGACTATTTTTACAAAATATTTCTATAAAAAAATCCATAATAAAAATTTGTGATTTATGTTTAATAACTTTTTAGGAAAAGAAAATCGACATCAAGCATTGTGTGTAAAAAATCGGTCGAGTTGAACTAATATATCGCTTAATAACGGCTCGATGTGGATGACGTCACGAGGCATCCATTTATTGTATACCAAAACCTTCTCAAGACTTTATCAAAAACTTTTCTGAAAATTGCATCAACATCTGTTCGCCCTAACGTGAGAAAATCGCGGACAAACATACAGGTGAAATAGAGAACCTAATTTTTTTAAGTCGGTTATAAAAACAATAATATAACGTAACATCACGGCCGTATTACATTCATCCTCAGTCCGCCGCGCTGGTAATTATGTTAAGTCCTATGTAATAGGGGGCAAGTATTTATATATTTACAATTATTCATTTATAAGTACAGGTATTTATTGTAGAAAAAAAAATAGATTAGTGTTCATAACAATTACCGTCTCGATAGAATTCATAAAAAATGTATCATCACATTTTCATTACGGTTGTTTTTAGCATTGAAACAAGTAAAAAATGTTCTTTTTAACTTAATTATACCTACTCATACGAGACTCACATTTCAGGGTTCATTATAAAAAGGTACAAAATATTGGTTTCTCAGAAAAAGGTACATTTTGCTTGGCTACTTAAAATTCGCTACCTACATCATTAAAAGCTATTTCAAAGCCATCATAATATTTCCTTTCCAGGTAAAATCTGAATAGTAATCACGTTTTTATTTAAAAAAGGAATATTACTGGGAATACACGACCGTAATATTTTAAGAATGAATTCACTTTAATTGTATTTTAATTCAGGTACGTACAAAACAACAAACAGGTCAGTTTCCTCACGATGTATTCCTTCACCGTTTAAGCGAGAAATGAATTCGAAAAGTCTGGATCCCTAAGCCTTCTATAATACTTGCACATTTCCAAATCTCCCATTTATGTTTCCTTACGTAAAATACAAATTTAAAGCATGCCTAAGCGTCAAAGTATTCATCGGCATCACTGTCGCCCGGAAACGTGTCCAGAAGACTGGACACGTTTCCGGGCGTTTGAATGGCAACGCTTATTCTTTCCACTAGAAACGGACCAGCTCTGCAGTCACGCAAAGAGTAGACCAGTCTCCTTGAAATTTCATTGTAAAGGAGTCTGGCACTCGGACCCCACGACCCAAGAGTTTCGACCCCAAACGACTCAAAAGCATAGTTATCAGATAAGTTACTATACTTACGCCGTTTGTGAGTTGATTAATAAATTAATGAAACGTTTATTTGGACAGAACAGTATTGATAAAAACATCAATTCGGGAAGAGAAGCATTCACAAAAAGATAATAATTAAAACACAGTCGACTCGTATTTTCTGTTTTTTTTTTTTTAATATGACGCAATAATATTTATAGCAGTCGTCATTTCACGAAAGAAAATTATAATGATAATTACTTATGTAAAGTAAATGACACACCCCAAGTAAATTAGAAAAAAGGTAGACTGAAGGATGTTGATATGATACTTAATTTAATGAACAACGTTTTTTTAAGAATTTAGTAAGTACCTACCCAATTGCTACAATGATGGCTGTAATATTGAAAACAATATACCTCTATTCTAATTATCCCATTTTCTACTACAAGACACTTGCTGTGTGTTTTAATTTATCCGTACATAACATTATGAATGCGAAAGTAACTTCTGTCTGTCTGGATGTTACGCTTTCACGCCTAAACCGCTGAACCGACTTTGATGAGATTTGTCATATAGATAGATTAGACCTTGGAGAAGGACATAGGCTTTTGTCTCAATAATTCCTTTAAGATGCGAATGAAGCCGCAGTCAAAGCTAGTAGTCTATACTAATATTATAAAGCTAAAGTTTATTTGTTTGGTTGAATGTACTAATCTCAGGAACCACTGGTTCTTACAAAAAAAAAATGAAAAAGAAAAGTTTATTATACACAATTACACAAGTGGATTACTCTTACTTACGGAAGGGACTGGACCCCACGACACAGGGAATCCTAGTGTGGGGTCCAGAGATATACTGATTTCTTCTCCAGGTCTCATAAGTCTACAAATTGTAATATGTATTGTACTAATGTTTAAATGAATAAAGATTTTTATTATTATTAAATGGAAAAATCCACCTTCCTTCCTCTTATTGTTTCGGATAAATGGACTATCCAAAACAAAAAGAGGAAGGAAGGTTATACGCTATATAACATTACGGTACGACCAATAGGAGTTGAGCAAAAAGGATCAAGAGGCAGGTGACACCGCCGAGGGCTAATAAATAATATGTTTTAGTATTTTTCGCCTACAAATCAGCCTATCGCAGTCCCCTGCTGGACATAGGCCTCCCCCAAATCGCGCCACAACACCCGGTTCTCCGCTTTCCGCATCCAGTCATGACATACGGTGCCGAAACGTGGACACTGACAGTTGGGCTCGTCCACAAATTTAAAGTTGGTCAGCGAGCGATGGAGCGAGCTATGCTCGGGGTTTCTTTAAAGGATAAAATCTGCAATGAAATTATCCGGAAAAGAACTGGAGTCACTGACATAGCTTCCCGATTAAGCAAACTGAAGTGCCAGTGGGCCGGCCATGTCTGTCGACGGACCGATGACCGTTGGAGCAGACGAGTCCTTGAGTGGAGACCGCGAATGGCAAACGTAGTGTGGGATGCCCCCCAGCCAGATGGACCGACGATTTTAAGAAGGCGGCTGGGTCAGACTGGATTTTTCGCCTTGCGTGCCTTAAAATCACCTAATACTTTACAATCCACTGTCCCATCACTAGGCTACCACTACTCCAACAACGAATGTTCTTTAATAACATTAAGTGGCATCAACATATTCATAATTTTGGGGCATTACTTGACGGGACTAAGTATTTCATGAATACATTAAGTGATAAGTTTTCGGGACAAACTAACTCACTTATGTGTTTGTCGGAAGCGTCTAAGTTACCTTTTACCTATACACTAACATTAATGGAAGCTTGTTATTAGCAATTTTTGTAACATAATTATTCCTTAACAATAATTGTTATTAGTCTGTAAGCTTTCCTAAAATAAACAAATAAAATTAAATAATTACAAAATTATTCAAGTATTAATCCAATCTAGTTTAACTGCCTCGTTAGTCCAATGGTCCGAGGTAGATTAGGTCCTAGATTCAATTCCCAGGTGGAGCAAAGTATTATTGGGTTTACAAAATCCTTGTATCTTTGAGATATAGTTTAATTTTCTTAGATCTTCAAATAACCTTGAACAGTTTGTTCTCCTGACTGTACGAAAAAATCCTTCGGCGGAATACCGGCTTTGTGGGTATGTTGTTGTACTCTAGTATGACAGTCAAGCGTTGTAAGTTTGAATCTCAGGCCGCGCTAATAGGTTTTATTTAGTAAATAAAAAAAGGGGTTGAATGTATGTAATGATGAATGTATGTGAGAAAAGGGTCCGGGAGTTTGGGATTCACACCCACTAGGTCTCATCCATCAACACATGGAGGCAGGCACTGCTTAAAATACCTCCTCAGAACATCCCTCTGCAATGTCTTTTCGGTCACATCACTGTTATTACTAACAAACCTACGTACCAACCTTGTCTACTCAAAGCCGCTATGGATCTTTCTTCAAAAAGCCATTTCAGATAATGTAACACTCATATCCTATGTCTGGACTTTAAAAGAGACAATGACTTCTGAGTTTGCTTCAGTGTTTCTTCTCAGAGGTCGCCAGTTAGGAAATGGCGGAGCCATCTAGCTTAAAAAATTGTAAAACATTGACTTGTAAAAGTGTCTTTAAATGATATAACAATAATCAATATTTGGACAATTTTACACAGCAAAGATCTATTTACATACAAGTACTATGCAATTATCATTTATAATTTATCAATACATAATAACACTTATTATGAATTATGCTATTTTCATCTTTTTTTTAAGTGACAAAATTGATTTGTGTGTTCTTTTGCTTTCGTGTCACAAATCTGTTTTCATGTAGTTTTTTATCTTTTTTTATTTTTTTATCTACTTAGCAACATTATAAAACTTGGAAATTATTGCAAGTGCTGTGCACACCTTTAAGTGACAAATTCACTCTAGATTTAAGTCTGATATTGTATCCCTAAAATGTACTAGTGAATAAGTTGTTGGAGTGCCGTAATTAAATAAACATATGGAACTAAAATGTACGTAAATTATAATATTCTATCTACCAGTACTTACTATCTGTACTGAATTCAGTATTTCAAGCAAATTTTATTCTTATTCCATTTAAAGTGCAGATTCGTGACTTCTGTGAATCGTTCACAATGAATTGTGAAACAATTTACTTAAAACGATTTTGCTTGCAGCTCTTGAAGTTAAAAATAGTCTTACTCGGGCGCGGCATGGCGGTGGTATACCTAGGGACATTTTTATACGTGTACGGAACCACGAACCCAGGTCAGTTCAGGCAAAGAATATTACGTACTATTACTGCGTAGTTCAGGTGTTTAATCTCTCTTTTATTATATACTCTTAACATAACATACCATCACGCTTGTATTCCCCGAAGGGTTAGGCAGAGGTGTACTAATGTACACCCACATTTCGCCTGTATGTTTAGGTCCCATGCAATAGGGGGCGAGCCTATTGCCATTAACCGGGCACAAATCCAGACTCCGAGCTGCTACTGAGAATTTCATAGAAAAACCCAATAACACTTTTGCTCGACCTGGGGATCGAACCCAGGATCTCTAGTGCAGCAGTCGCGCTTAGGATCACTAGACTAATGAGGCAGTGGATTAGTACTAAATAATCCTAAAAAATAAGAATTATTTATGTATTAAGGAATAATGCACCTGCCATATCATATCTATGGTTGATCAGTAGGGAATGCCTAAGGCATTAAATCCGTCAATGTACATTTATAATTATAATTATACTTTATTGTACACCAAAAGAAATGCAAAAAACGTGATACAATTGCAATTAACACATTCAATGACCAACACCCGGCGCCCGGATTGATTCAACATGTATTTAATGAACTTGGCAGTGAAAGTGTTAAAAATATTTAATGGTCGTGATTATCGCGTTCTGCGATCTGTTCCAGGTAACCTTAGAATGGACACACCTGAACTTACAAAAATTGAGTTTTTTTTTTAATTAGGTCGGACATAGTTAACCGGATTTGGTGGCGAGACACCGTATGCCTACAGCCAGGGGCCCTTTTATACTAATCAGCAACAGCAGCTAAGGGCGTCCCTTGACGGGAACTCGCACCTCGGCCATTAGGGACAGCTAGGGGAAAAAATGGGTAAATAATATAATAAAATTGTAAATATATAAAGGCATAAAGTAAGTACTAATAAATAAAAATGTTGATAAAATATCTAATAGAACTTTTAAATTTCTTTAAACATAATTATGTAGGTAATATAACATACCTAACTATATTGTTATTATAATAGAGTCTCATTGAGGTTCTGGGTCCGATAACAAGGTGGAAAAAGCGTTGTTGGGTAGTATCAGTTTACTTTTAGTATATTGTCAAACACCCAAGTAAATCCTAAAGAAATAACATTTGAGAGTAGATTCAACTCAAGACAAAAATTCAAATTTCGACCATCAAATCGATTGTCGGTGCACACAACACTAACACGTAACACTTTCCTAGTAGAAAAAGTGTAATCCGTCGGCCGAAACTTCGAATTTAGCAATTACTCTAAACTCACAGTAGATCCTTAGTCAATATCTAATTTGAATCATATTACGATTCATCAAAAGCCACCATTTTAGCCCTGCTGATACAACGAAGTGACACCGTAAGCCGGTAAGAATCCGCTAAGTCTTCCGCTTATCTCCGGCGAGTTGTATCCATGGAGCATTCTTCATAAAAGAACATTAATAATTTAGAAACGAGCTCCTAGACTCACTCTATTTTTTGTCGGAATCCTTCGCGAGCAAGTTCTTAACGACCGAGGTTAAAACAAGACGAAAAAAGGAAATGCCACTCACGATATCTTTAAAACTGTAAATCCTTCCAACTTAAAATGTAGCACGTAAGTTGCTTATAAAATACATAGATATATGAAAGGTATTGTGAAAATTCTCACAGGATTGGATCAAGTTCAAGAGATCAAGGCACCATCTCTATATGAAAGCTGCAGCTAGAATTAGTATTATTAGCGTATTAGATAGTAACACACAGAGAAAAGTGGAGGAAGAGTGGGGAGGACACTACAGCTACAGGCTTTTAATAATAATAATAATGATGACTCGGCCATCATTGTGCCGATAGTCGTTACGGTCAATGGACTTATCGCCAAGAGCCTCGACTAACACCTCAGGAGGCTCGAGCTGGGTGGCTGGGTTAAGGGCCTGATTCAGAAAGCAGTACTCCTTGATACGGCACGTATTGTGAGGAGGTTCCTGTCTCTGGGGCCCTAACCACCGGTAGCTTGGACCCTGCTCCCGATACCAGTGGGCCTCTATATTTATATTTTTAAATGTTTTTGTCTTTTTTTTTATTTTATAAAAATATTTAAAAATGTAATTAGTAAGTTTATAGACAAATAAAGGAGATAATAATAATTTCTGGTCGTGCTCGTCTTACTAACATAGAGACCTTGCCTGTGCAAGGGCTCTTCCTCCAGGACTTCATCAACAATTGCCCTAAAATACAGCCTTGTGGAGTCGGAGATAGCGTACTACATGTAGCCGATCTAGTTCTCGAAAATTACCATAGCGCCTTATACGGGGATCGATCTGTTATCTATTAGTACCTATTGCCAATATAGCTGAGAAAGATAAACAAATGAAGTCTCTTAATTTGGCACGCAAGTCATTCTGCCGATAGTCCTATCAACTATTTTTAGACCACTGGCTAAAACGATTATCCAGCCAATAGCTAGACTTACTTACATCTGAGAATGCTCTCGTTAGGCAGCTTGGGCAAGGGTTTGATACCGAAAGGGGTGCTCTTGGACATGACGCGTACTGACAATAGGTTGCTCTCGCTAGAGCCCTGCCCACCGGCACCGGTAGTTTGGATACTGATACCGGTGGCCGACTAGTTTTTATATTTTTAAATGTTTTATTGTCTTTTTATAGAATTAATACAGGAAATAACAGCAAATTACTTTTAACGAAACTGTTGGAAAGAAAAGACGTTTTGTACACAATCATCAAGTGCAGCGAACTCTAAAACCAATTTCACGCTTAAACCATATGAATAGAAGTATGCACGAACCACGAAAGTCGATTTAAGTAAAATCCTATATTAAGCGCCGCCATGACACAGTAATTATGCAGTTCAGTGCAAACTGAGCGCAACTTACGACCGTATTCGTGAACTGTGTATGAATTATAAATTTTGTACTTCTATAGACTTGCTTCAACGGTGTTCCATATTTAGGGGTACAAGCTTAGTTATACCTACTCTACGCTAGTTTTCGTGATTTTAAAGGGTCCATGAGAAATTCAGCCGAGGACAGGGTGAAATGGCGCACATTAGGGGAAGCCTACGTCCAGCAGTGGACTAATATAGGCTGATGATGATGATGAGAAATTCAGAAGGACAATTCCTTTTTTTTTTCAAAATCTTCATAATTTTCATGGCGTATGGCAGTCGTCCTGCATGGATCAAATGTCTATATCTAAAGTTTTCAGCCAGGTTGCGGCAGCTGGTGTGAGTGCGTAGACTTCTGGCATTCCACCGGGAAAACAGCGAAGTGGGCATTCATTTACCACATGCTACAGGGTCTGGTCAGGTGCTCCGCAATCGCACTGTGGAGTCCTTTAATCCCCATTTGTGGAGGTGGTGGTTAGTTTTCCATTTTTTCAAAATATCACTCTTATATAATTAGCTCCCGTAAGCAAATTGAAACTGGTACAGTAAATATAACTACGCTTGCCGGGGTTAGCCTTTGGAGGTGTGAGCATTCTTAATACATTGAAATCCCTCCATGCCTCGGAGAAAAAATTAGGCCGTCAGTCCCGGTAATCGTTAATCCTGACGGCAGTATATCTTTATCCTTTCGAACACTATGTTCATGTGGCCAAGATACCTCACAGTCCCTATGATTTTCATCTTATAACAATAAAAATACTTAGATAACCTATCCTACAAATGAATAACTGAATTGTAAAAGCATACAAATCTCTATCTAAGTAGCTACACATTTCTCACTAGGTACTGAACGGTTTATGGAAATGATGGAAACCACTTTTGAACTACTCTTGGGCCACAGAGCTTCCGTTCGGTAATGCTGTCAAATTAGACGTATTTAGGATCAACCACTGTGTTGTGGTTGCGGTCTGAATGTAAAGTTTTGTGTTCCGACATAATCCTGCGAATAGATTGTTGAATGTGTTCAAAACGATAAGTCGACTTATAAAGATGTATCGCCATTCCTGTTACCTATTTTTTGTTACAAAGACAAATAACGTTCGTGAAAAAAACTGACTAATACAACTTTCCTGTGTACTATGTGACGCAGTGCTGTTCCCGGTATAATCAAATATTCTAGAAAACAACTTTTGCTCTGTGATATAGAATTTCATCAATGTAAAAAGCTATAGCTACGAGTATAAGCTAGTGTCAGGACATTATCTGGTAGAAGTTGGAGGTAAAACGCCGTAAAATTTTCAGAGATTCTGGTTTTATAAACTGCACTTTTAGAATTTTGAGAATAAACTAGTTTAAGCTAGGCTCCTCTTTTGTCTGATGCGTTGGTCCGACCTGATTCATTCAACTCCAGTATTAACGACGCTATCCATGCTGCAGAGAATAGAGTAAAATGGAGGAACATAGTTCGCAAGAAGCTTTTACATAGAGATCAAGACCCTCAGCAGTGAGGACAACGACTCAAGGAGGAGGAGGGGGCTTCCCTTTTGAAAAGATCACCAGAAAAAACTATAAGTAATCTACGGAGGAGAACTTTGCTCAGCAGTGGGCGTACTTCGACTGATATGCTGATAGGCACTTATGAAAAGTATTAATATTGAATTGCGTCTTTCTATATGATTAATGATCTGTGACCTAATTTTAATAATGTACGAGGACCGTACATTTATAAAATAATAATAACTAGTAGTAATAACTACGCTGATCAAATAATCCAAGCCGCGATCAGTCTGAGAATAAAGTATTGAGTATTGAATAGGTGAACATTCTTAGCATATCGAGACTCCTCCATGCCTTGGAGAGCATGTAAAGCCGTCAATCTCAGTGTCATACGAACACCGATGACAATCATTAGTGATAATAAGAAGCCCAAAAAGCCTGACAACCAGTCTCAGGATATCGTTATTACCCAGGATTTGGGTTGCGGAGGTCTGTTAGCTGTGCGGTCACTTCGTGTAAAATATAAAGGAAGATAATGACGTTGCAATCTAACTACACAGAATACTCGTTACCATTCAACTCGGTAACCGATGAATGGATTTTAAATCACTAACATTTTGTAAACCAAATAGAAATGTGAAGTCAAAGTGCATAATTATTAGTGTAAACTTGTTCACTCCGCAATTTGCACGATATGTTGGGACAGGCGGTACGTTGTCGCTTCCAGTATAAAATCAAATAAATGGCGCTTCTATTCCGACAACTTGGTAAATTATGTATTAATGGTAAATTTGAGCACTGTAGCCAAATTTAAGTCCAGACCTGCGTTATTAAAATACCGAGAATACCTAGTTTTAAATTAGAAGCCTCTGGCTTGATATAATTATTGAAATCCAACTTCGTATTAAATTTTTCACATTTTTAGATAATGTTTTTTTTTCTCCTACCTTCTTCTTTATTCATCTTTCATCTTTATTCTATATCGTGGTGAATGCTGAATATAAGGCAGAAAGTCTACGGTGGTTATGAGTCACTACACGTTATATCCAGGGGGATTATCCGCTTCAAAGAATTATTATAATCAGTATGCTATACCTAAATTGCGGTCATGATTATTTCTGACCCTATGTTGATCGATGTGAAAAATGACAGGTCTTAAAGGGGACAATCGACTCAAACCTTGGTCTTCCGATTCGGTATACCGGAAGCTTCAGCCAACTAAGTTACCGAGGTTTCTTCGTGTGCTTTCGAATCTCTCTTCCATATTGTCCACCTTTAGGTGACGTCTGCAACAGGCACAATATCTACTAGTGTCTATTTTAACTTTAGAAAATACTTCAACGCCATCATTTTAATAGCCACAAGAGGTCCACTGCTGAACAAAGGCCTCGCCTATAGATTTGCAGAAGGATCGATAATATGCTACTTGCATCCAACAATTCCTAGCAACCCGAAGAGTCTGGTCAGGTCAAGCCATCGTGTAGGACGGCCTCCAATAAAAATACTTAGCATGCATAAATGAGCATAACAAGTAAAGAAAAAAAAACTATAGTCGTCTTCTTTTCTTTCCAGTTTATATCAAAACGTACGGCATAAACTTCCGTCTCTCCCAAAACTTTGAGATGAGATCACACTTATTTCGCAAAGATTTGTTACAGCATCTTTTCTAGCGTTTAGTATATGATTCCAGACGAAATTGAAGACGTTCTATATCACTGGTTCTGGAAACCCCGCAGATCTTCTTTATTGGGATATAACAACGTTGATTTCGGAGAAAATCCTTTTACGAGAATATACAGGATGTTATTTTAGTTAATATCGAAAGCTTGACTACATCTTCGAGTGTGTATATTGCACAAAATGAGGTCAGGACTAACGATACTTTAGTCAGTAGGTTACAATAGACTAGAGCAGTTATAAAATGCTATATTATTTTAGTGTAAAATATAAAATGTAGGATAACATTTTCAGAGCAAGAAAAACTCGATCTCTGGCAGGTTTTAAACCTGCATCCCTCCGGATAAGTACACTGGAAGCTTTAACGAACTAAGCTACCGAGACCACGGCCTGTGACGTCGAATTTCTCTTCCTCATTCTTACGTCTTATAAGGACAGATGTTGCTGACGTCCAATGAAGTTGAAGAACATAGTAATATGTCTTTGATAGATACAAAGACATATTACTATGTTCTTCAACTTATAATATTTTGTATTTAGCCTGCCGCATAAGACTAGTGGTCGTAAAGGTGACTGTTATACTAGAGGTTATGGGGTCAATTACCGATTTCGCCATTTTGCCCATAAAACATACATGGGGTTAGGCAGAGGTGTACTAATGTACACCCATTTGCCGGTATGTTTAGATCCCACGTATTATGGGATGAGCCTATTGCTATTAACCAGACACAAATCCAAACTCCGAGCTGACACTGAGAATTTCATATAAAACCCTAGTAAGACTTTGCTCGACATGGGAATCGATCCCAGAACCTCTAGCGTAGGGAACTATTTTGCGCAATCAATAAACCCTCAAATATTTTGATACTCCTATTTTGTTACCATAACAACCCCAATCGCCTAGAGCATGTTATGTTAAAGCAACTATAATAATATAGATCCAATAACAATCCGCAAACACTGGCGCGACTACATCATATGAAGCTATGCGATAGTAAACATAGCGATGAATAAAACATCGACCACAACATCAACAACGCTGTTGTTTTCATATCTATCCAACAACAGATCGATAAAAGGAGTTCGGTCAGAAAAAGGATGAATTTCGTCTTCAATTTTTGCCGGATTCTGCGAAAATTATGTCACGTTTTCATAGAGGCTCGTGGGTCAGCTGATCAATCGATCTGCAAGGTTAAGCTGCGCTAGTCGCGGTCAGTCTGTGGCTGGGTGACCATTCTTAATTCATTGAGACCCCTCCGTGCCTCGGAGACAACGTCGGTCCCGTTTGTCATACGAACATCTACGACAATCGTTAGTGGTAATCAGAAACCAAAATGCTTGACAACCAGTCTATCCTCAGGGTATCGGTATTACCCAGAAATTGTGTGGAGGTCTGATAGCAGCCGCTTCGTGTAAAATACTGATATTCAGCTACATCTGGTTAGACTGGACACCAACCCCAATATAGTTGGGAGAAGGCTCGAACAAAGAAGATGTCACTTTATCAGATTGCTTCGTCTGCTACGCTTGAGATTGTAGGTGCACAGTTGGGTTCTAGGGTGGTCTATTAAGAGGACACAGTGGTCCCTCCATGTGCTGATGGTGGCCACCGGGGTGGTTTTAGTGGGTAACAATCCCACACTCCCCGGTCTAACTCCCGTAGAAAAAAAAAAGGTTCGATTCCCAGGTCGAGCAGTGTTTTTCTATGAAATTTTGAGTAGCAGTTCGGATTTTGGATTTGAGCCCAGTTAATATCCCTGCCTCCTATTACATGAGACCTAAACGTACAGGGATACAGGCTTAATTACATTGCAATCAAGTTTATAGGATTCATAGTTTCCAATATTCCGTTACTAGTCAGGGAGTGAGTGGTATTTTAGGTTTATACCTATCAGGTTTTAATAAGCGTCATGGCAAACCCGATTCTGATCACGAACGATACAATATACGTGGAAATGAAGATGTAGTAACTGGTTAGGTATTTACTTGTAACATCAAAACGATGATTTCAAGATGTATTTATACATGAAAACCAGAAAAGATTACTTAGCATCTACTCGTAGATAGGAAATGTAATAAAAATGCTAATAATTTTAATTAAAGTGAGTTCCTTATATATTGCTGGAAGCTCTTAATAACTTAGCAGACGAAGTTTTAAAACTTTCTCGCTAAAGTCTACTTAAAATGAGCTACACTAACAAGCTTAGATATTGATATCTAGAAAATTATTGCGTGATCGGTACGTGTATTGGTATGTGTATTGGTATGTGTATTGGTATGTGTATTGGTATGTGTATTGGTATGTGTATTGGTATGTGTATTGGTATGTGTATTGGTATGTGTATTGGTATGTGTATTGGTATGTGTATTGGTATGTGTATTGGTATGTTTACTGGTATGTCTATTGGTATGTCTATTGGTAGGTGTAGTAGTATCTGTCATGCTCGTGGTGAATTTCACGGATCCTATAGCCATGACTATAGGATAGTTAGGAAAGTGCGGTTTTAGTTGGTTCCGATTTACCCTGTCGCCTCCCCGGGTGGCGGATGACCCATGAGGATATTCCGTACTTTATAAAAAAAGTGTAGAAACAATAAGTATGTGGAGCTAACTTCTATGTTATTACACAGTTTAGTAAATGACATTTTAGTCGGAATAGACGGTTCCATTTTATTTAAATCCATTGATTGGGTAGAGGTGAACTGAGGTACACCTATTCACAGGTCCTGTATGATTAAGAACCCAAGAACACACGACAGTAGCTGAGCGATCGACTTTTGCGCCACGGGTTGTGGGTTCGATCCCCACACGGAACGAATATTTGTACGACTACGTATTCCGGGTCTGGGTGTTTATGTATGTATACACAACACGATACAGGAGATAATCCTAGTGTGGGGTAACACTTTATTTAAGGCAAAAATATAACATAAAAGTTTTGATATTCGAACTACACTGCTACTAAGATATTCACTGACTCGACCTAGGAATCGGACCCAGGGACTCCAGCTTACCAGCCCCGTTTGCGACCATAGACTGATCGCTAGACCTTTGCTGCAGGCAGGTGCAAAAGGCAACGTTAATAATACCTAAATTACCTAGCAAATAAACTGTTGATTCTAAAATCGCATTCAGCTTTTTTCTTCTCGGCTTCAAAATAACTTGGCAAAAAAACTGAGCTCCAATATTTTCTTTTTATTGCCTTAGTTTATTGTTTTTTCGACAGTATTGTTCTCTTGAGCAATCTCTACTTTGTTACGACTTCCACTTAATAATGCAGTTTATGATCACCAAGTGCTTTTTATTACTTCGAGAGGAGATTCTTAGAAGATATATTTAATTAACTTTTTTTTTTTTTTATTTATTATAACAAAAATATCTTACAAAACATTAATTATCTTACAATCTAAAAACCACGAAGGTTTGTCCAGACTAGCTCGTTAAAAATGTTCTTGATGTTTGAAAAGCTATATATAATAGGTACTTTAGACCTAAAATTTCCTTCATATAATTTATTGGATATTCAAGGGCAATTGAAAGTAAGTGTTTTTCCAGAATATCCTTTGAACTAGCTTTCCTAATTATGTTCTATATGCATGGCTCGGCTTTTAATCTAACCAGATACTGAAAATCAAAATTTTACAGTAATTATCTGAACCCGTGCTAATTAACTTTGTTGTAGATTTTGTTTCTTATTTGTTTGATATTATTTAAAATTTACTTATCAAAATATTTACAAAATATACCTACTTATGTTGTCAAAAAGAAAAACTAAGCCTCAAAGGTTTCCTCGGCATCACTGTCGTCCAATTCGCCCAGAAGACTGCCAGCATTGCCACGTTGGATGGCAATGCTTATACGTTCCGCTATAAATAAGCTAGCCCTCTGGTCACGCGAACAATCGAGTTTGTTTGATAAAATATACTACCGAGGAGGTAATAACATATACACACATAAACACATTCACGCCTTTTACCCAAAAGAGAAGGTAGAAACGTGTAGTTTCTCACTACCACTTGCTTTTCTTTCATAATAAGTCTTCAGAAATTAGATATGTATTTCTAGAGCATCCTCTTCCGATGCTGCTGCTAACATTCACCATATAAATTCCTTTTGTTTATCATCTTTCATTCATGCTTTCAACATGCTCAAACCATCCCATCATTTTCATTTCCATTCGTCCCATATATGATTAATCCAAATTAGGTTACTTTGCAAATACACCAAAAAATGTTTAAAGTCAAAATTTTAACTTAAAATCACAATTTTTTTTTTACGTTATTACTTTTATTATAGCCGAATATAGTCGAAGAAAGATCATTTTTACGCCCAATACATTGTTGAGGAAAAGGGAATTTTCTAAACCTTAATGGTTGATCAAATTGTGTGGAGGTAATAAATATTAGTTTTAATGCTTATAGGAGCTAAATTTAAGCGATCATTATTTCCAATCTCCTCACAAGATAACAAACTTGCCAAAACGTAGGTAGGTACTTATTTTTCGAGGCTTTGTGCTGATACATAAACACAACGGTGCCTCTACTACCTAACACCACAAACGCCACCAACACTCCGACGCGGGTTAATTAAGCAGTAAAATACATACAGTATTAAAAAAGGGCACTTTTTCTACCTTCTGTAAGCACGCAACATGGAAAAACTTCCGCATTTTAAGCGTTTCCTTTTATAAGAATAGCATTCTAAATACCATTCATTATTTCAAGAAAATAACTTAATAATTGCATGTTTTTTTTATGCGCGAAATAGCTTACCACGCATGTTCTGTAGTTAATAGTTCATATTCTGTGTGTTTTTCTTGAAAATTACATTAACTACTGGTGTTTAAAATGTTTAAACAAATAGGTACAAATGTATCTACTTAACTGTCTCAGATACTCTAATAAAAAGCAAGAGAAAACATGATGTGCTTATATGACATTTGAGATTGTGAATATTGGACGGTTAACATTGCGGAGACGCTGCGTTTGCGCAGCTGTGGCAACCATTGCTTTTCATTCTTATTTAAATGTATAACAAATCAAAAACGACGATATAAATTGCAACGAAATCATTGTACAAAATATTCCAAGCAACTTTAAAAAAAAATTAATAAGGCTAAGGCCAGAGCAACGATTTAACAAGTTAATTAAGAACAAGTGATGATTAAATTAGGTCCAAAAATTTTACCATACCTATGTGACGCTCTCAAGTCATCTAAGGTTTAAAATTTTGCCCCCCTGTTGTGAAAGAACACAAATAAGCAATCCTTCTGGAATCAATTCAAATTTATAATTCGTTGTAGATCCTAACTTTGTAATTTGAATCAAAAGCAGCCTTTTAGCCATTCAGAGTGCAGACTCAACTATATTGGACCGTATAACTTTGGATTCTTGAAGACTCACTTGTATAGTTTCCATTTTCTCTCAACAATGCTCGCGTGTGTACGGAAAGTAAAGTGTAGTACATTATTCATGCACAGCGTGTGTCGCCGGACTCAAATTTAGTACACGATGTACCTACTAGCATCGGTATAAAATATACAAAGTAGATGGGAACGTAAATCAACCCTCCCCTGCCTTAGTCCCGGATAATAGATATTGTAGACCTGTTTTAAATATTTACGACGACTATATTGTAAAAAAACCCTTTTATCAAAGACATTTTTACGTATTACTAGCGATAGATGGGACATTACGAACAAAATCGTAATCTATTCTATTCAACAACCAATACTTTGCTGCATATACCGCTGGGCACGGGTCTCCTTTCAGATTGAGAGGGCTATCGATTAGGATATAGTCTACCACACTGGTCTAGTGCGGGTGGCAGACTTCACACACCATCAAGAAATATCTCTAAGGCATGCAGGTTTCCTCGCGATATTTTCCTGCTCCGTGCCATCAGACGTCCGCAACGCAATTTATGGGAAATACCGATATCCTGAGGATAGACAGGTTGTCAGGCTTTTTGGGCTTCTGACTACCACTAACGATTGACATAGATGCTTGCATGATCACCGGGAGCGACGGCTTTACGTGCTCTCCGAAGCACGGCGAGGTCTCCATGTGCACTCCAATCGTCACCCATCCACGCTTAGTTACCACTTAGCCACGAGCCTCTCTGAGTAAGTCCAACTAAGTCCAATAATATAGAGTAAATGAAACTATAAATCATTTTTATTCTGAAGCTATTTCTTTTATAAATGTGTAGCTACGTAAAAAAGTCTTATATTAAATTGTGTTTACTTAATCTGACGCCTGTTACTTTGACGGGAGAAATTTATTATACTTTTTATTTTTTCCAGTATTCTAAATGTTACTAGAACTATTAATTAATAAGTACGTTCAGTTATTGTCGAGAAAAACATGTATGTAACGCTGAAAATAAATTGGAAATGATTTTTATTTGCCTCAATTGGTTGTAAGCGCAACTGCTAGACTAGAGATATTGGATTCCCAGGTTGAGCAAAGTGTTCTTGGTTATTTATTTTTATAAAATTCTTAGTAGTAGCTCAGAGTTTGACGACACGTTTCGCGCAGTGGCTGAGCGATCGGCTTCTACGCCACGGACTGTGCATTCGGTCCCCACACGGAACAAATATTTGTATAACCTACAGGTACGGCCGGCCGGTGTTCCGGGCCTGGGTTATTATTATTATTACTAGCCCGTGCTGTCCCACTGCTGGGCAAAGGCCTCCCTCCATTCCTTCCAACGGTCGCGATAGTGCGCTTCTTCTCTCCAGTTCTCAAGAAAGACATCCAGTTCATCCCGCCATCTCCTTCGTGGTCTGCCGCGACCCCGTGTCGCTGTTTCAGGGCACCAATCCTGAGCTTTTCGGGCCCACAGCTCGTTGGACATGCGACAGACATGTCCTGCCCAGTCCCATTTAAGTTGGGCAGCCTTTTGAGCCACGTCCATAATTTGTGTTATGGAGCGCAGTGTAGTGTTTCTAACGTGATCTGTTAATTTAACACCTAACATACTGCGCTCCATAGCACGTTGGCAGACCTTGAGTTTGTACTTTTGGACGTTTGTCAAAGACCAAGTTTGTGCGCCGTAGGTTAAGATGGGGAGAATACACATGTCCATTAACTTACGCTTCAGAGACGGGTTATATATATGATAATTTGTGTTTGCAAACACACCCACGACACAGAAGGAAATCCTAGTGTAGGGTAACTTTTTGTAACAAAAAAATAAAAAAGTTTCCATTTGTGTCCAGTTAATGTCAATAAGATCGGCCCCAATTATATGAGACCTAAACATACCTACTGGAAAATTGTGGTTGTGTAGCAGCGCCTCCGTCTAATCCTTCGTGAAATTCAGGCGTTTTATTTGTTACTGATAAATCGAGTACTTTTATGTAACTACCCACCTTTAATACGATAAAATGTATAATTGTATAATTGTAGAATGACATCTCATCATTATCATGAATCTGTCAAATATTTTTTGATAGATTTTTAACTTTAAAACAAAGCCATAAGGTTCATATTAAATTGGGAAAATTTGACAGTTTTGGATAGCTTTACCTGCTGGTGTCTGTACTAAGAAACTTCCAACTTTGTTTCTTGTAAAATGACAACAGTTGTTTGCAATAAAGTAACATTGTAAGTATTTAAAACGAAGTAACTACCTCAATGACCTGGTTTATTAATAAGGCGGTAAACCACATGCAATGAAAAGGAAAACTGTTACTTGCTCAACTTTTGCATAATTTCTGTATTTAATTAACGAGATATTTACGTCACGGTTTGTATAATTAATACCTAGGTTCCTGATTATTCGATGCCATAATATTTTAATTAATATACAGTTTATTAATTGGAAGCTAAACAAAAATCAGCTTCTAACTTTCTAAAAAGTGTAATCTAACAAGTCTATTATTATCTTTTTGTATTTTCCATGCTAAGATTTCGAACCAGCATCTTCTGGTTAGGTACACCAGACACTATGACTATGACATATGCTTAGTTTCTTTGGATGAAATTTATATTAGATACAGCGCTCAGGTCGGTAGATCGCTCTTTTTAGAGCCCAACCAACCTCGGCGTTTCGCGTCACCACTTTAGTGCCGGGTCTACGAAAGCGCTGTAGAATCATCCGCAAAGGCCCCACATCCCTAGCTCAACCAGTTGAGTGTCGTACAGAAACTCTTTCACAGTTAGTGGGATTTCGCTAATCGCTAAATAACATTTATCGAATAAAGGTTTGTTCACCGGTGTTCCGACCGCGACGAATTTACCGCGGCAATCGTAGACACAACGGGACTACAGTTATGTAATGCGATTAGTCGCGTTAAGATTTGTCGCGTTTGCATTTAGACGCAATATCGTAAACTACGTACGTACTACACTACAGTTAGATATAATTAATACTAGTTATTGATGTATAAGTCTAGTACAGTTTATAATCTGTAAGAGTTTCATTATACTTGCATCATTAGTCTTGTGCTGAGAGTAATATCGTAGATTCGATTCCCAGGTCAAACAAAGTGTTACTTTCGATGAGTTTCTCAGTGACAGCTCGGAACTTTAATTTGTATTTGGTTAATGGAAAAATGCTCACTTCATGGAACCTTAAACATACCGTTGTGGATATACATTCACAGTGTTTGTTTGTGTCAGGTGTCAGGTAGAAAACAGCGCAACAAAATGTGCAGGGATTTTAAAACTTTATTGACCTGAAATTTTCAAAGGATAATCGAAGTAAAACGATAATATTACAGAGAAATAAGAATTCTTGGTACCTACTCGCGTACAATAGCTTGATTTTAATTAGACTGGTTATGTGCATAATATGATTTTAATACACATATCCCTGCTTATCACTATCCACATTTCACCGGCAGCATAATTTTATGTACCTATCTATTCTTTTAATAAAAACACCACTTCCTTGTTTTTCATATCTATTGTAAGTCAATAAAAGAAATAATGGAAATATTATATAATCTACGATACGTAAACTGATTTGCGATTAATTTAATGCGATTTGTCGTAAAATCGAGAGAAATGTGGTCTTGCTGCAAATTGAAATTAATGCAACGACAATACTGCAACTAATAATTAAGATAAGTTGGCGATACATTAATAATGTCTTCAGTGCTAGTCTGGGTTTTAATGTACGGTCCATGAAATAGGTAATTTAACTTCTGTAGTGTCCCACTGCAGGACAAAGGCCTCCCCACTCTTTTAGATACAAATAGATGTGTTTACGTGTCATTTTTGTCAAAAAAAATGACAAATTAGTTAGGGACGTTTATTCTAGTATTATTTATTATTATTATCAATACAAGCCTGTAGTGTCCCACTGCACTGTCCATTGCTACCAAGGACCAGTCTTTCTTGAACGAGTCCAGCTCATCCCGCCATCTTCGTATGGGCCTGCCGCATTGGCGTCTACCATTCACTGGGATCCAGTGTTGTCAGTTGTCCATTGATCGTCTAACATGCGACAGATGTGTCAGTCCAGTTCCATTTCAGCGTGGCAGCTTTCCGAGTGACGTCTGTTATTTTTGTCTTGGAACGGGTGGCTGTATTCCTAACCCGGTCGACGAATTTTGTACCCAGAATACTCTGTTCTATTGTTCTCTGACGAGCGTGGACCTCAGCTGATCTGAGTAAGTATTGTACCGTAAGAATATTAGAAATATCTGGTGGAGAAACTGAATTATGCCTATATAAGCAAAACCAAGCGATTGTGCACGAGTACAAAGAATCCTTATTGCCCTGTAACACTAACGTTTCACTTCTCCTATCCTTTGAAAATTTCAGCTCAATAAAATTTAAAATTCCCTGCACATTGTTGCGCTGTTTTCACAAAGAGTATTATGAAAACGAATGGCAGATAGCGTGGCAGAATACTAACGAAATTGACATTAAGTATTATGCTATTGGCCATCGTATATTTTAAACTAGGATAGCAGCAGCTGCAGCAGTTATCTTTAAAGTACGACATTACCATACCATCATTCTCTAAGCCTTCTCCCAATTTGAGATCGGCCTGCAATCTAACCAGATGTGGCCCAATATTTTACTCAAAGCGACTGCAAACCAATTTCTGTGCAATACCGATACCCTGAGGATTGACTGGTTGTCCGGCTTTTTGGTCTTCTGACCATTTTTAACGATTGTCATAGAATAAAATATCGTTTTGTACAATGATGTTCAATACAATAATAATGATAAATTAGATACTTACATGAGAGAAGCGAAGATTACAAATATATAATTACGTATCGTTTATAACCTCATAACAAATTATGGTTGGTAACGTCTTTACAAAAATGGTGGTATTGGACTAGAGTATTTAATAATCATCGTATATAAGTAAATATCAAAAGCTTTTGAACACGTAAATGGTTTGTGAAATTAGTCCATCCATATTTATTCACAACTCGAAAATAGTTTTATGACGATATACGTGACCACACACAAAACACCTCCCCGGGGAATGCCACCTTTGTAGGAATCACATGACTGTTCACAGTTCATCAAATTGCCATTTACTATTCCCTTTGTACTTATAACCCAATTTCAAAATGTTTAAACTAGAAAACGTTAATTAACCGTGCAAAGGTTTTCAGAATTACACAGGCCACGATACAATT
The DNA here is from genome assembly GCA_964056405.1 of Acronicta alni. Taxonomy (NCBI): domain Eukaryota; kingdom Metazoa; phylum Arthropoda; class Insecta; order Lepidoptera; family Noctuidae; genus Acronicta; species Acronicta alni. The sequence continues at coordinate 13,152,181 of OZ043918.1, forward strand.
ATTTTCGTTTTATAATTGTAATTAGATAACAAATAAGCTGTTCTGCTTGTCCACAGCATGTCATGGTCGTGGTGAATTTCACGGACCCTATAGCCATGACTATAAGGCAAGTTAAGGAAAGTGCGGTTTTTAGTTGGTATGAGTCATATATATACCCTGCCAAATCCTGAATGATCGATTAGAAATTTCCGGAAAAAAAAACTACCAGCAAGTGAATACAAGAGAACTACCTAGTGTAATTCCGCCATAACAATAGTTACGTGAGCCACGAACGCGTATTTTACATAAGAGCACGAACTCATCTCGCCGACGCAAATATAGTCTGAAACTACTCTAGAAACCTTCGCGGCTCATTTAGAACTTTCCCCACCTACTTCAACAACATTAACTACTGCGGGTAGAAATAAACAATTTCTGAGGTAACTTCGTACCATCCATATTAATATAAATGCTAAAGTAGCTCTGTCTTCTGTCTATTACGTTTTCTCGCCTAAACTGCTGAACCAATTTGGATGAATTTTAGTATAGATAGTTTTTTTTATACTACTAAGGTGGCAAACAAGCATACGGCCCACCTGATCGTAAGCGATTACCGTAGCCTATAGATGCTTGCAACACTACGAGTATCATTTGCGCGTTGCCAACCCTGTATTGAAACAGGAATAGTTGGGTTGGCAGTAGATATAAGGGTCAAAGTCCCCCCACTGCCAACACAACGTTTCCTCGTGGAGTACTGGCAACCTTGCTCACCGTAAGAAACACAACACAGCTCAAAGCAGCGTTATTTTACTTAGATTTTTTGCAAGGCGGAGGTACTTCCCCAGTCAGGCAGCTGCAATTTGATTGGAATTACTCCCACTATGCGAGCGACCTCTCTTAAACATTGATATTTGATTTGGTTATGAGTTTTGTCTCAAAAAATCCTTTGCTTCCGATGCTGAAAAACCGGATGAGCAAACGCTAATGATATATGTATAAAAACTGATTTGCAACAAGCAATTCTCAGCACGTAGATGAAATAACTCGATTCTGTGTGTCAGGCAAAAGCAATTATTTGTTTTCTGTCTAAATATGCTCAGCGTGGGGGCGTGGGAGCGTGGAACAAGCTATTGGATTTACTCCCATCCACTCTATTATACTGTTCGTTTATTAGTTTTGTGCGAATATCAAAAAAGATAGAAAAATATTGGTTTGTGCTTCATTTTAATTTGAACGTTGTTTTCTCCCAGTTAAAATCGTATTTTATTAAACTCCTATGTATTTTTATTGTTGACTCTATTGTCTTTGAGCAAAGTACAAACGGAGTTGAAGATGGCTGTCGCAATTTAAATAAATACCTACTCTTTCGGCTCCGGTTCCTGTATTCACACGTTGGAACACAATAAAACAAATTGGCGCCGGTATTATTTAAGAATCATTCTGATGACCGCCATCTTCAATGCGGCACTAAATAATAACATCTTCCCACAAGTGTGGAAAGAAGCTACCGTCATCGGTATCCCTAAACCCGGTAAACCCAGGTCTGAGCCCTCCAGTTATCGCCCCATAAGTCTCCTCAAAGTCCTTGGGAAGATCTATGAGCGGCTTATCTATGCCCGATTAAAGAAATTTGCCGAATCCCATAATCTCATTCCCGACGAGCAGTTTGGTTTTCGAACCAAACACTCTTGTATCCACCAAGTGCATCGCATAGTCGAACATATCAGCGCTGGATTCCAGCGCGGTATGACGACTGGCATGCTCTTCTTCGACGTGGCGAAAGCCTTCGACAAGGTCTGGCACAATGGCTTGATTTACAAGCTATATTCATTCAACGTGCCAGACCGTCTCGTGCTCATCATTCGAGATTTTCTGTCGAATCGCACCTTTCGCTATCGTATAGAGGGCGGCACACTCTCGTCCCCTCATCCTATCCGAGCCGGAGTCCCTCAGGGCTCCGTGCTCTCCCCTCTCCTTTTCACGCTGTACACCAGCGATATTCCAAAAAGATCCAAGTCGCAGTTGGCTCTATTCGCTGACGACACGGCTATATATTATTCCGGCATCAGCCTAACAAACATCACCAAAATTCTCCAATCCTCGGTCAATGCCCTAGGGAATTGGTTCAGGAAATGGAGAATAGAGGTGAATCCCTCCAAGAGCGCGGCGGTTCTCTTTCACAAGAGTTCCGACCTCTCCGCTCAAGCCCAACCCATCTCCCTCTTCGGCCAACAGATCCCTTGGGAAAAGAAAGCCAAATACCTGGGCGTGGTTCTAGATTACCGACTTACGTTCCGAGAGCACATAAAAACGGTGCGTTCGCGCGCCGCTTTTGCTCTAGGACGTCTACATGGCATGCTCAATGCACGCAGTAAACTCTCCCTTAAATACAAGGTGAGAATTTACGTGATGTGTATTCGCCCCATCATGACCTATGCGAGTGTCGTATTCGCTCACATAGAAAGTCCCGCTATCCATAGGATGCAGACCCTCCAAAACCGATTCATGCGCAAAGCCACGGGCGCCCCTTGGTACGTGCGCAATAGGGACCTTCACTTAGACCTAAAATTGCCTACCATCAAGCAGTTTATGAAACGCGCCTCTAAGCGCTATTTCGATTTGGCCCCCCTTCACCCTAATCCCCTAGTGGTCAGTAGACTACAAACCCTCTCAGATAAGTAGAGTGCGCCGCCCAAGGCACGCACTCACTTACCCTGACGACCAAATCACCCTAGCGCAGGAGTCAAACAGAGTGACTAGCACTCTCAAAACACACGCACAAAAACGCCGCCCGATATACCGTCCTCGCCGGCGAGGCCCGTCGCGAAGACCCCTTAACGGTAATCCTCCCCGTCCCTTGCTCGAGCCGGCCCGTGCCGAGCCAGTAGCTTTAAATTCGCCCCTAAATAATTTAAACCCAGATCCAGCCGTCCCTAGCTGCCCCCCCAGCAACGCCCTAAGCCGAGGTCCGAGTCCCGCAGGGGACACCCTTAGCTGTGTTGCTTAGTTTATAAGTTGCCCCTGGCTGGAGGCATTCGGTGCCTCGCCACCTAGTCCGGTTAAGTTTTTAAAGCTCCCTCGAGCTAAAAACTACGTCCGTCAAAAAAAAAAAAAAAATATTATTTAAGAGTGGTAGATCTAGAGCACGCTACCATCATTATACACCACCGTACCGTCATCATTTGATCCGATCTGATCCTACAAACAAGCATGCCAACTTTTTTGACTTGTAACAACATGCGTTCCACCCCACCGTGCGGAAAGGGAGATTTGTGTACTGTCCTCCTGCGGCATTTTTACCAGACTTCAAATAAAAATCTGAAATGTTTTGTAATAAACTAAATTGAATTGAAATAAACATTTCCGCTTTTTGCAACAAAACAAAACATGAGCAGTACCTTTGTACTAAATAGTCTTAAACTGGCTCCTTTCTAGTTTCTAAGTGTGTACATCAATTAATAAATAAATAAATAAATAAAATGAAGTTAGTAAAAAAGTCCATAATAATATTTAAAAAAAATGCAAATGTAACTCTGTATGTTTGCCTGTTACGCTTTCACACCTAAACTGCTGAACCGATTTTGATGAAATTTGGTACAAAGTAACTGTAACGTCTCTGTACCAAATAGCAGGATATAGGCTATCTTCTGTGATAACGCCTTTTGGGATGTGGTGCAATATAAATCTTAAGGATGTTTATTTATTTACTTATTCTTAATGTACAAAAGTGTACAAAGGCAGTCTTAATGCCTTAGGCATTCTCTACCAGACAATCTTTAGGTGGTGCAGAGACAATCATGGTAGATGCACTACAATGGTACATGTGAGAGGTATAAGGTGAATATTATTGCTTAAACTATAAAAGTATATATTATATACTTACATATATAAGTACTTTACAATTATATGTTATGTTCTGCATTATATTTGTTTATGTAAGTGCGTTTAGCTTTGTCTTTTCCGGCACTTATTTTTTTGGTCAATAGGTTCCTAAACTTGTCTGACTTTAATGGTTACATCTCTGAACATAACCCAAAAATTTGTGAGGTGTTTTTTTTTCTAAATAATAAATTACACAAACCCTCTTTCAAAAAAAAACAGAGGAGACTATTAAACCACATCATACTAAGCTCTCTCAGGACCAAAAACATACCAGCTAACTGTGCATTTACATTAGTAGATCTCTGCCTAACCCTGGAAATACAGGCGTGATATACTAAACTGAAACAATATTCTATAACAGCAGCATAGCATTGTGTAACTACAATAGAGAATCAGACACGTAAATCAAATATCTGGTAAAATGCAACCTAAGCTCGTGCCACACTAAATAGACGGAATGTAGCGCCTAGTGCTCCCAACACGCAAATATACACACGCGCGTTAATTGACACCACCTACAATTCCTGATCAACCTCCAGGGGTTAGCATACTGTGACATAATTTTTACGTCGCAGTATCTCGACTTGAACCATTGTCCAATTTTAGTGTTCCGACGACTAAATTATATCTTGTCATTTTTATTGGTATTACAGAGAAAATTTTAGTCATCGGTCACGGTTTTTTTACGAATAGTAAGGACAATTTTCAATGACGTCGAAAGGCTACCAGCCAGTTTATCGTTAAAGTTTATCCAGAAATTTCCTTACGGCGATCGACTAAAATTCACTTTGAGCAACTTACTCATTATTCGGTTGCATCTTGTTATACTGGAAGCCGATCCAACATAAGAATTATCATCATCATCAACCCATATACTGTCCCACTCATATTGAGAGGGATTAGGCTATAGTCCACCACGCTGGCCTAGTGCGGATTGGTAGACTTCACATACCGTTGAGAAAAATCTCTAAGGCAGGCAGGTTTCCACATGATGTTTTCCTTCGCCGTTTAAGCGAGTGATAATTAATTATTAATACGCACATGAATTCGAAAAGTCAGAGGTGCGTGCCTTGGGTTCGAACTCGAGACCTTCGACTTGGCAGTCTAATGATCTTACCACTAGGCTATCACTGCTTACATAAGAATTAGTAATATAATAGTAATAGGATAATAATTATATGTATTGAAACTTACAGAGTATAAAATTAATCCAGAGAAAGAAACCTTCTTAAATGCATGCGGTGCCTAATCTTGTCTAGACTTTTGGTATAAGGCTCCTGGAATACAAACAATAATATCCCTGAATCTCGGAACTTTTAAAAGAACAAATTGTCCTACCTTGCCCTTTTATAATACCACTCAGACAACTTTTAACATTGAAACAAAAAGCTTATCTCTAAAATACCTATAACTTCTTTCGACACATTCCTTGAATAAACTTGTGGAAATATCGCAATCTCTGAAATAAGTTCCAGTTACTTTAAATTCTATTCACAAAGTTCTTAAATGTTCTTTATTGAGTCAATCTTTATCTTTTATCTTGACGTTTGCAATACATTATTCTTTGCCGCGACATTTTTTACAGTCCGTCTGCCTTTTTTTGAATAGGGTCGTGACTTCACGCTTAGGATTGTCACCTCGCCACTACTGTTGCGGTTTCTATCCCACTCTACATAATTTTTTGTCGAGTCTGGGGGTATGTTCTCTGGTTTTTTTACTTTAGGAAAGTATCATTTTCACATTTGCCAGACTATCATCATCAGGCCATATTCTTCCACTGCTGGACGTAGGCTTCGTATCTTCGACTTTCCTCATCCAATCACTGCCACCTGCTTTCCGCAAATCGTCACTCCACCTGGCCTGCGAGCATCCTACACTACACTAAGGCACCTAAACGCGGTCTCCACTCGAGAACTCATTTGCTCAACGATCGTTTACGAGAATATTACTGAGATTGGAAATATACTTTCTTATTTATTTATAATTGAGAAATAAAATATGAATATTTTTAATTACGTGAATTTTTAGGTTAATAATACCCGATAATGTAAAGAAAATTGAAGGAATAATTATTCTAAATGAGTTACTTTCTACATATAAGTAATAGGAACACTTTAAACTTGCCATCCAATAAACTAAAGTTCAAGTTAAAGGAACTGATAATTATGGAAATTTATAAGTATAAAAGTCTTTGCCCAGCTGTGTGCATTTTACGGCTAATATGATAACGACGTTAATTGTCTTTGATGCGGGTCGTCCAATCATGATTAAAGTAATTAACTACCGATTAATTGAAAATTCGATTGAATTATTTATCATCCCTATTCAGTTCAATAGTAGGATATTCCTATTTTAGACTCAATTGACATTATAATAACCATATTAAAACGTTTTCAGTACAACCATTTGATAGTTCTCACGGTAAATAATTTACATTTTGATATAGCGATTCACTACCAATTCGATTCGATTCGATTATACTAGCGACCCGCCCCCGCTTCGCATGGGTGCAATGTACTAATAACATACATGTATTATACGTATAAACCTTCCTCTTGAATCCCTCTATCTATTAAAAAAAAACTGCATCAAAATCTGTTGTGTAGTTTTAAAGATCTAAGCATACATACGGACAGACAGACAGCTGGAAGCGACTTTTTATACTATGTAGTGAAGCTTAACTTATATTTTTAAGTGCCCGTCTAAGGAAACAAATCGTAAGCCCAGATGACAAAGGAGCTTACCTCCAAGAAATCCTGCAGTTTAGCAAGGAGTGGCGATCACAATAGACCGACTGTGGTCGCAGTGATCCTACAGCCACAAATAAATAATTAAAAAAAAATATAATTTTAAAACACAGGACATACTATCACTCCTTTATTCCAGAAGAGGTAGGCAGAGCTGTACAGATGTACACCCACAATTCGCAATATAGGAATTCACTAATGGTTTTAAATACAAAACATAATTTTCCTTTGCTGTTGGTTTCGGGGTGAACGATGTATGGACGCAGAACAATGTCCCTTAAAAAAAACTGTTGAAATTAAAAACTACGTGATACATTGGATAATGTGAAGACTGTGAGTATCCAAATCCCTTTATAGGCCTAGCCATAACGAGGGATACATTTTAAAACTACCCCTGGCATAAATTATACTTAAGTGGAGAAGTTGGTTTAGAAATTTGTTTTTAAAGTTGGTTAATAAGAATTAATAGGGTTTTACGATTCAAAATTATTTAAGTTTGCAAAAGATATTTATTATTATAAAATTTGAAATCGTCGGAATAGGTAGAGTATATTTACCTAAACTTCAAGGAAGTAAGTAAGTAACATAATATACTTAGTGAATAATTCCGGAACCTCCCTCTGAAATACCGGAATCGTCATCATCATCGCTTTCATCCCGAGATTCAAGGATCTTGAATCATTTATTTGTACTTGGAATACATTGAAACAAATAGTGGTCTGCCCACTACTTAGAACAATGAGACTAAATCATTATTATGTAGCAGTCGCGCTAATGACCACTAGACCACTATACATAGGAACAACTGAGTCTATTTTTTTAAATTCTTAAATTAGATAAAACTAGCTGGAATGTTTTCCGGTGATAGAGTAGGTACAGGTTTTGTTCTGTGGTATAAAGTAAATACTTGAACAACATTATATCAAGTAAGTAAGTAATGTCGCATGTAGTTTAGCTGGTTAAAGCTTTCGGTGTTATTAATGGTAGAGCGCTAGTTCGAGTTCGGCCCGTGGCCAAAAGGATTGGCCACAGAAAAAAAAAAAACATTTAACACGATGATAAGATAACAGAGCCAAAAGAAAATTAAGACGAATACAAACCTCCTTTTTTAAAATGGTTTATTTTTTTATTCCTGCAATAAACGCGATAGAATGCCGTCGTATAACCATAGACCTTACATAAACCTGATAACACAGACTCGTACATTACGAATGTCAGGTGAAATCACCCCACCCCTCCCACACGCACACTCACTAAGACTTATGTATCTAATTACAGACGGCACACATAATTATATGTAACACGTACCTTAACGACTTAAGTATACCTGACCCTGTCCTTCGAGTAATTTGGGTGAACCGTCGCCATGGAGTTGCCAACAGTATACTACATTGTAATGTAATATACAACAGTATATTACATTTTTATTTTCTACAATAAAATTCACACATAGGTACTTGAGGTATTTGCACCCTAAATATACTTTTAAAATATGTATTTTGTATCATTTTTGATTATTCAATCAATCAATCAATCAAAATAGTTTTTTTTTCATATAAACCATATACAGGCACTTATGAAATGTCGAGTCTAGGTGTATTTAAAACATATTCAGAAATGTTACAAAATACTACATGCATAATGCATGCCTTACAATGCATAATGCATGCCTTACAATGCATAAAATGTTCATGCATTTATTAATAAAAATTAATGATACTGTCACTCTTAACGGTTGCGCTTGAAACAACGAGACCACCGGTTCTTTACTTATTTTGCCCACTTTGAAAATCATCCTAAAACAGCTATTCCAAATATTATTTTTAACGAGCATTATTATTGTGGATAGGATAGATACTGCCCATAAAAGACTCCAGCAGCCACAAGGGAGCTTAATCGCCCATTTTCAGTAACTCCGTCGTGCAGTGTTCATTGAGTTTTTCTGTACTTTTTTTATTATACCACTAAGGTGGCAAATAAGCATACGGTCCACCTCATTGAAAGCGGTTACCGTAGCCTATAGACGCTTGCAACACCAGGGGTATCACTTGCGCATTGCCGACCCTATAAAACGAAAGAGTATTAGTTGGATTGGCAGTATAAGGGTCAAAGTCTCTCAACTGCCGACACGTTAACCGCGGAGCACTGCCAAATTTGCTTACCGTAAAGAACACAACACAGCTCAAAGCAGTGTTATTTCACTTCGATTTTCTGCAAGGCGGAGGTACTTCCCCAGTCGGGCAGCTCCAATTTGAGTGAAATAACTACCTCTCTTAAAAGGAACTCAGAGTTTACATTTGTGCCTGGTTAATGGCAATAGGCTCGCCCCTTATTACATAAGACCTAAACATACCAATAAACTGTGTGTGAACAATAGTAATCCTCTGCGTCACTTCTTTGTGAAATACAGGCAGGATGGTATGTTATGTTATGAACTAGGTAATGTAGGCACATTTGAGTCTTCCATCCATTTTTAAATTACTAGGCTTCATAGATTTTTAGCCTAAGTTTTTACATTATTGTTTTAATCTATAGCCTAAGCGTTAGCGGCGAGGGAATATCTCATTTTATTCTATCCGCTACTCTCCCCTGTGATTTACTAGGACAGGCTTTTTGCCAGTTCGCAGACAGCCTGTTCATCAAAAAACATTGTTTATCTGCAAAGTTATCAGACGGTTTAAAATAATTTTGTATTTAGGTCGATTCTTGGATTAGATTCGTTAATATTTTTTATTCATACAAAGTTTTTCTATTTCAAATTTACAAGCTTGTAAATTTAATATGTATTGGGAAAAAGGCCATGGCAAAGTTTAAAAAAAGCGTTAATTTAGTTTTTTTTGTACATATTTTGTCTACCAAGAAAAGACAGAATGTTCTACAACACTTTTAGAATGCCTCACCGGTATATCTGCAGAGCGCTAGGTTTGTCTCTCTCCATTCGAAACAGTATGGAGATTTAAAACATCTTATTACGAATTTTGTTGCGTTATATTGATATTGTTATTTATCCCGACGTTTCGGACCCCTTACAGTGTTCGAAACCTCGGGATTAATAATATCAATCATCATCAACCCATATACTGTCTCACTGCTGGGCACGGGTTTCCTCAGATTGAGAGGAATTAGGCTAATAGTCCACCACGCTGGCCTAGTGCGGGTTGGCAGACTTCACAAACCGTCGAGAAAATCTCTAAGGTTTCCTCCCGATGTTTTCCTTCAGCGTTTAAGCGAGTGATAATTAATTATTAATACGCACAAGAATTCGAAAAGTCAGAGGTGGATTGGATTGGATTCGAACTCGAGACCAACAGTGCCAGTCCAATGGTCATACCATTAGGCTATCACTGCTTACAATATCAATATAACACTATAAAGTCCGTAAAATGTAGTTTTTTTCGAGTAAATGTCAGAAATCAATTTGGAGATTTACTTAAAAATCATATAAAACATTAAATAAAGGATCAAAATATAACAGAAAGTAATCTAATCCCTCTGGACTGAATCTACTTGAGACTTCGAAGTTAAAGTAGTTACTCAGTGTAAACTCGTTCAGCACAAGTAGCATTACCTACCTGTCGAAGTCTAAGAGATTAGCTCTAAGTGCACTACATGTAACTACTTACAGTCTCCCACAAATTATTTCTTTTGTAGCTATTTTATTTTGTACTCTTAAGTGCTGATGTAAATTGCTGTGTAATAATTTGTGGAAGAGAAATCAATGAAATTATTTATTATTATTACTTATAGTTACGTACTTTCTACGATATCGATCTTACAAGTAAATAGTGGAAGTGTTGTGTTCATGTTACATACTTATATAATAGGGTTAGGCAGAGGTGTACCTACATTTCACTGATCCCATGTAATATGGGGTGAGTCTATTGCCAACAACCGTCCGCAAATCCAAGCTTGGAGCTTGGATTTGCTACTGGGAATTTCACAGAAAAACCCTACAACACTGCTACCCGGGAATCGAACCCAGAACCTAGCTAAGCAATCATGCTTAAGACTAACTAACGTAACTACGGCAGTGTATATCAATATATAAAATCAAAACTACTATTTACGGATTTTATCGCGTTATATTGGTATTATTAATCTCGACGTTTCGGACCCTTTACAGCGTTCATGGTCACGGGTAGACTGAGGTGTTCTTGGGGGTCTTGATGATATAATTACTCACAGCTAACCTACATTTTTGTTGTTAATTATTGGCAATACGATTCACGCAAAAACAAAGCTCACCGTATCCTTTGGTAGTAGGAGTTTTATTTCAATGTATAATATTCGCGTAAGTGTCAGAAATCGATACGGCAGTAAGTATATATTGTTATCGAAACACTATCACTGCTTCTTAAGAACATCACTATGGCCGGCCGATCGCGGCAGTTTTTAAATTAATAGATTAATTTCACGGGTCTTGGTCAATTCGCGGATCCCATGGCCCTATAGGGCGAGTGAGAAAAAATGCGGTTTTTATTCGGTACAAGTCCAACATACCCTGCCGATGAGGATTCATGAGGATTATCCATACTATAATATAATAATATAATTTATTTACTCAAGTGACACAGAATTATTTGTTGTTAGTAGTATACAAACCTTATTCTATGTTAGTAGAATCTACAAAAAAATATTCAAGATAACGACATGTCCATGTATGTACAGAGGCCAGCATATCAAGCTACCACAATCTGTCAATTTTTTTTGATAGATTCTCAACTTTAATACAACCCTAGGTTCATTTTCAATTGGGAAAATTTGACAGTTTTGGATAGGTTGACCTGCTGGCGTCTGTACATGCACCATGTCGTTACGAAAATCACCGCTGCACCACTCCATGAGAGAAAGCGCAGCAGTGATTCATGAACACACAGTCCAATCTGTTATCATGGACAGTATGCTGTTAGGATTAGCCCGCACCCTTTTTTATAAAAAAAGTTTATAAATTGTTTTTACTTAATAAAAAAACCGTGTTTTACGCTATAATATTTGAGAGCAAACACATAAAAAGTTCAATTAATATTTAAACTAGCAACCACTTGTAACAGCTATCTGCGAGTGGAACGACTGCTATAAAACAACAGTTCAAAAATAACATCCGAGTCCAATGAAGGACCCCTCAGATTACCATTTTAAAATTTAAATTCACCTCATGTCTGCGGGGAAAATGAATTTTATATTACAGCTACGTGGTTTATGGAATATAATGTTTTACGAGAGGCGGGGAACATTAAGATATATTTACTTAATGTTAATCTAAGAAACTGTAGTTCAGGTACCTACATAACAACTCAAGAGAGAAATTCAAACAGGAGCATGACAGTCCACATCATTTTTACGGTCACCAGATGCCTGTGGATCGCTTCAAAAGCAGCAATAGCACTTTCGAATGAATCAATCAATATGATTTACAGATACAACATTTCATTTCCAGCATAAGCAGACAAAGAAGAAGTGTTAGAAAATCCCGGAAAATACTGGATATGTCTGGTTATGGAGCCGTGTGTTTCATTAAAATTTTTGATTTTAACCCCTCACCGCATCGAGAAAACGTTGTGTCAATCACTGTTGGTGGTGGGACTTTGACCCTTATACTGCCAAGCCAACTATTCCTCTTTCGTTTTACAGGGTCAGCAACGCGCAGGTGATACCCCTGGTGTTGCAAGCGTCTATAGGCTACGGTAACCGCTTACTATCAGGTGGGCCAGCTTGTATGCCACCTTAGTGGTATAAAAGAAAATATTTAGTGCTTAGTCTATAAGTTACATTTTGTATCTCACCTCATTGCGAATTCTTTACAAAACTTACTTTTATGTTCTTGTCTATGCGTATTTACATTACAATATTCTAGACACATTGTGATATAAATTTAGTTCACCGTAGAAATAAGCGCTCACCGAACCAAGTTTTCGCAGTATAACATTCCGCAAATCTTGCCTATTTCTAGCCAAGTCTAACAAAAAGCTCATAAAAACATATTTACGTTACTTTTACACACACTAACATCACTACGGACAAAAATAAACGTAGGGGTAGTAATTTCATTGACACGAATATGTTGGTGTACGTGCCTGGAACCACTGCGACAAAGAAATATGGCCGCCTTAGCCAAATAAAATTATCGCAATACAGAATATACACGGCACTGTTTCAAGTTCTATTTTCAAATAATATGACAGCATACATTTTTGTGGTGGTACAGTCGCGAGCATAAATATGTATACACTTGGCAAAATTCAAAAGCGATTTTCTCTTGCAATTTTGGGTTCTCAAAGGTGCAGGACAGTCGTCATTCGAAAAGAGTTCAAAATGTATTTACACATTTTTATGGTCATGACTGTACCTATTATTAGTTTTTTTTTTCCTTGATGGCAATTGAGTCGTTGTCGACTATTCTGCCAGCGTCAAGTGTGATGTGGTTATTGTAAAATTCTGCTCTTCGAACACTGTTGCCTTCGTGGTAGGTTTTAGTATACATCATTGAGATAATCTAATATTAGTTATTCTGTACCTATATACTAGAACTAAGTAACTGTCATTGTATGATAAATGTCACTTGAAATAAAAAAATCTTTTTGCAACATTTTAATAGGTACTCATAGCAGGTACATGAAAAATCTTTAATTTCTGCGCAGTACTAAAAATTAAAATAATATTTTTATCACAAATATTAAATTTAATTACTTGCTAATTAAATACTAGCTGTTGCCCGCAGTTTCAATATCATCCCAAAGAGCTTTTTATGACAAAAGGTTAGCCTGTCCTTCTTCAAGGTTTAAACTATCTCTGTACCGAATTACAACAAAATCGGTCCAGCTGTTTAGGTGTGAAAGCGTAATAGACTGACAGACAGACAGAGAGTTACTTTCACATTTATAATATTAGTAGGGAATTAAGGATTACCATGGGGTAATCCTTAATTAAAAAATAGTTTTTCAAATATATTGCACATTTATATAAATTTCATAATATATGTACGGTTGTGCAAAAAAGTACGTTGTATTCTATTCAGGCCAATTCTCATTGTTCAATGAAATAACGCGAATATATTTCACATCGTGCAGGTCAGATAATCTCATCAATGTGAATAAATAAATGATCCGGTTGATCTATAAAACACCAATTAACGGGAAACGTTGAACTTTGGAAGCTATCTGTAGTAATTAATAATGGAGTAATGGCTACTCCGAACGAGAGTGCTCTTGTTAACTGATATAGGTACTTATCAACGTGATTGCGATTTCCGTAAATGGTATAATTATTGGTGTAAGTAGATAACACTGATCAACAGTGGTCATGCCTCACGAACTCTTGTAGATAATTATATTTTGACTACCTACCCTCATTACGAAAGTGCTCTTATTTTGTTTCAATCACCCTCAGTGTTCTTGTGATAAGTCAAGTTCATTATTGGCTTTACAGCGATAAATGCATGTGAGTGAACGTTCGTTAAAAAAGTGATAATTACATTCCTTTTCTTTATTAATTTAAATTGCGTTGGTTTAAGTCAAATACTGTGCTTGTGCGAATATTTCAAGAAAGTGTATTAACAATCCTAACTCTGTTTGTTATGTTTGTGGTGAATTGACTTTCAAAACACAAAGACGAAATTTTACAGAGCTAATATTGCAGTGTTATCTCGAGTATTTTTCCTTTTCGGTTGTTCATCAAGACAAACCTTGGGCCCCACACATTTGTTGTATAACATGTGTAAAAAATTTATTAGATTGGAAGAAAGGATTACGTCATATGCCGTTTGCTATTCCTATGATATGGACTGAACCTAGAGATCATGGTTCGGATTGCTATTTCTGTGTTACTACAATCAAAGGCATAAACCCAAAAGCAAAACACACAGTTCATTACCCGAATTTGCCTTCAGCAATAAGAACTGTCCAGTAGTGTAGTTTTACCTAACACAATTGGTTTGGATGATATCAATAATCATTTCTCAACTACAGTCACTTTGGATCGCCAAACCATTATTAGTACAGTAAGCTATATTGCTGGCCTTACTCGTCCGGATATTGATCATTTTCACTTTTCTCCAGTAACCTCGGGAGAAATAAATAAAGTCATCCGTTCTATCAAATCCAAAGCTGTGGGTTGTGACAACATCAGTCGTAGTATGATTTTCCCCATTTTGGACTAGCTACTCCCTTCAATTACACATATTATAAATTTCTCCATTGAGTCTTGTCAATTTCCTTCCCTGTGGTGTAAGGCTAATGTCCGTCCCCTCCCCAAAATATCCAATCCTCTACTCCCGAATCATTTTAGACCCATATCGATTCTCCCATTCCTCTCTAAAGTACTTGAGGCCTGTGTCCACAAGCAATTGTCTGGGTTTGTTCAACAACACAACCTTATCAGTCCCTTTCAGTCTGGTTTTAGGCCCGGTCATAGTACAGTGTCTGCGCTCCTTAAAGTTACTGGTGACATTAGACAGGGTTTAGAAGATACGAAAGTCACAGTGTTGGTACTTATTGACTTTTCTAATGCCTTTAATGCTGTCAGTCATGATATTCTCCTATCTATGCTCTCACACCTTATGGTTTCTTCCGAGGTACTGGATTGGTTCACTTCTTATCTTCGAGGGCGTCAGCAGTCGGTCCGAGTCGATGACGCATCGTCACGCTGGTGTAACCTAGCTGCTGGCGTTCCTCAGGGTGGTATTCTTTCTCCATTATTATTCTCTATTTTCATAAACTCTATCACTCATTGCCTTCGGTGTGCGTATCATCTATATGCCGATGACCTACAATTGTATGCTCAATCCCGATTGGAAAGTTTGTCAAGTGCTATTGGTGAATTAAATAGTGATTTGGAAACCATCAATGATTGGTCTCGTAGATTTGGTGTGTCTGTAAATCCTAATAAGTGCCAGGCGATAGTTATTGGTAGTTCCCGAATGTTGAGCAAAATTATTCTGACATCTCTCGAACCTGTCGTATTTGATGGAACAATTATCCCGTTTAGCCCCAGTGTTAAGAACCTTGGCTTACACCTCGATTCTATTCTTAGCTGGCAGACTCAGGTTAGTAATGTAAGCCAAAGAGTTACGAGTTCACTGCGATCTCTTTATCGGTTAAAGAACTTTTTACCATCCAGGACGAAAACAATGCTTGTGCAAACTTTGATATACCCTATTATTGACTATGGGGATGTCTGCTACTATGATCTCAATGCTGATTTGCTTGATAAGCTCGACAGACTTCTCAATAACTGCATCAGGTTTATATTTAATCTGCGTAAATATGACCATGTTTCTCGTTACAGGCGTCAGCTTCACTGGTTGCCCATCCGGCAGCGTAGAAGTCTGAGAGCCTTAACAACGCTTTTCTCCCTGCTTAACTCTGAAAATCCTCCTTCTTATTTAACTTGTTATTTTCAATATTTATGTTCTACTCATACCAGAAACCTGCGGTCATCTAATAATCTTCTCCTTCACTGTCCCCCTCATAGTTCTGATTTTGTTCACTCTTCCTTCCATATTCAATCCATTCTTCTCTGGAATGAGCTGCCCCTTGAACTCAGGATGGCTACCAGTCGCGATTCATTTAAAAGGAATCTCCGTAAGTTTTTGTATGACAAAGCTGCAGAATTGGTATCACAGAAAGCATGATTAATTATACATATATATATAGGTATATATATATATATTATATCATAAGTATGTATCCATAATATTGTATTTATTTATATATGTATTAGATATGTATATATTTATTATGGTTCTATAAGTAAATATATGTTATAAGTTATTTAGGTTAAGTATGTTTCCATTGTGTTTTTTTTTTGCATCTGCCACTTTTTATCTGCACCACCCTATGGTTGACTGGTAGAGGATGCCTAAGGCATTAAGTCCGCCAATGTACATTTTTGTGTCATAAAGTTTAAATAAAATAAATAAATAAAACTGTCCCACATAACGTCAGTTTGCCAATACCAGTACTATCTACATCGTTTTTAATATCGATGATCCAGAATAAGTGATGCTAAAATCAAAGAAGATGTAAGATGTAAAACCTCAAATCAGGGAATTAGTAAAAGACCAGAGATTCGAAGAAAAATTGAATGTTTTGAAAAAATCGGCATGGCTTGAAGCTTCAAGAACGTAGTTGCGAATTTTTTGGGGAACCACAAAAGTGACAACTACAAAGAGTTGATTGACGAGCTCATATTGGCATACAAAGCTTTAAATTGTAATATGTCACTTAAAATTCACTTTCTAGATTCACATTTGGATTTTTTCCCTGAGAATTTAGGGGCTGTAAGTTATGAGCATGGGGAAAGGTTCAATCAGGACATTTCGGCCATAGAAAAGCGTTATCAAGGTAAATGGAGTCCAAGGATGTTTGCCGACTTCTGCTGGACAATTAAAAGAGACCAACCGGAAGCCAAATATGCCAGAAAATCGTATTAACTTTTGCTTCATTGTTATTTTTCTTTTCTTTTTTTGAGAAACGTCTATTTTTTTTCCTAATCGATGATAGCTAAATAAAAAAATTTCATGAGTGAGATAAAAATTGATCTGCTTATTTTTATTCACAACAACCTATATTATTAAGAAAATAAAAAAAAGTTCGTGTGGCATGAGGAAGTTTAAATTTTGTTAACCAGTGTAATAGGTGTACGATAATTATAATTATAAAATCTCTAAGATTTACAACATAATTACACTGAATTTATATTTGATATTCTGATCAGATAATATGATTATTAAACGATAAATAGGTAGAATTTCAAAAGAACTACTTTTATAACTAACAAAAAAATATGTTCTTTCTTTCTTTATCACCACAACATAATTATAATTATATAATACCACTCAAAACACACAAAACTTAGACTAAATAAGTTGTAAGATTACTCGATTCCTATTTCTAGGTGGTTATAAAAAAACTTTTAAAGAGATAGTGGGCGTAATTCACACACAAGCTGAGCTGCCCGACTGGGGAAGTACCGCCGCCTCGCAGGAAATCGAAATTAAATAACACTGAGCTGTGTTGTGCTCCTAACAGTGAGCAAGATTGCCAGTGCTCCGCGAGGAAACGTTGTGTTGACAGTGGGGAGACTGACCCTTATACTGCCAACCCAACTATTCCTCTTTCGTTTTACAGGCAACGTGCTGTTTGATGTCATCAGGTGGGCCGTATGCTTGTTTGCCACCGAATCGGAAAAATTATATATTACTAATATAGAAACAGTAATTCATACCATAACATATATTCATACCATATCATCACTACTGTGTGGTGACAAGGAGATAGCTTTGGAATTGTAGCAGATAATTCATATTCTAAGAAATATTAAAACCTTGGAATACTGCTTTTAGTAATTTGCTACCGTCACTAGTTTCAAATGTTAGTTTCAATTATTATCCTCAACTCTAAGATATATGTATCTAGGGATTCCATTTCAATGAAACAAGCAATTTCTTCAAATGAAATTATCTCTCGTTGAGCACTTAGCTGAAGGTTTAATAACTTAATTGCTACGAATTAGCTAATTGAAACTAGAACTGGAGATTTATTCAATCTACATAATTTTTCGCAGACTTCGTTTTTAACGTGTATTGAAATTAAGTATCTTTTTTATTTTTGTTTAGACCGGGGAGTGTGGGATTCTTATCCATTAAATCCACCCCAATGGCAACACATGGACGATGAACGATGGATGGTGAATGTGTCCTCTTAAAAGACCATGCCAAAACTCTCCTGCGCACAACGTCTGTTAGGACTCATCTCTGAAGTAGAATTAAGTATCCGAATTACGCGAATATTATACATTGAAATAAAACTACTTTTTACGGATTTTATCGTGTATATTGATATTATTAATCCCGACGTTTCCGACCCTTTACAGCGTCCATGGTCACGGGTAGACTGAGGTGGTGGGCGTCTTGATGATTTAATTACTGACAGCTACCCTACATTTTTTTTATTGTTACATGATCAATGATATTTATTACTAATTATTAATTAAAACTAGATGGAGCCGGCATTTCCTAGCTGACGACCTCTGAGAAGAAACGCCGAAACAAGCTCAGAGAATCATGGTCTCTTTTAAGTAAAATACCTCAATGATACGAGGGTCTCAACTGAGCGCAAGAATCTAGGTTTTGAAGTGGTTCAGATTTGTGTCTAAGTTAATGGCAATGCTCGGCACTTACAAAATGGGACTTAAAAACACTGAATACACGCGTGGTGTTATTGCATGTGATTTTTATTGTAAAGAAAAACATAGTCCTTCAATAATTAAACACTTGTTTTGAGGTTGTCATGGCGTGACTAGGTACAAAAAAAGCTGAAAATATTTTGTAATACAACACTGAAAATTAATAAACAACCAAATAAATACTTCTCGAAGTAAACCTCAACTCCATTTACATCCAAGAGTTAGGTACTAGAAATAGCCAAAATATAAGACTACATTTAAGCAGCTACAGAATGTGCAAATTCATCCTAGATGCTGGCATAGAATATTAATGCCCTCCATCGCTTTAAGAGCAAATTCTAGATGCAATATCCTCGACAGAGCTTTAAATATTCTCACTAGCAACACACAATTAGGAACATTTAGTAGGCTTGTTGTTCGTGAATTTCGTCCTAAATCTACAGTTTGCTCGAAAGGCAATCTAGTCTGGCCCACTGTGATTCTAAGATTCTAAAACAATATTTAAGCTCACCCACCACAGTTGTATTTATGTTTTGTTTGATAATAGAGATTTATTAATTTAAGAGAGGTAGAGTACAGTGGGAGTAATTCCACTCAAATTGGAGCTGCCCGACTGGGGAAGTAACTACCTCCACCATTCAGAAAATCGAAGTGAAATAACACTGCTTTGTGCTGTTTGTTTGTGTTCCTAAGGTGAGCAAGGTTGCAAGTGCTCCCCGAGGAAACGTTGTGTTGGCAGTCTGGGGACTTTGACCCTTATACTGCCAACTCAACTATTCCTCTTTCGTTTTACAGGGTCGGCAACGCGCAAGTGATTCTCCTGATGTTTCAAGCGTCTATAGGTAGTTGTGTGTACTGATGTACAAACCATACTTCGCCTAAGTTCCATGTAATGCGGGTGAACCCATTGCCATTAACCGGCCACAATCCAAACACCAAGGTGCAACTACGATTTTGTTAATGGAAAAAAAAATCATATTCCTCAACCCTGAGAATCCAACCTGGGATCTTAAGGCCAAAGGAAGTCTATTTTTGGGTACTACAAGCCGATTAAAACATATTTTTTTCGCTGTAACATTTTATTTAGCAAAGATGGGCTAAGAGCTATAACTGTTTTATGTAATACTAATGTTCCATCGGTGGTCGAAATTCAACCTTTTTAAGTTTGAATATTAAAGAGTTTTGTTTCATATGTCAACTGTTATTTAAATCATAATTTGACACATTCATATTAATGTCAATGTGTTTCTGTTTGACATTGACAGCTCAAACGTAAACAATGAATATTTAAAAATTTATGGTCGCACCACACATTTATACATACATTTTTAGCTTTGATCATATACTTGTCTAGATGGAGCAATGCAAACAAACGACACGCGAAAACTGGGGCCAAATTGCGTGATATGTGTGAGTACCGCTTGTGTACTTATTGTAGTCAAACTGTCAAGGTGTGCGTGTTTAGGGATGCCTGCTCCAAATTATTAACTTACCTTTTCTCCATTATTTAATGGGATGACAGTTAAACGAAATAGGCTGAATAAAGTAATTATTTTATAGATTAGTGTTTTATTTATTTTAATAAAAACAAAAAGTACAATGAAAAAATATATACAGCAATTTATAGATCAAAATCCATCTCTTTGTATTTGTTTTCGGAATAGTTTTTTTTTATATTTCATTTCGTGTCCGCTGTATAATGTCTCTCCAGTCTTAAGAAATCTGAAACCCAAAATATTAGAAAGAACTAACAAAAATACTATTTAGTGAATGACTTCATTTATTTTGTGAAGGCAAGTTATCATTTAGTGATCAAATAAATTATGTAGGTAATTATTAAAATAATAAAATTTTCTCCTGATCGAAAGATGATGACTGATATTTGCATTTTATCTCCCATAGTTTCGCCAAATCTCCCTTGTAATAAATTGACAACACCGGCTACTCTGTCGAACCTACAAATTAACGAATTGAAAAATCATGTTTTCATAAAATAATAGAGGTTAAATAACAAAACTTACCGATGTAATGTGATCTTAGTGTAATTATACGGTTTTCCCACATAATTGTGACACAATTTGACAGCACATACCGACATAATTAATTATTTTTCGAGAACTCCACACCCTGAAGTGATCCAAATGACACTGACGTAAGTGAGAAGAGAGTCTACCAATTTTAGTAGACTTTATTTGGGCCGTTCTGTACGTGTCAATGTGGCATCTAGACAAGTATATAATCAAAGATTTTTAGCTTTCTGCACTCCTTCTCTATACAGGCTGTTACAAAACTACCCGTTAGCCAAGAGGAGGTTAAATAGGGCCTTATAACGAGTCCATTCACAATATTTAAGAACCGTAGTAATGCTGTATAACATACCTACCCCCAAAAAAAGGAAAACAACAACATTTATGAATGAAAAATAGGAAAATTATTTCTGTTAAATAATCTGGTCGCTTGACATGACAGCTGACAAAATTTTTGACTTTGATAATTAATTATATTTTTACGGGGTATAAACTTTAACTAACCCAAATATAACACTCCTTCGTGCGCGCAATATTCTTAAAAAGAGCTACAAAGTTTTCGTTTCACGTATTAATATATAAATTCCTTGAACGACATATTTATCTTAATGTCTAGCAAAGGTCGAGTGCCCCAACCCTGGCAGACACTTTAGCACGCCTTATAAAACTCCTTTTTGACCCCTATTCGTTTTCAAGTATTCCCCTTCATCACTTTAACCCGGCAATGACGACGATTTTACGTTTCCACGGCAATTTTATGCCTTACCAAGTGAAATATTTCATTCAAT
This sequence comes from Acronicta alni, assembly GCA_964056405.1. Lineage (NCBI taxonomy): Eukaryota > Metazoa > Arthropoda > Insecta > Lepidoptera > Noctuidae > Acronicta > Acronicta alni. The sequence goes on from OZ043918.1 coordinate 13,173,787, forward strand.
ATTTACTCCAATAAAACTTGATAGAAATAAGTTATTCAGAGGTTTATTAAGAGGGGCTCGTGGCTAAGTTATAAATACGCTGATCTACAGATCTGAAAGGTTAAGCTGCGCTAGCCGCGGTTAGTCTGTGGATGGGTGACCTTTCTCAACACATCGAGACCCTTCCATGCCTCAGAGAGCACGTTAAACCGTCAGTCTCGGTCTTTGACAATCGTTAGTGGTAGTTAGAAGCCCAAAAAGCCTTAGAAGCTGTCTATCCTCAAGATATCAGTATTATCCAGTAATTGGGTTGCGCGGCTCTGATGGCAGTCGCTTCGTGTAAAATACTGATATTCAGCCGCATCTGGTTAGACTGGAAGCCGACCCCAATATAGTTGGGAAAGGCTCAGAGGATCATCAGCTCCACCCATCCATAAATAATCCCTAATTATATAAGTTACTACCTGTTCCGGCTAACGTTGTCTTAGGGCTGTATGTATTTTTAATGCCACATCATAAAAAAATAGAAATAAAAAAAAATGACAAAAAAAATGTTTAGGGTGGACCACACTAATCACTTAGGGGTATGAAAAATAGATTAATACCGATTCTCAGATTTACCGAATATACATATAAAATTTCATAAAAATTGGTCAAAGCGTTTTAACACTGTGATACGAGATTTTTATTTAATATAGATTTAAGTCTAAATTTATTTCTAAGTACTTTATATTTTCTCGAACAAAGATAACGCAAAGAAAGTTTTGAATTATGCTCTTATCTAACTATCGCTATTTTAAACTTGAATAAGTCCATAAGTTTCTAGAAAAGAATAAGTTCACACTAGAAATAAATGCTTGAAGTAAAATGGTTGTTAGCACCATAAACGTAACTCTGCCGCACCTGAAACCAATTCTCCCATAAACCCACCTTTAAAGCTCCATGTTAAGGGTAATTACCGGCACTTAAATTTTAAAATGACTGTAAATTGTCTTGTCTGCGTAATCCGGACGAAACGAAACACCTAATTAAACATTTAATTTTCAAAAAAGGTTCCTTCTCTCTTTACGAAATAATTCAAGTTTGAGATTCTTAATGTTGGTTTTGCTCCTATAATTATTGTACTGCCTACTTCAGTTTTAGAACATCTGTTGGGTAATTTGATCGTAATAAATTAAAACGTTGGTTTTACTATGAAATTCTCAGTAGCAGCTCGGAGTCTGGATTTGTGCCCGGTTAATGGCAATAGGCTCGCCTCCTCCCCCGCCGCAATTACATGGGACCTAAAAAAACATACCGGCGAAATGTGGGTGTACCTACATTAGTACACCTCCTGCTTAACCCTTCGGGGAATACAGACGTGATGGTATGTATAATAATATTTATTTCGGGTACATAATATAAAAATATACATAATCAGGTTCTCACTTACTGACCTGCCCAAACAATATTTCAGAAAGTATAAAACCTAACTAAATGTTTGGCTTGTTTGTTCTATATAGAGTATAGGTACCTAATAAGAAAGATTACAATTACGATTTGCCTTGTAGGTATGTCCCACTGGGCAAAGCCCCTCACCCTCAAGGGAAGTAGAGTAATTCCACTCAAAATGGAGCTGCCCGACAGGGGAAGTACCTCCGCCTTGCAGATAATCGAAGTGAAATAACACTGCTTTGAGTTGTGTTGTGTTTATTACGGTGAGCAAGGTTGCCAGTGCTCCGCGAGAAAATGTTGTGTTGACAGTGGGGGGACTTTTCCTTATACTGCCTACTCAGCTAGTCCTTTCGTGTTACAGGGTCGGCAACGCGCAAGTGATAACCCTTGTTGGGCAAGCGTCTATAGGCTATGGTAGCTGCTTACCATCAGGTGGGCTGTATGCTTGTTTGCCACCTTAGTGGTATAAAAAAAAACCTTCATATCTCCGTCTATCTCGAAAGCAAGAATTTAGGGAAATGGGATGATTAAAGATGAGATCAGTATAGATGAGAAAGAGACAGTGGTATAATGTATTTATTTAGCACTCTTAAATGTGTTAAAAAGTTAATTAGTGTGAGCAACGTATTAAAGCGTTCAGCGTGTGTGTAACTAATGTATTTCGTTACACTTAACCCAAATTAAGGTCAGTCGCCAGTTAGATAGCTTGATAACCGAAAAAAAATATTTGATTCCTACCTACTAAAAAGGTTGACTATTTTGGAATTAAAAGGTGGATATGTTATTTAATTACACATTTAGGTACTTTAAAAAAACCAAAGCCTTTTTATAATGTCACCACATACTAGCATTTTGTTCTATACCGTGAGTGCGATTACAAATACAAAGACCTGTAGGCCATAGATACAAATATTTGTTCCGCGCGGGGATCGATTCTGCGACCCCAAGCGCAGCAGTCGATTGCTATAATCACGGTGCAATTCAAAATACAGATTACATTGACCAATTCTTTAAAAAAAACATATCAAATTAATCTCCCGTCCCGAGTCCGTAAGTACCTATTAATGCACTTATATCAAAGTATGATTCGAAGGATTCATTTCGAAGGCTTTATTAACGAGCATGGTAGAATAATAGGTATTCTTGTCCCCCTCTGGGGTCGTGGGCGCATAGAGTGGGGTTTTTTTGTGCGCCCACCGAGTGACCCCAGGGAAAACAACGTCGGAAAACTCTGTAAAAAGTTATACGTGGTCATACATAAAAAAATATACTATATACCCGTCGACTTGAGAACCTCCTCCGTTTTTTCGTCGGTTAAAACAATTTACAAAGATTTCTCATACATATCACATACATACGAATATCTTTAACATACAAACTACTCTTTACTTTTTTAACGATTCATATCTATAAATTATATTTAAGTTGATATCAAAATAGGATTTACAAGCGCAAAGATAAAACTTTTCAGTCCACACTGAAACTTTTTAGTTTTATTCAAAACATATTGTCTTTCAGCTGGCTAACATACATATATAGAGAGGAAGTGTTGGACACACTCTCCGAGTCGTAAAATTAGGGTGGTATTTAATACTTTAACTGTAAATCCCCTTTTTTCAATCAAAATATTCGAAATTAGCACCAAAAATACTGAATTGCACACTAAATTTGCTCATCAAATAAATCGTCTATATAAAAATCACCTCAAAATATTGTTATATACACTCAAAACATTCAGATTTGGTTCTGGCCGTTGTGTGGTCACAGTTCTAACCTAACCTAACCGATATCTGTATTTGGTGCTCAATCAGTATTTTTGATACGCGGTTTATTATATTCCGTAAAATTATAATAAAAGTACCACAGATAACGTACGAGTAGTCGTCGTAACAAAGAAGGCTATAAACACACCCTAGCCTATTTAAAACTGTTCGGACATTAACTTTGCTAAACTTAATATAATTTAAAAAAATAAATAAAAAAAAAAACGAATAAAATAATACAAAAATAAAATAAAAACATCAAATTGGTCAGTACGCAGGAATTCTTTACCCAATATACTTTCCCTGTCAATAACTATAAAGTAACGTTTGTTTTAAAAATTTGAAATTACAAAATAATAAATTTGCTTTTTACTGCCTACTACAGGTACTGATTTTTTACCTTAGCCCCGGATTAAGTGTGATTATAAGAATTGTAGCGAGAATTTAAACATATTTTTTAAGAGCGTAAATTTATAAATTCGGCGATGTCCACAATAATATTATGATCAATGTATGTACAGACGCCAGCAGGTCAAGCTATCCAAAACTGTCAAATTTTCCCAATTGAATATGAACCTTATCGCTTTGTATTAAAGTTGAAAATCAATCAAAGAAATTTGACAGATTGTGGTAGCTTAATGTGCTGGCCTCTGTACATCAAGCTACCCCAATCTGTCAAATTTCTTTGATAGATTTTCAACTTTAATACAAAATAATAAGGTTCATGTTCAATTGGGAAAATTTGACAGTTTTGGATAGTGTGACCTGCTGGCTTTCCATTCCAGCCTCACCATACCATTTTTGGTAATACTGAAGAAGGCGACCCATATTTTTGCATGACTAATACAAAAATATTGGTCAGATATACCGCAGTCCTAAAAAGCCTGACCAATTTCCTATGAGGAACCCGCTACATCACCTAACCTACAAAATGATATTAAATAAGAATTTTATGAGACGCTTCCGTAACAGCGAGAAGGCAATTTTCTAAAAAGCCTTTAGATATCGTAAAACTTTTTAAGGAAATGGCGATGATTATAGAAGAAACTGTACCTTTGTTTCTACATATAGGCTTAGGGAATTTAAAATATATACGCAAGACAATATATTATCGATATAAAAAAAAATGGTAAGGGTGGTCCACCCCAAACATTTTAATTTTGGTCAATTTGTTTATTTTTTATGATGTGGCATTAAAAAATACATACAACCTTAAATGTGCACCCTTCTACTACCAACCCCCATTTTTAAATAGTGATATTATATGGCAAAACAACGTTTTCTGGGTCAGCTAGTAGGTAATACATAAGAATGCGGCGTGAGAGTTTCCAACTTACACTACGAACTGCCATCAGACCTCCGCAACCCAATTTCTGAGCAATACCGATATCCTGAGGATAGACAGGTTTTCAGGCTTATGCCAACCAGGATCAACGGCTTTATGTGCTCTCCAAAGCACGGAAGGATCGCTGCGTTAAGTAGTACCGTAGTCCATAAAATAAGTCTTTTTTTGAAAAATTCTCACGTAGTTATTAAAATCGAGATCATCGCGGGTACAAGGCTAGTCAAAAATAAACAACAAAGGTATGGCCGACCGCTGGGACTCTCCGATGTTAGGACGCTGGATACGACTCCATGCAGTTAAATAGACTAGGATGGGAGAGTCTCAAGCTGGTACACACGTAGTTTAATAAGTTTATTTACTAACACTAGTTGTAAGTACTGTTACTAACAAGATATGGAACCTGGTTCTGAAATAAATGTTTTCATTCATTCATTCATATGGAAAAAGTAGTGTTAAAATCTCACTGAACACCGGCTCATGTCAACAAGTTAGTAAGCAAATATTCCGCCCACAGCCGCGCGTTGAACGAGGCTATCTGGCTCTCCGGTGCGTTGGCGTCACCGCAAGCCTGGCGCAGCCTCAATGTTTGCCCACACCAAAGACAAAGTTGGAGCGCTAAACCCCATTCTACTTGCACCTACATAAAGAAACAATACCGTTTCGTTGCGCATTGCTATAACTAAAACTTTGAATTTCGAATTAAACTTATCTGTTGTATCCATTTCTAAATGTTTTGAGATAATCCGAGCCTCATTTGAATGTTAGATTGGTATTTAATGCCGGCTGTATACTGAAAATGGTCCTTTTGAAATTGTGGTACTTATAATGAATATTATAAAATGAAATTCGGTCGGATTTTGGCTTTTAACGTAATTTTCTCGAAGTAAAATCACAAACATCGTTCTCCTTATTTTATGATTATTATACAATTGATGGATTTTGGTCTTTATAAGATTAATCTACAGTTATTTTAGTATATAATGTTTTATTCAAACGCTTGCACCAAATGCGGTGCTTTACTGCAGGTTATAATAATTTGTATATAAAATAACATTGATTAAATAAGTATTTTATTTATGTTAGCATTTAAGTGTATAAGTATTCATAACAAATCACCAAACAGAAAACATACCTACTTAATTACGTATATATTAAGTGACTCTCGATCGTCGTACCTACTTACATTATGAATTGATAATCATATTATAAAGTTCAAAGGTGTTAAGTTGTAAACCTTAAGTAAGTCTGTAGTATTCTGGCCTCTGTAGGCCAGCACATCAAGCTACCCCAATCTGTCAAATTTCTTTGATAGATTTTCAACTTTAACACAAAGTAATAAGGTTCAGATTCAATTGGGAAAATTTGACAGTTTTGGATAGCTTGACCTGCTGGCGTCTGTACATCTTTTTGATCCTTTGAGCCGGCTAATAGATGCCGTACTAAGATAGGATTATCCAGTCAGTCGATTTATAATGCTGCTGACTGCCCAAGGTGAGCCGGCGATAATTTTCTTAATAAATCGTCTCTCCTCGAGGATTTACATACCATCACGCTTGTATTCCCCGAAGAATTAGACAGAGGTATACTAAAATACACTCACAGTCCGCCGGTATGTTTAGGTCCCCATGGGACCTAAACATAACATGGGAATAGGGGACGAACCGATTGCTAATAACCGGGCTCAAATTCACACTCGAGTGAACACTCAATACTCAATACTCGTTTTTTACAGGTGGATTATAATTTAAATGTGTTCTATATGGACCCTGTCGGGCACAGCAAAAATTAGGAGAGAGGAAGAGGGTTTAGCAGCAATTTGAATAAATTGGTTCATCACTGATAGTGATACTGAATATACTATATATATAGTATAGTATATATATATATAGGTATATATAGTATTTTATACTGAATACTCTTCGAGTTGCTACTGAGAAATTCAAAGAAAAACCCCAATAAAACTGATCGACCAGGACCAGGACTTCTAGTATAGCAGTCGTGCTTATGATCACTTGACTAATGAGAAAGTTCGAGTCAAAGATATTCCACCCTATATTTTAGGTATATTTTGCTATCTATCAATTTTAAACGGAGCCATTAAATCATAGTCACGTCAGTTAGGTGAGTATTGTAATTACAATTAGAACGTTTAAGATAAAATATATTAGCGAGGCCATAGCCCCTACAATAAATATTAATAATCTAATAAAATTACAAGATGGGGACCGCGATCTAGAACAGGTGGCAGATAAATCGAATTTCTGCATGTACGTAATCAGAAATTCCATTAGCCGTGGTTCCGTCTCAGAGTATTTGAATATTTAGTACCTAATACAGGCGTAATTACGTGGCCTTGCGTTGCAAAGCAGGCACAGGCACCAAAGACCAAAATTAAACCCGAAATGTAGAGGTACCTAATGAACAAATTTTGTCGTACTAGTCACGTAAGCCATCTTATTAAATCTGAGCTCATTATAGACTAATAAGAATCAAATTAATTTGATACTAAACCTTAAAGGTACTTACCGAATTTTACATTATTACAAAATACAAAAGTCAAAATAAGTACAGTGAAATAGTACTGTTCTGGTTTATGTAGAATCCACAGATTATATACAGTATACATTTAAAAAACAATAAATATCATGCCATCTTACGGTCGCAACGTTCCGTTTTCCTAATAATTACATAATACATTTTATAAAAAAAATTGAATTTTTTGTTAGTTTTACAATAAATACGTCTACAAATTATCGTCGATCAAAGTGTATCTAATAAAAATAGAACCGACAAGTTAACGCCCCTATAAAAGTCTTATCTATTTCAGCTGCGCGGCACTAAAATAAAAAAACGGTAAAAGCAAGAGACGGTTGCCTTTTGTTGTGAATATCACTGGATATTGCAGACAGCCAAGCGCAACAGGCAAGGTTTGCTCTAAAGATCTGGGAACAACTGTAAATGGTCTGCTTCTGACAATAGACGGCAGCACAAATGGATGACAGTATATTCTCTATTCATATTTCTTAAGAACGATACGGCTGAACATTTAGTTCATAGTTCAAAGGAATAGAAACTGTTTTTTTTAGAAATTTTCAATGTTAATAAAAGTAGATATTGATCGAAATTAAATTGGGTTCTTGTAGGCGACAAAAAATGTCTGTGCCGTGTAAGATACATATTTGTGCAAACGAGAATATCCGATAGCACGTAAATATTTTCTTCTCTATAATCATATACTGCAGTACTTTATTTTAGCATAATAAAAAGTACTGGTATGTAAGTATAAAGAAACTTTATTCTCAATAAGAACATAAATGTCACTTTCTTTGTCTTAGTTTGTCGTCGTCAGTTACAAATTATTAGTTATTAATTAATTAATTACCCATCCAATGCATTCATTTCTCCAGAAGTGATAGGTTTGCGATTGGGTATTGCTAATTCTGTATATGTACCAAAGTATAAAAGGCAAATTTTCTTTACACTACATAAAAATAAGAAGAAACCTTGTGCCTGCAAAGTTATTGATCTCGAATTCAAAACCAGGCCTCTAGTTTTGCGAATTCATCTGCGTACTAATATTATAATTATCACCCGTTTAAATGATGACAGGAAACAGCCTGCACACCTGAAAGATTTTTTCAAGTGTGACGTCAGCCAACCCTCATTAGACCAGCGTGGTGGACTATAATAGCGTAAATCCAAGAGACCCGTGCCTAGTCAGTGGGACAGCAAGTGGGTTGATGATGATGATCATTATATGCATAAATCAATTGCATGTATACAATTTCGTACAATTTTATTTGACTCTGAAAATTTTCAGAATTCAATAAAAAACGTTAATAAAGGTTTTACGGCACCATAATGTCGAACTCTCCATCCGTATTTCCATTCTGGCAACACGGGAACGCAATTAAAGTACGACATTTACAGTATTACCATAACCGCACTGTTCATTTTCATTTCGAGTCCGGTAAGCGAGGCGTCAATTTGACAATCAAAAGAGGGAAATGTAATGCGTACATTTAATAATTCACCAGTAAAATGTAAAATAGCTCGTAATGCAGATGTGAAATCATCAGTTCCCACAGTTTTTATGTTAAACAGATGTTTTACTTGAAAGCCCCTTAATGGAAGGGAAATTGAAAGAAAGATGAGTGTGCCAAACATTTCGTAATACTTAAGTCATCTTTATTTTGTGGGTATGTTAATATCACATTCACACTCTATTCATTCATCATCAAGTAGCTCTTAGCTAAGTAAGAAGTACGATGATCAATCTATATGTATGGTTAAACTGCACTTTCTGCATTTAGTCTGGGGGGCATTCTTGAGAAGAGAAGAGCCACTTATCTAAAAAATGCTTAAGAAGATCGTACAGTGTTCTTCCCTGTATTTATCAGAGCAATGGGATTGACAAGCGCATTTTCCTTTGATTCGGACAAGATGTGTCCTGTCCTGTAGTGTCCAACTGCAGGATAAAGGCCTCCACACTGTTCTTCCACTTTGCTCTGACCGTTGCAGTTCAGAACGAGTATTTTTGGAATGAAAGACGGTCTTTTAGACAGGTTAAACACGAATAAACTACGCGGTTCAGTTGATCAGAAGAGAGAAGATTACAGATTGGTTGATCTGCAAGATTAAGCTGGGTCTATCGTGGTCAGTCTGTGGATGGGTGTCCATTGTTAACATATCGAGATGCCTCCGTGCCTCGGAGAGCACGTAATCCTCTCGGTCCCAAATTTGAGGTAAGTATTACATTTTACATACATACCATCACACCTGTACTCCCTGAAGGGTTAAGCAAAAGTATACCGATGTACACGCTAACGCTTGTCCACTGGTATGTTTAGGTCCTATGTAATAGGGGGCGAGCCTATTGCCATTAACCGGGTACAAATCGAAACTGACCTAGTGCGGGTTGACGGACTTCACACGCCGCGCAGTCGAGAAAATCTCTAAGGTTTCCTCACGATGTATTCCTTCACCGTTTAAGCGAGTGACAATGAATTATTAATACGCACATGATTTTGTTCGATTTGGCAGTCCAATGGCCACTAGGCTAGCACAGAAAGTGTCTCTAGTGTCATGAAACTAGTTTTATGTCACTCATTTCGTAACATAAATCCGGCTTTATTCCATAATCAAAATTTGCTCCAATCGCTGCAGAGTTACCGTCGACACTGCAATCAATCACTGTGCTTCCCATTTGCATGTTCCAACTCGTGTATCTACATGTTGTTAACATGATCTAAATTTCCCTAGTAACAGTTTGGAATCTAGATTTATTGATCCATAAACGCTTGCTGAATTGACTGAACATAGTAAGGCTGAATAGTCCATTAGTATACAATTCAGTTAACGGAAGTGAATGTGAATGGTTATAGATATGAATTGAGGTATTATTAATCAGTCTAGCTTAGTAGCAGTGATATGTCCATTGGACTGCAAAGTCGTAGGTCTCGAGTTCGAATCTAAGGCACGCACATCTGACTTTTCGAAATCATGTGCGTGTTAATAATTAATGATCACTCGCTTAAACGGTGAAAGAAAACATCGTGAGGAAACCTTAGAGATTTTTCTCGACGGTGTGTGAAGTCTGCCTACCTGCACTGGGCCAGCGTGGTGGACTATAGCCTAATCCCTCTCAATCTGAGAGGATACCCGTGCCGTGGGACAGTATTGGGTTGATGATGAATGGCGATAGGCTCGTCTTTCATTGCGTAAGATTCAAAAAACTATGGGTTTACATAAGTACACCTCCGCCGTACGGCAGGCAATGCAGAAGACATGGTAAGTATGCATGTTTGTTCGTAATTATCTGACATTATTCCTGATTACTGACGTAAGCCTTTTTTGACTTGGTTGTATGAGAATTTATGATGAATTCATGGTTGTTTATGGATATTACTAATTTGTATTTATGTTCCAAGAATTTGTGTGATGCCATCATAATTTTATTTCTCGGTTTAGGTTCAATCAAACAAATTGCCCAAAACGTAATCTCGAAGCCATAATTAACATACATAGATTTACTAATATATACTACTTATTACCTTTTTGCAGACGCAAACTATCTAAGACTGGAAAATTTTCCCAATTGAACCTTATGTTACCTTATGATTTTGTATTAAAGTTGCAAATCTATCAAAGAAATTTGACAGATTGGTAGCTTGATTTGCCGGCCTCTTTGCCTATTAGAAAAATAGACCAACTACGCTTGCATAATATATATTGCGCGCATTGTGATTGTATTCAAGTCGGAGTTCGGCTTTACAAGGCATTAGAGCTAATCATAATGACCAACTGGCCATTTAGGAGTTGCCGTCACCGGATACGGTTTGGAGGACATGATTGGCCAAAACAAAAAAATCATAGAAGACATTAATATAGTTTCAATCCTAATTTCAGCAGGATCCCAAAATATACTTCTGACTAGTCCCTAGATTGAAACACAAGAGCGCACATTGAATAATAAAATCTCCGAACAAGAATTCTGACTACAACCCCGTAACCCGTAAATATAACTAATTAGGCCAAAGCAGAACTCCGAAGTATACCGAAGAGACCCGAAGAGTCACGAAATGAGTAGATGTTGTAAGATTACGTCAAAATGAGTGTTGACAACGCGCCAACTCATCAATATTCATTTGAGCAAATACCAATAGTGATCGGATAACGAGGGTTCTTCCGCGATGTCACGGGTAGCAACAGGTGACAAGCCTTCATTTTTCAAGCATCTCATCTTTATTGTGAACTCATACCAGCTTGGGAGAGATGTGAGCTCCATAACATAATAGAGCATTCTCATTCAAATGAATCTACAGCTTTCTTCGCGTTGAACCGCAAATATTACTACGTCGGTAAAAAATATTATTTTCAGGTAACATAACATTACAACAACGCCTGTATTCCGCGAAGCGTTAGGTAGATGTGTACAAATGTCGACCCACAGTTCGCCAGTTTGTTTAGGTCCCATGTAATAAGAAGCGAGAAAACTCCGAGCTGCTACTGATAATTTAATAGAAAAACACAATACCAATTTGCTCGACCTGGGAATCTAACGCAGGATGAGAATAGCATTGAATCTCTGTCCGATCATTGCGTATTTATTGCTATGTGTATTAATCTTAATGTGATCCTTACTTTGTAAATTGTTACTTTGCCCTACAGCCATATTCAATCCTTTTAAAAAGTTACTTGAGGTCTTTATTTCTAAGAATAGATAAATTCGCCTTTACATTCGTTCGTCAAAGCTTTGGGTGTTTCCTAACAATGGTGATTTAATGAAGGTATTTTCTCCGATGTCTCGCATAACGCAGAAATGAATAAAAGGAACAATAGCGTCATGTGCACAGCTTATAACAGATTAATATTGTTAAACACGTACCCGCTGTAAAGGAATTAAGTGTGAAGTTCCAACCATTTTGGGTATCCTTATAATCTCCTCTGTACACCACAGAGGAGATCACAGCGGTTCGAGTGCCGGACTGCTGATCATGGGGTCCGGGGTATTTGTGTTTGTCTGGGTGTTTCTTATGTATTATAAGTATGTATTTACAAAAAAAAAGTATATAAGTATTATATCCATTATCTAGTACCCATAGTACAAGCTCTGCTTAGTTATGGACTAGATGGTCTTGTGTAAAATGTCCCAAAAATAATATTATTATTATAATATTTTAATGCACGCACCTCTGACTTTTCGAATTCATGTGCGTATTAATAATTAATTATCACTCGCTTAAACGGCGAAGGAAAACATCGTGAGGAAACCCGCATACCTTAGAGATTTTTCTCGACGGTTTGTGAAGTCTGCCAACCCGCAGTAGGCCAGCGTGGTGGACTATCGCCTAATCCCTCTCAATATGAGAGGAGACCCGTGCCCAGCAGTGGGACATTATATGGGTTGATGATGATGATGATGATAATATTTTAGATAGCTAATATTATAGGTACATAATTATGACGACGTCTGTGGTCTAGTTGTTCGCGTATCGGACTGCTGATCACTAGGGTCATGGGTTTGATTTCACACAAGACACACACATTTCAATGTCACACATTAATGTGATGAACATAAGTATTTGTGTTTGTCTCGGTGTTTCTTACGTATTTACAAAAAAAAAATATAAGACTTATATCCATTGTCCAATAAGTAAGTTCTGCTTAGTTTGGGACTAGATGGTACTGTGAAAAATTGACAAAAAATATTTAAAACACGGAATAATTCCTTGTTATCTTAAAGTTTTCTATATCTCAATATTATAATAGTTAGGCGTAATACGGTACACTTGAGGCCCTGGATTCAATTCCCAAGTCGAGAAGTGTTATTGAGTTTTTCTATGAAATTCTCAGTAACAATCGGAGTTTGTGCCTAGTTAATAGTAATAAATTCACCCCCTGTGACATGGGACCCAAACATACCGGCGAACTGTGAGTGTACATGTTAGTACACCACTGGTTAACCCTTTGGGGAATACAGGCGTTATGATATGTTCATTCAACATCTTCAATCAATCACCTCACCAAACCTAATTGTAATTCACATTTCATTAATTTTCTTTTTGCATAAAAAGAAGGATGAGTCCATTTAAAATAACCATTTGTTCGGCCGTCCCATTCAGTTCTACCAACCGACTACGTAAAGGATCATTTGTACATCTTCTACAGGAAAGGTAACAAAAGCTGAACAACGCTATTGAACCTTTGTGGTACAATTAAGTACGGCAGAACGGACTACAAAAAGGTCTGCTACGTTAATGCACAATGAAAAAGCATGCACAGTTCCACTTGACACGGTAACAAAAGGTGGAAATTCCATCATTACTATGTACTCAATGGCCACAATTGTACATCCCTTGTGTTTCAGATTGGGTTGGGACAAAGAATTGAAAAATATTTTACATGAATCATTATTGAGTGAATAAATGTGTGTATAGCATTGACAGCCTGGTGATGTGATCATTGGACTGCCAAGTCAAAGGTCTCAAGTTTGAATCCAAGGCAAGGTGCGTATTAATAATTAATTATCACTCACTTAAACAGTGAAAAAAAAAAGTTGTGAGGAAACCTGCATGCCTTAGAGATTTTTCTCAACAGTATGTGAAGTCTGCCAACCCGCAGTAGGCCAGCGTGGTGGGCTATATCCTAATTCCTCTCAATCTAGAAGGAGACCCGTGCTCAGCAGTGAGACAGTAAATGGGTTGATGAGGAATAAATAATTGATAATCGAATAGAGAAATACTATACAAAAACAAACTCCAAGTACTATTTATCGTTTCTGTTCTACCATGTCAACTTAAAAAATATGCGAACACAAGCAAAAAAGTTGTAATAGAGTATTAAAAAAATATTACCTATCAGATAGAATTATGCGAAAACTCCGATTAAATATCGATATAAATTGGCAGGACGATGAATATTCTACAATCGTATGTCCGAATATTTTTTTATCGTGAATTTTACGTGCATTCACATTCGAAATCATTTTAATACCTATGTAGGTATTACAATGATTTCAATATTGAAACATGTGTTTCAGTTTATTTTATCATCGTGTTCGTCATAAACTTTTTCATATTTATTAAGAGAGCAGTGATAGCCTAGTGATATGACTGGATATGATGGGACTGCTAAGATGAAGGTCTCGAGTTCTAATCCAAGGCACGCACCTCTGACTTTTCGAATTCATGTGCCTATTAATAATTAATTATCACTCGCTTAAACGGTGAACGAAAACATCGAGAGGAAACTGGCTTAGAGATTTTTCTCGACGGTGTGTGAAGTTTTTAGAACAATTTCCTTTCAATCTGAGAGGATACCCGTGCCCAGCAGTGGGACAGTATATGGGTTGATGATGGTATTTATTATTTATGAATACTAGGAGGCTGTGCGGGCGGGTGTTTTGGGGGCTGTCTTAAATGTAAAAATGACGTTCAAAAATTACCAGTCTATCTTGAATAAATTATTCTGGTTTTGAATAAATATCTGCCTTATTAGATTATCTTATTAGACTGTCCTGGAGGTCCAGGGTTCGATTTCTAAGTCAAGCAAAGTGGTATTGAGTTTTTCTATAACATTTTCAGTAAACAGTTTCAGTTCAGCTCGGAGTTTGGAATTATCCCCGCCCCCTGTTCCATGGGACATAAACATCCCGATGACCTGTGGGTGTACAAGAGTACTCCTCTGCGTAGTCTTCAGGAAATACAGGCGTGAACCATCACGCCTAATAAAATAGTATACCAATATAATATTTAAGTTTAACTAATTGATAGACTTACCTAATATATTCTGTTTGTTATGTTCTCTCCGCCTTTTGTTACTCGTTCTGCAACAAAAAAACAATTATTTCATTATTTATTTTATTTATTTAATATAGGAAAACCAACAGCTATACAGAAAATGTTAATAACTAGGTTAAGCTACACTAAGCCAATTACAGGTTCTCACGGATAGTGATAGAATAAATAACTGAAGTTTTAACAATCACTAATAAGCTCAAATAACATAAAATTTAACATTTAAAATTTAACTTTATTATTATGTAATAATAATAAAGTATCAGAGCTTATATAACTTTTTCTTTATAAGTATTCCCCTTTGAAAGCTTTCGCCTGACCAATGAACTGGACATATTCTACCGTTATAGTTAGAACAAGGGTTTTGCCTTTGTGAACTAAGTATTTATTAGCGTCATATTTTTTTTAAATTATGGTTTTAAGTAAATATTTTGCCACTTAATTACAATGTTTTAGTTCAGTGGTGTAACAGCATTGATCAATTCAAAATTATGAGCACCCACTTATAACTGTCTTATGTATCATTCAAGATTTCCCATAGGGTTAATGAATGACCTTATATTACGGTAAGGTAAACTATATATTGTAGTGATAGTTTTAAGTATTTACAAGGGGATCGTGGCTATGTAACAGCTATGCTGATCAACCGATCTGTAAGGATAAGCTACGCTTGTCGTGGATAGATGAACATTCTTAACACATTGAGCCCCTCCGTGCCTCGGAGAGCAAGTAAAACCATCAATCTCGAACCATTTACAATCGTTAATGGTAGTCAGAAGCCCAAAAAGCCTGACAACCAGTCTATAATCAGGATATCGGTATTACCCCGAAATTGGGTTGCGGAGGTTTGATGGCGGTCTCTTCATCAATACTGATATTCAGCCGCATCTGGTTAGACTGGAACCCGATCCCAACATAGTTGGGAAAAGGCACTGAGGTAGATGATGAATTTATTGTATTTACCCCTGCAATATAGAGTTTACCCTACCCTATCCTGTATAGATTTTCATTAATATAAAAAGGATTTATTACATATAAAATCATAGAGACATCAAAATTCTAATAAAAAGTCTCCTCGTATATGGAGAAACGGAAATTTTCTGCGCGCCGATATGAATTTTTAAATCGACTCAGTCACGAATATAAAGGTGTTCCTCTCCGTAGTGACAAAGGGACGGCACGTAAATACATAGCAGTTCTTGTGTAGTAATTATGAATAACATAGTAGCTGAGCCGTTTGAAAGAAAGAAAGAAAATGTATTTATTGGCACAGAAAATACCATGAATAGTTACATACTGAGTATATTTATTTAATAATAAGTACCCATGTAGGTATACTTAATAATTGTACCAAAAAAGAATTATTGTAAAAAGGAAATGGAAGAAACATTATTAATAATTATCATTTACATTTCATTAAAGGCTAAGGTGGTAAGAAAGAGGTAAAATATTGTATACAGATGTCTGCCTACATACAAAACTGCTTAAAAAGAAAACTAGCTCGGATAAAAGTAGTTACAAACAATTTAACAACTAAAACACTAAAACTTGTACTAACTAAACTTAATACTAAACTGTTTTTAAGAAATTGTCTTCGAAAATTATTTCATTTACCCACGTTATCTCTTTGATACGGCGGAATAAAATTTTGATGGGATATACGATTAAAAGCATTTCAAATTTCTAAAATTAAATAAAGGACAAGAATAGGTACTAACACAAAAAATTCGAAGCGAGTATTCGTTATCTACCTTTGTAAAATTGAAAGACCCTTACATAAGCTACAGTAAAATTATCAGACAGCCGGGTTTAGAGGGCACGACTTTATAGACACTGAAATTTAGGTTAAAGTTTGCATAAATTTATTTTTATTGCAAGGTCACATACGTAGACATCGTGCAAAAGTAGGGTTCCTTATTAATTTTCCGTAGCCTAACGAGGAGTGAAATGCGGTAATTTCACTCCACTAATGATTAATTGTAATGTTTAATAATAATAATGATTAATAATATTTTCGAGAGCTACTCTCGCTAGAGTAGCTATCGAATCTGCCACATATTTTGTATGGAAACTTGGATAGCGCCTCTGGTAAACTAGGATTTTCATACAGAATAAAATTTATCAAACTCGATAGTTTGCACTAAGTTAAGAAGTTAACATGTCAGACGATGTTCTAATCCCCCTCATTATGAGAGTATGGGGTGATGATGAGACACATAATTGTCATACAAATTAATATAACAATCATGGACGTAGAAATTTGGGAGAAGTTATATATCAACAAAATTAAAAAAACTCACCCAAATATTATTCAATATGGTACTGTTTCTCTTTTTATATTAGATAGGTATATTTTTATAAAATAACTAATCTATATATACGTCTAAGCTGATCCGTCACGACTCATTGAAGGAGCTGTAGTTCAACAGATAAAATATTTATAGTATTGTCCATTACGCCTTCCGATTCTTCCTTAACAATAAAAACAATAGTGTTTATCACTATGAATAGACCAGAAAATGTATAAAAGGAAAATGTATCAATGATGAATACACATTTCATAAGAAAATTAAACTCCATTGTTGTAGCGACTACATAACTTGCAACTAAGCTAATGGTAGGCCCTAACAGTGACAAAACTAAAACTGATTGTAATAAGATAAATTTCTCTGTTATTGATATCAGTAACCTATTAATAAATGACGATTCTCTCTACTATCCCTTTTTTGGAGTACGGACACGAGATGGATACTAGAGACTGGGCTGGATATGCAGGACCCGTACCGACTAAAACCGCAGTTGCCATAGTAAGAAAATAATTATATGATCGTTTTAGTAATACAAATCTATCCCAATAATGGCCACCTGTGCCAGCTTAATCCTAACTGCAGAGTTCTTAGTGTGCAGTTATCCTACGTATCATCGAATGAAATTGTGTTATGATAATGTTTCTAAATATTGCAAGCAATTGCAGTAATGGACACCGTTTCAATCGGATGTTATACCACCTAGAACACTGTACTATCCTTGGGGGAAAAGTGTAAGTAAGAATTTTAAAATAAAGGCCAAGTAGTTCTCAACGATATGAATGTAGAACGCTCAAAGCCATGCAAAGCTACTTAAGGGTCGTATTACGTACAAGTAGCTCTTGGAGTGCGGTAAGACTATTGAATACAAGTAGGTACACATGCCAACACAACGTGGGAAAATTCACAACTGTCATAATATTAGTTTATCATTCCCATTTTCATCTGTTATAATTTTTTATGCAAACAAACTGTATTAATGGCTTCTCTCATACCCCAACTAAGTATATTAACTTATACATATTTACGTAAACCGGCACGTAAAAATTTAGCTCGCAGCTGAAATATTCGAAGGTGAATAATCGTGGAACGAAAAATCGGAAAAGCCCGAGCTTTACAAATTGCGAGTGCTACATGCCAGTAATTGGAGCCAGCAAAGCATGCAAGTCATTACCAACACGTACCTCAAACAATAAACTTTTTAAATAGCCCATTACAGCTTTCATCTGAGCGCGCGTAATAATTCGGAGTTTTTTAACGTAGCAATTACCAGCTCAACACGAATTTATTATAATAAAGTCGATAATGGCCTAAAGCTCCGGAGATTACAGATCCCGAAAATTTTAGGGGCTTTTCTGCACAGTGAGCTATCGAAATATAATATTATGAAATAATGAAATATGTAGTAGAACAACAAAATATAACATATTTAAATAAAAATCTCGTCTTTGCGAAAATCATGCCGTAAAATCTAAAGAAAATCACGGAAAACAAAATTTTTTGTGAAGGACTTGTGACAGCCCAAATTAATAAAGTTAAATTATAAAGTAAATAAGATTTTTTAATGTCACCGTTAACTTTATAATAATGGTCTCCATTACTTAGAAGCAAGTAAGCTTTAGGCTCCGCACCTTACCTTTCCCGGAGGCGAAATTCACACACCTACTTAACGGTGCGAAGAGTCAAATTGACGCCAACACTATGTCTCGGATGAAACTACTTGACCAACAATTACAGTTATATTTAATATTCCTAGTTGTAACACTAACAGTAACACGATACTCTAAGTATTAACATGTAGGTCAAATTTAAATAAACAACCCAGTGACATTATATCGGTAGTATAGCAAAACTAGTATCTATAATGACACCAATAAGCCCTTTGAATATACTAAACAATAACTAAGCACACTTTTTATAATTATGCAATGCAAATGAGGTCGAATTTTAAGGAACCTGTACACAAATATATGTTCGGGCAGCAGTCTAATTAAATACAATAGTAATTACATAAAATTTAAACGTGGATAAAATATTTTACCATAGATATAACAGGTGCACCTCAAGGTAACATCTTGTGTCCAAACACTTAGTTACCTTTCTTTTAGCATGCATTTATTGCTTAGTTATTACTATTTGTGCTTAGTTATTCATAAAAATCGAAAACAATAGATAATTCAGATACATAATTATATAATACTGCTTTACTAATCTTACAATAATAACTTTTGTAATCTTAGAAGCAATAACACTAATTCATAGAATATTTTAGTAACACAAAAGTTTCGACACTCGATAATTTATATCGCCGCGACTGTCACGTAAACTAACTGGAATGAACTTGGAATGCTCAATAGGGAATCGGAAACCCTTCCCAACTTCAAGTAACTTGGATTTTACTTTTAATGGCGTAGGGATTATGCGAACCCAAATCTTGTTTGATCCAAATACTAGTTGATGCGTGGTATTTTGGTGCTGATGCGCAGAGAATTATTAACACGAACATGTGTGGTAAGATTTAACCATAAATTATATCAAGCGAATTGTAGGTAACGTTATTGTGGAGATAACGGTAATTTTAAAGTAGTAAGACTTAGATGTGAAGTGGCGGTTATGTGACTAACATGTAACTACTACATTATCTAGTGCTGACAAATTAAGAGATGATTTAGCGATTACAATACACAACTACGGTTTCGCCAGGATTTCAAAACTGATAGAAAAAACCACCAGCACATCAAGCTACCCCAATCTCTCAAATTTCTTTGATTGATTTTCAACTGTAATACAAAATAATAAGGTTCATGTTCGATTGTAAAAATTTGACCGTATTCGATATCTTGACCTGCTTCTGCATCTATACATTGACGAAGTTAGAGTTACAGCAAGTACTCTGAGTTTATAATGAGAACTAATAATGTATCTCTCTCTTATTGTATCTCCACATTATAAGCGTGGTAGTCTTATCTATAATTAGAACAATAACAATATCAATACCAGCAAAACAGATAAAGCAAAATGAGCTAATTTTGAAAACACCAAAAACGAGCAATTACAAGATGGGTAAGGAATTGTGAATAGGAAACATTAAGTGTTATACAACGGTAGGTACATGGACAGTTTGAAAGTGCCTAAAGCCAGGACGCACAAGAGAAAATGTTCGTTTAATACAAGTTTGGAAATACAAATGTAATTTCACACAAAACTTCGCACCCCTTCGGCTAGGATGGATATTTGATATTAATTTGTACTTACATATTTGTGCTTACATCGTATAACTTGTAGGTGAAGTTCTACTAAGTGTTACTTAAACGACAATTGCAGATATTTATACATATTTTTTATATTCATGTAATAAGTAATTTCAAATAGGATAAACAATTATTTACTTAACTTTTATTCTAAAAGAAACGTTGATAATCTTTGTTATTCTCTTTCCATTCTCATTTTTGAACGCATTTTTCAATTTTATCAACGCACTCAGACGATTAATCGGACGCCTAGGAACTGAACTAAAAGTCTAATCACACTCTTTCGACACATATGCATTGTATTTACATTTGTCTCCCCTATTATAAATAAAACATAATATTAATACGTTTTCAGAATCTTTGTAATAAAATTTATTGTAACTACGCGATCTACGCGAGTCACCAATTATACATTTTCACAGCAGAACAAATGTTTGTCTGCGAGCCTTTATTGAAAAAGGGCGCCTTTGTGAATAAATTTCATCGTGATCGTTCAATTGCTACCCTCTGCGCAATAGATTCGAAATTCCGAATACCCTCAGTATTTTAGTCTAACAAGATTGAAAAACTTTCCGTTATGCATACAAAAAGGTTTTCTCATCAAGGCGTTTACTTGAAAGTTCGTTTAATACCTATTAAGAACTAATTGAATTGTAATGATACCTTTAAAAAAAAAGAGTGAAGTTTTTATAAAACTACTACACTAGGAGACTTCAAAGAATATGATAAATAACTTTGAAATAGATTATATGAGTTAGTGAAAGAGTTTTAGTAGGTAAAACAATGCCGACAAAGATATTTTATTGACTTTTTATAATTAAAAAAATAGCAGTATACATTTTATACTGAAATTCTACCGTTTAATCAGACAAAATGTTAAAATTAACGTGTCTAAATACAAATAAAAAACAAAAACCTCATCATATCGTAAATACCATTTACTTACATTCATTTGAAATTTTCTCTGCCTATATCCCATTCCGAAACTAAAATCGATAGGCCCAATTCTTATTACGGTTGAGGTTACACGATACGTGAACGGAATAAAAATGTGGAAGTTTGAAACGGGATTAAAAAAATAACATTCTTCGGGGATGAAAAACCCCAATAGATAAAATTGGTTAAAACGGCCTTCACTCAAAATAGAATACTGTATCAATATATCTTCACACGACCTGCTTTCTGTTTATGATAGTTTTTTTTTAAGTCAGCTATTCCCTTGTTATTAACCTCTTTTTCACAACGCGCTCAAAGCCCTTTAGAGCCTCATTCCAATACATTTAATAAACTTCAATATAATCATAGCTACCTACATAACACTTGATGGCAATATGAAAACGTCTTTTGGTTAGGTATTAGAAAACTGCCTGATCAGCCTAGTAGTCGCAAGCGCAAGCGCTACGCTTGGGATCCTGGGTTCAATTCCTAGGTCTAGCAGTGTTATTAGGTTTTTTAATAAATAATAGCAGAACATACACAATAAGAAGTGTGTATTTGTGCTCGGTTAATGGCAATAGACTCGCCTCCTATAACATGGGACTGGGAGAATTGTGGTTGTATTAGTGTACACCTCTGCTGAACCCTTCCGGGAATAAAAGCGTGATGGTGTGTATGTCTTCGCCATGAAACTAGAATATACTACAGATTTATATTGCAATATAAAGCGAAAGCATTTATTTTAGGCAAAGAAAATTCTAAATCGCAGTTGCGCTAAGCTCTAAGAAGAAACTCAGAGCATAGCACCCATATTTTTCAGTAAGTGTCTTTAACGACCTTTAATCTAGAATATGCACTGCAAGCTAGGGAACTCCTAGCATTGATCACTGAAATTGGCAGAGACCCAAACTTCCTGTAAGAAGAACTGCAACCACCTGACATGGATTGAATTATCAGATTTTTAAAAAGGTAGTTACTGCAGGAATATTTTTTATGAATAAGCGTTTAAATTATACATTATTATAGTATTATGCTACAATGTATACATACTTTAATACTTATTAAAAGAAGCATTTGACGGATGAGAAATGTGTATACATAAAATTAAATGTTGGAGATCTAAAATATTTAGACGCAAAATTACTAAAGTTAGATTTAGTTATTCATTTAGGCAAGGAGCCTGACTGGATTTTTTTTACCCATTTTACAATTAACGAAGTTTTAAGAATAAAAAAAGTACATTGACGAAAGACATTTTCCAATTAGGTACCTACTAGATAAATACTACCTATTAGATAAATAGACTTATTATATTACAGCATTTCCTATAAAATCTGCATCACCCATGAGTGAGATAACGTACCTATTAAAATGACCATTATATACTTAAAAAAAAAAAACATAATTCAAATTAATTAATTAATTGTAATTCAAATGAGTCATTATTCTAGCTCAATCTATCTATTCAGCCGGTAACACCCACTGCTGAGTGAAGGCCTCTTCTCTATCCCGCCACTGTTGCCGATCTTGAGCAAGTCGCACCCACTGATTCCCCACTGCCCTCACAATATCATCCGACCATCGGGCTGGTCGTCTGCCCTGCGATCGTTTTATATCCCTTGGCCACCATTCGGTTACTGCTTTGGTCCACCTAAGATCCTCCCGTCTTGCTAAGTGCCCTGCCCATCTCCACTTAAGTCTCGCGATCCGTATACCTACATCTTCGACCTTTGTTCGACATTTAATCTCGACGTTAGGTATTCGATCTACGAGATGATCATCTAGCTTAAAAAAAAATGTAAAATATTGACTTGTAAAAGTTCTATTTACAGAAATAAATATCGTTTATCGTTTATTCATCATAAAAAAATCACGGAAAGGAAATATATAAGGAAAACTCACTTGAAGAAGACACGAAAACATTTTACTGGGAAAACGCTTCGCTTGTTTCATATTATAAAAATATAAATATTAGAATTTCATCTAAGAATACTTGCATAACTTTTTCCTAAGATCCTTCGTTTTGCTTACTTTATTCTCTAAGTTAGTTCGTTATCTTTGTTATTAGTAATAATCGGCCAATAAACAATAAAAAAGCTTCTTTCTTTTTACTATCACTTTTATTTTTTATATCATGGTCATAATTATACAATGCCTAGAAAAGGGCAAATTAATAATATATAAATCTCTTCTGTCTTTTTGATATATTTTTATATTACAACAAATCCTTATTTACCTATATGTAAAGCGAAATACCACCACACACAGTATTTCACTGATTAATCGCGTAATCACAGAAACTATAATACTGACAAACTCGAGCTTTCCAATCTCATCGAATCTGTTTTGGTAAATTCCGACGGGATTAGAAAATACATGATCAACACAAATAAACTTAACCAGTGTATGATAGAAAAGCAATTCAAAGCCAGCAAGGAATAGAAACTGTTCCTGAAAACTGAATAGGTACCTAGAGCTTCCACAAAATTGGCAACGTGCCAAAATTTACGGAAACTTTTTGAAGCCTTTATGATGAGTCTAATTAGGTTAGAGCTTTGGCAGGCACTGGGAAAAGGCAGCTGTAATTATGATGTATTCGATTTGACTTGGGTGTTATTAAAAGCGGTATAGATTAGGTTGTTAACGATTACGAGAACGATGAAATGGATGAATGACGGATCCAAACTTTTCAAGAAAAATATTCTCATGAGCCTGTTTGAGATAACTTGGATAAAAACCCAAAATAGTGCAAATACGTTAGAATGAAATTAAGTTTAAGGTTAATTAAAGTTTTTAAGCTGTCATATTGTTATTTCTAATATGATGATAACAATTTAAATGAAAACACTGTGGGGAAAATCAACTGTTACTGTCGACTGTAAATAATATGAAGTATATTGATGTTGCTACGATTTTCATATCTCTAGTTCTAGGTTTTCAAAAACGATACCCAAGTAAAAATAAATAATTAACATATATATTAATATATATATTATACTATCTTCTGCCCGCGACTTCGTCCGCGTGGAAAAGTTACTTTTAATGTTCGTTGTAATTTGACTAATTAACTCAAAATCGTTATAAATTATAGCCTATATGTTATTCTGATGTATAAATAATTTTACTGTAAAGTTTCATCAAAATCCGTTCAGTAGTTATAGCGTGAAAGAGTAACAAACATCCATCCATTAATCCATCCTCTCAAACTTTCAAATTTATAATATTAATTAGTAGGATAGATAATTCAGCTCATTATTGTCACTAATAATTTTTAAAATGCGCAAGCAGCCAATATTTCGATAGGACAAACCAACGGCTCACAATCGCACAAAACCAAACAAACACCAACTAAAATGCAAACTAAGTTATGCGAAAATGTATCTGTATTAAGCGAATCATGTCAACGGGAGCGTGGAACAATGTTTACTCCAGTGATTGGTTTCCAGATAAAACCACAACGGCAACTTGTGTACTCCGGACGATCAAGTTAGGCGTTGTTTGTTAGCGAGATAAAACCTTGAGGTGGCAAACAATACTGTTGCGTATCTCCTGTTATGCTCCCGGCCTATTTGACTGATGGAAGAGATTATTTTGCCGGCACTGACAGTTGAAACACTACGCCAACAAATCCTTTGTCGTTGTAATCGAGTCTAGGATACCTCTACCTTTGCTGCCGGAAATATTTAGCTAGATAAACAGTCTAGTGGGTCAAGCGCGACGGCCTTCGGTTCGATTCTCAGGTTGAGCAATTTGTCGAGAGTTATTTACTCTTCTACCGTGTGTATTTCTTTATTTGTAAATAAAATCTGTTTTCAATAAGGTAAGATCTTATTTAAGACAAATGTTATTATTTTAATTTAGATGAACTAGTTTTTACTGTAGTCTTATGTCAATATAGCTTATTCATTACGTAGATATTATAATTCACGAATATGAATATAATGAACATCAGAAAGTGAAAGTAAGAAACGTAACAAGTTTCCGTTTTTAAATGAAATATAAACGTTACTTCCAGCTTCAAATGTTACAAGCAAAATTAACTTAATTTACATAAAAAATCGATACAACGTAATTAAATTGGAATGTAGAAAAACATTTTTGTCAACGGACAAATATAATATTACCGTTGATAATTATATTTCGACAGCAGACATATCGATCGTTAAGCCTCTATTTCCGAACACATCGAAATGAAACTTTTTTTAGATCTGAAGTGCATCCGACGAATGTCACACTGGCTTAGCAATCAGCGTCTGCGCTACGTATCGCTGGTTAAATTTTCACATGGACCAAATATTTTGATGGCTAGAATTTGTGCTTATAAACACAGCTATGGTACTGAAGCAAATCGAATAGGAATTTCTTTAGTGTTATTTCTTTAAGTTGTTTAAGTTGATTTACACCTGTATTCCTTGAAAAGTTAAGCAGAGGTGTACTAATGTACACCCACAGTTCAACAGTATTTGGGTCTCATGAAAAGAAAAAAGAAAACAGTATTATAATGTTTATATCACATTGTGGCAATATTCTCACAATGCTTTCCGTAGTTTTCCGTGGAAGGCACTTAGGCTGGTGTTTTTACGGTCCGCGTCACCTGTACCCAGCAATTTTCACCCATTTCCTTCCTCGTATGTTTTTCTTGAGTTTACGTAATCCTCCCGGATTCCGTGCCAACGCCACGAGCCAATTTAGTAGCAATCGATAGTCGATATCGCGCTTAAAATCGACAGATAAACTCTGTCGAGTGTGCAATGCCGAGATTTAGTGGATAACGATAATAGATGCTACTCGTTTTTCTTGAAAGAATGAGTTTTATGACCCTAAGTGTATAGGTGTTTGACACATATGAAAATGTTGTTGTTTGACAGTCTTTTCAGTGTTGTAACATACCGATAATTATGTGTAAAAATATGAAACTTGATAGAAAAGAGCACCCTAAACCGACGATCATGCATGAGGAGATTAATAAACGTTTAAGAAATAAAATGATAATGCATGAGGAGATTAATGAACGGTATATGACGCGAAAATGGTGTGCCTGAAACACGAAATCTAGTTTTTGCATATTCCAATGTGAGACAGGCCTAAAAGTATGTAAGTATGTATTTAAAAAGAAAATCTTACGGTAACTCATACCAAAGAAAAAAGAAACTTATCACGATCTTTTTTTTGCATTTTGCATGCTAATATTACAAAGTTATTTTAGCGAATATTTAATCAAAAATGGACCGGACAGTGACACTTATGACCACTAAGCCACCGCGTCTTCTGGTGTATTGAACCAGAAAATGCAGGTTCGAGTCCTGCCCGCAGTCGACTTTGTCCTTCGCTAAAATAACTAATAATGATGTCATTAATGCCGTTAGTGTCACTTTCCGGTCCATTTTCGATTTCAGTAGAACTTATTCCGATATTTTAGTTTGACATTTACGACACAGACGAGATCAAAAATATGTTATGAACATTTTAATTAGTAGAATTGGACTAAAAACTGTATTTTTATATTAATAGGTACTTAGATATTACATAAGGTTCTATATGACACTAAAATATGGAATTGCTCAAAACAGATTTCCATAAAGCGATAAAACTCGCGGTGGCCGGACGGTTTTATTTTCTGTAACGATGTCACCTTTTTACGTCCAATTTATGTCGTTTCTATTTTGGAAGATAAAATGCTTGTATTTTTGAATTTTTGAGTCAGCTCCCAGGTATTTCTAGGGTTTATGTATATATTTTTCTTCATATGTCTACTCTAATTAATGTGAAACCAACCTTAGATAGGTGATTTCTGGTAATGTCTTGAATCCCATGGCTGGTACATATAGGCAAAGGAAGGCAAGTGCGTTTTTTAGTCGGTAGGAGTCCGACTTACCTTGGCACCTTCCCAGGTGGCTGAAGATCCATGACGATTTTCCGTACGTAAAAAAAATGTAATGAAAATACCATTTTTTATGAACCAAAATTAACATTAAGACTTATCTAAGTCTTAAGTATAACATTAAGACTTATCTAAGTCTAAGTCTTAAGACTTCTCATAACTAAGTTCTTGAGATTTCCTCAAGATATCTTCCTTCAGATGAAGGACTTTCCAAGACCAATCCTTTATCGTATGTCAGTGCTGATCTCTAATTATCTTTGAAATTACTTACTCATTATAATAACAAAAAAATTAAACGTATACAAAAACATTTTTTTTTAAATTGCAGAACTGTACTTAAATAACTCAAACACCCATGGTAATTAATAAAGGAATGAATCTTTATTTACAGAAAGTGAGCGACTTTGGTAGGTTGGTACCCCAATTACTGTACCGTGTAACCTACTTTCACGCAACGGGTAAAAGTGCTTATTACCGTCCATGTCGTTAGTCTCTTAAAAAGCAAAAATGTTACAACTTTTTGCTGAAGAGTCCAACTTAAATACGAATCTTTTAAAATATTCCAACGTTTGTAACTACTAACTAAATAAGTAATTACAGAGAGGTATACTTATTTCTTTTTTCACGGATAAAACCAAGGAATTCTAGAACACTATGTGCCGGGTCGGAAAAATATCCTATTCTCTAGGGCCATCCAATTATGCAAAGAGCTATGTTAAAGAAAAAGATGTTCTGTGATTTAATGAATCGCTTCTTAATGAGATTTGTTCTGGAATATTCTTTAGAAATACGGTTCGATTAACTAAAGGAAGTACTCGTATTTTAGTGTATCAACATCCTCCGAGCATTATCCTAATAATATTGGGATCGGCTTCCAGTCCAACCAGATGCGGCTGAATATCAGTATTTTACACGAAGCGAGTGCCAACAGACTTCCACTACCCTATTACTTAATAGGTTCATAGGTCTATTAAAGGTCATTGCTGAAAACCAGCGCTGTCGGTGTTGTATATCTCCGCAGCAACATGCTGAGCTTTGACCTTTTTTCACACGTATGGACTTTACGCACACATTGTTAGGAGAGTAAAAACGTCGTTTTATTTATGTACTTGTAATAGGCATCAGTATCGAAAACTTTTCATTGAGTCCTGGGTATGTCAGCATGCTAGCTCAGCAGACGTAAATTCTATAGCTGAAGCCGAATTTGCATTAAAGAAATTAATTAATTCGCCTTTAATACCTTATAAAGAAAATTTTGAGCAATACATTTATCTGTATTTCATATTTCAACCGCCGCTATTCCAGTCTATTCTTCCAATAACAACGTATATAAACTACACTAACTGTCTGAAGTTGCAAACAGATCCAATTTTAACTTCCCTCAAGGTGCGGCACAAAAGCAGCCGCTCGATAAGTTGTACAAATATAACACATACCGCAAGCTCCAACAAAGTCTTGTACATCAAAATGAAACCGCGCTATGCACAACTTGCAAACCAAGATGAAATATATTCCCAGCGGATAACGAACAGCGAGTAATAAACAAACTGTATTTTAGCGAAAACGTGACGAGAAAACTTGAGTGAAATTAAAACCATACCTTTGAAATTAAACCTGATAGGCTTTGTACGCACTTGGACACGTCCACTCGACGCAGAGATTGAAGCCCGACTGAATCTCGAGTGGTGTCGTGGTGAGTGAATCTCTGACTACCTACAATTGACGCGCTACGGAAATATTTTCAGTGAATACCGTCACGAAATAGAATGTTCATGAGAGCATGTGGCAGCCATTCACAAGCTCACGGAAGCATTTTATTAGCAGCCAATAAGCCGTAACGTGTCTCGACCACTTACACCAAAGCCTTTGATGGAAATTGGACTGCTCTTTATCCAGAAAATGCCGTTACCTCCGAATCATAATCGGAAAATTTACATTAGTATCGATAATAGTGTGTTTTACCTAATGAAGCATTACACATATTTTCATGTTTTGTATTTCTTAATTAATATTCGAAACAGATAAATAACGTGATGGCGGGCGGAAGATTTAGGAGCTGACAAAATTGAAATAAAAATGTAAAAATGACGTATCTACAAATACTACCTAGTCTATATATATATTATATAAATTATATGCTGTTCGTTGGTAAGCACCTCGCTTGAGAACGCAAGAAAGAAAAAATATCGTGACTGACAATCAAGGTTTTTATCAAAGAAACAAGCTTCAATAAGGAAGGTGTCGCTTCTAAAATATACTCAGTGTTCAAAAGACAAATCCCAGGATGTTTAATTGTCGTCAAGCAATTCTATTCGCTATACGTAACGGTATTAGTATTGTATTAGTATTGTATTCGTATTAATCGTCCAGTTTAACTAAATGCCAGTTTAATCTTTGCTACATCACCTGATCTCCCCAGAGCTCTGCGGACCATGAGGGATGGCCAACACCTATCATGGGATTTAACTTTGTGTTTCCTATTTAATGTTAAACAATACCTGCTAACTGAACACCAGGTGCTGATGTAGTTAAAACAATGTTTTTAATTAATGTTTCCCAGTTTTATTTCGTTTGTATTTACTACCCTAAAATCGCCTGGGAAGCTTTATTGGTAGAATTTTATTCTATAAAGAAGGTTAGAAATTTAGGCCTATACCGATGACAGTAATATAAGCAATAACTATAATTTAATATTTAGGAAATTTAGCGTGTACAGTACTAACATAAAATGACATTAAAAGTATCAAGGTCGTGATACTTTTAATGAAAATGGAAAAAATCCAATTAGGACGCAATTTGTAGATGGAGTAGTGGATAGGGCGGTTGGGGCTCCTTTACCCAACAGTGGTCACCAGAATAACCGTGGTAGAAAAAGTCAGTTATTTTTTATTGTATTTGCCATCAACGCAAGCAAGAAATAGAAATTTTACCTCAAGCAATGTTCAGACCTATTATACGTCCTGCCGGATAAATACACCGGCCACTTTAGCTATCTAAGGTAACGAGACCACTGACTATGTATAAGTACACCGTGTTTTTTTTTATCGACTTACAACCGAAAGAACATACTTTCTACTCATCATGATCAACAATTTCTTGTATGGGATCAACCATGAAGTGCATCCTACATTTTGTCGGTAGACCTGAACTTTTTTCTAAGATACAGCTCTCTTTTTTTTTCAGGTTTCAGAGCTAGTCCCATAATAATATTGAAATAATGGTTTCCTTTCCTGTAAGACAACAAAAAAACACAGTGTATTTAAATACATTTCATAATCTAGTGCCAGCAGCGGATAATTTAAGGGTTGATGATGATGATGAATATAGTAAAATTTTAATTATTATACTTTTATACAGTAAAATACAGAATATCAAATGAATACACATTACTCTATTAGAAATAGATAATTTTGTTTGTTTAAAATTGTTACTTTTAGAATTAATAAGATGTATTTTGGGGTGCACAAAATTCTCGTGGATAAGTCAGACACGTGCCGACGAAAAACTTGCTGCAATTTCTAAATCCAGAAAGGAATTGTATTTTCAAAGTTTCAAACGTATGTATGACGTTAATTTATAGGAAGTGTTAGCACACTGGAACAATTCGTAATGATTATTGTTCGTTAGCCGTTCCCGTCTGCAATGCCTTCATGAATCACTGTCCAGATTATTGTACTGCAGAACCCACGTCACCATCGTCGATCTTACTTTGTTCTTTTTATTTTTTAATCTTTGCTGTCCCACCTGGTTCGTGCTTCGTTATAAGTTTGTAAGGTTTATTGTCTTAATAGGGACAAAAATACGACTTGAATTTCAGCCCTTTACATTATTTCTTAAGTAACACGATAGAGACAGAATTAATATAAATGCCAATTGAGGAGAAATTTAGACGAGTTGAAGATTACTTTGGACTCGTAAAATAAAAATAAAGTTAACAGAGTTCCTTTTTCAAATTCAAAATTACACGAAACACACCCGCAGTTCCAAATCCAATCACATCAAGCCCGCTACCATATTCTAGAATGGGACAGCCATAACAGCAACCCCATAAAAATTCACGACAGCTACCGACTGAAAACAATCCTACGTTACAATAAAAAAGTAAATGGCACAAATATCTCTCATTTCCTCCAAAAGGTTTGAAATAAGCCATTAGTTCCGCGAGGTAGTACGTGTCCGGCATTAAAGGGCGCTCTTCAAACCAACTGTGGGTCGATGGCTTAAAGTTTACATCCGTCTAAAATTTCTTTGCCATGTAGATATATTATAAGGAAGTTACGTAAGTACTTCCGGGAGAACATTCTTAAGGTTCCGTATCTATAACGGCACGTATCTATAATGGACATTGAAACGTATCGATATAGCAATACGACATAAATTGTTTTAATTTAAATAAGTGCCGTGGTAAAAATTTAAATCCCTTGACATGTCGTCCCGGTCTGCGTTGGCCTTTATAGGATCACTTAATTGTCCATGTGTCTGTATGTTTGTGTGTCCGTCTGTCTCAGTATTTTCATCTGTCTGATTAGTCAAAACCCTTGAAATACACCTCAAGAATGAGTATAGGTGTCGAATTGAAATTGTGTGTCAAACACACAATTTGTAAAAAATTCGACACAATCAAAAGATAACGCTATTTATATGTATAAACAAACAAAAACCTTTAGGGTGTTTCCCGTTATCCTAACCGTGAAATTTAGCAAGAAGCAAGGACTCCCAGCATAATAAAAGGAAATATATTAAAAAACTGCTAATTCATAAATAGATTACACTTTCTACCAACATACTTTTGGAGATCGGGAGAACGTGTTTCAATTGCACCTGGATTTGAATCCGAATTATATTTTCGTTTGGGCAATGTTCGATTTCGGCGATTTGAAAGTAATGGAGGAGAGGGAGAAAGAGGGGAGGAAAAAGATGGAAAGAAAAGGAGGGTGGGTGGGTATAGAACCCTCAGTCGGACTAACACTTGAATGCTTTTTTATTCTACTTAAACCCAATTCGTCTTTGCGTTTGCACCCTGCAGCTGTTTGAGATAAACAAGACAATTTATAGCGTTTTGACGGCGACGCCGACGTTTACTAGTGTCTTTTTGTATATGTATACACTTGTGTAGTGTTGAAGGGATGTCGTTCTGCCTTCAATTCGGCAATAAAACAACACCGCCTCCTGATCCCCTGAACAGGCATACGGTACAATAAAATGTCCGTTTGTTTCTTCAACATGCTTTTTTACGAGATACCTACAGCATTGAGTTTCCCTTTTATGTAATGATATTGCAAAAATCATTAATTTGGTTGAAATGGTCTTCTTTATAGAAATCGTGTTCATGTGTTTGTATAATTTATAATTTCTATTTTGTCAATTATTTGTAAATGTATTTTGTTACCGAGCGGCATAATCGCATTGGCTATCAAGCACGAATATGAAAAAAATAGTAAAATTTAAAATAGGAATTATTATTTAAATACTTAAATAATAATTTAAAAAACAATAATTCCTTTTAAGAAATTTCTATTTTATTTGTTTAGTTCGTTTTGTGTTGATTGTTCTAGATTCTGTTATGTATGGTTTGTTGTGCATCAGACGGACGAAAAATAAATACTTTTTCTTTCTTGTTGTCATATTTATTTGTCTTCGTCAAAAAATGGAATAAATAAGTATATGTATATAAAAACAATAAATATTATACCTTTTGGTTGGAAGGGCAATACCTCTCGCCTCTCCACGCAGCACACTATAATTGATGGCCAACCGTGCCTTTTTGTTATACCGAATAATTAGCCTTAATCACATGTTTAGCACCATCCATTTTATTTCCCGCATTCACTCTTCTTTCCATGTCTTCATCAATTTTACCATCCCTTCTAAATCCGTACTTTTGGTCTTAAACACATTTTCACCCTTCTCAGCTTATGAACTTCATTGATTACAGTTACTTACCATACAATTTATCTGCAATATTTTTATTGATTATCTGCTCGGGTGCCAACTGAAAACCAACCCATTCAATCATTCCTTATTTAATTTTTATCTGTGTGTTGTTCGGACTTGTCTAATTATTTCTTTCTTTTATCTTGCATCTCTTCGGATACAAAAAGAACCATCAGGTTCTTCTTTATAGTTTTTAAAATAATATTCTGATTAAAATAACTTATAATTTACTTTAGAAACCAACAAAGACATTTAGATATTAGTTTTTAAATCTCTCTGGGAACCAAGTACCCGAGAATAAAAGTTTTAAAATTAAATAAAAATATAAATAAAAAATTATAAATAAAAATTAAAAAAATCTCTAATTTGTTACTAGACAGGTTAATTATCTTTATCTTTTACTTTACTAGGTATAAGCCACGAACAAAGAACAGAGAATTACTAGATACTTATTCTTAATCAAAAATTTACATTAGAACTAACCCTCACTGTGGCTGACCTGAATTTTATTTATTTCATCCGCTTCGTTTTCGTGTAGTTTTTATCGGATTTAGATTGGATTTAAAACTCAACCACCAAATTCGGATGAAATTTAGATTCCATTCAGCTGACAAAGTAAAGTTGGTGTCAACCATGCGACTTTCCCCTTATTCAGTAGGTGGAAACGCTATTTGTAAAGGCTAGAGCACATCAATCTATGTAGCGGTGGTGATTACCGGCGCGGTAGGCAGCTAGGCGCACCGCTCTGCCGTGAATCAGGTGATCAATCAATCTTTGCTGTTTTGGTAACAATGTGGCCAACGGATACCAAACACGTGTTGCGTGGGAGAAAATACAGATTTTGGGAATAGATTCCGTGAGATTTATGATTGCTACTATGGCTATGGGTACCAGTGTTGTACGGCAAACTATCCCATTTAGCACATTACTTATAATCATCTCTTGTAGCAATAATTTGCAATCGAAATGTGTATTAAAGACGGGCTATTAAGTTCTTTTAAAAAATATATATATACTCAAATAAAATTGTATAATTTTTTATTAATAATAAATTATTAAGCATCACTTAATGTTGCTATTATACGTCAAACGGTAGAATTAAGATAATAAGAGTAAACTTAGGACCTAACCTACCTACCTCATACCTATATCATATTTGCTCTGCAGCAGAAGCCTAATAGTAAGTATAAACCCTCTTAGAATCGCCGAGATATAAATTTTCTTACTCAACGAAATATTAAGTGGGTTTCTCAACACCTTATTAAGACCGGTAGCCTAAAATAGGGAATCTTGCTGACTTACAAAAATGATAGGCGCTTTTAACCCCCACCTGCTCGCGTGCGGTCCGATGGATTGTAATCGCTCGAGCATACTGGACCCATTATTACTTAATCTTCAGATTATATACGCTGATTAGGTGTTTTCGGGTCGATCGACCTTGATATGATAGCTGTTGGCATTGGCGTTACGTTCGTGTAATATTATTTCTAAGAATCTTGCTAAGGGTGAAAGAATATTTACCGATTTAGTATTTTTTCTTTAAACATGATAAAGAAACATTATTAAGGATAGTTTTGGAAAAAAGGCATCTAGGAATTTTGGACTTGAGTTTTGAATATATTTTAACATAAATGAAAGCGATTTAATTAAAACTTGAAAGAAATTGACGTCTTGTCAGCCATAGAAAATTATAACAGGCTAATGGAGGGTAAATTCAACTATCAGAATAGGTACCTAATGTTTTGTAATGTTTCCCCAGTAGGGTAAGCCTATAAGTTACATTTGAATAATGGAGCACAATTTAAAAAAACGGATAGCTATATTCATTAAAATTTTCTCTTCTGGCTTTATTGTAGTGTTTGACGTGTCAAATTTGTCAATACGGAGAAAATTATTTTTAAAGTATCATATTTTTCTTACCTACTTAATAATTCGTTTTTCTTTCTATGAATATTGCTCAATCGTAGTTTATAAAACTGAAGTAAAATATTTCTACAATAATACCTATTCATATTGCAGATGAATGTGAGCGAACACCTGCAATGGATGCGGACTTCAAAGTATTATTGGCTGAGTTGGCAACTCATTACCCGCTTGCCGCAACAAACGGAGTGGATCTCACGAAACTTGCAGTAATGTGCCACAATATTACCACACAAGCGCTGTCTTGCCACCCCGATCCTGAACTTTTTCCTTTTAAAATAAATTTACTTCTAACCGGGAATTCTCCAAAACTCCAACTTGCAGGATGGAACAAATTTTATGTGAACTTCACGAGTGGACGCTAAAATGGAAGCGGCACTGCTTGCAATTCATTCGTTTTATGTTTATAACTTGATCTCAGTTTCCTGCAAGAAGATTCTTACTGTTATCTGACTTGAAATATATGTACAGTCACAAGCATAAATATGTTAAATAACCCGTAAAAAATATAATTAATAATTATCAAAGCCAGAAATTTTGTCAGCTGTCATGTCAGGGAACCAGATTATTTAACAGAAAGGCATACGTTAGGTACGTAGGCCTTTCTGTTAACTAACTTTATTTTACCTAATAATTGTCTACTTTAATAGTTTTTCTATTTTTCATTTTTTATTTATTTATTATTTTAATAAATGTTGTTGTTTTCCTTTTTTTGGGGTATGTTATACAGCGTTACTACGGTTCATAAATTGTGAATGGACTCTTTATAAGGCCCCATTTAACCTCCTCTCGGCTTTACGGGTAGTTTTGTAACCTGTATATAAATATGAGCACTTACTAAAAGTCAAGTGTGTTTTACGCAAAATGACGATTACAACTTTTAGTTAAGGCGAATATATTATAGTATTCTTAGAAATAGAGACCTCGAGTAACTTTTTAGAAGGACTGAATACGACTGTAGGCCAAAGTAAAAATTTACAAAGTCAGGATTACATTAAGATTAACACACATAACAATAAATATGCAAATATCGGACAGAGATGCAATGTTACTCTCACAACGACAAGCGGTAGAGTGACGTCTGTGCCTTCCTTTTATACCTACACTCGGCGAGACACTGACGTCATGAAATAGGCGATAGTTTTATAAAAAAACATCAATCTCCTAACTGTATAGTTTTGAAAATAGTACTATGTTATTTACACTATACAATTTCAGACAATATATAAGAGGTAATCGCTTTAGAATTTCGGTAAGTGTATACTTAATGTTATTTGTTAAAAATGGCACCCGCTCTTTGAAAAAAGCCCCATGTCACGTCAAAGTGAATAAGTCATGTGACCATATTCGTTGAATATTGTCTAATAAAATTCATAAATATAAATTTAATATAGAATATACCTACTTTCAAAATTATTTTTGAAGATTTATCTGAGGAACCTTTCCAGGGCCTTAATTTTTATTGGCCAAAGTCCTCATTCCACTGAATGAGCACTTTGGCGTGATAAGGCTAAATGATAAGACTCTGGTAGGAAAACCTGTCAAAGATCAGTTTATGTCACTACTTACCGTCTGTCAGTACCTAGTTGTGTCATTGTTGGCATATTTCACCAACTCAAGACTAAGTTCCCATTAAATTACTCCGGATTTGGATTCATAAAATTGTGTTTGCTATTTTTTAATTTATTTTGGGAATAGTGGCTATTTAAACTTGGTGAAATATACCTAAAGTGTCATTGAATGACTTATTTTGGTCCTTGATACTTAAAAGGTTGTTCAGATTTTTATCTTTTATTAATGAAGCTATTAGTGCCGAGGTTCTAGAAAAATATTCAATTGGGCATAAAAAGATTTTGCTTATTCATCATTTTAATTAACGCCTACATTAAACATTATTGTTCCCTTCATTCGCTACTTTACCTAAGGCCGTTTAAAAATGTAAATTATTTTATTTTAAGCGTTATAACATAACACGTAGAATGTATACGTGGTAACTCTTCTACAAACAGATTTAAAAAGGTTATAGAGCGGGCATTGGGATCTTTTTTTATGCAAAAACTTTTTGATTTGATTTTTTTCTTTATCAAGCTAACAGATGGCGGACGGAATGACACTTTCTACCTATCTATTCAGCTGGTAACATCCGCTGCTGAGTAAAGGCCTCTTCTCTATTCCGCCACTGTTGCTGATCTTGTACAAGTCGCATCCACTGATTCCCCACTGCCTTCGCAATATCATCGGACCATCGCCATCGGGCTGGTGGTCTGCTCTGCGATCGTTTTATATACCATTCAATTACTTTGGTCCACTAATCTTCTCGTCTTGCTAAGTCTTGCTAGACATAGCGATTTGTTATCTATGGGCAATGATATAATGATATAATAAACTATACGGTCCCAAGATGTTTAAAATTCGAACTTTTTAAGCTTGAATGCTATAGAGGTTCTCTTGTCTATCATCATACTAATACTAATATTATAAATGTGAAAGTTTGGATGTTGGTTTGTTTATTTGTTGCTTAATCACGCAAAAACGGCTGAACCGATTTGCTTGAAATTTGGTACCCTAATAGTATGTGACCGGGAATAAAGTATAGGCTACTTTTTATCCTAGAAAAAGTGGGAATATCGGATACCGGAAATCCCGAAAAACGGA
The DNA here is from genome assembly GCA_964056405.1 of Acronicta alni. Lineage (NCBI taxonomy): Eukaryota > Metazoa > Arthropoda > Insecta > Lepidoptera > Noctuidae > Acronicta > Acronicta alni. The sequence continues at coordinate 13,211,492 of OZ043918.1, forward strand.
TACAGGAGAACTACTTACGGGATTTGAATTAAATTTTATACACACATAGTATGTGACCGGGAATAACAAACAGGATATATTTTACCCCAGAAAAATGTGGGAATATCCCAGAAATCCCGAAAAACGAATATCTTACGGGATTTTAATTAAATTTCATACAAGCACATTATGTGACCGGGAATAACAAATAGGTTTTACCCCAAAATTATGTGGGAATTCCCAGAAAACTTATGTAGGCGACCTACTTACGGGATTTGAATGAAATGTTGGTACACTAATAACTATTAGTTAGTTAGTTTTTTTCAGCGCCAATCACAAACTTATGATTGGCGCTAGCGTATTGAATATTTCTTTTCTCGGAACAAAGCGGGAATTTCCCTAACATTGAGTACTTATTATCCCATGAATACAATCCGACAACAATTGTGTTACTAAGTCTAGGCGTACAAAGTCGTAAACAAAAATCTATGGACTTATTCACAATATGTTTGACATTAACAGCTCGAACGTACCAAATCTCACACTCCTCCGTGTGCGTAATGCGCTTAAAAAGGGGTAGGCATAAAATTTTCTCTTCATGGATAATGATAATGTCATTTACTATGGGGAACAAGTAGGAATAACACGATTTTATTCGATATGCAACCATTGTGTTCATGATAACCTACTACAGTATAAATAAATAAACCAATAATAAATGATTATTTTTAGATTTGTGGTTTTGCACGGCGTGTCGTAACAATACGCTTTCCAATTTTATGATTCCTATAGTGGCTATTACGTGAATATCGTACAAATCCCGGAATTGATTTACGATGAAATAAGATTGCGAAGTCTTTTCGTCTTTATTAGATCAAATGAGATTTTTCTGATGACGTTAGCTTTCTTCAGATTGTCGATTGTCTTTTTTTTTATGTAACCTCTATTACCCCATACTGGATAAAGACTTCCACTAACTCGATCCAGGATTTTCTATCCTGGCCTTCTTCATACCACATTTTCAATTGGACAGGGATGTACAGAATGAAGTTTATGCCATTTAAATTGAAAAAAAAAATTATCCCCTGGGGTAAATAATTGGGAATATTTGTGCTTTCACCAATTAATATTCCACTTATGAATCGATTATCTTGACGGGAGACAGTCGATGGAATTCCTCAACGGTTTACAGCAGCTATCTTGGGGTTAGTTTATTTACTTGATGAGAGGTTTATACTTAGCTATAGTTAAAGTATGGTACGCAAGTAAGTCTATTAATACCCCGAAAAATTAAAACGAAAATCTTTCTTACAAAATATTAAATCGTCTCTCTAGCTATCTCACAACCGTTGACTAAATAGGTATACGATTGATAATTTTATCCTTTATTCAAAAAATATGCAATTCAGTTCGTCTGAAATACTGTATTAATAACATATTCTATCACTGAAATAAAACTACTTTTTAAGTACTAATTTTATCACATTATATTACTATTATTCAATTTCCGAGGTTTTTAACACCTCAGTCTACCCACAACCATGAATTTATCGATATAACGCGATAAAATCTATAAAAAGTAGTGTTATTTCAATATAATAATAATATTTTTGGGACATTTTACACAACATCATCTAGTCCCAAACTAAGCAGAGCTTGTACTATGGGTACTAGACAATGGATATAATACTTATATACTTTTTTTTTGTAAATACATACTTGTAATACATTATAAACACCCACACAAACACAAATACTCATGATTTATCCACACAAATATTTGAGTCTTGTGGGAATCGAACCCACGACCCCATGATCAGCAGTCCGGCACTCGAGCCGCTAGACCACAGAGGTCGTCAATGTCTTATATTCGCGTATGTATCAAAAACCATTATAATATAAGCTACTATTTATAAAGTAAACGAAACACCTACCTATAAGACGATTATAACTTTCCTGGACCAGGTAAAAAGCGAAATCTTTTTAAGTTACGCACCCAAGGTTTAACTTAAGTTATTCATGGTCACAACCCGTGTTCTTTTGTAAGCCAGTTTGATCCAATCTAACTTTCTTTTCGACTGTGATAGGATAATAGTATCTAATTGTGTGAACTAAGTAAGTATAGCCGTCGAATAAAATACTAAAAATCAAGCTATTTATTATGTATTATTTTTGAGGGAAGTAGAGCATAGTGATAGGAGAGGAGGTAGACCAGTCCGCATTTATTTAGGTCCCATATTACAAGGGGCGAGCTAATTGCCGTTAACCGGGTACAAATCAAAACTCCGAGCTGCTTCTGAGAATCGTATAGAAAAACTCAATACAACTGCTTGACCTGGGAATCGAACCCAGCGTAGCTGTCACGCTCAGAACCCCTAGACTAACGAGGCAGTTATTTTGAAACAACATACCTAAGCTTATATGTATACTTAAATGTTACCCAGTTAAACATGCTGAGTGGCAGTTTGAACCTTATTGTACCTACACTGAGTATATTCTATTTATAAGTAACATTTACACATGTACATACCTATATACATAATAATAAAAAAAATATAATAAATTCTATATAACTAGTATACAACCAAAAATGACGCTATGTAGCGTAAGTACGCTGTAATAAGTGATTATGAAAACGTTTCAGGGCGTAATAATAAGGCCAATTTGGAACTTAAGACCCCCACTTAAGTGCGAGTATAATTACATAACATACAGCCTACCTCGCAGTCAAAAGGTAAATTGTGTATTCATTACTTAAATATAACTTATCTACTAAAATTGTTAATAAGGATAATGATACTAATGGTTAACAGAATTCATAATTAGCTTTTAATAAAATTATAGGTATATCGTACCATATTTTTTTAACGTTTTGTCTAATTATTAAAAAATAAAATGAAATAAAAACTTATGAATATGAATGTGGAGGGATGTAGGGGTAGAGGGAGACCAAAGAAAATATGGATTGATGGAAAAGGTAGTGTATGACGAGGTGACAGCTGACGGGGATGAATGAACCCCAAATAAATTTGGACAAGGGCAGGAGAGTTATAATGATGAACATGAAGAAAGAAAATTTGTCTATAGGTACATAATTATTTATAAATATATAAATTATTTATTACATTTCGCGTTTGACAGTCCTTGAGATAGTCGTGTTCCTTACGGTGAGCAAGGTTGCCAGTGCTCCACGAGAAAACGTTGTGTTGGCAGTGGGACTTTGACCCTTATACTACCAACTCAACTATTCCTCTTTCGTTTTACAGGGTCAGCACCGCACAAGTGATAACCCTGGTGTTGCAAGCGTCTAAAGGCTACGGTAACCGCTTACCATCAGGTCGTATACCTGTTTACCAACTTAGTGGTATAAAAAAAACAAACCCAGGGTTAGGTCTCAGCATTTACGACTACTAAACGAATGAAGTAGTTAAAGGGAAAAGAAAGTAAAGGCCTACATTTTCGTTCTCCCATGTAATAAGGCTCACGCGCCGTAAAAACAACATTAACTCCTTAGTCGCTTATGCCTTCAGAAAATTCTCATTTAGTTAATAACGTTGTACTTACAAAGACATAATCCAGGCCCGCGTCAAGGAAGTAATAATGTGAATGAGCTAATACATTAGTCAGCGGAGAATGTTAAGCGGCATACACAACACTATACGTTCACACTGGCGTTTGGGTTCCTGGATGCCAAGATTAGGTTTTCGAGTACAGTCGTAGACAATGACTAAAAACATTCGTAAAGTCATTTGCGAAGCATAGAGTTTAATGATTATCCTAACTTTTTTCCAAATACGTTGAGAACAACAGCCCAATTTCTAGACAATACCGATATTGTAAGGATAAAATGGTTGTTAAGGTGTTTCGGGCTACTGACTATGCAACTAATGATTATCATAGGTATTCGAATGTCTAAAATGTAACTACCGATTTAACGTGTTCTCTTAGCCATGGACGGTTTAACGTGTTCGTATGACAACCGGAACCAACGGCATAGCCATGTTAAGAAGTCACCCATCCATTGATTGACAGATTGTTTACCAATTACATATTAAACTTACAGAGCAATATAAACGCTAGCGTCTCTGCCATTTTATGTGTACAAAACCCCCAAGCGGTCATCCGAAGAACTAAATGCATCAGAATTTCCCAACAATGCAAATACTATAATGTACAGATACAGAATGTTACAAAACTACCCGTAAAGCCGAAAGGAGGTTAAATGGGACCTTATAACGAGTCCATTCACAATATTTAAGAACCGTAGTAACGCTGTACGCTGTACATAAAAGAAGGAAAACAACAACATTTATGAATAAAAAATAGAAAAACTATTAAAGTAGAAACAATGCAAATACTATAATATATAGATACAGAATGTTACAAAACTACCCGTAAAGCCGAAAGGAGGTTAAATTTGACCTTATAACGAGTCAATTCACAATATTTAAGAACCGTAGTAACGCTGTACATAAAAGAAGGAAAACAACAACATTTATGAATAAAAAATAGAAAAACTATTAAAGTAGATAATTATAAGGTAAAAGAGGTACGTAGGCCTTTCTGTTATATAATCTGATTCCCTGACATGACAGCTGACAACATTTTTGGCTTTGACAATTAATTATATTTTTTACGGGGTATTTTGTAACACGTTGTATAGTACCTACGCATATTATTACGATGTAAAAATCAATTCTGTAAATAATTGTTGGCTTAAAATTCCTCTAGAAAAATATACCTTGTAAATTAATTCATAGGAATATCTAAGCGCTTTAATTATGTTGATTTAATAAACGCGCGTTTCTCCCTCTCCGAGTTATAAAGAGCAACCTGTACAGCATCTGCTGTTACGAGCGAGTCATAAAATTGTGACAATTCGTTTCTCAAGCGACTAAGGTTTTATACACACTGTCAGACTTTTTGTCGAGGTTCAGTTATAAAAACTTAACATGACACATAAAATACCATCACGCCTATTTCTCCGAAAAGTACTAATGTACAGGCCAAGCTATCCAAAACTGTCAAATTTTCCCAATTGAACATGAACCTTATTACTTTGCATTAAAGTTGAAAATCTATCAAATAAATTTGACAGGCTAGGGTAGCTTGATGTGCTGGCCTTTGTACACCCACGGTTCGCCGGTATGCTGAGGTTTCATGTAATAGGAGGCGAACCTATTGCCGTTTAACCCGGCACATATCCAAACCTCAAAATGCTAGTGTGAATTTCGTAGAAAAACCCAATAACACTTTTCTCGACCTGGGTATCGAACCCTACTCTAGCGTAGCAGTCGCGCTAAGAACAGCCTAATGAGGCTAGACTAGACTAATGAGGCAATTTCGTGAAGATATTCAAATGAATATGTACTCGAAGAGTTTAGTTAATGCCAGTTACAAGTATCTTCGGTAATTTTTTAGGGCAAGTTTAGTTCGTCAGGTGACCGCTAGAGGGTATTTCTTTAAAGTAGTAATGTTACTTTTAGGGTTTTGTCTTTATTATATTTAGATCGTGAAATACTTTTGATACCATACTTATTTGAATTTTCTCCATAATAATTTGTCATTATGATTTTTTTAGTCTTTGTTCTCTAGCCCTTCTAGAATTATATTTATTCTCGACAGTATCTTTAATATACTAATCACAATAAATGTTAATTTTTTTTTTCTCTTGAAGTATTTTACATCTAGGGAATACTCTTTTGCAGTCTTTATTACACTTTCTTATTAACTAGGTACTTTTTTCATATGTCATATAAATACATGAAATGAAAGTTCTTCCGTATAAAATTAGTCAATTAGTTGATCACAGAGTCTGCAAGGGCACCTCTTATAGTAGGTATCTATAATTAGTATTCTGTATAGCTGATAAAATAGATATTAATCTATTACAAACATAGATACATGTGCATTGCTCAATTGAATTTTTTATCAATTGTAGTATATTCAAACGTAAACAAAGTTATCTGCTTCACTGCCAAATACTAAAATAGAGTCGCAACGTCTGCCTTCACCCTTAATCGTATAATCAAGGCAACAGGCCTGAGACAGTTCCTGAGACTCATTAAACGGGAGAAGTGGGCTGAATCACCTATTACTTTTGACTTGAGGGGAAATGTACCCACTATGGCACAGCTTTAAGCTATGAGCATAAAGTCAGTGCAAAGGAGTCTTGCTATTTTATTTTCTTGTACAAAGAGTTGAGCTAATGTCTAAGTACATATTTTTTTATGTTTAAGAAAAGCTACGTTGGAACCAGGTTTCAATTCTTTAATTAGTTTTTATATATGACAACTTTAATTTCAAATGTATTTTTTTAGGTAATTTAAATATCTACTGTTGTTCCCCTAGTGTTAAGACCATAGACTGATGAGTCATAGATCACAAGTTTAAATAAAATAAGTTATTCAATATACACAGACTCAATGGAAACATAAAATAAAAATTTGGCTGCAATGTCTAATATACAATAGACTCGATAAACAAACAGTACCCTGAACCGCATACAATTTCATTCACAATTTTGTATGCAATAGTAATTTGTAGTTTTTTTTTTGTTTATTGCATAAGTATATAATTATTATTAGGGACATAAAAAAAGACACTGACTCTTGTAACACACGTTTTTCTCAGCTCAGAAGTGAGTCACAATATCTTTGTATCAACAATTTGAAGACAATAATTTATGTATATTTTTATTGTACCATTAAATTTCAAATTCTAGCTCAATCTAAATTATTATTTCATAAAACCATTTCTTTTACCGTTTTTCTCTTTCGTATTTTGATAGTCAAACGGTTAAATGAACAACAACAAGTGTACAATTTCTAGTGCCAGTTAACCTTTAAATGCCGCGCTATCGAACAAAAGTGTTGTTGCTTTTAGTCTTGTAAATATACCTAGATGATTATTTTAAAGGGAATGTTCCATAAATATTTAAAGGGCAACACAGTTAAGAAAAGGCCAACACTAATAACATATTTAATTAACAAACGTAATATAACATACCATTATCCCTTTGATGATGCCAAAGTGTAATGCAGTGTATTGATTGCATCTATACATATAAATAAAATTGAAGTTCTGTTTGCAATTCCAAATTCAGCTTTTCACTAAATGCATATGGAAAGTGTAAGTATAAGGTACATAATAAAAAATCAATTGTAAAAGTTGTGTCTCTCTGTCTGTCTGTTTGTTCCGGCTAATCTCTAGCTGATGTTATAAGGAGTAACTGAGGCTTCTTTTATTTTAGAAAAACAACGAGTTCCGCGATCACATATAGGAACGGGCCGCTAGTATTCTATATAATAGGGGCAAGCCTTAACTAAACTCCGAACTGCTATTGAGAATTTCATAGGAAGATCCAATAACACTACTCCACCTGGAAACCCAAGACCTCTAGCGTAGCAGTCACGCTTACAACCAATAGACTCATGAGGCATGTATTGTATGTATAAAACAAAGGACGTATTTGCAGACAAACAGCATCAAATCACAGTAATTTTCTTTTACCCCTTCAAAAGAAAATTACTGTGAGACACAGAATAAAGCGACCAATGCTAAAATATTTATGTTGCACACAATCCGAAATAACAAAGACAAAGTTGGTGCCGGTTGGGCATTCATCGAAGCTGACGTAGAAAAATTGTCAAGCACATGAGATTCGACGGGTGCGCGGCGACGACTAAATTGAACGTCGACGGATGTGGGAGCAGCCCTGTACGCCTGGCTGCCTGCACCTCGCACCCGCCGATAATAGGGTTGCCCGTTAACATTCCTTTTTTGTATTTTGAGTACCAGTCAAATTGATTTTAGGTATGCGTTAATACTACGCCGTCTGTGTGGACTGAATTTATTCCGTTTTTTTTTGTGTTTAATTGATGGTTTTGACAGATATTGACAGTTGAAATAAACATGTGTGCCATCCCTAGCTGCTGCTATTTCGGCAGGTAGAACGATCTAACCCTCTCAACGGCGGTGGCATATTTAACGATTCAATGCAAAATTCACTCTACGCTACTTGAAATTTGCGTCTAGCTTCCTTGAACTTCATTCTCTAGAATGAATTTGGTCGTTAGCGAAAATTGACTCAGATTTCCTTCGGTGCCTCGTGAAAGCAGCGGCCATTTCGAAAGAGGCCAGTTGAGATAGTTTGTATCTGATATCTTTATACAATAAACTTTAACTTAACCTTAAAATTGGATATTTTTACTCAGCATCATCTAATCCCAAACTAAACAGAGCTTCTACTATGGGTAGATACTAGACAATGGGTATAATACTTATATTCTTTTTTTGTAAATACATACTTAAATTACATAAGAAATACCCAGACAAACACAAACACTTATGTCACATAAATATTCGTGTCCTCTGGGACTCGAACCCACGACACCATGATCAGCAGTCCGATACTCAAACAACTAGACCATATACGTTGTGTAAAATAAATTTTACCATTTACAAAAGGTATGTAACTTGTGCACTATTCTCCGCTCCCTACAGTTTAAGCTGTTGTTAGCTATACTGAATTTACATTCCTAGTGTTAATCCCTAGGAAGCTAAAACAGTTAAGTAATAAACTTTCATGTTTACTCTACAAAATAATTATTTTAACTGTGTATTTTACAGTAACAAACCAATTCCCTGAACACGGAATACGACTGGAAAGAAATAAAGTTTTACAAAGTGGAGGGCTAGATGAGAGATTGTTTTCAGTTCCGTACCGGCGTTTGCTGCACAAGAGAATGATATAATGAGGCCATTTCCTGGTGGCCTTTTGATGTGGCATGGAAAGGCCGCTAAAGGTATTTTTAAATTGAGCCCCAATTAGGGTTGCCACCGTCCCGGTTTCTAGGTTTTCCTTACCTCTGGGCTAAAACCATCTGTATAATTCTGTTAGTCTGAAGCACAGTTTGTAATAGTTCGTACTTTCGTATTTACGTACAATTCCGACTGTTATTTCTCGCAACAGTTTAGATCTAACTTATGTATAAATACATAAATTAGATCTAAACTGTCGGCACTGCCCTATACCTACATACTACGTAAGGATAGTAGATCTATTATCCTTACGTAGTATGTAGGTATAGGGCAGTGCCGAAGAATGAACGCCATGAACTTATTCAATAATGAACGCCATGTACTTATTAAATAATAAACACATTTTTACATCACTAAGGTGGCAAACAAGCATACCTACTACCACCTGATGGTAAGCGGTAACTGTAACCTATAGACGCTAGCAACACCAGGAGTATACTTGCGCGTTGCCGACCCCACATCGTCGACCGCACATCGAAAGAGGAATAGTCGGGTTGGCAGTATAAAGGTCAAAGTCTGCCAACACAACGTTTCCTCGCGAGCACTTTTTCCCGACAACCTTGCTCACCGTTAGGAACACAACAAAACTCAAAGCTATGTTATTTCACTTCGATTTTCTGCAACCAAGGCGGAGGTACTTCCCCAGTCGGGCAGCTCCAATTTGAGTGGTATTACTCACACTATGCTCCACTTCTCTCTTATACTATTCTCATACAATTAATAAATAAATATCGGAATACCTAGTCAACATGACGATAGTGAGGCTTATTGCTCAGATTGCAATAGACAATTATTAATGTATTCTATGTAGTCTCTAATGAAAACTCTTTTAATGGAACCCAAAAAAATATTATCTGTAAAAAGGCACAAGCACTATTCACTTTAATATTTCTCACAAAATATCATAGAATAAACTGTTTTTACTTCAAACTACTACACCTTAACATTTAAATAATATTATATTTATGAAAAACAATTTAAAAAAAATAGAATATTCTTACGTTAAAATATTAAATATACAATTTATTTCTTGAATTAAAATTAATCAATAAAAATATTTTACAGAAATGCTATTACAAAACCTATTAGGACTGTCATTATAATAATTGTCACGTCTGGGCGTTAAACTGCTTCTCCACATCCCTATCATCTGGTAAGGTTTAAAGATAAATTACAACAATATAAAACTACAAACTCCCCTCTCGAATAATAATAATATTTGAACTGTCAGATTTACAAATATGGAGTCTTTGATAAATAAATTAGAAGATTCTTATACTAGAATAAAGCTTATGCGAATTTTAAGAAGTCACCTAAAGACAGAATAACTCGTCGGGTAGTTCGCGGAGGGAACGAATTAATCGTTAATTTTGGTACGAAAGCCTACGAGCTTTTATTTAATGTGACGTCACCATTGATATCAGTGAGTTACATCACGGAGGGACCCACGGAATAAATACGCAATAGAGAGGAAACGACAGGTAACCGTTCCGATGGCACGTCTGCTCACCGGGGAAACTAATTAGCATCGACCCCAGCAATTAACTCTGTACCGTTTCCGCAGTACCCCACAGTCTCGGAATAACCACAGAAACACGAACCTCCGAGTCGCCTGTAGCGACACTATTCGGGCGGGTAATTGAAATGTAAATTCGTAGTATAGGATGCTATTATTTTTCATTAAAGATTATTTGTTTCTGGTAACTTCGGTGATGTCATTTTTTGAATTCTACTGCTCTTTTCTTTTACTAAATCATTAGTTTTCAACCATCCAGCTCAGTCAGCTGTCGACATGTCAGCGCTTATTTACTTCCTATACTCCATTTACCATAGCAGACGGGCTCATGACTAAAATGTAACTGATGAACCGATATGCAAGGTTAAGCTGCACTAATCATGGTCAGTTTGTGGATGGGTGACCATTCTTAACACATCAAGACCCCTCCGTGCCTCGGAGAGCGCGTAAAGTCCAGGTTTTTGTGCGAACACCTATGATAATCGTTAGTAGTAGTCAAAAGCCTGACAACGAGTCTCAACGAGCCTCAGGATATCAGTATTGCCTAGAAATTGGGTTACGGAAGTCTGATAACAGTCGTTTCGTGTAAAATACTAATATTCAACCGCATCTGGTGAGACTGGAAGCTTCTGGAACCTTAACAGAGTTGGAAAAGGGCTCGGAAGCTGATGACTCCATTAAAGTATAAGCATTAGACAAATAAAGGCAAAATAACGATAGTTTCTGTGACAAGGTATTATCGAAATTACTGCATTTTATATAATAAATTTATCCTTAAACGATATTAGATTAGATACCTATCTTTAGATTTATAAATTTATTTATGAAATAATGGCCGTCACCACCTCGATTCAACCTGTAAAACCTTTTTTACAATACTTTTATTCCTATTGCCTTTTATACATATGTTGTATATGTTATATTGCCCTTTTTCCTATTTGTTTTCCCTATCTAAGCCACCATTACGTTTTAACCGACTTTAAAAAATGGATTAGGTTAGGATTAGGTAGATCTTCTGGCATGGTCGTGGCGAATTTCGCGGATCATGGCCATGACTATAGGGCAGGTGAAGGCAAGTGCGGTTTTAGTCGGTATGAGTCCGCCACACTCTGTCGCCTCCCCAGGTGGCGTATAGTCCATAAGGATGATCCGTACTATAAAAAAGGATTAGGTAGAACTGTACAGTCAGCAACGAAAGTCGCTGAACATGTTGCAATTTTCAATATGATTTTTAATAAGTGTGAAGTTACTGACCTGTGAAGGTTATGCGAAATAATTGCATAGATGACCATTCAATATTCAGGTTACCTTAATAGAAAAAACCTCTGCACAAGTTTTGAAGCTGTGATGTTTTCAAAATTTTGTTATGTTCAGCGACTTTCGTTGCTGACTGTACCTTCTTTCTAGTGTAAGCTGAACTCGTATTGATAGGCTTTTTTGTATACTTAGCTTGTGTGATTGTGACGTCCTGACGACGAAACTTGCCTTCTTGGCAACGGATACCCGAATCCAGAAGACTACAGGTTCCTTCCTCTTAGTGGGCTAGTCGCCTTTATGAACCACGTATTTGAAGAGTAAGGAATGCACAAGGCTGAGGACAACACAAAAGATCACATTTGGTCGAAGTGTTGCCCCCAAAGTAAGATAAGATATCACTTCCATACGTCAGTTTATACTGCACGTTGTGGACTCCTTGACCATATCATTAGCCCCCTGATTACATAAAAAAGTTATCGTTTATAGTAAGCGAGATCGAGACTTTCATGGTTATTATTGCTAGCGAGTCTTCGTCTAATTATGACAAATGTAAGCATCTGCAGATAACTTTTGCCATAAATTGCGACTTTTGCTTGTTTTCGTTTACGATTCCGGCCCAGGCTTAGTTAGAACTTTGCTGTAAATTACCAAACAATTTGAAGTTTAAACCTACACAGTCGAAATAACTGTTTAAAGTTGTGTTATAAGAAAACAATGAGGCCCTACATTTCTTTACATTATTCTTGATATAATTATATTATCGTAAAATAAGGAATAAAAAAGTAATGATTGAGATTACTAACAATGAGACGAGCTATTCATCATAATATTTATGATCACCTTTATCTACCAAAACGTAATTTTACTAGAAACAATATTTTTATATTTTATTTTATTTTCAAACAAAAGGTGAAAAAAAAAACAATTTAATAGGTTATTCTCAGTTATCAATAACTCGCCAAAAAGTAAAGAAAAAATTAGCTTGTTTAACTTTCATCCCTTTTCAATCAATACTTTCAACCCCTACAAACTGCGTCATTGGATCCGATCACATTTTACGATGAAAAAGGTAAGCCTGCGACCTAATTCTTGACCACTTAGCGTCGCCCGCCCTCTGATTGAAGCCAATAAAAAACACCCCACAATTAACCTGGACCCCTGAAGTGGATCCTGTATACAGTTACTTTATCAATTGACATATTTTTTTGCGAAAGGTTTCGTACGGATTTTTTTCGAATATTTGTAATGTTTAATCTTGTTTCCATTCTATTCTAATAAAAAAACAGCTCTCACGAGGGAAGCGAACCTGTGCCGCGAGGGAATTAACAATCACACAATTACGGACAAAAATAACGCGCAGGGTCGAAACAAATATCTATCGATCGCACAATATTTTTTTTCTTTTGTGTTTCGCACCAATAACACCCAGCCCAGCGGTAGTGGCGAGTTGACCACTTTAACCGCTACGCCAAACCTTAATATCTTATTCATACTGTAACTACGAGTAGTCGCTTCGCAACAGAGCGGGATTGCGGGCTGACAGGAAGTCCGCCCACACTGACGCCCCTTAGAGCGCCATGAACCGTACGATCCTCGCATAAAGCCACCGGCAGGAGGCGTTGAGACCCCGTAAATTGGGCAACAGCCGCGAAAGAGCAGATGTGGCTCTCAGCAACTTGGGGCTCACCCGTTGGAAGAGATGTCTGAAGTCTAATCAGCCCTCGAGGACGAGACCAAAGTATTTCATCGTTGACTCGACGCCGATGCGGACACCTCCAACCAACATATGGGATGCTGGAGGGTTTTCAGAATGAGAGGAGACTCAGGCCCAGCAGTCAGCAACTGGGTTGGTTATAACAATACTGTACCTATTACTTAGCTGTCGCCCACGATTTAAGCCGCGTCACAAAAATACTATTTAGTAAAAAAATGAGACATACGTACTTAGTATATCCATTGTGTATGTCATTCATGCTCAGGATATAACCTTGCCAACCGGAATAATCAATCAAATAACCTATTAGCTTACTCCTACCAAAGACATACCTACCATTCAATTTTGGATGTAAATTTAGTACACCTTAGCCTAACGTTTCGGAGAATCCAGTCTACATTATGGGAATTAGAAATAATCATAATATTTCTTTGTCAGTTCATAAACTAATTGGCCAGCACGATAAGACTTGCGTGATATGCGTGTAACACACTATAATTTTAATAGAATTACCTACTTAGTGTATTTTTGGAAACATGATTTACAACCATTAACATTATTTCACGAACTTAAATTACATTATGAGAACTTTTTACACAAACAAACATAAATAAGTACGTTGACACTTGATTGAAAGAAAAATAAATCGTTCCATTTTAAAAACACGTTGATTTGAAAATGGAATCAGAATTGGCGTTTGGTTGTTCTTGTTACTATCCTTCCACTCCTCCAATCGCACTCATCCGTAAGAAAGAGATACCAGGTAGTTATACCCTTTCGAATCCATTTTTTGGCTAACGTTTAGTAATAATATACTTCGCAATCTCAACCTTTTTGGAAGGGCTGCATCCTCCTTCAACAGGTTTTATGGCATATTATCTCGGCACAGATTGTATTTTACTGTTAGTGTTATTGATATTGCCGTTTCTAGAAGATACTTTATATAGATACCTATGCCTGAAACTTACCTACTCACATTGTCGATTCCATACAGTCCAAAAACTAGACTGCTCTTGGGAAAGAAACACAGCTTATCTTTTTTTCAGATTGATAGTTCAGCGTGAATGTCCCAAACTGACAAGTTTCTTACGAATGCAACTACCTCTAAATATAAATCCTGTACTTCCAGTACATGATTTAAAACATCCGATCTAAAAAGATTTCTAAAAACTTACTTAAAAATAGTTGTTTTTACCTCCAAAAACATGGGACTTTGTTTAGTTTTCAAACATCCGCTAACAAACACAAAAAGGAAATCGAGAGAGTTATGTGAATACGCGGTATTTTTATTTGGTTTTCAAAATTCGAATATTTTCAAAAGTAACGATGAAAACCCCTGAAACGCAAACGAATCTCAAAAACGAGTGGATTTCAACATTTGAGCATACGTATGTCACTCGAAATGACTGCAAACAGCGACTGGGGTGAATTCTCTATGTTTTATATTCAGTGATGTATCTGTCATGTTTTCGTTAAGATTTTTTTATAGTTACCGATCACCTAGTATTTTCCTCTGGGCTGCGGGTGCGTTCATAAAACACAAATTCCCACGTAATTATATTCACCGGAAAAATTACATGTAAGTTACATACATTCCATGTGAGAATTGAACTCAGGATCCGTAACTGCGATAAAATGTCTCTAATACAATAATATATATTATCATTATCTAATTAAAATATAAGAACATTGTTAAGATACAGTTTTGAGTTGATACAGTTTACATCAAATATTGACACTGTAATCTGTCTCTAACTCTCTACGTTGAAGTTTGAACACTTCCAATATGATTTTCTAAGTTAATTAACAACATTAGAAAATCACTTTAACTGGGCACAAATCAAAACACCAAGCTACGGAGAAATTCATAGAAAAACCCAAATACATGTTGCTCGACACGGTCTAGACTAATGAAGCAGTACAATAATGAAAATTATATTAAACACACAAAAACTTGAATGCCTAATAAAAAATATTTCATTTATACTATTATGAAAAACAAGAACGAGTCAATATTTTCAAAATAAAGATAAAACGATGTTCCCGGTTCCTTAATGACATTCTTAGGCTTGCTTCTTCCATCACTCGCGTTATGGATATCAATTTTAATAAGCGACGCGACCCACGCCACGCTTTCATTGCCCCTCCCTTTATATATCTATTCTTAACACAATAGAAAAGAGCTTTTCAATTAATTTCTGTCCTAACGAAACATAAACTTAATTAAATTGGCAACAA
Source organism: Acronicta alni (assembly GCA_964056405.1). Taxonomy (NCBI): domain Eukaryota; kingdom Metazoa; phylum Arthropoda; class Insecta; order Lepidoptera; family Noctuidae; genus Acronicta; species Acronicta alni. The sequence goes on from OZ043918.1 coordinate 13,227,019, forward strand.
CGGAATGCGAATTTGTGACAGTATTAATTTAATATTCAATCCCGTTGAACTTGTCGGTAGCACAGCGACGGCAGTATATACAACTCTTGAAATATTTAACAAACTTATTAAAGCGAGCTCTTTGGTGAATATTATGAAGTTCGTTCAGGACTTCAAGGACTAATCGAAGCCAATTGCTGACTTAAGCAATTGGTAGGAGGCAAAATGGAATAAGTGTTGTACAGAAGAAATAGTTTTGATTCAAAAGAATGCCAGTCATCCAGCATTCACACGTAAATTCTTTGGTTTTCTAGGAGGATACTTATATAATAAAATCAATGAGAAGACAACAGTTTACCCTCTTACGAGAATCAAATGTAAAAAGGCTATAACTACCTGGCTTAAGTCCCTTGATTATGAGGCGACAGAAACTATACTGAAACTCCCATCCTAAACTAGAACCAAATGTTCTATCACTAATACCCCTGTAGAATACTTAACACACACATGCACATCGACACACGCTTACATACACACACACATCCACACACACATACATACACACAAACATCCACACACACATCCACATACACCAACATCCACATACACCCACGCAGACTTACCTCACACATATAACACATTCACACACCCTCACACTACCACATTTTGTTATATTAGATACTGACACACTCACTCCATATATATATTTACACCCACTTAACTTAATAATACTCTAATACTCTTGTACTTTAAGCATGTACTTACCTATCATCCACCTGTTCAGAGTCTGGAGAGGCTGGTAATCTGTCATACAGGTCCCCTAGTACAGAAACCAGTCTCTCACATAGATAATAATTAAATGTAATGTACACTAGAAAAATGACATAATATTATAAAAACTTGTAACTTTTTCTATGTGAGAGAACAATAATAAAGTTATTATTATTATTATTATTATTATTCAATCATTTCTTTATTGTGTTATATGTTACCCTTGTTCCAAATACTAAAACCCTCAGGCACATATTCTGCTAACTCACTGCATTTTAGTCCTAAGAGCCACGCATTCGTCATTCCGATCAGCCTATCCTTCTTCAGCCGGATTCCATCCTCCACGGTGCACGGTTGCCAATTTCGTCTTATTTAATCTCTACTAAAATAAATCATTTAATTATCCTAAAAAAGTGTTTTAAAAGTCCTTGACGGTATCTCGTATAACAAGTGCATTAACCAAACGCATCATAACTTCAAACTACCATCTAAAATTCATCGCTTAATGTTTGGAGTGTGTCAACAAAATCAATTTGTAACTTTGCGAAATTGAGATCGACTAGTATTAATTCGATGGGCAGCCGGCAGAGGGCAGCAGTAATTGCTTAAGTTTCCGGTTCCGTTGCCAGCGGATACTCGGGATGTCGGACGATGACGACGCTTTAATTGTCAACTGTTCGTGAACAAAGTTCGCTTGCAGTTGAAACGCAGTTGGACGTTAAACGAAGCACTCGTGAGCTTGATAACAGTAAGTGAGTTGTATGTTTGACTAATGGACCATGCGGTTGTCGTAAAGTACAGACGCCAGCACATCAAGCTACCTCAACCTGTCAAATTACTTTGATAGATTTTCAACTTTAACACAAAACGATAAGGTTCATATTAAATTGGGATTTTTTTTAATTTTTGGATAGCTCGATCTGTTGGCATACATACTTATTTTTAAATATTTGGGCAAGAATAAAAACCAATATTTATTGCGATTATACGACTATGAGGAATAAAAGGAACGGTGTGAGTGAGAGATAAGATGGTAAGAAAGGGAGGAAGGAAGGAAGTAAGATGGCGGGAACGATTGAGCGAGTGATGTGTGATAAAGACGTAATAGATAAAACTAAAATATATATAAACTCACCAGTGTTGTAATTAGGAAAGATTTCTAAACTACAAATGCCAACATGCATATAATCAGCAATTTTCATATTATTAAGATGAATGTAAAATATTATGGAATTTACGGTCAGGTTATGTCCCACAATAGTATTTGAATAAATGAATAAAATTCGAGTATTTTTTTATAACATGGTTGGCGACCTGATTGATTTCAACTAGCACTTCGTCTTTTGCCTCGAGGATAAACTGATCCAAATTTCAGCAGCCTCCCTGACCTGGTTGTTACATTGACTATTTTTGTTCTAGAATGTACCAAAAACCTACATTGACTTGATTCAAATGTTTTATTCCAATTCGACCGAATACAGGTACTTTTGAGTTGCCCAAACCTAAGTGCTTGGTTTCAAATAGTGGGTCTTATGAAGAAAAACCGGCTAATAAGTTCAATCTTACCTACATGGTGACAGTGTCATAAGTAACGTACGAGCTGTGAACTTGAAATTCAAATTAGACCGTGATTCCCTGTCGATTATGCGTTTTTTTATTCAAAGAATATTATGAAATACCGGCAAATCTAGTACAGGCAAATCCAAAACAGTACTCAGTACTTGTAAAAGGAACTTTAAAATAGATTTTAGAGAAGATATTCAAGCTAACCCTGCCTTTGGAGCGCAATAAAACTGAATGCGAAATATTTCGCAACTCGTAAATTTTCGCATCCTATTTCGTCAGTCCGCCACTTCACGCTAAACGAGGGCTGTCACTAAATTGACTCAACCACTCGGTGCAATCCACTTGCCTCCAATATAAAGTTAGAATACAACTCGTAAATGTTAAATGAAGCAACTCGCTGGCTTTGCACGCCCTTCACTGTATTTCTGCAAAGCGACTCGAGAACAAAGGAATGAAAATTTCATCTCGGTTTAAAATTCCTCGTAATTTAAAGTCGTACTTGTTAAAAAAATATTTCAACACATCCCTACAAGTACAGTCATGTGCAAAATTATGTTAACGTAAGAATCGAGTTGACATTTTATGACTGATCGTAACTGTATACAAAGTGAAGTGTACAATTTGGGGGTCTTCAAGTCACGAGTGAATAGGCATGGGTACCTAGTTAAGCGTGATACATCTGAGACCACATCGTCACTTACCATAAGGTGAGATTGTGGTCAAACGCTAACCTATTTTTTTATAAAAAAACTGTTTGCGTTGACGTGATGACAATAAAATATAGCCAACGTGACTCGGGGATAATTTAACTTTTCAGATAGGATGTAGGATAAGGCCTCGCTAATTCCAGTCGAGCACTAAGACGTGGCGAATTTCATGGATCTCATATAGGACGAGTCAAGGAAAGTGCTGTTTTTGGTTGGTACGAGCTTGACATACCTTTCCGCCTCCCCAGGTGACGGACGATCCATGAGGATTTTCCAAACTATAAAAAAGGGACAATTTAACTTTCCATTAGAGAAAGGATTTTCAAAATCAATCCAGTACTTCCTAACATTATGACAAGAAACAAACAAATGAACAAATTTATCTTTATAATGTAATGGCGATATATAATTATAGATTAGATAAAAACATTCTAAACAAATGAGAATGTGATAATGTATATAACCTACTTGCGTTTCATTTCCAATGCATTAAAATTATATTTCCTCTTGCTTCGTACTGTCTTTTAGATGGCTGTTAGTTTTAAATTCCACACTGTGTCGCTAGAGTAAGCTAAAGAAATAAAAATGCGAAGTAAGTCCGAGTATAATGTAACGAGTCGCTGCGCTAAAGTTCAATCTATTGTCATTAAAGAGCAAAAGGTTACTGAGAAAAATGTAAATAGACATTGTAATGCTTTATACCACATTTTAGATTATAGAGCGCTATCAGAAAGAAAATTCTGTTAAAATCATCAAAATAGATAGATATATAGAGATTTAATGTCATCAAATATACATTAAATTAACAATGTCAAACTTCTACAAATTATATTTTAACTAAATAAATAAAAAAAATGTATATTTTGGGATATTTTTACACAGCACCATCTAGTCCCATACTTATACTATGGGTACTAGACAATGGATATCAAAGGAATTTTAAATACTTTATTTTATATGATGGATGGATTATTCTAATTGAAATCATAAGTAAGTCATCATCGTCATCAACATCAACCTATACTTATTGGTTCACTTCTGGACGTAGGCCTCCCCTAATGTGCGCCATTTCACCCTGTCCTCGGCTTTACACATCGAGCTTCTGCCAGCAACCTTTCGCAAATCATTACTCCATCTTGTCGGAGGGTAAGTAAGTGTAAATAAGTAAGGTAGTAAAACTAATTAATAAAAAATGTATACATTATATTATTACATGTAGTGTATACCTAGACACATTAAATGACAAAGAGTGATGAAATATCTTGTATATCATAATGCTTCTAATATACTTTTTATATAAGTACACATACGATTTCCGGGATATTCCCACAATTTTAAAAAACCAGGAGACGGACTTTTTACACAATTTTCAGCCAAATCAGTTAAGCCGTTCTTGAGTTATAAATAGTGTAACTAACACGACTTTCTTTTATACACATAATATAGATTATACATAACAAATAGTTATTAATCTAGGAGTTCATACCACAATTACAATACCATTAGACAACATCAACATTGCCCCTTAACTCCACTAACATAGACACAATTATGATCCAATTAGCATCCTAGGATTGCGGCTTATGGGATTACATAGACTGGTTAACTGTGACGATCGAAGCTTAGCAACACCTCTAACAAGCAATCGCGTGGAGTAACGTCACTTTTGGGATATAAGGCTCAGCCTTCGGTGCTTAATCTGACTAAAAAAGATCAATGTAGACTAAAAGGTAGCAATTTGTGGTCGTTAATCAACCTAAACTACGGTATAGAGGTAATTTAATCGATGTCATCTCTCCAAGACACGCAGATCTCGATATTAATTATGCTCACCCATCCATAGACAGACCGTGGTGAGTGCAGCTTAAATTTGCAGATCGATCTACCATTGATGTTATACTTAGCTACGAGCCCCTCACCAACCCAACATCTAGCCTTAACGACCACATAATAATAATAATATTTTTTTTTCCCAAAAAAAAATACAGACTGTACTTGATATATGTTTACAATTCTTTTCGTTATGGTAGATAAAAACATTAAACATTTGCATGCTGCAGAAATCTGTACACAATAGATTCAACTCTGTCTCTTAAACTATACCCTAGTATCTTAAGAGACAGTGTTTCCCATCTATTGCACTAGCGACATGAACATTCTTCCATCGGACCACTAGGCGTCGCGTCTCTACCACTTTGTCGCGGACATTCCACCTTACCGCAGCAAGCGTTTCGCTTCATCACTTCTTGTGTGCACGGCGAAGCTGTGGAATTCTCTTCCGACGACTGTGTTGAGTGCGTATAACATGGGTCGATTCAATACCAAAATGAGTAGGCATTTTGTGGGTAAGCGCAGTTTATCTTAGACTACATCTACACTTACTATTAAATGAGATTGTGGTCAAGAGCAAATCCATCCTTGATAAAAAATAAATGATGAAGTGAACCAACTTTAAAGATACTTACTATATTTTTAATAACATATTACAATAACACCCTTGACACCCATTCCTGTCCCACTGTTGGGCTTGGTCTTCATCTCTTTCACACTTTGCGGAGACTACGCTAAGCTAAGACAGTTGAAGTTGACCCAGTACGGCTTGGCGTACAAACTAACGAGATAAGTATTTATTAAAACATCGGGGAAAATATTGAAAGGGGCGGCAGAGCTCGGAACAGTAGACAGTGTGTATTATGAAGCATACTATAAATAATATATATTATAGAGATTGTTCTAACTTAGTATATCCACAAAATAAAAGCTAAAAGAAATAAATTTACCAACAAAGGACACGGATGGATATCCCGTCAATCTTTTATGTACCGGATGCTTTGCATAATATTTCGGATTCACCCGCTCTCTGAAATAGGTCGAGCGTATTTTGGGCTATTCTCTTCCATTTCTTTCACAGTAACCATATTACTGTTCATTTTTTAAAAGTGTTTTGTTTTGAAACTGATTAGAAGATTGAAGTCCAATTCTGGTGTATATTTATAAATTTAAGTTTTCATAATTCCAATCAGTTCAGTCTTTTTTTAAAGGTGATATATGTATATTATGACATTTATGACACTGAAACGGGCGCGGAATATTATGTTTAACATTTTTTAATCCCCAACATCCGTATTCAGATAATAGTATTTATTGAATATGTAATATATAAAAATGAAATTTGTTTTTCCGTTTGTTATTTTCGTCCGATTAGGATGAATCTTTGATGACTTGTGTGCACTCTGCGAAGGATTCTGATAAAAAGACAATAGACATCAATAAAAATACATCAATGCAATGCATTTCCTTTGCCACTACTTGGGAATCGAACCTAGGACTTCATGTTCAGCAACTGTTTTGCGACCACTAGATCATGAGTTAGTATGTACATATAGTACGTAAGTAGTAAGGTTGTATGGCGATCACGTTATAAAATTAAAAGTTTGTCACAATATAATTTCTGGTTTGGTTTAGAAACTTTGCATAAACTTTATGACAAGCGCAAGGTTAGCCTTGCGCTTGTCCAAAAATTATTCCGCTAAGTAGCTTGCAGTTTACTTAGGTAAACTGCAAGCTACTTAGCGGAATAATTTTTAATAAAAAAACTTTATAAATTAAGTTATGAATAGGTACATTAATTTAAAAGTTTTGTAATTAGTAGGTAGGACTTAGCGCAAGTACCTACCGTAAAAACTAAGTATCTTTAAAATAGATCACAAACATACCATCACACATGTATTCCGCGAAGGGCTAGGCAGACTAGGTGTACCAATGTAAACCTTCAATTCACCGGATGTTTAGGTCCCATGTAATAGGGGTCGAGCCTATTGCCATTAAACGGGAACAAATCCAAACTCCGCGATGCTACTGAAAATTTCATAGTAAGCCCAAATAAATTTTTTCTCAACTCGGCATCAAACCAGTACAAATCACGTTCAGCAGCCCATAACTGCTTCCTCCAGACCGGTTTCAGGGAGATTTTTAAGAGATTGGGAATAACAAATCTAAGGCAGGTAACACTGAGAAACAGAACTATTTTACTGCAGCCACAAGCGGATAAAATACGCCATCATAACATAAAACATTATTTTCTTTAATCTTCTTTACCCAATATCGACTACCCCGTACTTAAAACTCAAGTAAAAATATATTTACGGCTACATCAGACAATAAGTAACTACAATAAAACTACTTTTACAACGTCAAACCAATCGAAACAGTCGGTCGAGTATACCAAACAGACATTTTAATCCAATAAAGTTTGTAGGAGACCTGTAAAAATGAAATGGGCTCCCAGAGATTCTATTACAGCCAAGAATATAAAAGGTAGAGCCTGGCACAAATATAGTACCTACTGTACGTAATGCTGAGTGACGGCTACGTATGTATAAAAGTTACGATTTTACGAACATAGACATATATTTTACCAGCTTCTGCCCGCGAATTTTTCCTCGTGGAAAAGTAACTTTTAATTATCGTTGTGATTTTGCTTATAAACTCAAAATCGATATAGATTATAGCCTATATGTTATTCTGATGTATAAATAGTAATACTGTAAAGTTTCATCAAAATCTGTTCTGTAGTTTTAGCGTGAAAGAGTAACATCCATCCACCCATCCTCGCAAACTTTCAACTCAAAATCTTTATAATTTATAGCCTATTATAAATTATAACTATTATGAGTTAATAAGCCAAATTACAAAGATAATTAAAAGTAACTCTTCCACGCGGATGAAGTTTATAGTGGAGCTAGTATTATACTAAATATGAGACGCGTAATGAAAACTACGTAGCGACTAACCTCTTCCGTAAAAGTTTATATTTCCGTAAAAATATATTTAAGCGATGGTAAAACCGTACCGTAATATATCCAGGGATTTTGGAGTTTAAGCCACAAGTCGCCATTATTAACCCCTATCAGTGTATGGGATCGAAAACTTGGTTTTATGGGACATATTGGACAAATTTATTGGTAAACGTAATTAAGGGCTATATAGCCGACTTTATCATAGAACTCACCAAAGTGAAGTGGCTTAGGTACCTACTAATAAATGTTGTACGAGCATTAGCTGTGTTGTGTATGTGTGCTTGTGTTTTTTTGTTTGTTTCGTCCGTTTGGTATTTAGTATTTGAAATAAACGAGACATAACAGTGTATACAGTAACGAGCATAAATTTAATATGTATACACTTACTAAAAGTCAAAAGTGATTTTTACGCGAAATGACGATTGCAGATTTGAGATAAGACTAATATCATTTTAAAGTGTAGTTTTGAAAATACTATGTTCGTAACACTATTTCTGTCAATACCTTAAGAGAAAATCGCTTTAGAAGTGTATACATTAATTTCTTTACGTGTATACATATTGATGCTCTTAATGTACAACTTTTATTCTTAATAACTTATCTACGTATATAATAGTATCTAGTATTTACTTACAAATTAATAACGAAATCTCGGCTCAATTAATAAGCCGAAATTTAGAAATTTAAAATTTAGCAGATAGGATTCCTTTAGGATTTAGGCAACTATTATAAACATATTGATTTCTGACATTTACGCGAATAATATATATTTAAATAAAACTACTTTACAGATTTTATCGATATATTGATATTATTAATCCCGACATTTCGGACCCTTTACAGCGTCCATGGTCACGCGTAGACTGATTAATAATATCAATACTAGTATAACGCGATAAAATCCGTAAAAAGTAGTTTTATTTCAATATTTGCCTCAATAACCTAGTGGTCGCAAGCTCGACTGCTACGCTTAAGGTCATGGGTTCAATTCCCAGATCGAGCAAAGTGTTATTGGGTTTTTCTATGAAATTCTCAGCAGCAGCTCGGAGTTTGCATTTGTGCCCGGCTAATGGCAATAGGTACGCCCCGTATTACATGGGACTTAAACATGCAGGCTAATTTTGATTGTACATTAATGTACATATCATCTAACCCTATGAGGAATACAGTCGTGAAGATATGTTTGATATAAAAAAGGATTTTGGGAAGATCCCACTAAATTGGGAATTACGTCATAGGTAATTAGGTATCGTCATTATAAACCCACTATCCCACTGCTGGGCACAGGACTCCTCTCAGATTAAAAGCGATTAGACTATAGTCCACCACGCTGGCCTGGTGTGCATTAGCAGACTTCACATACCGTCAAAAAAATCTCTAAGGCATGCAGGTTTCCTCACGATGTTTTCCTTCACTGTTTAACCGAGTGATAATTCATTATTAAAATGCACAAAACGTCCTAGGTGCGTGCCTTAGATTCAAACCAGAGACCACTAACATGGTAGTCCAATCTAATGATCATGTCACTACACTACCGGCACGCTATGATGGCCGTTTTGACGTTTGTCCACTCATGACGTTTCGTATTAATTAGTAATTACATTTGAAGGAGCAAATTGCTGTTCTTTATTGTCAATAGTGATCTAACGATACTACTACAAAAAATATATAAAATTTGTATATGTATTGTGTTTTTTTTATTTTCGTCCATTAACGTAAAGGCCATCATAGCTTGCAAGTATAAGCTATCACAGTTATATGCACAGCTAATACAACATATAAATAAGGCCTTAGAAGTACAGTAATACACTTTTGCCTAACCCATTATCCTTTGATGAATAATTGATGCTTGGAAAATTTTCATTTTATCCATTTTCATACCAAATCCATTAAACCATTTTATAAACCAACCAGCACACTAACCACAAAGCAGTTTTTTCACAAAAGAGTATAAAACACATTGCGATTATAAAAAAAGGTGGCGGACACTGCCACCTTTTTTGTAGGTACAATGGGCGTAAATACGCGAATAGTATCGGAAAAATATTGCGCGGTAAAATCCGAACGGATTTAGCGTTATTTTTATATCCGACCTTCTTCTATTTATTACCTTCCATCAAATTCTTTTGACGTTTATATCTACTACCGTGACTGTAAGACGTGTGGGTTTTTTTGTGTGAGCAATAAATATATGCTCAGGTTTATTTGTTAGAGTAAATTAAGGTGTAAATGATTTGTCTAGCCGTAGCCGGTTACCATCGGACGGCCCGAACCCTTGTTTGCCGATACAATCATCATCAACCCATATACTGTCCCACTGCTGGGCACGGGTCTCCTCTCACAGAATGAGAGGTCATAGGCTGTAGTCCACCACGCTGGCCTAATGTGGGTTGGCAGACTTCACCCGCCGTCGAGAAAATCTCTAAAGCATGCAGGCTTCCACACGATGTTTGCTGGTACAATTAAAAAAGAGATTTGTCTCTATAAAACGTTGAAGCAGTAACAGGATTAAATGTCAGTCATGTTACGCTATATAAATCAACAGTAACAAAAACTGAACCCACCATCTTCACATCACAGAGTAAATCATGACGTGTGAGCTCAGAGTACAGTACGACAATTTCGTGTATACATTTTTATTCGTAAATTCTTTGAGACTTGTACAAATGGATTTTATCCTCCGAGATAGGGTGAGACGCCAGACCCATCATTTTTAGTTTGTAGATCATATATATTTTATTTTTATTACGTTTTCATTGAATATAAACTTTACACATCCACTCTGTTTCGATGAATTTTTTATGTATTTAATTTTATTTTTGACACTAAAAGATAGTGCTTCATTTTATTAAATATTTTTTTACACTGAAATATAGTGCTTCATTTTATTGAATATAAACTTTACTCATTCCACTCTGTTTCGATGTATTTTTTATTGATTTTCATTTTATTTTTTACACTGAAAAATATTCCAACTTCGTTTAGTTACTTCTATATTTTATTTGATATAAAATATTTATGTAACTAGTTTGATCGAACTTTTTCATATTTGTATTCACAATTTTATTTTTATATTTCAATTCTAGGGGCAGATGGCTAATTTATAACTGTTTTTTAATCATTTTAAGTAATTTAATTTGTCAGGGTTACCGTTATCGAAAACTATGAAAAGGGCTATAATAACTACCTTGATCAAATTGATCTGTAAGGTGAATTTGCGTTTGCCGCGGTCAGTCAATTGATGGGTGACCATTATTAACATAATCGAGACCCCATCGTAAAACGGTGGACACGTTAAGCTGTCGGCCTATCGCCATTTACCGGAAACTTTAACTAACTCAGAGCTGCTACTAACAATTATAACAGAAAACCCAACAACACTACTCGACTCGAACATGGGACCTCACGCGCAGCGCCTCTTTTGTTAACACTAGACCATCGCTACAGTATATTTTTTAAAAATAATATATGGTAAGTGATCGAATTTAGGAATAAATTACAAGAAAGGGAGGTGTTCTTGTACACGAAAGGTTCAACTTGGTTAGATTACCAAAGTTTCGATAATAAGACCATTACGGAGTTCGGAAATGTGAGACTTGGGAAAATTGAAAAATTACTATTCCTTATTACCTTCACCGAAAAACTTTTTTAATTCCTCCAAGGGTCCCATTATGATGGTACTGGCAATATTTTTACTTGAAGCTTGACGTTGGCAACACTTCAATCTCCATAAAGGGATTACTAATAACCTTGATGGGACCCTTGTGCACTCTTGTGAGCGTTGGAAGGTTGAACGTAGGCTGTAGGTATACATAAGATTATATTAACGAAGAGTTTTAATTTTTAGGCGTTTTTAGGTTGTGAGAATGAGATGGCGCTATAAGATTTCTAGAGCAGCATCCCTTTCTCTCAATCGCATTACTAGCGACCCGCCATCATATGGAGAAGAATCCGGAAAGAAACTCCATGGACACACTTAAAATGAGAAGTTACTTTCTTCAATATTGCGATTGCATTGGTGCAATGTACAATTAATAAGCATGTATTGCACATATAGATCTTCCAGAAGAAATTCTCTAAATTATAGTAAAAACCGTATTAAAATCCATTTCGTAGTTTAGAAGACCTAAGCGCACAAAGAAACAGACGCGGATAGCGTGTTTTTTACCTGACTGCCTAAGATTTTATACTATGAAGTGATAGTGATTATATTGAAATAAATAGCCAATGTTGGCTATCATTAAAAGAATCTTAAATCTCCGAAAGTTTTTCACCGATTCACAGCAACACGTGACCGGGTACATAACATTATGTAACTTAAAAAATAAATCCGCCTCCGCCTTGCAGAAAATCAAAGTGAAATAACACTTGGGGCTTTGTTGTGTTTCTTATGGTGGGCAAGATTGCTAGTGCTCCGGGAGGAAACGTGGTGTTGGTAGACTTTGACCCTTATACTGCCAACCCAGCTATGCCCTTTCGTTGTACAGCGTCGGTAACGCGCAAGTGATACCCCTGGTGTGCTCTATAGTTTACGGTAACAGCTTACCATCAGATGGGCCGTGTGCTTGCTTGCCACCTTAATGGTATAAAAAGAAGAAAAAAAAATCAAGGCAACATCTAATAAAACTACGCATACTTAATGAAAACTGTTGAAGCGGTCTCACCCTAAACAGGGATTTGGGCGGATCCAGTCTAAGATTACGAAAGCTTACTTTATAAGTCCACAGGGACCCCAGACTACTGACCCACGGAGCTAACTGACGCTATTTTGTCTGACCCTCTTTCGCTACTAACGAAGTAGGTAGGTGCTTAGGTATTTCTAAAAATATTCCGAATGAAACGAAACAAGGTTTCTAGAAAAAAATATGTATACAGATGAATTGTTTTTGTACGCTGAGGCGGTTTTAGATTAGGAAATAACAATGTAAATTTCCCTCGCTTTTTGGCCCTACGTCATATTTTTTCTTCAAAATATTTCTTTTTTAGGGCCACCGCTGTAAGTCAATTAAAATGGTTTGGCTACGTGGCTACGTGTGTAAACAAGCAAGCAAGGTTTTTAATGTTTTACGTGAAATACTGCCATGTTCCAACAAAGCTGTACAGTCATAAGCATGTATACCCTTACCAAAAGTGACACGTGATTTTTTCGCGAAATGAAGACTGCAACTTTGTGATAAGACTACATACATACATATACATACCATCACGCCTGGATTCCCCGAAGGGTTAGGCAGAGGTGTACTAATGTACACCCACATTTCGCCGGTATGTTTAGGTCCCATGTAATAGGGGGCGAACCTATTGCCACGAACCGGGCACAAATCCAGACTCCGAGCTGCTACTGAGAATTTCATAGAAAAACCCAATAACACTTTGCTCGACCTGGGGATCGAACCCAGGACCTCTAGCGTAGCAGTCGCGCTTAGGACCACTAGACTAATGAGGCAGTGATAAGACTAATATAATTATAGTATAGTTTTGAAAATACTATGTCGGTAACACCATACAATTTCAGTCAATACCTTGAGAGAAAATCGATTTTCAATAGGTGTTACATACTGACGTCACCATAAAGACGTAAAAATTCTGAATGTGAAGGCAAAAATTCGTCATGGACTCGCGGTGGCTTAGTGGTCATAGCGTCTGGTGTACCTAACCAGAAGACGCAGGTTCGAATCCTGCCCGCGGTCGTTTTTTTCCTTCGCTAAATAACTTTAAAATCTTAGCATAGAAAATGACAAAAAAATACAAAAACATAAGTGTATTTATATTGAGCTCGTGACTGTACTATCATTTCACACCGGAATATTGATTGAAAAACATGAAAGAAGGTTTTACACAAGAACTGCTAATCTCTTGCTATCTCTCTTTAGCACCATATTGTACTTAACTGCCTCATTAGGCAAGTGGTCCTAAGCGTCACTGTTACGCCTGAGGTTCTAGGTTCGAATCCGAGGTCGAGTAATGTTATGGTTGTTTCTAATAAATTCTCAGTAGCAGCTCGGAGTTTGCATTTGTGTCCGGTTAATGGCAATAGGCTCGCCCCCTATTAAAAGGGCCCTAAACATACCGGTGAAGTGTGGATGTATCGACTAGTGCACCTCTGCCTAACCCTTCGGGGAATACAGTCGTGATGGTAAGTTTTTTCATATTGTACTTCTTACTGTTTGAAAGAGCTTGTCATTGAATAAGATTTGTTGATCTTTCTTAAAGCTGGTATTGGCATTGGCACGGATTTGTATACCAATGATTAGATTACATTATGTCCAAAATAGCAGTGATAGCTTAGCGGTATGACCATTGGACTGCCAAGTCGAAGGTCTCGAGTTCGAACCCAAGGCACGCACCTCTGACTTTTCGAATTCATGTGCGTATTAATAATTAATTATCACTCGCTTAAACGGTGAAGGAAAACATCGTGAGGAAACCTGCATACCTTAGAGATTTTTCTCGACGGTGAAGTCTGCCAACCCGCATTAGGCCAGCGTGGTGGACTATAGCCTAATCCCTCTCAATATGAGAGGAGACCCGTGCCCAGCAGTGGGACAGTATATGGGTTAATGGTATGGTATGTCCAAAATGAATAATATAAGGCATTTTGAAGCCCGGCTGAACACTATCGGTCAAAATAAATTCTTACGTCAAGATTTTACAGGACCAGACGCCTATTATTAATTACTTTACCGGGGATTTTATAACAAAAAAAACTTCACCATCATCGCAACGAGGGAGGCGCGGGTGGAGCGGACCGTTGCGCCCCACTACTACGGCTCACTACGGACACTCTTAACAGCGACCCAACGGCGTGAGCACACGACCAACGCACACCGCGACCGACTAATATATTTTTGTTATCGAGAACTGCCTAGTATTAAATCTGTTATACAGTCCACTCGTCTTTCTACTTTCTCCACCGAGCTGAGGATCCAACAATCATCATCAGCATAAAGTAGTCCACTGCTGAACGTAGGCCTCCCCTAATGTGCGCCATTTCACCCTGTCCTCGACTTTTCGCATCCAGCTTCTTCCAGCAGCCTTTCGCAAATCATCACTCCATCTTGCCGGAGGGCGTCCTACACTACGTTTGCCGAGTCGCGGTCTCCACTCGAGAACACGTCTACCCCAGCGGTTGTCGGTTCTTCTGCAGATATGGCCAGCTCACTGCCACTTCAGCTTAAACTTACCCAATCTTAATCTTGACTTAATCCCTCAACACGACTTTAGAACTTGCTTCATCACTTTAACATTGTTTCAGCTGCAACCAAAACTGAATAAGCCGAGTTTTTATAAAGTTGTGCTGAAGTTGTGTCTCTGGGGCCCTCACTTGCAAGTTTAGCGGGAAAAGTCCCTAGTCCTGTTATCTTTAGTTGGTTGGCACGGCGGAGTGCAGGAAGTTCTCAAACGCACTAATACTCGAGCTATCGACATGGGGATTGTAACTTATGGAAGATACAGTCCATTTGGAATCCCCTGATAATTCCCTTTCTTTCATTTCTGAACTCACATTGATTTCTGACACTTACGAGAATATTAGGCATTTAAATAAGCATTTTTGTTTCGAATTTTATATTTCGATTCCCCAGACGCAAGAGATAAAGTCTTAAAGTTGACAACTTAAGTTATTTTGAAACATAACTGTAGTAGCTGCCTAATAAAAAAAAAGTTTTTTTTTAACAGTTAACAAGTTCTTTACTAAATCTGATCTCATTATTTTTTATATGCTTCAATGATTGTTTTTAATTCACCGTAGTTTTAGTGATTAGCGCGTTTGAACAAACAAAAACTCTTCATCTTTATAATATATATTAATATAGTTTTTTTTTTCTTAAAAGGATTTGAACAGATCATGTTGTCTTTAGATTCAGTTAAATAGATATACACTTTAATAAATAGTAAATATAGTATCTAACGGTGAAATATAATAATAATATGATTACAATAAATTGATATTAAACTCAAACACTATTGTTATCTTTTTTTATTTTATACTCAATATTTACAACATTTCGTTCGATCGTTCATGTTATTGTTAACTCTTAAAAATATAATAACGTGCAGATTCTCATAACTCTCATTTTATTTTCAGGTAAAAACATTTTGTCATCGATCATAATTCTCGATAATGTTTCGCTAAACAGAAACGTTACAAATTGAATATTTTTGTAGGTTTTGCAATTGTTTCCATACATTTCAATCCATCAACAATCTGGCCTACCCAGATTTTTTATAACTTTCTTTGATGATAGATATGAATGAAGTAAGATAACTGATGAACCAAATTGAAATAAAGCATTTGAATTGGAGTTTGAAGCGTTTAAACAGTACCAAATTTCATTGAAATAATGAAATTTTCAGTAGCAGCTCGGAATTCTCTCGCTTCGTAGTACACCATACACGGTACTTAAAAGCATGTAGCACGAACTGAAATGTACATAAGTTCACTACGGACTAATTATATCTGGTACTAGAACTTCAATACCACTATTTTCGTTTTTTTAACTGGATGGTGCTGGCATTTTCTATCTGCTGTAGCCCCAGAAACAAATTAAATGGAAGAATCACAATATGATTCACCGACACACGACTGCAGAATGGTCCAAATATTTCCAGTATAAGCTGAAATATGTATAAATGTACACCTCTCACTTTTCGAATTAATGTACATATTAATAATTAATTATCACTCAACATCGTGGGGAAACCTGCATACCTTAGAGATTTTTCTCGATAGTGTGAAGTCTGCCAACCTGCACTAGGCCAGCGTAGGACTATAGCCTAATCCCTCTCAATCTGATAGGAGACCGTTCCCAGCAGTGGGACAGGGTTGATGATGATAATGATGATGATTTCGGCCAATTTGTTGGTTTACATTAGTACACCTCTGCCTTACCTGCCGCCTGTATTACCCTTCTGGGAATACAGGCGTGATGGTATGTTTTTTTTTATAAAATGTGTTATTCAACAGTGAATATTCACCATATCTATACTTCATGCTACACTAACACTTTTCAACAAATTTCAATTCCTCTCAAGTTTCCATAAAGTTTTATTGGAATTGCATAAAATGTTGTTAGCGTTTGGATTTTCTTTTTGAAGTATTTCTATATCAGATAATAATATTTGATTAATCTATGGGTTGGTACAGTCTGCCTAGTCATACATTTTTAGTAATTACCTAATTTATTTTCGGTCATTACTTTTTAGGAAGCCATTGCTTGCATCTCTTTCTCTCTCGGCAACTGATACCCGAAGCCAGAAGACTACAGGTTCCTTCCTTTTTGTGAGATAGCCGCCTTCACGAACCATGTCTTTGAAAGGTAAGGAAATTACGATGCTGGAGACAACACAACAGATCACATGTGGTCGAAGTTTTGATGGCTATGCCAACCCCCATAGTAAGATAAGATAAGAAGCCATTGCTTGGCACAAGATCTTTCTGTATGTAATCCAATCCAACTTGCAATGTATGTAACTATGTTTTGTTCGGGTGGAACCTTGCAACTCAATTTTGAAGCAGATATCTTCAACCGATTGAGCTGAAATTTTGCAACACGTTTAGTTTTAATAATTCATAATTAGCTGTGTGACGTCATTCTAAAACCAACGTAGCAGAACACCCAAAATGGCAGACTAATTATTTTTAATGCACTCCTACAATATGGGTATCAAATGAAACGGTTTGTTGAGAATAACTCGAAAAATAAAGTGACGTCACTCTAAATCCAATATGGCGGACTTCAAAAGATGGCGAACTGAGTTTTTTTTGTGCTTTTCTACAATATAAATGAATACATGAATCCGTATCAAATGAAAAGACTGTTACTCTTTTTAGCGTATGTAAATAAAAGCATGTTTTAAAAAAGTTCGTTAACATTTAATTTATTTTTTTAAAGATAATTGTTTTCTATTAAAACAGCATTTCGTACAATAAAAAGTATTTAGTATTTCTATTTCTCAAAGAATTTAGTCGCTGAACTTTTAAAAGAAGAAATACTGCAGTATAAAATACAATTTCATTCAGATCCCCTTGCGAATTAATTTATTTCTGTGTATCGTTGCCGCCTGTTTAAATTCTTGTTTAAGTCTCAGCGGATGCTTGCCGACTATATCGTTTTTTTTTTCGATGAATACAGCTACAGCGAATCGTTCCTACCCACTTTGCATAAACAAATAGATTCTCTGCCGGCTAAATAGGATTGTTGTATTTCATTTTCTGAAGATAGTTTTCTGCGATTGATTCGCGCGTGAGCTGAGTTCCTTATAAGCGTGCCTGAAGTGCATGAGATCCTATATTCGATTCTTAACTCAAGCAAAACGTTTTCAGGTATTTCAGTCTTTGGAGCCCACTTTGAATTTGTGCCCATGTGGGGCATTAAAAAAAATTGTTAATACAATTAATGTTGTGGATAATAAAACAAACACATCTGCCTATTCTTTCAGGGAATACATACAAACATTGATTTGGTACCGTCAAACGGGGTGAATAGGGATGCAGAGGCGAATCGAGTCAAAACTTTGAAAGGGATTTTCAGCTTTAATTATTACAGTTTGATGCCAACAGGGTCTTCTAATGATTTATTATAATTTAGGAACAATATAAGAGTCCCTTTCCTCGTTTAGTTATAGTATCTTCATCATCAACCCATATACTGTCCCACTGCTGGGCACGGGTCTCCTCTCACAAAATGAGAGGGCTTAGGCTATAGTCCACCACGCTAGCCTAATGCGGGTTGGCAGACTTCACAAACCGTCGAGAAAAATCTCTAAGGCATGCAGGTTTCCTCACGATGTTTTCCTTCACCGTTTAAGCGAGTGATAATTAATTATTAATACGCACATGATTTCGGAAACTCAGAGGTTCTATCTAAGATATCATAATTATTCAGTGAGTGGTATTACAATGTTATATACAAAAGATAAATCCATACTAATTAAATGCTGTCAGTTTATTGCCTTTTCACGTCTAAACCACTGAACAAG
The DNA here is from genome assembly GCA_964056405.1 of Acronicta alni. Taxonomy (NCBI): domain Eukaryota; kingdom Metazoa; phylum Arthropoda; class Insecta; order Lepidoptera; family Noctuidae; genus Acronicta; species Acronicta alni. Next base: position 13,245,821 of record OZ043918.1, read on the forward strand.
TATTGATGAATTTTGGTATAGATATATATTGGACTTTGTGAAAGGACATAGACTACCTTTTGTCACCTAAATCCGAAGGGACAGCTAGTAGAAGATAAATACAGCACAACTCTCATCCCCATAAATCGTAGGATCACATTAAACAAGCATTTAGACACGCCCTCTCACTTCGAACTAACATTAGCATATTGAAACGATAGCAACCGTGACCTGTTTTATGTAGAAACTCCTAAAACGTTTCCCTATATTATATACAAGTAGTTTGTGTTATACAACTAAACAGAATACACTGTTGAAGCTCGATTACATTTTGTAAGTAAATAAATATATGTAGGTACCTAATCCTAGGACGATATGAATATTTATGAAAATAAATTTTAATAGTAATTTGTAAAAAAACATGTTGCTGCGGGCACAGATAGCCTAAAATCGCATTTTATGAATCACAATCCTTTACTTACATCTGTCTGTCTGTACGCTACACTTTCACGCCTAAACCGCTGAACCAAATTTGATGAAATTTTGTAAAGAGATAAATTAGACCTTAGAGAAGGACGTAGGCTAAATTTTGCCTTCACATTCAAAATTTACGTCTTTATAGTGACGTCAGTAACACCTATTGAAAAGCAAAACGGCTGAGAAGCAAAAACTTGCTTTTCAATCAAATTTCGACATGGTGAGTGGGACTCGCGGTGGCTTAGTGGTCATAGCGTCTGGTGAACCTAACCAGAAGATGCAGGTTCGAATCCTGTCCGCGGTCGAATTTTTCCTTCGCTAAATAACTTTAAAATCTTATTATGGAAAATGCCAAACAATACAAAAAGATAGCGGGATTATTTAAACTGAAATACCAAAAGATACATTTAAATATCATATCATTATTTTATGTCGTGAGGTTTTAGGTCGTGGCGAATTTCACGCATCCCATGGCCATGACAATAGGGCAGGCGAAGGCAAGTGCGGTTTTTAGTCGGTATGAGTCCGACATACCCGGCCACCTCCCCGGGTGGCGGAGGATCCATGAGGATTTTCCGTACTACTTATAAAAAAAAATATCGTGAGACCGTAACTTAATGAGTATAAAAACCAACTTGGGCCGGAGTGTCAACTTATTTTTGTCATAAAATTAACTCGTAGTGTCTTACGTGGATATACGTCTTTATGCTTTTAACTGAAACTTACCTAAACAGCCCGTTCTAAGTGGGTATCAAATTTATTTATTAAAACACAAAAGCCACATTTGATTTACGGTCAAATGAAAGCCCGTAGGAACCTCCGTAGGGCAGTTACAATAATTTATTCAACGCTTGATTAACTGAGATATCAGAATCAGAAAATGGCTAATTTACTGAAGCGAGGAGAGGAGACTGACTGGAATACCAAAATGAACACAAAGATCCGTAATTTACTCACGTTAATCCTCCACTAATTGTAATTAGTATTTTTTTTTTCACCTTGTGTCTAAGTTAGGTTGGTTTTCTTTTCAAATGAATGAAACCTTCTTACGAGGTTTTACCAAATGTTTAGTACCATCACGCCTGTATTCCCCGAAGGGTTAAGCAGAGGTGTATACTATTGTACACACCCAGTTCACCGGTATGTTTGGGTCTCAAGTAGGCTGAGTCTATTGAAGTTTTGATTTGCCCAGCAAATCCAATAACAATATTCGACCTGAGAATCGAATCCAGGACTTCTAGCATAGCAGTCCACTAGGCGAATGTGTAGTGTTACTGTTATTACAAGAAATACTTATTTTAGGGACACTGAATTATGAAAATTTAATGAGAAAATTTCTAAGGATATTCCTCTAAAATACATTACGTTAAGTAGCCTTTTTAGTCCCTTGGCCTCCGAAATTAATGTAAGCCGAGGGCTGCTGGCCATAGATGTGTTTAGGGTTAACAGAATTCAAATAAAATTTGATTAATTATGTAGTGTCTACGGTCACGACAACTATTTATGTCATGTGATACACATGTGACTTTAAAAGAAACTATGATTCTCTGAGTTTTTTTCGACGTTTCTGTTCCACCTCTTCTCAGAAATCGTTAGTTAGGAAATGCTGGAGCCATTTAAGTAATACATCTTGTAAAATTCTCTTTAAAAGATCCATTTGGAAAATAAATATAGTTTATCATTTACAGTTAAAAGTCTCATAAAATAAAGATTAAAAAAAAATCATTTACAATTTATGGCTTCAATAAATGGTCAAAAAGTTTATTTATATCTTACTAGCTCTTGCCTGTGGTTTCACCGGCATTAGCCTATGTCTTTTTCCAGGGTCTAATCTATTATTGTGCCAAATTTCATCAAAATAGGTTCACTGGTAAGGGTGTGAAAGCGTAACAGACAGAAAGTTAATTTCGCATTTATAATATTAAGTTTTCCGCCCGCGGCTTCGCCCGCGTCGAGTTCGGTTATATCGCGTTTTCAAGAGAACTCTTCAAAAGTCCGTGATAAAAACTATCCTACGTTCTTTCTCAAAGTCAACTCTATCTCTGTACCAAATTTCATTAAAATCAGTTCAGTGATTTAGACGTGAAAGCGTAACAGACAGACAGAGTTACTTTCGCATTTATAATATTAGTAGGGAAGTAGGGATAGGGATTAGGGATTAACCTTTTTTTTAATTTAGCATGCTGATTCCCATCATTTTGATTCTAATCTTTTACTGTGTTTTTCATAAACCTACTCATGTTATGACGTAGATACGAACAGACGAACAGCTACAGACATGTAGGATCAATCTAAAAACTCAGCGAAGTCACAACAAGGTTCACCACATTGAAACAAAGCAATCTTTTTAGATAAAATATGGACTTTTTATATGCAAACATTTGCTGAACAGTGCGTAGATGCTCTTGCTCTTAATGGTTGAGAGAAATTACCTATTTCACGCTCGAATGTACCGCATATTACTCACGTACCCAGTTACCATTACTCAGTAAAACAACAATGTGCCGCGAACTAGCAATTAGCCCACACTTTCTGTGGGCAACTCAAGATGGCCAGGTGTTAGGTTACGGGTTAGAATGGCGCAACTGTTATAGCCTTTTTAGTTTAGAGTCCATTAGTTTAGTGGTAGTGCTAAATTGTGTAGACTAAGTTAGTCTACAAAACTACATTTTGTAGACTTAGTTAGTCGTATTTGGAGGGAACCTAACACTTAGTTTACAAAAATGGAAATAGGCGGGACAAATAGCTAGGTATCAAGACAAAAGATGGATATGTCAAATAACAAAATGGAAAGGCCCACCTGGCAAGAGGAGTGTAGGTGGACAAAGGAAAAGATGGGTGGACGACATTAGTAACAAGAAGAATGGATGCAAATTGCCAGAAACCGCGAGGAATGGTTCAAGTTGGAGGAGGCTTTTACTTAAAGGAGACTACACAAATCAACAAATACTACTTAAAAATAACAGCTCTTTGAAATATTATTGTTAACTCTTCTAAAACAGTTATCAATGTTGGTAAACGGATGAATAGCAGTATGATACGATCAATTCGAATCCAAGGCATGACCTTGTGACTTATTAATACTATAGCCTAATCCCTCTCACTCTGTGAGAGGAGACCCGTACTCAACAGTGGGACAGTATATGGGTCGATGACGATTAAAATATTAATCATTAATCAATCTATCTTTTTGTATATTTTTAGCATTTTCCATGCTAAGATTTTAAAGTTATTTAGAAAAGGAAAAAAATTCGACAGCGGGCAGGATTCGAACCTGCGTCTTCTGGTTAGAAGACGCAGGTATAGTTAGAAGGTAAGGTGGCATCGTTCGACATTGAACTAACTGAAAACTAAGTCGTGTCGGTTGAAAAGCAAAAACTTGCTTTTCAATAGGTGTTACTGACGTCACTATAAAGACTTAAATTCAGTATGTGAAGGAAAAATTCGACATGACGGGTAGGTATCGCGATGGCTTAGTGGTCATAGCGTCTGGTGTACCTAACCAGAAGACGCAGGTTCGAATCCTGCCCGCGGTTGAATTATTCCTTTTCTAAATAACATTAATCAATCATCAATTAACCTGAATAAACCTCCATACATAAGAGATTTTTCTCGATGGTGTGTGAAGTCTGCCAATCCGTACTAGGCCAGCATGGTGGACTATAGCCTAATCCCTTTCAATCTGAGAGGAGACCCGTGCCTAGCAGTGGGACAGTATATGGTTTGTTAATGATGAAGAACTTAGCTACAGCTTAGTGAAAATTATAACCTATATTTACATAATGCTATAGAACTAGGAATATTTGTACAGGCAATATTGAAACTAGTTATTATATTCGAACCTTAACGACACGTCAATGTCTACTTATAACAGTAAGTTGTTATCATTTTGTCGTTCTAAGCATGTCCTGTATATAATTATATATACATCAAAGTCGTATTTCACCTTGATTTGCTACATGCGTGGAAAATAACAGCCTGTCCCTATGTACCCTACAACGCACGTGTTGCTTGTCCATGGACCTACTGTTAATGTCGCAGTACTAAGAATTGGTTGATAAACGCCAGAAACTAAGTTGTATAAAATATTATTTTAACCTATATAAATAAAAAACATTGCGCACGGCCCACATATAATATGATCATTGGCTCGACCGATTTCCGTCTTTGTCTGGAAAAGAACTATACCTTTCCCAACGCGTGTATCAGTTATCGTGCAACTTAAACATTAGTATGGAACTCAACAATTTGTCTTGGCTTCTCAATGTTTTATTTTATTTTATTTGGTCAAATTTTCACGACACCATCTAGTCCTAAACTAAACAGAGCTTGTACTATCGGTTCTTAGACATCGGATATATACTTTTTTGTAAATGCATAGTACTTAATATACATAAGAAACACCCAGCCAAACACAAATACATAATGTTAATCACATAAATATTTGCGTCCTATGGGAATCGAACCCACGACCCTCATGATCAACACGTCTGACACGCGAACCACTTAATTAGACCATTAGTAGTGATATATCAGGGCAGGTATAAATATAATTATACGTTCATTATATTTTCATAAAATAACACTGAGGTTAACCATTAAATATCAACCGCAAGAGCTCATAATTCATTATCATCATTCTACTTAAATTAATACAACACTGGAATTTCGAAGCAGAAGTTTTTTTACATTGGCAACCACATTATTTCATTGAATATTCAATATTGCGGTCCTAACTTGATTAGGCGTTATTTGTATTTATTCATTCACTTTGCTCCTTTCTGCTAAATACATTTCAAATAATATTATTACACAATGCCACCTGGTAGACTCGAATAAGTCATAAAATTGTGAAAATTCGTGAAATCATTCAACCGTTGAAACAGTGCGGTTCCATTTAGTTTTTCAGAGCTGGCAACACTGAACTCAAATGCAATACTTCTTTGTCTGCTACCTCATTTTTCTATTTCATTTCTTCTTCTTCTTTCCTTGTCGATGGTTATATCATCATCATCACCCATATACTGTCCCACTGCTGGGCACGGGTCTCCTCTCCTTTTGAGAGGGATTAGGCTTTAGTCCACCACGCTGGCCTAGTGCGAGTTGGCAGACTTCACAAACCGTCGAGAAAAATCTCTAAAGTATGCAGGTTTCCTCACGATGTTTTCCTTCACCGTTTAAGCGAGTGATAATTAATTATTAATACGCACATGAATTCGAAAAGTCAGAGGTGAGTGCCTTGGGTTCGAACTCGAGACCTTCGACTTGGCAGTCCAATGGTCATACCACTAGGCTATCACTGCTTTGGTGATGGTTATATACATAACATAAATTGCTTGAGCCCAGGAGGTTGCCACCTTAATTGTGATTTCATTTAAAAACTTAATAATATTTTTTTCAGCCTAAAAATATTAATTTAAAAACGCTTCATTTAGCATGTTTGCTTTACAAGTCCAAATATTGTTAACATTGTAATTAAACCTTATAAGAATTAATATAGCCTTAAAATCTCTGATAAGGTAATTCAATCCACTAATGGAAATGTATACACTCAATTTAGTGGTATAGCCACTAATTTATGAATAAACCTATTTATGTTGTACTTAATATTATGTTATGTTTGTTGAACATAGCGTTGTCGTCGTGTTTGATTTTTTATGTTAGTGAACTAAATAATTTACAAGGAAATGATTCAATTATTTATTATTCAAATATTAATACTTAATCATTATTTTTATCTGAACTGCGTCATTATCTGAATCTGCGTCCGGGGTTCAATTCCTAGGTCAATCAAAGAGTTATTGGATTTTTCTATTATATTCTCGGTAGCAGCTTGAAGCTTTGGATTTTTGCCAATGTAATAGGCTCGCCCCCTATTACATGGGATCTAAACACGCAGCGAACTGTGGATGGTAATTGGTAGACCTCTGCTTAACTCTTCGGAGAATACAGGCGTAATATATGGTATTGTTTAATATTTTCTTTTTGTGCAATCACATATTTTGTTCCTAAATGTATATAATATGGAATGGGATGTAGGAAAGGTAAGTCAGCCTAGACGTGCGAGCCTGTCTCACACTGGCCTGTTAGTTTTATACGACTAAAGGAAATGGAAATTAAATACAGGAATTAATTACCGCTTAACACTCCAACAATCAACAAGTTTTGTGAACAGATTCACCGCAACCGACCCAACATGGCTCCCTCGTTGAATATCAAAAAGGTCTAATTGAGAGAACCGATGGACATCATACGAGATTATTAGTCTGTGTGTGTTCAATTGATCGTAAATGTTTGCAGGGTTTACCTACGAAACGGGAAATATATATGCTTCTAGATTAGTTATCTGACATACCCTTGGAATATATTATCCCGTTCTCAGTCGGTTCTTTGTTCCCCAGTATATTTTGCTCCCTGTATGGTATTACAAAGTTTTAACGAGATAATGAAAGAGACAACGGTGTATGGCTTTGCTGTTAAGCTGCTATGACTTGGGCATGTTAGAACTAATTGAGATGTCATAATTTAGGCTTCGGTCACTGGTAATAATGTGCGTTTTTATTATAAACGCGTTTTTACGAAAATCTTTACAAAATTGGAATTTTCTACAGACTAAAGCTAACTCTGAATAATTTAAATATAACGCGATCACCCAAGGACTATCGAATGTGTCAGAAAAAAGTATCAAATATACAATTACGAAATCATTCAATGAAAATTTTGATAAAAAAATAAAATAAATAAAATAGCAAGCATTAATGAGGCCTTCCTTGTAGTAATTACTAGCGGCCCGTCCCGGCTTCACACGGGTGGATAAGTGATCACAGAATTTATTTATTCCTTATAACATCTGCCAGTGAAAGTCCCGTTAAAATCGGTCCAGCCATTTCAGAGATTAGCTGGAAAAAAGCTGAGTGAAAAGCTGTTAATTTGGAAATACAAACAGACACTTCAATTTTATTATCTTTATAAATTTAATTCAATAAAAAACCGTGGCCCTCCAGAGGGTCTAATTTTCGGCGATCTATTTTCTATTGTATCTTCTAATGGTTCCTTGACAGGTAAGTTACTTAAAATATTACATTGTGGCATTGAAGCTGAAATAAATGACATGTTAAAAAATTATATATCATCAAAATTGACTGAACCGAACGAGTATCAAACTCAAATGTAATACTGTAATGGGACTGCTAAAACCCCCTAATGTCGACCAAAACCTCCTCAAACGTGAAATGTTTGCACAAGGCAAATCACTATAATCTAAAACATCCTACTCCAGAAGTTTCAGGAAGTCATGTGTCACACACAGAGGCAGCCCGGGCAGCCCCCGGAAACTGTTTGAAACTTTCATACGAGACCGCTTCCTAATAGCGACATTATTTAACCGATCATTTAATAAACTCTGCTCTAGCAATTTCCGGACCATTCAAGTGGAATTAAGTAGAACTAACGAAATCATTTACGTGAAAATAATAAAAAATACAACCTTCCTCAGAATTTAGGAGACAAAGGATACAATTTATGACGGTTCCACCCTGTAACCTTTTTAAAAGTTCTTTATTTTCGGGGGAATAAGTTCCATTTACGCAAAAAGCCTTAACAATTATCTACAGATAATAGTCCCAAATGGGTAATAGAAATCTTTGCGTTTTTCTTTAGAATGTGGGTAGTTCAAAACAAAAACTACAAATTTCTTTTGAACGCTAACTTTGCTGGAAGCAGATCAGTTTGCAATGGGCGCCAAGCCACCCCAGTCATATACTTAAAACCATTCAGCCGTAAAACAGACCCTCTTTCCTTAAAACACAAAGTAAATGTGCCAGTACAACACATTACGCCGAAAATTGCTACTTAGCGGAACTTTGCACAACAAAAGAAAATGTACTCACGAAAAATCCGCGACTCCCAAAAAGGTGCGGCCTCAAGTTATCCCTTTAAGTCCGTCGAGTCGGCTCGTGCAACAGGCGGGGTAGGCTCCACACAACTAATGAACCAGCATTTTTTCACACAAGATATCACTGTACCAGTTGTTTTGTTCAGCGCGGCTCGCGGAGGCTGACGCGGCGTTCGCCCGCCGCTATCGCGCGCTCAAGTCTGCCCTAAACGCAGTGTTGCCATACAAAACATTTCCGATTTTGGGAATTATACGTTTTTATTTACTACCATTTCTTTTTAATAAACTAAATAATAAAGTAATTCAGCATGTACACATCTCAGGTATATCTTAGCACAAATTAAAAGCAATAATTATTCTATCAAATGTAATATTATGTATTTTTTACAGAAGTTATTATTTTTATTTATAATTATTTAGTAGTATTATATACTACAACAGTATTCATGTTAATTATTAAATCAAATTATTAGGCAACAACTTATACAATTTGATGTGTTTACATTGACTTCATTACTCCATGATATCCGAAAATATAATAAAATTAGTAGATAACAAAAACTGCCAAAAAGAAAGGTATTTAAGTAATTAATTTTACACAGCGCTTCGCTACTGGTTACAGTTTAAACAATCATTTAAAAAAAATAGGGGCATTAATAAAATCAATGTAACGCAATAAAATCTGTAAATAGTAGTTTTATTTCAATGTCTAATATTCGTGTGGGTGTCAGAAATCTATAAATATTATGTTTTCTATTAAATACAAGTGGTTTTCCCGAAAGTTTTTAGATCAATATGTACCAAATTCCTAGCGCTGGTATCACTGTTGGTCGGCGCGCGTCCCTCCCGGCCGCGGCGCCCCCGCCCGCCCCACGCTCGCCGAAGCCGTGAAGCCTCCATTCGTTTAGTATTCGCGCCCTTTGTGACACTTAAAACCATTGTTCACAAACGAACCTTTTCAAAGTTGAACTACAAGCACTTACGAAAACGACGTCGGAAGACATCCATCGGTATCGAATTACACGAATACTTTAACTTGTAAAACCATGTGCGTGGAATTGGATCACGGGTGGATCAAAGTAGTTTTGGTTTTATTATATTTTTTTCTGTTGACCATTTATCGCCTAATCTGTCGAGTTTGAATTTTAAATAAACTAATTTAATGAAATTGATAAAAAAATAAGTCAAGAGACTTCAATTCTTTTAAATACATTACAGATTTAATGTTTGCGATATGCATATCTTTACAGAAATAAATATCATTTCATTTCAACCAAAAAAATACCAACTAATAAAAAATACATCAAATTTCTACATAATCTTGACTCTAAAATAGTAGAATTCTTTTTTGTTTAAGTAGTATAATGTTTAATTAATCTCCTCACAACGAAACCACGGAAATAAAAAAAAATATAACAGGCACCTTCTCGTAAAGTAACCAGTATTTTGATTTGTTACTTATAGTAATGGATAGGCAATTTAACCAAATGACCAATTTAATTAACATTACCTAACTTAAAAATTTTTTGTTTTCAAAATGACAAAATTAGATTTTTAAAACATTGTATTCTAAAATCTGAGCATATTCGCTACTGCTTAGACAAATGGCAATCTGACAATCGAATCGACGAACGAATAGAAACAAAATGTATGGGAATGACATCTATGATCGCCCGATTTGTCGAAAGCTTATGTCATTTCCATACTTTTTGTTTCTATTCGTTCGTCGATTTGATTGTCAGATTGCCACTTGTTTACAGGCGCTGTATCTCTTGCGCCAAGAGGGAACGAATGCTTAAAGGTTATTTGGTCAGGGTACGGCCTTAAATTAGTTGTTAGACTGAGTTATCTGTTCGCACTATGGTAAACAAATACTCACTGATGGGTTATTATCACTGGCCGTAAGTCTATTCATTTACATATCTCAGGATAATGATAAAAATAGTGTAAAAGCTGTCAAGACCTCAGTAATTGTCAAAAATCAGATGGATAATTCTGATTCTAAAAAAATGTATTATACATACAATATTCCGATCTAGTCACTTAACAGTTTCATAAATGTCAACTTTTATTCCACTTAACGTCAAATGTAACGTAACGGTAAAATAACTTAGATGGAATCGAGAGGGAAAATTTATGCAAAGGTGACATTATTGTAAAATTTATGACACAAACTGAACAGAAATATTTTTCATTATTTTTGTACCAGAATTACCTCTGATTATAAATGTTAATGTTTAACCTTATATGAGTACATACATACTACGCACAATAAACCTCTCCGGAAAATAATAAATAAATAATAAAAACTTGAGACATTTTTATTATTAATCCCGACGTTTCGGACCCTTTACAGCGTCCATGGTAAAATGTCTACCCATAGGGTAGTCTACCCGTGACCATGGACGCTGTAAAGGGTCAGAAACGTCGGGATTAATAATATCAATTATAACGCGATAAAATCCGTAAAAAGTAGTTTTATTTCAATGTATAATATTCGAGTAAATGTCAGAAATCAAAACATTTCTTAAATTATGAATATAATAATTAAATTCCTATTATTACAAGATATTGTCAAAAAAGGAAAAGTTTTAAAGCGTTCACAAAATATCAAGATAGAAAATCTATGTATTTGGAAATTCTACTTTCATCGTTCGAACACGAACGTAGGTACTTTACTTTCGGGGTTCAAAATTAACAAGGATCTTATGGAGCTCCGTAACTATAACCGAAACTATTGGATATCCGAAATAAAAATCTATTCGAAACGCTAACCGTGTCTATTATAAATGTTTCAAATCATTTTTAGAGGTGGAGTCTAAATAAGACACGACATGACTGGTTTTTATTATTTCCCGCCACACATTGCAGCCGCGTCGCTTGCATTGTTTTTTTTATACCTACTACTAAGTTGGCAAACAAGCATACAGCCCACCTGATGTTAAGCGGTTACCGTAGCCTATAGACGCTTTCAACACCAGGAGCATCACTGGCGCGTTGCCGACCCTGTAAAACAAAAGAGGAATAGTTGGGTTGGCAGTATAAGCGTCAAAGTGGCCCTACTGCCAACACGTTTCCTCGTGGAGTACTGTGTTCACATAGGAACTCACAAAAAAATCTAATATACGTAACTGAAACTATCCGATAATACGAAATAATTTCATATCCGTAACCAAGATCGATAACCAGATACGAAATTTCATATCTACATAGAAATGATGAAATGATATTTATTTCTGTAAATAGATCTTTTAAAGACACTTTTACAAGTCAATATTTTACACGTTTTTTTTTTAAGCTAGATGGCTCCGGCATTTCCTAGCTGACGACCTCTGAGAAGAAACGCCGAAACAAACTCAGAGAATCATAGTCTCTTTTAAAGTCCAGACATAGAACAGTAACAAATATGTGTCTTACAATGTAGGGCAAAGTCTGAAATGGCCTTTTGAAGAAAGAGCCATAGCGGCTTTGAGTAGACCAGTCCCAACTGACGGCACGCATGCATCAGTCATTGTGTAGCTCAACCATAATTTAGGGAGCTCAACAACCCGTCGCACGACGATACCAGATCAGAGGCACATTTGCGTAGGCCACATAAAATATCCAACATCATATAACATCCCTAATAATGATCTAACATAAGCGATATTTAAAAATCAATATCTTTGGAAATGTAACAGCTTTACTCTACTAACAGTAATGATTTTAAGTTGAAAAAAATGTTTGACGTAATCTTGAGTGGAGCCAGCAGTCCAACTTGAGTAATTGCTGTGCCAACCGAAGAATAATTCTACCTCGACGTGCCTCCTCATCCGTGCCTCTATTGTATTATTACAATATTCATACCGCTTTAAATTCGAAAATATTTTTAAATAAGTAAATTCAATTCAATCATTGGGACAGTTATTATATTATGCTGCTGACTGAGAGGTGCTCGATTTGTAGGTCGAGTAGTGTAATTATATTTTTCTAATAGAAAACTCTTACGGCCATTGTAATAACAGAATATTTTGTAGATTTGCTTACTACAGAAAGGAATTTTAATGTCGAAATCCAATCTTTAGTAAACAAATATAGCGATTGATTTGTTATTAGGACCCGTACGTACGACGAGTCGTGAGCGCGACAATGCTACGCTAGAAGGTTCGATTCCTAAGTCAAGCAATTAGTCTTTCCATATGGAAACTGTTAGTACCAGCTCGGCATTTGAATTTGTTCCTGGACAATGAGATTACCGCCTCTTACATAGAACTGACATCATGTGACGTCGGTGGCCATCTGCCTAACCATTCTAGGAACACAGGCGTGATGGTATTATGACGTAACCATCAGGCTATGTCTAGACTTTTCTGTATGTAAATCATCATAATATATTTATCATTAATAATGAAAAAAAAAAGTTTAATCAAACCTACATAGATAAATCTTTGGCTGACCTCTACGTATTCCAAAAATACATACTTATTTGTTTTACTTGTATTGTATTTTATAACCTTACCTTCAAGAAACATAAAATATATACTTACTTCACTGGAGACGTGCCCTAAAAAGTATTTTACCAAAATAAATTGACTTGTCGACTTAACTTACAATGTTTAGTTACTCCAAAGATTTAATTAGAGATACGAGCAGATTGCTGGTTTTTATAGCACAAAATTAAGGCTTTACGAGTTATCAAGCTCGCCACGGCTCATTGAAAATGAATTGGGGAAGATTGCGACCTTGTCTGAATGTATAATGCTTTTTCTTTGGCAGTGTCACTCCTGAAACTTTGCGTATAAAATTATATCTTCATGTTGTTACTTACACATACATTGATTAGGTATGTTATATAGTAAATGAAGTTATAGTAGTGTAGCTAAGTTTATATTTATATAATTGTTAATTAGGTAAACTTCAAACAGGCAGTTGTGGGAGGATATGGGGGAGACCTTTGCCCAGCAGTGTATAGGTAAAGGGTATAAAAAAAACTGTTAAAAAAAAATTACCAAAATTTTAATTTGCTATTAAATGGGAAAGATTTTATTTAAGTACAGATAAAGTTAGACTAAAATTACTATCTATATTATTATGTTTTAAGAAACCGATTTTAAATGCATCAAATTTCACCATACGTTCTTTAGAAAGATTTATAAAAGTAGTGTTATGTTTTACCTTTTCACTTCATCCTTAATTACAGATTAAGTACAAATTGTGTAAATTGATTATGATGTAATAATAGACTATGTTTATCGTACTATTAACTGCCTCATTTGTGTAATGTTCATAAGCGCGACTGCTACGCTAGAGGTGTTTGGTTCGATTCCCAGGTTGAACATTGTTAATTGGGTTTTCCTAAAAATTTCAGTAGCAGCTTGTATTTCGCATTCGTGCCCGGTTAATGCCAATAGACTCGCATGAGACCTAAATGTACCGCTGAACTGTGGTTGTATTTTACACTCTGCCTAAACCTTCGAGGACTACAGACGTGAAGTTATGTTATATATATGTATATAAGACTGATTTTTTTTTTATCACACCGATGATAAAAAAAAACAAGTTTCTATAAAATCCAGTCACATTTTTGGGCAAAAACAAGGTGCTTACACATCCATTAGTCGTAGCAGGTCTACGACTACGGCGTAGGCGTAGGCTCTACGCTTTTCGTAGCAAAGAGACACGAATAGAATACAAATAGATTATTTTCACTTTGTTTACCGACACCGTGACAGAGATATATTTTTATGTTAGATGACGTGAAACTGTAGGTATAGTTTAGCAACTTTACGCTATTATTATGATGTTGGAGAGTGAGCAGGGGTATGATCAAATATGAGGTAACGTATCTACATAAAAAAAAAACTTGCAAAAATAATCTTCTCATAAAGCTTTCTTCTATGTGTAAGAGAAGGTAGATACTTCTAAGTTAATCATGTGTCATTGTGATCCGTAGTAATCCTACTAATATAGTCGTTACTTAATATCATAAATATTCTGCTAAAATAAGGATTACATTGGAGTTTAAGTAGTAAATTATAGTATACAATTAACTTTTTCTTAGTTGATTGTCGACGAGTAATATAACAGTTAGTTATAAGCTACATATAACTAATATATAATAATAATAATACGTTTATTTCAGACAATTAAAAAGTCCATGAGATGTTAGTAACAAAAAATAACTTACTGTCTAGTGTTAGTGCTTAAAATTATCTTACTCACAAACTACCTTAAAATCGGAGAGCTGAAGTTCTCCGCTACAGTTTTCAGGATACTGTTTTGACTATCCCGCACTCTCCTCAGAAGCGAAGCAGTTTTTTGAAAGGAAATAGAGTTACTTTTAAGCGGAAGATTGCACGATGCCGTTTGCACAATTTAAAATGATTTATGTCCAAACCACGCGCACTAACGAACAGAAAAACTAGAATAGTGAATTATGGAGACCTATTTGTAAAGCTTCGTCTCCACTAGAACACCAATCGTTATGTTTCAAAATTAATGATCAAAAAACATAATTATGTTAAAGTTGCCTGGAAGAAATTGCAAGGCCGCCTATTGTATGTCTTCAAATACAAAATGTATGTGTCTGTATATTACTTAGTTACTTGGTGTACAATAAAATGTATATAAATAAATAAATATGTGATAATGACAATATGTGATTGTACTGTCGCGTTAGTCTACTGGTCCGAAATTTGACTACTACGCTAGAGGTTCGATTCACACGTCGAGCAAATTGTTATTGGGTTTTCCTATTAAATTCTCAATAGCAACCCGAAATTTGGGTATATTGTGCTCGGTTAATGACAGTAAGCTCGCCCCCTATTACATGGGACCTAAACATACTGGCATACGTAGGTGTTTGTTCATTTAGTACACCTCTGCCTACCCCTTCGAGGAATACAGGTGTGATGGTATGTATATGGTTGTATGAAATTCTAAGTATTTTTTTCTCGGAAGGCTTCGTGAGTAAGTAATAACTACATTAATTAACCGATCTGCAAGATCAAGCTGCGCTTGTGGCGGTCAATATATAGATAGGTGACCATTTTTAACACATTGGGACACCTTCGTGCCTCAGAGAGCACTTCGTGCCTCGGCTCTCGCCGGCTGACACAATTGACAATTGTTAATGGTAGTCAGAAACCCAAACAGTCTGACAACCGGCTATCGGTATTTCTGGGTAATATATTGGTATTGCCCAGCATTTTTTTATGGAAGTTTCATGGTTGTCGCGTTATGTAAATAATATATTAAGTGGTAACTTACCGGTAAAGCATGTAGGTACGTAATTGTAAACACAATAAAATAGTCTACATATTTATAGCACACGAGCAGTCAACATGACTGATTCTCTTGGACTGTCGCTCGCCGAATGACTGACTCAACCAGTCGATGTGCGGAGTGCGAAGCGCACTTGCAACGCACTCCTCCCCACCGTTGGACATTATATATATATATATATATATTTTAATATAGTAGTTTTCATATATTTATGTTTATTGTATAATTTAATAGGTAGGTACATTAGTTTATTTTATCTTATGTTTATTCATGTTTTCTGTATCCGTGTGTCACTGCTCGGGTGCCAACTGAAAACCAGCGCTGGGTAATAAATACGCCGAGCATAATCCTGAGCTGGCAACCCATTCGGGACAAGCATGCCGACAGCACATTAAACAGTGATCCTTGTGGTCTTTTATATAATTATGTTGTTACATTATTTTAACTGTGTGTTGTACGGACCTTTTCCGAATAAATGTGATTTTGTTTCTTTCTTTCTAAATAACTGATATTCAGCAACATGTCGGTAGACTGGAAGCAGCCTTCATATTGCTGGGAAAAGGTAAAGGTCACAGTACCTACACTTGGAATCTCTGACTATGAAATGTAACGTAAGATCGAAAAGAAAAATTCTTAAAGTGGGCTGAGCAAATATACTTAACATACCATCCCACCTGTATTTCCCTAAGGGTTAGGCAGAGGTGTACTAATGTACCCCTACAGTTTGCAGGTATGTTTAAGTTCCATGTATTAGGTGGCGAAGCTATTGCCGTTAACCGTGCGCAAATCCAAATTCCGTGCTGCTACTGGGAATTGAACCCAGGACCTCTAGCGTAGTAGTTGTGATTAGGACTACTAGGCTGAAGAGGCAGTGAAAATAATTTTTCATAAGTATTGACGAGGCAGTAAATATACTTTTCCATAAGCATTTACTTTGCCGGCTATGTTTATGTAACGACACATACCTACGCAAGAAAGGTGCGACCCTTTATGTTTGTTTGCTTGACCTAGCTAATAACTAAAGTACTTACACTCACTCGGCACATAATGAGCCCCGCGGGACAACGCGAGATAACACCTCTTCGTCACATAAAACAGGCAAAGGGTTGGCCGCATACTGCCTCATTATCAAACTATATACTATCCCACCTATATATAAATTTTTGTTTTATATTCTCTTTTTATTTCACTTTTTACCATTTTCAAAGGCTTCAGCCCTGGTTTAAAATGTCAGAGGGACGTGCCTTGGATTAAAACTCGAGACCTTTGATTTGGCAGTCCAAAGGTCATATTACTAAGCTATCGCTCCTTTTACTAACCAACCTCATCTCATGTAGCCTGTACATTTTTGGTTATTATAACATAATCACGTTTAAATTTCATATTTAGGGTCATCTTTTTTTTTAAAGCACGGAAAAATGGATCCTCTGCCTCTGCCTGGGGAGCCGGCAGGGTATTTCGGACTCATACCGACTAAAGAACCTTCTTTACCTTCACTTGCCCTATAGTCATGGCCATGGGATCCTTGAAATTCACCACTGCCGTGACAGGATGTTGTCCAGCCGTCGCTGGACTCCTTCAATCAACGCGGCCTTGCCTTAAACCCTAATTGAAGGTACGCTTGCCATTATCATGGATTGAATGACAAACAAACTTAACTTGCTTATAACATAGATAGAGTTAGACGTTTCACACTTGTCCTGAGTAGTTCTGTTACCCAGGTACTTAAAAATCTTAAAATATCATAACCTATATGTATACTAACATAATAAAGCACAAGAATTTGCTTGTTTTTTGTTTGAACACGATAATCTCTAGAAATAATAATAATAATATCCGCTCTCCTTGGCGAATGAGAACTGGCGCAAGCCTGTAGTGCTAGATACTAACGATCGCAGGAAGTTATGGCATAGTAAGGAGTGCGCTTTTTCCGGGCCCTACATGGGCCCGATGTAGACCAAGCAGCGTCCGTAGCCTGGCTGCGTTTCGGTGACCTCATTGGGGAAACCGAAGGTTTTGTCTGTGCAATTATGGACGAAGTTATCATGACGAATAACTACCGGAGATTTATTGTGAAGGATGACGCGGTTGACATCTGTCGGGCATGTCACCGCCCGGGTGAATCGATCCGCCACATTATCTCTGGTTGTTCTCGTCTAGCTAACGAGGAGTACTTGCATAGGCACAACCTTGTAGCCAGAATTATCCATCAGCAACTTACTCTGAAATACACTCTTGTGGCATCGGAGGTACCGTACTACAGGTATGTGCCCGACCCAGTTCTCGAAAATGGCAATATCACATTGTACTGGGATCGGTCCATCATCACTGACAGGACTATTGTAGCCAATAAGCCTGATATAGTGGTGGTTGACCGAATCGTGAGGCGTGCAATGATTGTTGACATTACCGTCCCGCATGACGGGAACCTCGTGAAAGCCGAGAAAGATAAGCAAATCAAGTATCTTGACTTGGCTCGCGAGGTTGTCGACATGTGGAATGTGGACACAGCGATCATTGTACCGATAGTCGTGTTAGCCAATGGCTTAATAGCCACGAGCCCCGACCAACACCTCAGGAGGCTCTCGTTAGGCGGCTGGGCAAGGGCTTGATCCAGAGAGCAGTACTGCTGGACACGGCTCGTATTGTTAGGAGGTTCCTCTCTCTGGAGCCCTGACCGCCGGTAGCTTAGACCCTGTTCCCGATACCGGTGGGCCTCTATTTTTAGATTTTTAAATATTTTACTATCTTTTTATATTATTAATTGTTAAATATTTAAAAATATAATTTATAAGAAAAATAAAGTATAATTTATAATAAATAAAGGAAATAATAATATCATTCGGACCTGAAAAAATATTTTGCCAAATATTTGAGGAAGGTTAGGTATTTACCATCAAGCCAAGACCCTTAAGTGCCGAGTGAAAAGGAAAATAAACGTCAGAAACAGCGCGATGCGACGCTGGGAGCCGGGGGCCGCCCGACGAGAACCGAGCAAAACCGAAAAGAGCCGAAATTAAACGGCAAATGAAACCGCGCGCGCACGGTACAGCTAGTATAAGATATGCCATAAACTAAGCCGTCGCTATACACTCTACATATGGGATTACAGTCCATTTAATGGTATGATAATAACTCAAATTACAAAGTTTTGTATGTGGCTACACTTATCCTTGTCGGGTCGTGGAAGAAATGCGTTAGTGAAACCCGACCATCTTTGTGTAATCCCGAAAATACCCGGTACCTTTTCGCGAGCTGGACTCTTGGGTATTTTTATACTTTAAAATGGTTACCTTTGTAATTTCTAAAATGCTTTCATGAACCTACTTAAACTTTGTAATGTTCTTATGTACGACCAAGTGCTGTGCTGAAACATCTACTAACGGAACACTACTTTAAAACAAAGTTGTTTTCTTTTAAAGACAGAAAAGTTCTATTGGTTCGTTCAAATACAAAGCAAGATCGTAACTTTACCTTAGTATAGATAACTAGAGCGTTAATACGTCGTGTTTGTCTCTCTGGATCTAAAGACCGACGTGTTAGTAGCTATTTGTAAGTGCCAATAAAAATATTGTCTAAAGACATTTGCGTAGGACACGTGAAATACTCAAACCTGTTAGAAAACCTTAATTACCTTGCTCGAATTTAACAAGTCTACCTGGCACTCACATTTAGGTACAGAGGCCAGCACATCAACCTACCACAATCTGTCAAATTTGTTTGATTAATTTTCAACTTTAATACAAAGCGATAAGGTTCATATTCAATTGGTAATATTTGACAGTTTTGGACAGCTTGACCTGCTGGCGTCTGTACATTTATAATGTGTGTTTGAAAAATATGATTTATAATGATAAAAAAAAATATATAGAGGAACGTCTAACACTGAAAAAACACTGAAATAGAATATATAATAACCCTTTCGATACATCGTAATATTATTCTATTACTCTTCTACTTCACATGATTATTATCATTATTAAAAGCCCGTAGTGTCCCACTGCTGGGGAAAGGCCTCACCGCTCATCGTCAACTTCTCTGTCCGTTGCTGTTAAGAATCAGTATTATAGAAAGAAAAATATTTATTGATACAGTCTTGGACAATGCACACAAAATATTAAAAAACATGATGGCAAAACAAATAATAAGTATATAAAAAAAATGTGTGCCCCACGACTACGTCAAATAGGCTCCAGTTCAGCTAAATGCCAGACTAAATAATATGAATAAATTAAAAGAATAATATTATGTTCATAAGTGTCAACTACACTTAGAATAAAATAATAATATTCTTCTATATTGACATGAATAAATATGAATTATAGCTCATCCTGTCATCCATTTACTTCAAAATGAGTTTAAACATGACAAAGAGCTAGTTTCGTTCAAGAGTTCAATACTTGCAAATTCATTTTCAGCACATCAATACAGTCGTATTCAAATAAATAAATTCCACTCATACCCCGCTTGTCATCTCTCTAGTATAATTTAATATCTGTCTGTCAAAGAAAGGGTGCGGCGTCTACAAAGGATTTGAATTCACTGGTTTATCACATCACGATTGTTCTGACATTCGCTTTCCAACTACTTCTATGGTTTATGTTGCTGTCGTAAATACGCTACATTTTGTATCCACGTACAAACTCGATGAAATGCCGACGTGAAATGGTTTAATCTGTTTTTATATTTTATATAGGTCGGACATAGTTTTTAGCTCGACGGAGCTTTAAAAACTTAACCGGACTAGGTGGCGTGGCACCAAATGCCTCCAGCCAGGGGCAACTTATAACTAAGCAACACAGCTAAGGGCGTCCCCTGCGGGACTCGGACCTCGGCTTGGGGCGTTGCTGGGGGGCAGCTAGGGACGGTTGGATCTGGGTTTAAGGTTTAATCTGTAAGCGCTTTAAGTATATATACTAGCTGTTTTCCGCGATTTCGTTCATATCCCACAGGACATTTTGATGTCTTCCAAGGTACCATTTCTCTCTATACCAAAGCTCACCAAAATTGGTTCAGTGGTTAATTCTGCAAATAATTTCACGACGTTATATTTTAATATATCTTCAGTCTTGGATGAGATTATAGGATGGGATCTTCATGGATGACCCCAACTAAGTGTTATGTAAACCCAGTAAGTAGTAGGTAAAGTCAAGCTGTGGATAACAATCAATCAAATCAGCCTATCGCAGTCTACTGCCGGACATAGGCCTCTCCCAAATCGCACCACAACACCCGGTTCTCCGCCCTCCGCATCCAGTCTGACCCAGCCGCCCTCTTGAGATCGTCGGTCCATCTGGCTGGGGGGCGTCCCACACTACGTTTGCCGATTCGCGGTCTCCTCTCAAGGACTCGTCTGCTCCAACGGCCATCGGTCCGTCGACAGACATGGCCGGCCAACTGGCACTTCAGTTTGCTTAATCGGGAAGCTATGTCAGTGACTCCAGTTCTTTTCCGGATAACTTAATTGCGGATTTTATCCTTTAAAGAAACCCCGAGCATAGCTCGCTCCATTGCTCGCTGAACAACTTTAAATTTGTGGACTAGCCCAAAGCTTCTCAGTAGCAAGCGGAGTTTGGATTTGTACCTACTCAGTTAAATGGCAATAGACTCGTCCCCTATTCCGTGGGACATATAACAGGCGAACTGTGAGTGTACATTAGTACACGTCTGCCTCACCCTTGAAGAATACAGGCGTGATAGTATGTAGAAAAAAATATTTTTATCATCATCATCATATCAACCACACGGTTCACGGAGGTCCACTGCTGAACAAAAGCTTCCTTATAATTCCACAAGGACCGGTCATATGCCGCCTGCAAAATCTTTTAGCAGCAATGAATTGTAATACCAAGAGAATAAACGCAAACTAATTCTATCTCTAGTACAAACTCTACGACATTGAGTACTAAAATATGTATACCAAACAAGGTAGTATACAAATAAAATTTAATAAAATTATTCCACTCAAGCTGAACTACAGTAAACAGATGTTTTGACGTGCTCGAGTCGAGATTGTCAGAATAAATTGAGAGAGCAACAAGTTTCTTTGTGATAGATGTTTTACAAACCTCCAGGCATACATAATATGAAGCACACAAAAAAATTTATTAAAGGATGACACCATAATCTGCTCAAATGATGTACTGAGGTTACACTTATTGGAAAATACCCTGTATTACGCTGGTTAAAACTCGTCACTCTTTTTTATGCTCACGGGGATGAGAAAAAATAACTTTAAATTAAAAAAAACGCACTAGTATCAGTTTCATAGTGTTTTAATAGTAAAAACTGTCAACTTGATAGATATCTGCTGTCAGTGTCAGTTTTGGAATGTCAAACGCACGCCATTTTGACACAATACAGTTTCATAGTAAAAACTGTCAACTTGACAGCTGTCATGTACCTCAGGTACAAATTTGGGCTGAGTTGTATGGACTTTTGATGACCTCCTTTTGAATATAATTAATAAATAAACAACAAACTACATTACTTACGATGTATATTACTTTTAAGGTGTGAGACTGACTCATGCTGCCGAAATTTTTTTTATACCACTAGGGTGGCAAACAAGCCTGCGGCCCACATGATGGTACGTGGTTATCGTACCCTTTAGACGCTTACACATTGGGTATCACTTGCGCATTGGTAACATTGTAAAATGAAAAAGGAATACGTTGTAAAATTGACAAGAGCAGTGTAAGGGTCAAAGCCCCCCACTGCCCAACACAACACAACGTTTCATCGCGGAGTACTGGCAACCTTGCTCACAATACAATAACAGCTCAAAGCAATGTTATTTCACTTCAATTTTTTTCAAGACGGAGGTATTTCCTCAGTCGGAGTGTAATTATGATTAAACTAGTGACCCGCTCCGGCTTCCCACGGGTGCAATGTACTACCTTAAAAGATGCATCTATTATACATTAATATAGTCTATGACACTCACAAATAATGTGGCTTTCTTTTGGTAAAAGAATTTTTAAAATCGGTTCAGTACATCCAGAGCTTACCCCCTACAATCTCACAAACTTTACCTCTATAAAATATTAGTATAGATAACATACAAACTAACACGAGAACAACAGCTAACTCGTCCTGCTAATTATAAATGTGAAAGTTTGTGAGGATGTATTGAGGTTTATTAGTCTTTCACGCAAAAACTACTGAATGGATTTGGATGAAATTAATACATACTTTTAATCCAAGTAAAGTTCAAGCACGCGAAGTCGCGGACAAAAGCTAGTATTATATATAACAACAACTGTCTCATAATGCTTTCCAAGCTGTCTTTATAACCCAATGTTTTGTCCCCATCTCTGCGGCGGCTTTCAGCTCAAAAACTTTATGACGCCATTGTTTATCGTATAAATGAGAGTTGTCAGGGCGGCTCGCTCAGGCCTTGTTTAGCTTTTTTGTTACTCTGCACCCTACATAATAATTAAAATATAATTATGAAAATACCATTTACATTTTTGTTTCATTCAGAATATTCGGGTTGGTATTCCCGTTTTTTAAATAACTGTCGAAAGCAACCAGCCTAGTCTATTTCCGAAATACTCCGTAAACCTCTATGTATCTGAGACCTAATATTAACAATGGAAATATTTGCGTCAAGTTCAAGTCAAGTCGTTTGCTTCATTCCATCACCTCGAAGCATGCTCATTGGTTTAGGGCGCTATTAACCTGGATTTTTTTTTAAACCTGATTTGTGCTCTTAGGTATTAATAGTTATGGCATTATGACCTCTAAAGCCTAGACAACGGCCGCCAAGACCAATGCCAGACAGTATTAATGACCCAATAGTGTGCTCCGCTCTTTCACGCGAACAACGTATTAGTATACTAACTTATTCTTCTTTCATTATAACATTCCATTACTGCAGCCGAACAGTTTCAAAATTGTTTTCAGCGGTAACTCGCATTAAAGTTGATTTGCTGAATTTGGCATCGCAAAGCAACGTGGAGTTGGTCGTGATGAAAATTTATAATTTACGTTAGTTCAAACTATCCAAAACTGTATCCAAAAGCTTGAAAGTCGGGATTAATAAAAAATAAATAAATATTCTTGGACAATTTTACACAGCACCATCTAGTCCCAAACTAAGCAGAGCTTGTACTATGGGTACTAGACAATGGATATAATACTTATATACTTTTTTTGTAAATACATACTTATAATACATAAGAAACACCCAGACAAACACAAACACTTAAATGTTCATCATATAAATATTTGTGTCCTGTGGGAATCGAACACACGACCTTATGATCCGCAGTCCGGTACTCGAACCACTAGACCACAGACGTCAAAATACAAATATTTATGTGATGAAAATAAGTGTTTGTGTTTGTCTGGATGTATTGTAATGACAAGTATTTATTTACAAAAAAAAGTATATAAGTATTATATTCATTATCTAGTACCCATAGTATAAGTTCTGCTTAGATTGGCACTAGACTATCCTGTGTAAAAAAAAGTACGACATTGACATTTAAATAATTAGATTATGTATTTTGCTGTTTGTGATCAGCGAACCCTAAAGAGAATACGTGCTTCACATTTGATTTTATTAAAACAAAATTATAAAAATAACGTTTGTTTTTTAAATTTAATTATGAATAGGTTGCTTAGAATAGTGAGTTGTACGTACTGTCTGTCACTTTATTACTTGATTAAATAAATAGTATATTATACCTAATCGTTTTTGGACGCGATCGAAATTGCGGGTAAAAGTTAGTTAATCATAAAAAAATATTTAAAATTATATAATATTATATACTGAGATGGTTTGTGCATGTTGAGATAATAAATTGAAGGCAATCATGAAGGCGAAAGTAACTTGAAACGTCGAGAGGGAATGCCCCAGAAAGACATTCATCGACCTTATTGGTGAAGTCCTCAAAAAAGGTCAGGTACGTAGTAGTTACTCAGTATTGTACTATTAAAGACGTGAAAAAATGTAATTTAAGGCATTCGTTTTTCAAATAAGTATTATTCTTAGGGTGGGTATAGGCTAGAGCATTTACTAGAGCATTACATTGTAATGTAACGTTTTTACGAATGATCGACCCTGTGTTCGAATCTCGCTCATAATTATAAGGATTACACCAAATTGCTCGATGTTTCTTAAAATCAAGTTGTAACAAAACATCTAACGTCATATTCGAAATGTGGTTAGAATAAATTAAAAAACAGCGAATGCTCAGAAGTCTATACCCACCTATAAATGTGTCTGTTCTTTAGCAAAGATTCCCAGTTTTCCTCTTGGCAGCAATGTTTTTCTTGCATTTCGATATTGACTTGCTAATATCTAAGGATAACATGACTGCAACATTAAAATGAGCTATGTTTTGCTTCAATTTCAGACAATTTCTGAAGCTTGCAGACCACAGACGGGTTCATGCAAATTGTATAAGTGGTAACCACTGCGATCGTAGCAGTCGGCGAACAAAATTCATTTAATACATTAATGTAGTGCACTCTGAACGTATTCTGACGTCAGTGTTTCAATGACGTCAATGTCTTTGCTTTGACAATTTATTTGATTGCAAACCTGCTTGTAAAGTGTTATTGAGTTTAAAAATGCAATTCTCAGTAGCAAATGGCAATAGGCTTGCCATCTATTACTTGGTACCTAAACATACCGGCGAACTATTGGCGGACATCGGTACACCTCTGCCTAACCCTTCGGGGAATATAGGAGTGATGGTATGTTATGTTATGTAAACCTGATTATCAAAACGTTTGGGTCCGATTATGACTAATAATGCTTACACTTAAATTAGAGAAATAAAAACTAACCAAAGAGGGTCTCAAATCAACTACATATTTTATAAAAAGGTTTTTAATCAAGACGCGAACAGAAAGTTATTATAAATTTAATATGTGCATCTGTGTATCTCTCTGTGGTATCGTAGCTCCCAAACGGATGAACCGATTTTTAATTATGTTGTTTTGTTTGGTAGGTTACTGTATAGTTCCAGTTCAAACTGTTCAGCCGTATGAAGATCATCAGCATTTTTCTAGTTGATGGAGAGATGTGAGCAACGTCCACCCATGTGGACGTTGCGTGGATGAATCAAGAGCCATCTCTTGATTAATAATTAGGTATCCTGTTACTTCAATTATTGCAAGAGCTAGTAACAATAATATAATGCCGAGGGGATTTTTAAACTTATTTTATACTTGTTAAAAGATACAATTTAACGCCATTGGCCATAATCTTCATTTTATAACTAGGTACATATTTTCATCAGTTTTGTCTACCAAATCTATCAATCCCTGTGTTCTTTAGTGTCTTAAACGATCATTCTAATAGAATTAGCCAAATTGAACCCCAGGAATGGCGTAATTTAAAATGAACTGTTCAGCATTTTTCAACAATGGACTGCCGCAAGCTGATGACGATGATTCAGTATTTTTTATATTAATATTGTTACGCCGGATACGTAATAGAACGACTGAGATGGCTCACGAAGATTCTAGAAACGCTTGGAAGTTTAATCTCGACACTCGCGTAGGTATAGGTAGGTACTTATATCTATAAGTGCCTATAACAATACCTCAAGGACACGCGGCTCGCGACACAATAGGCCGAGGTCAACGCCCGCGAAACAATAGGCGCGCGAGTACCTACTCGTATTTTTTGTAGCATTTTCGGGATTATTCGATTCTGGAACTTTCTGAGCCATATAAATAGCGGTCCTAAGGGGCCGACAAGGCAGTTCAATTGTGGACACGGACAAGTGAAGATCGAAGCGAATTACGAAGCGACTACAGTGCGATAGTGAATTGTGAAGTGAACTAGTATAGCGACATACTGGTGACTTGTGTTTTGTATTCGTGTGGATAATTAAAGTTTTGATTGTTTGTCGGTTAAATTGGTAACATTTAATTTATCCCGAACCCCAGCTCGTAACAATATATTACTTATTAATATTTTCTTAAATTCGTCAATGTTAAGGTGTCATCATCATCAACCCATATACTGTCCCACTGCTGGGCACGAGTCTCCTCCCAGAATGAGAGGCATTAGGCTATAGTCCACCATGTTAAGGAGTGTTAGGCTATATTTATAAAATACTATCGACCTGCCCCAGCTTCTTACGGGTATAATGTACTACCAAATTTTTAAAATCGGTTCAGTAGATCCAGATATTACCCCCTCACAAACTTTACCTCTTTATAGGTAATATTAGTATAAATATTATTTATATTAGTCTATATTTTTTAATGTAATTATAACAAAAGGACTCTAAACAGTTTTAATGGAACACATAGTTTTACGTTCGCATATACGATAAGTTATTCTTACTTTCCTTGTCGTCAAACTAAAAAGGGTTAGGTACTTGTGAAATAAGATATCCAATAACAAAAGTTTACTCTTTGCCCAATAAAACACACTCTTGCGACCCTAAGACTACCCGTATACCACCGAATATGTTTCGTCACTTTCGTGTGTCCGTAACGACCGCCATAAAAATACAACATATTCATTTTTGCTAAAGCTAGACCAACGAAATACAAAATATTCATTTCTGACACTTACGCGAATATTATACATCGGACCCTTTACAGCGTCCATGGTCATGGGTAGACTACCCGCGACCGTGGACGCTGTAAAGGGTCCGAAACGTCGCGATTAATAATATCAATATAACGCGATAAAATCCATAAAAAGTAGTTTTATTTCAAAATACAACATGCTCCAGAACAAATTAAATGTACGCGACCACCACGAACAGTTTCAGAATCAGAATCAGCCGTCAGGTTGCGACACAGACCAAGCAAGCTAGCAATCCGCTTTCAGCGCTGCCCTGTCACTGTGCATTGTGGAGCAGATAACGAACGAGTTAATAATAAATGCCTTTTTGAAACAACCGCTGGAATATTCATCGTAGTTTTGAATTACAGCGCTTTGATGTGCTGTTAGATTTAGGTGCTGAAATACAAAACTACGTGCTGGTAATGAAATCAAAGCTAAGGATGTATTCCAGTGCAGTACCCAAAAATATGTTTTATTTAGGAGTGCACTCTGTACTCTTTTATTTGTTTATTTGGGTAAACAAACAGTGACAATATACAGTTATTTATAAAAAATCACAAAGTAATAGTAGGAATAAATTTGACACTAGTGACAACGGTAGACGGTGCGTCTACCACTATCTACTTTTCACGACTTTATTCCCCAAAGGGTCAGGCAGCATATTTTTGGTATATTAGAATGTCATAGAAAATTTGTCCCTAAATAAAATGAGAATAAAAAAAATTATCTATTCTATTTTTTTTACATGGGAGCAAACATATACCGGCCAGAGCTTACTCCGAGATAGTTTTTAGAAAAAACTAGAACTCAGATAAACTTTTGTGAAAATGTTAATTTAAATACTTAACTAAATCCCTTGTTGTAACAATAAAGCCTTGGCCTTTTGTAAATGCCTTTGAAAAGTCATGACGGGAATAAATAAAGACTAAAATCTGACATTAGCAAAGTGAACTTAACACGATGGAATCTATTAACTTGATTTCTAGTTTTTCCTCTATTGTTCGACGAGCACCAATTTAAGAATTATATCAGCCATTAAAATCTTTTGGAAGGTTAAGCCCGCCGCAATCAAATTACACGTTTTGGTGCGAATTGCTCGAATGATTCTAATAGGCGCCGCGAGGTTCGACTGCGGTCGTTATGTATTCAGTCTGACGAGTGGCAACATCTACTATTATGGCTAGAACAAATTTCAGGTATTTATAACTTTGAGCATGTCAGAGGCCTTCATCGAAATTCGATAAGATAGAACGTCCGAGACAGCGTAAATTTAACTGTGTAAGGTAGGCAATAAGGTACAGTTCTTTACGTCTCAGGCTGAAATTCTAAGCGCCTGACGCAGAGCGCGATTACAGTGACGACAGACTAACGCCTTTTTTTTGTATAATGCTCTTCATAGGTTACCTGTACCTGCGTAACTATTGTGCTACTTTGTAAAAAATAAAGAACTTCCTTAAAAAATACCTTTATAAAGACCAAACGGGTCGCTAGTTCAAGATAAAAATATACCACTGTAAGGTTTGGCGGTTAGCCAGCTCGCGGCGTTGTCGCCACCTTGACGTCTTGTTTGAACTAGTTTTATCAATCCAGCCCATCAGGACGTGGGCTGGGAGCTGCAAACTGTATTTACTTAAGTAATACCCTTCTACCACCCGGGATAAGCTTGAAATATGAGAAGATGTTGGAACTCTGGGTAAATGTTGTTTTGCTTTGCAAGGAGTCTTAATTGGAAGGTTTGTTTTGAATGTACTAATTATAAGTATTTATTTTTATCTGCCTCATTAAACTAATGGTTGTAATCACGACTGCCACGCTAGAGGTCCATTCCATTTCCAACGTTCGATTTCTAGGTTGAGCAGTGTGAATTTTCCTGGAAATTCTCAGTACCAAATTGGAGTTTGGGTTGGACTCCGGTTAAATGGCAATGTGACAGGTAGCTGCAACCAACCAGATCATTAGATCCTACCATATTGATGGGTTTTGTTGACTTTTACAATACGCTTTTCTTCCCAGCATGCAGAGAAGAAGTTTGTACCTATTCAAAGTCATTCTACCAGACACAAGACAGGTTCTACAATGTAACAATGTCAAAATTATAACACAGTAAATATAGTGGTTATAATATTAATGCAACTAGTTAGACAAAATGTGTTGGCAAAATATATTGTTGTTAAACAAAATGGCTTACGTGTCATATTCACACATAATATTCTGCTCTGAGACTAATAAAACGCGAAATTACGTAATAATACTAGTTTCATGATACCTTACAATGTGTTTACAAGCTTGCAGACTACGTCCAGGGCATATCTTATTAAATAATTTACTATCCATGTAATGTTTGAATATTACATTGGTAATTATTTTTGCGCAATTAAAGCGGGTTGTTTTACATTCGTCACAAAGTGATTCGTCACGAAAAAAAGTATGTGTAAATTCGCCACAATTCTTATTTATGTAGTAAATTTCCACTCTCGCGACAGCGTCGTCATCATGTCGGAAATGGTCTTTTAGAGAAAAAGTCACAGCGATTTTGAATAGACCAGTCTTGACTGACGGCGCGCATGTTGCATGCATGCTGGCATGCACCTTGACTTATGTTAAAAAGACATGTAGAATCTAGCGACAGGAGGTAGTAGAAAAGGAGGGTGTAACCCTTATTATACATAAACCCAAATTCACATCACTTTCTAAAGTCATACAACAAAAAGAGACGTGATTTTTAAAAGCCTGAGTTTTCTTAGACCATTTTAATTTGTATAAAGAGGATAAGATAACATCATTTATAAAACCAAATGTTTAAACTCGGTTGGAAATTAAGATATAATAATGGCCTGCAAAATGAAGAAGCTGGCTCCATACTTTTTCTTTATTATTTAGAAAATGAAATTGCGCCCTTAAATATAATTATGGTCCCATTCCAAGGGCGAAATATCGTAAAAGCTACGACCAACCATAAAATGTCTCATTTAGAATTCTGGACATAAGTATACTCATAATATTTAATTGTCGCAAGCAAATAATTTTGCTGTTTTTATTTATTCTGCTTACGAAAACGGAATAATGTTATGATTTATTGACGACAATAAAGTTATTTGATTTTGTTTTATTTGTATTATTTGTTTAGTAGCGACTAGCTCCCCACGTCGCATGGGTGGCGTGCAATGTATCTACTAATAAGAACGAACATGCATGTATTATACATGTAGTGTATCTATTAAATAGATATGTAAATACTATCTCACACACACAAGTGGTGAGGTAGCTAATGTCACAAAAGTCAACTGTCAGTCACGGAGAATGGCGGGAAAGTAGCCGACTGTGAAAAAGTGTGTGGCTACACAGCTCAGGAACTTGGTGTGGTAGTGAGCCAGTGAATACTTTAAGTTACTTACCAGCCTTACAGGATCGACCCGACGGGATACTACAATACATATAAACCTTTCGGAAATAATTATCTAAATGTAGTGAAAACCGTATCAAAATCCGTTGCGTAATTTTAAAGATCTCAGCGTACAGAAGGACAGACAGAGGTAAGTGACTTTGTTTTATACTATGTATTAATTCTGTATTCTGAAAAGTAGATGTAACAAAAATACAAGGTGATGAAATGATTAAACTTACATTCCATATCTAGGTAATATAATGGAGAAAAAAATACGGGAGAGCAATCATTTTTAGTTAAAGGGAAAATTCCATCCGATTTAATTATACAAATGAAAGATGTGGATCCATTTAACAAAACTAATTTATATTTTCTGTTATCTTAATACGCTGATCGTTATGATGTCAGAGTACTTACAAAACAGTTGTAGCTTAAAATAATAGTCGAATGAATCAAGGGCTCTGACAACAAAAAAAAATTGTAGACAAAAGACAAACACTTACGTGAATATTATAAGACAGTGAAATAAAACTAGGAACTTTTTACGGATTTTATCGCGTTATATTGACCATGGTCACGGGTAGACTGAGGTAGTGGGCGTCATGATATTATAATTACTGACAACTAGGCTACATTTTCACGTCGGGATTACTCATCACTACATAGTATAAAACAAGGTCGCTTCCCGCTGTCTATCCCTATGTAAGTTTAGATCTTTAAAACTACGCAACGGATTTTGATGCGATTATTTTTAATAGATAAAGTGATTCAAGAGGAACGTTTATATATAAAGAAGGTTTGTATAATACATGTATGTTATTAGTAACATTGCACCCGTGCGAAGCGGGGGCGGGTCGCTAGTAATATCAATATAACGTCCGTAAAAAGTGGTTTTATTTCAACTGTTGACAAAAGTTAACATTTGATGCCGTTATAATCCGTAAAAGATAATAAGCTAGAATGGCCCAAGAAACCTCTTAGCAGACATTGTCCACTACACCAGACAATTAACCTACTTCGGCAAGGCTGTGTGTTGCGTGTAACGACCCCTGTGCCAGCTTATACGTGTACTTTTATTATTACTATTACCTCACTTTGAGCTGAATTATTCTGTTACGTTTTTGGAAAATAACTGGCTTTTTCTAATCAGGCCTTAAAGCCTTTGTTCAGCAGCAGTGGACCTCCTGTGGCTGATATGATGGTGATTAACTAACCCAAGCTATTGGCCTTTAAAAAATGATGTACGCCTTGAATGGCAAAACATGTAGCTACGTTATATTATTTATGTAAGATCATGCATGGAGACAATTTTTGCCTTGTATTGTACAAAGGCCAGCACATCAAGCTACCACAATCTGTCACATTTCTTTGATTGAATTTCAACTTTAATTCGAAACAATAAGGTTCATATTCAATTGGGAAAATTTGACAGTTTTGTATAGCTTGACCTGCTGGCGTCTGTACAGAGACCAGCACATCAAGCTACCCAAATCTGTCAAATTTCTTTGATACATTTTCGACTGTACCTAAACCAAATTAATAAGGTTTATTTTCGAATGAGAAAATTTTACAGTTTTGTATAGCTTGACCTGCTGGCAGATGATAAATAAAACCAATATAATGCGACAAAATCCATAAAAAGTATTTTTATTGCAATGTTTTATTTGTCATTTTTATGCAGCACCATTTATTAGTCCCAAACTACTATAGGCATTAGTCAATTATTGTATTGTATATTATTATTATAATACGTTTTTTTGCGGTATATTGCTTAAAAAAATTAAAATGACATACCATCGCGCCTATAGGTATATATTTAGGTTAGTTACGTCATCGGTATTTTTAGGAAATCATAAGGAAACTCAAGTATTAATCAATTATTATTTATTAATATTCTTCAAGATTCAAGATATTATTCAAGCTCTAATACGCGCCCTTCAACTACAACGATCGACGGAACTATGTATATTCTGAATATTTTAAATCACCAGAATTTTAGAATTTTCAATTAGTTACATACCTACATTTTTCTTCTCTCTATGTCGCCAACATAATAGTTTAAATAAATAACTTTAAAGCATATTATGAAACTATCTCCACATACTGTAAAACAAAGTTTCTGCCTCTGTTTCTCTGTGCGGTAAAGCTAATCTGGGGAACTAACCGAAGTTTAACCGAGTGCTACCTTGCGTGATACTTAACTACTTAGTTCGCCCTTGTTTGCCCGACAGCTTCGCCTAACTTATCGTTATCTACCTTTGTTTCAAATTCAATTTCTATGCTGTCTCATTTATTATGTTGTTTGGGCCGGGTTAATAAGAAGGTTAATTCAAACCTGACTTGGGCCTCAATTAATTCAATTGGTAATTTTAGACAGTTTTACCATATCTGTCAATACTTATGTCAATTAGTGGTACACCATTCTGTTAGCAGACTCTAAGTCTTGAATTTGACGCTACAAGTGACTGAGAAAACTACAGTCAATGCATGGTTAATTAGTTTTGGAAACTACCCTCTAAATTGTATTAACGTATAAAGCTTCCCTGACCTGGAACGATATTATTGACTTAAACCACCTTATATCCACAAATAGGGTAACAGGAAATTTCGGCTACGTGTTTAAATAATTCACTTCACAAAATCCCTGTTACGCGAAAGTGGTCCCTACGTCACTAAATAATTCAACTATGGGGTCATCCACTTAGTGTTTATAGGGCAAAAAGTACTTCTTTTTTTATAATAGGTACTAATATGGCAAAAAAGCATATGACCCACCTGATAGTAAGCTGTTTCCATAGGTTAACGACGCTTGTAAAATTAGAGGCACCACTTGCGCGTTGCCGATCCTTTACATGAAAGAGGAATAGTTGGGTTGGCAATGTAAGGGTCAAAGTCCCCCCACTGCCGACACAACGTTTCCTCCCGGAGCACTGGCAATCTTGCTCACCGTAAAGAACACAACACAGCTCAAAGCCACTGCTTTGGGCTGGGGAGTCACTATTAAAAATTCTAGACTGAATCAAATTTTCTCAATAATGGGTCCCGACTGTTAAAGTCGCTATGTTCTTGATGTCTTGTTTTTTTTATTTTTTTATTTACTTTTTTATGTTACACTTTTTGATAATTATTTTTCACCGATTATACTCGTTTAAGAACTTTATCACGACTTTATTATTTTGAGAATTTCAGTGAGATTAGTTGCTAACCAATTTCAAATCCTAAATGGTCATTCGAAATGAAAAATTATGAGATGATTTTTAAAATGTCTACCTATTCAATGATACCCCACTTAATACATTATAGTTCGTCAACTTTCATTTTTTCTTTTTCACAGTATAGTGTCTGGTTGTCGCCATATTGAATTTTGATTACTGTCATGTATATCTTTAGTGACACTAACACATAAGATTCAGACAAATCGATTGACGTGAGAATCATCAAAATAGGCCCACGCGTTTGGTCTCTAGTGTGCCAAAAATAACGTACATACATTATTTATATAGGCTGATAAACAAATAACCCTCCCTTGCGTCGCGCAGTCGGGTAAAAACAATAATACCCTAATCAATAACACATTGCTCGACCTGGGAATCGAACCCAAGACTTTGAACGTAGTAGCGCTGAATACGATAGACTGACGAGAAAGTTCATGATATCAAATGCATCGTATAAGATTATACATACACAGTGTATTTTTTTGGTAGTCTTACAGCCGAAAGGAACTTCTGCTCATCATGATCAACAAAATAAAATTTCAATCAAGTATGGGATCAACCTTGAAGTGCAAAAAAAAAACAGCTACATCCTACATTTTGTCGAGAGACCTGACTTTTTTCTAAGAAACAGCTCTATTTTTTTTTTCAAGATTTCAGACTTAGTCCCATAGATGTCGAAATAATGGTTTCCTTTCGACTGTAAGACAACAAAAAAAAAACACGGTGTATATACCTGTGTCTGTGTCCGAGATGTCACCGTGAAGAGACCACCGTTGTCAAGTATACCTTGTTATAGTTTGATCCCAAGTAATAGAAAGATCCTTCTCAACCTTTTATCGGAACGCACTTAAGGTTGTTTGTTTTCACCCCCTATTCTGTTTTAGCTAGATACAAAACTGCTGAAAATTCAATATTAGACTTAAAAGGTTGAGCTGTAAGACGTATCTTAAAGAAATGGTCGTTTTATGCAGGTATAAATGATACATACATACACTCATGCATACTTCCTGTGGAGGTAGGCAGAAACTAAAGAAGCCACTTCCTACGATTCTTGCATACTTCTATCACTTCGTCCACATTCATACATCTTGTAATACACTCACGCCGGTTGATGATGATTTCTTGATGTATTGTATCCTTATAAAATCGTTTGAATTTAATCGTGGTAAACGGTGCTGGTGCCAAAGTTGTTTATCTGATTATGTAATATCCTATGATTAGTTTGTATTTTGTTACTGTTTGTTTACCCTAATAAATAAAAAAAAAGAATTGAACTTCCAAATTCCAAAAAGATTTTTTGTAACCCTGTAGGCAGCCTTCCTACGCGCTAGACATATTTACTTAATTATTAATATACACAAAACACTTAATAAGGTCGATCAAACAAACCAAAAAACCTCTTCAACGTTATTATATTAAGTAAAGATATAGAAATACGTAAGATTAAATAAACTAATTACGTAATTTATTTTCTTTGTGTTACCTACTTACACAATCTTACATCCTATATTAATTCCTCGCAAATATACTAATATATTATTAGTAGTTGCCTTTTTATTACATTCTCTTTTCTCACGTTAAGAGACAAATGCTTATGAAATATAATATCTTGTTTATATAACAACAGCAAAATATAGAAGAGAGATTCGAACTTATTTATATACTAGTGAGCCCGGTAGACGTTTTCCTTCCATATCCTGAAAATAATAAAAAAACCAAGGACCCGATTGCAGCGCCACTTTCCGGGTCCAATTGTGAATCTAAATCATCAACACACTCAAACACACACCAAACATTTCATCGTAATCAGTCCAGCCGTTTTAGAGTTTTAGCGAAACTAACAAAAAGCAATTTATTTTTATACAGATTTCGAAAAGTTTAAGAGTAAATTAGATTTATGTAAACTGAAGTTCCATTCCTACAAGATAGCTGTATGGTACAGATACGATTTCTATTTTTGGTTGGTTTACGA
This sequence comes from Acronicta alni, assembly GCA_964056405.1. Lineage (NCBI taxonomy): Eukaryota > Metazoa > Arthropoda > Insecta > Lepidoptera > Noctuidae > Acronicta > Acronicta alni. Next base: position 13,281,551 of record OZ043918.1, read on the forward strand.
AACAAGGAAAAATCTGCCAAGCGGTTGGGCAGTAATAGGCTAAGTCAAGTAATTCAATTAAACTAACTCAGTCAGTGTGTCGGTTTTGCTCTGTTAGTTTTGTTTTTATTTGAACTTGGAATATTACTTGTAAACGCAACGGCTCTTGAAGGGCTCGTACCTATGTAAATAATTAATTGCCAAGGTCATTCATTGATCTGGATGGCTAAACTGGCATTTTTTTATGAAATGATATTTATTTCAAAGACTTACTAGTTAACTTATTGAATTTTGAATGCTAGATGGCGCCGGCATTTCCTAACGGACGACCTCTGAGAAGAAAAACCAAAAGAAACTCAGAGAATCGTGGTTTGTTTTAAAGTCCAGACACTTTTCATGAATCATATGCTGATTCATAAAAAGTGGGTTATTTAGATTGTGGACAGTTTTGGATTTTCAGACCCCTTCATTCACACGCCACTACCAGCCCGAATATAGGAATATCCATAAAGTTTATAGTGTCAGTAAGAACCCCATCGCCCAGAAATTAGGTTACGGAATTCTGATGGAAGTTACTTCGCATAAAATCAATTGGAAAACAACTACGAACATTCTTGTTAGCTAAAATGATGGCTGCTTTTATTGGGATCGATTCCTGTGCATCAGAAATATTATTTTGTGTGATTCACAGATATTTTTTCGGAGTCTAAATGTAGGTAGTTAGTGTCCGTTAATTAGATGAATGTAAACGTTCCCGCGATTCGGCTCGCGAGCTGTCTATTAAAACAAAAAATATATACAAGCATCATATGTACCTGTAAAACTAGCTGTAAATTATACCTACATTTAGTATAAAATAAATCATTATTTCATAGCTTTTTCACACCTCTATCAATATACAACCCATACAATAGCATGAAATGATGTCAGAGTTCTTATATACTTTCTTTTCGTCGAATCATTTTAATTCTACTGATCATAAAATGCATGTAAAGAACAGCGCGTTAAATACTTGAATACGCAGAGGCCGCCTCAGCTACGTATTGACGTATAATATAGCGCGCACTTTAATCTTGAGTCATCGTGATTGTGAAAAGTGTCAGTTTACCAAGGAGGTATACCTATACGTATATTTACGCCCCCAGACTTTAAACTTTTGACCGCCACGTCAATAACGAAAATCCGTGTTCTCTAAATACTAGTAAGTATCTAATAATATATAAAAAATAACAACAAATTTTTGTATGGGTATATATGTTGAACTAAAAAAAAGTGGGATTATTGACATGCCATGCCGTCGTTGGCGTAGTGAGCAAGTTTTCATTTGACGTCTACACACGTCCGTGGCGGTCAAAAGGTTAATACGGTTCTTTAGCATTACAATATAAATAAATAGATAAAAATAATATTATAGTATACAAACTTGGGACATTTTACACAGCACAATTTAGTTCCAAGATTGTTCTATGGGTACTAGACAATGATAATAATTAACTTACTTCGCGCCTTGATTCGCAATCTGTATAAAAATAGATAAATAGGTACTTAGAACAGTTGGGGTAGCAAAAAACAGAAGGTGAAAAGTGTAACATACAACATAAACACATAGGTTAAAAAAAAACTATACATAAAAGACTGAGTAGGATGAAAAATCCATGAGATAGCTTACAAATATTGTCATGCAAACAAAATATTAAAGTACTTAAATTAAAAATAATTATTTCATTTCAATACAAAAAATTTGTAAAATAAAATCTGATACCTAGTTCAAAACCAAAACAATGGGGCAAAGCGGTGCATGACTCACAAAATAAAAGAAAAAAACTAACTAAATCTGTAAAAAATACTACAACGCCTTGTCTGGCCTTCACTAAACAATTTACAGAAAAGTACACATGATTAACAAGACAACAGACAGACGATTCATATCTCTATATATTGATTGAAACTTAAAAAGTGAAAGGCCACTAAAGGCAAAACAAGTTCCGTTTAGTCGAAGTCCGACGCTCTTCGTAGTTATGACGGTGTTGCACAATGAACAAGCAAAATTCTTAAATAAATGACAATCGGCCCTCCCCAAGCTTTTGTAGAAACGTAAATAATGAATCATTACGACCAAGAGGTTTCACTTATGGAATTGAAATGGAAAGGCACAAAACAACAAAAAGGCTTTATTGAAAATATAAAAATGTTAATGTTACCTTGTAGCGTCATTTTTCTTTGACGATATCTTTTAAAGGTTAGATCATATAATAAGGTTAATACCAAGGGCTTTCGGGTACGCTATCTATCTACGTCAGAAATACAATTTACGTAATAGAAAATAACAAAGAATAATTTCACGGTACGTTTTAATAAGCTATTCTACCCGATACTTATTTATGACTAAAAAATTCCTTATTTACGAGTATATGGTAGGAAACATTCAACTAAATATCTTTCTTAATATATTTTTTAAATATCAGACGTTCTAATGGTTACTAGACATTACATTATATTTTATGAAGTAATCTGATGCCTTTCTAAAGTATCATATGTAATTAAAAAGTTAATGCAAAAATCGTAGTCGGTTTAACTGATATCCCAGTTAAGACGTTGTAATACTAAAGCGTAATTGAAGAATTATTCTTCTCGTTAACTTATTAATTATATCTCACTATTTAGTTGGGACATTTATTATAAACAAACGCTCATGATATTTTATATAATTTAATTATAATTTATCGTTCAGTTAAATAATTATTATACTATCTTATTTTAAATTATAAAAATTGCGAGATTTTCTCATTTATGTATGGAGTATTTACATACAAATTCCCACGTACACCTATAAATATTTAATTAAAAGAAAATATAACAGTCAGTTCAACGACCTTGTTATGAAAAGATCAATCTTGTATAATATTACACATAATTATTTTCTATTGTCTAGACATGTGAGTAAAAATTTTATATTCAAATATAATTTCCGGATTCCGAGGTCGTTGAACTGACTGTTATATTTTCTTATAATTAAGCGTTTATAGGTGTACGTGGGAATTTATATATGGAAATACCTATTACAAGAAAGTCGAAGTCTACTGGAAGTTGTTGGATGCAGGCGGCTTATAACCTGATGCAGGCGGCTTATAACCTGTCGTTGTGGAAGTCTATAGGAGGCCTTTGTTCAGCAGTGGACTTCCTGTGGCGTGGCTGATATGATGGTTATGATTATGAAAAATACTATAACACAAATACTACAACAATATGATTAATCACTCAATACATTATCCTATATTATAATTATAAGAGCAATAAAGTATGTAATTGCGTTCTCGAAAGTGGCTCGGACGATTGAACGGCAAATAAATGTACAATATATCCCGGTATACGGGGGTGAAAAATAGATCTTTCTAGATCTCATTTCAAAGAAAATTCGTTTTCTCCGTGTTATCACACACAGAGCAAACAAAATATTGTGTTACAAACTGGTCACAATATACAAAAACGATCTAGAGAGACATATTATACTCTGTCCTGAGCCGAGCTCAGGGTCCCTGGTAGGTACCTACTCATCATGCATATTCCTTACTTAATAATAAATAAATAAATATTCTTGGACAATTTTACACAGCACCATCTCGTCCCAAATTAAACAGAGCTTGTACTATGGGTACTAGACAATGGATATAAATACTTACGTACTCTTTTTTTGTAAATACATACTTATAATACATAAGTAACACACAGGCAAACACAAACACCTATGTTCACATAAATATTTGTGTTCTGTGGGAATAGAACCCACGACCTCGTAATCAGCAGTCTGACACGCGAACCACTAGACTACAGACGTCGTCAAATAAATCAAGTACTTACACATTTAACATCCAAACATTTCAAACGCAAACATAATCACAATTTCGCAAATCACTTTTACTAATAACATGATTGGGTTTTGTAAAACAAACAAGGGTTTCAATTATAATCAGGCACGCGTTAATTATAGCCCAGTGGTTATTGTCAATTAGCGAGCCACGGGGCGCCTGTCGAATACGGTATACGGTCACTATTGATAAAACGCGACCACACAATACAGCGATAAATTGCTTAATTTGAATAATAAGTGCATACAATGCTTTAGAAGAATGAGCTGAGGGATGAGAAAAATCGTTAGATAAATAAGGAATAAGGTTTGGAGGTGATGGTTTTGCTCACGCTGCAATTACGGTCACCAACGAAAGTCGCAAACACAACCCAATTTTGAAAACATCACTACACCAAAACTTTTAATTGTATTCTAGTTAAGGTAAAGCTTGTAATTATATTATACAAAGAAGTCGTGATACCTTCTCGGGTCAGTAACTTCTAGATAATAAAAAATGTTAAAGAGTTTTAAAAATCTAATCGTCTTCAGTGACTTTCGTTGCTGACTGTACCACCGCATTGCCACATATTCTTCCGCAAAGCAATAATATGCTGACATTGTGGTACCGGTTTGAAAGGTACTGTAGCCAGAATAATTGCTGGGCATATGAGACTGAACAACTGATGTCTCAAGATGACAGTGCGCTAGGCTGCTCTTTCCGCTTACCACAACGCGGCCTGTATGCCTGTTCATCTTAACATATATTTTTTTTAATTGTTTATAGAATATAGTCCTCCTCAACGTTTTCGATGACGGCGACCTTTTGGAACGAAGTTCCTTATCGCGCGTTGTGAAAGGGGGCTAGACGGAAAAAAAAAACACTTTTTTCGAAATTCAAATATTGTTGACAAGCATTCAAATATTATTGAGTGAATGACAATATTTGAATTTCGCGCGTTGTGAATTGTTGAGTGTATACAGGTTTTTTATTTTTAATTATTAAATTTTAATGAAAGGAACTTCGTTCCATCCGGGTGTCCCTTGACACCTCTCAAGTTTTTTCTTTGTGTCGTTTGCGGAAATGCTCCTTATGAATCCCCGCTCGGGGATGCGGGACGGTTATGTCGGGCTCTCCGGAGGACCAATTGCAATGGGCGAACTGACGACATGACGGTGACAATGACTAATTAAACTACACACTTAAGTGGCTTGAGCGCCATGGGCCGGGATTTATTCCCAATTGAAACAAGGCCCCCTTATAGCCTGGTAGTTCGATGTTCTGTTAAAAAAAAGACGATGCAAAAACAAAACCTTACATTACATCAATTCACAAGAATGAAGAAAATTTGTTGCGAATGTAAACTCATTCTTATTTATAAACACAAGTATAAAAAAGTAAATTTTAAGTTGGGTATTTCAAGCATGAATACCAGTCGCTTTTTCGCACCAATTCCATAGGGAGAATTTCAAAACTACGTACAAAATATCGCCGTGGGATTGGTACACGGAATTGAATTTTTATTTTGTATTTCCACTGCATTCCAATATTATCATAGCATTCCAATATTAGCTTATTTAAAATACTATTTTGTAAATGAAATACAATAATACTCGCTCTGAATATGAATAACTAATTTGTTAAACGATACTTTTTTAATGTATGTGGGTTACTAACCTTTTTTGATGTTTATAGTACGGAAAATCTATATGGATCGTCTGACACCTGGGGTAATGACAAGGTATATCGGTCTCATACCGACTAAAAACCGTACTTGCCTTCACCTTGATCTTAACTGTGGGGGCAACACTTCCACCAAATGTGATCTGTTGTGTTGTCCCCAGCATGGTACATTCCTTACTTTTCAAAGACATGGTTCATGAAGGCGGCACTAAGAGGAAGGAAACTGTAGTCCTCTGACTTCGGGTATCCGTTGCCGAGATGACTCATCCGTTTCATCGCTAGGACGTCACAATCACACAAAATCTGCTGCAGTTTCCCTGAAATCCACTTGCCCTATAGTCATGGCCATGGCATGGGATCCGTGACTCCTTCAATTGGAGGGCTTGCTTTACATCCTAATCGAAGACACGCGTGTTTTTTCCACAAAAACATGCGTGCCTACAGGGGCCATTGTCTGATCGGACGGCGGCCTATGTGGGGTACTAACCTAGCTAATTAGCATTAACTGTTGTATTCTTTTAATTGACACAATCTGTTCTAACAATAGAATATCTTTACATAGGTATTTACGAATATTTATTGTATAAAATGTTTAAATCTCTTGTTTTAAATATAAAATCTACATATCGCGATACACTGACATTTCAGGTCATAAGTCAAAATTATCATGCAGGGAATGCCTACAGCCTAGTTTAGGCACCAGTATACAAAGTAGGTAAGTACTTTTACTACTTACTTCTAAATATCGTATCGAGAGCAACTGAAAAGGAAAGAGTAAAAAGAAATTTAAATGTGAACATTAGATTGGCCCAGTCTTCTGCTACGCGCACAGAATTTTCTGTCCTCTGATACTAAACAATAATACGTATAATTATAATTTTATATTATTATTGCTGAATATTGTGGCGAGACGAGAACGCCGGCGCCGTTTCTATAATTACTTAAAAAAATCCTTTCAAATTTTTCAGTGGCTAGATTACTTGTGTGTCAGCAATCTCTATATTAGCGTTACTTATTTTTTTTGTTTTGTGTCTCTGATAAGTAAACAGCGGGCTTAGAAAAGTGGCATCTTAACGCTCCGTATCTATTCCATGTCGAAAAACACTTACGCCTTAGCGATATTGACAAGTAATATTAGACTGCCTCATTAGCCTAGAGGTCGTAAGCACGACTGCTACGCTTGAAGTCGTGGGTTCGATTCCCAAGTCGAGCCAGTGTTATTTGTTTGCTACATGAGACTTGTTGAAATATTTTTTTCTTATAACGTCACGAATTAATAATGATGTTAATAAATACTTAAATTCATGAAATATCAATTTCCCGTTATCGATTTACTTTGCCTCAGTATTTTATTACAATCAGACGCGGTTTGCTGAGGCTGTCAGATGACTTTCAACCTTCAATATAGACATACATACCATCACGCCTGTGTTCACTGAAGGGTTAAACAGAAGTAATGTAAAGTACATTCACAGTTCGTCGGTATTTTCAAGTCCCATGTAATAGGGGGGCGAGCCTATTGCCCTTAACCGGGCACAAATACAAACTCACAGCTGCTGCAGAGAATCTAAAAAAAAACAATAAGACTTCACAACCTGGGAATCCAGGACCTGTAGCGTAGCAGTTGCGCTTAGAAATACTAGGCTAACGAAACAGAAATCTGTATTACACAGTTACCCAAGTGAACAAATAAAAGTAATGGGACTTTACGGATCTTTAAAAAGTGTAGACTGAACTTTTTTTTTATAGTACGGAAAATCCTCATGGATGCTCCGCCACCCGGGAGGGGGCGGCATGGGGTATATTGGACTCGTCCCGATTAAAAACCGCACTTTCCTTGTCTTATTGTCATGGCCATGATCTATGAAATTCACCACGACCATGACAGGCTGTGGTCCAGCACTCGCTGGACCCCATCATTTAGCGAGGCCTTGCTCATCCTATCTCAAGGCACGCGTGTGATGAGCACGCATACTGCCTACGCTTTTGCATATTTTAACAACGCACATACTGTTTGTAAGATTTAAGCTCGATATATCAACAGAACACAATACAAAATGACACAATTTCCGAAATTGGAGATTCTGTCAAACGTTACCCAACCAGAGATCGTCATAAATTTCGTGCCACAACAAAATAATTTCAACATTCACGTCAAGTTTTATAATGATATGTGTAACTATGTAATTTGAAGAATTGTTATGCTAAATTTTACTTTCGCGAAGTCTTTTTAATAAAAAACTAAATGATTAACGATGTTGTGTATACTTTTCAAGCACATTTATTAGATCTAAATCCAAATTATAAAATATAAATTCAGCTTCCCTTCGAGTAGGTTTGCGTCCACTAAAAGCAGTCAATGGAAAAAAAATGTAATTTTTACATACCGTTGCATTCTAATACCTGCGTATTTTTATAGAAAAAACTATATAAAATTAATATAGACTAAGCCACCGCGAAGCGGGGCCTGCTTCAGCTAGCAATTATATATTTTTTTTAATCCTTTTCTATCTTGTCGGCATGAACAACATAATAAAAGTCTATTCTGCGATAAAAATATTAGCTATTCAGCAAGGCTGATTGCAGTGTGCACTGGACGATCATTACATATACATTTATACAGCACATATTTTAAAGTAACAATTTCAGAATCGGAAGTCAATTACTTTTTTCTCAAAGTAAAGTGAACATCGGGCCTAAAATCTGCATCCATTTAAGAAACCAAGTAATCCTTCAAATCCTTCAATGGCCAAATAACTTATCTCCCGGTGGTTTTCCCTAATGGAGATCGAAATTTGACATTTTGTACAGACGCCAGCAAATCAAACTATTCAAAACTGTAAAAATTCCAAATTGAATATGAACCTTATTATTTGAATTAAAGTTGAAAGTCGATCAAAGAAATTTGACAGATTGTGGTAGCTTGATGTGCTGGCCTCTGTACATCTATGGAGCATAACGGCCCCAAGAGATACTAGATTTTGACATAAGGTCCATACGAGTAATGTCAAAATCCTATCTTTAATAAGCCTACAGACTGATTTGTTATTGGGAATGACTGGCTCCATAGGAAAAAAAATTGGAATGTAGGTTATTAATTCCGGCCGCAAGATGTCAGTAAAGTTTGACAACTTGTAGCGTGGTGGACAAAAACCTATTCCCACTAACTTTGCCACCATTTTAAGGCTACGGGAACAGGACGGCGCTATTTAGCCTTAAGAGCGCCATTTCCCTCTCACAACCTAGTAAGGATCGCGTTAAACACATTATGGTATGGCCTCATAATCGACTAAGTTTACGTAATCTATAACTATATTATCACGAGGATTGAGTTATGTAACATGTTTGTAAGAACATACGTTGTAAAGGCTGTTCCAATCATATTTCGTATCGAATTAGTTCATGCTCCTCGAACCATGGCGATCGTCGACTTGTTACGCAAACCTTATATAACTTGAACTTACCTTTAAATAAGCAGAAAGCGGATCTGTTATGATAATTGCTTCAGGCTTTATGGTTGGAACTCACCAAGACGTGATCTTTGCTTGGTCAACAAAAAGTTTAACGTCTAGACGTCTAGGTAAAATTGTAGTCTCTAGGTAGGGTGTAGATATTCATAAAATCCTATTTAAGAAAAACAAATAATGATAACATATTAATTAATTCTAATCATTATTACTGTTTCGATGCAACAAGTCAAAAGGTGTAGGTGAGTAGGAGATAAGTAAACGGTGGTGTTAAGTAGTTAAAACATTATATGTCAAATTCTGTCATAAATACTAAAATAATCTTAACGAGATCAACTAGAAGATTTTATTCTGAATTTATACTTATAGAGAGCGAGTTACACACGGTCAGCGATGGTAATCCATATAAACACTAAAGAAATCTCTCGTCAATGAACCAAAAATAGTTGTTCTGGAGACACGCCTTATCCCTACTTCCCTACTAATATTATAAATGCGAAAGTAACTCTGTCTGTCTGTCTGTTACGCTTTCATGTCTAAATCACTGAACTGATTTTAATGAAATTTGGTACAGAGATAGAGTTGACCTTGAGAAAGAACATAGGATAGTTTTTATCTTGGACTTTTGAAGAGTTCTCTTGGAAACGCGATATAACCGAACTCGACGCGGGCGAAGCCGCGGGCGGAAAACTAGTTGTGAATAAAAGTGATTTAAAACATTGATAGTGTAGTAGTCAGGTGTCTTATACCTCAAATGCGATGCATAAGACAGCCTGCCCAGCACTTGTCACCATGAGCGCACCCGTACATTTTATTCATACTCACGTTGTAAAATTTCCCTTGCGGTCTTTCAAAAAGGCTTTTTCTTACCATCAATGTGAAACTCTCCATCAAAAATGGTGGTAACAATAAAACGATTCGGTCGGCCGCCGTCTCACCGAGCAGAGGCACTAGCTGCAGGCAGCTGTTAGACAATTACTTACACTTTCACTATTTAGAGTTTTGGACACTCACCGACATTGAATTTTCGTTTTTATACTTTAGAGCAACATCTATTATTTGACAATAACTCATCATTTATCGGCATTGCAGGAAACCAGTCACCAAACGTTATTGTATATCCAGGGGAAATGAAACACGTTTCACTTTAAATACATTTTATTCACAGTGCTAAAATAATATGGATTGTATTAATGAGTACTTAAAATAAGTCAGATCAAGTTTTTTTTATCTACAGCTAGATTGCCTCGGAAAATCAATTCTTTGTGTAAAACAAACTAATAATTTCAATATGTACCCGAATAAATCATACATACTTCACATAAGTTTTCGTCAGTTAAGTCACATTTCTTTGATTTCCGAAACTTTATTAAGCATTATATTTGTGTTCCAATCGAAAACCAATTTAGCTGTACAGAAGGAATAACCTAAACAAACATATCACAAATCAAATAAATAAATTGAGCAATAACACAATCTAAAAGGTAACTTAAGTATCGGCCTCGGTCCCAATCTCATATTAGGAAATATTCTGGGCCGACATACGATCCGCACTTGGGAAAGTCTGAGGGAGCTTGAACGAAATCTCTTTGCTCACCTACCTTTAGTATAAAATCTAACCCTCTTGTCCAATGCGAGGACCTTTCATCTCTCATCATCCAGAATCCAGGATTATCAGCCTTAAATCGTAATGCGACAACACCGTACGGCGGCACTACTATAGTATCTTTCACTACTGGGTCTACAAGATTTCTATTGAATAATGTCCCTTCTTCATTCATCTTCTTGACGGCTTCGCGGTCGAAGCCTCTGTTGAATTCTCTCATTCCAACCACGTAAAAACTGTATCCATGCAAGTGGAATATATGGTCGGATTCACCACCTGTAATTAAAAGGGAAGCTTAATTTCCAACGTATATTGATATTGTTATTGGTGAATGTCGGAAGCGAGCGCAAATTAATTGCATTTACATCGTATAAGTGGTTTTCGACGTTGCAGGAACATTATAGCTTATCTGATTGGATGTCTCTACATAACAATATTATTGTATGTAGATTTATTGCCTTATCCATATGCATATTTTACTTAAAATATATTTTGTATTACTTTCTTTGTTTATTGACATGACTGAATAAAGACTAGAAGTTACATAAAATTAACTTCACATCATTGAGTAATTTACAAATTGCGAAAATTGAACACTTGTATATCTAACACTGATGACCATTTGAGAGTAGTAGATACATATACATGATTTTTTTTTGTAAATTTCCCAACTCAGAGTTCAGATTTAGGATTCTTATATTTTTACACTATTACCTATTTACATGTTGTCTTAAATATACCGGCGAACTGTGAGTGTAAATATATAAGTACACTTCTGCCTAAAGCTACGTGATGGAATGCTATAAACTTATTACTATGATGATGTTAATATGATATAGAACATCTCCTTCCTTGTTCTATAGAAACATGCTCTTTTGTAATTCACGTTCATATTTCAGGTAGACGTCCAACATCGAAGGCAACACAGCGAGAAACGTAGTGAAACATAATATGAGCAAAACAAACGAACGTACAAATTATAAATATGCAGAAAGTTTAAGACAAGCCTTCCAACTTCCTCGATGTCTGCGGAATACCCAGTACATATTTGTATTTATGATGTGCATAAGCATGAGTAAATACTTCACGATTTTGTCTCACGAAACAATGAAGTATTGTGTTGTTTCGTTCACGCCTGTCTACATAAATTTGCGGAACTTGATTGCGCTATTGCCTGCGAACTTCAACTACGTGTATGTCATCATTACTAGTTGCCTTGTGCAGCTACAAAGGCCCATGAACGGTTAAAATATTTCAAATAAGAAGTCCCCTCTGACAGGTGTTGTTAGTTCAGAGACAATAAATGTTTCTTGGGAATACCTTGTAACTTTGATTTAGCATTAATAAAATATAAATGACACCCGATAACATAAAAGAAGTCGTTACGAAGAGACCTGTGTAGGAATATGTTGTAAGCGACTTTGCAAGTCAAGTGTCGAGAATAGGTAAGGTAAAAGGCAGATTAACAATAATTGTAAGAAAGTTTTGTAATTAGCCTGAACTCCTGAAGCAGCAAACGCGAATGATATTATATCTTAATTCTCAGTTTGACGTCATTATAATACTGCTAAAGTTTAGCAATTTCAAAACACAAACTGTTTCAATGCTTCTTGTACTCATTTGAAAGTAATGAAATATTATATTTCATTTCATTCCTATATAAAAATATTATATTAATAATTAACTGGCTACGATATATCCATGACATTCGAGCAGTAATGTAGATGGATGGACAAAAAATATCAAAACATTTAGGTACTTTGACTGAGTTCTTAGTTCGTTACCTAGGGTGGCAAAGGAAAGAATATTTGGAAAGGATATTTCATAATAGTGACCATTCGTTAGTGACGAAGTTAAGAAATATCTTTTTCAATGCTTAGTTTCGAAAATAAAAAAGAAACCGAGTAAGCCGTACTTGCCTAATCAGAGATCGTAATAAGTAGAGTACCTATATTTACTTAAACTTCAAGGAAGAGTAACATAGAGTAAATAATACCTCCCTCTGAAATTTACCTTTTTCTACTTTAATCTAAGCTAAATAAAAATTTTGTTTCATATAAAATTTTACAACATAAATTAACAGACCGAAATGTGTTGCTGGGGAGTTTGTTGCATAGCTTCTTGTTCCCAGCTAAAACAGTAGGAAGCGATGAAGGGTGGACGTTTTGGGGGCTGTCTTAATGTAAAAATGACGTTCAAAAAGTAGGTAGGTACTACCTAGTAGTTTATCTTGAATAAAGTATTTTGACTTTGACTTAAATCCCGAAATAATAATCACGGCCACTCGGGAAATGTTACAGTAACAGTTAAAGTTCAGAATCCGAAAAAAAATATTATTCGCAACAATAATTTGTTTCTTAGAGCATTTTAAAATGCGCAATTTAAACATTTTTAGTTGCCGCTTCCCACTTATCAAAATTGACCCGACGCCGAAGCCGTGTGTGTACATTTTTAATTAACTATAACAAATTTACAATATAATTAAGTTTTGGGAGGTACTAACGCTTAAAATTAAATACTTGTGTAAGGCACACGTGTATTCCAGAAACAAAAAGACGTTATTTAAACAAAGTTAAAATTAAATCTTTACCGTAAATTAATATCTAATATGTGTGTGTCAGTGTGTGCCTTATTCCATACGATAAAAAACAAGAAAATTCCCATATTACAATACAAAAAAAAAAAAATTGGTAGCACCCTTTTACACGGGGAACTGTGTGTGTACTTTAGTACACCTTTGTCTACCCCTTCTGGGAATACTGGCTAGATGGTATGTTATGTTCGAATTGGCTCCTTACATTAAATAAAATTAAATATCCAAATACATTTAGGTTGGGTTAGTGAATTATTGGGTTAATAAATTTAGGGATGCGAGACATCTTTAGATATTTAATGAGAATTTTATTCCTCGCCCACTTTGGTAACGTCGTGTCCATCATCATCATCAACGCATATACTGTTCTTCTTAGTAGAAGAGGGATTAGACTATAGTCCACCACGATGGCCTAGTGCGGGTTGACAGACTTCACACGCCGTCGAGAAAATCTCTACGGCTTGCAGTTTTCTTCACGATGTTTTCCTTCACCGTTTAAGCGAGTGATAATTGATTATTACGCACATGAATGCGAAAAATCAGATGTACTCACTCTCACTTGGTAGTCCAATGATCATATCATTAGGCTATCATTGCTTTTTTTTAACTTCGTATCCGGTTTACTCAAAATAATTAAACAGGCCCAATGGCGAGTCTCATAACAAACCAGTTAAAACTGGTGAAACATTACGAGCGGAACTCACGCACCCAAGGTTCCGTAACCAATCTTGTCTTTTGGCAGATCGAGTCATAAGTCAACAAGTTCACAATTCACAGCCGGAATTACCTAATATACTATCTCTCGATTGTTTCCCTTACTGGAGATTGAAATGTGACAATAAGTTCTTCTATGGAACTTATGTAAACTTTTCAGTAGCAAAAATAATCCACCTCGATAATGGAAGGGTCCAGCAACGGCTGGACCACAGCCTGTCATGGTCGTGCCGAATTTCACGGATCCCATGGGTTATAGGGCAAGTGAAAGCAAGTGCGGTTTTCAGGATATAGATAAGGATTTCAGATAAGGATTTCCCGTACTATAAAAAAGGGAAAACAATTTAAAGGCAGGATTTTATTCCCACCGACAAATACTTGGATCCTAAATCTTTGGTTGTAAATATACTTTAAAACTACAAAAAAACTCAAAGTAAAAAGTTATGTTGCTAACACTGACGAGGGATCCGTGTTTAACTTAACTTTAAATAGAGAACTCTGAAATTTAGAAACTCTATCGATATACAAACTGGTCTAATATAAATAAGACTGTTGTGAAGATAGATAACGATTATGAAACTATGTATATAAAATATGAACTGCCTACTTAGTCTATGGCTTAGTCTTATGGGTTTCAGTATCTAGCTCTGAGTTTGGACTTGTCCGGTAAATGGCAATATACTCGCCCCTTATTACATGAGACCTGTGTATACTGTATGATGATGAGTATACTGTTGATGTAGTTAGTACACCTCTGCCTAACTCTTCGGGAAATACAGAGGTGGTGATATTATTTACATGTAAGAGTTGTTGGAGTCGTAGCAAATGTGACCACGAGTCAAGCAAGAGAGGTATTTAGTCGGTACGTTAGATTATGCAAGTTCTTTTTTTTTACAAAGTAAAAGAAAGAAAAGAAAAATAATTTATTTGCGTAGAATACAGGTGGTACCAGATATAAAATTGGTGGTTTTGGAACAATACCATATTCTGCCTACATAAAGCATGCAAATTAATTTAACATTTATATTCATTATAATTATTGAGTTAATTATTATTAATATGTATTATTATTATTTATAAAAACACTAGACACAATAAAATATAGAACCACATTTATACAAATCAGAGACAGCTTTTACATTAGATTTTTAGTGACAAACATGCTGTAAAAACTCTTGTACAGTATAGAAACATTTATCTATCAACCATTTACGTAAATCTTTTTTTAAATATTTGAATGGGAGTTCCCTTAAGGACTTTGGCAATTTATTAAACAGTGATATACACATGTGATAGACATTTGACTTATTTAATGTTGTCCTACAAAATGGAATTTCTATTTTTGACGGATCTCTCGGTCTGTACTTTGTGTAACTGTCACCTTTGAAATTAAAAAAATCACTATGTTTTCTTACAAATATAGATACTTCAAAGATATATATGCAGGCTAAAGTCATCAAATTAAGTTTTTTAAACAGAGGCCTACAAGAATCAAGTGTATCGATCCCACAAACAGCTCTAATACACTTCTTCTGGAGAATGAAAGCCTATATCTGTAGAGTTTCCCCATATTATTAATCCGTACCTTAGAACAGACTCAATGTAACCTCTATATGCTATACATGCTGTTTTTCCGTCTGACACAATACGGAGTTTTCTTAGAGCATAGGCAAATCGACTAAGTTTACTGCAGACATCGTCTATGTGTTGCTTCCAGTTACAAAATCTGTCCAATGTCATACCTAAAAATTTTATAGTTTCTGTTCTTTCGATATTATTATTTTTAATTTTTATGTTTATATTATAATTATTATTTTTGTTTTTACCTTTGTATGTACTAAATTGTATGAATTTAGTTTTAGATATATTAACATTAAGATTATTTGATTGTAACCATGTTAATACTGACTGTACTGCATCATTTATTTGACTCTCATACGATGTGCTTTTATCTTCATAAGGCACTATAATAGATATATCATTGGCGAAAAGAATACTTTGACAATTTACGGCATCAGGTAAATCATTGATATACAGCAAGAATAATAAAGGGCCTAAAACGCTCCCTTGTGGAACGCCATACTTATTTACTCTAAAAGTAGATCGGAGCACAGTTAATTCACGTTCGTTATTTAATCTGGTAATTTCAACACATTGGTGACGATTTGTTAGAAAGCTTTTGATCCAGGCTAATGCCACGCCTCTAATGCCATAGTTTTCAAATTCAAATTCAAATAATTTATTTTGCGACATATGGGTATTGTAGACATAGTTCTTAAGAATAGGTACAGAGTATCACCATATTCAACCATCAAGCGGCATGCAAAATTAGACATACTTCAAATCAAAATATCAATTATGTGAATGATCATAATAAATAGGTATTCCACCATTAACCCCTTTTAAAAATATAAATAAATCAGTTAAAAGAAATGTCAAGTTACTATTTAAAAAATAAAATAAATGTCAAGTTATTATTGTCAAGTTAATTTTAAATTATTCAAGTTAATAAATGTTAACCTATGATTACAATACTTGCCATGATTAAATTATAAAGAAATGTCAATGATCAGAGTACAATATTCCATTACTTAAATATTCATTAATTGAGTAGTAAGAGTTTTTAATTAATAATGATTTTATTTTATTTTTGAATAGATTAATATCTGAAATCTCTATTATTGTTTTAGGCAAGTGATTATAGATACGCGGGGCCATGCAAAATATACTTTTGTTTAACAGTGCTGTTTTATTTCCAGGATAGGCTATGTTGTAGTTACGTCTTCTGCTATTTAAGTTTTCGTATAGGTACATATGTGTCTTAACAAATAATACAACTGCTAGTATATACATGCACGGCAATGTTAAAATATTCAAGTCTATGAAATACTGTCTACAGCTATCAGTCTGTTTTAAATTACATATAGCCCGTACGCATCTCTTTTGGGCCCTAAATGCCATTTCTTTGTCTGTAGAGTTGCCCCAGAACATAATGCCATACTTTAAGAGTGGAGCAACATACCCATGGTAAGCTGTTAGTACAGAGGCTTTGCTCACTGTTTTCCTAAGCATATACAGCGCATACGAGTACGTGCTGATTCTTTTACACAACGATTCTATATGTTGTTTCCAGTTTAAATGCTCATCTATATTCAAACCCAAAAATTTTGTAATACCAACTTCTACAATTTTATTATTCGAATAATTAATGTTCATATCTGTTAATTTATTAACTTTATTTCTAAATGTCATAAAGTTCGTTTTACTAATGTTAATGTTAAGATTATTTAATGTCAGCCAATTAATAATATTATGTATTGTCAAATTAATCTCATGTTCTATTTGGGATTTATCATGTCCAGTGAATATAATTGTACTGTCATCAGCAAATAATATGGAGTCGTGCTTCGTCATTTTAGGTAGGTCATTTATATAGATAATAAACAATAGTGGCCCCAGTACACTACCCTGAGGCACACCAAAGCGCACTTCTTTATATTCAGAGGAATAGTCAACCACTTGTTTTTTATCGGGACAGATACGTGTAATTTGTGTTACCTGTTTTCTATTATGTAGATATGATTTTATGAGATCATATACATTTCCTCTCACTCCGTAGGCATAAAGCTTGTTTAATAATATTGTATGGTCCACATAATCGAACGCTTTAGTTAAATCCATGTATAAGGCACAAGCCTGACTACCCCTGTCTATATTTGTCATTACTACTTGAAGAAACCTATAAATTGCTAAGTCTATGGATTTACGTTTTCTAAAACCAACTTGTTCACTGCAAAATAAGTTGTTGATTTCAAAGTAATTATACACGCAATTATGAATTACCTTCTCAAATATCTTGGATATTACTGGCACAAGAGCTATTGGACGATAGCAGCGCATATTGTACCGATCATCTTTTTTGAATAAAGGCTTAATTATAGTCAACTTAAGCTTTTCAGGGAAGACACCATTTGTAATACACAGATTTAATATATAGCTAAGAATATGTGACAACTTTACAGAAACTAATTTCAAAATTTTAGTTGATATACCGTCATAACCTGTACTTTTAGTGTCTTTTAAATTTTGGATAATTTTATAGATATCATCAGCTATAGTCGGATGCATGAAAATTGAATTGACCTCATAGGGGATATGTGCTCTTGAGCAATTTGGTGCTGATAAATTTCTCTCGTTGGTAAAGAAGATATTAAAATTATCAGCAATATCCACTGGATCAGTAATAATATTATTGTCGACAATAATTTGTTGGATATAATCTTTTGGCGTATTTAATTTATTACTGTTAATAACATTCCAGGTAGCTTTGGATTTATTAGGTGCGTTTTTTATATAGTTGTCGTTTTGAGACTTTTGTGTTAGTTTAATTATATTATTTAATCTAGATGATAAAGTTACAAATTTGTTTTTATTACTTTTTGTGCGTTTTTTCCTAAATTCCCATAGTAGTTGTCGCTTATGTTTGCAACACACTCTTAAACCTTTTGAGATCCATTTAGGTTGAACTTTATTTGATTTTTTTATTATTTTCAAAGGAAAACACAAGTTATAAAACAAGTGAAATATGTCAAAAAAATTATTAAATGCTTTTTTTTCACACTTATTAAGCAAAATCTCGTATTGTTATCTCTTATTAATCGTACATTATTAAGCAAAATCTCATAACACGGTAAGTACTCACTTAAAGGTAGCGCATGAAGAGTTTTATACAAAAAGGACTCTGCGTCAAGTGCCTACAATTTCAGAATTTCGTAACTATAACCTTAGTACACTTCTACCAAACCCCTCGTGGAATAAAGGCGTGATGGTAATAATATCATCACGCTTGTATATTTCTTAACAAATAAATCAAATTACTAAAGTTTTTTATAGAACGCTGCCCCACTGCCCACACTAGGATACCAATATCTACATAATCTCTTTTCATTTTTTGTTCGCTAAATCAACAGCTTCTTAGGCTCACTACCTTTCAAAATGTCAGTGTGAATCAACTTTCGTTTAGACCAAATCACCTAAAAATACCGCTAGATACTACAATATTAAACTACTGGCCTACTCAAAAATCTTGTATTCGCTTTCATTTTAACAGCCTAGCGGCGCGCGCCGACTTCGCACGGGGAGATAGATACAAAATACAGGTAGATACGATATGTGAAATTCTTTCAGATTTATATAAAGCTGCTTATATGCAAATATGCAAAGTTTTTTTTTAGTTTATCCATTACAAACATAAAAAAAAAAACATTAAAAAAAATCATTTTTTTTTTTTACATTTTACAAACTTATATTGCTTGCAACATTTTGCCGAATAGTAAATCAAGATTTAAATAACCTAGCGATTATACATCGTTATCTATAATAAATTAATATATCGACTTGCTTCTGCATTCTGAATATTCAGTTGAAGTTTATTAAGGACTACAATAAATGGGGAACCCGTAGTACCTTTACCTTTTCCCAATCCTGTGGGAATTTCCCAAAATCCCGTCCACTCAACTGCTCAACTGCGTTATAAAAGAACTCCTGTTCAAGATTTCATGATAGATACTACCACCACTTGTTTATATTCATATACGTTATCTGTTGGTCAGTGAGTGTTTTATTAAGTGGTTAGTAGATAAATTAACCTGTTCTTATATCAGTAGCTAATTAACCTGTTCTTAGATTAGTAGCTAATTAACCTGTTCTTAGAGTAGTCAACGAAAAACTTTTCAAATCCACAAATCGTGTATTTCAAAACAAGGAAAAACATATTAATTATGCTTTCTACAGATATGAAAGGCGTTACTATAATCGTGTAAGTATTGCAATTAAATAGGTAGGTATTACAATTATGTTCGATTAACCTCTGAGAAAGCTTGAGTAGTATACGTCAGAATTACTAATTATTAGTGATTCGCTTCGCATGTACTCGTAAATTCAAATTGTATTCGATTCTCAAAACGAAATACCTAGCTACTTTCTTGCTCAAGCCTAAATTTCTTTGTTTTATGATTAATAGTAGGTATTCACTGTTCCATTAAGTTAATGCGTATTGCTAGACTACTAGATGCTACAATGCTTTTCAAGGTGCAAATTCATTTTCATTTTAGTAGCGAACTAAGTAGAGTTGGTACAAAAGTTTTCTACGCTAAAGCAAATGCGTAGACACTGAACATGCAGAAAATGTACTTGGTAATATTAAAATCGTGTTTCATATTCAATGTGTAAGTATTTGATTATATGAGTGACATGCGGTTATCAATTCTTCAGTCATGATCCAAGAAATCTATGAAAACGTACCTGATTGACATGATTAATAGAAATGTCAATATCAAACAGAACGTTTACAAAATATGTCAATCGAGCATATACCTACACAGATTCAAAGATGTACATTATCTTTATAGATATACAAGAGCTCTCTTGGCTCCATAACAGGTAGTTAAATAGATGCTATGGCTATTTCTTCAAAAGGCCAGTTCAGATTTTGTCCTACTTTGTAAAAAACAGGTATCTGATAAGCGCAAACACTGTTCCTGTCTGGACTTTAAAGGATGCTCGAAACGTCACATTTTAGTACCATGCCTAAGAAATTTTCTTTACGGCCTGGGGAGTTTGCCAACTCGCATTAGGCCAGAGTTGTAGACTATAGCCTAAACACTTATTCTGTCAGGATACTCGTGCCCAGCAGTGTATGGGTTGACGATAATGAAAACCAATATGACGCTATAAAATCTAACATTTGATGTAATTCTCAGAAATCAATATATTATATTCAAAATGTTATTTATCTCGAATCGAACAATAGCGAAACACACGCACTCTTTGGTGTTTTTCTTATCAAATAATGAATAGGTAATAGGATTCTATGTGCGTATAATTTCGAACTGAACAAAGGCAAGAGCAATTTTTAATAAAAAATACATTGGTATTTTTTATTAAAAATTGCTCTTGTCACAGAAATTCTCAATGCTTGACGTGAACACTACCCATAAAAACAACTGATTCAGTATTGCGTTGTAATCTTGGTGCACATAAATCACTGTCAACGTGATAAATAGGTGTAAGTACAGTTCGCCACATCACCTGCATCTTGTAATTTGTATCGAGTCTCATGAAATCTTCATTAATACGATGGATTACTAGCTGACGTATTGATTGGGTGTAATAAAAATGACGGATGTTTGCACATCCTTGCTTTGTAAATCTTTGTATAGGCACTTATGCCTTAGTTACATAATGCCATAAACGGCAGTGTTAAAGGCTAATATTGACGTATAAACTTATCTTAGCACAAGTGCCGTTTGTAACTTTCGGTAAAGGAAAGTGGAAACTAGAGACTACAAACTGCCTAATAAGGCAACTAACTTAACGTATGTATTTAAGACTCAAACATAATTGTATCGTCACCATAGAGGATACACTTTATATAATCCTTTATTTATATACGAGCTATACATTTCTAGTCTTATTAATTTGCTGTCAATTTCGATCACACATACTGGAATATTATAAGTTAGGTACATAGTTAGCCTTGTCGAACTGTAAGTAGTTATTATGATGAATTAATTTAGAGTAGTAACGTGTTTTATTGGATAATTGCCTCCTGTAGAATATCTATTCATCCATTAACTACAGATCCATATCGAATTGGGGTTTAAATCATAATAACATTATAATACCATTGTAATCGAGTCGTTATGCCGACGACCACGACGCTTACTATTATCAAAACTATTGAAAGTAAATCAAATAAATTGCAGCTTATAATACAGATGTCTTTTATCTTTCAATAAAATAACTATTATGTTTGATTTATTATCAATGTATGTAAACCTTCGAGATATATTTGAAGAAAACTTATCTAAATTTTTTTTATTACAATTCTTTTGAAAAAAGTGTAGACACCTATCTCGATAAAAGACAAACTTTATACTTATGTTCCTATAATAATAATAATAATAAATTTATTCAGTCCTTCGTTACATTGGTTATCTTAATTTAATGAGAATGCTGACATTATGATTTTTTTATAACAAATAACCAAGTTTAAAAATATGTGGACAGTGACCCCCAAACTAGACATTATCTGTATCTTGGGGACCAGAGCTGCATATTATGTATATACTCATTATATAAATCAATAATAAATGATGTTACGTTTTATTTTAGCTCTGAAAGTCGAAACAACTTTCACTATCTTAAAAGTGCATTAGCATACCTAAAACCTGATTATCCTGCAACATTGATACCAGTTAATATGAGATATGTGTTGAATATTTTTACAAATGTGTGTTAGTGCAAACGTACATAGATTATGAATGGTACACACCTAATGAAATGGCGTGAGTTAACACAATTGCATCGTTTTGTAATTAAATAATAATGTCATGTTTTATCAATAATTGCATGTTGTAACACTGTGTATGATGTTAAGAGATTTCAAACTATTTATTATTATCCACTGTTCCCACAAGTGCTTACAAGCATCGAGCATCATCAACCCATATACTGTCCCACTGCTGGGCACGAGTCTCCTCTCAGATTGAGAGGGATTAAGCTATAGTCCACCACGCTGGCCTAGTGCAGGTTGGCAGACTTCACACACCATCGAGAAAAATCTCTATCTATCTATCTCTATCCAATCTAAGGCAAGCAGGTTTCCTCACGATGTTTTTCTTCACCGTTTAAGCGAGTGTTAATAATTCATTAATACGCACATGAATTCGAAAAGTCAGAGGAGGAGAGAGAGAGCCTCGGATTCCAACTCGAGACGGGAGATCGGATGTGTAATTAATGGAAATTGATATATTTGACGCTTGGTACTTCTTATATAGACTGAATGTGAAAGGACAAAGAGAGCATAGCAAGATATATTGGAATAACTGGTTGGGTGAGAGACGGTATTTTGCTCCACATTACACTGGAGCCGTCGGAGAGAGAGTTTGATGCTAGTAACCTGACTCATTGCTTTAAAGGAAAACAATATTTACCTTGGTCAAACATCACCAGTTCCACAGTAGAGTCTAAGGGTATATTCTTGACGTGCACACACTCGTCTCCGTGGCCCGGCTCCTTGGGGCAGAACGCGTTGACGCCTACATCACCGCCCTGCGTCAGGAGCGGAGATGCTGGGTATGTGAACCGATGCCCATCAGTCTGGCCCCAGCTCTCTGGAACAAAAGATGAGAAGATAAAGTATAAAGTCTTGGATCTTTCATGCTAATGGCTTTTCGAAAAAAAAAATTTTTTTTTTTTCGGTTAGAGTCATCATGGGAAAATGAAAAATATACAATTCTTAACATACTACATCGACCTCAACTGACGGTAATGACTGTCTTAGTAGGATGAATGTAATGACATAATATTCGTCCTACAAATACAAGTTTATAATTTAGATAATATAGTGTTATTATAGTGTATTATAGTATATAATTATGTTACGGGTAATGCTGAAGATCGAGTAAACCTAGGTTTACCCGGGTTAACTTAGAATCACCCAAGCTACTTGAGTAAAGTCCGAATAATTTATCTGTACACACCTAGGCCTACCCAACACTAGCTGGGTAATTTTTCGGTTAGAACTAGGTTTAGCCTTCATGATACCGGTCGACTTACCTAAGGTTAAGTTGTAAGGTTTTTTTTATAAAAAAAAAACTTTTAAAGAAAGTCACTGATTATTCTAACTTTACCCAGCCAGCATTGGGTAAACCTAGTGTACGGGTAAATCCGGAATTAAAATTTATTTTAATCAAGTATTTAATAAAGTATTATACATTCTAACTTCATAGGTTTACACCACACTCATTTCACTCAATCATCCCTCTCACACACACTCACACTCACACTCCCTCACACACACCACATACACTCTCATCAAATGTATGCGCATAGTTATTGCGTTGTCTTATGTATCTTGCATGTCTTCTTTTCTAATTTTAAGTTTTAAATTTTTGGTTCTAACTCAAATTAAAAAGTTTACATTTTAAACGTAATATAAACATTTTGTTTTTACAAACACATCTAATAAATTGTAACTAACTAAACGGAAGGCGCTGGTACCTGTGATACAATGTTTTACATTAGTACAGGTGCCAACGTAATTTTTTTCTGTCTTGCGCGATGTTACCTATTTCTTTTGTACCATAATATTGTAATCTCTGCAAATTTTATTTGAGCTAATAAATTATTATTATTATTATTATAGGTTAATTATCCTTACACTATCATTTAAAATAACGCAATTTAAGTACCTTGAATATGCAATTAAATCTGGAATTGTGGAATTTAGTTACCCATTACCTAAGTGCTCATGTGAACAGCACACACAGGTAGAAAATAACCTCTTTGGAACAATAAAAACCGTTTATAAGCCAATGAATTTATCTATGCTAATTGTTATACACCTATCACATACAAAGTCTGTAAGTGAATAATTTTTATTGTACCTTTTCACAGACAATTAACTTTTACGACAATGGAGTCGAGGTTCGTGTAAACTACGTGCGTTTTTGAAAATCATACGAACAAGGGATGTTGTTAATGTCTCGGGGAAACGCGATCGGATATTATAAATGGTCGAACATTTACTATTTTGGGAAGCTCGACTACTTCCTGGGTTGGGAAATTTTTCATAACAGATATAGGCTGTAGTAGTTATCTGTATAGATGCATAAAAAAAAGAGAGGTAGGGCATAGAGGGAGTAATTCCATTCAAATTGTAGCTGCCTTACTGGGGAAGTACCTCCGCCTTGAAGATTGCCAGTGTTCCGCGAGGAAACATGTTGACATTGGGGGACTTTATACTGCAAGGTAACTATTACCTATTATAATTTATCCTTACAGGATCGGCAACGCACAAGTGCTGCAAGCGTTTATAGGCTATGGTAACCGTTTATCATCAAGTGGGTCGTATGCTAGTTTGCCACCTTAGTGGTATAAAAAAGAAAAAGATTTTGTGGTATATTTTTTTACTATATCGTTTTTCACCCTATATTTCAGCACAAAGGATTGTTGTGCATTAATGCTAATACCAATTACGTTCCGTTGTGTTATGTAAGTAAATTACAACAAGTTTCGTTTCAACCGGAACAGCAAGCTCTTGGGAGCGTTGTTTAATCAATATCTATAGCCAAAAAGAAATATACTATAGCACAAATATATACTCCGAGTTGATACTGAGAGTTCCCAACCCAAATAAAATCCAATAAGTCATAATTTGCTCGACCTGAAAATGAAGCCAGGAAGCCACAGGGGCAATCATAAACACAATGGGTCATCCCCCGGGCCTTTCCCCAACTGGTCGACTTCCAGATGCGACTGAATATCAGTATTTTACACGAAGGGACTGCCATCAGGCTTTTTGGGCTTCTGACTAACGCTAACGATTGTCATAGTTGTTCGCATGACAACCGGGCCCGACGGTTTTACGTGCTCTCTTAGAAACGAATCTCGATGTGTTAAGAATGGTTACCTACCCAGACTGACCGTGTCTAGTGGCTTAACCTTGCAAATCGGATTGATCAGTGTAGTTTTACCCTAGACACGAGCCCCTCCATAAAAACAATAGCTATTAACGTTAATTTTTATTTCATCCAAACGTAATCTATTACAGCGAATGATCATTCCAGTCTCAAATAATCGTTAGTTATGCTTGATGACTTTCTGTACCAGTTAATATATGTCACTATAACAAATGTAAGGCTATTCGTTTAATCACTACAGATATCATAAAAGGTTTTACTGAGGTTAGAGTTGAGCTAGGTCCACGAAAAATTTGCGTAGAAGACTTACGTCAACTAATGTACTTGTGGACAATGTAGACACGTCCGTTTGTATTATTATTCTCATTTTAAACCAAGTAAACATTATTAATAATTTATTAATTAACTATCTTTTGCTCGCCTCATTAAAAACTATCTATTCCACCTAATTAAAAACTATAAATAGTCCTGCGCAATTTTCTTAATTTTTCTTTCCGAAATGAATAAATATTTAATGTTTCTTATGTATTATAAGTATGTATTTACAAAAACAAAGTATATAAGTATTATATCCTAATGGATATACTTTGTTACCAGGTAATTCTGGTAACCATAGTACATGCTCTGTTTAGTTTGGGACTAGATGGTGTTGTTTAAAAATATCCCAATATTATATTTATTTTTAAACAAAGCATACGGGCACCTCATGATAAGCGATGGAGTACTTTCATCGCTTATCATTAGATGCACTGTAGCCTGACAAAGCTTGAGTGATACCAAGACTTTTATTTATTTAATATTTTATGCACAATAATTGTATAGAGGCGGACCATTCTCTACCAGTCGACTATACGGTGACAAAGAGACAAAGCGTAGCACTCAGATGCATTAACCAGTCATGTTGGCAAACCATAAGAAAGACTATATTTACTATATACATACTATAATACATTATAACTGTTGAAAGTAATTACACTGATAACAAGTTCCAATATATCTATGTGATTTATGGCTATGTTTTATAATGATCACGTCCACACACAAAGTTCCATCGAGACCTACTTTCTTAATTCTACATAGGTACGCGTATCATAATATATATATCACTTGTATTATTTAGCTAGTTTCTTAAATTTGATGATGTAGGTACCTAGTTACTGTTTTATCTATCGCACTTCCTCAATTCTAGTATTTTTTTTGTGTTCCGGGTCGCATTAGTATAGATGGCTTTCTGTGTTTCACAAAAAAATTAATTGGACTTACTACATATAAAGCAAAAAGAAAGGGATTAGCGGTGTGAAGCTATAATTTGATTTTAGGGGTAAGTCTTGAAATGAAAAGTAAAATTTATAATCGAAGAAAACATAAGATAACTAAAGATAAATAATTCAAGACCCATGTACCCATTGTATTTCTAAAGGTATCTGCAGACAGAATTGATTTATTCGACCTTTTATGTTTGTACCGTATCACATCCACTCTGTGAAAGCGATTCTCTAATAATTATTATTCAAACTGGCACGAAGTATATTACGTGTGATCTACGTCCTCTCGATGACAGTTAAAATGTATACCTGTGAAATCTAACTTGCAAGATAATTTGACAAAAAAGAAAAAAGTTCTTAAGTTATATTTATAGATTTTTTTTTTATTGATTTCAATACTTGCATTGAAGAATTAAACTTCTACGGTTACACAAGTCAAATTAAATACTATTTAAGGATCCCAGATCTGTAAGGTTTAGCCAGTCTTGGACGTGGTGAATTTCAAAGATCCCCTAGTCATGACTATAAGGCAAGTTAAGGAAAGTGCGGTTTTTAGCAGGCACGAGTCTAGTACGTACCTAATCCTCATAAGGATTTTCCGTACTATAAAATAAAAGTTCTGCAAGGTTAATTTTTATCTTATTGTATAGACTCGTATAGGTACTGCAAGTTATCGTGTAAGGTATAACAAAAAAATATGGTATATAATATTACATTTTAATCATATTCAATTAAAGTAGGTATTCATCTCTTTTTGCTAACGCAACACGTTCCCTCTTTAATAGCAGTCGTGCTTTTCATTAGTTGTAATACTAACAATAACTAACATAATATGTAAGCTGGCACCTACAGCAACTTTTGACTGACCACTTATTTGAATGAGTGTTGATATAACGGTACTAGCTATGAATCGAGATTCGCGTGCCCCAAAAAATAAGTGCCTACTTCAAGTGAAAGGGAAACTTTCCTATAAGACTTGAATAATCGAATTAAACGGCTTCTCTTTTTCGCGCTTAGAACTGCTCAAAACGTCAATAGTGAACATCATCATCAACCCATACTGTGCCACTGCTGGGCACGGATCTTCTCTCTTATTGAGAGGGATTAGGCTATAGTCCACCACGCCGGCCTAGTGCGGGTTGGCAGACTTCACAAACCGTCGAGAAAAATATCTAAGGTATGCAGGTTTCCTCACGATGTTTTCCTTCCCGTTTAAGCGAGTGACAATTAATTATTAATACGCAAAGTCAGAGGTGCGTGCCTTGGATTCGATCTCAGGCCTTCGACTTGGTAGTCCAATGGTCATACCACTAGGCTATCACTGCTTTGCAATAGTGCACAACTAAGGTTGCGCGTACGCAGCAAGTGCGCAATCATTCACAGCACAGATATTGTTATTTGCGGTTGGCGCGGGCGCTGTTACGGCCACGACCACTGATTACTTCACTTTCTTCATAAATACCGTGTCAATCTGCTATATTATATGTAAAGAAATTCTGTCCAAAGTATATAACAAAACTTGTAAAAAACAAGAACCACGTTATACTCCTCTAATTTCAATTTTAGTCTACAGCAAAATTGTAAAAACCTACAAAAAAAAACAAATAAACCTGTTTAACCTGTTTGCTCTGCTGCACAACTATACGTTTAATGTAACGTAATCACGTAAAGTTTAAATTCTTTCTGCGTTGCTGACATACCTATTACCTAGCTGACAGATAGACGGCCTGCTTGACGGATTGATAGATGGAGCTTGGTGTTTGGTATATTACGCCTGCAGCTGAGCTTCACAAAGGAATTACTGGTAATAGGTACAGACGCCAGCAGGTCAAGCTATCCAAAACTGTCAAATTTTCCCAATTGAATATGAACCTTATCACTTTGTATTAAAGTTGAAAATTTATCAAAGAAATTTGACAGATTGGGGTAGCTTGATGTGCTGGCCTCTGTACGTTACCTGATATTTTTTATTTCATAATTACAATGGCTGTTTTTTTTGTAAGAAACTTACAATTATAGTTATATATTAGTCATTGTATGCGTAGAGCACAACATTAATCTTTTCCTTGAATTATGTGTGCGTAATAGCGAGTGTTGCCAACCACGAAACAATTTAAAGAGGTAGTTACATTTTTTTAATGATACGTTTGCGAAATTAATTTTATTTACTAACATTGTGGCGCTCACAAAAAATACATAAGGTGAATGAACGTGATATTAATAAATTAATTGTCGCTTAAATGGTGAAGGAAGATATAATCTTAATCCTCCTAACCTTATCTCAACTGTGTTTTGGTCAGTTTCCAATCTAACCAAATGCAGCTGAATAACAGTATTTTACACAAAGCTGCCTTTAGACCACCGCAAATAAATTTCTAGGTAATAGCGATACCCTGATGGTAGCCTGGTTGTCAGGCTTATTAGACTTCTGAATACCACTAACGATTGTGATAAGGGTAATTATGACAACCGGGACCGTCGGCTTTACATGATCTCCGAAACGGTAAAGGGAATCGTTAGGAAAACTGCACACCTGACAGATTTGCTCGACAGTGTGTGAAATATTAGCATACCATTGGTTACCGTGATGGACTATAGCCTAATCCGTCTCATTCTGAGAGGAAACCTAGCAGTAGGACAGTATAAGGTTTGATAATAACAATGATGACACAATTGTTTGCATATTTACCCTAAAACCTCGAATTAATCCTATTCTCAAGACATTAGAGTTAAATATCGCAATATTTGAGAAATAAGTGACGTGACCTACTAACATACTCCGTTGCCTAAGCTAGTGATGTAACACAAAATGTTCACAACACAAGACGAACATGGCATGTCCGCAACAACTATGTAAAATTTAAAATCACTAAGGCTAGTTCCGAATATTATAATTGTCCTTTTTCTAGGGCTGGACTCAGATTAAACAAATGATCGCATAAGTATTAAGTATTAACATTCTTATATGTTTTAGCATTCATTGTGAATATTATGGCTGAAATCACAGGTTAAGATATGGTCTAGTGGTTAGATTATAATAGAGGTCAGTGCTCGGACTGCTGATAACAAGGCACAAAATTTTATGTAATTGTGGCGACATTGTCATGCTGACACAGCTCCTTCAGAGCTCGCTCACCCGCCCGCTCACATAATGTACTTCAGTCGTTATCCTTAGGTCACAGGGTAGGCACTCGCGTGACTTATATTTGTACGTGTATTTCGTGGTAATTAAACTAGTTGTTCTAACCTTGGACTTTAATTATTTAATTCCTTCTGACAGTGTGATACCCTACACTGCTGTGAACCCAACAGTGGTGTAAAACTCAACATAATGAAAAATTGTATGTTATAGTCTATGACACTCACAAATAATGTGGCTTCTATTTTTAAAATAATTTTCAAAATCGGCTCGATAGATCCTGAGATTACCCCCTACAACCTCACAAACTTTGCCTCTTTATAATATTAGTATGGATAAAGTTTCTATAAAACTATCCATGGTCTAGTATCTATAGTACAAGCTCTGCTTAGTTTGGGACTAGATGGTGCTGTGTAAAAAAATAAGGTGTTGTTTTATGTTATTATATATTTAAGTCTTTACAAAGTGGCGAAACGTAAATTGATTCAGAATGCCAGGAATTAAATGGCACGCCACAAAAAACGACCTTAAAAATATCTCATTTAAATAATGTTTTTATACAATGTTTTTACAGTACCGCCGTCATTATAAGGAAAAATAAAAGAACCCTTTTGACTTTGTTTTGCTTTCGCTGCTCAGCTAGTGACGATGGCGGAGGGACGAAAATTGAAAGACAACGACCTTGAAGCGTCCTACAGAGTTTATTGGATGAACAAACATACTCATCGACATCTAATGCAAATAATGTTTTTTTTATGGAGTTCACTGTTTATTTAACCTTTTACAGTCTACTGGCTGACTTGAAGCAAATGTAAGTTTCCAAAAGTGCAATTTGATCTTATAATAACGTACGGCTTACGAGATGTTGGTTAAACTTTAATAAGTAATTAAATGTTTCAACTTACAGTCAGAAGCTAACACTTTATTTTAAAATTCTAATTTTAACTTTTTGATGCCGAAAGCGAAATACTTATTAAGAAAGTACAAAGCAGTTACAAATTAATCTAAAATTCACTTTTTACCTTGAATAACAACTATTTGTAGCATTACGGCGTGGAGTCTATGGTCTAGTGGTCCACGTGTCGGCCTGCTGATCACGAGGTCGTGGCTTCGATTCCCACATGCCACCAATATTGATGTGATGAACATTAAGTATTTGTGTTGGTTTGTTATGTAATTTAAGTATGTATTTCCAAAAAATAAGTATGTCAGTATTATAATATCCATTCGCAGTAACCATAGTACAGGCTCTACTTAGTTTGGGAATACAAGGTGTTGTGTGAAATTGTCCAAGAATATTGATTATCTTATCCATTTCTTTGTTTAATTGTCATTATTGTCTTTTAAACAAAATATGTAAAATAAAGAAAGAAAAGTTCATTCGACTTAATAAAATCTCTTTTCTAAAATTGTCTCATTGTCATCATCCTCCGCACCTATTCCCCTAACTAGATGCGGCTGAATATCTGTATTTTACACGGAGAGAGAACGAAAAAAGAAAAAAATATTTATATAATAACCATCACGCCACGTTGGCGAGATGATCTTGATCACTTTTTACCAACGTGGTGTGAAGAACCTCAGGATAGAGAGTCCTGGACTAAGATAGATAGAAGCCTTTGCCCTGCAGTGGGAAACAAAAGAGACAACATAAAAAAACATCACGCCTGTATTCCCCGAAGGAATCAGAGGTACCATTGTACACCCACAGTTCGCCTAACCTATTTCCAAATCCGAGCTGCTACAGAGAATTTCATAGAAAAACCCAATATACCCTTACTTGACCTGGGAATAGAAACCAGAATCTCTAGCGTAACAGACGCGCTTAGGACCAGTAGACTAACGAGGCTTTTTAAAGAAATATTCAGTGAGCTAATAATATTGACTTAAAATTTATCATTGGTGACTTAAGGAAAAAAAATAAAACTATTGTGTCATCATTGTTAATCAATCAGATACGAATTATTACATAAATATTGTTTAACATTACTAGGTGAGCCATTAACATAGTCTATCTATTAAGACTGTAACGTGTTGCAACTATTACATAACAATAGTAGAAACTTTATCACCATCACATTGTTCTCAAAAAAAAACTGCATTCTAGATTTGTGAAAAATAAAATTGACAAGATTCTCTATGTCACACGGCCGAGAACATCAGCATTAAATTGAAGTAAACCTTTTTACGGATTTCGCCATGTTGATAGATATTATTAATCGCGACGATTTGGACCCTTTACAACGTCCATGGTCACGGGTAGACTGAGGTGGTGGGCGTCTTGATGATATAATTACTGACAGCTACCCTACATTTTTATTGTTAAATGTTAAATTATATTTAATACTGCAAATTGATCATCTGCAAATAGAAATCAATACTTCAGCATTAGGTCAACACAAGCTATGTATGAAATGATACTTATCAACCTACCAAAGAGCATATAGTTATCATAAAATAGAACATTATGACATAACATACATCATACCTATATTCCCCGAAGAGTTCGGTAGAAATACAACGAAGTACAATCACAGTTCACTGGTCCCATAAATAATTAATAAATATTCAGTTTTTTACAGCACTGTCTAGTCCTAAACTAAGCTGAGCTTATATTATGGACTAGCTGGCCTGGCAGACTTTG
Source organism: Acronicta alni (assembly GCA_964056405.1). NCBI lineage: Eukaryota > Metazoa > Arthropoda > Insecta > Lepidoptera > Noctuidae > Acronicta > Acronicta alni. The sequence goes on from OZ043918.1 coordinate 13,313,972, forward strand.
CCCTGCAACCTGACTGCAGCGCCACCTACCAAGTCCAATTGTGAATCTAAACCATAAAGGTACCCACTCAAACACACACAAAAAACTTCATCAAAATCGGTCCAGCCGTTTTTTTTGTTTTAGCGAGACTAACGAACAGCAATTGATTTTTATTTATAATAAACTCGAGGTGCTACTGAGAATTTCATAACAAAACCCAATAACCCTGGTCTACTTGGGTATGGACCTAAAACCTTTTGAGACCATAGTAATGGCGCTTACGACCACTGAACACTGTTAAGGAATTCTTGAACGATGTGTGTGTGAAATTCTATTATGACTTCTTCTTCTAGATAATAAATTATATTAATTTCGGCAAATAGATCTGATATTTTTTTTAACTAGATAGTGCCCGAATGAATCAAAATTGTGGTAGCATAATTAAATTTGTATTTTTTGGAAAGTAACGAGCCACAATTTACTTTATCACCAACCACAATTTACGTTAACACGCGTGATAGTAACAAAAGTGCCACACATACAATTTCCATTGCATTTTTAACCAGTTTTTTGTAATATAAACGAAAGTTTACCACAATAAAACAGTAGGTATACAATTAAATTACTCACCGACTCGTTTCGCCGAAATTTGTCTGGTAGAATAATTAAAAGGCACATAAATTATCTCGTCGAGATTCTCGGCCAGCTCTGCAGGAAGCTTGTTAGGCGCGTGGAGTTCGTCCAAACATATCACATTGTTAGATTCACATCGTTCACTTAACACTGTCGTTAATTCACGATTCACTTCAGTATCACCTTTATGATCCTCTTTATTATGCACCATTTTTTGTCCTTTGCTATCGTACACTAAATTTGCGACGCCTTCCAAATTATCTTGACAAGATTCTACCGCAGTTACTCTGATTTTATACACAGCAGGAGCCTTTTTAGCTTCCAGAATGAAATCAGCTCGCTCTCCTCTGCCCAGCTCAATAGAACTCACATTTACTGGCTGAATTTGGTGCCCATCTAAAGTCACAATTTCCAAGATATGATGATCAATTGAAAATTTAATAGAACAACTCTTTGATCCACCGCCGTAAGCCAAACGGAATCTATATCTTTTTCCGTATTCCACATTGAAAGAAGAGAGTGGTGCGTCGGGGGATTCAAATGACTTTCCTTTACCGTTAATGAGGAGAGACTCGGCGTTCGGGATGCGCGATATGACACCGGCTAATGGTCCCATTGAATGACCCCATTCGGACACGAATATCGTATGTTCAGTGGCGTCCACATCATATAACTTTTTCAAAGGGTCGAGACGGGGCGACTGCCGGACGATGAAGGCTCCCGCGAGACCATCGGCGGCGTCAGCAGCAGAGTGTGCGTGGTACATGTGCGTGCCTACGGCCGATGCGCGGAATTTGTATTGAAATGTTGTATATGCGGGTTGCGGGCACTGGGTCAACATGGGAGTGCCATCCATGAAAGGAGTTTCCTTCTGAGGTTGACCTCGCCAGTGAATGGAGAGGGCATGGGCTGGGGCTCGATGAACAACATCCACAACCAAGATGTCATTTTCGCACACGTGCAGAGTGGGTGACGGCAGAGCTCTATTGGCCACAAGTACGCCACGCTCCCTTCCGTCTGCAGATATGCATGTCGTCGGACAATCTCCACTGCCTTTCTCTGTGCAACTGCCGCAGGATCTGAGAAGTATAACATTTTAATATTTATAAAAGAAAACAAAGAAACGATTAAAAATATTGATTCATGTAGCTGTTGAAGATCAAAACAGGACGCATTAAAAGGCATTATATCACAAAAGATTGTTAAAATATAGCTTACTTGCTAAGCGTTTTGTAGACCTCGATGACTAGTTTCACGCGGCATATCATTGGCCAATCCAACTCGTGACATTCTCGGTCGCAGTTTTCGAAATACTCCTCTGTAAATAATAGTAACCAATTAACATATTAATTAATATGTAAGAAAGAGTATATGAGGCAACGTTTTATATAAAAGAACTATGTCAACAAACGTCTATTTTGAAAGAAAGAAGAAATATTTTTATAATATTGGATTCGCACAGAACACAGACAAGGCACCTATACAAAATAACAAAATATTTTGTAAAGTTGCAGCAACCCTGCGCGAGGTCAAAAAAAACCCTTATCTCATCATAATGGTACGACAATATAAGCAACAAAGCACAGCGTAATGTTGTTTTGAAAGAATATTAATTAAGTGTTCGTCGGACAACCACTTCTTGAATAAAACTTATTACTTAAATCTAATTTTAGAGAACCCGTTTTCGTGATCGATTTCACAATAAAATTTATTAATGATCGATCGCAGTACCTACGTATTTCCCAGGTTGGTATGTACTTATATCTTTGCACAAAAAGACTATAATACTATAATTTAAGTTTATAGATGTGTATAATATATGAATGCTGTGCATATTTGTAATTAGAGTAGAACTTGCACTTAGGTTTAAATTAATAATGTATACGAATGTTTGTGTTAAATAAAAAATATAGGTGTGCTCAGTTTTATTGTGCATATTTATAAGAGAAATGTGAACTATTATCATATGAGGTGTACCTACCTATCGAATAACATAAAACAGGCTTTAATACAAAATCATAAAATGATAATACTGTGTATAATATTGGTACTGCAGCTAAATCCTTGATCTTCCATCTAATGTTGCGTAATTAAGTTGTCCGTCTGTATTATAGCAACATTAATAGTGTGTTACTAGCACATTTTTTTAAAGAATGTTGTATATTATCGAATTAACAATAACTAATAACCTACCTGGCATCGGCGTATAGTGTACCACGACAATAACTCCAGCTAGTATTACAATTAACACTAATATCCTCTGCAAGGACATGAGCATGTAATTGGGCTTCACCAACGACACATCGCGCACTTGAGCCGCTTCTTTTTCTGGCTCCATGTTTAATTAGAAACAAGTTAATCCTCTATGGTCAAACACTCACAGCTTACATGTTTATTTTAAAAAGTTGTTTACGATTTTGGCGCCGAGTAAAAGTTGTAGCGTCCGCGACCACGCGAGTCGACCACTAAGTGGCAACTGGTATGGTCGTGGGCCGTCGCCTTCAACAGTTGCAACATCGACGTGCACCACCATATTTCGTTGCATTACCTGAGATTCGATTGGGGCTCCAATTCGGAAGTAAAATAATGGATGACGAGCTGAAGAATGAATAAAATTCTCTCTCTCTCTCTCTCTACACGTTACGCAATTTTATATTGTGCAACCGATAATTATTAATTTCCACCGTGCCGACCACCTACTTACAACGATATTACATGTTGGTCTGTGGGCCAACGTAATATGAACGTATTTACATACCTGATTATTATATATTTATGTGAATCTTATAAAACTAGCGCTAATTAGTTATCTACGGGTAAGTTTTGAACTACCTTCTTGGTAATTGTAAAAGATTGTTCTTGTTCTCTTCTCTGTGTTATTTACATGCTGAGCTTTAAGTATGAAGATTCACACAACTTTGGCAATATTCAACATCCAGGATACAACAATAAACTCAAACTCAAACTATTTATTTGCAATACAATAAAAATGAATATATTCAAAGAAAGAATAAAACTCAAAACAAGTGTCGTTTTTAATTTTAAATTTTAACTCATTGCCATGTGTGTAGCGAGCTCAAATCGCACTGCGGACTATTTCTTATTTACTATCAAATACCAATAACACTTGCCCGATCTGAGATCCTCGCGCTCTACGACTGCCCTTGGTTACGACCTTCTGATTCACTGGCATCTCCATCTCCTTAAACCAAACCTGACAATATAATAGGTAAGTACCTTTAAGTATAAATTAATATGAAAAGCGTTTTATGCATCAGGAATGGCCAAAGCATAGCCTACTTAATCGGAACTCAATGAGTAATGTATACTACAGTGCACTGCCTAATTTTTGTAATAGGTAGATAGATACCAGTCTGCTCGCGTGAGAATCCCAAGTCGAGCAATGTTATTCGACTTTTCTATGAAATACTCAGTAGTTGCTCAGAGCTGCAGCTGTTAGTAAAAATTGTCATGTATAGTTGCCAAAGAGTTTACATACATCTGTGCACCTTTGCTTATCTCGTAATACAGGATTATGTTGTATATATATGTATATTATACTAAAACTTAAAAGTATTTTGATAACTGACGAAAAAAACGGAAGAGGTTCTCAAGACCACCGGTAGGTAAGTTATACATATAGATACTAGCTGAACCTGCAAACGTTGTTTTGCCATAAAAAAAACTTCAGGGCCACCCTTATCACTTAGGGGTATGGAAAATAGATAGTAGCCGATTCTCAGACCTACTGAATACGCATATAAAATTTGGTAAAAATTGGTAAAGCCGTTTCGGAGCAGTACGGTAACTAAGATTGTGACATGGAAATTTTATATATTAGATATTTTTTATGTATGAAACATAACTTTTTACACAATAGTCCATTTTTTTATATTACTAACTTTATCATTAATTACTGACACTTATTATCTAATACTTACTAAATCCTTCGTACACCAACAGCCACTCTCCGCCCCTCTAAATTTAGATAGGTACCCTTCTGCTCGTTCACCGCACTTTATTATAGTATTTGTGGACTCTATAAAGGAAACGCGCGAACTGGACTCTCTAAAGGGCAGCTGCCCTTTGATTTATTGGTAGGTACATTTTTTATTTTGTTCACTTTTGATTTTACCATTACTTTTTAATTTTATTTCAATAAATCTATTTAAATAAAGGTTAACACCGAACAAATTTGAAAATACAGTAAATGTAACATAGGTACTTACTAACATTATAAATTTTCAATCGATCTTCATTCAATAATAATGTTTTATTTAAGTATGTATTTTCAAATTACCATCACAACATTATTTGCAATAAATATAAAAACACAAAATAAAACATAATTATTTCAATCAAGCAACTAAAAGTGTTGGGTAGGACATACAAGAGGCAGTACATTTGTCCCGTACATGACGTCAAAATGTAAGAGCGGCTCAACATTTATATTGTACTACTTCAAATCTTTTCGCGGCAGACGTAAAGTCGGGTTACTCACTCTCCGTCTCCGTAAAACTATAGGACAAGGACAGAGAGGGAGCGAGACGCATGCTATACAAATTATAATAGCACGTCATTCTTTACTGAACATTACGTGTCCGCGTTTCGGGTCTGGAGCGAGGGAAATATTTGATATTACAGTTATACATTAATACTAATTAGCTAACTAAAATACTATATAGTATTTTAGTTAGCTAAATAGTATTAATTATAATTTAAATTATATATTTTGTTTATTTTTTTATTTACTTACTTAAAAACCATATTTACTATGATAATCGTTTCATATTACTTTGTGATACTGGATAATAATATGTAATCAATCAGTTCAGACTGTAATTGTACTGCAATAACATCAAATGTCATTTGTACTCGTAACTTCAAACGTATCACCGAACTTCAGTACGCTTCGCCTCATTTGAAGTAGTACATTGTACTGGCTCAGTGCAAAAAAGAGAACTACTCTTACAAACTAAGCTCTTTTTCATGACGTGTTCTACCCAACACTCTAATGGTAAAAAAATCTAAAATTAAAGCCAAATAAACTTAAGAAAAATCATCTTTTTATTTCTAATTATGTTTAATGGCCGCTTTACTTTTATTTTTATTAATTTCCAGCCATTATGCCTGCCTCATTTCTATATATTAGTTATAAAAGATTAATGGCAGTAGGACCGGCCCATGGGCCTCTGCTCAGGATCGTTTTTTAGTTAGTCAGAATCTGAAATACGCTTACTTTTTTAAATATTCGAGCAATCCTCATGATTCGTCCGGCCGGCGCGGCGCCAGGGAAGTCAGCGGGGTCTCGGACTCGTAGTCGTAAAAACTAAATCTAAACTTGCCTTTCCTTGCCCTATTTATTTTATTTATTTAAACTTTATGATATATAAATGTACATTGGCGGACCTATCAATAAAGATCATGGGACTTGTGATCACAATCGCCATGGCTGTAAGTATAATTTATTGGATTAAATAGGTAATTTAAATAAGTATAATTATTATTGAGCTGTACGTTTTAAAATAGTTTGTCCGTCTCGACTCTAAGATAATTACTGCTTTACAATTACCAATAGGAGCACAATAATAATAATAAATATTGTTTGGACAATTATCAGACAGTGATTGCCCGGTACTTTATTTCCCTTTGTACAAATTAAAGATAGTCTAACGTCTAACTTAAGCCTACCGTAAAAATAATTAGATATATACTTAATACATAATAAGATTAACATATACTTAAAAGAGGTGTTTTAGACTATATCATATTGTAGTACTTACTAGCCATGGATCTGGCATAAGAAAGACATAAACCGTAACGTAATAATAATAAAAAAGATTATATATTTCATAATAATTATCTTAAAAGGAAGGTACTTAAAAGTTCCGAAAAAATAAACTTGACACTGGCAAGTGGCCACTGACATTAGTGGCATGGCGTATCATTACATTTTGACAATTGTTTGTTTTTGTCGTAATTTTACTTTGAGGTTAGGTTATAATATTTTCTGTTTTCTATTCAAATAAAATAAATAAGTACCCTTCTAATAATAAGACAATTGTTTTTTATTAATTGGTTAAGAAAATGGAGATAACAAGGAGAAACTTTATTGATGAATTCGATAATATAAGGAGAGATTTGTCGAAATCCTGTTTTGTCGGTTTTGATGCTGAATTTACTGCCCTTCTATCTGGAGAATGCTTTAAATACAAGTATGTAGATCCTAGTATAATACTCGTTTGTACTACAACCTCTTCATAATAACAGTTTTATGCCTTTTGAATGACTGAAATGATGAAACATGTGTTCTTGTAATAGTTACACAACCAACCTATTTAGTATTTTTTTTCCATTAACTTTGCAAATAGAAGAAGTTGTAGACGCCTTATAAAGGGCTGACAACTGTTTGTAAAGGAATACATTTAAAATGATTTAATAATGTCTAAAAATAATTGTACTCACATTGGATTTTGGATTTGCTAATAAAACGTAATTTTCCTTGATTGTTTGCAGTAGCTTACAAGCCGCTGATTTATAATGACATCATATTCTAATTTCCAAAAGCATAATATAATATTCATCTTGAAATCTCACTGGTTTTGAATCTATTTAAACAAAATTTCACTCATCAACTAATAATTTACAGACAATTAAAAATCTATTATTTTCGGGTGCCTTACATGATTTGCTAAATGATTGCTTCTGTTTTATTCATTAAGCCTGTTGCCTGGTAGTGAGATATGCTAACCTAATCATAAATTATTTTAATAACTTCCAGATTATTTGACACAACTGAAGAGAGATATGATAGAATGAAGAATGAAGTGAGCAAAATGATAATGACTCAAGTGGGGCTCACGATGTTCCAGTACAATAGGGAGCTGGACTCCTACATAGCTACAGGTTACACCTTCCACCTGTGTCCACAAGTGTTCGGAGATATTGACCAGTCCTTCATATTCCAAGCTTCCACATTAAACTTCCTTTGTAAACATAATTTTGATTTTAATAAGGTAATTGTCTTGTTTTATTTCTTTTTATTTGCAAGAATAGAAATACTTAAATAAAGATGTCATGGTTAATATAAATAAGATCATACATCATAGATGACTGCTGTGCAAATATATGGTTGCCATGTCCATCAAGATAGTTATAAAAAACATGAAAATTAATTGAATTCAATTCAAAATTCAATTTGATATCAATTTAATACATGATTAAAAAATAACTAAATTAGCCTTAATTTGTGAAAGTGAAGGTTTTATCATACTATTTATCCTTTGTAAGATAATTTTAATGAAAATAAAAACTATTAGACCCTGATTATGTTTCTAATAGAGCTTAACAGACTAAACATTCACTTTTAATAATGCAATTTACTAAATATTCATATTTATATTATTATTAGCAATGCATAATATTTATCATAAATTTGCAATACTTACAATAATTGCAGTTCACATATGAAGGACTTCCATATTTGAGCAAAGCTGAAGAAGCCAAAGTACGCCAGAATCTGAGAGACAAGTCGCTGTTTAAGGACCTTGCGAGGATGTTAAATATGGATGAGGAGAGACAGTTGCAGCAGTACTGCTCACAAGTATCTAAGTAAGTACAGCATTACTTAATATAAAATACCATCACAACTGTATTTCTCAAAGAATTAGGCAGAGGTGTTCTAATGTGTACATTAGAACCACTTCAACCACACTTCATTAGTAAAATTTTAGTCCCATGTAATAGGATGCTATATGTATAACTGCCTTGTTAGCCACAAAAACATGAAATATTGAAAATTCTTTGGAGATTGTATATCCTCTATTATCTTTGAATCACATTTGTAATACTTGCAAGAATAAATATTCCTCTCGCAAAATACCTGTATGCTTAGATAGCATAGAGAGAGTTACAGATAAAAGCCTGCTATACCATACAGGTCACTGGAAGTCGTTGAATGCAGGCTGCATGTAGACAGTCCTTGACTAGGCCTCTGCTCGGCAGTGGACCTCTGTGGCTGATATGGTGATTATGATACCATACAAGAATATTAGACATTAATTTATCAGAGGAGCTAACTACTATTTAAAGCTACACTGTCTGGCTCCTAATGACTTACGAGCATCCTTTTATGTCTTTCCACATTGAATATTATATACATATACATATACATATAATATAAGCAGTGATAGCCTAGTGGTATGACCATTGGACTGCCAAGTCAAAGATCTCGAGTTCGAACCCAAGGCACGACTTTTCGAAATCATGTGCGTATTAATAATTAATTATCATTTTGATTTCTGACATTTACGCGAATATTATACATTGAAATAAAACTACTTTTACGGATTTTATCGCGTATATTGATATTATTAATCCCGACGTTTCGGACCCTTTACAGCGTCCATTCAGTTTTCAGTCCAGAGTCTACCCGTGACCATGGACGCTGTAAAGGGTCCGAAACGTCGGGATTAATAATATCAATATACGCGATAAAATCCGTAAAAGTAGTTTTAATTATCATTTGCTTAAAACGGTGAAGGAAAACATCGTGAGGAAACCTGCATATCTTAGAGATTTTTCTCAACGGTGTGTGAAGTCTGCCAACCCGCTAGGCCAGTGTGGCGGACTATAGCCTAATCCCTCTCATTCCGAGAGGAGACCCGTGCCCAGCAGTGGGACAGTATATGGGTTGATAATGATGATGACACTGAATATGAATTTCTGCAGTTCAGGATGATCTGTTTCCAGTTTATTTAAAAACTCTAAAAATAGTTTATATCCTTTTGCAGGTGGCTTAAAAGAAGTAAAGAAGAGACAATGTACCTGGATGTAGAAAACCCCATACTTCGGTACATTGCGCACATCGAGATACGGATGCGGTTTCCTGACGTGCTCACTACAGATAGCTTAGGTAATAGTAAGAAGGTAATTTGTGCTAGTAGCATCGTTTTGATATTGCTTCATGTAGTGTTGCCATCTGTCCAGGTTTCCCCGGATTTGTCTTAGTTTAGAGAGTGTCCAGGGAGCTACCGGGCAGGGTTTCAATTGTAGTCCGGGCTTAAAATTATCAGGTCATCGATCGCCATCGGGTGGCCGCCCACTGCTGCGAGCAATGACTCGTTGGATTTATGACGTCCGGGTTCTAAGCCCCAAAATCGTGGGTTTTTGGGCTTCTGGTCCAGGTTGCCTGATTTTAGAGATGGCAAGTGTAGCTTCACGTATAGTTAAATAGTTAATACAAGTAGTTCTAGCTTGTGCTAGCTTGTGCTTTGTTGTGTAGTTTCTATACTTGCACAGTGATTTGTGACATAATTTTAAAACCTGATGATTCATAATACAACTATTGGTTCATTATTGGACTTTTTACTTTTGCTCGGCTTCTAAACTACATTCATGTTTGACATAAAAAAGGAGAATGTCCTCGCCTACAGGCGTCAAATAGTCTTGATCTATGGTTGTGGTAATCAATTGTACAATGGATTAATTACATGTGGAAAATGATATTTTTGTCTACTTGAAAAACAACCTAACTTCATAATGTTGGTTTTCAAGTTGACACTAGCTGTGGAAATTAATAAGGCCAGTCTTGTATTAATTATTACTTTCTTTCAGATTCTCGTATACAGAGATAAAAACGTAGACGGTGCCAACAGTGCTCCAATGGGAATACTAGAAGACAACCTTATGAGTCATCTACTAGGATTCTCTCAAATAATCTCCCTACTAGAGGACTCACAGAAACCTATCGTAGGACACAACATATTCCTGGACACCATACTACTACACAACCAATTCATAGGACCACTACCAAACAAATATTCTGTGTTTAAACAAAACATTCACAAAATGTTCCCTAGCATTTATGATACTAAATACATATCCCATGAAATGGCTACAAAACTGAGTTACCACGAAGTATGGAAGTCCAACGCTTTACAAGAGTAAGTCTTAAGAACTTTATATCTTATCTAATGCTTGGAAAACTTACAGCGAATTAAAATAAAATATCTTAAACAATGCATAGCCAATTACAAATGTTCACTTATAGTTACGGACTAATATGATGATAAAATAAAATAAATAGTGTGAGCAAAAGAACATGTAAGTGCCGACTATTTGAAAAATTTAAGGATCAAGCACCTTCTCGCTGAGGTGTCACTACACACAAAGGGATTAATATCATGCTGTTTACATAAACTGTTTGGCCGCCCGCACTTTGGACACAAATTCATATGTATACGTACAATCGTCGTCGTACGAATTGAGTGAATACATTTTTCGAGACTGAGGTGGTGGGCGTCTTGATGATATATTTACTGACAGCTACCCTAAATTTTTTATCGTTTTTAGTTTTAATTAATAATTAGTAATAAATGTCATTGATCATGTAACAATAAAAAATGTAGGGTAGCTGTCAGTAATTATATCATCAAGACGCCCACCACCTCAGTCTACCCGTGACCATGGACGCTGTAAAGGGTCCGAAACGTCGGGATTAATAATATCAATATACGCGATAAAATCCGTAAAAAGTAGTTTTATTTCAAGTTAATGAATTTTTCTACATCATTTTTTTAAGTTTCGACGTACAAATGTGTTTTAAAATTCAAACAAGTTTAGATTGTTTTCGGACGGCGGGACTACACGTACGTATACGCACGACTAACTCGCGCCCAGTACATATTATTATGCGCTCCCATAGTACTTGGAATGTTGTGATTCTTCGTGCATGTCTCATGAGTAAAATTCGTACGGAAACGTGTCCAAAGTACGAGTTTCTCCTCATATGCACCACATAACTATTCTGCCTATAGTTTATAAATCCTTAAAGCTTATTTTTCTATTCCCTGATTAATAGTTTAGAAGTATTTTGTGATACAAATTCATTCATAAATATAAACCGCGTTTACAGACCACTTGTTCAATTATATCATTATAACTTAAAAGCCTCTAAATTGCCTTAACGAAATAAACATCACACAATTAATGGCTCTCGTTAATACATGTGAATAACATTGAAATTAGTAATTCTTAAAAGCGATTATCCAGATAGACAAACAAACAGGAATCCATTATGTAAGAACACCTATCATAGCACCATCATGAGAAAAGAATCTGCTAATGTAGACTGGATTAAATTGTGTGATACAGCCTTAATTATTTGTTGCAGTTTATATGAATTCTTCTCCGAAGGGAAGTGCAAGAAGTTGCAGAATGGCGTGAACTTCATTAAACTGAGCAGACCTTTCAACATGAAGCAGACATATCACGAAGCTGGATGGGACTCGTTCTGTTCAGGTAATATTGTCGGTTAATTTAAAATCATATTGAGTCTGAAGACTCATCCTTGGAACCTTTTCCCAATTATGTTGTGGTCGGCTTCGCATCTAACCAGATGCGGCTGAATATCAGTATTTTACACGAAGCTACTAGCATCAGACCTCCGCAACTTAATTTCCTGGGTGATACCGATATCCTGAGAATAGACTGGTTTTCAGGCTTTTTAGGCGTCTGACTACTACTAAAGACTGTCATAGATGTCCGTATGACAACCAAGACCGACGGGTTTACGTGCTCTCCGAGGCACGGAGTCTCCACGTGTTAAGAATGGTCACCTGACTGCCGGACTGACCGCGACTAGAGCAGCATAACCTTGCATATCGGTTGATCAGCGTAATGATTACTTAGCCATGGACCCGTCTGAAGAATATTTGAGTACATAAATTAAGGCAACTAATATATCCAAATTCAACTTCCGTTTATTTGTGTCCGCAAATCTCTAAAAATAGTCAAATCAAATCAATTATTTATTTGTGAAATATAGGTGTTACAATAAGGTATTTCATTTATGTACTTATGTTCCTCTATATTTTGCCGTTAGGCGTACAAATGTCATTGTATCTTTATAATAATAATTAAATTTTACAATAAGGATTAGTATTTAAATATGTAACAGGAAAATCAATAATACAACACATTATTTTAGTAGTCTTCACTACATAAAATGTGAAGAATAATTCTTATTGACATTTAGTAAATTAGCCGACGGATTACTTAATTAAAATACGACGATACATAAATGAGTTTTTTGTTTAAATAATTATAGACTGAGCACAGACAAGCGTGGCCGGGTATAACTAGATATTACTTAGAATATAAATTACAAAAAGTAAATGCATGCAAATTTTTAATTTATTGATACAATATAATGTTCTTTTTACCCGAGTACGGAAAAGGAAGGGTAGAACTTATATTCTATGCCTACATACATACATACACTCACGCCTTTTTCCCATGGGGGTAGGCAGAAACTAAATAACGCCACTTGCTACGATTCTTGCACACTTCTTTTGCTTCAACCACATTCATATATCTTGTCATACATACACGCCGGTAGCGAGTACTACGCACCTAACCTTTTTGAAGAACCTCACCAATAAGGTCGGCGTAAGTTTTTCTAGGGCGTCCCCTCTCGGCGCCTAAAGCGTGTTAATGTCCACTATTTGACTTCAATAGTTTTGAGACATTATTTCTTGCACAGGCTACTGCTTCACTCGGCTGGGTCACTGGATAGCCTGCGAGAACCGGGGCAGCTACCGTCCGGTGGGCCCCACGGAGACACTGTCGGCTGTGGCGCCCTATTGTAACAAAGTCAACGTCATACGAGGCGCTACACCGTACGTGGTAAGATTACTACATGATTTTATAAAATGCACGTTATGTTATTTCTAATATAGTTCAAATTCTAATAATTCATACAACATAAATATACCATTATTACGTCTATTTTCTCCAAAAGGTTAGGTCGAGTACTGATGTAGTTTACCCTTTTAATACCGGTTACCTAAAAATTACCTTAGTTGAAAAAGTAATATTTTAAATTTAAAATAAATCTGTAGCTGTGTTAGCTTGTCGACACAAACACAGGCGATGCGAGCCCTTTGACTAATGCCGACGGAACGTGTAAGATAGAGGTAATTTCTATTTCGGTTACCGGTATTGATAATGGTTTTGTATTAAATTTAGGAATTAAGGTAACCTTTAAAAATACCTGTAAAAAAAATATAGGTTGTAACCGATAAAATATCGGTATTGATCGTACCGGTTTTGGTCCCTGCTTATAGGTAGAATGTAAAAGGGCCGACCCTGTTGAGGTGCCACTGTGAATGTTCTCATGCCAATAACACTGCTCTACCTGGGAATCGAACCCAGAACCTGACGCGCAGAAACCACGCTTTTCACCACCAGAACAATGAGTTAATTGTAAAATACCATTTCCTAAATTTTAAATTTCCCAGTGAACTTAAAGAGGAGATGTATACTCGGTGACACAAACTTTTCGTCATAAAACGAGGTCGGTTTTACGAACCCTACATTTAAAATACTGGCAAACAACCATAACGTTAAATTTTTTCATATAGGTGATAAAAAATCCTCTGGAATAATGCTCGCCCCTCCATTGTGCTAAGAGCATAGAATATTATTTAAATAATGTATATTTCTTGAATTTGTATATAATAAAGAATATTTTTATTGTTTTGTAAGCACATAAAACCGGACTACTTTATGGCACTGACAGTGAACAATCTATCAAGCGTTGCGCTAGCGCCATAGCCTAAACAAAATTACGTGTGCAAGCACCGACATACGGGATGTTCCAATTTATAGTAAACGTGAAAACAAACACCGGGCTCGCATCCGTTAATAGGCAAAGATAAATATGGTCACGTCATGTGTAAACAGAGGTACATTGATGAATTACCAATTGCTTTATAAGTGAAGCGATGACGACACGTTTAGCGTAGCTCGTGAACGTTCGGCTTGTGCGCCACATGTCGCGGATTTAGTAATTCTTCCTTGTCTTACGCAGACCAGGAAGAATTACTGGAGGTCAATCCGTATATGAAAATTTTTGTTTGTGAACACAACCACGATACAGGAGAAAATCCTAGTTTGGGAAGATTCGTTTTTTAAAAAGATAGAACCAATAAACGTTGAGTGCTGGATGTTGAGTTCTACGAGACTGATTGGAGCTGATTGGTCCCATGTAATATAGGGCGAACCTGTTGTCATTAATCGGACACTAATGATGATGAACTGTTAATGAAAAAACCAAGGTTCAATTCGAATGAGCAAAGTGTTTATTGCTCTTTGTTCGATGATGCAAATGATGCAGCGCTTAAACAAAGCCAGCCTATTTTACATTAGAAAAGTATTTTATTCAAGTTATAAGCCATAAATATTTTTTCAACTATTCCACTACCGTTGGTATAGATTTTTGTATAGGCAATAAAAATATATGCTGAGCACTTGTCTCGATATATCGGCGGTGTATAAACAGATGATAGTATACGGGTGGTATAAATATGCGCACTGATGTAGGAACGTAAGAGTTATGTTCTGTGAATCAGTGCTATTTCAGCTTAGGTGGAACTCCTAGGACGGCCAACTATCAAAAAAAATATTAGGTAACAGAAGCATGCGCATGCGCAGCATTTAATTTTTTTATATGCTGTGATAGGGGTTTTTTGGCCTCGTAAGAGGTAAATGATATTTATTTCTGTAAATAGATCTTTTAAAGACACTTTTACAAGTCAGTATTTT
This sequence comes from Acronicta alni, assembly GCA_964056405.1. Classification (NCBI taxonomy): domain Eukaryota; kingdom Metazoa; phylum Arthropoda; class Insecta; order Lepidoptera; family Noctuidae; genus Acronicta; species Acronicta alni. The sequence goes on from OZ043918.1 coordinate 13,329,191, forward strand.
ACACATTTTTTTAAGCTAGATGGCTCCAGCATTTCCTCGCTGACGACCTCTGAGAAGAAACACCGAAACAAACTCAGAGAATCATGCTCAATGACTGATGCATGCACGCATGCATCAGTCATTGTGTAGCTCAACCATAATTCAGGGAGCAACCCGTCGCACGACGATACCAGATCAGAGGAACATTTGTTTAGGCCACATAAAAAAGGCTCATAAGCTACCAGACTGATAAGATGGATAAATTATCCATTTGATCGAATTTCGGCACTGCGAGATTGGTGCCAATATTATTATAGGTGTTCTCGTTCTTAACAAATAATGGAGCCCCTTACAAACCCCCTCTGTAACTGTATATTCTGATCATGACCTTACATCTGTCGACAAATCGCGAAGAATTCTCGATGTGATCGCTCATTTATCGACGACATTTGGGTTTGCTCGAGCGATGCCCGCTATAAAAGACTCGCTGAAATGACACGACGAAAGATGCGAAGCGTTTGTGTTAGGAATTTTGATGGAATGCTATGCCCGTCATTGTGATATTTTTAAGTTTTCCGAATACAATTTTGTAACGATCCCCAGATTTTACTATTCATCATTTAGTACGTTTGTCCAATTTACGATGCTCAATACTATTGAAGTACCTACTGCTCACATAATTTTTATTTTTTATTTTATGAGTTTTATATTTGATGTGTTGTATTATAATAAATTTTCACTGTAGATATAATAAACAATTGTCTGTTGCCTAATTTAAGCTTTTGTTTCAATTTAAATAGATGGTTATATAATTATAGATACATTACCTATATTTATAAATATACAGAAACAGTATATCAAAATATAAATAGATAGAGATATTTGTAGAAAAACAAAGTATTATTTTAGTATATTACTATGGTAGAGTAGGTATAATTATTGCACACCGAGAGGTACAGCAAAATATCCTTTCATAATGCCATCACGCATATTCCATAGTTCACCGAAATGTTTTATGTCCCTTGTAATACATAGTAGGTACAATAGACGGCCCTTTCGCTTAAAGCGATTTCTTCAAACATGATTAGAAGAAATTCGTGCGCACCAGTGGTACAGAATACAGATGTCGTACAGAAGGTCGATGATGATGAACCATCGGTTCCCCTTAATGCAGTTCTCAAGCGAATGCGTATGTTAAATAATAAGATAACAACTACTGTTACTGCTACTTCTGGACTACTGATTTCTCTTAACGTTTTATTTACTGAATTGATTTATATTCTAACCATTCTCTTGGAGCTAAAATCACATAGCAGTTTTTTAAAGCTAAAGAAACAATACGTATTGTTTAAGTTTAACAAATCCTCGTTGCTTTGCAGTCTGTATATATGTCTAAACTATGCCGTTTGAAACTCACCATAAGTCAGGTTTATACATCGTATTTTACGTTTGAAAATTATTACGTGTTTTATGTTTCAGAAATACATTTATCATTTTTGATATTTCAGAATTTCTCGGAAACCGATCCGCCGCGGCACCGACCTGATCTGTTGCATGTGAAGGCACTCAAACAACGAACCATCAATGTTGGACAGGTACTAAACTGAATAATAATAATAAATATTCTTGGACAATTTTCAATCAAATCAGCCTATCGCAGTCCACTGCTGGACTTATGCCTATCCCAAATCGCGCCACAACACCCGGTTCTCCGCCTTCCGCATCCAGTCTGACCCAGCCGCCCTCTTGAGATCGTCGGTCCACCTGGCTGGGGGGCATCCCACACTACGTTTGCCGATTCGCGGTCTCCACTCAAGGACTCGTCAGCTCCAACGGCCATCGGTCCGTCGACAGACATGGCCGGCCCACTGCCACTTCAGTTTGCTTAATCGGGAAGCTATGTCAGTGGAAAATTTTGCACAGCCTAAACTAAGCAGAGCTTGTACTGTGTAAAAGAATATAAGTATTATATTCACTATCTTCGGCATTTTCCATGTTAAGATTTTAAAGTTATTAAGGAAAGGAAAAATTCGACCGCGGGCAGGATTCGAACCTGCGTCTTCTGGTTAGGTACACCAGACGCTATGACCACTAAGCCACCGCGATACCTACCCGCCATGTCGAATTTGCCTTCACATTCTACTAACTGTAAAGACAGTAGTGTCGGTTGAGGAGCAAAAACTTGCTTTTCAATAGGTGTTACTGACGTCACCATAAAGACGTAAATTCAGAACTAGACCTAATACATTTTGTCTTAAGAAACGCTTTGAGATGCGGGTGGGACACTTTTTACTTTACGTGTTTCACTTCATTTTGCACAGGCAATAAATCACGTTTATGCTCTCAGTCGATCAGACAAACTATAGCTGCTATAGTTTTAGATTATTTAAAGCCCAATTAAAGACCATTTTGACATAATAATAGCGGTTGGATTGAAACTGGATAAAATTGCTTACCTACCTACGCAGTAACTAGCTGTCCGTCCGTTACTTATTGCATGCTTCCTCTCAACAGAATAATTCTGTCAATACGGTATTATATTATAAGCAGGTAATACATTCTAATTAATAACAGCTGTCGGATCGACAAGTTCATCGCCGTCACGTGAAGTGAACGCTGTTCCGTTGGATAGTTCGATATGAAAATACACTATTTTCGCTGATTTTGCATTAGTACGCCGTATTTATTATTATAAGTCCGTAGAGGCGTTAAATTTATTATGTATTTCAGCACTATCTACTATCTGCACTGTGTTCAAATAAATCCAAATATACACCCGGTATAAATACAATGCTCCACTATCTCACGCAGCATCGGGCATGCTACGACCAGCGCCGACGCCGACGCTGGAATGCATTCATGTTCCCCAACATTTAATTATATTCGACATTCCTTTAAACGTGTGGTATTCTTGACGTTTGCCAAACTAATCTCTCCACAACTCTCGATCGTTACAACTAAATACTAAGGTCAATGTACATTAAATTACCCAGTAAACAAAACAGCAATATTTTAGCTGCAGCACATAATTATGGTCATAACTGCCGATTCGTTCGCAATCTGGCAGAGCTCAAAATGAATTGCATAACGGGTGGAAAACAATGCTATTTTTGTTCGGATCGTAAACATCGTGTCGGGTTCATCCGCGTCGGTATCCTCGGAGCCAAATTTAGCGGGGTATGTTAAGAAACGATTATGGTAGTAATAATTGTCACATCGGGGTGGAGCGATGGAGCGGTGTGGACGCGGAGGAATGGCTGGTGTGTGTGTGTTTGTGCGTGTGTGCGTGTGGCGACAGGCGGCGGCGGCTGGCGGCGCGCCAGCGCACGCACACTAGCGCAGGCGCACGCACACAGGCGCAAAGCTCACCCACACGTGCGCGCCTCCCCCGCTGTGCACATAGTTCCCGGTGCTAGTTAAATCAGATTGATAATGCCCAAGTGTCACAGGCGAAAAAACTTTATTTTTGTACCGTCCCGTTTTTTAACCGCTGCGGCCGGTGTTTGATTTCTTTAATGTACAAAATCTCTTTTCATGCCACTGTCAAGGTTGATTTAAGGTTGAGATATAAATAATATTGATGCTAGAACGAGTGCCGCTCGTCATTATATTTCATTACGACAGTAAGCCAGGGTTATGATATATCTATGATGTTTGTTATATATTAGGTGGCGACGGACCTGGCAATCTACGGCTCTATAGACATAAAGCCCTACGGAAGTAGAACAGCTCTTCTAGCTGCTGCCACTCACCATACGTAAGTATCTAGTCAACCAGTTCACGATTTCTTTTCCATCGATATATATTTTACAGATTTGTTTTCTGTATACGGGCATCCAGGTTTTGAGCCGAAAACTAGCACTTGACAACTTCTAGGGTGTGCATAAGTACACCACTACACAGCACCTTTTGCTTTAGGCAGTTAATATAGATTTTGTATATATTTTTACAAAGTTTTTTTATTGTACCTAATAAGATTACGAACAAACATACAGAGTAGTATCACTAGCGGAACCTTTTTTTATACCATTAAGGTGGCAAACAAGCATACGGCTCACCTGGTGGTATATGGATATAAGCGGTTATCGTAGCCTAAAAACGCTTGCACCAAGTGATATCATTTGTGCGTTGCCGACCCTGTAAAACGAAAGAGGAATAGTTGGGTTTGCAGTTTAAGGGTCAAATTCCCCCCACTGCCAACACAAAGTTTCCACTTAAGCAAACTTCAAGTTTCATATACCCAGTAATTTCGCTGGATTCCTTGGCGATTGCTTAGCGACAGTATATTCGTGACAGTATGGTACAAAAGCCAGCACAACAAGCTACCCCAATCTGTCAAATTTCTTTGATAGATTTTCAACTTTAACACAAATAAATAAGGTTCATATTCAATTGGGAAAATTTGACAGTTTTGGATAGCTTGACCAGTTAGTGTCTGTACCAACTCAAACGAACTCTACAATACCTCATGGGATTTGCTGTGATACTGAAAACAATAAACCTTATTCTATTTTAAAGCGTCTAACTTCCAGCTTAATTTTTAAATATTGTGCTTCATTTACAGCGCCGTAAAAATACTTAGGAGTTTCAAGAATAGCAGGGAATACAGGGTATCAAAATACAGCGTGTACAGGCACTCGATGACGGGCTCGGTGGTAATATGGTAAATGCATTCTAATATTATTACTGTCTGTTTGCCTGTTACCTTTTCATAACAAAACCGCAGAACAGACTTCACTAAAATTTAGCAAGGAGATAGATTGCATCATGTACGTTGATTAAGTGAAAACATCCGCTAAGAAATTAATTGTGAAATTTCACAATTAATTTCTGTACCGCGGGGCACACCTAGTTACATTTATATCATAAATATAGATTTAGAGCATGAAAAGATTATATAATTGCAGAGCTTATTTTAAACATTCTAATGTCTAAAATTTCAGCTAACGATTTCTCAAATAAATGTTCTATCAAAATCATATTGACTTCCAAACTGACATGTACAACGCTTTGGAAAATTACGCATATTTATAAAAGTAATCGTCAAAGATTTTATGCGTGGATGTGTGCGAACTTTGTATATTTTCAATACAAATAAAATAAATCAGAGCGGTATCGCACGCCTATACAACAAACTTCTGCGATTTTATTAGATTACCGGAATGAACGGGCAAAATTATGTGATCATTATGATACATTGGAAGGCAGCTAGCGAGACTATAATTTCGAGATAATTGTAGAATTTCAAAAGATTATGTCACACATCGTCACAATAATGTAGTAATCTACAACCAATTAAAAATCAGGGTGTATGAAACCGTGAGGCACAGCTAGGGAAATAAGAATAAAAGTAAAGTAGTAAGTAAATAGTAATAAAGAGTAAAATTAGTTGACTTGTTAAGATCCTGGGGAGGAGAAATAGTACGCTAATATTTATCTTATAATAATCATAAGGTTTATGATTGCAAAAGGCTAGTATTTAACTGCAAATCAAAAAATGACGTTTTGTATAACAAAACAATCCTAAGCAAAAATACTTATTGCACAGCAAAAATATTGATTGAGCGACAAAATTACTGATTGAGCAGCAAAATAGCACCTCAAAATATTGTTATATATACACTCAAAACATTCAGATTTGGTTCTGGCGTTGTGTGGTCACAGTTCTAACCTAACCTAACCAATATCTGTATTTTGCTGCTCAATCAGTAATTTTGTCGCTCAATCAGTATTTTTGATGTTTAGTTTATTATATTCCATTGCAAAATGATACCAAATAAACAATTTTCATTTAAATATTTTTGATCGCATTATTGCCAAATGTTAATTACAACTCTTGTTTCAGGAGTGGTGCTTTCATCACTGGGAGCTTGGTGCTGTACTTCATTCACAAAAAATTAAAATAATCTTGTACTTTGGAACATAGTAAGGGTCAATTCACACTCATAGCAGTTGTCGCTAGGCTATACAGCACGCAGAAATGCGAAGAGATATTCGCTTGTTCAAGTTGCTCGAGTTCTAACAAAACAGCGGTAGTTTGCAATCATTTAATAATACTCAGGACGGACATGTGGGTCAGTCGTTAGCTTAGCTACCTGTGATAACCATTTAAGACTAAAATCTATATTTACACTCATTTTTCATTCAGTGAAATTCAACGACAAGAATACCTACAAACTAAGACTTACTTACAAGTCTTAGGTTACTCTTATCGTTCATAAATGCCGTTTAGCTAAGTTTTTACTGAGCGTAAGAAGGCGAAGTCATCGCTATAGTGTTTCACAAAAACCCCAGCATAATTGGTTTCGATCTTTCTTGTTAGTTATTTTATTATTATGGAATTAAAATTGCCTTATCCTACTAAACATTTGAAGATTCTACTCCGCTTCGCTTTCAGTGTAAATTCACCCTTACTTTACAGCTTTTTACCGCTTATGAAATAAGCAATATTAACTATTTATGCCTTAGCATTAAAATTCAATCACGTTTGCCATAATACCAGTGGATTAACAGTCTATAAAGCTGCAATCCGAAACGAGTGGCCAACTCATATATTTACTACCTAATAATAACCTTATTACCCGGCTTACGACCTGCATGGTTTGCTAAACCGCCTCCAAAAAGGTTTTCTATTCGTAGTCAGTTTTTATAAAATTTCCAATGTTTATGATAAAACGCCGTCTTGGTAAAGGTGCTGATGCCGAGATTTTGAAGAGAAAATAATCTTTTTTTTTTATTAAATTTATAACAATTGCCAAAATACATTGATATTACTTGATATTTGGAGTAAAGGTTTGTTATCTAAATTACGGTTCAAAACATGCACAGAGGCTTAGCAAATGGTGAATAAGAACAAAGCCCATAGCCTTCATATGAAATATGAGTTGGTGCCATTTCGGGAAACAAAAGTGAACAACTCTAGCCATTTCAAATACGCATCAAAATGTTTAGTGCAAAACCCTTTGTGGACCCTTGAAGACGGGAAAAAGCACTTGTAATTTTCTTGATGTTGAGGAGCGGTAATCATTTAACATTAGGTTCCATTTATTCGTTTCCCGATTTGGGTGACCCACACTCATAAAACTATGTTTACTTATTTCAAGTAACTGTGTACTTACGTATGCTTTACATAAATTTCACGTAGACTGATTTAAATTATTCGTTAGGCAATGACATGGTCTTAATAATTAAGTACCTGTACTGTCCTCCTTGGTTTAATTCTTTACCAAAAATTTCATATCAAACCTATCAAGAAAGAAATAAAGAAACACACATATTTTGTCCTCACAACATAGATAAGGTACATAAGAATACAAAAAAATAAAAGTAAGATACGTAATAAGATTATCTAAAACTATTAAATTCTTATTCGTGAGGACAAAAAAGGACCATAGCTCAACGTTTGCCACTTCATTTCATTAAATGATGCGGCGCTGGTATTCTGCTAGGGCCTTAAGCGATTTCACAGACATCGGACAGCTGCCTGGAAACAATAATATCATTAACAATTATTTGTGTTTTCAATTGAGCTGATGAGGAAGCCGTAATGCGTTGACTTCGACATCAGCTTTTTTTTTAATACATGTTTAAAATCACCAATTATTAGCAATTTTTTTTTTACTATAAATACTGCAGCTGATTTCAAGCGTAGTCCATTCAAACAAAAAAAATGTTGTTACATTTTATCTTTGTTCCTGATTACATGTTTTTCAAATTATTTAAAGAACTTGCTGTATATATTACATAATGACTGATGCATAATGTTCTCACTTCGATATACTGTAAGGTGTTTAGTTTGTTGCTTTTTTTATTGTTGCTTAGATGTAAGACAAAATGTGCCACACTTTATTTATTTCTTTATAAAAATAAATCATGGATCAGGGTGTGTCTGTCTTTAATTTTCTTTTATCGAAAAATTCTACAGAGATAGGTAAATATTCTTATAAAAAAGTTTTAGTTGCTATTCTGCAATAGTAATTTTCAGTTGGATTGTTGAAAGACTTGAGTGATGTTCGCAAAAAGATTATAAAAAAATTTTTGTTGTTCTGTCTAGACTAGAAAAAATCAACACATTTCACAGCACTCTAGCAAAAATCAATATTTATCTTTAATAAAATCAAAAGTGGTTTTTAATAACCCACCGGCGTCCAGCTTTGGCTGATCGCGGATAAATATTGTACAGAGCAAAACTCCTGCGCCGCCCGCTCCCTCAAACAATGAATAAGCAGACTAAACATTCATTAAGTACCCACACAATGTTTCAGGCGCTTTATGAATACGTCCAAAAAACTCAATATTACTTTAAAATTTATAACATCGAGGTAAAGATAGACTTATTGATGGGATTAACTGGATTGCTGTCGTCGTAGTGAAAACAGTCTGGTCTATTTTTGTGTGGTAGGTATTAACAAGGCGATGATCTTTGTGCTCATATCAACAGTTGGACAGTGATATAGTTCGAGAACAGTTGTATTCACTATACGTTGCTTGGCTGTGTAGTTCCATCCTCCCAAACAATACGTCCCAATTGTTTCTTATTTTATTATTGACATACAAAAATTAATCCTATGCAGGCTATGCATTATAGACTCAATATTGTATTAATTATCGTATGCAACATTAAAATTAAATTCCTTACCTACTGAAGTTGACTACGTGATAACTCCTCTCCACCATAACCCACTTTTCGAACTCAGGTTGATGGTTAAACTTTCCTAATCATGTTTTCCATCATCATCTCGGTGTATGAGTTCCTTCGGCTTATTCCCGTGCGCTCCAAATCTATTGTTCTCTAAAGTTAATTTTTCCAAACATTCATTACTGGGAGCTCCAAAGATTTTTGATTTTACAATATAATAATAATATTTAACTTTAGTTTTGGAGCGCTTGGAAACAACATCGTAGAGCGGACGGGAATAAGCTGTTTGAATAAGTTCATTTGGGCAGCAGCTAACATTTCGTTATAATATTTACCTAATTATAGTATACATACCTACAAGTATAGATACAATAGATTACTGAAATAAGTAACCTGCTAATGTTTGCCTCGGTAATCTAAACTATTCTCCTTTAGTGTACAGAAACAAGGACTGTTGAGATTAACCAAATAGCAATTTCCGTAGTTCGCGGACCGTAATATTTTAAGGATACAAAAAAGTTACAAAACTATCTGCTAGCCTTTTAAGTTTAGCCTTGTAAGTTTTTCTGGAATCAAAAAATGAAATCATATGTGACTAAAATGAATAGAATACCCATCTTTACACCAATAAGTAATACGTTCACTTCAATCTTTCACGAGCTCTGATGGAATTTGGCATAATCTTTTCAGCTACGATAAAACTAAAACGAATACTTTTTATAATGCAAATAGTAAAAGCATTATTACATAACTTAGTACGTAATAAATACACTAAGATATTATTATGGTTAAACAATGTATAAAACACTTATAAGAAATATCCCTAATTTATCAAATTTCAAAAACAAAAGTTAAAGCAAAACTTACTATGTTTATGAAAATTGTAACATTGCGGCATGATTCAAAAATGTTATAGATACGTACGGATATAGGTAGATTAGACCTTTTTTTTTGTTTACGGGGGGAAATCTTCAAAAGGCTACTGGTCTACGGGGATTAGACCGAGGAATGTGGGATTCTTACTCACTAAAACCACCCCGGTGGCCACCATCAGCACAGAGAGTCAGGGCACTGTGTCCTCTTAATAGACCACCCTAGAACCCCCTGTGCAAATCTGTGTGAACATCTTCAAGAAGTGACCATGACTTGGATCATAAAGCCAATGTATGTATTTGATGTTTGTTATTTAAGTATTCTACTCTTATTAAGCACATCCGAAAGAGCTCCGGTGCCTCTCCTGCATGACAGTTATCAGACTTCAAGAGGGAATCTGACCACCTCCCAGCACCGACGCGCTGTTTCAACCGAAAGGGACGCCCCTAGTAAAAAAGCCATATACTAACTAACCCGAAGTTCGCACTCTATAAACCTTGAAGTGGTGTTAACCATGGTTGCTAAATGTGGTGCACCGTAATGATATTCTTTATCATTAGAAACAGTTTTCACCGTTTCCTTATTCGTTTTTATCTACCTATCTAATTTTTTACACAGCAAAATCACAATATTTTGCAAAATTATTTGTTTTATAATGTGGGTAATGGGTAAGTAAAGTAGGCGCCGTCTGTCGATACATAGCCAGGGAATAAGATATAACTTCCCTCATTCATTGCATAAATAATTATGAAATTTAATTTACAAGATATGTAATACGCGAGCGCGTTAATGTCGGTAGGGAGATTATAACTCGGGGCTAAGCAAACAGCGCATGAGTTAGGTTGCTTACACAGCGGTGCGCCTGCGCGGCCAGCGGCCGGAATGAGGCGGGCAAACGTTTTGACATGCCTGATTTATGTTGATTTACAACTCACTTGCACAACATGACGCCCCGTGCCGACAAACTTCCTGGAAATTAATTCATTATTGCATTCAGCCAACACAACGTGCTTACATGCTTATTTTTAGTTTTTCGCAAATTGCTTATGTTGATTCCATGAGGTAAACAGTCGATAGCCGAATCCATCAACAATCCAGTACCTACTGTAAAAGATTTTTAATTGAACGTTAACACTTGTTGGTAAATAATACATGCGTAAATTTAAAGAAAAATGAAAATAAATACTTGAAATAATAAATTACAATTACTTGTAAACATAGACCAAGTAGGTATTAATGCAAAATTTGGTTCTGTAGATTTGCTAAATCGGGTAACATTTACAATCCGAAAGACCCATGTTTGTTAGACCCATATGAAGCTAATTTAAATTTACACCGTAATAATGGTATCTGGCAAGCTGTTGCCTGCTGCTGTGCCCATGTTGTGCCAACAGTCCAGCAATATACCAGAGTAATAAAATGACGCATCATTTAAAACAATGTAATTTCCTCCAACTGCGTAAAATTGTTAACAATGTGCGGTTTATTTATTGCTTCTCTGTAATTATAAGCTCGCCCACCATTTTATGCATAATTTACTATTGTAACGACGGAATATATCAGAGTTGCCTGTCTGTTTCTTATATCAGATATGAAGAATGGCAAAAAATCAACAGATGATGTTTTCCGGGGGAAGATAAATTGTCAGTATGTTTTTAAACCTCGCAACGAATACCTAACAGTCGGTAGATTACGGAAGACTAAAGCTTTGGTATTTTTTTATACGTGACGTAGGTATAATGTAAATTCGAATGTGAAGTGTGACAAGTCATGGACCGCCTCTTCCGCGGGTGTTCATGGATAAATTAAAAATCTTTGGCACATAAATAGGTATTTTGTTCACTAAATTAATCGTAACATCTCTCGTCTCTTCACCGCCAAAAGGTTGTCTAGTAGAGAATGCCTAAGGCATTAAGACTGCCTTTGTACCCTTTGTACCCATTTGTACAGAATAAATAAATAAATAACATTCGTAACCAACATCCAGGTAAGTCAGAGCACACCGGCCTCCAATTCTCGTGAGGCAATTAAAATAGATTGCCACCTGCAAACTGAAAAGTTCAAAATAGCTCTTGTGCCTCATATCTGTAGGTAGAAAATTGATGATTATTTTGTGGACATGTGCACGGTGCATTCTTATGTGCAGTAAATAGGTCGCAGCGAGCAATTTTACACTAATGTGTACCAATGTTTCCGCAAATACACGCACTCTGAGTTATCGCTTGTCTTAATCTTGTACTGGCTTCTTCACACTTGTTTAGAGTTTGCTGAGTAAGTATATGAATATTTAATATGGACATTAACCTGTTTATATGTGTATTATACATGTCTTTACACTATCATCTATCAATGATGTATCCTGCCTAGATTTGTTAGGGACCAGTGTTAGGTACCACATTAGAATTCCCCGAAGCTTTCAAACATAGTACCTACCTATCTGCCATTTTACCCGTTACCTACATTAGTTTGCCGAAGCTTTTAAAACCATGTATCTGCAGCGGCGATATTGCAACATAATTGCCTTTGATCATGTCTGGTGATAATACCGGTACCTACGTATAATGGTATTTTAAAGAAGGTATAATAACTCCCGATTCATCCGCATCCCAGGAGGTGTTTTGAAATCTGATGTGGTTGAAGTTTTCTTGCAATATATTTTTTATATATATTTTGTTGTTAAAACGAAAAGAATTCAACAAAAAAACAGAAAATAAAAATTCTCGAGGTTAAAGATTAAAAAATATTTGAAATACACATTAAAAATTAAACACTTAGTTAAATTATGTAGTTAACGACGTATAGCATTGAGCTGTTGATGGGCAAATGGCGATATTAATGATGCTTATACTTTTTTTTCAATATCTGGGACATTTTACACATAACCGTCGAATCACACCATATTCTTCCTACACTATAGATAATCATCAAAACCCACGACCACGTGGTCAGCTGTCCGACACTCGAGCCACTAACATAAAGATGTCGTCAAACACACTTATCATAGCATACCACCACGCGTCACATATTACCAAACGGAAGGGTTTGATTGAGGTGTGCTAATGTGCACCACACCAACAGCGCCGCCGCGCCGGTATGCTTGGGTCTTATGTACCTAATATGGGGCGAGCCTATTATCATTTCATCAATTACCACTTTTAAGCATCAGTTAAAACGGTACTACTTACCTACATAGTGTATTTTAGCTGTAATATAAATAGGTTCTGTAAAAGTGGTAATAATGATTATATTATTACAATTAACCGGGCTCAAATCTAAATTCCAAGCCGCTTCTGAGAATTTCATAGAAAAACCCAGCAGCATCCCAATAGCACTTTGTAATCGAACACAGGACATCAAGTCAATAAGTAAAATAAGCTATCAAGTCTATATTTATAATATATGTATTTATATTTACGCGACTGCTACGCTAGAGGTCCTGGGTTAGATCCCCAGGTCGAGCAAAGTGTTATTGGGTTTTTCTATGAAATTCTCAGTAGCAGCTCGGAGTCTGGATATGTGCCCGGTTAATGGCAATAGGCTCGCCCCCTATTACATGGGACCTAAACATACCGGCGAAATGTGGGTGTACATTAGTACACCTCTGCCTAACCCTTCGGGAATACAGGATATACTGGCGTTCAAGAATAAATATGTGTGTAACACACCAAACAGAAACTACTTATTAAGTATGCTAACATGGTGTGTCCTTTGAAGGGTAATTTCATGTAATTCAAATGAGATCCTAAAAACTGACGCCTCGAAAGACATCATTGATGGTACGGTATACGACAAAAGGTGAGGATGCCGGCGAAACATTAGTTCCTATATTATCTAACAGATGTCACTGTGCAATTGGGGTCGTTTTCTGAATCGCGGTGTTAAGATTTTCCGCGGTTTGGTTGGGTGATCTCGATTCATTTTGTAAAGTAACTCTGGTTTCCCTTCAGTACGCATAAATCTTTCGCCTTTTACTAAAGATTTCCGTGGAGGGCAACACTCAAATGAGTCTACCTCTATTTTTTGATACTTCACTTCGGTGAAGTTTAGAAGACATTAACAGACTTACAGTATTACTTACACTTCAAAATGAATCAAGGTATGCATGCAATGACTTGCATGATTTGCTTGCATTCGCTTTTTGTATATTGTGGTATTAGATTAGATACACGATTAATATATGTAAATAATTACTTATAAGTACCTACATGTTTTTTTTTTAATTTTTATTAAACTAGTAACAAAATATTTCTAATAAGAGTAGTGACTTATAAACATATTTAATTGATTCAGTGGCCTCTTATTAGCAACACAAAACAACTATGGAATCATCTTAACCCGTGGCGTCGTCAGAAGTCCCATTTTACAGCTGTAAATTTAACAAACGTTGAAAGTATAAAATTTGATAGGTCTCACAAATCTTGTAATGGTAAAAAAGGACTCAGTGATTATTGACAGTGTTCCATAAATTATAGAAATTGTTGGGACGAGGGTACAAAGTTATGACGTCAGTATTGAAGGGTCCAAGGGACTTCTTACGAATAGTTCCTAATTCCATTTCATTCAAGCTTCCTGCCATCTCAATGTGACGATTGTAGGCCCCTGTACACTGATGAAGAAACAATGACAATCTTTATGTCACTCTATTAACAGTTTCCGTAACATGGTAGTTAAAAATAGTAAAGTAGGTAGTTAATAAAGCTATCATTGTTTCGGCATCGGATAATTCACCTGCATAGCAATTATTTTTAAATTCCTTAGTTTTTAATACGAGTATCTATTTACCAGATTATTTCAATAACTTCCTGTTACAAATAAAAATTGGTAATTTCTAATTACGAAGTCTGACCTAAAACAACCCAGTACATCGTTTACTCAAATAAATTATTTGCATGTTAAGGCTCGCCGGATGTGCTCATTTTTGTTAGACAAGAGATTAAAAACTAAACATACTGGTATCTGACAAAAGCCGGTTGCCTGGCAGCTCTAGGCGTGCGCAGGCGCGCTGCTCATCGCGACCGTCCTTCCCTTGTAAACGAGACCCATTGTTCATCTCGTGTCTGTCCAACTGAAAAATCTACTCTATTTAATTTCTTTGGCAGCCAGCGTCGTCGAGTATATTTTCATTTGGCCTGCGCGTGGGCAGCCCTACTCCGATATAGCAGATGACTGACGCTGATTTTTATTACGTTCGAGATGCAATATCGTATTGTTTTATTGACGTGTAAAATAAATGTAGGTTATCTAGGAATATTTTTGTTCAAGTTTACCGATCACCTGCAATAAATCATCTTGAGGATATTTTGAAAATTCCTTCAAGTTATGCCTTAGCTACTAGGTTATATTGTATGGACTTTTAACAAATCGATTGTAACCAATTTTAAAATACGACTGCCTCTAATCATAATAATATATAACGAGAGTGTATTACAGAAAGATCTACAATGTCACCGAACAATGAGCACATCGTCGTGCTGATAAAAATAAATCTCGAGGTTTTGAATAATACTTATATAAACCAACTTAAATAACGTGAAATTACACTTTCTTGGTTCACAAAATTACCCTTCTTATTATTTATGAACATTTTACCACAATATATCTAGAAAGCTTGAAATATACACACAATAAAACAAAAGACTAGAAACTTTTCTACCAACTTTTCCGTCTAGAAACGACCCTACAATAGAACGCCGACTACAACTAACCTTGACTATCAGTATTTTCATGACACAAGGCAGTACAAAAAGAAACACATTGCCAAAGGTCAGCAACCAATTCTTAAAGTTTATTTCATTTTAATAGAGGGTCTTGTGTTTTCTTGTGGTTTTTTAAGATTGGAGTTTGGTTTCCGCGGGGTTACGTCGCCTTCGCCGTCGAGTGGTCCCGCCGGCTAGCGGCCCGTGACAGCGGCCGCCCGTCCGTTCCTCCGCCAGTTTATATTTGTTTTGATCACGCACCAACCGCCTGCCATCTTCTACGCACTTCCTAATTCCTAGCGGTAGGCCGCGCCGTGCGTCGCCTTGCCGAGGGCCAGGGTCGTATGTTCTGTTGTATTTTAATCATTCAAAAGTATAATATAACAACTATTTCTTCTAATCTTACATTGACAATTGAATCTGAGAAATGTTACACTTATTATAGGTCTTGTTCCAAAAGGGGTTCATATGTTTTTATTTAGGAAAAATATTTATCTACTAAAAACTATTCCGAATATTTACTACTCGGCAGAATTTTAAAAAGTTTTACGGGTAGGTACCGACATCTGAAAAAACCGGGTTCCGCTAGTTAAGCGGTAAATCAACAAATCATTAGATAGTTTACAAATTGCAATTATGCAAATCTTACGATATTGTTTGCTGGCCTAAAGCCTAGAGAACCATAATCATTAGTTTCACTCTATTAATCCCACTATGTACCTACGCGGAAAATCCTGGGGAAAATACTGTACAGTTTTCACTCGATTCTTTTACAAAAATAAACACCTCAGCTGCATTAACCAGTTATGTTCGATAAAACTTTTGTTGGTGCACAATATTACCGCGAGCTCCAGATCCAAGGTATTAAACGAAGCGTGTACGAGCGTGATGGCCGTGATTGATGCTACAAATCAGTGGATGCAACAACGGACGTTTTCACATATATGTATGCGCTAATTTTAGCGTCCAAAACCAGCAATCAACCTGAATCCCATCAATTTAACAACATGTTGGCGTACATATTTTCCGTGTCGCGCCGCTGCCAAACAATGAGCATACATTTCACGAAGTCTGAGAAACACACGATAATGTTACGACAACCCTTGATATATATGGCGAGCAGGTGCTGCGCCTATGTGAACTCCTCGGGGCCAGTGAGAGCTTGACGCGTCTCTTATACGTTGATATAAAATTAAATGGCTGACATCGATACGAGAATGAGTTTTACGCGTTGCCCGAGCCCCCAGGCGATGCAATAAATTAGAATAAGTGTTCTGCTCCGTTTTGAGGAAATTTTAAACTTTTTTCTGTCACTTGTCACTTTGAATGACTGTGATAAAGTAGTCTTGTTTCTGCGCAAACAATGTAGTGTAGACAAATAAACCATAATTCGTTCTTAGTATCTAGAAAATTTATCATTATCCAATCCATTTGACACATCTGTTTTCACGCGTCTCTTACGGCGCAGTCCTAAAGGGCTGCTGGTATTTAGTTTGATTGGTGGTTTAGGTATTTTAAAGAGTTTAGGGGTTGTACGAATACCGACTCCAAACGTTACACGCAGTGCGGACGGCCCTGGATGCGTTTCCAACATTCCCCCAGCGACATGACGCTCCGCTAATGACATATTTCGGGCAGTGCGCCCCAGTCGCCGCCAAGGACACGTCACCGTCCGCACTCGCTATTTCCGACCGCGGCTATTCCTGAAAGCTTACATTGTTTTATTTTTACTACAGAACACTGTCTAGCGGGAAGTACATGCCTAATACTGACCTTTTCTTTTTTAAAGAAACATCTAGTTACATGTAGCTAAGTAAGCTATGTCTTGTTTGAAAAGCCGATCAGCCCGTGACTGAGACGAAACACTATTAACTTTGATCACGTTGCCAAAACAATGTGTGATTACTGCTGTCAAATTGTGTACACAAGGAATATCAGACGATACCATTATCCCTTGTCATTTACTGCAAATAAGTTCGAGCTGAACAGATTTTACATTTTCTACGTTACTGTAGGAATGACGTGGATACTAACGTCACTGTGGAAATGATCTTTAATGCACCTGAAGCCATATTATACCTGATTATCATATTATTGACTGCCTCATTGGTCTAGTGACCGTAAACGTGACTGCTACACTAGGAGTCCTGGGTTCGTCAGTCGACCATTGCACTTGGCCCTCCGGGAGGGTTCATTGATGGACGGTCACGGTGGGATCGCGGATCATGCGAGAGCGATTCCCGTGATCCCACCACTATGCGGAAGGTGGTAGAGGTGGTGGTTTTAGTCGGTATGCTGGTCACCAGGCCAGAGAGCCCGAAATAACCGTCCCGCATCCCCGAGCGGGGCAGAATGCATAAGGATCATTTCCCCACCTGAAAAAAGGGGTCCTAGGGACGATGTCCAGATCGAGCAGTGTTGTGTTATCGAGTTATTATATAAAATTCTCAGTAGCAGCTTGGAGTTTCAATTAATGTCCGGTTAACGGCAATATGCTCGCCCTCTGTTACATAGGACCTAAACATACCGGCGAACTGTGGATTAGTACATATCTACCTAACCCTTTTACGGAAGACAGGCGTGATGGTATATTATGTTATGTTTTATTTCATCATCAACCCATATACTGTCCCACTGCTGTGCATGGGTCTCCTCTCAGGATGAGAGGGATTAGGCTACAGTCCACCACGCTGGCCTAGTGCGGGTTAGCAGACTTCACTCACCGTCAAAAAAATCTCTAAGGCATGCAGGTTTCGTCACGATGTTAATAAACTGACTGGCCATATCAATGATCATATCACTAGGCTATCACTGTTTCCTCTGTTTTATTTATAAATGATAATGTAACACCGAGCTGCGCTCACAAACTAGCATCGCTATTGGGGGTAGAAAGATCGCTGGATTGAAGTGAGATTGGGCGGGTCATGTATCCCAGATGCACCCGGAGACATGAGCCTACATCGTAACCCAATGGTTGCCAGAAGACGGCCATCGACGCCGAGGAAGGCCCAGAAAACGCTGGCGGGACGATTGGACGCTTACCGGACAGACTGACCTCAGATAGCACTAAACAGAGATCAGTGGAAGGAGATGGGGGAGACTGCTCAGCAGTGGGATCATATAGATTAGAAAAAAACCGGCTAAGTGCGAGTCGGACTCCCGCACCGAGGATTCCGTACAAACCTGTACGCGTATGTGTTCCGTATAAGCCTGTACCTACCTGACATAGAAGTTTGATTTTATTACAGCCTAAAGGTATTATAGACATGAGTATTTGATATGAATTTCAATTTAATACCTCAACGCGTTCATGAGGAAAGGGTTAGTAACTGTAAAATTATTAAAAATATTTTTATTATAAATATACCGTAACTAAAATTTACGGTTTTCGCTATTTTTCCATTATCTGTGCTTTAAGATGTTGCTTCGTACCAAATTTCAAGATTCTGAGTTCACGGGAAGTACTCTGTACGTTTTGATTCCCTTGCGAGTTTCAAAAATTTGCGGAAATTTGCGGCATAAACTGTATGTTTTGATTGCGTTGGCTTAGAAGTTTGATTTTTTCACAGCTCCAAGGGACAGTTAGACCTGAGTATTTGATATAAATTTTAGATTGATACCTTCACGCGTCCCTGAGAAAAAGGGTCTTGACAGACGGATGGACAGACGGACAGACGGACGGACGAACGGACGGACGGACAACAAAGTGATCCTATAAGGGTTCCGTTTTTTCCTTTTGAGGTACGGAACCCTAAAAAAAATGTTCATTTATAATTGTTATTCGTGTTCGTCTTCGAGTTCTAAAGTTTACATTACGAATATCTTTGATCAGTTAACATATTCGTCTAGTCTATAGTAAAACACATTGTTCTTCTTGCGTAATAAATGACATTATGACGTAGTTGTTGTACATAACAATCACTTAGTAAGGCAACATTCATTTCGCTACCAGTTGAACCAATGATGGATATTTTTCTATTGTTCTCAAACGACTCCACATCGACAATCATGTAGACTAGTCGATTAATTAACGAATAACTAACTCAATCAATTGCTAGTTAAAGTTAATAAGTATACACATTGATTGGTTTTATTGCTTTTATGAAACGCCATTGCATGAGTGAAGCTTAACATGCGATGTTATAGCTACATAACATTATGTATTATGACGTCATAATACAGTGTTTATAATGTTGTTTACAGTGACGGATTTACAAACCCATAAGCAATCAAATAATATGTTTGCCGCTTTTACCTCTACAATTGTCAGTGCTTAGATTATACAATTATATCCAAATTAACATTTAATTTTTTACATACATTGAGATAATTATGTTATTATTTTATTACAAACACAAGCACATACTCAACGAGGAAACGTTGTGTTAACAGTGGCTGTGACCCTTATATTGCCAACCAACTATTCCTCTTTCGTTTTACAGAGTCGGCAACGCGCAAGTGATACCCCTGGTGTTGCAAGCGTGTATAGGCTACGGTAACCGCTTACCATAAGGTGGGCCGTATGTTTCTTTACCACCTTAGTGGTGTAAAAAAAAAATACTAGCCGTATCTCATTGATGTCATCTCAATTCCATCGGAATTTTCCTGACTGAAACCTACGAAAAGACCATGTTTTAAATAAACTTCCCAATAGATAAAACTTCAAAATTCAAAATCTTGAAATTTCAATGAATAACTTAATAAGAAGCTTAATTCATTAGTTATTACTCGGTTCTAATTCAGATTTTGTTAAGTGCCTTTAATAAGTTCAAGTAAGTATATTTAAAATGTACTTAGTATTATATCTACTGTTCCATTTATTTTGAGTTATTATTAGTTTAACTGTACTATTATAATAAGATGAAAACTTAGTACATATCTAATAATCTGTCACTGTACTAAGTTGAAAAGATTAAATCTACGGAACTAGTGGTGCTATTAGTAGTACTAGTAGTACTACTAGTAGTAGTACTAGTAGTAGTACTAATAGTACTATTGGTGCTATAAGTACTAGTAGTACTACTAGTAGTAGTACTAATAGTACTACTAGTAGTAGTACTAATAGTACTAGTGGTGCTATAAGTACTATTAGTACTATATTTACCGCGTTTTACGTGGTAAATAGTAAGCATTAGCGTTACTATTTACCGCCTTTCTGCTATTATCTCTTATTGTGCTGATTGGTTGACGGTTGTACTGTTTTTAAATATAAATCGGAGTCTAGTTACCTGTCAAACATTTACGAAAAACAACTATAAATATCGTAATATGTGTGCCTGTAAAAAATACACTAACTGCCTACTTAGCGCCAACGTCGTCGATAATCATCGCTAAATATATGATGGACGGTGAGCCCTTTTGTCTGTCCCGTCCCGAAATACACCAGTGTGACATTGATGTAATAACAAACACGACACAGCTTCATGGTCGGAGCTCGCGGGGGACTTCGGGGTTGAGACTTTAAGACCCCCACTGAGAATCCGAAATACCTTCTTACATACTTTTACACATACGTACGTAACTACCTACGCCCTGACATTAACGGCAATGTGAAGTTTGCCTATTTTCCCGACAAAGCTCCCAAAACCCTGTCAGATCAAATCCTGAAAACACAAACTACTTGTATCAGTTTCATATATTAAACAAAATTTAAAACGTCGCAATTACAAACTACTTCATGCACATATAAACAATACCAGTTAATTATATTGTATATTTGGCGCTCGTCAAATCGGTCATTAAAATTATAGTTTATTACTATCGGTTAGTAATAAAAATAAATTACAAGTATTAGATATTCTGTGAACATCTGTCTCATAACTAAAATTGGCGGCTTTTAGCTAAATAAACTTGTGTTTATAAACAACATTAGATAGTTGTTTATGACGTTAGATACCAACAACGCTGATCAACCAATCTGCAAGTTTAGCCACGGTCAGTCTGTGAATGGGTGATCATTCTTAAAACGTTGAGACCCTTCCGTGTTTTGGAGAGCTCGTAAAGCCGTCGATCCCGGTTGTCATACGAACATTTGTGACATTCGTTAGTTTTAGTCAGAAGCCTAAAAGCCTGACAACCTATACTCAGGATATCGGTACTTATTACCCCGGAAATTGCGTTGTTGGGGTCTGATGGCAGTCGCTTCGTGTAAAATACTGATATTCAGTCGCAGCTGGTTAGACTGGAAGCCGACCCCAATATAATTAGGAAAAGACTGCGAGGGTGATGTGTCCACAGACTTATAGGGGTTATAGATCAGACATTTTCATAAACCAATTTTGATCCCGATTTGATTTTGCTTTCTCTCTTTGTCAGTCTGATATATGACAGAGACGAGCGATTGGTTTCCAACTGGAAATAATTAAAATAACTAAAAAACCCGACTGCATAAAAATACTTTAAAAAAACTAAAAAGACAAAAACAAGTCTAGTAGTCCAGACCTATGTAAAGTAATATTGAATAACTAAAAATAATAAATTATAACGTAGAATAAAGTCAATCTTGCCGTCGGGACCCATTCAAAATCGTGACCGTCTCTAAAATTCCCAGTAATGGGTCCCGACTGCAAGATTGACTTTATTCTACGTTATAATTTATTATTTTTAGTTATTCAATATTACTTTACATAGGTCTGGACTACTAGACTTGTTTTTGTCTTTTTAGTTTTTTTAAAGTATTTTTATGCAGTCGGGTTTTTTAGTTATTTTAATTACGTAACTTGTTTCCGGATTTTTAGTGCAAAACTACGAAAAATCTGCAGGCGCTTAATTTAAAACTAAGGTGTGTTATTTACTTGTGCAAGATTTCGCAAACGATTGTGCAAGTAATGTGTGATGAATGCATAAATTGATATATTAGATTATAATATGTATTTAAGTAATCTGTTTGATATATTTGATTTATAATATGTATTTAAGTCATTTATTTTAGTTATGTAATGGTTTACTATGTGTATGTATGTGTGTATGTGAGTCACCCACATATTACGTAAAGAAAACTAAATAGGTACATAAGGACAGTAAAAATAATTCAGAATGCTTGATAAATAAATTATAACAAACAAATCGTATTTCCTAACCTCAATCTAAAACTACCTACGGACATTAACGAAGAAATTATTTATATGAAAAAGTAGATGATTTCCTACAAGTCCCTTAACAATAAAGTAATGTAATGTTTTCGCTAATTGCTACCGAAAATTTGAGAATACATGATACGGAATGCTCAAAACATATTTTTCAGCCCACGCATTAAAGCGCATAAAATCCGCCATTTTGTTTTTTTTTTAATTTCATGTACCCAGTGACACTCGTGCCATCAAGAGAAATCGAATGAGGTATCATTTATCTAAATCGGTTGCACCGTTGAATAGTTACGAGCGGACATAGGAACGGACATACATACATACATACACGTCAAACACATAACCCTCCTCCTTCGGCAGTCGGGTAAAAAGCAATTTGATAACGATTTTGTTGGTGATGTCCTGTCTTTCGCTAATAATATTCAAATGTCTGCATGTACCATTATGTGCATTGTGTATAGAGAACAACAAGTGTTTTAGACTCGTTCAAGAACTTTTGTAGAACTTTCACAGGATTAAACAGCCAGAAGAGAAAGCCATTAAATGTTGTAAACGATTGATAACAATATCGTATACAAATGCATTTATTTCTATATTTTATAAAAGTATTTTAAAACATATTTTTATAATCTTCATTTTCGTTTCAATTGTTCTTTTTCTGTTAAAAATATATCTTCTAATTTCATAGTAAACGAGTAAAGACTCTTTTGAGAGAGTCTTTATCGCGTGAACACATGTATTAACCAAATAAAAAAGACCTCGGTACTTTGTACTGATTCGATTGTTGATGGGAAAATAAATAAAATTATTATTATTAATCAATACTATTGATGACAGTTCAATAGTTGATTTAAAGATACTAAAATTCTTGTTGACTTTAAAGCTAAGATTCAAAGACGAATAGTATTGAAATTTTCCATATGGAAGTATAGGTGTAAGTTAAGATACGTCTAAATTCCTTAATGTTCATAACAAAATATGTGTTACAAAATAAAGTAGAGCATTTATAATCTATGGAACTCCTCTCTATCAAGATCTTTGGAAAAATGATTCTCATCTTCTCCTGAAAATTTAATGAAATCCCTGAAAATAGTTTAGAAGCTGTTGATGACAGGGCTCAATCTCGCGCAATTTGCTCTAACAACGGCTAATGCGGTAATGAAGGCTATAAATCCCCCATTGAGCGTGCATGAAGTATTAATAGATGAGTGGCGGTCACCTGGGACCTTGGCGGTAGGTGCCAGCCCGGGGAGACGTTTATATCCAACGACACACGAAACATTGACAGTTTTCAAATGAAGTTTATGAGCCTTGTAAATTTACTAAATAATTATACAACTACAAATCATTTATTACACCATAGAGAAACTAAACTGTAGGTACCTACATAAAGTTGTACACAGAGGTGTAAATACTGTGCTTTACACAACGCACGTTTCCTCGCGGAGCACTTCACACACATTCATACAGTTCTTTTGTTGGTCCTCTTTCGAAATTACCTAATTGAAACTATTTTTAACCTACTAAAGAGAATGGATGAATTTTGATGAAGAAAAGGAGGATTCTCTATACGAGGTATAAGTACTACGAGTAAGTATTTTAGACTTCCGACTACTTCAAGATTTCTTATCAACATGCTTGGTCGCGCAGGGTCCTTAGGATCTAACGATAAGTAATCAATGGTAACCTATCCCCACATTAGTAACAGTACAAAATGTAATAAATGACCCAAAGATTGTGCCTACTTTAATACCAACGATTGTACTTTATGTGTAAATAAACAATTTTTATTTTTTATTTTATCAACACATGTATACATAGGTACTAGACACAAGCTATTTTACTGTACCTAACCTAAACATTTTATTATAATAATATAACTATTTTGCTTTTATGTTACATTGTACATATTTGAATAAATAAATAAAGGGTAGGTCCATGGGGAATAAACAGTTATTCCAGGGCGAACAGTAACAACTACCTCACAGTCACAGGCAAGCTGCGTGTAAATTGTATGTAGGTGGTTTCCACCATCTCCTAAGTTCTAAATCAAACAAGGATATACAAATAAAGGATCAAAGAGACAAGCCAATAAAGGTATTAGTATTCTCCTCGTGAACATACACAATTACTTGTGAAATCTGTTAGAATAAATAAACGGTCACAGTCGTATGACGTATACAAACCACTTATGTTGAAAACTAAAATAGATACAACTTTACAAATAAATATTTCTGCGTTGTGTTTACATAGTAAACGCTCACACGATTTATTTGACTTCACTAAAGTATATAATTCTGCAATAATAGTAATACAATATTAGGGTATAACCATATTATATCTACAAGCAACCATGAGCACTCGATTCCTAAATTTAAATTTATGGCAATTAGTGGGTTTCGAAAAATATTCACGCGACATAATTCAAAGATAATCATTGTTATTGAAATCGATATTCCGCAACAGATAGGATATCTAAGTAGATACTTTTATATACACGGATACATACCTACTTACACAGATACATATCTAAGTACAAGCCTTTAAGTTAAAGAGGCGTCTAAAAGGGATTGCGGCATTTTACTCAACGAAGCACAGACATAACAAAAGCCTAAACAAGAAATTCTAGTTTAATTTTCGAACTAAAACGATCCGACTACGTTACGATTCGATTACGCATCGTACACTGTAAAAACTCGGAGAATTAATGACTATGAATACTGGGACAACACGGGTCGCCGGGAGTAAAGTAATATGTCGTCTGTGGTGAGGTTTACGAGCTACGCCATTATAATAAGTAATTAAATATAACTCACCCACTACCTGTAAATGACGTACATGTGACGCCAGTGCACGACTAGCGGAGAGTACGATATTGATTGCGATTTTCTTGTATGTAACACACTATAACTTTTTTATTAGTTTAAACATCTATATTTACGGTGGCTTTATTGCTTGAGCAGTTTGATTGCCCTTTGTCAAGGTCTACGACTACCAGCCTACAACACTATTGTTCTCTGCGGCCCACTAGCTCATCCAGGAATTTTAGTGATTTTAGTTCCACATATAAACTGTTAGAGACATTAATGACTATCGGCCTTAGATTTACTTTGTCACTCATAACTGGCCAACCAACCTTTAGAACCAGTCAGAATTTTTGTAAAACTCCCGTGTTATTTCTTTGAAGAGGTATCAATATAGATAGGCACACGCCTATGCATAATATGCTATATCAACTTATCAACACATGTTGATATAGCATATTATGCATATGCAAGTGCAATAAGGCGTCCCCACACGATGATCTCAAAGTGAACTAATATAGGCACTTAAACATTCAAATGTGGGCGCAGTAAAATTACCAGTCTAGACAGGAAGTCACTGCATTGAACCGTCATCTGAAAGCCGCTTGATGCGAAGGTAAAATACAAGTGATGATAAAGAGCTGCCTTTCCCTTAGATTTAATACATAGATTAACATAATACACGCCTTTTTCCATAGAAAGAGAGGTATAAACCACAGATCACCACAATCATGCTACGATTAATACATCATCATCAAATACTGTCCCACTGCTGGGCATGGGTCTCCTCTAAGGATGAGAGGAATTAGGCTATAGTCCACCACACTGGCCTAATGCAAGTTGGCAGACTTCACACACCTTAGAGAAAAACTCTCAGGCATGGAGGTTTCCCCACGATGTTTTCCGTCACCGTTTAAGCGAGTGATAATTAATTATTATTATTACGCACATGATTTCGAAAAGTCAGAGGTGCGTGCCTGGGATTCGAACTCTAGACTTTTGACTTGCCAGTCCAATGATCTTATCACTAGGCTATCACTGCTTATACATACTTCTTATTAATCTTAAGTCTTTTATTAATTAAATAAGATTGTTTTGCATAGATTTTCGCCATTTAAGGAAAGATTAGGTTAAGTAGGTATGTCAATATTTTCCCGATCGGAACTATTCGTTGACAGACCTTAGAGGCTCAACACATTGTGGGCGCAAATGATTAGACAGTGGTTTCCTCATCACCGAGGCACTTCTACAGGTTTCTTGAATCTCCACTCTAAGCGCTGACGCCCTTACACAGTTACACCGAGTGTTGTGGATTCGATTGTCGCCGTGAGCATAACATAACATACCATCACGCCTGTATTCCCCGAAGGGTTAGGCAGAGGTGTACTAATGTACACCCACATTTCGCCGGTATGTTTTAGGTCCCATGTAATAGGGGGCGAGCCTATTGCCATTTACCGGGCACAGAACCAGACTCCGAGCTGCTACTAAGAATTTCATAGAAAAACCCAATAACACTTTGCTCGACCTGGGGATCCGAACCCAGGTCCTGGGTTCAATCCCACCCGTCTAGTACCGTCGTGAGATAAAATATGATTGTGTTTCACATATTGTTTCGAGTCTTTGAGATTAAAATAGTAGCTACCTAACTCAACCTTTTGTTCGCCAAATCATTTTTAATGAACCTTTAAACCTAATTGAAGTTATATAACCTAACGAATGGCACATTTGAGATGTCAACAGTCAGGAATGTTTTTGATGTGCTTACAGCCGAAAAGATTTAGTGTCGAAAATGTTTGCGTGATTAAATAGTCGAAGCTTGATCTCTGGGAACTGATTGTGTTGATAGCTGTTACTAGATTCATCGACTACGATTTCATCTACCATAGTGTTCGTCTACCATAGCCATTTTCGAAAAGTATGGTAAATAAAAGTAGGATTTAGAAACCAAATGAAAAAGCTATGCAAAATATAATTCCAAAGAATTCCCTGGGTATCTGTCATCATCTTACCTCTTAAGTTAGTTTTTTTTCGGAAGGTTTACATAGTATAGTAATACATGCATTTTATTTGTACGCAGCACTCGTACGAAGCCTAGCCTAGCGGTATTGGAGTGACCATTGGACTGCCAAGTCGAAGGTCTCGAGTACCCAAGGCACGCACCTCTGACTTTTCGAATTCATGTGCGTATTAATAATTAATTATCACTCGCCTAAACGGTGAAGGAAAACATCGTGAGGAAATCTGCATACCTTAGAGATTTTTCTCGACGGTTTGTGAAGTCTGCCAACCCGCACTAGCCCAGCGTGGTGTGCTATAGCCTAATCCCTCTCAATATGAGAGGAGACCTGTGCCCAGCAGTGGGACAGTATATGGGTTGATGATGACTCGTACGAAGCCGGGCCTGGTCGCTAGTTATATATGTACTACTTTAATTTGCAATTTACTTGGGTTTAGTTGGATGAAAATACTAACCCGAAATAGCTGGTCTACCTGTGACCATGAATACAAGGTAAATGTTTCAAAAGGGGGATTTATTAATATTCTGCGAGAAAATCCGTAAAAAGAGTCTTATTTCCAGGAGTATAAGGTACAGTTGCAGCATTATTTTATGACACTTAGGTCATTATGATATTACGCATTTAATGTCCGGGTACCCATTACCATTGATGTGTTTAATAATAAGATTCTGAAACGGGATTTATATCAATATTCTGAGATAAAATCCGTTACAAAATAGTTTACTTCCACAACTATTAGGTAGGTTGGTAAAATTGCAACATTACATCCCACTACTTACTAGCGAATATGTCTGCGGTTATTTTTTACGAATAAAAGTATTCGGTATAATGTATAGGTACACGTGTGCCATTAAATAAGTAATTAGCTCACCCCACATACCCAGCTATATCTCTTGTGTGTAAAAATAGATGCTTATGGTTAATGTTGCCAAACACAAGTATGTCAGTACCATTATATAAAAAATAATCTAATTTTAACGTCTAGAAATAGCGACAATCATTATTCACTACCTGGGATTTGCATTCCTTTGAAAAAATGTACATTATCATTTCGTTTTTTAAATTTCAGATGTGCTTTGTCTGCCTCATAGCCTCATGCCTAGCGGTCGCAGCTATCCTGGCTTCTGGGTTCAGTTCCCAGATCCCAGTGTTATTGGGTTTTACTATAAAATTATAAGTAGCGGCTCCGAAATAGATTTTTGCCCGGTTAACGGAAATCGGATCACCCCTATCCCTACTCCCTACTAATATTATAAATGCGAAAGTAACTCTGTCTGTCTGTCTGTTACGCTTTCACGTCTAAATCACTGAACTGATTTTAATGAAATTTGGTACAGAGATAGAGTTGACCTTGAGAAAGAACATAGGATAGTTTTTATCTCGGACTTTTGAAGAGTTCTCTGGGAAACGCGATATAACCGAACTCGACGCGGGCGAAACCGCGGGCGGAAAACTAGTATTATATAGGACCTAAAACCGACAGGCAAACTGCAGGTGTAAATGAGTATACCTCTGCCTAACCTTAGAGGGAATACAGGCGTGATGGTATTTTATGTGTGTTTGTTATCATATTGCAATATATACCTAATGTCTAAAATTATGTTTGAGCGAAAACCAATGCCTATACAGTCTGAAATTTTAAAAATAATCTATACGGATCATCAGGCCTTAAAACTCAATTGTTCCACTACTAACATAAAACTCGATTTGGAATCGATTGCCACCCTATTCATTATACTTTTCGATTCTATCCTCAATAAAAATTAGGTCATGCTATTAAATTTAAAAGGGTGCCTTCCCCCGACTAGTGTTTAATCGGCTTACAATTAGAATACTCGTTTTAGTAGCGTATTAATAAGGAACTTTAATATTTTCAATCTATTTCCAGGATTCTCAAAGGATGATAATGGTAATCTATAACTTCATCTACACCTGTATTAGTTATTTATATAAGGTAATTAGACGTCTTATCTTTTTTTTTTGTTTACGGGGAAAAACTTCAAAAGGCTACCGGTCTACTGGGGTTAGACCGGGGAATGTGGGATTCTCACCCACTAAAACCACTCCGATGACCACCATCAGCACATGGAGGGGGCTCTGTTTCCTCTTAATAGACCACCCTAGAACCCCCTGTGCAACACCTGTTAAGGCACATCCCTGGGATCTTGTAGGCACCTGGGACACTGAGCTATGCTCAGGACAGATGTAAAACCTTTCAGTATTATTATCTATCTTCATCTATCAGCAACGAGAGGTCCACTGCTGAAGAAACGGCTTCCCTATGGGCTTCCACAAGGACCGGTTACATGCCTGCAACGACTCCCAGTGAATTTTTAAGGTGTTCAGTTTTTTAATAAAATATTAACGTTGTATACTTAAATGTTTTACTAAAATATTACTAAGTTAATATTTATGAAAGATTTATACTTTACTTACCGATTTTGTCCTGTTTATGAGAATATAGATTTCTGAACTCTGATCAAATAAGCTACAAGAACGCCAATCTTTAGAAATAAACAACATCTTACTATTTGGGCATTATGTTTGTTTTTCCATCAATACGTTTGTTTCTTGTTACTGTTACCGCATCCAGAATCGAAGACGTCATTACATCACACTCCGGTGACGCAGAGCTTCGAGGACAATGGCATCTGTGCCCCATTTACCTCGCACACCCTTCGCGATCACACTTCAGCGGATTTGCCATAATTAACCTACCACTGTCTGTAAAGTGCAAATGATCACGAAATTGTGGGTTCAATTCCCACAGGACACCATATTTATGTGATGAACTAAGTGTTTGTGTTCTTCGGGATGTTCCTTATGTATTATAAGTACTTATTTACAAAACAAAAGTATAATATCCAGTACATATTGCTAGTACTGTACATGTTGCTAGTACGGCACAATCTCTGCTTAGTTTGGGACTAGATAGTGATGTGTAAAATTTGACCAAAAATATTTATTTACTACAGTTTTTAAAGTAAACCAAATTGTTAAACAATCATCGTAAACCATATTAACATTGTTGAAATCACTGCATTTTAGGGAGAAAAATTATTTGTAAATTATATATGGCTCGGATACTAATACAAGTACCCACTTTGCTGTGAAATGACGGAGGTTAATAGACGCTTTCATCGAAATAATAGCGATAAACGTTATTTGTCTGAGCTTATTATGCATTAATTTTGTTTAAAATACTCTTTGAAATATAGGAAAGGGTTGATATTTAGACATCTGCCACCATGAGATACAACCGACTAATCATTATAAAACACAATTGTTTGGAAGGTAATAATTACTAAGTTGATACACTAAAACGGAAAATAGTTCGTTCAGTAACTTCAGCAAAATAGATTGCTTTGGTTGTTCAACCTCGCCAAATTTCATGCCAAAAATCATTTTTGTAATGATTTTAATATTGTACCTATTTATGTAATAGTTTCTATCCAATTAGTGGACTGCAAATACCCTAAAAGGAAAAGATTTATTAGAGATTTTCACCGTTAGATACATATTCACATTTTCACAGCACGTCTAGAAATGATATTTATTTCAAGACACTTTTATAAGTCAATATTTATTATTTAATACAAGAAGATGGCGCCCCGGCATTTCCTAGCGATCACGGAGAAGAAACACCGAAACAATCTCAAAGAATCATGGTTTTTTGAAGACATTGGACGCTGATTGGGATTTAAAAGAAACGTAACTGACATTCATAATTGATAATTGAATTTATCTAAAAAGTGTCTTTAGGCAATTTTTCAAGACTCAAGACTTTTCCTCGTAGGTAATTTGGTTTATGTGTATAAAAATTACCTCACATTGAATAAAGTCACAATATTACGCAAATTATTAAACTTTGTTGATTATACAAATCACTCAAAAAGTATGGCTTTAAATGATTGCACAGTAGAAGCGTAAAACAGTAATTGGTTAGATGAAAATAAAGTTTTTATTAAAACTATATCTACACAAACAGATATCGGAATAAAAATGATTACCACTATTTCACAGTCATGAGCATGATGCTACTCGTGCCTGCACTAAAAATATTTCACACAAGCGTGAAGCACTTGCTCACATGTAAAACTATCTAATTTTACACCCAAGGTAATCGTACATAATGTAATATCTGCATAATATACAGATATTTTGGTCTGATACCAACTGCACATCCCGGGATTTTGTGAACTGCGTAGGTACTTATGACATTCATAAAGGAAATTTTGCCTACGCTAGGTATATTTGTCGGTTGTGAAAACATATTAATACAGCTCGAAACAAATTTATTTGGATGTGGGCTGTAATGACATGTTAGCATCTAATTAATGATGTATGCATTAACTGAATTAATAAACTGTCACATTTATAATCTTAGAAGTATATCTTGGAAAGTGCTCATCACTGTTATAATGCTAGAGATCACATCAGAGCAAATAATAAATGTTTGAATTTGAGTTTGATCGATATTATATTCTTGAATACTATTAGATACTTATACCGACAATAAACATTTAATAGGCCACCCATTGAAAATGTGCAGGACATCATCTAAAGGGAATGCCTTGAATCACTTTCTGCCAAACCGTATAGTCAGTGTCACAGAGTGGACCAACTCAGAGTGAAAATTGTATTTACGGCACCTACATTTAACTTTTTTACTGCAAAAACAGACTAGACAAAATCTCCAAATCTCAAGACACACACGCATCAGATGAATAGCTGCTAGTGTGGTTATATAAATAATAATAATAATACTACTGTCGCATTTGCCTAGTGGTCCTAAGAGCAACTGCTACTATAGAGGCCTTGGGTGCGATTCCCAGGTCGAGTAGTGTTATTGGGTTTTCTATGAAATTCTCAGTAGCCCCTCGGAGTTTGGATGTGTACCCGGTTGATGGCAAAGCTCGCTCCCTATTACATGGGACCTAAACATACCGGCGAACTGTGGGTGTACATTGGTACATCTCCTCTGAGCCCTTCGGGAATACAGGAGTGATGGTATGTTATGTTGTATTAATACATATAGGGGCAATTAGAAGATACAATAGAAAAGCAATTGATACCCCTGTTGTTACAAGCATCTATAGACTACGGTATAAATATACCTTAGTGGTATAAAAAAAAATTGTATGGGTCCCGTGGGACGGTCACGGTTTCGTTGATGCTTTAAGGACTTAGGTACCGCTTTATTTACAAAAAAAACGTATAAAACCTTTGTCGATAAGACTAGCTTTTTTTATAATACTAGTCTTTATTACATAGGCTTATTTTAAATAAATATCCTAATAAAAATCTCTATTGCCCTCTTAGTTCAATGGCATTAAAATGACAATGCGACAGGCGGTTTTATAAATTACTAGCTGACACCGCAAACGTTGTTTTGCCATAAAAAAAAATTTAGGGGTATGAAAAATAGATGTTGGCCTATTCTCAGACCTCCCCGATAAGCACAAAAAATTTCATCAAAATCGGTCAAGCCGTTTCGGAGGAGTATGGCATCGAAAAGTGTGACACGAGAATTTTAAATATTAGAAAAAGCTTTCTACGAGTAAATGTCTAGACTGTAAATATAATTTAATTTTGAAGTACCTGGCCCTCCCAACTCTCTCCAGGCTGTACTGAATACTGTTAACTAAATCTATTTTGTATAAGTTATTTATTGTTCTTAATTTGTAACCCAAAATTTATTGCTTTGTGCGTAAATCCGTTCGAAGAAAACGATTTTTCCCAGAAAATAGATAGATCGATAAAATCAATGAACTTAGATGTTTCTCTTAAAAACCTGATAATCCCCTACATTGCAAATTCCATTAAAATTTCTAGATCCGTTTTCGAGAACATAATAGTATAAATAATGCTCGTCCTAGTGACCTGAAAGGACGTATTAAGCATCTCGCCAAAAGTATTTATATATAATAATACTTAATTAACTTATTTTTTAAGCAAAATTAACTTTACTTACTTACTTATATGTTAGTATATCGTTAAAGTATATAGATATCATCATCAAAACGCAGGATATCGATTAAATATAATAATAATCTATCTAAGAAATAAGAATTGAAAAAAACAAAAAACTTATGCGCAAACATACATGATATGTTCATGTATGTTTGCGGCTGAATATCAGTATTTCAATACTGATTGATATTCAGCCGCATCCGGTTAGACTGGCAGCCGACCCCAACATCTTAATCTTAGCAGTGGGGGCTGGCATGGCCAGCAACACTTCGACCAAATGTGATCTGTTGTGTTGTCCCCAGCATGGTATATTCCTTACTCTTCAAAGATGTGGTTCATGAAGGCGGCTAGCCCACTAAGAGGAAGGAACCTGTAGTCCGACCCCAACATAGTAATGATAAGGCTCGGAGAACGATGATACATATTTAACTATATATACATATTTGATACATATTTAACTTCAGAAAAGGAAGAGGTTGTTAATTCGACTCCATATAAAAAGATACATATTTTTATATGGAGTCGAATTAACAACCTCTTCTAGTAGTACTAAGGAAGTAAAATACTTATTTAAAACGTAATACTTGCTATGCGCAGCTTCATAATAATATCGATCAGGAATTTTATAGTGTTATATTGTTATAATAGAGTAATGTAGCCCCTTGCTACCCTGATTTTAAAATAAATATAACTTGCGTGCTTGATGGCCGTAGCACCCTTCGACTATTAATATACATTTTACATTTAGTTCCACTTACTCTTGTCAGGCAGAATATTGAATTTACTATTACATTATGAGAAGTATTTACTATTTACCGGTCAGGAAGGTGCATTAGACTTCACTGAACCTAAATCCAAACTTTAAGCTGATGCTGAAAATTTTCTCTTCCTAACCTAACACTTATATATAAGCCAGTATACCAACCATATTACCTCATGTTTAGCAATCACGCTTGTGACCCTTAGACCAATGAAGCAACTAGTCCATTTATAAAAAATAAAAAGGAAAGTACCTATTTAGTTTCACATTACATACATCACGCCTGTATTCCCCGAATGGTTAGTAAAGGTGTGCTAAAATACATCCACAGTTACCCGGTATGTTTAGATCCCAAGTAATGGAACGCCTATTGCTATTAATCGGGCACAGATCCAAAGTCCGAGCTGCTACTGAGAATTTCATAAAAAATCCAATAACACTGCTCGACCTGGGAATCCTAGACGGACTACTAGTAGACCTCGCGCGTAGCAGTCGTTCTTACGACTACTGGGCTAATGAGACAGAAACTGAAAAGGAATTATTAAGAGAGGTAGGGTGGGCATAGTGGGAGTAATTCCACTCAAACTGGAGCTGAGGAAGGGCTTTGCAGAAAATCTTAGTGAAATAACACTGCTTTGAGCTGTATGTGTTTCTAACGGTAAACAAGGTTGCCAGTGCTCCACGAAGAAACGTTGTTTGCAGCGGGGGGACTTTGACCCTTATACTACCAACCCAACTATTCCTCTTTCGTTTTACAGGGCGTTTGGCATTGCGCAAAAGACATCCTTGGTGCTGCAAGCGTCCATAGTAACCTGTATGTGGACATTATGGAATGTAATAAATATAATGAGTGATTGAGCACAAAATCACAGATAAAAAAGTATTATGTAATGTTACAAAAAATACCCCTACCTGTCTCGTCTTCGTAGGTATTTATCTTTTCTAGGTTATCGACAGAATATTTTTTTCCGTTTTAATGACGTAGGTATGCAAAGATAATAAGAATAAAATGATGTTTCGTCTTCCGATGTGTGACGCGATCGTGGCCGACCAACGTAAGTATATAATTTTAATTGGTCACTCGGTAAGGTACAGTCACTCTGCTCCACTAACAACTTGTTTCAAGGTTTGACAGCTACGTCATTACGGTGTCAAGTAGTTCAACATGGCCTTACGGTTAGTGATTTCAAGTACGCATACAATCAGTGACCATGAATCCTGTAAAGGATTCAGTATGTCTGTCTCTATACACCGTGAATATGTTAGTCATCTTACAGCTTAAAGGAAACAATTATATCAATAAAATGGATAATTTATTTATGTTTAATGTATAAAACTGTACAAAGGCGGTCAGCACAGTCACGTTTTCTGACCATAAAAAAGTATTCAGATTATCTTCATCATTCATCATCAACCCATATACTGCTAGGCACGGGTCTCCTTCAGGATGAGAGGGATAAGACTATAGTCCACCATGCTGGCCTAGTGTGGGTTGGCAGACTTAGCACACAGCTAGTACATAAGTAGTACATAAGTAGTGCATAAATAGTACAGA